>OVBL01000702.1:0-1387178 GCA_900406555.1 Pseudoturritis turrita
CCCGATCCGTGAACCATGGCGTCACCCGAGCCGTGAACCATGGTGTCACCCGAGCCGCGAACCATGGTTAGAGATGGGCCGAGACAACGAGCCCACAAATTCAAGCCCACAAAAGAGATGACAAAGATAGCCCATGAATCGAAGCCCATGACGATGACAGGCTTTGCTAAAAGGAAATCCCGAAGAATTAGGAAATCTTCCTTATCTCTTTGGATACTAACTTAGCCGACTTAACTTAGTATATATACTGATGTAAACCCTAAGAAAAGGGGATCCGCAATTTACCTAGCAAACTCTGTACTTTTGCTCTATACAAAAAGCTTTCTAACAGCTTAATAAAACACCATCTTTGGATCTTCGTTTGTGTTTTTGGTGGTTTTTACTCAGAAGTTTCAGATCTCGCTAAAAGACATAACGAATTCAATTGGCGTGGATTTATACTCCCACAATTTGGCGCTAGAAGGAGGGGGTTGAAATTTTCTTACACCGAAGAACCACCACAAAACCGATCTGAAGACGATGACCAACGACGGAGACGATAGTGCTGCTGACACCAGAAAACGCCGCGTGGAGGATCAGGCGAAACCAATCCAAAGACGCTGGAGGAGACTTCGACAACGCTCACGGAGATGAAAGCCATGCTGGAGACACTGCTCAAAAAGGCGGAGGAGCAAGACAAGCTGAACAACACGATGACGGGCGAGCTGAAGGCCCTCACAACGGCGAGTCGTACCCGAGGCACGGGATCAGGTTGGATCTAGCAAGACGAGTCGGGAGGCGTCTCAACCCAACGGCCCTGGACTTCACAACTCCGCTCCACCCACCAAGACCGAGGAAGACTGCCACTATTACACCAAAGCTCAGCAAACCTAGCCTCAAGAGTCCAAGGGCAGACGACACGCCAATCGAAGAGGAGCCTGCACCAATCATCAATCTAGAGGAGGAGAACCGAATGGAGCAAAACATGGAGAGCCATGACAATCCTGAACACCTAGCAACTGGTCAAACCCGAACCGAAAGGTGCGAGGTCATCCCCGAAGGAGATCAAGAGCTGACCGAGGAAGAGGAGAACATACTCTGGGCTGAGCAAGCACGGATGAACGACGAGCGCCGAGCAGGAGTCAGAGCCCAGAAGACGAGATGGCTAGGATGCGAGCAGATATGGATCGAGCAGCTGCCGACATAAGAGCTGTCTGATCCATGATGCACAAAGCAACTAGCAAGGTGCCAGAGATAGATCGTGTACTGGAGGAAGCACAGAACACCCCGTTCACAGCACGGATAACTAGCACGAGAATTCCAGACCCTGGAAAGATGAAAGTCCCAATCTATGAAGGAAAGACCGATCCGAAGGAGCATCTGACGGCCTTCGCTATTGCCATGGGACGCTCGAATTTCAAGGAAAACGAGAGAGACGCCGGACAATGCCTTCTCTTCGTGGAGCATTTTAAGGGACCGGCGCTCCAGTGGTTCTCAAGACTCGAGCGAAATTCCATCAACAGCTATAACCAGCTATCCGCGGCATTCTTGAAACATTATTCCATCTTCATGGATCCCGGAATGTCTGACGCCGACCTGTGGACCCTAGCTCAAGGACAGAACGAAACACTCCGGAGTTTCATTGGAAGGTTCAAAGCTATTATGTCAAAAGTGGAAGGCCTGAGCAACAAAGCAGCCCTACTAGCCCTTAAGCGAGCACTCTGGTTCAATTCCGATTTTCGCAAAGAAATCGCGCTAAACACCCCCACTACGATACAGGACGCTATGCATCGAGCCGCAGACTTCATCACCGAAGAAGAAGAGATGAAAATCCTAACTGAGAAGTACGGGAAGGCCAAGACAACGAACCATTCTTCCCAAGTTTCAGCCCCTTCCAACACTAGGAAGAACAATCAAGGCTCCGGCTATATCCAGCACGAGGGAGGCTTTCGCGGAGCTCATAACTATCAAATTGACGCTCCTGGATTCGGTCGCGGAAGAGGCCGAGGCCGTGGAAGAAGCTCATGGAGCACATGGACCAAAAGCGATAATTCATACGACGAGACGGCCTACTGCGAACACCACCACATCTACGGACATTCTACCGCGAACTGCCGAATTCTAGGCTTGAAGCTTGCTAAAAAATTAGCAGCCGGCGAGCTTGGAGGAAATGTCAGCCTCAAGGACTTCGAGATGGACGTAAACACATACAAACCCGACCTGACAAAAGAAGATCACACCAAGCGCGATAGAAGGGATGACAAAATGCCACCCTCTGGATCAAGCAGAAGAAGGATTAGCATGATAATGGGAGGATACCGTCTCGTCAAAGCGTTCCAACGAAGGGCAGACGTCAGCATCAACTGGTCTAAACCATCTAAGTTTCCAAACGACGTGATATCATTCGAGGAAAGAGAAACGATCGGAATCGACAGACCTCATGATGACCCTCTCGTAATCGAGTTGATCATCAACGACTGCGATGTAGGACGCGTATTGGTAGACACTGGGAGCACCATGGACGTAATCTTCCTCGAAACTCTCAGAAGAATGAATGTGGACCTGTCCGAAGTGATATCTACTCCCAAACCCTTAACAGGATTCTCTGGAGAAACCACCATGACCACCGAAACAATCAAACTGCCTGTCCAAGCTGGCGAGGTGACGAAGATCGTTGAGTTCTCTGTAGCTGACCATCCGGCCATCTACAACGTCATCGTGGGGACCCCCTGGCTAAATTCGATGCGCGCAGCCGTTTTGACCTACCATCTTTGCCTCAAGTTCCCTACACCAAACGGCGTGAAAACTATTTGAGGAAATCAAAAAGAATCTCGTGTCTGCTTTCTCGCTGCACACAAGCTCAGAAACCCGGTGACTGATCCAACGGCAAATTCAAAGAGCAAGAAGATAAAGACCGACAGAGAACCGGTGAAAGAGTTTTCCAAACTGTTATAGCAGTTACAGATCGCGGTGGATCGCGAAGAAGAAGTGTCTAAACCAACCTGCGACCCCGTCATATCAGTTTGCATCGACAACAAACATCCCGAGCGCTGTGTAGAAATTGGAGCAGAGTTAGATGGAAAGATCAAAGAAGAGCTCGTGGCATTCTTGAAGAAAAATATCAACACCTTCGCATGGGAAGCAGAAGATATGCCTGGCATCGATATCAGTATAACAAGCCACGAACTGAACGTCGATCCGACTTTCAAACCAGTAAAGCAGAAAAGAAGAAAACTTGGGCCAGACAGAGCTAAAGCGGTAAATGACGAGGTGGAGAGACTACTGCGCGTCGGATCAATAACTGAGTTGAAGTACTCGGACTGGCTAGCTAACCCAGTGGTGGTCAAGAAGAAGAATGGCAAATGGCGCATGTGCGTGGACTTCACCGACCTGAACAAAGCCTGTCCAAAAGACAGCTTCCCCCTTCCACATATCGATCGCTTAGTCGAAGCGACGGCAGGAAATGCACTCCTATCTTTCATGGATGCCTTCTCAGGTTACAACCAGATCTTGATGAACCCCGACGATTGCGAGAAGACCGCTTTCATAACGGATCGTGGAATATATTGCTACAAGGTGATGCCATTCGGTCTGAAAAATGCAGGAGCGACATACCAGCGACTGGTGAACAAGATGTTTGCGGACCAACTCGGCAAAACAATGGAGGTTTACATAGAAGACATGCTGGTGAAATCACTAAAGGAACAGGATCACGTCACTCATCTCAAGGAATGTTTATCGCAGCTGGACTTTCACAACATGAAGTTAAATCCGACCAAGTGCAGATTCACAGTCACTTCGGGAGAGTTCCTTGGTTATCTTGTAACTCACCGCGGCATTGAGGCAAACCCTAAGCAGATCGACGCGCTCATCAATATGACTTCACCAAAGACGAAAAGGGAAGTCCAACGTCTGACCGGAAGGGTAGCTGCGCTTAACAGATTCATCTCACGATCCACCGACAAATGCTTGCCATTCTATGATACTTTGCGAGGGAACAAGAAGTTTGAGTGGACGGACAACTGCGAGGAAGCGTTTCAGCAACTCAAGAACTATCTAGCCACTCCCCCAGTTCTCACAAAACCAGAAGCAGGGGAACCACTTTTTCTGTACACCGTAATTTCTGCCACAGCGGTAAGCGGCGTATTGATTCGAGAAGAGCGCGGCGAACAGAAGCCGATATTTTACGTAAGTAAAACCCTTACAGACGCGGAAACAAGGTACTCACAGATGGAGAAATTGGCACTATCCATAGTTATGTCAGCAAGAAAACTAAGGCCATACTTTCAGTCTCACTCAATCGTCGTTCTGAGCACCTTTCCGATAAGGTCTGTTCTGCACAGTCCAAGCCAGTCAGGAAGGCTAGCAAATTGGGCTATCGAACTGAGCGAATACGACATTGAGTATCGCGGACGCACGTGCGCTAAATCGCAAGTTCTAGCAGATTTTCTTATCGAACTACCCGAAGAAGGCATTGACGACGAAATGCAAGGACAGCTCTGGAAACTCCACGTTGATGGCTCATCTTCCAAAAACGGTTCAGGAGTCGGGATACGGCTAACCTCTCCAACTGGCGAACTACTGGAACAGTCTTTCCCCCTGGGGTTTCATGCATCTAACAACGAAGCGGAGTACGAAGCCTTGATTGCCGGGATGAAACTTGCTAACGGCCTAAAGATCAAGAAACTCCATGCATTTTGCGATTCCCAACTAGTCGCGAATCAGTTCAGCGGTGAATATGCAGCAAAGGATGATCGAATGGAAGCTTACTTGAAGATCGTCAAAGAATTAGCTGCACAGTTCAAACAATTCATCCTAACACGCATTCCGCGAGGGGAGAACACCCCAGCCGACGCACTTGCAGCCCTTGCATCAACTTCCGATCCAGATCTAAAGCAAGTGATCCCGGTAGAATTCATCCAACACCCGAGCATCAGTTCCGACGGTTCAGTGAATGCCATAACTCGTTCACAAGCGGCTAGACAAGCGACAGATGTCTCGACCAGGCAAGAGGTAATGGATGAAATGCAGGAAGAATTGACTGACCAATCACCCGCAGAGCCGGAAATTGCCCCCCTCCTTTCAAAAGGGGGGGGGGGAGTGGGTACGTATACGCATACTCGTATACTCCCATCTTTGTAACAGTTTCTACTATCTATCGAAGCTTTGCTTTCAAAGGCAATTTCTATAAAAACACCCTTCAAGGATCACTAAGTCTTAACAAAACAGACATATTTGAGCAAATCAGACTACAACGGGCATCTCGCCACATCTTCACTATTGCTGGCCACAATAGAGAATTCCCACATCCGTCTCAGGATCAAAAACGCGCTATACAAGTATTCGTTCATTGTCGGAGCGGATACGTTTATGGTAACTTATCCGTAAACCGAAATGCTCGTCCTAGACTATGCAAACAAATGTTCATTATCGGAGCAGATAAGTTTATGGTAATCTACCTGTAAACCGAAATGATCATCTCGAGACTGATCATCTCATAACTACGCAAACATAAGTTTGTATTCGTTCGTCAGAACAACTACTCAACAAAAACAATGCAAGCAAGGCATTCTCGAATCTATTGATAAACGAAAGACTTATATATTCAAATGCAAGGGTTAGCTAAGTCAGCAACCAGGCGATAGAAAGAAGATAATAAGTTCTTAGACAACTTGGATAAAGCCGTCCAGGCATTAAGCAAAAAGAGTTTTTAAAACTAGACAAAGAAAAGAGGATCGTAATCCTCCGCTATCTCAGGAGACGCGACCGCCTTCTGCCCCGATTCTACCATCCGCTCAACTACATCAGTTCCAGGCGCTTTGTCCTCCTCGAGCAATGCCTCGGCAAACTCTGTGACCTTTTCCTCTAGGGCGACTTCGAGAACTTTCACATAAGGTGATTCGGGGACTATCTCCTTAGCAACCTCCACCGGACTGAGATCAGCCAAACCAGGCGTTCCCTGGTTAGAACCAGAGAAATCCTGGTTAGAGCCGTCTCCATGGGCTCACCATCGTTGAGCTCCTTGAGAATGTCAGACCGAACTGGAGACAGTCGCAGGATTCCTCTCATCTCCGCCACAAGCTGAGAAAATACCTCATGAGACCCCATCAAGCCCTCCTTCTGCTCAGCTAAACTCTTCGCCTCGGCATCGAGAGATGGCGGCTCGTCGCTTTGGAGCATCCCAATGAATTGGAGATTGCCTTCGATCTGGGAAAGGTCAATCATGTTTTCCTTTGGTTCACCGTCGATCTGGCCAAGAAGCTTTTCAGCTCGGGAAAATTTGCCTTCGAGCATCATCGTAGTCTCGCGTTTGGCCTCTAGAGCAGCTTGCTCGACCTTACTCTCAAGAAGCTCGTTCGCGGCTTCCAGCTGCCTCGTCAAGCTGGCTATGTGAGCATCCCGTCTTGCCTTTCCGGACTCCAGCAGCATGATCCGCTTGTCGGCTTCTTTAAGGTGTTTTCTGCATCTTTCTGCGTCGGCTTCAAGGTTCTTGATCCTCTTGATAGCTTTCTCTTGCTCCGTGGCCTGGTTTGCCTCGACTTCTTTGAGCCTCCCATCAAGCTCAATGGCTTTCCGCCTAGCATCTTCGACCTTCTCGCGATCCTTACGGGCGTCAGACTCATACCCAATGACCATCTTATTAAGATGGGAGATGAACTACAAAACAACCAGGATACTGTCATTATACAAACTTACACGGTTCGGGCCCCACGGTCGAAACAAGTAACATCAGGTATACCTTGACGCCCCTGAGAGACATCTCACTGTAAGCCTTGTCCTTAAGCAGGGTGTCAGGCGGTGGAAAATGATCACCCGGACATGTCATTTTTGAGAAGATGGCCGTAGACGCTGAAGCATCATTGTAGACGCCTTCAGCAGTTAGGGGGATGGTGGAAAGAGGTATTGCGCAAGGACGACTCGAGACAAACCAGCCTGTTTTGGACGCTTCGGCACTTCTCCACCTTTATCGACTACCGATAACTGGCGTTTACGGCTCGGGGCCTTTTTCTTGGCTTTCCCTTTGCCCTTATTTTTATGCGGCAGTATTTGGGAGTCAGTCGGACGAAGCCCCAAGACAACTCCTTGAGGAGCTAACGAGGAAGGAGTCGGTTCGGGGAGATTAACAGTGGAGGACGGTCCGGGAGCGAGAATAGTTGCAGCCGGTTGGTTCGGGGGGCGAGATTGGCTCAACGACTTTGCTTGTTTTGCTCTCTCTTTCGCATCTTCCTCCGCTTTGGCTTTCGCGGCAGCCCGATCCCTGAAAGTAGGTCTTACCATCGTGTCTTTCGAAGAATTTGAAGAGGACGATTGATCAACGGATTGTCCTTCCGAAAGGGCTCGGGCTCTCTCTACTCGTTGAAAGTTGAAATCCCTTAACCAGTTGCACTTGCGAGCGGAAAGCGTTTCGTGTATCTCAGACAGATCGGGGGGAAGCAAAAGGCGGAGATGACGCACTAAAAAAAAACACAGCATATGCGAGATCAGAAAACCTAAAAAGGAAAATCACCAAGTATTTGAAAACCCAAGCCGTGGCCCAAGTCGAGCAACGGATCGGCTACCAATTTCTCCCCAGTTCAACTTGATAAAGCGAAGACAGTTCGGGCCCACAGACGCTTCGGTGATAGGGACAAAAAAGAAGTAGTTTTCCCAGTTATCATCCTTGGTCGGGAAACCCTTTATAATGTTTTTCCTGGCTTTACCCGACACATAATATTTTAATTCTCTTTTGTTGCGGCGTCTGAATTCAAGAAAGTTGCTAAGATGTTCTACACCAACTTCGACGTCGCATTCGTAGCTCCTAACCAGAATACCGACCATATGCCTGATTCCCCGAGCATTGATTTGAGCAATGGCCAAGTTGTGCTTCCATAAAAACCGCAAAATAACTTCAGGGATCGGGAACCACAACAAACAGCGGTAGAAGAAGCTTTCATAGAGAGTGAAGTGATGAGGAGGAGGGTTGTCGGCCCGATCGGACGGCAACGGAAGAACAAGCTCAACTTCCTCTGAAATGCTAAATCTATGTCTTAGAGCCGTCAGCGAATCCAGGGTCGAGAGGGTTGAACCAGGTGGATCGGGTCATTTCCGGGTTTTCTTCTTCGGAGCTCGACAGTTAAGGCCCATCAAACATTTCAGTTCCTGCCTGGCTACGGCTGGATCAAAGAGCCAATCCTCTGGTTCAATTTTCGGCGGATCGGGATCCGCTGTATCAGTATAAGGGTTCGCCGCCTCGTCGAAAGGAGAGTCGTGAAGATGAGGCACTTCAAATTTCAACGGGTCGCCGGAGTTACTATTAGCTCTTGAAGAATCGGAGAGCACCATTTTCCTACCAAGGATAGAAGGCCCTACCCCCGAATCACTTGAATCATTGAGATCTTCTAAAACGCGTGCACCCGAGGAATCTTCCCTGCTACAGCTTTGGGCGAGAGGTAGTTCGGGAGAAAGAGATGGTTCGGGAGACGAAGACTGCCCTGAAATGCCAAACAGACGGGCATACGGTTCGGTGGACGCATAACCGGACAACTGGGACATCTTTTGAATTTAAAAAAAAAGACGGATCGGGTCCTTTGAAAGGCAGACAAACAAGTTAGGATCCCCAGAAGCTCAGGAGAGAAGATCCAAGCTCTCTGAGATTTGGAAAACAGATCGGGACTGTCAACAGGAATCAAAACAGATCGAAGCTCTCAGAAGAATCGAAGAATGATTTAGGATCTTCTAAAAAATTTCGTCAGATCCAAATTTTTAGGCAGACTACCGGAAAACTCGAAGATAGCGGCGGAGCCAGTTGAATATGGGTCGAGAAATTCAAGTGGATCGGTGGCGAAGGAAGAACAACGGAGTTCCGACTTGAAAATAACTTAAGAAAAAAAATTAGAGAGAGAAAGAAGAGAGAGGTTACCTGCTTTGAAGAATTTTCGGAGAAATGAAGTGGTGAAGAAATGAGAAGTATCGCGAGTTATATAGGCAAATGATGATGTCATTCGCCTCGGGAATCAGCAAAAACGCTTGCACTCCCCGATAAAGGTACAGCAATACCAACCAGTGATAATTCGGGATCACCCGCATATAACTGTTCGGGATCGTCACCAAACAGACAGTTCGGGTTAGTTAGAAGGAACGGTTCGAATCGTTGATCTCAGACTCGACCATTAACAGCTCGGCAGTAACATCACTGACACTGCCAAGCTGGGGGGCTAACTGTTGGGGTCAGATTTCATCCCTTGAGAATCAACGATTGAAAATGACTAAGTTTGAAAGAGCATTGGCAACTAGATCCCTAATCGCGGCTCGGTTCCCCTAACCATGAAGGTGTTGGATCGGGGTCCCTAACCGTGAAGGTGTTGGATCGGGATCCCTAACCACGGAGGAGTTGGATCGGGGTCCTTAACGACGGAGTGAGAGTTGGGTTAGGATCCCTAACCGCGAAGGTGTTGGATCGGGGTCCCTGACCGTGAAGGTGTTGGATCGGGGTCCTGACTATGAAGTTGGATCGGGATCCTGTACCACGAAGCAAGAGTTGGATCAGGTACCCCGAACCGTGGTCGAAGAGTTGGATCGGGACCCCTAACCGTGACAAGGTGGATCGGAATCCCGATCCGTGACAAGGAGGTGGACTGGGATCCCTAACTGTGAAGACAAGTTGGATCGGGATCCCGAACCGTGACAAGGAGGTGGATCGAGATCCCGAACCGTGACAAGGAGGTGGATCGAGATCCCTAACAGTGAAGGGAGAGTTGGATTGGGTCCCTAACTGTGAAGTTGGATCGGGATCCTGTACCACGAAGCAAGAGTTGGATCAGGTACCCCGAACCGTGGTCGAAGAGTTGGATCGGGACCCCTAACTATGACAAGGTGGATAGGGATCCTGATCTGTGACAAGGAGGTGGACTGGGATCCCTAACTGTGAAGACAAGTTGGATCGGGGTCCCGAACCGTGACAAGGAGGTGGATCGAGATCCCGAACCGTGACAAGGAGGTGGATCGAGATCCCTAACTGCGAAGGGAGAGTTGGATCGGGGTCCCTAACCGTGATAAGGTAAGCTAGGTCACGTACCCCGATCCACGGTACGACAGACGGATCGGGGGTCACGACCCACGGCGAAGAAGCTGGGACGTATACCCCCATCCATGGCACGACAGACGGATCGGGGGTCACGACCCATAATACGTCACCCGAACCGTGAACCGTGGTGTCACCCGAGCCGTGAGCCATGGCGTCACCCGAACCGTGAATCGTGGTGTCACCCGAGCCATGAACCGTGGCGTCACCCGAACCGTGAACCATGGTGTCACCCGAGCCGTGAACCATGGTGTCACCCAATCCGTGAACCATGGCGTCACCCGAGCCGTGAACCATGGTGTCACCCGAGCTGCGAACCATGGTTAGAGGATGGGCCGAGACAACGAGCCCACAAATTCAAGCCCACAAAAGAGATGACAAAGATAGCCCATGAATCGAAGCCCATGACGATGACAGGCTTTGCTAAAAGGAAATCCCGAAGAATTAGGAAATCTTCCTTATCTCTTTGGATACTAACTTAGCCGACTTAACTTAGTATATATACTGATGTAAACCCTAAGAAAAGGGGGATCCGAAATTGACCTAGCAGAACTCTGTACTTTTTCTCTTATACGAAAAAGCTTCCTAAACAGCTTAATAAAAAAACACCATCTTTGGATCTTCGTTTGTGTGTTGTGGTGGTTTTTTACTCAGAAGTTTCAGATCTCGCTAAAAGACATAATGAATTCAATTGGCGTGGATTTATACTCCCACACTCTTGATCAGACGGATTTATAATGTTTTCCCTTTGATTCGCTTGATATGGCTCTGAATTTGTTGAGAGCATAAGCTTCAAAATGTTCATCCATCAATTTTGTCATAACCGTTATCGCCTCTATGAGTAGTTTGTTCGGACCGTTGCTCGTTTCTTCTTCATCTTGACTCACCATTGTTCCTGAAATAATTCCAGAAACTTCACAAGTAAAACGTTCGACAAAATGAAAAGATCAAGCAACAGAAACCGTTTTGAGGATTTGAAAAGTTTAACCGTTTTTCTCTAACTGCAGAACAACAATAGATCACTCCGAATTCGAAATATTTTTCTCCAAAACACACGATCTAATACAGCTTATCACAGTTTAGATTCCGATCTACACAATCTAATCAACGGTTACTAGAAGAGATGAAAGATCGAGTCTAAAATGATTTTAACAATGATCACAGAATCAAAAACAGTTTCACGCTTTCTAACTGCAGGTTATCAATAGATCACAAAGAAGTTGAACAGTTTTTCTCTTAAACATGCGATCTAATACAGTTTTTCACAGTTTAGATTACGATCTACATGATTTATTTAACGGTTATCAGAAACAATGAACGATCGATCCTAAAACGATGACAGAATGACGAGTAAAACTGATCTGATTATGAAAGGATTGATACAACCTTCACAAAGTTGCTCTGATACCACTTAATATGTTTCTGGGTAGAATCGATTGTCCCTTGAACACTTTGTGAGGTTGAATGGATACAGATGATGATGATTGCGGAATTATGATCTTCTGAATGTGATGATGAATGAAATGATGAACGATATGGCTGGGCAGATTGGTCTTGTTGAAACAGAACAGATGGAAACGATTGATACTTCTAAGTGTGATGAGAGACACTTAGACTATCGAAACTACTTGATTCTGTTTGGATTCACCGAAACAGTTACAAGAGATGATCAAATGAAATTCAGAAAGAGATTTTGATAAGAAAATGTTTGATAATTTTATTAGAACGAAAATCAGAGTACATATAGAAGAGAGAAGCCTTCGAAACAAGGTCAGACTTCTCGAAAATACATAAGAGTAATTAAGCCATTAACTCTTAGTTTTGACCAACAAAAAAAAACTCTCTATTTTTAAAGTAACTGAACTTAAAAATGTGATTTCTTCTTCTTTAGTGGCATTGTCAACAATGGGGTAAATGTATAAGTGTGTGAACTTGCCTCATTAAAAACATTGTCTAGAAAACCCAATGGGAAAAAACCAGACCAAGGGAAAAAGAGTACAAGCCACACACCTCCCATTGTCAACCCTTAAATGGCTTGAATCACAACTAGAGTAGTTGGACAAGCATCGAGTTTAAGGTTGCCTTCCTCTTGACGTAGGAGCGTGCTAATAGCTTGGTTAAGACATTTCGTCCTTGACCTAGTCATTGGACCAGGTGGAACATGTAAGGGATCCTTTGCTTCCTCGGGTACAAGCTGCTCCTTAGCTCCATTATCAGTGTCCTCCTCTGCTTCAAGTGGATCCTCAGGTTCATGCTGCTCCATGATCACATCAGCAACGAAGTAATATCGAATGGAGACTCTTCAACTGGACTGAGGTCAGTCTTTGAAGAATCGAAACAATGAAATGGAGTAAAGGGTGGATCGAGAGATGCCACACAGATGGTGAAAGATTTGTAGTAAGTTTAGAGCACTCAATCTTCAAGGATTCACACACAAGAAGAAAAGAGGCGGCTGCTTCTTTCTCATAAGAAATCTCGTTTTATTTCATTAGCAAAAACTTAGGTTTACAAGCTGAGAAGGGACTTTATATATAGTCCAGCAGAAGGGGACCTTCTAGGGTCGAAAATACATCATAAATAAAGGACTAAACTTGCAAAAAATAACATACTCGAAATAAGGACTAAAAAGAAAGGGACAGTTGCTGATATGGTGCGTTTTCTAACTTTAATGTCAAGCGGGGTACCTTCGTAGGGAAAATTGTAGAACTAGTACACTTTTTTTGAAAATGTCTAAAATACCATTACGCTTGGCAGAGTCTGCGTGAATTGTGTAGCCTTAAGGCTAAGGCTGGACAAACTCTGCTTACACTCTGCTAATTATGTAGCCTTAAGGCAGATATAGTGTGTGAATTGTGTAGCCTTAAGGCTAAAGCTGGACAGACGCTGCTTAAACTCTGCTAATTCTGTAGTCTTAAGGCAGATATAGTGTGTCGATTGTGTAGCCTTAAGGCTAAGGCTGGACAGACTCTTCTTAACCTCTGCTAACTGTGTAGTCTTAAGGCAGATATAGTGTGTCAGTTCTGGTAGCCTTAAGGCAGATATTATGTGTGCTTTTTTTGTAGACTTAAAGCAGATGTTGTGTGTGCTTTTTTGTAGACATAAGGCAGATATTGCTCGACCTACTGTAGCATACTATTCGCAGGGCATGGCTTGACATTTGCAACGTAACTAAATTGTATAAACGGTCGGATTTTGAAGTACTCCTCTCTTTTCACAATAATAACAAGAATGCCATTACTTTTTACTTTTTTTGAGTTTGCTATAAACCTTTTCAACCTCTCCACCTTTAACCTAGATCTACTATTTCGATTTCACCCTCAAAGGGAGATTTCATATTTCCAAAGAGACGGAAGCGAAATCCGAGTATAAGATTGTTTACAGATTTCGACGATTTTGAACGAAAGTACGTACATTCTTCAGAAAGACGATCTTCGTTTACATCTAAAGATATTCTAGGGGTTGAAGGCGAGCATATTTTCGGGAAGAACGAACACAGGTAACACTTCAAAACATTACACTAGTTATCTAAACCACCATCTTCTAAACTGCGTCTAGAGCTCTAGTACGTCTTTGGCAGAGCTATTTCTAAAAGACCCTGCTAAAGTGTAGAGCTCTGCGAAAAATCTTCTAAGATAGTGTGTTGCAGATCTTTTGAACATTCTCTTTTTGCAGATAATGTTGCATTTGTTGACTATTTTTTGACAATGGAAGGTAAAAATGGGTTGGGATTTCGACGTTGATTCAAGCAAAGGAAGCAAGTTGTTTGCGGTTGAAGACCAAATCAAGTATGAGGAATTTCTCCGCATTGTTTGTGAAGATTACAACTTGGAAACACAGATGAATGCAGTCGAGATTTCTTATAAGTTGCCTACACATATCATGGAGAAAATGCCTAGCGACACACCTCCTATCTTCTTGAATAACGATAGGCAACTTGCAAACTTGATCACAATGGCGGAAAAAGAGGTTATCCGGCTTTGCATGTCATGGAAAAGAAACGATGGAATTAAAGCAGAAGCTGCGGGTAAAGATGAAGCTTGTGATGTCAAAGAGGATGGTGGTGTGGATTTTGATGATGTTGGTAATGTTAAAGACGAGCATATGATGCCACCACCGAACAACAGCAGAGACTGCCGACAGTATGCGAAGAAATAGCAGATGCCGCCTTTATTCTGCGATATATTCGATGAGACGCCTACGAAGCCATTACCAATGAAGAAATCTGGATCCATTAAGGTTGGCGAAATATTTGATGACAAGGAAGCATTAATTATGCAATTACGCAAGATTGCAGTCATCGAGAAGTTTGATTTCAAAATCGCCACGTCGAGGAAGAAACTATTTATCGCAAAATGTTTTGTTCCTAATTGTTCTTGGAGGATTCGTGCGTCGACTCTGTCAGTTTCATCTGAATCTCCAGAATTTCTCGTTCGGATATATAAAGAAGCTCATACATGCTCTGCTGTCTGTAGGTATTCTCATCAACGACAGGCTAATGCAAAATTTATTGGAAAGATGTATGTTGATAGGTTTAGTGGTGGTAATGATCTTAAAGGAATCACGCCTAAGCATGTAATGAACTATATTAAGTCACTACATTTTCTTGACATAGACTATACGAAGGCGCATAAAGCGTTGGCACATGCACGAGAGCTGGTCAGAGGCACTTTTGAGAGGGGTTACCAGGACTTACCTTCCGATCTATACAAATTAGAGCAGGCCAATCCAGGTACGATTACAAAGCTTGAACGTGATGCTCAACAAAGGTTTAAGTATTTGTTCATTGCTTTTGGTGCTTCCATCAAAGGATTTGAGTTCTTGAGGAGGTTTGTTGTGGTAGATGGAGCACATATAACTGGAAAGTACAGAGGTGTTATGCTGATAGCTGCAGGTCAAGATGCAGATTCGAGTATATTTCCTATAGCTTTTGGGATTGTAGACTCAGAGAATGATGCTTCATGGGAATGGTTTTTTACACATTTGCGTGGTGTGATACTTGATGATAAAAATTTGGCCATTATTTCTGACCGTCATCCATCAATCGCAAAGGCCATTGAGAAGGTTTTCCCCGCAGCTGATAGGGGAGTATGTTACTATCACCTAAAAAATAACCTCATCTTAAAGTTCAAAAAGAACGCAATGCTCAATTTGGTGTGTCGTGCTTCATATGCATATCGACTGGTAGATTTTGAAAAATTGTTTGGTGTGATTCGTCGTCGGAATAGTGAATTAGCAGTTTACTTGGAAGAGGCGGAATTTCGATTATGGGCTTGTGCACATTTTCCAGGAGATAGATTTGGTATAATGACGAGCAACATTGCAGAATCCATTAATGCCGCGCTTAAGGAAGACAGATCATTTCCTGTTAAACATTTCGTGGAGGCTATTAGAAAGTTGTTGTCAAGGTGGTTTGTGGAAAGGCGAGACAAAGCTGCCTCATTAAAAAAAATTTTCCCCCCAAACGTTGAAAAGTTACTGCATGAAAGACACGGTAGCTTGGAAATTTTAAATGTTCATCATACTGATTCAAATTGTAGCCATGTTACAGGTGGAGATTATGATTGTGTGGTTGATCTACAGAAGGTATGTAAGTTTTTTTTTGCTATTTATCACTGCCAGTTTTAGGAAACGTATCCTGAGCAAGTCTGCCAGTCTCAGGAAACGTTTGCCTTGTTTATCTGCTCTGAGTTCGATTCCTTTTTAAAATTTATGAAATTTATGATTGCAGAGACTTTGTACTTGTAAACAATAGGATGTCGAGAAGATTCCCTGCGAGCACGCGATTAAAGCAGCATTAAGTCGGAAAACTGATGAAGCTACCCTGGTGGATGATCATTTCACAAAGGGCTACTTGTATTCAACGTACTCAGAACCTATAAAACCTGTAGACGAAGATTTGATTCTACCACCACACGTAATTAGTGAACAATGTCTGCCACCAGTCATAAGAGTACCTTCCGGTAGACCGAAGGCAAAGAGATACCTTTCTTCTATTGAAAAGGCTAAGCGGTTCGAGCGTAATCAATGGAAAAAGAAAAAAACAGAATCTTCGCAGAGTACTCCATCCACAAAGCAAAAAACGAAGCAGAGGACTCAATCCACAACGAATCAAACGAAGCAGAGGACTCCATCCGTTACAAAGAAAACGATGCAGAGTACTCCATTCAGTGATAATATTTCACCCACTACTCCATCCCCAAAGGTGAGAAGGAAACGATCTCGTAATTCTCCGACTACTCAAACACCAAATAAGAAAGCTAAACTTTGGCAGAGTACTCCACCCCCACAGATGAAAAAGAGTCTTTTCCAGAGTAGCCCAAAAATTCATCAGAGATGCTCAAAATGCCATAATGCAGGACACAATCGAAAAACATGCCCATTTTCTTGACTCTGGCTTGACTCTGGCTTGACTCTGGCTTCACTCTGGCTTTACTCTGGCTTCACTCTGGCTTCACTCTGGCTTCAAGTTTATTTAAACAAGAAAACAAATCTTGGTTTATAACTTTATTTATTTGTCCTTATTTATGGTGCTCCGTTGTTTTATGTTAGTCTTTTAGTTTGATGTGGGTATCATAAAATAGTCGGTATCGCAGAGTGTGCATCTGGTGTCGCAGATCTGCATCTGCTATCGCAGTGTCTGCATCTGCATCTGGTATCGCAGAGTCTGCATCTGGTATCGCGAAGTCTGCGTCTGATATCTGCATGAATCATCCAGTAATCTGCTATTAATCTTCCTGTGCTCTACTATAGATTTTACTTTTAGTTTCATTCAAAAAATATATATGCTCAACAAATCCGAGGGTAAAACATATTATTCAATTAAAATCCACATCTTGAATTACGGAATCATAACTTTTCAAGGATTTATAAATACAGAAACAAATAAAATTAGAAGAAATAGTTCAAATCTCCTATATAATGCGGCAAAGCTGTCTTGCGAACCAATACAGGTAGCAGTTTTCGCATCCAGGTTGATATTCGTGCTCAGTGGCACAATTTGGAAAAGTCAAATCTGGACAGTCAGGGTATTGCCAGGTTGATGCAAAAGAATGGTTCATGGGTGGATAGAAAGCTACAACCGCATCCAGAACCTCCTCCCCAAGCCTGGTGAGTTTATCAAAATCACCTTCAGCGTGTACGTCGACACATAATTTGAGAAGTTGTGCAGCCTTTTTCGTACGTCTAGCACATACACACAGCATTCCACAGAGATAAGTTGCGTTAGCACTGAAAGGGACAAGCCGGTCCAAAAGCTCCATGGCTGCGCTGATGTCTTGTTCTGCGGTCACGAGTCTTGCAGCCTCATAATAAATAGCTGTTGGGTTTCCGGCGTTTAAGCATCTTACAAAAAAGCTGCGATTCGCCCCGTCTAAGAGAATTTTATCTGTGTCTTCACATAGATCGTGGATATTAAGTTCCTTGAGGACTTCATCACTGTACACTACATCTCTACCGATCCGCCCTATTCGAAGGATGTGTCCGACTCTCCACAAGGTGAGGCGGCCAAGTTTTCGTGCAATGACAGAGATAATGTCCGAAGGGAGCTCTGGTATTTGCATGTTAACCTACGATGTGATGCGGTATTTGGATTTTGAAAATAATTAACAGGCACTCTGTTCGTAAACAATCTACTATTTTTATAGATAAGAAAAGAAATGAAAGGGGTCGATCTTCCTTTAAATTGTCTTGGAAAATAAAACTCACGCGCCTCAGTTAATGGCTCGACCCGAGAGGCATGCGGGATGATTACTGTGCAACCGGTCAACTATCATAACATAAGATACTCTGCCTTGGAAAAGACAACTCAATTTAATAAGAAATGGTAGACCGAAGGCAAAGAGATACCTTTCTGCTATTGAAAAGGCTAAGCGGTTCAAGCGTAATTAATGGAAAAAGAAAAAAACAGAACCTTCGCAGAGTACTCCATCCACAAAGCAAAAAACGAAGCAGAGGACTCAATCCACAACGAATCAAACGAAGCAGACGACTCCATCCGTTACGAAGAAAATGAAGTAGAGTACTCCATTCAGCGATAATATTTCACCCACTACTCCATCCCCAAAGGTGAGAACGAAACGATCTCGTAATTCTCCTGACTACTCAAACACCAAATAAGAAAGCTAAACTTTCGCAGAGTACTCCACCCCCACAGATGAAAAAGAGTCTTTTCCAGAGTAGCCCAAAAATTCATCACAGGTGCTCAAAATGCCATAATGCATGACACAATCGAAAAACATGCCCAATTTCTTGACTCTGGCTTGACCCTGGCTTCACTCTGGCTTTACTCTGGCTTCACTCTGGCTTCAAGTTTATTTAAACAAGGAAACAAATCTTGGTTTATAACTTTATTTATTTGTCCTTATTTATGGTGTTCCGTTGTTTTATGTTAGTCTTTAGTTTGATGTGTGTATCATAAAATAGTCGGTATCGCAGAGTGTGCATCTGGTATCGCAGAGTCTGCATCTGTTATCGCAGAGTCTGCATCTGCATCAAGTATCGCGAAGTCTGCGTCTGATATCTGCATGAATCATCCAGTAATCTGCTATTAATCTTCTTGTGCTCTACTATAGATTTTACTTTTAGTTTCATCCAAAAAATATATATGCTCAACAAATCCGAGGGTAAAACATGTTATTCAATTAAAATCCACATCTTGAATTACGGAATCATAACTTTTCAAGGATTTATAAATACATAAACAAATAAAATTAGAAGAAATAGTTCAAATCTCCTATATAATGCGGCAAAGCTGTCTTGCGAACCAATACATGTAGCAGTTTTCGCATCCAGGTTGATATTCGTGCTCAGGTAGCAGTTGGGTTTCCGGCGTTTAAGCATCTTACAAAAAAGCTGTGATTCGCCCCGTCTAGGCGAATTTTATCTGTGTCTTCACGTAGATCGTGGATATTAAGTTCCTTGAGGACTTCATCACTGGACACTACATCTCTACCGATCCGCCCTATTCGGAGGATGTGTCCGACTCTCCACAAGGTGAGGCGGCCAAGTTTTCGTGCAATGACAGAGATAATGTCCGAAGGGAGCTCTGGTATTTGCATGTTAACCTACGATGTGATGCGGTATTTGGATTTTGAAAATAATTAACAGGCACTATGTTCGTAAACAATCTACTATTTTTATAGATAAGAAAAGAAATGAAAGGGGTCGATCTTCCTTTAAATTGTCTTGGAAAATAAAACTCACGCGCCTCAGTTAATGGCTCGACCCGAGAGGCATGCGGGATGATTACTGTGCAACCGGTCAACTATCATAACATAAGATACTCTGCCTTGGAAAAGACAACTCAATTTAATAAGAAATGGTAGACCGAAGGCAAAGAGATACCTTTCTGCTATTGAAAAGGCTAAGCGGTTCAAGCGTAATTAATGGAAAAAGAAAAAAACAGAACCTTCGCAGAGTACTCCATCCACAAAGCAAAAAACGAAGCAGAGGACTCAATCCACAACGAATCAAACGAAGCAGACGACTCCATCCGTTACGAAGAAAATGAAGTAGAGTACTCCATTCAGCGATAATATTTCACCCACTACTCCATCCCCAAAGGTGAGAACGAAACGATCTCGTAATTCTCCTGACTACTCAAACACCAAATAAGAAAGCTAAACTTTCGCAGAGTACTCCACCCCCACAGATGAAAAAGAGTCTTTTCCAGAGTAGCCCAAAAATTCATCACAGGTGCTCAAAATGCCATAATGCATGACACAATCGAAAAACATGCCCAATTTCTTGACTCTGGCTTGACCCTGGCTTCACTCTGGCTTTACTCTGGCTTCACTCTGGCTTCAAGTTTATTTAAACAAGGAAACAAATCTTGGTTTATAACTTTATTTATTTGTCCTTATTTATGGTGTTCCGTTGTTTTATGTTAGTCTTTAGTTTGATGTGTGTATCATAAAATAGTCGGTATCGCAGAGTGTGCATCTGGTATCGCAGAGTCTGCATCTGTTATCGCAGAGTCTGCATCTGCATCAAGTATCGCGAAGTCTGCGTCTGATATCTGCATGAATCATCCAGTAATCTGCTATTAATCTTCTTGTGCTCTACTATAGATTTTACTTTTAGTTTCATCCAAAAAATATATATGCTCAACAAATCCGAGGGTAAAACATGTTATTCAATTAAAATCCACATCTTGAATTACGGAATCATAACTTTTCAAGGATTTATAAATACATAAACAAATAAAATTAGAAGAAATAGTTCAAATCTCCTATATAATGCGGCAAAGCTGTCTTGCGAACCAATACATGTAGCAGTTTTCGCATCCAGGTTGATATTCGTGCTCAGGTAGCAGTTGGGTTTCCGGCGTTTAAGCATCTTACAAAAAAGCTGTGATTCGCCCCGTCTAGGCGAATTTTATCTGTGTCTTCACGTAGATCGTGGATATTAAGTTCCTTGAGGACTTCATCACTGGACACTACATCTCTACCGATCCGCCCTATTCGGAGGATGTGTCCGACTCTCCACAAGGTGAGGCGGCCAAGTTTTCGTGCAATGACAGAGATAATGTCCGAAGGGAGCTCTGGTATTTGCATGTTAACCTACGATGTGATGCGGTATTTGGATTTTGAAAATAATTAACAGGCACTATGTTCGTAAACAATCTACTATTTTTATAGATAAGAAAAGAAATGAAAGGGGTCGATCTTCCTTTAAATTGTCTTGGAAAATAAAACTCACGCGCCTCAGTTAATGGCTCGACCCGAGAGGCATGCGGGATGATTACTGTGCAACCGGTCAACTATCATAACATAAGATACTCTGCCTTGGAAAAGACAACTCAATTTAATAAGAAATGGTAGACCGAAGGCAAAGAGATACCTTTCTGCTATTGAAAAGGCTAAGCGGTTCAAGCGTAATTAATGGAAAAAAAAAAAAACAGAACCTTCGCAGAGTACTCCATCCACAAAGCAAAAAACGAAGCAGAGGACTCAATCCACAACGAATCAAACGAAGCAGACGACTCCATCCGTTACGAAGAAAACGAAGTAGAGTACTCCATTCAGCGATAATATTTCACCCACTACTCCATCCCCAAAGGTGAGAACGAAACGATCTTGTAATTCTCCTGACTACTCAAACACCAAATAAGAAAGCTAAACTTTCGCAGAGTACTCCACCCCCACAGATGAAAAAGAGTCTTTTCCAGAGTAGCCCAAAAATTCATCACAGGTGCTCAAAATGCCATAATGCATGACACAATCGAAAAACATGCCCATTTTCTTGACTCTGGCTTGACCCTGGCTTCACTCTGGCTTTACTCTGGCTTCACTCTGGCTTCAAGTTTATTTAAACAAGGAAACAAATCTTGGTTTATAACTTTATTTATTTGTCCTTATTTATGGTGTTCCGTTGTTTTATGTTAGTCTTTAGTTTGATGTGTGTATCATAAAATAGTCGGTATCGCAGAGTGTGCATCTGGTATCGCAGAGTCTGCATCTGTTATCGCAGAGTCTGCATCTGCATCAAGTATCGCGAAGTCTGCGTCTGATATCTGCATGAATCATCCAGTAATCTGCTATTAATCTTCTTGTGCTCTACTATAGATTTTACTTTTAGTTTCATCCAAAAAATATATATGCTCAACAAATCCGAGGGTAAAACATGTTATTCAATTAAAATCCACATCTTGAATTACGGAATCATAACTTTTCAAGGATTTATAAATACATAAACAAATAAAATTAGAAGAAATAGTTCAAATCTCCTATATAATGCGGCAAAGCTGTCTTGCGAACCAATACAGGTAGCAGTTTTCGCATCCAGGTTGATATTCGTGCTCAGGTAGCAGTTGGGTTTCCGGTGTTTAAGCATCTTACAAAAAAGCTGTGATTCGCCCCGTCTAGGAGAATTTTATCTGTGTCTTCACATAGATCGTGGATATTAAGTTCCTTGAGGACTTCATCACTGTACACTACATCTCTACCGATCCGCCCTATTCGGAGGATGTGTCCGACTCTCCACAAGGTGAGGCGGCCAAGTTTTCGTGCAATGACAGAGATAATGTCCGAAGGGAGCTCTGGTATTTGCATGTTAACCTACGATGTGATGCGGTATTTGGATTTTGAAAATAATTAACAGGAACTCTGTTCGTAAACAATCTACTATTTTTATAGATAAGAAAAGAAATGAAAGGGGTCGATCTTCCTTTAAATTGTCTTGGAAAATAAAACTCACGCGCCTCAGTTAATGGCTCGACCCGAGAGGCATGCGGGATGATTACTGTGCAACCGGTCAACTATCATAACATAAGATACTCTGCCTTGGAAAAGACAACTCAATTTAATAAGAAATGGTAGACCGAAGGCAAAGAGATACCTTTCTGCTATTGAAAAGGCTAAGCGGTTCAAGCGTAATTAATGGAAAAAGAAAAAAACAGAACCTTCGCAGAGTACTCCATCCACAAAGCAAAAAACGAAGCAGAGGACTCAATCCACAACGAATCAAACGAAGCAGACGACTCCATCCGTTACGAAGAAAACGAAGTAGAGTACTCCATTCAGCGATAATATTTCACCCACTACTCCATCCCCAAAGGTGAGAACGAAACGATCTCGTAATTCTCCTGACTACTCAAACACCAAATAAGAAAGCTAAACTTTCGCAGAGTACTCCACCCCCACAGATGAAAAAGAGTCTTTTCCAGAGTAGCCCAAAAATTCATCACAGGTGCTCAAAATGCCATAATGCATGACACAATCGAAAAACATGCCCATTTTCTTGACTCTGGCTTGACCCTGGCTTCACTCTGGCTTTACTCTGGCTTCACTCTGGCTTCAAGTTTATTTAAACAAGGAAACAAATCTTGGTTTATAACTTTATTTATTTGTCCTTATTTATGGTGTTCCGTTGTTTTATGTTAGTCTTTAGTTTGATGTGTGTATCATAAAATAGTCGGTATCGCAGAGTGTCCATCTGGTATCGCAGAGTCTGCATCTGTTATCGCAGAGTCTGCATCTGCATCAAGTATCGCGAAGTCTGCGTCTGATATCTGCATGAATCATCCAGTAATCTGCTATTAATCTTCTTGTGCTCTACTATAGATTTTACTTTTAGTTTCATTCAAAAAATATATATGCTCAACAAATCCGAGGGTAAAACATGTTATTCAATTAAAATCCACATCTTGAATTACGGAATCATAACTTTTCAAGGATTTATAAATACATAAACAAATAAAATTAGAAGAAATAGTTCAAATCTCCTATATAATGCGGCAAAGCTGTCTTGCGAACCAATACAGGTAGCAGTTTTCGCATCCAGGTTGATATTCGTGCTCAGGTAGCAGTTGGGTTTCCGGCGTTTAAGCATCTTACAAAAAAGCTGTGATTCGCCCCGTCTAGGAGAATTTTATCTGTGTCTTCACATAGATCGTGGATATTAAGTTCCTTGAGGACTTCATCACTGTACACTACATCTCTACCGATCCGCCCTATTCGGAGGATGTGTCCGACTCTCCACAAGGTGAGGCGGCCAAGTTTTCGTGCAATGACAGAGATAATGTCCGAAGGGAGCTCTGGTATTTGCATGTTAACCTACGATGTGATGCGGTATTTGGATTTTGAAAATAATTAACAGGCACTCTGTTCGTAAACAATCTACTATTTTTATAGATAAGAAAAGAAATGAAAGGGGTCGATCTTCCTTTAAATTGTCTTAGAAAATAAAACTCACGCGCCTCAGTTAATGGCTCGACCCGAGAGGCATGCGGGATGATTACTGTGCAACCGGTCAACTATCATAACATAAGATACTCTGCCTTGGAAAAGACAACTCAATTTAATAAGAAATGGTAGACCGAAGGCAAAGAGATACCTTTCTGCTATTGAAAAGGCTAAGCGGTTCAAGCGTAATTAATGGAAAAAGAAAAAAACAGAACCTTCGCAGAGTACTCCATCCACAAAGCAAAAAACGAAGCAGAGGACTCAATCCACAACGAATCAAACGAAGCAGACGACTCCATCCGTTACGAAGAAAACGAAGTAGAGTACTCCATTCAGCGATAATATTTCACCCACTACTCCATCCCCAAAGGTGAGAACGAAACGATCTCGTAATTCTCCTGACTACTCAAACACCAAATAAGAAAGCTAAACTTTCGCAGAGTACTCCACCCCCACAGATGAAAAAGAGTCTTTTCCAGAGTAGCCCAAAAATTCATCACAGGTGCTCAAAATGCCATAATGCATGACACAATCGAAAAACATGCCCATTTTCTTGACTCTGGCTTGACCCTGGCTTCACTCTGGCTTTACTCTGGCTTCACTCTGGCTTCAAGTTTATTTAAACAAGGAAACAAATCTTGGTTTATAACTTTATTTATTTGTCCTTATTTATGGTGTTCCGTTGTTTTATGTTAGTCTTTAGTTTGATGTGTGTATCATAAAATAGTCGGTATCGCAGAGTGTGCATCTGGTATCGCAGAGTCTGCATCTGTTATCGCAGAGTCTGCATCTGCATCAAGTATCGCGAAGTCTGCGTCTGATATCTGCATGAATCATCCAGTAATCTGCTATTAATCTTCTTGTGCTCTACTATAGATTTTACTTTTAGTTTCATTCAAAAAATATATATGCTCAACAAATCCGAGGGTAAAACATGTTATTCAATTAAAATCCACATCTTGAATTACGGAATCATAACTTTTCAAGGATTTATAAATACATAAACAAATAAAATTAGAAGAAATAGTTCAAATCTCCTATATAATGCGGCAAAGCTGTCTTGCGAACCAATACAGGTAGCAGTTTTCGCATCCAGGTTGATATTCGTGCTCAGGTAGCAGTTGGGTTTCCGGTGTTTAAGCATCTTACAAAAAAGCTGTGATTCGCCCCGTCTAGGAGAATTTTATCTGTGTCTTCACATAGATCGTGGATATTAAGTTCCTTGAGGACTTCATCACTGTACACTACATCTCTACCGATCCGCCCTATTCGGAGGATGTGTCCGACTCTCCACAAGGTGAGGCGGCCAAGTTTTCGTGCAATGACAGAGATAATGTCCGAAGGGAGCTCTGGTATTTGCATGTTAACCTACGATGTGATGCGGTATTTGGATTTTGAAAATAATTAACAGGCACTCTGTTCGTAAACAATCTACTATTTTTATAGATAAGAAAAGAAATGAAAGGATTCGATCTTCCTTTAAATTGTCTTGGAAAATAAAACTCAATTTACAGGGACATCGGTCAAACATTTAGTACAGTCATTGCACGCGCCTCAGTTAATGGCTCGAGACGAGAGGCATGCGGGATAATTACTGTGCAACGGGTCAACTATCATAACATAAGATACTATTCCTTGGAAAAGACAACTCAATTTAATAAGAAATGGCAGAGAAAGCGCGTAAATTTGCCGCGCAATAAATGGCGCGAACACCCATAAGAATAAAGGACAAGTCATTTTTTTACACATGAGGAGATGAATGACAACTCATTTAAAAAGTATACATGAATGAACATGTGTTTATTGCAGTAGTTGAAAACACATTCCCTAGTCTGCCAAAACCCTAGAGTAACGCTTCGTGTTCATATAGGAGAAAGTCGTGTCTGTTTGTCTCTACATCTATTTGTTTACCAAAGACGCAACATTCATCATCTTCGTCTCTCTTACCAAGTTTGTGACCATGGGTTATAGTGTAAGGCGAATTAAAATGGAACTTAATCGGATCCAGAAGGATGTTCCTACACAGTTCATCAGGGCAGGTATAAAATCTAGAACTCCCAAGTCTTTTATGCAGTTTGAGGTAGTATTATTTACGGATGATAATAGGAACTTTACGGATGTAGTATTATTTAGATTAAATGTCTGAGTTGAGTCTTATATGTTTTAGGTCCCGTTGGTGATTGTGTTTACGAATGGGAAGCAGCTATCAATGGACCCTTCGACAGTCCCTATGCCGGAGGGATTTTCTTGCTTACCATCCATTTTCCTCCGGATTATCTGATAAAGGCGCCAATGGTTTGCTTTTTGCTTTTTCAGTTAATTGTTATTTGTTGCAGGATGAAACTTCACTCTTGATCATCTTGCTTTTCATCTTGCTTTTAATTGATATTCTCTTTGTCTTTGCATGCAGGTGGCTTTCAAAACAAAGATTTACCACCCAACCATCAACGCAAAAGGAGCGATTGACTATGATATCTTGAGGGAAAAATGGTCTCCTGCTTTAACCATGTCCCAGGTTTGGAATTTTCTTCAGATTTAACAAAGATTTGTCGAAAAAAATACTTCAGCCAAACATGTGTGTTAATGGGATAGATTTTTGTTATGGAATTAGGTTTTGATGTCAATTTGCGCGCTGATGACTGACCCAATCCTAGATGATCCTTTTCTGCCGGAGGTAGCCCATATTTACAATCCTAGATGCAGTATCTGCTTGTACTCTGCATCTAGAGCAGATGATGGGTGGACTCTGCATTTAGGTTGCATCTACATCGCTAACACTGCGCATAAACTGCATCTTCTCAACATTGATACTACATGCTACCAGACGGACCCATCATTTATTAGTTTCTTCTTCCTCTGCTGATAGAGCGTCCAGCAAAATGGGCCCCATAAAAGAATACGCAGAATAAAAATAGAGGTCTGTTCTTCTTCTTCTGTCGTAGGCAGAGTAAAAGCAAAGTAAATATTAACATTATTTAATCAGATATAAATAGAGAAAGAGCAGAGAAAGCGCAGTATATTAGTTTGCTCGTACTCTGCTGTGGTGAAGTTTGAAATATTATACTATAACTTTTCTACTAATTCAATAAGTTTATTGGGTTGCTACTAAAAACTTATTTATAAAAGTAGTTCTACGTCGAATCAAAAGTAATTGGCGCAACCCGATCTTGCCATTGATGGCTGCAGAGTATGGCCGTATACGAGTGCATGATGTGATGTGAGTTGATATTGCTTTGACTCTTAACATTTTTAATGGAACCGTGAAAAGTAAGTTTCATTTTTACTATATATTCACAATCATAAATGTTTTTGAGACAATAAAAATACTAGTGGTTTTTGGGAAGTTTAATATAAGGTTAGGATAAATGCAGAGACAAAGAAGTACTACGCGTAGAGAATTAGCAGCGTCTGTTCGTACTCTGCAGTAGAGAAGTTTGAAATATTTTCCTATAACTTATCTAAAATATTATTTCGGAATAACGGTAATTATACGTTATTGTTTGTTTTACCAATTAAATGCAGAGTAAGTAAATGCATGACACTGGGCATTCTAACAAACGGTTGTTAATGTTATGGTACATTCAGCTATGATCTGCGTAAAAGGCGCAGTATCTACTTGTACTCTGCATCTAAAAGTAGATGATGGAAGAACTCTGCATTTAGGCTGCATCTACATCGCTTACACTGCGCATAAACTGCATCTTCTCAACTTGTTTTCATCCACAAAGGTCTAACAAAACAAAATAAAGTATACATAAATTACTGAACTATTATAACGAGACATACAAAAGTGTTACTCGGAGTCTCAAAAGATCGAGTGCAATAACATTAAACAACACAGTTGACGAGGTTTATTCTAGGTGGTATTGGTACGACGAATAGGGTCATCAATGTATGCATCTTCAACCATTGAGAAATCACCGGTCTTAACAACCCTTAGTTGCTGGATTGCTTCTTCAACGGCAGGAATTGCTGGATTTATGAGGAGTTCAGAGAATGGGTAGAGAGCCGAGACACGTATCTCACCTGCAATGCCAAAGAGTCACCTACTCATATATGTTGCAATAGTTCTCTATGGTTGAATGAAGTACTAACACTACCTCCAAAATAGTCCATATTCCAATTTCGTAGCACGCAGAATATGACCTTCCCAGTTGGCTGAAGTCGCCAGAAGTACTCAAATTCATCAGCAAATGTTCCTTTCGCAATACAATTGATATTTTCACCGCTTCAGCTCACAAAGACGAATTTATAGTACTTCGTTCTCAAAAGACATCCTAAACTATAAACATAATTAACTTACCTGAAATTCCTCAATGTGAAGTGTAGAACTTTGTGACCAGGGACAACGTAAACGTCATCTGTGAAGCCTTGATAAATTTCTAATTTCTTGACTTTCACAATAGCACCAAGCAAATCAACTGTGTTATATAGCAACATGAATATAGATTAAGAAATCTGACGTGAAATGGAAAATCAAACAACTAATATTCCATCAATACTTACCAACACTAATCTTCTTATGCAATGAGCCGTTTAGAACTCTGCGAAATGGAGATAACGACACCATATGATTACCACAGATTCGTGCTACCTTTTTAATGATTGATTCTTCATGGAAGAAGATATGGAACTCATGGTGTGTTAGTTTCCACTGACCCGGCCTCTCGTCACTTCAAAATCCCTAATCAAATACCATTCCCCTTCAGCCACGTCTTCAAACTTTGACAACAGATGATTTCGAATGGTTGCAGAGATCCGAACACCCTAAACCATAAAACCAAGGATTGTATCTATTCCTCTAAAAATTAAACAAAATCATGTATTCCTAAGAGACCACATAAGGACATCAAAGCATGCATTTTTTACGGCGTGATAATCAGCGAGAAGCAAGTGTCTTTCAGGTTGAAAGCGTGCATAGTGCTCTCCAAATTCTCTTACGACTTGAACCAAGATTCTTCCACCATTCTTCATGAGTGACAAGTCTAGAACCATATCTAAATGAGCCATTTCTTTAGACTGTAAGTTTTAGAGAAAAGTTTGGAAGAAAAGTTTTGAGCCTGAAATGTTTGGAGAAAAGTGTTGGAGCCTGAGAAGTTTTGAAGAAACGATTGGATTGAAGAACAGTAAATAATCAAAACTGACTTTTTACGGTTCCAAAAAATGTTAAAGAGCCACATGTCGATAATCGCATGATGCAATACGAGAAACAAGGCATTGCCGTAATTGTTAGAATGCGCAGTGTCATGCATTAACTTACTCTGCATTTAATTGGTAAAAGGGGACTTATTTGCTAGTTTCTACGATTCTTTATTATGGGGCCCATATTGATGGACACTCTAGCAGAGGAAGAGCGGACTTCTTTAATTGATACGACAATAACTTTTGATTCGACGTAGTACTACTTTTAAAAATAACTTTTTAGACGCAACTCAATAAACTTATTGAATTGGTCATTGGAGATATTTCGAAAAGTTATAGTACAATATTTCAAACTTCACCACAGCAGAGTACGAGAAACTAATATACTGCGCTTTCTTTGCTCTTTCTCTGCTCTTTCTCTATTTATAATCTGCTTATTAAATAATGTTAGTATTTACTTTGCTCTTACTCTGCCTAAGACAGAAGAAGAAGAACAGACCTCTATTTTTATTTTGCGTATTCTTTTATGTTCACTGCAAATGTTATGCAAATATGGTGTAAAGCAGATTACAACACATTTTAAGTAGATCATAGCTGAATGTACCATAACATTAACAACCGTTTGTTAGAATGCCCAGTGTCATGCATTTACTTACTCTGCATTTAATTGGTAAAACAAAAAATAACGTATAATTACCGTTATTCCGAAATAATATTTTAGATAAGTTATAGGAAAATATTTCAAACTTCTCTACTGCAGAGTACAAACAGACGCTGCTAATTCTCTACGCGTAGTACTGCTTTGTCTCTGCATTTATCCTAACCTTATATTAAACTTCCCAAAAACCACTAGTATTTTTATTGTCTCAAAAACATTTACGATTGTGAATATATAGTAAAAATGAAGCTTACTTTTCACGGTTCCATTAAAAATGTTAAGAGTCAAAGCAATATCAACTCACATCACATCATGCACTCGTATACGGCCATACTCTGCAGCCATCAATGGCAAGATCGGGTTGCGCCAATTACTTTTGATTCGACGTAGAACTATTTTTATAAATAAGTTTTTAGCAGCAACCCAATAAGCTTATTGAATTAGTAGAAAAGTTATAGTATAATATTTCAAACTTCACCACAGCAGAGTACGAGCAAACTAATAGACTGCGCTTTCTCTGCTCTTTCTCTATTTGATTCGACGTAGAACTACTTTTATAAATAAGTTTTTAGCAGCAACCCAATAAACTTATTGAATTAGTAGAAAATTATAGTATAACATTCAAACTTCAAGACAGCAGAGTACGAGCAAACTTCATATACTGCTCTTACTCTGTCTAGGACTTGTCGATAATCGCAGACATCTATTTTTAATCTGCGTACTCCTTTCTGGGGCCCATTTTGCTGGACGCTCTATCAGCTGATGGGTCCGAATGGTAGCATCTAGTATCAAAGGACAATGTATAGGTGTAGTGTTAATAACATTTCTATCCATTTGGCATAGCAAACCAATGGCAGATCAATAGCAAACCAATGGCAGATCAATAGCAAACTAATGGCAGATCAATAGCAAACCAACGGAAGATCAATAGCAAAACTAAATAGATAAATGTGACAATTACAAAACTAAATAGATAAAAAAACAGGTGATATTCTACAAAGTGTCCGGGGAACGGTCGCGCTTCATCCCTCTAGAACTCCCAGGAACATCGCAGCCAACGTCGGCCGATCCAAACTCGCAACTTATATGATCCAAGAACCTTGACTGCTGGGTCAAAGTTGTTGCCACAACCCTAACCGAATCCACAGCCCTCTCCACATTCCGAAGCCGAGTCTCCAAACCACATATTTTAGCACGTAGGGCTTCTCCCTCCAACTCCAACTCCTCGCAACGAGGAAAATGAACATTAGTGATGCGAGACGGATACATGTTTTTCCAAGTAAGCCTAAGGCGATCCAGGCTACCTGGACGGACCTCTGCTTCGTCGATATCCGCCCGAAGAGAACTCCCGTCAACTGCGGCATCGGAGAGAAGAAACTCAGGGCGCCGGTAAGGGAGTGGAATCAAAAAAGGGCATTAGGAAAATCGGGATATGTGCGACGGTTCTGCTTTGTTAGAACTGATAAAGCGCAACAGAGAGAAAACGCATGTTAAAAGAGTTAGCTTGATCAATTCGCCAGAGTCTAATGAATTTTTTGTAAGATGGAAATTACCTAAATCAGACCACAAGCGGGGAAGTCCGTCAGGACCGGAATGACGAACAAAGAAGTAGTGAATCTTGTCATCATCACCACCCTCAATTTGGAGGGGAAGTTCAACTGGAGATCTGCAACCGTCACGAAGAACAAGTTCATATCTATTAGACCAGGGGTCTATACTCCTAACCTCAAAAGCCCCAATAATCATAGCACTGGAAACAGTGATTCCAGATAAGTCCGACAGTATTTGGAGGGCGTTTATCAACCCCCACGAGCGGGCATTAAACTGGCTGGGTGCAATCCGAAGTTCTTTACAAAACTCCATCATCAAAAAAGACAGGCGATGGCGGAAACCTGCCCGAAAGGAAGACCAATAGACGGTGATATAGCCTACCGGAGGAATCCCGGGCACATCTTGTACGTCTGGATATTTGAACCAATTCGAATTCCTTGGCAGAGCAGGAATCACACTGTTGGGTTCGCTCCCGCCAGAGGAAGAAGAAGATGAGGAAAAGGCAGACATCGGATTCAAAGAAGATTGGTGAGACTGATGAGTAGAAAAGAAGAATAAAAGATACGCTTGCGTTCTGTAGCTTTTGGATTATCTTTGTTTTGTTTGTTTGAGACTGATGGAGGAATGGATAAATTATCTTAGTTCTTACACCCAAATAAAGAAGAGATCTTTTATACTCGTTGAAGGGAAACCGTATCGGTATGGAAGCCCTAATTAGTCATTCTCTGCAGCTATTACTGGACGCCTCTGAGATGATGCTGCTCCATTCCAAGGGCCACGTGTAGATCATCGCATTATTGAACACGAGAAACAAGGTACATTATTAATTGTTCTACTACAATACGACATACGCCACGTGTCGATCATACATGATAGAACACGTTAAGTAAGGAATGGCAGTGATTGCGACTACTCTGTTTATATTCTGCAATAAATTTAATAGTACTCTGCTTAGGCACCTTCTCTGCATATACTCTACGAAATAACGGGTTAAATGATGAGAAGGTGGACCGCTGAAATGATGGGAAGATGGACCGTTGAAATGACAGCTAAGCGAAAAAAACTAACGTACGTGGTTTTGCTTTATCCCTCTCGTCTATAAAAGAAAGAAGAACCCTCAACACATTCTCTGCATTTTACTCTTTTACAGGCACATTCAAGACATCATGGCCGTAGATCATTCGAAGAAAAGAAAAGCACCAATGTCAGACCTGGAGTTGGAAGCAGAAGAGAAGCGGAATGATGCAGTTATGGAGGCGGAAAAGGAAGGAAAGGATCGCCTGAGGGAAATTCTTCTGCTGGTGCGATCTCAAATGAGAGCGAAGGACGAAGCTCACCGCGTCAAACTCAAGTTGGAAAGAATTGCCGGTAAACGCTCTATGTTGGAGAAGATGATGCATGAAGAACAAGTGGTCATGGATGCTAGGCGGCAGCAGTTAGCAGAGAAAGAAATGATTGTTGAGGAGGAGCTGAGAGGAATTACAGTTCCTCGTATTGATTGGTTAAAACTTGATCTTTCGTTTATGGAGGACTAAAGTTATGTAGAACTCTTGTTATCCTAATTATTTTACTTTTCTTAAAATTTCAACAACATTTAGTTCATTTAATGTTGTTTATCTTTTCTTGGATTTGTTGTTTGTACTCTTTTCTTCGACTTGTGTTTTTGTGTGTATTCAAAACTTTCAAACTACATCTCCTTTTGGATGCAAACTACGGTTGGTCCAGAGTAACCTACATCTCGTTTTGGATGCAAACTATGGCCAGATTTGGGTGCAGAGTACAAATAGACTCAAATATAGAAGCAGAGTACCGAAAAAGTATGCGAAGCAGAGGACCTAGGTTTGGAACATATTTTAGGCAGATTTTGAACTTATGTTTATATACGTACCATGTATGTTTCTGCAGATTCTGCGTTTACTACTTCCTCTTCCCTGCATTTATAATTTTTTTTTTTTTTTTGACATCAACTCTGCATTTATAATAAACATCAACTTCTCTGCTGAAAAATGAGATGATTCTTCATATTCCTTTTCTAAATTTATTACAAAAAAATTCGAGCAAAAACTGGTACATGTTCTTATTCGTCTTGATCATTGTGAAATACCTCGCGGATAATTTCCGGGATAGGGGATATTTTGTCAAATCCAAGTTGTTCCCATTCTGAAGGATGGGCCTCGAGCCGTTTTATAATCTTCTCGATTCTCTTCTGTTTCTTGTGAAGTTTAGCCTGTTTCTTCAAGATTTTCTCGTGACTCTTGATTGCTCGCCGGTACTTCTCGTTAAGCTGCATAAAATAAATTATAGATACATAAGGAACAGCAATGGAAAACTCTTGAAAAACATGCAACACCTTTACCTTAGTTATGAACTCCGTGGATTGCTGAAAACATCTCGGGTTATGGTTCATTAGTAAACCTGAAGGAATCTTCAATCCGGATCGTTCAAATACAGTTGTTGAACTCACGGAAGATTCATTATCGTTCATCGGATTGAAGACAGAGGCTACAGATGGCTCCATTAACAGTCGGCTATATGTGCTCTGCAAATAAAGAAGAAGTGTTGAAGATAACCCACGTCATAAATACAAGAGTGGACCGAGTTACGAAATACAAGAGTGGACCCACTTCATAAATACAAGAGTGGTTGACGAAATCAACTTAAAATTAATTACAAGAGTGATGACGCTAGATATTCCAACTTCAATGAAACTCTGCATCTGCTTTGCTTACACTCAGCACAAACATGGGCAGAATAAGTTCTCTTCTACTAAGGAAGGAAAAACTTAAATTCTGCTTGTACGCCACAGAGTACACCGCAGAGTTTATGCTAAGTGTAAGCAAAGCAGATGCAGAGTATGAGCAGGTGCTGCGTATTCTCGGTTTACAATCTATCAGCGTAGTTTATGATGATCCGTGTAAACGAAGAATAAGCAAAATACGCTAGGACGGCGTATTTTGAGAAGACCCCGAAAGCGATTCCAGGTTTGGTGATTAGCTTCAGAAGATTCCAACCCATCCAACTGCGTAATTTCATTACAGTTAAGACCTGTGATCTCTTCAAACTCGAAGAGCGAGAACCGTGCTGGCTGCCCCGCGATCAAAAACCACAACTCAAATGGGCTTTCACACTCCAATTGTTTGCAAATAAGATGGTGATGCACAAATTTCGCACTCCATCCGAAACCCAACTTCTCAAACTTACAAATAACTCCTAGCTGTGACTTGCGGACATAATCCCACACTTCCTCATCCACTACACTTTCCACCAGTGAAAGATGATTGAACTTCGAACTGTAGTTTATTCTGGTATTTGGATCTGGCTCGTTTCCTTTGGAAAAAATAATGGCAGGAAAATCCATCTCGTAATCATTCATATACATGATATATTCGAAGGAGAAATATTGGAAAAATGAAGAGATCGGAGAATTATCGGAGAAATGAAGAAAATGAATAAAGAGATCGACAAAATTGAAGATACGCTCCTCTGCTCTAGGGTTGCCGAGGGGAAGTAGAAGAAGAGTCAATGTTGTGTTTTCCAAGCTTTCTGGGCTTCATGGGCCTGAAACAACTGCTTTGAGGCCCGAATATATATTGTGGAAATATTTTTAAACTAATATTACCTAATTAAGACGGCGCTCCCTTTTGTCGTACAGTTAAGTCAGCGCCGCCTTTTTCTTTTAGTAGAAACTCTTCAAAAATGCTGCGCTACATCGGCATACAGTCTGCGAAACCCTAAACCACTCAAAACTTTTCAAAAACTTCGATTAACATTTGTTTAGCCGTCATAACTCCAAAGTGATCTTCAATCTAAGTGTTTAAAAGCTTATTTACATTGAAAACACAGAATGGAAGAAAAATCGATAACCATGGTAAATACCAAGGAAATGTTTCACATAGTGTCGTGTTGAACAAAGATACACGAATAAACATATGATAACGATTTTTTTTGTCTGGGTTGTTCTTTTTAACATAAGTTTTACTTTGAAACCAGTCAGAAATAATGTATAAAGGTAGTGGAAGTATATACAAACATACAACAACAAAAAATCACTACAAATCCTATATCAATCTGCATTCGGTCTGCCGTTGGTGACATTCATTCAGTCTGCGATACCCTAACCACTCGGTTTTCACTATGGAGTTTTTCTTTTTAACATAAGTTGTATTTTGACAACAGTTAGAAATTAATGAAATAATGTATAAAGGAAGTGGAAGTATATACAAATATACATCAACAAAAACTCTCTACAAACAAATTCTCCGATTCCGATCTGCATTCGGTCTGCCGTTGGTGATATTCAGTCAGTCTGCGAAACCCTACCCACTCGGTTTTCATACCCTACCCACTCGGTTTTCACCGAGTTTCTCGACTTTTCTGGTTTCGGCTTATACCGGTTAATGCACTACTGGTGATTTTCTTCTGCCGTTGGTGACCTTAAGGGGTAGCGCTAGTATTTTCAAAATTATTTTAGAACATAACTAAAATTAGGGATTATTTCACAACCACGAGCACTTCAACAAGAATCAGTCACCATTCTTTTCAAGGCACCTGCGATTTTGAGGAGTGGACACAAGAAGGGTTCAAGCACTTGAAGGAGTTGGAGGATATATGGACTACTTGACCTACCCCACGCCAACCATGCATTTCCTTGCCACGGTGAAGTTCATTGAGGATGAAGCGAATGGACATGGATATGTCTACTTCATGGTTGGGCCTAACCAATACTCACTCACTTTCGGCCCGTTTCCCTAACAACACGCTCGCATAGCGCTTCATGGATGAGGACGAGACGCCTTTGTGTTGTTTCTTCCACCCCTTCAAGATTACAACTCTGATCACTTCTAATAAAACTGTTTATGAGTTTATGTTTGTTTGTTTTTTTGTCGGGAGTTTATGTTTTATTATGAAGAAACATAAGTGCAAAGCTAATTGGAAGGAGTCAATGTGCAGCTCTTTTTGTAATGAATTATCCTAAAGTCTGATACCAGTCTGGCTTTGGTCTACCGTTAGGTGGTTTGGTCTGCGAAACCCTAACTGTAAAAAAGCACAGCAGTGTATACCAAATTTTTTCATAATACAAGTAGAATATAAACAGTGTTTGCGTATACTCTGCTTCCAACGGCAGAGACTGAGAACGCTTTGTTTTTCTTCTGCGAGTAAAAGCAGAGACTGCGCATACTCTTTTCTCTCTCTACTTGTACTCTGTGTAGTCTACATTTACTTGCGTTGCCAATGTCAACATGCAGATAGTGTGCCACCGGTCCGCGTTAACTCTGCTGGTCTTAAGGGGTAGCGCTGGTATTTCCAAAAAAGTGTACTAGTTCTACAATTTTCCCTACGAGTGTACCCCGTTTGATATTAAAGTCAGAAAATGTACTATTTTGGACTATTTCTTCAAAAAGAAAAGACTCTTAAAAACCTAACGGTCATATTCCTTCAAAACAAGAAAAGAGCTCGTTAATTTATTCAAATTTAAATGCTTACCTTAATAGATAGATGTTCTTCAGAGGTGATTTAAACGGCTTGATCTTGAGTTGAAATGGTGAACAAAGCGGTTCCTTTTATCCCCTGAAGAGCCGGCATAACTTGAGCTGTTGGAGTCTTGAGTTGTTCTTGAATGTCAGAAAGAAATTCCTTGGTGATCTCATCTTCTTGTAACTCTTTTTCCTCTATGATTGTGATGAGATTCTTTACTGATTTGTTGAACTTCTCTCTCAGGCGTCTGGTTCCTGATCTGGTTCTTGGTGTTTGATCTATAGAGGCTATGTTAATGTCTTCTTCTTCGGATCCAGATAAGGTGGTATTGTTGTCCTCATCACTTTGGAAGGGTTACCTCCATCTCGTAACGACCCTTTTACTATTTCTTTGGAACCGGGAGCAGCACCAATAGCTAAGGCACCATATCGAATGGCTCCCGCAGAATTGGCGGAGTTGAAGAAACAGTTAGAGGATCTTATGGAGAAAGGGTTTATCCGACCAAGTTCTTCTCCTTAGGGAGCTCAAGTTCTCTTTGTTAAAAAGAAGGATGGAAGCATGCGATTGTGTATAGACTATAGAGGGATCAACAATGTTACCATCAAGGACAAGTACCCGTTGCCCATAATCGATGAATTATTAGACCAATTGCAAGGGGCAAGTTGGTTTTCTAAAATTGACTTAGCATCCGGCTATCATCAAATCTCCATTTTTGAAGTTGATGTGATGAAGACTGCATTTAGGACACGATACGACCACTATGTGTTTGTGGTCATGCTGTTTGGTCTAACTAACGCAGCAACAGCATTCATGCGACTGATGAATGAAGTCTTCCGTGATTATTTAGATGAGTTTGTCATCATTTTTATTGATGACATTCTAATCTATTCACGAAGCGCAGAAGAACATAAAGAGCATTTGAGGAAAGTTTTGAAATGCCTAAGAAGTCAAAAGCTTTTTCTAAGTTTAGCAAATACCGTTTCTGGAAAAAATGATAGGGTTTTTATAACATCGGGTATCTGAACAGGCAGTTTCGGTTGACCCTAAAAAGATCATAGCAATCCAAGAATGGCCACAACCAACCAATGCCACAGAGATTCGCAGTTTTTTCGGGTTAGCTGGGTATTACCGGAAGTTTGTGAAAGGTTTTTCCGTGATGGCCAAACCTTTAACCTGTTTGACTGGGAAAGGCATAACTTTTAAGTGGAGTGAGGAAGCGGGAAAGGCATTCAATCAATTGAAAGAAGCCTTAACCACTGCGCCTATCCTAGCATTGCCATAACCGAATCAACTATACACGGTTTATACAGATGCTTGGGGAATAGGATTGGGATGCGTGTTAATGCAAGGCAACAAGGATATTGCCTATCCATCACGACAATTAAGGAAACATGAAGAGAACTATCCAACCCATGATCTTGAGATGGCTGCAATAGTATTTGCTCTTAAGATATGACGATCTTATCTAATGGAGAAATTGTGCAAGTCTTTACCGACCATAAAAGCCTGAAGTATTTATTTACCCAACCAGATCTCAACTTAAGACAAAGAAGATGGATGGAGTTTGTAGCTGATTATGATCTAGAAATTTTATACCATTCGGGAAAAGCAAATGTAGTAGCATATGCATTGAGTCATCGGAAGGTAGATGCTGATGTGGAGAGGGAATTAATAACCCTAATCGCAGAATTTAAGATGATAATTTTATCATTCTTAGAAGGAGAAACCAGTGAGCCATTAGGAATACAAGCGGTAAATCAGGCAAGTCTACTACAAAGAATTCGACAGGAGCAAGAAGAGGATATCAATTTAAAGAAGATAATGGAGGAGCTTGATAATCGGGATGAACCGAATGCAAGAGGCTATCATTTAGCTATGGATGGAACTCTACTACTAAACAGAAGAATAACAGTGCCTAGAGGACAAGGCCTACGAGAAGAAATCCTAAAAAAGGCACATCATTCATTGCTTAGTATCCATCCGAGAAGTATCAAAATGTACAAGGATATTCACCAGTACTATAATTGGCCCGGAATGAAGCGGTCTATTGCACAATGGTAGCACAATGTTAAACTTGTCAACAGATCAAGGCCGAACACCAAGTACCGGGATGTGTACTGCAAAGCCTACCGATCCCATAATGGAAATGGGAAGCAATAGCCATGGACTTTATAATCGTATCGCCAAAGGCACCAGTACGCGGTAATGATGCAATATGGGTAGTTGTGGATCGATTAACCAAGAATGCTCATTTTCTACCCATAAATTGGTGGACAACGTAGAAATATTGGCTGCGCTATATTTGAAGGAAATTTTTAAGTTGCATGGAGTCCCAGCCAATATAGTATCTGACCGTGACCCAATGTTCACAGCGCAGTTCTGGCGAGCCTTTCAACAAGCCTTGGGTACTGACTTGCATATGAGCACGACATTTTTTATCCATAAACGGATGGGCTAACTGAACAAACAATAAGAACTCTGGAGGATCTACTCAGAATGTGTGTATTAGACTGGGCTGTAAACTGGGAAGAATTCTTACCATTGGTAAAATTTTCGTACAACAACAGCTATCATGCTAGTATTGGTATGTCAATCTACGAAGGCTTATATGGACGACCTTGTTGAACACCCATTTGTTGGACAGAAGTAGGAGAACGTCAGACAATAGGACCATAGTTAGTAGAAAAGACAACAGATAAGATCATAGTGGTTCGAAAAAATATGAAGAATGCTCAGGACCGGAAAAAGCAGTATGCCGATCAGAATAGAAGATAAATCATTTTTGAAGTTGGTGATTGGGTGTACTTAAAAGTAGCTGCCCAAAAAGGAAAGGATAGATTTGGAAAGATAGGAAAGTTGGCCACACTGTTTATAGGTCCCTACCGTATTATGGGAAAGGTAGGAGAAGTGGCTTATCGCTTGGATCTTCCATCAGATATGGCACTGCATCCAGTGTTTCATGTATCTATGCTACGTAGACATATCCGTGATCCAAACACTGTAGAACCAGAGTGGATAGAAGACCTCTGGACCAATCTCACTTATCCAGAAGGACCGCTACGGATAGGGGAGAGACGGATTAAAAAGTTGAAGAATAGGGAGATCTCTCAAGTTCAAGTATTTTGGGAAAAACAACATAGGATTGTAGTCACTTGGGAAGATGAAGAGAAATTTCGTATGTCTCACCCGAAGCTATTTTTATAACCTAATGACGGCCAAGAAGCCAATTCGTTAAAGCCTTAGGAATTTGGGACGAATTCTATTAAGGGGAGGGGGAGAATGTAATGACCCGGGTTAAGACCAAGGATAGCCAAGGGGAAACTTTTCTCAAAATCATCAAGGAAATACTTAGAAATCCCTTGGGACAAGACCAAGGTGAATTGGGTTGAGAAATTAACCAGTTGGTACGAAAAAATTTCAAAATGGGTCACGCGGCACAAATCTGGTCAAGAACTCAGTAAGCTTTTTACGACCCGACGGGATGGAAATATGACCAGATTGTTATCAACCAATTAGTGAACCATGGAAAGGATAAAAATGACTTATAAAGAAAGTTTGGATCGAGTAAAAATCAGTATGGGTCGAGAAAAAATATGTTTGGGTCGAAACAGACCGAATCAGGCAGTTTTGCCGTGAACCATGGGTAAGTAGTTGGATGACTCAGCAGCCTGTGTGCTTGTGTGGGTCATGTGTGGGCGTGTGTTCTGGTTGACCTGAGTGTGTCACACACACATCTGGGTGTGTTGGCCACACGCCTGGTCAGAGCTTTATCACTGTCAGGTGTCACGACCGTGGCAATGATCGGTGGAACCAGAACTGGCAGCTGGTTCACCTGCTTCACCTGCTTGTTCTGATTTTTCTCAGTCTATATATAACCCACCAGACCATTCCTGCTGTCCACACGAACCACATAAAATAGTTCATATGAATCATAAAATCAGTCCATCGTGAACCAAGCAGACAGACCATACGAACCAGGCAGACAAACCGTCGTGAACCATTAACGAGCTTTTTCAAAAAGATTTATGGTAAGATTTTTGGATCCGAAATCCTTCCAGTCTAACTTGATTTTTCATTCTGGGCGTGAATCTGACCTTAGTTTCTTGATGAAATGCCTGGAACCATCCCAAAAACGTGGGAAAAGTTTGGCTAGGTTTCGGAAAAAGACGATAAAAATCAGTGGATCATTCTGTTTCGGTCTAGGTAAGACCCAGAACCATTCTGAGCTAGTTTTCCTTAGAAAAAATATAATCTTTTCATGGTAACTAGCTTGACAATTTTGTTACATAATTCCAGTCTAACATAAGCAAAAACCGTGGTATAATCTTTGACCAGAACTGTGATATTTCACCAAATCAAAGGTGTGTCTCGATGATGCTTGTTGCATGTTTAAATTATAATATTATGATGTTATGGTACATTTCAATTTAAGTCACTTGTTAGGTTTGCTTAAAAACTCTAACTTGTGCAATACCGTTAATGCTAAAAATGGGGTAATAAATTTAAGACTGAAATTATGTTATACGTTTATAAGTTTACTAGTAACTTAATTGTTCTGTAAACCTTATAAACTTATAAAACCTTGGTAAGACTCTTCCCTAAATATCATAGCTTAACTAGTCCTTATGCGTACTAGTTTAAGTACACGAAGACACACGGAGAGACGGAATTGTAGTCTAAGGCCGTGTACTGCATGACGATGCAGAATTTCCGGTGCGATACCTTAAACAACTAAGGCCATTGGAATGGTAAAGGATCATCAGCTTGTTTAGCTTTAGTGGCTACGGGCTGGGTGATGCCTAATGTGAGAAGGGTTGGGAAGTAGTCAATCACGCGAGGCCTTAATAAAATTTAAAAGTTAAACCTACCATTATGAGGATTATTGAATTATTGCTTCTATGACTCATGATATGCATGTTTGCGTGTGATTGATATTTTAGGTTTGGTTGGGTGATTATATGCATGTTTAGGGAAGCCTTTACTCACTAAGAAAATTAGTTTCTTATGACTCTACTTGTTTTACAGGTAACCACTAGCGGGTAGTCCAAGTGGATGCAGAAGGAACGATAGGACCCCAGTGGTATTTTTCTGCCTTTTTGTAAATGACTAACGTTTACTATATACATTATCGTTTTGAGTACTAGACTCATGGCAAAACATGTGATGTATATATTTTGTATCACATTTAAAACCCTATGTATAATTATGTATAAAAGTGTGTTGTGTAAACTCGGGTTTCATGTGATACTAGCCTCAGTCTGGACGAACTAACTATTTGGTATAGCTCGTGTTGCAAGCCTTGAGTTGTATCTGATAGGGATGAATATTTAGAAATTTGGTCTAGGGTTTTTGGATGCGTTCCGAAAACTTCGGATCGGACCTCTAAGTATGATTCAGTGACGCTTCTGGTCAATCAATGATCGGGGGTGTTACAAGCACCATCTGATTTCCCTTGGTATATGCATATTGCAAACTACTAGCAGCAGAAGTCGAGCCTCCTCAATTCTTTGGTTACAAGAAGAAGAAGTTCTTGCGTGAGTTAGAAGGTACTTTTGGGATGAACCATATCTTTATAACCATTGTTCAGATAATATTTTTAGGAGATGCATTCCAGAGGAGGATGTTTCAGGCGTTCTCTTTGCTTGCCATGGATCTAACTACGCAGGACACTTCACCACTAATAAGACTGTTTCTAAGGTCTCACAAGCTGGTTTTTAGTGGCCTATCATGTTTAAGGACACCCGTTATTTTATCTCTAAATGTGATGCTTGCCAAAGACAGGGAAACATCAACAAATTGAATGAGATGCCACAAAACTTTATCCATAAAAATTTTATGTTTGGGGAATAGATTTTATGGGTCATTTCCTTTTATTCTTTGGGAACTAATACATCCTTGTTGCTGTTGATTATGTTTCCAAATGGGTAGAAGCAATAGCAAGCCCTACCAATGATGCTAAAGTCGTCATCAAGATATTCAAATCGATCATTTTTCCAAGGTTTGGTATTCCACGAATAATCATAAGTGATGGAGGTTCTCACTTCATAAACAAGGTATTTAAAAGTCTCTTGAAAATGAATGGTGTTAGGCACAAGGTTGCTACACCTTACCATCCTCAAACTAGTAGTCAAGTCGAGATTTCCAACAGTGAAATCAAGACTATCTTGGCAAAGACAGTGAAATCATCAACAAGGAAAGATTGGTCTACAAAGCTAGACAATGCTCTTTGGGCATATCGGATAGCCTTTAAGACGCCAATTGGTACCACTCGTATCCATCTTGTTTATGGGAAATCCTGTCATCTTTCAGTATAGTTTGAATACAAGGTAGCATGGGCTATAAGGAAATTGGACTTCGACGTAAAAACAGCTGCAGAAAAGCGGTTGATCCAGTTGAACGAGTTGAATGAGATCTTCCACAATACCTATGAGAATTCGAGGATATACAAAGAAAAAACTAAGGCATGCCACGATAGGAAAATCAACCTCAGGAACTTTACTACGAATGACCAGAATGGGGGACAATTCACTATAAACGGTCAGCGCCTCAAGCCTTACCTTGCAGACACAATGGATGCTGAAGGATATACAATCCCAATAGCAGATCCACCCTTTGCCTAAAAAAATCATTCAAGTCAAGCTAAAAATTTTAAACAAGAGCTTATGGTAGGCAACCCATTAGGTAGTTATTATATTTCTATTTTATTTTTCACTAATTTTGAATTTTTGGTTTTGGTTTTCTCTTATTTTCAGGTTTAAATCATAAAAAATAAACAAAATAAAAATTTTGTTCGATCCCAGGACGTGAAGGCCTCGACCCCGGGAATACCTCCTCGTCCTGTGGTCGAGTTTTCTCGCGACCCCGTGCACACCAACAACAACCGTAGGAAAACCTCCCCGACCCGAGATAGAGTTTTCTCGCGACCTTGTGCACACCGACCCCGGGTTTACCATTCCTCGACCCCAGGTCGTGTCTTCTTCGACCACGGACATCCCACACCCACCCGAGGTCCCGACCCATCACAACCCTGGGATTACACATCACGACCCCGTGACTGCATCATCCTCGACCCATATCCATGACCCACTCGATCCATGGGTCGAGAACCACGACCTACATGTCGACCCATGTAATAATAATAAAATAATTTTATTTAAAATTTTATTTTCTATTTTTACTTTTTATTTGGTTTATTTTATTATATTTTTCCATCCCTCTCTTTCGATTTAAAACACTCTGGGGAGAGTGTGATTTAAGTTTGGGGGAGGATATTCATTCTTTACTAACATTTTTTTTCCTTTCTTTTTGGGGTTTTATTTTTATTTTTTATATTTGAGTTTTTTTTTTTCTTGATTTGTTTTATTTAGTCAAAATCGTTTTTGGGAATGATCTTTTCTGAAGCAGAAAAATGCAGATGAAGCGACTTGAAGATCGTATCCGATGAAGGCCTTCATGTGCCTAGTTTAATCTTATATTTGGTGGGGAGATAGAAAATTGAGTTAGATTCATGTGGGCGTTGGATTCAACTCATTTCAAGTTACGGCTAATCGACCAGGCCTTCTCCTTCGGTCGATGGGGTCGGTCGATGGGACGAACGCCAGGAAGCTTCCCACATGCTGCTGACCATCCGATCGACCCACAACTTCCATCTGGTCGATGGGACCACTCTGTGCACGCACATTTTACTTCAAAAATCCGGGTTTGACCCGGTTTGTCCCGGATCGAGCTGGTACCTTCCCCTTTTCCTATATAATGTTTTAAGCACATTAAAACCTTAAGTTTTCTTCCCTCTAGAGTTGGATTATATCCAAACTCTCTTGTTGATGTTTGGACAAGATCTTCATCCATCATGCCACTTTTGAGAAGAATTATTCAACTCTTTTATCTTTTATCTCTTACCTTTTTTATTTATGCATTCTTATCATGTTTATGTATTTTTCTTTGTTCTTCATCATGTTTAGGAATTGGTCTTCTTGTGGATTATGGGTTAGATTATTGTTGATTTATGATTGATTAATGATGTTTAGGTTTAGATTCTTGTGATTTCCTATGTTTAGAGTAAACCCAGAGGTAGGATTGACTTTGCTAATCAAACCCTTGATCATAGACTTTTCATGTCCGAAATGTGTTTGTGAAAATGTCTAGACCAACCCTAAACATGTTTTCCACATCTTAGCCAATTAACACTTGATTATTAAGGTGTTTTGTTGACTTATTGAACATATACATTAAATATCATTAACCTTTTTAATTGCAATTGAGAAATTAACTTAATTAGATGATGATTAATGAATGGATTAGTCTCATGAAAATGAACTAGTCTACTTTATTGGATCCATGTCTTCGAATTGAACTTGATTGCTTGTCCTAGCATCACTACTTACTTATTAATCATCCCTAGTCAATTACCTATGCCCATGATCCATATTTTCTCTTTTGTTGGACTATGAGTTATGTTAGATTATGATGCTTTGATGGTTAGTTGATGATTATTATGGTTGATTATTGTTAGATCCTTCACTTTGGTTGAGATTAAAGCTAGTTTTGACTTAATCACTCAAAATCTAGACCTTAGGCAATCCACACCCGAAAAGTGTGTGTGGAAATGTTGGAACCAAACCTTTTCCGAGCTTTATATATCCTAGCCAATTAACCATTGATTATTAGGGTGTTTAGTGAACTAATTGGACTTTTTATTTAATTCTCATTGATTATCTAATTGCAAACGAAAGTTTATGATAATTAGTTGATTAAATGAAGTGATTAGTACCACGAAAGTGGATTAGTCATAGTATCGAGTTCCATGTTCTAGGATAGTGTTTCATCCAATCTTTTGCACCATTGTTTGATTGTTAATCCATTCTTATGATAGTATTGCCCATTGTCCAATGCCTTATCTTATTTATCTTCTTGCATTTTACTTTCTTGCATTTCTTAGCATTTTAAACCATTTAAAAACCCAAAAATATTGACTATAGCTTAGTTTGTTTCTCGAATCTTTAGTGTTTTAATCTTTAGCCTCTTGGGATCGACCCTTAAATACTACCTCGGTGTACCATGCACTTGTGGTTTTATTTTAGGATTTAAAAATTTTAAAACTTCGATCGCCTATTGGAGTTTCACTCTCTAGTGAAGGTGCTTCACTCTCTAGTGAAGGTAAAATAGAGCGTGTCAGCGTTTTGTGCTTAATCTCATCAACTTTCGCGTCTCATGGAAGCATTTCCAAAGAAAAATTCCATAAAATATGAGGGAAAAGAAGTCAAAAGAAAAAGAAAAAAAATGATACCTTAGAAAAGTAGAGAGAAATTTGACAAAAGAATTGAAAAAACAAAGAGGAAAGAAACTGGAAGTAAGACTATCTTGGTGCTCAAAAAACTTGAAAGGATAAAGAGTCTACACATTCTTTGATCGATACTCTCTCGATGAGACTACACGCCAATTATGAGTCAATGTAAGAAATTCTTGTATTTCTTAAAGTTCTTAATGCATGTGAAGTTAGTGAAAGCTATGGTGGGAATACAAAGAGAATGCTCGAGTATAAGTTTATTCTAGTGGTCTGCAGATTTTAAGTTAAGGCATGAGTTTAAGGTAAGTAATTTCCCACGTTTTCAAACCTCTTTTCTAAGACATGATTTATGACTTATTTGAGGATAAACAAATATCTAAGTCTGGAGGAGTTGATTTACTCTGATTTTTACGGTTTTTAACTATGGTTTTAAGGGTTTCTAATTAAAATCGTATAAAAAACCTTCAAGATGGCACGTATTGACATTTTAAACCTCCAAAGTTTATCACTAGCACTTTAAACCTCCAACATGGCAATGTTTACACTTTAAACCACCAACGTGGCACTTTTATACGCGCCGTCAAATTTTTAAACGGAATAGTAGATACCGTTAACAGAAAAGTAACCCCGTTTAATATCCGTTAACTCCGTTTTACGTTTTAAAAGGGCAAATTGCATAAAAACCCTTCAAAGTGGTGACTACTAGCACTTTAAACCTCCAAAGTTTGACACTCACACTTTAAACCTTCAATGTGACAACTTTAACTAAATAAACCTCTAATGTATGTTTTTTTGCGCCGACATTTTACGGAATGGAATAGTTAAATCCGTCAACATAATTTTAACTTATGATTATTTTATTGTACACGTGTCATTTTACCTTGAAGGTTTTTTACGTGATTTTCCCTTATTTCTTTTATTGTTTGTATTTTAAAGGTATTTTTAGTATTTTGGAGTTTCTAGTGTCTTTACAGATTTTTAACACAATTTGGACGACAAAGGACAAAAATGCAACATATGCAGTTTCAGGACAGATCCAAAGTATCAGATGTTTGAGATTCGTTGAAGGTCTTAAACTTATTGGATTAATCTGATATTTAGATACATGATATCTACAAGAGTTAGCTTTCATGCAGAAGTTATCTCCAGTCATTTGGATCAACGGTTGGAGAATTATGACGATTGGTTTCCGAACATGTCTTGAGCAGACTTCAAACTGGAAGCAGAGGAGCCTTCCACCAGAGGCTCAGAGACCAGAATCATGGGGTCACAAAAACTCCCGACCCCGGGGCACCTCATGTATGCATATAAGGTCCAAATCAACATGTATGCATATAAGGTCCAAATCAAGTCCAAAGTCCATCAACCTCTTCCTAACCCAAAAGAGAAAGACCTAGAAGCTTTCCAAGACCAATAAATATACTTCTTCTATGTAATTCTTGAGGCAATCACAAGACAAACACTTGCATGCACGTTTTTATAGCCACTTTTACATATTTTCTTAGTTCTTTTGTTTGAGGGAGAAAGATCATCCTCTTTGTAACCATTGAAGAGATCTCTAATCCCTTGTGCTTTTGCTTTGATTTATTTATGCAACTATTCTCTTGTCTTGCTGTGTTGATTTGCTTAATTATGTCTGAGTAGTTTCTTTGTTGGGTTTAAGGGATATTCAAAGAGGATTTATGGATTGATAAAGTTAGGTTGTTAGATTATATTTTTTTTTAATTCTTTTAAAAGTTCTTCGTTCTATATTTATACGTATGCATATTGTTAGAGTAGCTAACTACCAACTGATTCTAGGTTGATATACCCACCAAAAGTGATGATTCATCTCCTGAACTAATCTAGATGAGCATAACGTCATAAGCTATGAAAATTGACTTATGGAGTATTTAAGAATGTTAATCGAACCTTAATTGTTATTGTATATCTTCCTGAATTATTGCCTACGAGAGTTGAGTAATAAGGTTGTTCAGATATAGGTAGTTGGCGCTGCGAGAGTAGATCAATTATTTATCAGTATTTCGAGTTCTAGAATTTATCTATCGAAGTTATTCCCTGGTTTAATTGCCTTATAAAATCAGTTCATGATCCCTAGAGAATTCACTGATGTCCAACACTTGTTATAATGATAGTTTACATCGATTTTATTTGCTTTTTATTATTTCTTGCATTCTGATTTTTGTGATAGCCTCTTTATTTTTGTCTTAGCTTCATTCGAATCCGATACATTTGTAGTGCAGTTTTTCAGTCTCCAGTGGTTCGACCCCTAAGTACTATTGTGTTTGTTGTGCACTTGCAGGAATATTCAGAGTTATAAATTTAAAATCTGAGACACAATGAATCTCTGGGGTCTGTATCGGACACCATCCTTTTCTGGTGCACATTATTTTTTAACGACTGTCGATGATTTCTCACGATGTGTGTGGATATTTCTCATGAAAGAAAAAACAGAAACAACAACACATTTGAAGAATTTTATTTCTATGGTTGATCGTCAATTTAACACACAAGTTAAGTGCGTTGAAAGTGATAACGGAACTGAATCTACAAGTTTGACACGACATTTTCATAGTCAAGAGATCATTCACGAGATTTTTTGAGTCAGAACGCCTCAACAAAATGGAAGGATAGAGAGGAAGCATCGACATATTATAAATGTCGCTAGAGCTTTGCGATTTCAAGCTAATTTGTCGTATTGACAGCCAGATAATTAATAAATCGCATTCCAAGTTTGTTATGAAAGGAATCATGCCATACGAGCGATTGCACAAGAGCGCACTTGGTTATGACCACATAAAAGTTTTTGGGAACCTTTGTTATGCGCATGATCAAGCACGTAAAGGAGATAAATTTGCAGCTCGAGGTCGCAAATGTATGTTTGTAGGATGTCCTTATGGAAAGAAGGGATGGAGATCGTTTGATTTTGAAAAGAATGATTTTTTTTTGTGTCACGAGACGTGATATTTTTCGAGGAGGAATTTCCTTTGTAAACGTTGAAGCTCCTCTGGTTTCAAACGATATGGAAGAAAAAGGTGAGTTGTGGGCTCCAATTTCTAGTGGCTCGATTATGGAAGATCAAATACAGGCCTCTATTATTACACCTAGTGTTGAACCTGATTGGCCAAATATTTCCTCTGACGGTCCATTAGACTCTGAAGCTTTTATCAAACCACGACAAGTCTTTAACTCCCAACACCAACGTGACCTCTTCGTCGCCTTCTTCTACCCCAAACCAGACATCGCCTCTGCTGGCACTGTCGCCACCGGTGAATCCTCAAACAAACGCGACTAAACCACCACTGCCAGAGGATTTGCTTGTAAGGGGGCATCGGAAACGACAACCACCGGAACACTTCGCAATTTTGTGGTAAATACGGCTCAAAGTAAACTTCAGGGTATTTGTAAAGAGAAATATTTATATCCACTTGCAAATTATGTGGGTTGTACACATTTTTCTTCTACACATCAAGCTTATTTAGCAACCATAACAGCTATTGATGAACCCAAGAGATTCGCTACAGCTATTACAAAATGGGTGTGGAGAAAGGCGATGAGAAACGAAATTGATGCTCTCGAGGAAAACAATACATGGACGCTTGAGGAATTGCCACCATGGAAACAAGCCATTGTGTCCGAATGGGTTTACAAAATAAAACATAAATCTGATGGGTCTATTGAATGCTACAAGGCACTGCTAGTAGCTCTCGAAAACAAACAAATTGAAGGAGTAGCTTTTGCACCGGTAGTAAAAATGGAGACGGTTCGATTGTTTTTTGCAAGTGGCTACCGGTAATAACTGGTATGTACATCAAATGGACGTCCACAACGCGTTCCTACATAGAGACCTTGATGAGGAAGTGTATATGAAAGCTCTACCTGGATTTTATCCACCTAATGAAAAAAGAGTGTGCATATTGCGGAAATCGTTATATGGACTGAAGCAAGCGCCTCGATGATGGTTTGCAAAGTTGACAACGGCTTTGCGTGAGTATGGATTTCACCAATCCCTTTCAAACTATTCATTGTTCACATTTGACAAAGGTGGGATTCAAATCAATGTTTTCATCTACGTAGATGATATGATCCTTTCAAGCAACTCAAATGAAGCACTAGACATATTTAAAGGATATCTTTAAAGTATTTCTTGGGAATTGAGGTGTCTAGAAATTATAATTCCACCTAAGTCAACGGAAATATGCCTTGGAGATCATCTCAGAAACATAATTGTTAGGTGCAAAGCCGGCTACATTTTCTCTGGAACAGAACAATAAACTCGCTTTCTCCACTTCGCATTTGCTTTAAAATCCAGAACAATATCGCAGATTAATTAGTAAGCTGATATACCTGGCAGTAACACGACCCGATTTAGCTTATTGTGTTCAATTTCTAGCACAATTTATGCAGACACCAAGGGAAGATCATATGGAAGCAGGGCTGTGAGTTGTTCGATATTTGAAAGGCAGTCCAGGTCAAGGAATTCTCTTAAAAGCGAATAATAATTTTCAGATATCGGGATGGTGTGATTCAGATTAAGCAAGTTGTCCGATTACAAGACGTTCAGTCACTGGATATATTGTTCACCATTGGAGATTCATCCATCTCTTGGAAAACACGTAAACAACAAACGGTCATTTAATCCTTGGTGGAAGCAGAATATCTTGCTCTGGCTTTTCTTACCAAATAACTATTGTGGCTAAAGCGTGTTATAGGATCTCTTGGTATAAAACACGATCAACCGATGCGTGTCTACTGTGACAACAAGTGAGCAATACGTATTGCAACGAACCCCATTTGATAATGATTGCCACTCTGTACGCAATAGGATACAATCAGGTACCATCGTCTTAATACATTTTACTAGCAATTCTCAGTTAGTAGACATTTCTACTAAACCACTTGGTTGACAAGCGTTTGATGAGTTTCGTGACAAACTGGGAATTCAAAACATGCACAACATCTAAACCAGCCGATAGGATGTTGCACAAGATCATTGATCCTGAACTTTTTGTCGTGCTTTGTTCGATTAATTGTAACAACTTTGCCTCTCTTTGTGATTCAGAAGCTGGAGTGAACTTCATCTCAGAAAGACTTGTGAAATGGATGAATCTAGGATAAGGGTAGGACTTGCTGACATTTCGTCCACCACTCCAATATGTGAACTCGTCAATCTACTTATCAATATTGGAGATTGTATTGTCCGAGTGGATTTTCAAGTGGCAAAGATGAGTAATATGCCAATCGTGCCTTTGATTCTTGGGAGATATTTCTTAGCTACAGCAGGGGGATTCATGGACTGGACAATAGGAGGATTTCACTCGCATATATTGACAAGCAAACCTTCTTCCAAGCCGCACCCCCTAGTTTTCTCGGAAAGCATATTCATTATGCTATTTCAGATAAGAAAGAAAAATTGGTAAAAGAAATCTCTAGATGAGCCTTCAAACGTGGAAGAAGATGAAGGTGAAATTCTTAGGAGACCTAGATCACATGCTATGGAAAACCTCAAACCCTTAGATGACTCAACCATAGCCTAAAACGCACAGCGAGTCGAGCTAAAAGACTTTAAATAAACGTTTTACGGAAGATAATCCATATTTTGTTTTATTTAATTTTATTTTAATTTTTAATTTTGAGATCTTTATTATTGACTTAATTATTTATTTATGATTTTTCAAGGGTTTTATAAAACTTTATAAAAGTACAAAAAAATAAAAAAATTGGTGAAGACGGTGATAACCGGACACACGAGCCACGGGCATCGGTCAAAAATTCATGACTAATGGCCCATGCACCAGTCACGGGATTCTACCACTCGTACCAATGCATCCATGATTGATGCATCGACCCACGATCCACGACCTAGCATCACATCGGTCACGAGCGTTAGTCGTGAACCCCTGACCGATGCATCGACCCAAATGCGATCCATGGTCGAGTTTTGTTGATCCAGGTATGACCCACATCGGTCACGAGGATCAGTGAAAAACCGTAATTGATAATGGACCAAATCTCGACCTAGGTATGTGTGTTCCTTGATCCAGACATCCCAGTTCTCGACCCAGCATTGGTCACGATCTCGTGACCAATGTCCGTGACTTGTGGGACACATTTTTTGATCCAGCATCGGATAGAAATGCAATGGGACGAGCCATTTCTTGGCTAATTGTAGATGTTGCCTGTCCTTGACCCAATTATGTTCCATGTCCAATAAAACTTTGACCAACATTCGAGTGTTACTCGACCCACCGGTGGAGTTTACTCGACCCACGATCGAGCATTTTCTCGACCCAACTCATAATCCATGATCGAGAATTACTCGACCAACCACTGCAAGTGCTCAGCAAATGAAGTAGTATTTCAGGAATCGAATCAACGAGAACCAAGTATCACACTACAAATCCTATGAGTGAAACTAAGTTAAGACGAAAATATGGTGGTTGTTGGTAGCAATAATAAACGAAAATAGCAAATTAAAATGATGTAAACTTATTGACTAGAAGCATTGGGCATCAGAAAATTCGCAGGGATTCATGGATTTAGAAAAAGACAAATCGTCAGGGAAAGCATTAAGAATCGTTCTAGAACTTAAATCACGAAATCAAATTGATCTACTGTCGTAGCATCAATTACTATGTCTAACAACCTAAGATCCTAAACCGTCGTTTGAATTCAAGAGGTTAAACACCCATTAAAGACAAGTTTGATATGTTCACAAAACATCCTAACATCAGCTTTCGTTGGCTAGGGATGCGTTGCTCATATAAGTTCTTTCAGGCTTTTAAACAAACACTTTTGGTGCGTTAAACAAAATAAGATCAGAAACTAGGTAGGTAATCAAGTTTCAGCAATAAGAACAACCTAGATGAAGAAACCAAGTTTATGAATCCCTAAATCAACATCTTAATTCAATCAAACTCTGAAATCTCTTTGAAACCTTAAAACCCAATTGGAAAACTACTGAGATATGATAGAAATCAAAGCAGAAGAAGAAATAATGAAAGACATGATGAAATCAATAAATAAATAAGAGGGTTTAGAAATATTCTCCAAATTGTCAATAGGGTTTAGAGATCTTCTCCCAAAAAGCTTAGAAACTCCAAAAGCCAAAAGTCTGAATAGAAAATAAAGTGTTGCCTAAACTATGGCTAAAAATAATATATAAATAGGTCTAATCATGTTCTGATCGAAATCTCTAGCAAAACCAAGCCCAATAAGGAAAAACTGAAATTTTTTTTTTTCCTGCAAGACGAACATGTTTTCACTAAAACTTGCATAACTTTCTATCATACCGTTGGAATGACCTCAAGTTACTTCCAAACGAAAGCTAACTCGACGCTCTATCATGTGTCAAAATTACAGGTCGATCCATTGGTGGAAACGTATTCAACGTGTGCCGAACTTCTGACATTTCCTCATGATCATGCATCTTCACATATCCGTTTGCAACCATTCCTTGCTCCTTATGCCTTACACTCCATCCAAACATGTTTCAACTTGAAAAGACTCTAAAACATAGAAAAGGCTCGATAAAACGACGAATATCATGGTTAAAAACTGGTAAAAACCATGATATATCATTGATTGATGATTGATTAATGATGTTTATGTTTAGATTCTTGTGATTTCCTATGTATAGAGTGAACCCAAAGCTTTCTAATCAAATCCTTGATTATGGACTTTTCATGCCCAAAAAGTATTTGTGAAAATGCCTAGACCAACTCTAAACATGCTTTCCACATCTTAGCCAATTAACACTTGATGATTAAGGTGGTTTGTTGACTTATTGGACATATGCATTAAAGATCATTAATTATTTTAATTGCAATTGAGAAATTAGCTTAATTAGACGATTAGTGAATGGATTAGTCTCATGAAAGTGAACTAGTCTACTTTATGGGATCCATGTCTTGGAATTGAACTTGATTGCTTGTCCTGGCATCACTACTTACTTGTTAATCATCCTTAGCAAATTATCTATGCCAGTGATCCATGTTTTCTCTTTTGTTGGACTATGAGTTATGCTTGATTAGGATGCTTTGATGATTAGATGATGATTATTAGGGTTGATTATTATTAGATCCTTCACTTAGGTTGAGATTAAAGTTAGTTTTGACTTGATCACTCAAAATCTAGACATTTGGTCATTTTCACACCCGAAAGGTGTTTGTGGAAATATTTGAACCAAAACTTTTGTGAGCTTTACATATCCTAGCCAATTAACCATTGATGTTTAGGATGTTTATTGAACTAATTGGACTTGCTCGTTAATGCTCATTTATTATCTTATTGCAAGTGCGAAAGTCTATGACAATTAGGTGATCAAATGAAGTGGTTAATACCACGAAAGTGGAGTAGTCATAGTATTGAGTTACATGTTCTAGGATGGTGTTTCATCCAATCTTTTGCACCATTGTTTGAGTTTTAATCCATTCTTTTGATAGTATTTCCCTTGGTCCAATGCTTTTATCTTAATTATCTTCTTGCATTTTGGTTTCTTGCATTTCTCATCTTTTAAACCATTAGCAAAGGTAAAATAGTGGTCATCAGAGATCTAGGTTGAGGAAGACATTAACAAGTGATTTCAAGTGATTTTGCAAGGAATTTTCATACTTTCTAGGATTTGAATCAAGGACGTTTTCTTGGGGACGCACAAATCAATATCGTGTAAGAACGGATCCGAACCATTCAAAGGAGATGTACACAAAAAGAGAAGAATCAAGTGACACCAAACCATGGTACTGTAGGAGAAGGACAAAACATCACATTGGTCAAAGAAAAGGACAAGTGGTTCGAGCCAATTTTACAATCAACCGAGTGTACCATACCGACGATACACATGATAACATACTCACGACCGATAGACAAATCCGTCAAACCAAAAGCTTTCCACGAACTGTCATAAAATGCCAATTGGGTTGGCCAATTTTCAATATGGTTCGAGAAATTCTTCATGGTTTGTCCTCTGGTCTAACGAGCCTCTTCCGGTGAATCAAATAACCAAAATCTCGAACCAACGACCAAACCATGGTGAACCAGCATGGGATTTTGGAGTTTCATATACCAATAGGACCTAAAGAACACTTTACTCAAGTTACTTCGCCCCTTGATCGAGCAATATCAAGATGGTCAAGACACACCCAAATCCGTGAACCATACCCGACCTTCATGACACTTTGTCCAATCCGGTAACATCGTTCTATTCTTCGTCTTTCAATTTTTAATTTTTTTATAAATATATACTCCCTTAATTTTATTTTCTTTCCCACCGGGACGGTGTGAAGTAAGTCTGGGGAATTGTCATTTATTAAGACGTTTGTTCGTGTTTGGTCTTTGTGTTTTGAGTCTTTTTAATTTCTTTTATTTTCTTGAGTCATTTTTATTGTGTCAAAATTTACTTGGGAATTATGACTTTTTCTAGGAAAATATGCTTTGATTTTACAACTCAGTGACCATTGTGGCATGGTTTGTTCTGGACAGACGATTCTCATTAAAAGTGTTAGATCAGGAAAACGAATCACACATTCATGACTTCTTATGCACTTTACCATTCTTTGTTTATCCTGAATGGTCAGCTCATTTTTAATTGGCACCCCACCTATAACTCTTAACTCTTTTCAGACCTCATGCATTCTTGTTTTCATTATCATATGTTGCAAACATGTGCATAGACGTTGGAGAGAAAAGGATCGATGTAGCTGTCCAACCACTGCAGATGTATGGATTGGTAAAACCTGGTGGAGCACTATGACAAGATTGAAGAGCTTGGCCTTTCTTTGGGATTCACAAAATCATGAAAAAATTTTGTGCTTATGATGGCTCATAAAAAGAAGGACCGTTTTACCCCTTCCAAATAAATATATAGAAAAAGAAAATAAAACAAAACAAAAAGAAGAAAATGAAAAGGGGCAAAGTGAAAAGGAAAATAGCCTATAAAAAGAGTATCATGGCGAAACCACATTCCAAAGAACGCTATGGATTGATTTATATACAGTTAGAGTGATTTGCAGTGATTCCCAGAGAAAAATCTAAGTCTGTGAGAGTTAGGCATCAAAGTGGTTGGAAACTATGGACATCAACGAGTCCATTATCTCTTGCAGTTTTGCATAATATCTTGCATCCTCCGAAGCGTCTGGTAATCCTAAACAGTCTTAACCTCACCACTAAACTAGCCTTTTAACTCCTAGCGTCCTCTATCCTGAATGACACCCTTCGATGAGAAATTCACACAAACTTAATGAATATAGAGAGTCAAACGATCTACAGCTGAGATTTTTGCATGCTTGGGATTCAAATTTCAGAGTATGGACAAGGTTTGGGAAAGTCATGGTGGGAATAAGATGAGAATGTTTTGAGCTAACCTTGTTACATGTGGATTACATGTTAAGATTTCAAGGCTATGATCCTAAGGATGTGACTTCCTACGTTTTCAAACCTCTTTTATAGTCTTTGATTCTTTATTTTTTTTTAGGGCAAGCAAAGATCTAAGTCTGGGGGAGTTGATAAACTCTATATTTTACTATTTTTAGTATGGTTTTTACTATTTTATTAAGTATTTATTATGTTTTTGTGTCTTTAGAGGTAGTTTTCTCGTATTTGTAGTTTTTGAAGTCTTTACAGGTCTAATCATCAAAATGATGTAAAGTGGAGTAAAAAAGGTGTAAATAATGCTCAAGCCATTTCCCCAAGTCAAAAATATCATCCAAGTCAGGAATCTCACAAGATATGCATTATGCCCAATTCGACAGTACAAAAGCAGGAGATGTTTGCCCTTCGTTGGATGCCTTCCCGGAGTTGGAATTGGATAAAATTTGGTGACAAGATATCCTTCGGAGTTACCTTTCAAATGGAAATGGTTTAAAGTCATTTGGATCAACGGTTTAAGAGATACACTGAGATTACTGAATACTTATTGAATTGATTGCCAACCTTCTCCTTGTTCTTAATCATGAGGCAATGTGGACCTTACATATTCTTGAATGAATAGGTGATTGTGATCCCGAGATTTTTTAAGTTGATGGTCTTGGTTGTAAAGTCTAGATCACTCTGGTAGTGGATAAGAACGGTCTTCCCAATATGAGATGATGAATGAAATCCTTAGCCATTTCGATCAATATGAAGTCGGTTGTAGTGATGCGGTCCTTGACTCTTAATGGGAAGCCTTCAAGAGTATCTAGAGGGTTTTTGGTTGATGCATCCAGAAACACAAGAGCATGTGGGGTATGCTTTAAGCTTTTGATTTCAAGCCTCTTCACAATGTCAAGTGAGATCACATTGACACTTAAACTGGAATATATAAGGACCTCATCCATGATGATATCTCCAAGAATACACTGGATAGAGAACATTCATGGATCTTTGTTCTTTGAAATCGTTCTTGGCTCATCGTGCTTCTCCACTAGTGTCTTCATCCTTTATCAATGGTAGTGAGAAACTTAGTGACTTCATCCTTGAATTCTCCTTACTTCTTGAATAGGCTCTCCTTGGTGGAATCATTGCAATTTATCCTAACATGTCCACTTCTTGATCCTATCATGTTGCAATATTCCTTTGGATTAGACTCAGACTTTGCAGGAAATGTTCCCATGGATCATTCGCTTTGGTAGTTGTTGTATTGCTTTTGAGGACACCCTTGATTCCCATAGTTTTTGAAGGGCTTTTGTTGGTACTTGAGGTTTGGGAGGATAAACTTGATCTTGGAGGTTGCCACATTGTTGCTCCTATAAGAAATGTTGTTGTTCCAATAATTTTGGTTGTAGTTGTAACCTCCATTGTTCCCAGGATAGTTGACTTCCTCTTGTCTTTCTTTGCATATCTCCATTTCTTCTCCTTGTGTATCTTGATTTCCATTAGAGACTCCAATGAAATTCACCGATCTTTGGTTCACTTTCAAGACTTTCCCAGCTTTTCGTGTATAAGCTTGATCTCCTTCTTTGTATCATCGCAAATTGGGCCTCTTGTGGTTCGATCATAGTCACTTCCATAGCTCGAGTCGCTTAGTGCTAAGTTCTCTACTAGTTTCTTTCATTGCTCCACATCGTTTGAATCAAAGCTTCCATTGCTTATCATATCTAGTGCCATCCTATATTTTTCTTCATTACCTTGGTATAAAGTGCCAAGGGTCACCATTCTTATGAAACCATGATGAGGGCAATCGCAAATGTAGCCTTCAAGTCTCTCCCATGCTTCATAGAAACTTTCATATCCACATTTTTTGAAGCTTGAGACGTCGTTCCTTAGCAATGCGGTCTTTTTCTTTGAGAAGAACTTGGTGATAAATTTCTTCTTGACAAGCTCCCATGTAGTAACAACCTCGGATGTGATAATCTTTTACCATTGAGATTCTTTGTCTCCAAGTGAGAATAGAAACAAAATAATCTTGATTGCATCTTGAGGTACTCCATTTGTCTTGATGGTTCAACATAGTCTCTCAAATTGGTCAAGATTGTCGAGTGAGTTTTCACTTGGCATACCCAAGTACCATTGGTTTTGCACCATTTCTATCAATCTAGACTTGATCTCCAAGTTGTTGTTTTGGATTGGTGGTGGTTGAATACCCTCCCTTTGACTGTGAGTTATTGGCTCATCATAAGAACCAATCACTTGTGGTTGTCTTGGTTTGGACTAGGTAGTCGACATCAATGTAGTTCCTTTCCTTATTTGGCGTGCATATGGAGAGGTTGATCCCCACTTTTTCAAAGATTGGTGTAAGGACGCCACTGATGGAAAGGTAAGGGATTTTGTAAGTGCGGATGGAAGGCAATGTTTTGGCAAATACGGCTCCATAGTTCACTTCATCACCAAGATCATCTATGAATGCTTCATCATCATATTCGTTCACTATCAAATTCTTGACTCCTTGGAAAAAGAAATGGTCTACAAATTTTGCAAAATCACTACTATTCACGTTCAAGAATTTCTTAGAAATAGACTTTGAACTTTAAGAAAATTTTACCATCCTTGAGTTCTAGGAGGAATAGAGCGTGAGGAGTTCATACCTTGTGATTGGAATGGATGATGATGAATGAGAGACTTCTAGAGTATGCGTGTGGTGTGGCAAAGCTCAAGTTTACCAACAAGATAGTGAATACCAAGAAGAAACTGTTGTGTGTTAAGTGAGTGTTGGAGGAGTGTTTTTATAGAGGTTTGTGTAGTGGAAGACAAGAGTGATGATTATGAAAAAGAAAAAGAGAATGATGGTGGATGGAGGTGTGATATAGGAACGTTGGTACATTTCTACAAGGATGGATGGAGATGGTGAATCTTCAACTGGCCGTACAGCACTCTTTGTTGATTCAGGTGGATGGATAATGGATTGGAAGTTGCTGGGGGATTGAAGGACGCCACACAGTCTATGGAATGAGCTGTGATAAGTCTAGACACTCAGACTTCAAGGCTTCTCACCAGTGAAGACAGAGCAGCAAGCAGCTAGTGTTTTCTAGCAAAGAAAGTTCTCTCCTTTATTGATAAAAACATGAGTGTTACATGCTGAGAAGGAGCTTTATAAATAGCTCAGCAGCTGGGGACCTTCTAGGGCCAAATTAAGAGTACAAACGTGCCTTAAAACATGGAAGAAAGAAATACTAAAAAAAAAAAAAAGCAGCCTGAAAAACAGAAACAAAAGAAAACTGGTTTTTTTTTTTAATTCAAATTAATTCAAACACATACCTGGAAAAGGGGAAACGTGTTGGACTCTTTTGCACTCTTCTAGAACACTTCTTAGGAGTTTAGGCGTGTCCTTGAAATGATAAACAAGGTTGTGTCCTTGTTTCCTTGTAAAACTGGCAAGAAGGAGACAGCTTGAGTTTTTGGCTCTAAGTAGGCTTTTTCATACATATCATTGGTGATCTCGATTCCTTGCTGTCTTTTAACTTCAGTAGGGTTGAATTCTTGTTCATTCTCCACGTCTTGAGTTTTGAAGGTGCTTAGATCACCTTGTGGTTTAATTGGAGCCTCTCGGGTAATATCTTTTATAAGCAGCTTCTTCTTGAGGTCTTCATGCTCTATGAGTGTGATTAAACTCTCCATCGATTGGTTGAACTCTTCTCTTAGGCTCTTGGTTCCAGACCTCGTTCTTGGTGTTTTTCTCATGTGTGGAATGGAAGTAACATTGTTTTCGGTTTCAAGTAAGCTAGCATCGATGTCCTCATCATTCCCTCCCTCTTGAGAAGATTCTGTCCTCAGAATAGGATCACCTGCATGGAAATGAGCTAAATCAGCAACATTGAAAGTAGGGGAAATGTTTAACTCACCTGGCAGCTCCAGCTTGTAGGCGTTGTTGTTGATTTTCTCTAGCACCCGAAATGGGCCATCTCCTCTTGGGGATAGCTTAGACTTCCTCTGGTTGGGAAATCTTTCATGCCTCATGTGTAACCAGACCCAATCTCCTGGTTCAAACGTGATCTCTTTACGTCCTTTATCAGCTTGTTCCTTATACTTCTCTGTTTTCTTCTCTAGGTTGTCTTTGACCCTTTGGTGAAGTTTCTTCACAAAATCTGCTCTAGTTTCACCTTCAGCACTAGAATAAATAGCTTGTGGCAGTGGTGAAAGATCTAGTGGAGTCGTGGGGTTAACTCCATAAACAACTTCAAAAGGAGACAGTTTAGTAGCAGAATGCTTAGCATGATTATAAGCAAATTCAATGTATGGCAAACAAGACAACCAATTCCTTAAGTTCTTACCAACCGTGGCTCTCAATAGGGTTGAGAGTGTACGGTTTACTACCTATGTTTGGCCATCGGTTTGAGGATGACAAGTAGTTGAAAATAGGAGCTTAGTTCCCAACTTCTTCCATAAGGTTTTCCAAAAGTAGCTCAAGAACTTTGTGTCACGATCTGATACAATGGTCCTAGGCACTCCATGCAAACGTACCACTTCCTTGAAGAAGAGATCAGCAGTTTGTGATGCATCATTAGTCTTGTTGCATGGAATGAAATGTACCATCTTAGAGAATCGGTCTACAACTACAAAGATGGAATCCTTGTGGTTGATCTTGGGCAGTCCTAAAACAAAATCCATAGAGATATCTACCCATGGTAGGTTAGGAATAGGCAAAGGCATATATAAACCATAAGGGTGTGACCTGGATTTTGCTTTTAAACAAGTGATGCACTTTGCACAGAACCTCTCAACGTCTCTTTTCAAGTGTGGCCAATATAAGTGCTCCATAAGCACACCTAGGTTCTTGTCTCGTCCAAAATGTCCCATGAGTCCTCCTCCATGTGCTTCTCTGATCAGTAACTCTCTCATGGACCCTTGAGGGATGCAAAGCCTCTTGTCCTTGAATAAGAACCCATCTTGTTGATAAAATGCTCCATATGCAGTCTTGATGGTTTCTTTGAAGATTTCTTGAAAGTCTGGATCAGTTTCATATAATCCTTTGAGATGCTCAAATCCGATGATCTTAGCTTCCATTGTACTTATTAGGGCGTGCCTTCTTGATAGAGCATCAGCTACAATGTTCTCTTTACCCTTCTTGTACTTGATGGCATATGGAAAAGTCTCTATGAACTCAAGCCACTTTGCATGCCTTTTCTTAAGTGTGGTCTGACCTCTTAGGTGCTTGAGCGTCTCATGATCTGTATGAATAAAAATTCTTTTGACAATAAATAATGTTGCCAAGTTTCCAGAGACCTTACCAATGCATAGAGTTCCTTATCATATGTGGGATAGTTTAGGGAGGCTCCACTGAGCTTCTCACTGAAATAGGCTACTGGTTTTCCTCCTTGGGTTAAAACAGCTCCTATACCTGTACCAGAAGCATCACATTCAATCTCAAACATTTTATCAAAGTTTGGAAGTACCAAAACAGGTGCATGTGTGAGGCTGTCTTTGAGCTTCTCAAATGCATCTTCTTGTGCGTTCTCCCACTTAAAGGCAATATTTTTCTTGATTACAGAAGTTAGAGGTGCAGCAATCGTACTGAAATCCTTCACAAATCTTCTATAGAAGCTGGCCAGCCCATGGAAACTCATAACATGTCCAATGGTTGATGGGGTTGGCCAATCTTGGATAGCTTTGATCTTTTCTTCATCTACCTTTAATCCCTGAGAACTTACAACAAATCCTAAAAACACAACTTGATCAGTGCAGAATGTGCATTTCTCCAAATTAGCATATAGATGTTCTAACCGAAGCGTCTCAAGTACTTGCTCTAAATGTTTCAAATGGTCAGTAAGGCAAGTACTATAGATAAGGATATCATCAAAGTATACCACTACGAACTTACAGATGTAGGCTCTTAAAACGTGGTTCATAAGCCTCATAAATGTACTTGGAGCGTTTGTAAGTCCAAATGGCATGACTAGCCATTCATAAAGCCCTCTCTTTGTCTTGAATGCGGTTTTCCACTCGTCACCTTCTTTCATTCTGACTTGGTGGTAACCACTCTTTAAATCTATCTTGGAGAAAATGGTAGCTCCATTGAGTTCATCTAACATATCATCTAGTCTCGGAATGGGATGTCTATACTTGATGGTGATGTTGTTGATGGCTCGACAGTCCACACACATCCTCCACGTTCCATCTTTCTTAGGTACTAAGAGGACAGGAACCGCACAAGGACTCAGGCTCTCCCTTATATAACCCTTTGACATAAGATCTTGAACTTGTTTCTCTAGTTCTTTGGCTTCCTCCGGGTTAACTCTATAGGCTGGCCTATTAGGTAGTGGGAAACCAGGGACTAGATCTATCTGGTGCTCAATGCCTCTAATAGGAGGTAGACCTGGTGGTATATCCTTTGGAAACACATCCTTAAATTCCTCTAATAGCTTGATAATTTCATATGGTAATTCCTTCTCTTCATAACCTGAAAATAATCCTTCCTTAAAGATCATTAGTAGCACCTGTTCTTTTGACTCAATTGATTTTAAAATAGTAGTAGGTGTTACATATAAGTTATTTTTACTTATCTCAGATCCTTTTGCCATGGATTTCTGCATTTCATGCACTTCTTGTGGAGTAAGAGGTGCTAGATTATGCTTGCGGCTGTTATGAGTGAAGGTGTAATAGTTGGTTCTGCCATTGTGCAATGTCTCCTTATCAAACTGCCATGGCCTCCCTAGTAATAGATGACCAGCTTGCATAGGAACCACGTCACACACTACTTGATCTGCATATTTGCCTATGCTGAATGGTATGGTGACTTGCTCAGCAATCTTGAGCTCAGTTTCATCGTTGAGCCATTTCAGTTTGTAGGGTCGTGGATGCTTTGTCTTTTCAAGACCTAACTTATCAACCAAATATCTGCTGGCCACATTAGTGCAAGATCCACCATCTATAATCAAACTACATACCTTGGAGTTGATTGTGCACCGTGAGTGGAATATGTTTTCTCTTTGGATTGTTTCTGGTTCAAAGAGTACACTAAGAGCTCTCCTTGTAACTAGTAGTTCTCCCGTATCTGGATAGTTTACTACGTCGTCTTCTGAATCCTCTTGCTCTTCTTCTGCCTCATCTTGAGACTCATAATCTCCATTGGACATGAGAATCATCACTCTCTGGTTTGGACACTCCCTTGCATAATGCCCCTTTCCCTGGCATTTAAAACAGGTAATGTCACGAGCTCTTTGTGCTGGAAACTTACCTTGCTCTGGTTTGGTTCCCTTTGATGATTCTGGTGCTGGTTTCTTGAATCTTGAGTCCACCTCAATGGATTTTCCTTTTTCCATGTTTCTTTGAGGCTGTGGAGTCCAAGTTGTCTTGCTTCTGTTTGCTGAAGTTGTTTTCCTCTTTATATGTTGTTCAGCCTGAACTGCTAAATGCAACAACTCTTCTAGATCATGGTAAGTTTGCCTCTCCACTTTTCTAGCAACTCGATCATGTAGTCCATCTAAAAACTGTGCCATCAAAGTCTCTTCAGAATCTTCAACCTCCAATCTGTTTGTGAGTGTTTCAAATTCTTCAAAATACTCTTCAACAGATTTTCCCCCTTGAGTGAGCTTGCGGAACTTCTTTTGCAAGTCTCTGTGGTAGTAGGCAGGAACATATCTCTTCCTGAGCTGGAACCTCATGTCATTCCAGGTATTAATCTGCCCATGTCTATGCCTCCTCCTCTCTGACACATCTCTGTCCCACCAGGCTAAAGCATTTTCTGTGAGTTGAGCAGCAACTAGGGACACCTTCTTCTGGTCGGAGTAGTTGTAATACTCAAATATATACTCCATACGTCTCTCAAAATCAAGGTAAGCATCCGGGTTAACCTTTCCCGCAAAGGTTGGCGCATTGAGCTTGATATCCTTGCCACTTTGCCTTGTATAATCTTCACCTTGTTCTGGACCTCTATCTCGATCTCTCTCTCTGTTGTTGAACCTCCTACGTTGCTGGTTGCGGTTAGGAGTTGGTGGTCGATCATCCTCCAATCCTGGCATATCCTCATCAGTCTCATCTTGTGCTTGTTGCACATTGGTACGCCGAATAGGTTCTCTTCGTGGTGGTGGGGGTTGCTCTAATCGTGTCAGGCGATCCCCTAAAGCTTGAATCGCTCCGAGTAACTGAGTCATACTGACTTGTCCTGTTTCTTCTCCCATTGTACTTATTTTCCTGTATCACACAAACACAGATCAAGTGCAAAGGAACTTCGAAAGTTGGCTAAACAAAACACAGAACAAAGAACAATAGCAAAGCAGAAACTAAAAGAGATTTCGTTTTGAAAAGGTTTTTCTGGAAATCAATCAGAACACAAAAAAAAATCAAACTTTTTATGGGTTTTCTTTTTCTGGAAATCAAACAGAACACAACAAGAACAAAGTAAAACTTTTTATGAGTTTTCTTTTCCTGGAAATCAAAACAGAACAAATGAAACGAAATTAAAATAGCAAACAAATTTTTTATTTTTTATTTTTTTATTTTTTTTTAAATCCTTTTCTGAAACTATAAAAGACATGGCTGAACTAAACGAAATTTTTTATGGGTTTTCAATAAGCAAAACAAAAGGAACAAACAAGACAACATAAACAAATCAAACAGCAATAACTAATGCAGAAACAGATTACACCCTTTTTTTTTTTTTTTTTTTTTTTTTTTGGAGCAAAGAACACGAAAAGGGGATAGATTCACCTGATTTTTTTTTTGTTTTTGGAGCCTAAGCTCTGATACCAGATGATATAGGAACGTTGGTACGTTTCTACAAGGATGGATGGAGATGGTGAATCTTCAACTGGCCGTACAGCACTCTTTGTTGATTCAGGTGGATGGATAATGGATTGGAAGTTGCTGGGGGATTGAAGGATGCCACACAGTCTATGGAATGAGCTGTGATAAGTCTAGACACTCAGACTTCAAGGCTTCTCACCAGTGAAGACAGAGCAGCAAGCAGCTAGTGTTTTCTAGCAAAGAAAGTTCTCTCCTTTATTGATAAAAACATGAGTGTTACATGCTGAGAAGGAGCTTTATAAATAACTCAGCAGCTGGGGACCTTCTAGGGCCAAATTAAGAGTACAAACGTGCCTTAAAACATGGAAGAAATAAATACTAAAAAAAAAAAAAAGCAGCCTGAAAAACAGAAACAAAAGAAAACTGGTTTTTTTTTAATTCAAATTAATTCAAACACATACCTGGAAAAGGGGAAACGTGTTGGACTCTTTTGCACTCTTCTAGAACACTTTTTAGGAGTTTAGGCGTGTCCTTGAAATGATAAACAAGGTTGTGTCCTTGTTTCCTTGTAAAACTGGCAAGAAGGAGACAGCTTGAGTTTTTGGCTCTAAGTAGGCTTTTTCATACATATCATTGGTGATCTCGATTCCTTGCTGTCTTTTAACTTCAGTAGGGTTGAATTCTTGTTCATTCTCCACGTCTTGAGTTTTGAAGGTGCTTAGATCACCTTGTGGTTTAATTGGAGCCTCTCGGGTAATATCTTTTATAAGCAGCTTCTTCTTGAGGTCTTCATGCTCTATGAGTGTGATTAAACTCTCCATCGATTGGTTGAACTCTTCTCTTAGGCTCTTGGTTCCAGACCTCGTTCTTGGTGTTTTTCTCATGTGTGGAATGGAAGTAACATTGTTTTCGGTTTCAAGTAAGCTAGCATCGATGTCCTCATCAAGGTGGGAAAGTAGTTACAAGTAGGTGGGAGATGCAATTAGCATGTGAAAAATGGGGGAAAGTGGTTTGAAGAATCAAATGGAAGCACAAGGAAAAGTTGGGAAGAAAAACTTACTTGGTGCAACTATGATCGACCAGCCAAATCGACCAAACGAGCAGGCTTGGTTGATCCAGGCAACAATAGGAGGAAAAAGTGTCCTTTTGTTCGGTTTGTTCGCCCATTGAATCTCCCAAGATGTTTTCCCTTGTTTTCTATGAACAACACACTTTCAAACATAGATAAAAGAAGAGTAATAAAAAGAAAATATATATATAAGGATACCATGGGAATAACTCCCAAGCGCACTCTTTTAACGTCACTAGCTTGACGAGTTTAAACGGTTAGGCTTGTGGCGGATACGAAAGTAAAATCGTTTCACCCTCTCCCACTGCTTCGTTTGCTAAATATGGTTTGCATCGTTGTCCATTTACCATGAACTACACCATATCCTTACCAACCAAGACAATTGTTCCATAGGGAGGAACGTCCTTGATCTCATAAGGCCCCGTCCACTTTGATTTTAGCTTCCCGGGAAACAACCGTACTCGGGAGTTGAATACTAACACTTGGTGACCCACTTTGAATTTGAACTCCCTTTTCAAAATCTTCTTTTCATGAAATGCCTTGGTCTTCTCTTTATAAATCCTTGAGCTTTTATATGCATCTTGGTGAATCTCCTCTAGTTCTTTCAATTGGATCAAACGCTTCTCGGAAGCCGTTTTGATGTCAAAATTTAGAAACTTAACGGGCCATAGAGCTTTGTACTCTATTTCCACCGGAAGATGGCAACTTCCATAAATGAGATTGAACGGTGTTGTACCAATTGGCATTTTATAGGTGGTTCGATATGCCCACTTTGGTATCATTAGTCGGGCTAGCTATTGCTTCGACCCACTTTGATACATAGTCAACTGCCACCAGTATATATTGATTTCCGTAAAAAGATGGGAAATGCCCCATGAAATCAATACCCCATACATCCAAAACATCCACTTCTAGAATCGGGTTTAGTGGCATTTCGTTCCTCCTACTTATGCTTCCTTTCCTTTGGCAAGCATCACAACAAGCTATAAACTTATTCGAATCCTTGAACATCGTAGGTCACCAAAAACCCGCTTGTAGGATCTTCGAAACCGTCTTGAATGTGGCAAAATGACCTCCATAATCCAAACCATGGCAATGGAATAAAATACCAGGAACTTCCTCTTCCAAGACACGCCTCCTATATAGCTTGTCCTTGGATTGCCTATAGAGGAATGGTTCATCCCAATAGTAATGCTTAATATCCTTGTAGAATTTATTCCTTTGGTATGCTTCAAGCTTGGGTGGTGATGCTCCACTAGCTAGGTAGTTGACCACATCGGCATACCAAGGTTTGACTTCGTTTATTGCATTCACTTTCATGATTTCATCCAATGCCATATTCTCCTTATGCAAAGCCATAATCATATTGATGTACTCCTCGGGAAAAGAGTCATCAATTGGAATGCGATATTCTATCCTCATCCGAGATAAGTGATCCGCTACACTATTCTCATCCGAGATAAGTGATCCGCTACACTATTCTCAATTCCTTTTTGTCTTTGATTTCAAGATCGAACTCTTGTAGAAGAAGAACCCATCTTAACAATTTTGGCTTACCATCCTATTTGGCCAAAAGATAACGCAAAGCAGCGTGGTCGGTAAGGACAATCACCTTCGATACAAGTAGGTATGATCTAAACTTTTCAAAGGCAAAGAGAATGGCTAGGAGTTCCTTTTCTGTTGTTGCATACTAACTTGCGCATCATCGAGGGTGCGTCTCGCATAGTGGATAACACGAAGCCGTTTATCCTTCCTTTGCCCCTAACCGCTCCAACGGCATAGTCACGAACATCATACATGATCTCAAAAGGGTAATCCCAATCCGGTGGTTGGACTATTGGTGCTCTAACAAGGCTTCTTTTAACTTCAAGAAGGCTTCATGACACTCCGAATCAAATTCAAACGCAACATCTTTGCACAAAAGTCTGGTCAAAGGCCTTGCCACTTTAGAGAAATCTTTGATAAACCTCCTATAAAACCTGGCATGGCCTAGGAAAATTTTTATCCCTTTAACCGTGGTGGGTGATTCCAAACTCACCATCTTTTCAATCTTGGCTTTGTCAACCTCAACACCCTTCTTTGAGATCCTATGACCAAGCACAATACCATCTCTAACCATGAAGTGGCATTTTTCCCAATTGAGCACATGGTTGATGTCTTTGCATCTTTCTAGAACCGTACATAAATTAGAAAGACAAGAAGCAAAACAACCACCATACACAGAAAAATCATCCACTAACACTTCCATTATATCCTCGGTAAAATCCGAAAAGATCGACATCATACACCTTTGGAAAGTTGCGGGTGCATTACACAAGTCAAATGGCATCCTTCGATAAGCAAATATACCATATGGACAAGTGAAAGTCGTTTTCTGTTATTTTTAGGATGGATGGGGATTTGAAAGAATCCTGAATAACCATCGAGAAAGCAATAGTAAGAATTATTAGCCAACCTTTCAAGCATTTGATCAATAAAGGGCAATGGAAAGTGATCGTTTCTAGTAGAAGCATTCAACTTTCGATAATTGATACACATTCTATGCCCGATTGTTGTTTGAGTTGGAATTAATTCATTCTTGTCATTCTTAACAACGGTTACCCCACCTTTCTTAGGAACTACATAAATCGGTGAAATCCATGGATTATCCGAGATAGCATAGATTATCCCCGCCTTATGTTGTTTCAAATTTTCTTTCTCGACTACCTCTTTCAAATTTGGATTAAGTCTTTGATGCGGTGTGAGATTGCAATTTCGAATTTAAACAATTCTAAATGAAACTTAAACCTAGGTTTAATCCTTAAGTGCAAACCACAAGTGCATGGCCAATGTCATTGTAGCATTTAAGGGTCATTCTTCCACAGGGAGTATGTTGAGACAATAAGAATGTAAGATACTATAAAAGCTAAGCCAAATTCAAGAGATGTGTTTTGTAACTAATTCTAGCAACCTAAGTAAACCAATGCAAAGATGCAAGAAAAGTACCAAACAAGATTCAGAAACTAAGATGGAAACATGCATAAGCGAAATAAACTTAAAGAAAGCAAATTTCAAAGCAATTTAGAAAAGTCAACAAAAGTCAACCGGACAAACAAAGGTGATCAAATATGATAAAGACATGGACTTTGGGTAGAGATCATAAACTAAGAATGTTTAACCTATGACTAATGATGCAAGACCATATAACAAACCATGTCCAAGACATGGATCCTATATCTAGACTAGTTTACTTTCGCAAATACTAATCTATTTTACTAATCACCCACAAGGACAACGTTTCGGTCCCTATCAAAATTATTAGAGATCGTTAATGCATAAGCCCTTATAAGTATACTAATCACCTTAGACATCAAGTGTTAATTCTATGGGCTCCCTCTAATCAATGGAAATCATGCAAATCTAGACCTAAGTATCACTAATCATACATCAAATACCCTAATCTACTCCACCGATAATCCACTAAGGAACTACTCACTCATGATCACGGAAACAACAAAAGCTTAAACAAAGGAAGACATAATAAAAGATTAAGAGAAAGAGATTAAGAAACCTCACTAAATAAAAATAAAAAGATCCAAGTTTTGCATCCAAAAGAGAAAAGAACCGAAGGGTTTTTTTCTTGACAAAAGGATAACAAAAATCAGAAAAAAGTTAAGGATTTTAATGTGTTTAAAACTATTTATAGAAAAGAGAGATGTACCCGGGTCAACCTGGGACAAACCGGGTCAAACCCGGGTATGCGTCTGTGCCATCGACCAAAAGGAGCCTGGTCAATGGGAGCTGCACCAGCATGTGACAAGCTTCATTTTGCTCGTGCAATCGGTTGAATCCATCGACATGTTCCTGGTGCCCCGGTCGATGCAGCGTGCATCAAAGCTTCTGCCTATGTTTGCCATCAATCAGAAAGAGAGTGGTTGGTCGATGCAGCCTGCATCAGACGGTTCTTCGGCCTTTCTTCCTTCTACTTGGTGTTTCTTCTCCTCCATTGGTTCCCTCATGCTCCTAGACTCCCATTGAACCTATAAAAGATCAAATATGCAATGCAAATACAAGAAATGAAGTCTAGGACTCTAAGACTCGATCTAAACTAAATGGAACCTAAAATAAAGAAAATGATGTAAAATGCAAGTCTAATGTCTATTAATGCTAGGTAAAATGTGTGCTAAAGATGATAAAATCAGAGTGCATCAGTATTCCTTGATGTTCAATTGATGACTTAGACTCATCTTCAAGATAGATTCTATGCATGCACAATGATTGGGCGATTCCCTTAATATCATCTAGTGAATAGTCAATATTTTTCCTATACTTTCTAAGTTCATTCAAAAAACATAGTAGTCTCTTCTTCATTTAGTTCATCATTAATTATGACCGGATAAGTGTGGGAGTCGAAACTCGCACAATTTAAATTTGGTTAGGAAAATTTAAGGATTCCAAACTTCTATGAACAGAAACACAAGAACAGAGATCCAAAGATGGTTTTTGTTAAGTTGTTTCGTAAAGCTTTTGAAACAAGAAAAGTGCAGAGAGGATAACAAGTGTTTAGCTAGGTAAAATTGCGGCCTCTTTTTCGAATGGCTTTCTTCTATTTATACAGGAGTCTCAGCCGACCCTTCTAGAAGATATTCTCTTATATTCACTTTCTTTATTCATCTTTTTCCTTTTTTCTCCGCCGCCAATGCGCCCATGGGCCTTATTGCTACAACTTCGGCCCATCCGAGATCTTGGCTCTTTGCCTCACTCACCGAAATATTTGGGCTTATCGTCTCGGCCCATTTAAATATGTTGGCTTGTTGCCTCGTGGCCTCTGTCTCGCCGCCTCATCGTCTTTTCGGCTCGTCACCTCCTACCTGCTCGTCGCCTGTCTGAATGATTAGGCTCGGCCCGCTAAAGTTTTTGATGGGTTTGGCTAGGCCCAAAAACTTTACTTAGCCATTTTTAACCGTTGATCTCGGTGAGGTGAAACCTGACCCTAACAGGTAGCCCCCAGCTCGTCAGACTCAGTGATGATGATGACTAGGTAAAAGTAGTCGTCTCCGAGATCAACATTCGAGGCCTTCTTTCGTGAGTCACCGAGCCACTTTGGTGAGAGTGCTACCGAGCCATTTGGCTTGTCATGTTACCGAGTCATCCTGACGATTGCACTGCTGAGCCAGTTTGGCGTACCGCCGAGCCGTTTAGCTCGTCACTTTGTCAAGATGCTTTAGTGATCATGCTACCGAGTCGTTTGGCTCGTCATGTTGCTGAGTTGTTTAGGTTGTCTGGTTGCCAAGCCATTTTTAGTTTGGCATGTTGCAAAGCCATCATGGCTATCACATTGCCGAGCCATTTGGCCAAGTTGATCTATTTTTGGCTCGATAACTAAGTGTTGGCTCGGTAACCAAGTATTTCCTTAATCATGAATCATAAATTTATTAGGAATCGCAAACATTTTAGTCAGTTCCCGAGGTCGAGTGATGTCACGCGCTTTATTTTTAATTGCCTATATATTCTGAATCTCTCCTCGATTCTTCTCATAACTTCAATTCTCAAATTTCTGAAAAAACAGGTAGCTCTCTTCTCTCTCTGCTTTTCTCTCTTTTTATGTTTATGTTTTGGCTAGGTTACTTTCGGTTTCTTTCCTTCCGCCACCGAATCCTTGAGTTTTCCGATCCACCTTCAAACGTGATTCGGTGGCTCCTTAATTTATCCGACCCATCTTCAAATTCCTCCGGTGACTCCTCTTGTTTTTCCGATCCATCTTCGAACTCCTCCGGCAAGCTATCAAATTTCTCGATCTATCTTCATCCGGATTGCGGCGTCGCCCAGATCTTTCAAAGTTTCTTTGATTTTTTGCTAAGTGCTTAACATTTCTCCGAGCCAAAATTCCCAATGTCGTGCACCGCCGAGCTGGAAGATTTTGTTGATTCGGCTAACTCTGCTTCGCTGCTGGGTCATAAAATGGTGTTATCTCCGCAGGTTACCAAGCCAGTCGAGCCTGAATCTTCGCTGGGTCGGATTCCCATTGAGGTCCCATCTTTGGTTCACGATTCATTCGATGCTAAGGCAGATGTTGAGGCAAACTTGATACAAAGGGCCCTTAAAGAATTCAAAGCCGAGCCAGAATAATACAGTCTCGGCGAGGCTGAAAAGAGGCGGTTGGAGAGGTTATTTGCGAGCCAACAAGCGAATACGTCGATGAGGAGAGAACCTAAAAAGAAGAAGGCTCCAAAGAAATGAGTCGACCCACCTGGTTCGTCTTTGTCTACCGCGAAGTCCCTGGAAGAGTTGAGGCATCGATTTAGGATTTCAAAAGATGTTGATTTGATAGTTCCTATGCCAACAGGTCGACCCGAAGCTCCGCCGCCGGGCCACTTTATCCTTTACGAGAGTTTCTTTTATCATAGCTTGCTATGATTTCTGATTCCCGGATTGATCATCCGTTTTCTGAAAAGCATGGGTTGCCGAGCCAAATTCCACCTCGGGGAATGTGTCACCTGGTTGGAATCTTGGTCCAAAGTTACGAATGCGACGTGAATGTTCGTGTATTGCACCTTATGCAATTCCTTGAGTTCCGGAGGATTCCAAACTCCAAAACCTATTATATTTCCAACAAAAGACAGAGAAAAATAATCGAGGGCTTCCGAAGCGAAGATAGTGATTGGGGGAGCCATTTTTCTTTGTCCCCATTAATGACGCAACGGTTGAAGCCAAATGTGTCCATCATGTCAAAGCAGAATGGGGACCTATTGGTGGGCGAGCCGTAGATTTCTTAGGAGATTTGCCAAGGTTTATCTTGCAGCCAAATGACCAACTCTTCTTGTTTTCTGTTTTGCAGTTCAGCATATTCTTCCACACTTCCCGACAGACACACTTTCACTTCGAAACACACTCTCCGTGGGAAAGTACCACTGGGTAAATCATTTTTCCCTAAAGAGAGTCGAGAGAGCCCGAGCCATTCTTGCTGGAACCATAGTTTTTGATAGCTTGGAATCCAGATCTTCATCTCAAGATATTCGCGAGGCTACTATGGGAAAGAAACCCACAATCCGAGATAAACAGGCATTGAAGGCCAAGAAGGCAGAGGAAAATGCTTGCTAAGCAGCCAGGGTCTCCAATGTGGTTGAGCAAACTACTGAGTCAAACACTGAAGTGTTTGGCCAAGCTGATGCCGATGTGAGGCAAAAAACTCCCTATTCTGGAATCCAGCTCTTGGCGGCGAGGCGAGGGAAGTAGTTTCCGCTCTCATTTCTGCTACTAGGCCCTCTATTTTGACTATGTCCCAACACAACGAGGACAGAAGGCTGACTCCTCATAAGCGCTCCGCACCCGAAGCTGACATGGGAAAAGCCAAGGGAAGGTATGAGAAAAAACAACGCTTTGATCCTTCCGACCCTACTACCATCGAGCCACCGCCTATGTCATTTAGGCACGAAAAGGGACCGAGCCGGTTTGTAATGATGAGGCAGCCTCGGTGACCCTTTTCTCTAAAGTTCGCTGCTCAGGCGATCGGCTGCCGCCTCTCGACATGCTTTCCCAAGGTGATATGAATGCTGACATGTCTCTCCGAGGCACAAAGGTATGTTTAGAGATTGAATAATCTTCTAAGTAAAAAATACTAAGTACGAATCATTTTTCTTTCTTTGGTCAGTTTGTTGCATCTATAAACAAGATCATTGCCGCCTTTGAGAAGGATGTCCGAAAAGACAGGCGTCGGATCGAAGATGCTCGAAAGGATGCTTCCTTCTTTAAGAACAAGGTCGCCGAGCTAGAGAGTAAACATGCTGACGAACTGGCGTCTTCTGCGGCTCGGATCGATGCTCTCGAGAAAGAGAGAGCATTTCTCAAAGAGAAGTGGACCAAAGCTGGTGACCTGGCTATGAGGCAGGAGCATTCCAAACAAAAGAAGGCTGCCGAGATCGCGTCTCTCAAAAGGCAACTTACCACTGCTAATGCCTTTCATGAGTCGAATGTGAAGAAGGCCCAGAAGGCAGCGAGGCGGGAGATGGCAGAGAAGTTCCAGGGGCGGCTTGCAAAGATTGAGAATAGCTTCGGCGAGCTGAAGGAGGCGAAAGAGAAAGAACTCGATCTTGTCCAAGTCAACAGCAATCTCCAATTACTAGAGATTTTGCAGAAGGAAGACGCGCCAACTCTGGACTCTGAAGTCATGAAGCTGGCAGGATGGAGAGTGGACTTGGCTAGTGCACATGAAGAATTTGGTAAGATCGAGGCCGAGCTGAAGAAAGATGGAGATTGGACTTGGCTAGTGTGCATGAACATGGAATAGTACTTTAAAAAAGTAGCGGATAGTTGCTAAAAATCGTCGATGGAGTTTCGCTCGAACCTGGAAAACCATTGGAGGGCGGCCCCTTTGAGATGCTCTATAAATAGGAGGCAGAAACCAGCATCTCTCTCTTTCTCTTTGAAGTTGGCTCGGACCATTGGTATGATGAACGCCGTTATATGCTCCTTTGGGTCGGTTGTTCCTTCGTAAACTGGAACTTTGCTTTTACCTGGTGCCTTACTGGTTACCTTATGCACCTGCGAGCGGACGGCTCTTACTTTGGCCTTTGCCAGATCCAAGGAGGCTCAAATTTTGTCTAGTTCTTCTCTCTGGGCTCAGCTCGTCGTTATTGGGTCAGCACCTTATTGCGCCTACTGGACCCAGAGGAGATTTTCCTCCTCTTCAGACAGGTTCCTAGCTTGCTCTGGGTCGGCATTGCTTCCATTGGCTCAGGTTCTTTCTGTCGCCGAGGCGAGTTCTCCGCCGGCCAGATGCTCTGTGTTGCATTCTCTCTCTTCGTGATCCTCTGCATCAAGGATGATTACTGTGATGGACCCGTCGCTGATCTGCTGATTACGTCTGTCGTCTGCTCCTTGTGCTCATAGGGTCAATCGAATCGGGTTCATCATGTTCGGTTTGTTTGCTGCGGCAGGCTTCTTGTCAGGTCGATGCAGTGGCGGCAATCCTCCTAGGGTTCTCGGTGTGTCACGAGGTGTTGAAAAGTCAAGGGCCATCGGGTTGAGGTTGAGTCTCCTCGTGGCTCTTCCGGTCGGATTCATCGTCGAGCACAGGCTTCCGGTTTCGGCCTCCGCTCTCTGTCGTTAGTGTTTCCAGTCTCTCCGTCATCGAGCTGTTCATATTGTCTTGCTCCTCCACCTTCTTGAGCAACGTAGCCAGCATGTTCTTCACTTTGGTGAGGGACGTGGAGAGAGCTTCCATGTTGGTCAGTGGTGTTAAAACTGTTAAGTGTTAAACTGGCAGAACAGAAGGTTGACTTCAACAGACTTCTGGCAGAGTAACTTCAGCAGACTTCTAGCAGAGTAAAACTTCAGCAGACTTCTGGCAGAGTAACTTCAGCAGACTTCTGGCAGAGTAAAAACCAGCTTCCTAGAGAAGATTCAACAAAGCTTCTCCTACAAGACTTAATGCACGAAAGAGATTAGTTAGTTGTTTATATAAGTGTATTCTCATGTAAAGAAAAAAATATACAGAAATATAAGAATTATTCAGATACTCTCTCTTCACTCTCTCTCTATACTCTCTGATCTTCATAATCTATTCTCTAAATTCCTACATGGTATCAGAGCAAATCGCTCATTGAGACCTGATTTGCGCAAACTATCTTTTGTCTGAAATGGAAAACCAGAAGCAGATTGTTCTACCTGTTGTTCTTAAAGGGGACAACTATATATTGTGGTCGTGGGTTATGGGAGCACATTATCGGTTCTCAAGAAGTGTCTATTGACAAAGAAGAAGCTGTAGCAGATACGGGAGTAGTGAAGTCTCCTATCAGATCTATAGCCAGCAAAGAAGATCCCAAGTGGATCCAGGAAGATCAGCTTGTCCTGGCTGTTCTTCAGAGCTCCTTGGAGCAAGCAATCCTTGCAGCTTACTCATATGCTGAAACTGCAAAGGAATTGTGGGACACTCTCATGAGTGTGTATGGTAATACCTCAAATATCAGTAGAATATTTGAGGTTAAGAGGGCGTTGAATGATCTCCAACAGGAGGAGAAGTCATTCAAAATTCTGTTTGGAGACTTCAGAGCATTGTGGGCAGAAATGAAGATGCTGCGTCCTCCAACCACTAACATGAAGGAGCTAAATAAAAGGCGTGAGCAGGATCAGGTCTTTGGACTCCTTCTCACTCTCAATGGGTCGTTCAAAGGACTGATCCATTATATCCTCAGATTTGAGAAGCTACCCACCTTAAATGAGGTGTGTATGATGATCCAGAAGGAAGAAGGGTCAAAGAGTCTCTTTCAAGGGACAAGTAAAACTGCCCATATGAGTCGTAATACTCATCAGCAGGCAGAAAGGAGGAATGTATGGTGTGACCACTGCAAGATGAAGAGGCACACCAAAGAAAAGTGTTGGACTCTCCATCCTCATTTGAAGCCAATGAAGGTAAGAGGATTGGTCCAAAGTCCCAAAAATGTTGCCATGGCAGCAACACCAGGAGATGATGATGTTGTGAGGAAATCAGATTTGGAAACTCTCATAAAAAGCATCGCCAAGCTAACTGGATCTGGTAAAGCTCTCACTTCCTTCGTTAAGAATCCTATCGTAGTTGATTCAGGTGCCACTCATCATATGATTAGTGATGCTGAACTCATCTCCAACATTAAACCTCATTATGGCAATGTTACCATTGCAAATGGGCAGGATGTCCCAATTAGAGGCATTGGGAATCTGGAACTTTTTGAAAAGAATTCTAAAGTTCAAACTTGATATCAGTTAAGAACGCAACAAAGGACCTTGATTGCTTGGTTGTTTTCAGTCCTAATGATGTGCGGTTTTAGGACATTAAGTCGGGAAAGACCATTGGTGATGGAAGCACAAAAGATGGTCTATATGTTCTGAATAAAAATAACACGGTTGGTGTTTCTCATTATGCTCTTAGCTCAGCCTGCTCCAGCTCTATTTGGCATGCTCGTCTTGGCCATCCTCATTCCACGACCCTCAGTCTAGCCATACCGAACCTGACCCATGATCATCAAAGATGTGAAGCATGTATTCTTGGAAAACATTGTAGAACTGTTTTTTTAGAATCATCCACTGTCTATGATGACTGCTTTGGTCTTGTTCACTCTGATGTATGGATTGCACCTTGTGCTTCTCGTGATTAATATAAGTATTTTGTTTCATTCATTGATGAGAAGTCCAAGTATACGTGGGTCACTCTTATATCTTCAAAAAGTAATGTGTTTGAAGCCTTCTCAAAGTTCCACAGCTATGTCTCTACACAGTTTGGGGCAAAGATCAAAATATTAAGGAGTGATAATGGAGGAGAGTACCTGAGTACTCAGTTCAAAGAGTACTTGGGAAAGCAGGGGATCATTCACCAAACATCATGTGCCTACACTCCTCAGTAAAATGGAGTTGCTGAGCGCAAGAACAGGCACTTAATGGAGGTTGCAAGGACAATGATGTTTGACAGAAATGTCCCAAAGTCCTATTGGGGAGATGTAGTAATGACAGCATGTTATTTGATCAACAGGCTGCCAACAACAATTCCTTGGAGATGTATCTCCATATGAGGTATTGAATAATGCTAAGCCAAGTATTGATCATTTGAGAGTTTTTGGATGTGTATGCTATGTGTTTGTACCAGAAGCTCAGAGGAACAAGCTAGAGCCAAAAAGTACCAAGTGTAGGTTTATTGGCTACTCCTCAACACAAAAAGGGTATAAGTGTTACAATCCAGAAACAAAGCGAGTGTGTGTCTCCCGAGATGTCAAATTTGATGAGGAAAGAAGTTATTACGGTGAGAAGAACTGGGATAGCCTGAAGGATATGACATCCTCTGAAATTGACCGTGCTGCCACCTTGAAGTTTATAATCAATGGTTTAAATTCATTGATAGGAAACAAGAATGTTGCTCAAGAGAAAGAGAGAGTAGACAATCAAGCTGAAGCAATTCAAGGAGAGACTTCAGATTCTGGTACTGGTGATTGTCATGAAGTGGAAGACACAGATGAAAACACTGAAGAAGAGACTTCTTCACAAGAACGTGATGAAAGTTCTAAAGGGAAAGAAACTCAAGAAGAAGGAGATTTGACCCCAGAATCACTTGGAGAAGTTGTTGTCCAAGATCTGAAGAAAAAGAGGAGGATGCATCCACAGAAACTGCTGCCCTTCCTCTTCGTAGAAGTACAAGGCCAAAGTTTCCTCCTTCTTAGTGGAAGAACACAAGAGTCTACTATAACAATCAGGCTGTGGCTCATCCCATTCAAGCCTATTGTTCTGTTGCACATCTTCCAGAAGAGCACCAAGGATTCCTTAGCAAGATTGACAAGGAATTTGTGCTAACTACCTATGAAGAAGCGTGCAAGAGCAAAGTTTGGGTTCAAACCATGAATGAGGAAATTGACTCTATGAAGAGGAATGATACTTGGGATATGGTTGATCTACCCAAGGATAGGAAGATGGTTGGTAGTAGATGGGTGTATACAATTAAGTATACAAGCAGCGGAGAAGTTGAGAGGTATAAAGCTCGATTAGTTGCCAAGGGATATACTCAGGTCTATGGAGAGGACTACACAGAAACATTTGCACCGGTAGCGAAACTTCACTCGGTTCGTGTCCTCCTCTCTGTAGCTACTAACCTCTCTTGGGATTTGTGGCAGCCTCCAAGGAGATTTGGAAGAAGAAGTATACATGGTGCCTCCTCAAGGTTTCCATGATGCAACCAATAGTAGCAGAGTGTGCAAACTCAAGAAAGCTATCTATGGTCTTAAACAATCTCCTCGAGCTTGGTACCAGCGGTTGAGTAGCTGTCTACTTGAGAAAGAATTTCGTCGGTTTGAAGCTGATCACTCCTTGTTCACAACTCAGGGGGAAGAGGATATTGTTGCTGTCCTCATATATGTTGATGATATTATCATTACAAGTGATAATGTTGTTGGAGTTAATAAGACAAAAGACCTACTCAAATCTTCGTTTGACATCAAGGACTTGGGAGAGTTGAAGTACTTCCTAGGTATAGAGATATCTCGGTTTGATGAAGGAATGTTCGTCTCTCAGAAAAAGTACACTTTGGACCTATTAGCAGAAACAGGAAAATTGGGTTCAAAGCCAGCCAAGACATCCATTGAAGAAAGTTATAAGAACTTTCGTGAGGGGGAACCATTGGCTGATATCAAACAATATCAGAGGCTTGTAGGTAAACTAATCTATCTTACAATCACTAGACCTGATATTTGTTTTGCTGTGAACCAAGCAAGCCAGCACATGCAAGCTCCCACTGAACATCATTGGAGTATGGTGGAAAGAATTCTCAGATACTTGAAGAGTAATCCGGGAAGAGGTATATGGATGGGCTGCAATAACAATACAGAGATTGTTGGGTTTTGCGATGCTGATTGGGCAGGAGACAATATGGACAGAAAATCCACAACTGGATATTGTACATTTGTGGGAGGAAATCTTGTTACTTGGAGAAGCAAGAAACAGAAAGTGGTATCCTTTTCAAGTGCTGAAGCTGAGTATAGAGCAATGAAGGATGTCACAAAAGAGTTGATTTGGCTGAAGGAGCTTCTTAAAGATCTTGGAATCAATAGGACTGAACCTATTATGCTACACTGTGATAATCAGGCTGCCATCTACATTGCATCTAATTCCGTCTTCCATGAGAGGACAAAGCACATTGAAGTTGATTGCCACTTAATTCGTGAGAAGGTACAAGAAGGTATCATCTCTCCTTCCTTCGTTAAGAGTTCTGATCAGTTTGCAGATATATTCACAAAGGCAACCACGTCCAAGGTATGTGATAATATTCATGGCAAGATCGGCTTATTGGACATCCACCAGCCAATCTTGAGGGGGAATGTTAAAACTGTTAAGTGTTAAACTGGCAGAACAGAAGTTTGACTTCAACAGACTTCTGGCAGAGTAACTTCAGCAGACTTCTGGCAGAGTAAAACTTCAGCAGACTTCTGGCAGAGTAACTTCAGCAGACTTCTGGCAGAGTAACTTCAGCAGACTTCTTGCAGAGTAAAAACCAGCTTCCTAGAGAAGATTCAACAAAGCTTCTCCTACAAGACTTAATGCACGAAAGAGATTAGTTAGTTGTTTATATAAGTGTATTCTCATGTAAAGAAAAAAGATATACATAAATATAAGAATTATTCAGATACTCTCTCTTCACTCTCTCTCTCTCTCTCTCTCTCTCTCTCTCTCTATACTCTCTGATCTTCATAATCTATTCTCTAAATTCCTACAAGTGGGAGATCTCCAGTATTCATCCTTGCTCCGGGAAAATCGGCGCTGGTGTTGCTTGCATCTTCGCTGATCCTCTCTCCGTCCATAGTCATCTCTTCAGATCTCGTGTTCGCTGGTTATTAAGAGTCAGCAAGTTTGAGAATGTCCCCACAGATGGTGCCAAATTGTGGGAGTTGAAACTCGCAAAATTTAAATTTGGTTAGGAAAATTTAGGGATTCCAAGCTTCTATGAACAGAAACACAAGAACATAGATCCAAAGATGGTTTTTATTAAGATGTTTCGTAAAGCTTTTGATACAAGAAAAGTGCAGAGAGGATAACAAGTGTTTAGCTAGGTAAAATTGCGGCCACTTTTTTGAATGGCTTTCTTCTGTTTATATAGGAGTTTCAGCCGACCCTTTCTGAAGATATTCTCGTATATTCACTTTCCTTATTCATCTTTATCCTTTTTTATCCACCGCCAATGCGCCAAATACCTAGATCGAACTCGTTCGTCTTAGTTCGATCCTTTGGCTCGGCCCATGGGCCTTGTTGTTACCACTTCGGCCCATCCGAGATCTTGGCTCGTTGCCTCGCTCACCGAAAGATTTGGGCTCATCTTCTCGGCCCATTTAAAGATTTGGGCTCGTCGCCTCGTCACCTTCCGCCGGCTGGTCGCCTCTCCGGCTCGTCGCTTTCCGCCGGCTCGTCACTCGTCACCTGCATCTCTTCGGCTCATCGCCTCCCGCCAGCTCGTCGCCTATCTGAATGATTGTTCTCGGCCCGCTAAAGCTTTCGTTGGGTTTGGCTAGGCCCGAAAATTTTACTTAGCCATTTTCAACCGTTGATCTTGGTGAGGTGAAACCTAACCCCAAAGAATTTGGTCCAAGAAAGACGTACCTTAGCCCAAGTGGTAGAGGTTTTAACTCCAATTGTGACGCCTTAAGCTCGCTCCATTCATCCTCCTCGCTAGTTTTACCATTGCTAGCTCCTTCTCCTTCTATAACAATGTCATATCCATCCAATTCCATGAGGCATGCATCTTCTATCAATGCTTGATGTAAATCAAGAATTTTCTCGTACCCAAGGACATCTTCATTCGAAGGTTCAACCTCATCTTTGTTCATTGTAAGAGCTACTCCCAAAGGATCCTCCATGTTGATAACTTTCATATAATCCTCAACCAAATCATCAAGAGTCTCCACATAGAAAGTTTACCCCTCAATGGTCGGTTTCTTCATAATCTTGTTGATTTCAAAGTTGAGCACAAACTCTCCCAAATGCAAATAAATTTTTTGCCTTCTTCACATCTATGATAGCACTGGCGGTTGCTAAAAACGGTATTCCAAGAATGATTGGATCGGTTGACTCTTCGTCCATCTCAATTACAACGAAATCCATTGGAATAAGGTAATTTCCAACCTTTAAGGGTAAGTCTTCAAGCACTCCAATCGAAAATCTTATGGAGCGATCCGTTCAAACCAAAGTCATTCTTGTCCTCTTAAAATTTGTGAGACCAAATTTCTTCGATATTGACAAGGGTATTAAGCTTACGCTTGAATCGAGATCCACTAAGCCTCTTTTGAAGAATAAGGGGCCAAGTGCACAAGGGAGTGTAAAGCTTCCCGGGGTCTTGTAACTTCTTTGATAGAGTATTTTGGATAATGGCAGAACATTCATGGCTCACTATCACCATGAATTCCTTTAGAAGCCTCCTCTTTGTCATAACATCCTTAAAAAGTTTGTTGTAGAGGGGGCAATTCAATAGTAAATCCATGAAAGGAAAGGGTTACTTGGATCGTCCCAAGTATCCCTTGAAACTTCTCAAATTCCTTTTCAATTATTTGCTTTTTGAAAGCTCCCGGAAATGGTAATTTGGCTCATAAGGTGGAGGTTCAAAGGCAACCTTCTTCTTGGTATTTTCCTTTTGATTAGTCTCTAATGACTCCACATCATCAACCAAGATGGGTTTCTTTGCCATGTCTCCCTTCCCTTGCGGTTTCTCAACTACCAACTCTTCATCCTTATCAATCCTCTCTTCAACAACTTGTGGTTTTCTAGGTGGAAGTTCTTTACCACTTCTCAAAGTAAGAGCTTGACATAATTCCTTAGGATGAGGCTTTTGTCCCACTTGATGATCCATGGTTTTCACTAGAGTGGATATGAGCTCAATTCTTGCGTTGAGCTCATTGTATGGCCCATCGACTTTCCTATGAATTTCTTTCATCTCCTCTTTCATTTTAATGGCACTTTTCCCTTGTCTTTCAAGAATCTGCTTAATTAGAACGTTTGTATCATCTTCCTTTTGCGTTGGTGAAGATGGACCCTCTTGTTGTAGATATAGTTGTGGGTAATTGGGGAAGTTTTGCTTGGGTTGGAATTGAGGTTTTGTCACAAATCCTTGTCCTTGAGGAATGTGATAATAATGGGCTCTTTGTCTGTTGAATCCACCTTGCATGTAGTTCAACTCTTCTTGAAAACCTCTCATAACTCCATCTTGGTTTCCATCAAAACTTTCCACTAGGTGAATGGCTTTTTGGTGAAAATGTATATACTTATCCAACTTCTCATTTATCTCTTTGATACCTAAATCTTCAATCTTAACCGTTCTTGGTGCGTTGTTAAAGGCTCCACTATAACGACCATCACGTAGGTGACCCGGGTTCGATCCCTGGCAACGGCGCCAAAAACTTGGTAGAGAATTAGGTTCACACTCAAATAAATATTAAGTCTTAACCCCTAAATAACAACCACAAGCGCATGGCAATCATTGTAGTATTTAGAGGTCATTCTTTCACAAGGAAATAAGATAGTCACTAAGAATACAAGATAATTTAGAAGCTAAGCTAATTGATGTTTTGGGTTTTTCTTTTTCTTAGATTACTAACTAGTAACACTAGTGAAATGCAACAAACGAAAATGCAAAGAAAATAGGGACAGTTGCTGATATGGTGCGTTTTCTAACTTTAATGTCAAGCGGGGTACCTTCGTAGGGAAAATTGTAGAACTAGTACACTTTTTTGAAAATGTCTAAAATACCTTTACGCTTGGCAGAGTCTGCGTGAATTGTGTAGCCTTAAGGCTAAGGCTGGACAAACTCTGCTTAAACTCTGCTAATTATGTAGCCTTAAGGCAGATATAGTGTGTGAATTTTGTAGCCTTAAGGCTAAAGCTGGACAGACTCTGCATAAACTCTGCTAATTGTGTAGTCTTAAGGCAAATATTGTGTGTCGATTGTGTAACCTTAAGGCTAAGGCTGTACAGACTCTTCTTAACCTCTGCTAACTGTGTAGCCTTATGGCAGATATAGTGTGTCAGTTGTGGTAGCCTTAAGGAAGATATTGTGTGTGCTTTTTTTGTAGACTTAAGGCAGATGTTGTGTGTGCTTTTTTGTAGACATAAGGCAGATATTGCTCGACAGACTGTAGCATACTGTTCGCAGGGCATGGCTTGACATTTGCAACGTAACTAAATTGTATAAACGGTCGGATTTTGAAGTACTCCTCTCTTTTCACAATAATAACAAGAATGCCATTACTTCTTACTTTTTTGAGTTTGCTATAAACCTTTTCAACCTCTCCACCTTTAACCTAGATCTACTATTTCGATTTCACCCTCAAAGGGAGATTTCATATTTTTCAAAGAGACGGAAGCGAAATCCGAGTATAAGATTGTTTACAGACTTCGATTTTGAACGAAAGTACGTACATTCTTTGGAAAGACGATCTTCGTTTACATCTAAAGATATTCTAGGGGTTGAAGGCGAGCATATTTTCGGGAAGAACGAACACAGGTAACACTTCAAAACATTACACTAGTTATCTAAACCACCATCTTCTAAACTGCGTCTAGAGCTCTAGTACGTCTTTGGCAGAGCTATTTCTAAAAGACCCTGCCAAAGTGTAGAGCTCTGCGAAAAATCTTCTAAGATAGTGTGTTGCAGATCTTTTGAACATTCTCTTTTTGCAGATAATGTTGCATTTGTTGACTGTTTTTTGGACAATGGAAGGTAAAAATGGGTTGGGATTTCGATGTTGATTCAAGCAAAGGAAGCAAGTTGTTTGCGGTTGAAGACCAAATCAAGTATGAGGAATTTCTCCGCATTGTTTGTGAAGATTACAACTTGGAAACACAGATGAATGCAGTCGAGATTTCTTATAAGTTGCCTACACATATCATGGAGAAAATGCCTAGCGACACACCTCCTATCTTCTTGAATAACGATAGGCAACTTGTAAACTTTATCACAATGGCGGAAAAAGAGGTTATCCGGCTTTGTGTGTCATGGAAAAGAAACGATGGAATTAAAGCAGAAGCTGCGGGTAAAGATGAAGCTTGTGATGTCAAAGAGGATGGTGGTGTGGATTTTGATGATGTTGGTAATGTTAAAGACGAGCATATGATGCCACCACCGAACAACAGCAGAGACTGCCGACAGTATGCGAAGAAACAGCAGATGCCGCCTTTATTCTGCGATATATTCGATGAGACGCCTACGAAGCCATTACCAATGAAGAAATCTGGATCCATTAAGGTTGGCGAAATATTTGATGACAAGGAAGCATTAATTATGCAATTACGCAAGATTGCAGTCATCGAGAAGTTTGATTTCAAAATCGCCACGTCGAGGAAGAAACTATTGATCGTAAAATATTTTGTTCCTAATTGTTCTTGGAGGATTCGTGCGTCGACTCTGTCAGTTTCATCTAAATCTCCAGAATTTCTCGTTCGGATATATAGAGAAGCTCATACATGCTCTGCTGTCTGTAGGTATTCTCGTCAACGATAGGCTAATGCAAAATTTATTGGAAAGATGTATGTTGATAGGTTTAGTGGTGGTAATGATCTTAAAGATCACGCCTAAGCATGTAATGAACTGTATTAAGTCACTACATTGTCTTGACATAGACTATACGAAGGCCCATAAAGCGTTGGCATATGCACGAGAGCTGGTCAGAGGCACTTTTGAGAGGGGTTACCAGGACTTACCTTCCTATCTATACAAAATAGAGCAGGCCAATCCAGGTACGATTACAAAGCTTGAACATGATGCTCAACAAAGGTTTAAGTATTTGTTCATTGCTTTTGGTGCTTCCATCAAAGGATTTGAGTTCTTGAGGAGGGTTGTTGTGGTAGATGGAGCACATCTAACTGGAAAGTACAGAGGTGTTATGCTGGTAGTTGCAGGTCAAGATGCAAATTCGAGTATATTTCCTATAGCTTTTGGGATTGTAGACTCAGAGAATGATGTTTCATGGGAATGGTTTTTTACACATTTGCGTGGTGTGATACTTGATGATAAAAATTTGGCCATTATTTCTGACCGTCATCCATCAATCGCAAAGGCCATTGAGAAGGTTTTCCCCGCAGCTCATAGGGGAGTATGTTACTATCACCTCAAAAATAACCTCATCTTAAAATTCAAAAAGAATGCAATGCTCAGTTTGGTGTGTCGTGCTGCATATGCATATCGACTGGTAGATTTTGAAAAATTGTTTGGTGTGATTCGTCGTCAGAATAGTGGATTAGCAGTTTACTTGGAAGAGGCGGAATTTTGATTATGGGCTTGTGCACATTTTCCAGGAGATAGATTTGGTATAATGACGAGCAACATTGCAGAATCCATTAATGTCGCGCTGAAGGAAGACGAATCATTTCCTATTAAACATTTCGTGGAGGGTATTAGAAAGTTGTTGTCAAGGTGGTTTGTGGAAAGGCGAGACAAAGCTGCCTCATTAAAAACAAATTTCCCCCCAAACGTTGAAAAGTTACTGCATGAAAGACACGGTAGCTTGGAAATTTTAAATGTTCATCATACTGATTCAAATTGTAGCCATGTTACAGGTGGAGATTATGATTGTGTGGTTGATCTACAGAAGGTATGTAAGTTTTGTTTACTATTTATCACTGCCAGTTTCAGGAAACGTATCCTGAGCAAGTCTGCCAGTCTCAGGAAATATTTGCCTTATTTATCTGCTCTGAGTTCGATCCCTTTTTAAAATTTATGATTGCAGAGACTTTGTACTTGTAAAGAATATGATGTCGAGAAGATTCCCTGCGAGCACGCGATTAAAGCAGCATTAAGTCGGAAAACTGATGAAGCTACCCTGGTGGATGATCATTTCACAAAGGACTACTTGTATTCAACGTACTCAGAACCTATAAAACCTGTAGACGAAGATTTGATTCTACCACCACACGTAATTAGTGAACAATGTCTGCCACCAGTCATAAAAGTACCTTCCAGTAGACCGAAGGCAAAGAGATACCTTTCTGCTATTGAAAAGGCTAAGCGGTTCAAGCGTAATTAATGGAAAAAGAAAAAAACAGAACCTTCGCAGAGTACTCCATCCACAAAGCAAAAAATGAAGCAGAGGACTCAATCCACAACGAATCAAACGAAGCAGACGACTCCATCCGTTACGAAGAAAATGAAGTAGAGTACTCCATTCAGCGATAATATTTCACCCACTACTCCATCCCCAAAGGTGAGAACGAAACGATCTCGTAATTCTCCGACTACTCAAACACCAAATAAGAAAGCTAAACTTTCGCAGAGTACTCCACCCCCACAGATGAAAAAGAGTCTTTTCCAGAGTAGCCCAAAAATTCATCACAGGTGCTCAAAATGCCATAATGCATGACATAATCGAAAAACATGCCCATTTTCTTGACTCTGGCTTGACCCTGGCTTCACTCTGGCTTTACTCTGGCTTCACTCTGGCTTCAAGTTTATTTAAACAAGGAAACAAATCTTGGTTTATAACTTTATTTATTTGTCCTTATTTATGGTGTTCCGTTGTTTTATGTTAGTCTTTAGTTTGATGTGTGTATCATAAAATAGTCGGTATCGCAGAGTGTGCATCTGGTATCGCAGAGTCTGCATCTGTTATCGCAGAGTCTGCATCTGCATCAAGTATCGCGAAGTCTGCGTCTGATATCTGCATGAATCATCCAGTAATCTGCTATTAATCTTCTTGTGCTCTACTATAGATTTTACTTTTAGTTTCATTCAAAAAATATATATGCTCAACAAATCCGAGGGTAAAACATGTTATTCAATTAAAATCCACATCTTGAATTACGGAATCATAACTTTTCAAGGATTTATAAATACATAAACAAATAAAATTAGAAGAAATAGTTCAAATCTCCTATATAATGCGGCAAAGCTGTCTTGCGAACCAATACAGGTAGCAGTTTTCGCATCCAGGTTGATATTCGTGCTCAGTGGCACAATTTGGAAAAGTCAAATCTGGACAGTCAGGGTATTGCCACGTTGATGCAAAAGAATGGTTCATGGGTGGATAGAAAGCTACAACCGCATCCAGAACCTCCTCCCCAAGCCTGGTGAGTTTATCAAAATCACCTTTAGCGTGTACGTCGACACATAATTTGAGAAGTTGTGCAGCCTTTTTCGTACGTCCAGCACATACACACAGCATTCCACAGAGATAAGTTGCGTTAGCACTGAAAGGGACAAGCCGTTCCAAAAGCTCCATGGCTGCGCTGATGTCTTGTTCTGCGGTCACGAGTCTTGCAGCCTCATAATAAATAGCAGTTGGGTTTCCGGCGTTTAAGCATCTTACAAAAAAGCTGTGATTCGCCCCGTCTAGGAGAATTTTATCTGTGTCTTCACATAGATCGTGGATATTAAGTTCCTTGAGGACTTCATCACTGTACACTACATCTCTACCGATCCGCCCTATTCGGAGGATGTGTCCGACTCTCCACAAGGTGAGGCGGCCAAGTTTTCGTGCAATGACAGAGATAATGTCCGAAGGGAGCTCTGGTATTTGCATGTTAACCTACGATGTGATGCGGTATTTGGATTTTGAAAATAATTAACAGGCACTCTGTTCGTAAACAATCTACTATTTTTATAGATAAGAAAAGAAATGAAAGGATTCGATCTTCCTTTAAATTGTCTTGGAAAATAAAACTCAATTTACAGGGACATCGGTCAAACATTTAGTACAGTCATTGCACGCGCCTCAGTTAATGGCTCGACACGAGAGGCATGCGGGATTATTACTGTGCAACGGGTCAACTATCATAACATAAGATACTATTCCTTGGAAAAGACAACTCAATTTAATAAGAAATGGCAGAGAAAGCGCGTAAATTTGCCGCGCAATAAATGGCGCGAACACCCATAAGAATAAAGGACAAGTCATTTTTTTACACATGAGGAGATGAATGACAACTCATTTAAAAAGTATACATCAATGAACATGTGTTTATTGCAGTAGTTGAAAACACATTCCCTAGTCTGCCAAAACCCTAGAGAACGCTTTGTGTTCATATAGGAGAAAGTCGTGTCTGTTTGTCTCTACATCTATTTGTTTACCAAAGACGCAACATTCATCATCTTCGTCTCTCTTACCAAGTTTGTGACCATGGGTTATAGTGTAAGGCGAATTAAAATGGAACTTAATCGGATCCAGAAGGATGTTCCTACACAGTTCATCAGGGCAGGTATAAAATCTAGAACTCCCAAGTCTTTTATGCAGTTAGAGGTAGTATTATTTACGGATGATAATAGGAACTTTACGGATGTAGTATTATTTAGATTAAATGTCTGAGTTGATTCTTATATATTTTAGGTCCCGTTGGTGATTGTGTTTACGAATGGGAAGCAGCTATCAATGGACCCTTCGACAGTCCCTATGCCAGAGGGATTTTCTTGCTTACCATCCATTTTCCTCCGGATTATCCGATAAAGGCGCTAATGGTTTGCTTTTTGCTTTTTCAGTTAATTGTTATTTGTTGCAGGATGAAACTTCACTCTTGATCATCTTGCTTTTCATCTTGCTTTTAATTGATATTCTCTTTGTCTTTGCATGCAGGTGGCTTTCAAAACAAAGATTTACCACCCAAACATCAACGCAAAAGGAGCGATTGACTATGATATCTTGAGGGGAAAATGGTCTCCTGCTTTAACCATGTCCCAGGTTTGGAATTTTTTCAGATTTAACAAAGTTTTATCGAAAAAAATATTTCAGCCAAACATGTGTGTTAATGGGATGGATTTTTGTTATGGAATTAGGTTTTGATGTCAATTTGCGCGCTGATGACTGACCCAATCCTAGATGATCCTTTTCTGCCGGAGGTAGCCCATATTTACAAGACTGACAAATCTAGGTTCGAGTCAACTGCGTGAAGCTGGACGGAGAAGTATGCCATGGGATCAGAGTGAGGTGGTGGAGGCAAAGAAAGGAGCTGTCTCACCTGTGTGTTCTTTAGTATCTTTTCTATGTTTGCTTTAGTATCTTCTGAAGATTGGTTTGCTATAAGTGTTTCATTTTGAACTCGCGGATCAATTCGGTTATTGGTTATTTTGAGCGAAGGCGCAGTATCTGCTTGTACTCTGCATCTGAAAGCAGATGATGAGCGGACTCTGTATTTAGGCCGCAACTGTGTGTTCTTTAGTATCTTTTCTATGTTTGCTTTAGTATCTCCTGCCTTTTCACTCCCATCAATTTTTTCAACATCTCCAACTCTACCATCACCTTGAAGATATTCTTCTTTGGCATCCTCTGCCTTTTCACTCCCATCACTTTTTTCAGCATATCCATCTCCATCATTACCATCATCTTGAAGATGTTCTTCTTTGGCATCCTCTACCTTTTCACATTTGTATATTTTTTCCCCATGGAACATATCTTGAAGATGTTCTTGTTTGGCATCCTCTGCCTCGATGCCATCTGCCTTTTCACTGCCTCGATGCCATCTGCCTTTTCACTGCAATCTATTTTTGCATCATCTCGTACTTGTTCTTGTTTGGCATCCTCTGCCTCGATGCCATTATCAGTTACTTTTTCTTTGCCATCTCTTACTTTCTCATTTGAAAAGGAGCCAGAGGCAACAACCTTGATTCCTTCTCCTTCGTTGTCTTTGCCATCTCCTTTGTTATCCACCGTCGTCTCTTCTTCGTCATTTTGCAAAATTTCAAAGTAATGACTGTTACATGAACTCAGCTTCAACCTCTTACACCTTAAGGGCATACTCTGCCGTATAGGATATTAAGGGATGCCAATGATGAATAGAATTGAATGCCATTATTAGTCTGCCGTAACAATTACATGTCTCACATAAATGAATGATACAACGTAGGCAAGCAGAGTATGCCATGCCCCTCTATTGTTTTACCACATCTGATAGAGCATGATATCGCATATCATGCCAGTGCTTTTATTTCAACAATTGCTGAGTTGGACATACCATGCGATTGTCAGGTTTTAGTTTGTTGGTAGAGAAGCGAGTATCTTGCTCGAAACAAGTCATCCTCTCCATCAGCTTTCCAACGACCTGTGCCAACTTGTTTAAGGTTTCACCCAAAACAGTATGCTGTTCCATGCTGGTTCGTTGCTGTTCCAAATTTACTCGTTGCTGCTCAAGTCTGGCGTTTTCAATTCTAGCTACAACTGCGTCAAACTTGGTCTTCTTCTTCTTCTTCTTCTTCATCATATTCTTCAATTCCCTTCTGCTTCCTCTTCCTCTTTTCCCCATCTCGCTCTTCAATTCCCTTCCTCTTTTTCCCTTTTCCTCTCTTTCCTTCATTATCTACTTTCCTTTTTTTTCCAGTGCGGTTTTCTGGGACTGGCGGCGTTTTTGAGACCCTCCATTTGATGTCCGACAACGGCTGGCCAGAGAGAATGTATTTGATGAGATTATCAAGCTTGACATCTATTACGTTGTTACCTTTCCAACGTGGATAGATTTCTGCCCGGGATCTCTCACACATAGTAGTTACAATCACCTACAAAACAACATATGGTTACATAAATGTCAGCCAGAAGTTAGTGTAACTCTGCCAGAAGTCTAGCGATGGGAATATGTAAACTTCTGGCAGAGTCTTTTTGCAGACGCTGCCACTGTGGTTTACTCTGCCAAAACTCTACATTTTTACTTCAACAAACTATGCCAAAGATATACATACCTCTTCACTCAAGAAGATCTTCTCCATATCGGGTCTGCCAACTTTTCCCTTGTATCTTAGCAGATGTGTACCTTCAAAAGCTATAGGTGTTCCCAAATTTTCTCCCACTTTGGGCACATAAGCATACGCCCAGACCTGTAGAACTTGCACGAACCCTTTCAAAAAGAGTCTTGCCATATCTTCTCTTTAGTTACTAACTTAACCTGCTCAACAAGATCTTTGTAAGCAACCCTCCCCCAGGGATACCCTTCGAAAATTGCCAAATCTATCACCAACCTAGCTAGGTTAAGGGGAATTTCTGTACGCCGATCAACACCCAACAGACCGTTAGACAGAATAGCTAGGTAACTAAGCCTAATTTTATCTTCCCTGGACCAAGATTTGCTTATATCTCCACCATGCTTCATACACTCCAATTGTTTGCAAATAAGATGGTGATGCACTAATTTCGCACTCCATCCGAAACCCAACTTCTCAAACTTACAAATAACTCCTAGCTGTGAGTTGCGGACATAATCCCACACTTCCTCACCCACTACACCTTCCACCAGTGAAAGATGATTGAACTTTGAACTGTAGTTTATTCTGGTATTTGGATCTGGCTCGTTACCTTTGGAAAAAATAATGGCAGGAAAATCCATCTCGTAATCATTCATATACATGATATATTCGAAGGAGAAATATCGGAAAAATGAAGAGATCGGAGAATTATCGGAGAAATAAAGAAAATGAAGAAAGAGATCGACAAAATTGAAGATACGCTCCTCTGCTCAAGGGTTGCCGAGGGGAAGTAGAAGAAGAGTCAATGTTGTGTTTTCCAAACTTTCTGGGCTTCATGGGCCTGAAACAACTGCTTTGAGGCCCGAATATATATTGTGGAAATATTTTTAAACTAATATTACCTAATTAAGACGGCGCCCCCTTTTGTCATACAGTTAAGTCAGCGCCGCCTTTTTCTTTTAGTTGAAACTCTTCAAAAACGCTGCGCTACATCGGCATACAGTCTGCAAAACCCTAAACCACTCAAAACTCTTCAAAAACTTCGATTAACATTTGTTTAGCCGTCATAACTCCAAAGTCATCTTCAATCTAAGTGTTTAAAAGCTTATTTACATTGAAAACACAGAATGGAAGAAAAATCGATAACCATGGTAAATACCAAGGAAATATTTCACATAGTGTCGTGTTGAACAAAGATACACGAAGAAACATATGATAACGATTTTTTTTGTCTGAGTTGTTCTTTTTAACGTAAGTTTTACTTTGAAACCAGTAAGAAATAATGTATAAAGGTAGTGGAAGTATATACAAACATACAATAACAAAAAATCACTACAAATCCTATATCAATCTGCATTCGGTCTGCCGTTGGTGACATTCATTCAGTCTGCGATACCCTAACCACTCGGTTTTCACTGTGGAGTTTTTCTTTTTAACATAAGTTGTACTTTGACAACAGTTAGAAATTAATGAAAGAATGTATAAAGGAAGTGGAAGTATATACAAATATACATCAACAAAAACTCTCTACAAACGAATTCTCCGATTGCGATCTGCATTCGGTCTGCCATTGGTGATATTCAGTCAGTCTGCGAAACCCTACCCACTCGGTTTTCATACCCTACCCACTCGGTTTTCACCGAGTTTCTCGAGTTTTCTGGTTTCGGCTTATACCGGTTAATGCACTACTGGTGATTGTCTTCTGCCGTTGGTGACCTTAAGGGGTAGCGCTAGTATTTTCAAAATTATTTTAGAACATAACTAAAATTAGGGATTATTTCACAACCACGAGCACTTCAACAAGAATCAGTCACCATTCTTTTCAAGGCACCTGCGATTTTGAGGAGTGGACATAAGAAGGGTTCAAGCACTTGAAGGAGTTGGAGGATATATGGACTACTTGACCTACCCCGTGTCAACCATGCATTTCCTTGCCACGGTGAAGTTCATTGAGGATGAAGCGAATGGACATGGATATGTCTACTTCATGGTTGGGCCTAACCAATACTCACTCACTTTCGGCCCGTTTCCCTAACAACACGCTCGCATAGCGCTTCATGGATGAGGACGAGATGCCTTTGTGTTGTTTCTTCCACCCCTTCAAGATTACAACTCTTATCACTTCTAATAAAACTGTTTATGAGTTTATGTTTGTTTTTTTTTTTTTTGTCGGGAGTTTATGTTTTATTATGAGAAACATAAGTGCAAAGCTAATTGAAAGGAGTCAATGTTTAGCTCTTTTTGTAATGAATATCCTAAAGTCTGATACCAGTCTGGCTTTGGTCTGCGAAACCCTAACTGTAAAAAAGCACAGCAGTGTATACCAAATTTTTGCATAATACAAGTCGAATATAAACAGTGTTTGCGTATACTCTGCTTCCAACGGCAGAGACTGAGAACGCTTTGTTTTTCTTCTGCGAGTAAAAGCAGAGACTGTGCATACTCTTTTCTCTCTCTACTTGTACTCTGCGTAGTCTACATTTACTTGCGTTGCAAATCTCAACATGCAGACAGTGTGCCACCGGTCCGCGTTAACTATGCTGGTCTTAAGGGGTAGCGCTGGTATTTCCAAAAAAGTGTACTAGTTCTATAATTTTCCCTACGAGTGTACCCCGTTTGACATTAAAGTCAGAAAAGGTACTATTTTGGACTATAGCAAACTATGCAAATACACAAAATGCAAAGTAATAACAAGGCAAGCAAGATAACAATGCAAGAAAACGAGATGAAATCAATCAAAAGGAATACGGATCATGGGATAAGGTTATTGACTCGGCTGAGTTATTCATTAGGTATTGGTGCTCGGCTCTAACCAATTCTTTTCATAGGGTAAGGATCACTAATCTAGACTAATCCACTTTCGTGGCATTAATCCCTTTCTCTGATTCTCTAATTATCATAAACTTTCGTTTGTAATTATGGAATCAAGAAGCAATGTTTACAAGCCCCTAAACCCGCAAATCACCTTAATCATCAATGGTTAATTGGCTGAGATGTGAAATTCTCATTTGAAATTCTCCTAGACATTTTCACAAACACCTTTCGGGCGTGAAAATACCATGTTCTAGAATTTGATTAGCTACTTCAAATCTAGCTTTAGATGCATCTCAAATAAAAGGATTCTATGCATTTTAAGCCTAATACACATAAACCCAACTTCTAATCACCCTAATCTACCTAACCCACAATCCATAAGATCACTACTCACACATAAAAATAGCAAAAACAAAAACAAATGCTAATGAGAAAGTAAACATGATTAGAGAAATGAGAAAATATTAAGAAAAACTTCAATATATCATAAAAATTCAAAGCTCATCCAAGAAAAACAAAGAGAAAACTTAAGAGAAAAAAAACTTAATCAAATCCAACTTAGGGTTTTTAATGTGTCTAAACACACATATATATATATATAGTAAAAGAGAAAGGAACCGGATCAACCCGGGACAAACCGGGTCAAACCCGGGTTTGTGTAGAAAGTGTGCACGAGATCGACCCATGAGATCTAGCAAACAGAGGGGCTTGGTCGATCCAGCGTGTAGCAGGCGAGCCAAAATTTCGTCTGGTGCAGTCTGGATCGACCCACGAGATCGACCAATTGGGAGGCCTTGGTCGATCCAGCATGTAATCTTCATTTTTTGCTATGTGTTGGCTGGATCGACCAAACTAGTGAGCCTTGTCGATCCAGCATGCACCCATCTTGTTTTTGTGTTTTCTTCACCCTTCTTTATCTTCTTCTTTCGCCATTGCTTCCCTTTGCTTTCTACCCTCCTAAGCACCTAAAAATAAGTGGAAATTGCAATGCAAATGCATGAGATTATACTTAGGACTCTAAGACTCAAGTTAAGCTAAATGAGACTCAAAGTAAAGAGAAAAATTGCTAAATGTAAGATAAAGGGGCTTGAAAACCAAGAAAAGTGAATGCTAAGGACCCTAAAATATGAATACATCACGTTCCTTTGGTCTTAGGATAATATTGTCTTACGTTACTCTCACGGTACGGTCCAATTCATATATTTGAGTACAATTTAGTTAAGCCGTATTGATCCGATTATCGTATATATTTGGATACGAAGATTACCGGTGAATGTTTGCTTATTATTCTGATTTTAAATTTTTTTTATTGTTTGAGCCTCTTAATTATAAAACATCAGTTAAATACTTTTATCTATTCATCGGAAATGACTGGAAGTCATTTTTCAAAGAGGAAGTCGTTCATCGGATGCCATCTTCGATGCTTCGACTGATACTCGATCCCAAAAAACTTGCATCCACCGCACTCTTCGTAGCTTGCGTCTAAGGTTCGGGGTTTGAGGAAAAAGGTTAATAATTTCTTAATGTTTTTTTTAGATAGAATACGATTGTTATCTTTGAGTTTAGATGTGAGTTGAGTTTGAACTTATGAAAAATGATGATTTTGTTTATACAGAGTATAGAGCTAAGTTAGTAGAAGTTTTAGGAAAATTATAAAATTAGGGATGGTTGATGGAAGTTAGTGTGGCAGAGTTTTTGGTTATTGCTTAAGAAAAGTGGGTTTTGGTTTAACAACTTGCGAATGACGAATACATGAGACTGAGACAGGAAGCTACTGATCTTCAAGAGTATTCTAATGGAGAGCTTGAGAGCGTTACACATTATTTAGGTGTCCTGGCTTATAAAACTTGTAAATTGGGTAAGTTATTAATTCTCTCATGTGTATTCCATGTGAAGTTTTGAGAACAATGTTATTTGTGGCAAAAAAAATAAGGCTCCTGGCATATTAACAATTATTACCCACCATTTCTTGTGATAATAATTGATTGCCCACCATTTCTTTTACCTCTGCCGGCGTCTATTTTTTGGTCGCTGAACGCAGTTGCTGTGTCATTGCACCCAACTTTCTTTCTGCCATCTTTCTCTCGACGTGAACAAGGCCATTGTTCTATGGCATAATGTTTAATTTGTAGTTTATGTTTACCTTCCAAATAATTATGTAAATGTATTTTGTCGAGCAAGACCGTTCATTTGAAGATGAGGGTCCCTCTATGATAAATCTGGATACCAGAAGGTATCTTGGATTGATCAAACAAGTTCAAAGCTAGGGTAAAGAATTTGGATAAGCGATAAAAGTTATAAATTCGTGATGTATTGTGTTTGTCATTCCCTTTCCCAAATTAATGAAGATATATGTATATTTATACAAGATGTTATTCGGTTGAATAAGACATAATACAAATAGGAAAACTTCCTATTTTCTAGTGATTTTTCTTCTTTGATCGTCATCTTTTCCTTTTTTTCGGAGTCTCGAGCCGAACTCGCAGATCTGCTCGTCGTCATGGGCTGAGGTCATGTAACGGCCTTCTCGGCTCATACAGGCTCAACTTGTTTGCCTTCCTGGGTTGAACTCTCATGTATTTCCGGGTCGGTTCGGATCCGGATCGGATCTTTAAGATTGATGCTAAACCCGGCTCCATCAGTAAGGCCCCCCCTAGTTCATCGATTGAGTTAAGAGGGAGGTCGGCGAAATTTATAAGGAGCTGACTCGGCATGGATTTGAGTTGACACATGGCGTGATCTCGACCGTGCGTTATGATGGGACGTCGAAGAGTCGCGCAAATTTGAAATTCGAAACGATGGCTACGGTTAATGATTACGCTTGGTAATCGTGCTTCTTTTATAAATACTTCTTCCGATACCCATTTTCTTCACTTCTTCCTCCATACGAAAGGTAGTTCTCTCTCTCTCTCTCTGCGTTCCTATTTTTTTCTCTTCTGCGGTTTTTGCGTTGTATCTTCTCCGTATTTCCGCAATCGATCCGATAAGTCTATATTTCTCTGCATTGAAAGTATGTCTCTCTCAAATCTCAGTTCGAGAACTGCTCCAACTTCTGGTGAGCAAACTTCAACGAAACCTAGTTTGTCTGATACGTCCGATTCTTCAATGACGCCCTTGTTTCATCGTCATCGTCCCTCTAATGGTGATGAAGCCACTTCTAGATTCACTGTCACCAAGATCGTTGTTCCCAACCTGATGGATGAAAATCTTCATGAACTTTTCCCTCGGTGGGACCCAGAAGGTCAGGATCTTGAGGATGACCTGGAAGACCAGGTCGTCGGAGGAGATCTGGAAAGTATAGAACGCTCGACAAATAACGAGCAAATCGGTGCTTTGAATGATGAGGCCATGAATGAGGAGGCCGAGGAGGATGAGGTTGATAACCGAGAAGCCGAGGAGGTGGGTGAAGAGGAGGAGGAGGTAGAACCTACTCCTGAGCAAAAATCTCGCAAAATAAAAACTGCTAAGGGTGAACGGACGCCCAAAGGCAAGTGTACAGCTCAGGTGAAGCCCGTTTGTGATTATATGTAAGGCATTTATCCCACCAAGTCGACCGCGAGGTCTCTTGAGAACATGAGGACATAATTCGGGATGTCCTCCGAACTGGAGTTTAGGGTACCCGAGATGAATGAATTTCCATGGGACTGTCCCGAAAGGTACATGTATTTCTACGAAGCATTCTTCTCGTACTGTCTTCTTTGGTTCCCGCTGCCATACATGTACGTCAAGTATTGCGCCAATCGTAACATCGCCTTTACACAAATCACCACGGCCGGTGTCTGCAACATGGTTGGCTTAATGACCTTGGGAGCCGAGTACGGCGTCGAGGCTACTGTTGAGGCATTCGAGGAGATATCCGCAATAAATATGGGGTCAAAGCCTAATCGCTTTTATATGAAGCCGAGGTACAAGCTTGTTACTGATTTTAATAGCAAGGTCCACAGCTGGGACGAGAAGTATTTCTTCGTGAAGATAAATTCATCTTCGGTTTCCGACATCTAAGGATTTTATAGGAAGGCTTGGAATCTTGCTATGGGTAGATGCCTTGATTAGCTCGTTGTCCTTTGCGAATACCTCACAGATCTTCCTAACTCCAGTTTTTGTGTTTGTTGTGTTTCAGTGCGTCATCCGACTTCTGGTGCTTTTCCGACGCCGAATTTTCTTAACGACGTATAGAAAATAAGCGCAATCAGAACGTGCAGGTGGCCGCAATTTGACCTCGAATGGGTTCAATGAAATCTTGATCAGATAGATGGGGATCCATTATAGAGTTCTGAGATTTTTGTTCGTTCCACCATTACTTCTGTACTTAAACATTTTTTGTTATTGCTTCTCATTTCAGATCGTTGGGGAGATCTTCGCCGAGAAATAGATATGGGAGGATAGACAAACTGCCTAACTACGCTTCTCGCATGGCGAAGCCTCGAGAACCTTTAGCCGAAGAAGGGGCCAAAATTTTCGAACAGGTTGCCGACGCGGCACCTACAACTGCTAAGGCCCCAACTACTGAGGCCGTTGAAAAGAATTTGCCCGAGGTCGAAGCCGTTGAGAAAGACGCAGCCGAGGGGGAGGTCAGTGATGCAAGATGATCCAGCCGAGCGGCCGAGAAAAAGGCTGCCGATACTAGATCCAGGCAAAGAGCCCGCCTTGACGAGGCCCAAGATAAAGGAAAAAGCGTCGCTTTCCCGAATGACAAGAAAAAGGAGAAGGAAGAAGCGCGCAAGAAGGCGGAAGCTTATCTGAAGGCTGGGAGGGTGCCTAAGTTTCATATCGGTGGTAGTCCTAAGAGTCCGCCATAAAATCCATCCCCTGCTCAATATTCGGACGTAAAGAAAATCAGCGCAATCAGAACGCGCAGGTGGCCGCAGTTTGACCTCGAATGGGTTCAATGAAGTCGTGATCAGATAGATGGGCATCCATTATAGAGTTCTGGCATTTTTGTTCGTTTCACCATTTCTTCTATACTTAACATTTTTTGTTATTGCTTCTCATTTCAGATCGTTGGGGAGATCTTCGCCGAGAAATAGATATGGGAGGATAGACAAACTGCCTAACTACGCTTCTCGCATGGCGAAGCCTCGAGAACCTTTGGCCGAAGAAGGGGCCAAAATTTTCGAACAGGTTGCCGACGCGGCACCTACAACTGCTAAGGCCCCAACTACTGAGGCTGTTGAAAAGAATTCGCCCGAGGTCGAGGCCGTTGAGAAAGATGCAGCCGAGGGGGAGGTCAGTGATGCAAGATGATCCAGCCGAGCGGCCGAGAAAAAGGCTGCCGATACTAGATCCAGGCAAAGAGCCCGCCTTGACGAGGCCCAAGATAAAGGAAAAAGCGTCGCGCTCCTGAAAGACAAGAAAAAGGAGAAGGAAGAAGCGCGCAAGAAGGCGGAAGCTGATCTGAAGGCTGGGAGGGTGCCTAAGTTTCATATCGGTGGTAGTCCTAAGAGTCCGCCATAAAATCCATCCCCTGCTCAATGTTCGGACGTAAAGAAAATCAGCGCAATCAGAACGCGCAGGTGGCCGCAGTTTGACCTCGAATGGGTTCAATGAAGTCGTGATCAGATAGATGGGCATCCATTATAGAGTTCTGGCATTTTTGTTCGTTTCACCATTTCTTCTATACTTAACATTTTTTGTTATTGCTTCTCATTTCAGATCGTTGGGGAGATCTTCGCCGAGAAATAGATATGGTGAGGATAGACAAACTTCCTAACTACTCTTCTCGCATGGCGAAGCCTCGAGAATCTTTGGCCGAAGAAGGGGCCAAAATTTTCGAACAGGTTGCCGACGCGGCACCTACAACTGCTAAGGCCCCAACTACTGAGGCCGTTGAAAAGAATTCGCCCGAGGTCGAGGCCGTTGAGAAAGACGCAGCCGAGGGGGAGGTTGGCGATGCGAGACGATCCAGCCGAGCGGCCGAGAAAAAGGATGCCGATACTAGATCCAGGCAAAGATCCCGCCTTGACGAGGCCCAAGATAAAGGGAAAAGCGTCGCGCTCCCGAATGACAAGAAAAAGGAGAAGGAAGAAGTGCGCAAGAAGGCGGAAGCTGATCTGAAGGCTGGGAGGGTGCCTAAGTTTCATATCGGTGGTAGTCCTAAGAGTCCGCCAAAAAATCCATCCCCTGCTCAATGTTCGGATGTGAGAACACAACCTCCCCCCCCCTCTTTTCAGCCTTCATAGAAGAGGCCGGCAGACGACCGGGTCGCATCTGCCAAAAGGCATAAACCTGAAGATCCTACTGCTAGAGTTCGCCCGTCTCCCGCGACCCCAAAATCGATCAAAGTTGGTCTTACCACTACCGCAATCAGACTGTCGCTTTTTCAAGCGACCATCTAGCGGTAGATAAACTCCTCTGGAAGGTCGGTGGCCCCGCTCATCCTCTTCCGGACGTAAATAATCAGGAGGACCCTGAGGCGTACGAGATCGTAGCTCACGATATAGCTCGGGTATGCTTTTTCCTTCCTTCGTTTTTTGTTGCCAGGCGATTTTTTAAAAGATTTTATACGCTTATGAAATTTTGTTTGCTAGATGATGAGCTCGGTGAACCTTCTCGTAAGTTCGTATGAGAAAAAGGTTAAGTTTGCGCAGGATGTCGCCCAATCGAATGCCGTGCTCGAGAATCACGCGGCCAAAAATTCTGAGATAGCCAATCTTGAGAAGCTTATGTCCAGATAGATGGAGCGGGCCCGCCATTACGAATCGATATCCATGAAACGCCAATCTCTGATTGATGAGTTTAAGGATAAAGTCCTCGTTCTTAAGGATGAGAAGGATCATCGCCTTGTGACATGTGCCGATCATCGGCCGTCTCCATGATCTTCAAATCCACCGCAGATTCCAACGATGTCTGGAATCAATTATTACCTTCCGATCTCCCCGATGGCTTTGTGGCTCCTGGAGATCTTCCGACAAGGAAAAGTCTCTTCTTCTCCATGATTCCCATTTGGTAAATCTTTTTCTCACTAAACCCTTCTTCTTATTCCCGAAAGCAATTGCGATTTTGATGATCAGCCTTTCTGGATCAGAGACGATTTCGAATTTGTTTTTTGGATACAAGTTGTGTAGTCTAGAAATTACACTAGTCCACTCTAGTCAAAGTTTTATCAAGAGACAAAGTAATGAGCTTTGATAAATCATAGTCAAAATTAGATCTGATTATGTTTTAGTTCCTAAACTGTAAAGTTAAGGTCTGTTCAGTACCATAGATCCGATTAGTCAAACACCAAAAATTTGTGAAATCAAATCTTTTGGGTCTAAACAAAGAGATTATTTGATGGTTTAATCAATCTTCAAGAATGTTGAAAGTTAAATTTTTATTTTTGTTGCTTTTTGTTAACACATTGTCTTTGACATCTCATATTCGGACTGCATTATGTAATAAAAATAGAGCTTTTCGCTAGAGAGAACAAGTGGAGAAATGCTACATGATTGCACTAAGGGCCTTGAGGATTGTTTGGGGAGATGATCAAAGATACTGGCAATGGATCTCTCTTCCTAACACCAGGTATATATTAGCTTCCTTGTCTTGTCTCTAGACGTTGACCTGAAACCTCAAACTTGCATTGTGAGATATGCTAATGTTCATAAAATGGTTTTGGGTTCATAAAACAGGTTCACACACCGGCGACACCGGTTCTGATTTTTTTTCCCCTTCACCTCACCGATCTTCTTAACCAATTGAATGCTCCCACTTTTAGCTAAAAGAAGATGCTGCCAAATACACAGAGGTCTCAAAATTGGGTGTGAGGAAAAGGCGGTTGACGGTGAAGACGGCAAAAGTAAGGCGATATTTATTGTTGGATAGTTTTTCGGAGACAAGTTTGCGCAAGTACATGTGCCCCTTAAATTTGTAACTTTGGTTTTAAAACTCTACTAGAAACATTCCATACGATATTGAAGTGCACAATGATACATTATGCAAAACAGTATGGAATGTGCATATGTTTGCAAATGGAATAGTCGACGAATGTTCGCATATTTTGTATAGTTTTTCCATTCTATATTGTCCCACATAGACTAGTCAGTGGTTTATATAAAATAGACATATTTGGATATGATATCGGATAGACACTTGAATGGCCTACATTGGTTGCATACCTTCGATGCCAAGTGCGTTAAACCCATGGAGTGCATCTATAGTCTACCAAACAACATTGGATTCAGACTATTGTCAGATAACAGGCTCTGTAATGCATCTTGGAATCTTCACCAAGCGTAAAGGGAATCACCATCAGATTGCCTTGTCTTGGCCGTGTCATGTGTACTTGCTCGTCGCCTGCTGCATTGTCCATTACCTCATCCCCATGTATTTTAGAAAGTGGGAACAACTGCCTACACATTGTTCCTCTTCCGAATCACTGTCAGAGTTATGTCCATTTGTGTTCAGAATCGCCTTCTCTTTATCCCTTGGCAGACACGTTGGGTTGGGCCAACGGTTGGCCTATGACCTTTCACGAATACTTATTTCCTACGCAGAACGTGGAACAGAGGCAATGTACATCATTGCCGTAGTAAGATGCAGGAACGCGTTACCTCAACGATCTCTGGTTCAAAGTGCCACAGACCTCCATCTTCTTGTGCCCACGACCTGCAACAAGCTGTAGTATCCGATCTTGTGATGTCACCTACCTACACAAATATGGAACAAACACTAATCATTTATTCCTCTGCTAACCATAAAATGGAATAGACGTACTATGTACAGGCTAACTAGTAACACGGAACAAATTTGTTTTGTTACTTCATACATAAACAGAAAGTTAAATTAATTTAAGTTACTTAATGTCTTTCTTTATTATCCACAAATAATATTAGGTGGCAATTAAATTAATTTAAGTTACTTAATGTCTAATGGTTGAGTGGACAGTTCTAACTTCTAAGCGGAAAAATAAAGGTAACTTACATCGCAGCTTGGAAAAGATACCGACACGTTAACGGTATTTGCCACATCGCATGCGTCAACATGGGATAGAATGGTCCACCTTTTAGTCAATTGGTTAATCAGTTAAATATATGATGTTCATGGCTATATTTTTCATTTCTTACTCCAATAGTGTTACTTCACAAATTAACCCATTTAATATCCATCATTTTTTTAACTTGAAAAGTTTAACTAACATTTTTGCCCGCACAAGGCGCAGATTACTTACCTAATCCAAAATAAATTACTTACCTAGTCATACTATTATTTAGCAAGTGCGAAATCTTACGTGGCGGCTCCAGAATCACTCTCAGACCTGTTTTTACATTTATGTCATTAATGAAATCGTTTAATTACAATCCTTTGCCATCGAAATTTTATGACTAAAATATCCTTATTTCGAACGTATATAATTGCTATGGGTTTGATATGTTTTTATTGTGGTCCATCTATTTTACCCGTTTTGGGTTTTAATGTTTATTTTATTTGTCGGTTTGTTTGTATCGGTTGTTTTAAAACCCTATGTATTATTTTTATCGTTTGTTATAAATACGATAAAGACTACACATATTGTTTGTTCTGTAATACCTTTTTCTTTTTGTCCTAATGATATTGTTTTATTTGTTCTTTTTTGGTAGGTTATGTCGCCGTCTTCGAGGTATTATTTTGTTCGTTTTTGTGTTTATAGAATATACACTGTGCATGTTGTTAATTTTGTTGTTTATTCGTTCTAATTATCGTTCTATTCGTTTTATAAGTTATAACCTCTTCTTAGAGGTATAATTCGTTCTTATATTTGTTGTTTATGTATATGTGTTTTGTTATCTATTATACTGTTCATGTTGTTATTATATCGTGAAATCGTTATTTATTGTTACTCATGATTATCGTTTTATTCTTTTTTATAGGTTTAAACTTTTCTCTGAAGTATAATTTGTTCTTATTTATTCTTAAATTTATGTGTTTTGTTCTCTATTATGCAACTTGTGTTCTTTTTATCTTATATTCGTCTTTTTATTGTTTTAATTATTATCGTCGTATTCGTTTTATAGGCTGTAACGTTTTTTTTAATGTGGAGATTTTATTGCTGATAGAGGATCACGATGAATCGAGGAATTGAATCCTAGCCTATGTATTTTCTGTAAACCATCAAATGAGTCTAGGTATAATTTCCAATAATTGTGTGCATGGTTATGGTTTAGACGTTCATGCTTGGGTTTAACATCCCTAATCAAAGAATTTGATGGCATATGATTACTATAAAAAATCAATTTATACGTGTTTGTATTTGGATTTAAGATTTGATGCTAGAATTTAGGATTTAGGATCTATGAATTATTTTCAATGTTTACGTGCATTTATAAGGGTTTAGACTTCCATGTTAGGGTTTAGTACCTCTTATTTTAAAAAAAAAAAAATTGATGTTACAATGTTAATGAATAATTTTATAATGTTCTCTTCAAAAAAATATTAATAAAAAATATAAATAAATACAAACATTTGCGTTGAGTAAAGATAATAAATGTGGGCACTGAAAAAAAAAAGATAACAATGATAAGAAAAAAAAATTTAAAATATCAAAAATAATGAAATTGGTTATCTTCAAATTTTTTTTTTTTAATCTTATATATAAAAATAACAATTACTTATAAAATTAGAATACTGATTTTAAAAATTAGATCTAAAAATTAAAAATTGAATAATAAATTCAAAATGGTATAAGTGGCATCATTTTCCTAGGAATCATTTTGGTGTGAATGATTATTTTTAATAAATTGTTAATAAATTATTTTTGAACTCTATAAGTTGGTGTGAATCATTTTGGGACAACACAGACATTCGTCGATGCGAACATAAAACATTAATTTAATTGTAAATTTTGTTTACAACAAAAGATATACATTTTAAAATAATACACTTTAGATTTTTTTTATAAACGTCCTAACGATTCTTTAAATCCGTTCATACAAAATTTAACACGATTCGTACTTAAGTGATTAAATAGGTTGACTAATCATTTTAATATATATAAATTTTTAATATTTAAACGTGTATGACAAAACATATAAATTCTAACATTTATAAACGTACAAAAGTTATATGTATTGTGCATAAATGTAATAAAGTTGAATACTTTTGATCAAGAATCTGTTAATGTCATTATTTTTAATATTTTATGTGTAAAATTGATCAAAACATATGCAAATGTTATTTATTTCAATATCTTACAAGTGTAAAATTGATCTTCATTATTCGTGTAAATTATAGAGTATACGATAAATCAGATAAATTTTAGATTTATATGAATTTGTGGGACATAACAAATGAAAAAATATATATTTTCCAATAATGAATTGTATAAATATATGCAAGTGTGAATAAATATGTATAATAGACTACATCATAATAAAAATATTTGTATAGTATATTAATCTAAATACATATATACACAATATATAATATTGTTATAAATATAAGAATAAAAAGTTTGTTAATATATCAAAAAAAATAAAAAAAGATGATATGGTAAGTCTAAAATATTACATTTAGTTGGGTTTAAATTTGTAAAACATGTATTAATAGGCTTAGTTATAAAATTAATGAGAATATGTAGAGATTTCCACCATGGCATATAGTTTTAATTGAAATGTTCTGATTGGTTAAATTAAATGACATGTCCCTTAAAATTCTCTTAGAACGACAGCTATGATTTTTTTGTGTGAATGTCTCCTTAATTAATATATATAAGATTGTATTGTTTAAACGAGTGGTTTTGAATGGAAGAAAATGAATGTGGTTTATAAGAAAATATCTTAAATTCTCTAAGATTTTGAGTTTTTAGTTATTTTATGGAATTGAAAATTTCGTTAGTTCTATTTATAAATTATCCATTTCTATTTTATGTTTTAGTTATATTTTAGTATTTTTATTCTAAAATATGGTGTTTACGCAAAAGTTATATATCTATATTTCCAATCTCTTTTTTTTAGTCAATTAGATCCATATTATTTGCAACTACATATAAATATGGAAGAAGTTATATGTTATTATTATACGAGATAAGGTCGGTTAGTTGATTTTTATGATTTTCAAATCTTTCTCCGTAGTATTTGATACACGAAATGTATTTTTGAAAAATGAATAGATAATCAAAAAATTTATGTTTAAATTTATTAACATACTAATGTAATTATTTTTCCGCGCAAGGCGCGGAACCATCTAGTTCAAAATATGTAACATCAATTGTGACATTTCCTATAAATAACTTCCACCTTTTTTACATTTTTTTTTTAATAAATTCATATCAATTACAACTAACTTCATATTTTCTCTATAAATAGAAATATTTTTTTCTTGTAACAATACACACAAACAAACATATGATAAACAAAGAATATTCTCCTCCAAATCTTTTCTTATATTCTACTTTATATCTTCTGATCTTAAGTTTGATTATATACATTAGAGAAACAACATTTTCTTAGGATATATACATTCATCGTCTCATAATCAGATCATGCCTGAAAATTAACTCAAGATGAAAACAGAAGCTGATAATTACAACAGATATCAGTGAAAATAAACAAGTTAATAATTACACATTGTTACAATAGAAAACAACATTTTTCTCATGTGTATTTTAAAATCTTTAATTTGTAATATAAAGCTCTTGCTTAGCTATAAAATACCTTCCAATGAGATTACCAGATTCCACTACAAACTGTTCTTGAAATCGACCAACGCGTCTGCTTCCGATATCGAGCCCGAGATCTTTGAAACTAGGAAGCCCTTCTGCTTGAACTCCATCACCACAAATCAGAAACTGATTTCCGACAATAAACGATCCAATTGCACGAATCATGACTCCACCATTGCCATGTGGTTTGCAGTGAAGCTTCTCAACGACATGAACGAGTTTCTCACTTGGTAAATCTCCTGCTAATGTGTTACGAATGTTTGATAATGCTGAGAAGATTTCTGTTGATCCTGTGTAATGTTTTCCTGAGAAACTGCGTTAAGAAAATTGAGATTTTACAGTAGATATGCTAGGAGCAAAAAAAAAACCGTAACCAAGAAAACCAAATCTAAGCAAACCGAGATACTTAAACCAAAACTGAATTGAAAAACACCAATATATATATAAAACCGAACCAAATTCAAATGGAAAACCAAACCAGACCAAACAGAAATTTCATTAAACCGAGCTGAAACCAAACCGGATTACATATGATTTTACGTATTTGGTTAGACTTTTAGTTTTTATACAGCCGATAAAACGGGAAACAAGACTAAGCGAATTGAAACCAAACAGTAAATCAGATTGCAGAACCCTATGATATTGATATGTTGTGCATTGAAAATTGTGGGAGTATGGTAACCTGAAAAAGGAAGTTTCAGTGTAGAGCGATTTTGTGTGGAGCCAAAGATCATCAAATCCATCAAAGAGGGAATAATAATGTATGGTGAGCATCTGAACAGACCCAATAAGATCATTAACGTTAAGGTCTATTAGCATTTACTGAATAGGCAAAGTATTAAACTATCATACTTACATCTGCTATATCTTTCAATCTCTGAGTTGGATCAAAGATGCTTTGAACAAAAGTCGCCAAATCTACTCTTTCCTTCTCGTGCTTTGTAATAAAAGGATGTGACAGAAGCTGTTCACGAAACAGAGGAACACCATCAAAATTGAATCTTAGTTGCAGAGAATTTCAATGTTTCTAAACCTGACAACCACACAGATTTAGAGGAAATTACACACAAATACAAAGAAAAGCACCAAATCTTGCTTTAAAACAGACAAATACAAAGAAAAGCACCGAGTTTATAACCAAATCTTGCTTTAAAACAGACAAATACAAAGAAAAGCACCAAGTTTATAACCAAATCTTGCTTTAAACTGCTGGATTTTTTGGTAAAGTAATGAACTTGTAAAGATACGTTTCAATTGACAAACCTGATCAGCTGTTGGTCTAGCTTCTGCATCCTTCTGGAGGCAAGCATCAATGAAGGAACAGAACTCTGGTGAAAATTCTTGTTTTGATGGTGTCGGTGATGGATCATCCAAGATCTTCCAATTGCATAAGACAAAAAGGACAGAAACTTAAAGTATATTATAAATTGTATATAGGAAATGAAAGATTTGGGCCAAGTTGATTCACCTGCAACATAAGATTAACAGGCCCTTCATTAGCTATATACGGAAACTCTCCAGTGCCACATTCAAAAAGGGCGAGACCAAGGCTCCATATATCCGCTGGATAAGAATAACCGTCATTCCTAATCCGCTCTGGTGACATGTAGGTGACAGTTCCAACAAAAGTAGCACACTTTGCAGCCACCATTTTCAGATAATATAAGTTAGAAACTCAAAAAGAATGATTGGATCCATAATGCTAAAGCGCAAGATTCCATCACTAACCATAGCCATTGAGTTCTCGAGACCAGCACTTATGCCAAAATCAGTTATCTTTGGTTCCCCTTTGAGATTTACAAGCAGATTTGCAGGTTTGATGTCTCTATGAACAAGATGTCTAACTCCATGCAAGTAGCTCAATCCCTCGAAACGAAATCGCATCACCAAGAATGAAATTATATTACACATAACATAAGACAAAAAAAGTTGAGATTTAATTTTTGGAAATATTGCACATTGGGGAGAGTTAAGTATCTTTACTTGCAAAAGTTTGTGGAACATTGATGAAAGAACAGGCTCAGGTATCTTCTTTGTTACTTTTAAGATATCTGCAAGAGATCCTCCATCCATATATTCAAGAGCTATGCTGATTTGTCCCGAGTCTGGACTATAAAACGCTCCGTGAAAATCCACAAGTCCTTCATGACAAGGAGCTTCACACAACGTCCGTATCTCTGTAAGCAGTTGTTGTCTTTTCTCCTGCTCACCAAATCACAAAATATTCAAAGAACCATACTAAATGGAATGAAGAAGTAATGGATTATGTAGTTACATTACCCTTTCGAAGATATTAATTTTCTTCAAAGCTAGGATTCTATGATTCGGGATATGGATAGCTCGTTGAACAACGCTGCTAGCTCCGCTTCCTATAGCTCCAAAAACCCGCATTTCATGGGAAGCACATTGATACGTCGTCTCAATACTTTCTGACTCATCCACTTGAGAAGATGTACATTTTTGTAACCCGAGCTCATTAAAGTTGTAAACTCCATATGATCTACTAAGCAAATTAACTGTTCCACCATCTGATAACTTGACAAAAAAAAAAGAGAACCAGAAACCATAAAAACATAATATAAATTGTTCATTATAAAATCATAAGAAACTTACTAAATATGAATCGGTTGGATCTAACGATGACGAAGAAGAAAAACCCTTCTCGGCATCAAACAACGGAGAAAGCTTCTTCTTTAGCTCCTCCAATGCCGCCATGAAAACTTTTTCTGTGACACAAGCAAAGAGTCAATCTAAGAACAGAAAAAAAACAAAGTTGCAACATAAAGCTATTGATAGACAGTTTGGGAAGCAATAGCAAGGAGGGTAAAGCCTACCTCTTCACCGAGACTGGGACGACAACATTCGGTCACTCCAGATGATTACCGGAAACAAAATCAGCCGAACGCTTCAATTTCTGGCATCTCAACAACTTTCGATCTTCGCCAAACCTAGGGTTGGTTTGGTGGTTGGTACGGACATAAAGAATCGGGACTGGTTTGATCTCTACTTCTCTGGTTTGGTTCGACTATGATTCTAATCGGCATCCAACTGGGCTGCTTAGAAAGAGCCCATTAACTACCATATATGGTTCAATCCATTTCCAAATTCTGTGCAACTATGTGCTTAAAAACTATGGGTTAGGCTGTAATATTTTAATTCTCATGCAATTTAATAGAAAAATTATGAGTTAATTACCTTTAGAAACACTTTTTTGAAACTTATATCTTTAATATACACTTTCCAAAACTCACACACTTTTGTAGATATAAAGGAATATCTTAACTTTTTTTATTTCTTCTTCACATATGACAATTATCTCTGTTTCTATTTTTTTTTGTTTCAGATCCAAATTATCAATTTGAGGATTTTTTTCCAGATTCATCAGAATAGAGAAACGCTAAATCCAAAACATAGCCGATCCAATTATGAATCGAGTCTTCAGCGAGCCGGGTTTCGGAGCTCCGATATCAACTCAACGTGATTCACCAGATAATACTCTTCCTGGATCAAAGAAATTCTCAAACACTCTTCTTATAACTTGAATTTCTTTTTTATTTATTTTTAGATACAAAAACGTGGAGATTACAATTTTGCCAGGCAAAATAACATAAATTACAGATCCAACCACTTAATATCCACCGGATTCGTGACCTACTTGGATCCAATCCGGGTCAAATTCAGATTAAATAAAAAAGAGAGGACAACTCTTATTTTCTATCGTTAAAACCAAACCTCCATTCGAAGCTTCTTCTTCTTCAGTGAATTTCGTGTTTAGGGCTGTATCCAAACAATGATTCATGTCCTTGATGAGCTCTTCAATGGTCTTATGCCACTGCTTATCATATTCATTAGCCACAACCCAGTTCATGGATCATCGTCATCATCTCTTCATCACAAGCCTTGTCACTCGCTTTCGTTGCTGGGTAAGAGAAGAAAGGGGCTCTGGAGATTTGTTCCCAGTGCGCAGAAGAAAATTGGGGATATTTGATTAATCTTTCCCATTACATAGATAAGAGGATTCGATTCGAGCTCTTCGCATAATTTCGAAATTTGATTCTCGTGAAGAACACTGATTCTCTTTTGGAATCTCCGATGATTTTGAAGAAATTCGAAAGATATGGAAGCGAAACCGACAGATCTACGCCGGCTCCTCTGCCTTCAACACGACAGCTGAGAGTGAGAGACGCCAGTTCGAGATCCATGACTCCGGTTACTTCTTCATCGCCTTCTTCTTCCTTCGCCGGAGATCTCCACTTTTTGACTTTGAATCCTCCAAAGCACAATCACCATCAACAATACCATATTCAACGCTCTATTTCAGCTCAGAAATCTAATGCTCAGATTAATTGCCAATGCTTTCCTGTAGAAGACATTCTAAAGTCTTTAACAATTTTGTACCTTCTCATTTTAATCGAACTTTGAGCTCACAATTTTAATGGTGCTTAGTTTTTCCTTTTAGACTATGCTTTGGAGCAATGGTCTGCAAACAATCCAAGCTTTGTTATCACAAACAATCCAAGCTTTGTCCAATGCTTCATTACGGTTGCGTATTGGATGATGCGTGTAGATAAGATTCTTAGTTTAATGGAGGAGAAAAAAATTTATTACTTTAGGTGAATCGTCTGTGAATGATTAGATCATCGAAAGGCTATGGGATCACCGTCGAGCCGGAGCGAGCAAACCACCATTGTGGCTACGTCTGCTAGTGATGACGAAAAATGTGAGGTTCTTGTGGTTCGGGATCGGATGTGGTTCATGAAATTTTTGTTTAATAAAATGATGTTGTTTGTGAGAACTTTGATGTTTGTGTCTTTTGTTGCGTGTGATGTATGATGGAATTATTTTGTTATGTACAATTGGATTATTTAAGTAAAATTAGGTTTATTAGGGACAACAAAGTATTTTATGTACAACTGGGTTTATTAGGGACGACTAAGTATTTATGTACAACTAGGTTTATTAGGGACAACAAAGTACAACATGGTTTATTAGGAACGACTAAGTATTTATGTACAACTGAGTTGTTTAGAGACAACTAAATATTTATGTCGCCGTCACCACCGGAGAGTTTGTGTAAAAAAATATATAAAAAACACGTGTTAATAAAAAGGCACAATTAGCACCGTTATTATGGGTTCTATTTAACACATGCAACCGCCAAAATTGACACATTTCAATTCTATGAATTTTTCACATAGTTTTCCCTGGTTTTTGGGTTGTACACAAAATCAATAGTTGTACTTTTCGGGGTTTTAACTTTTTACTAGTTTTACGATTACCAAGTTAAATTTTTTTAGTTGTACATAGAAGATTTCGTAATTCTTGTATTGCCCCATATTTTTCGTGTTGTAATATGTGTAGAAACACATTGTATGCATATTTCGCATCATAAGGTGGTTAGTAATAACAAAGTCATCATAAAAGTATAAGGTGTTTTATGTGAAAAATATAATGTGGTAAATACCATTATCAAATATATTTATATTATATAACAAATATATCTATAACATGTATTTTATGTTTATTAGTTGCGTTTGAAACGTAATGTATCTTCTTAAAATAAAAAGTGGATATTTTGTAAAAAAATTATGAGTTTTTCATATAGTTATCCCTAGTATTTTGGTTGTACGCATATATAAACAATTGTACTTCGGAGGATTTTAATTTGAAATTAGTTTTACCATTGTGAAAATTATTTTTTTTTGTTGTACAAATTACATTAGGTAACTGAATTCAATTCCCAAGTTTTTTATGCAATTAATATGTGTCTTTGATTTCTACAGTAGACAACAATATGCACTGTGTCTTAAGTTATATGTAGATTTTTGAAAACAAGTATAGATTTGTATTAGACATTTTGTTTTGCATCTTCACCATCATTGCTTTTCTTCTCAATTATCAATCTTTTGACCTTTTTCCTCTTTAATAATATAAAAGGCCAATCAAGCCACATTCTTTTTTAACCTCTATCTCTTTTCATGGAATTCAATCTGCTGTCTTGATTAAGACGGGTGTTCTATTAAGGGTAAAATAGAAATTGTCTGTTAGAACACCCGTCTTAATCATATTAGAGAGGAGTATGCCAGAGAAGAGTACATACAGTTCTGAGTGTTTCAGACAATCGTCCGTGATTCACCCTCTGGTAACGCAATTCTCTTCCCGCATCTAATGATTTTGATGTCCACCTCTCTTCCTCTGTAATCTTCCCAACTCATATCCAAATTATCTGGTCTTCAGGCGGAACCGAGCTCCAATCTCTTCGTCCCCGGATCAACAATCGGAAGCAGCAATGGGTTTAAATGAGATGGGTAGTCCAGCTTTGATTGGTATGATTGACGGTGAAATGTATTAAAAAGTGGTGTCGCAGTTCGAGCAAGGGTTTCCCAACACTTTTTCGGTTCGTCAATAGCACATCTCAGCCTTATAGTGGTCGATTATCCACGTAAGTTGCTTTAATACCCTACTTTGCTAGTTTCATTATTGATTACGAGAGTTTTGAGCTTCATAACAATCTCTCTGGATCAACCCCTACTTCAATTGTAAATTGTAACAACCTCGTAGGATTTAATTTCTCTTACAATAGTCTTATCGGAGTGTTGCCGCCTAGGATCTATGATATTCCAGTGCTTGAGTATATCTCAGTGAAAAACAATTTACCGTCAGGTGATGTCTCTAAAAACTAAAAAGATACCAAAATGCCAGTGAGAAAAAATTTAAGTGTGCCTTTGACTTTGGTTGAAACATGGTCTTTGGTGTACTTTGAAACCAGATTGGATAAGCCAAAATCAGTAATCTTGGCCGTGAGGTGTTCATCCAAAAGAATATTAGTTTATTTCACGTCCATGTGGATGATTGGTGGATCCGCTAGTTCATGGAAGTATGCTAGTCCTCTTGCCGATCCTAGAGCCACTCGCAACTTCCTTTTCCAGTCAATCGCAATACCAAATCTCCCTAATAGGTAAGGGCTTATGGTCAAGTTTTGTGTTTGTGATTACCGACGCAGATTCAATAGCTAAACATCAAAACTTGAATTGTCATTGATTAAACAGCTAAATACCAAATTGTGTAACCTTCTAGTGCTCCTGCAAGCTGCGAATAAAATCTCGTAAGCTGTTTTTCGGAGCTCTGAATCCGATGAATTTGGGGCTGGGTCACCAAATGGAGAAGGTAGAAATTCCATTTCACTTCGAATTAAACAAATCAATTTTTTTTTTCAAAGTACGAAGCTCTTTTTCTGGATGCTTCTGACAGGCTAATGATGTTTAAGTAAGGAGTGATTTTATGGTTAGTGCCAATGTGTGTTTGCAAGTAGTGTTTTATGGTTAGTGTCAATGTGTATTTGTAAGGAGTGATTTATGGTTAATGTTTTATGGTTAGTATTTTATGGTTAGTGTCAATGTGTGTTTGCAAGTAGCGATTTATGGTTAGTGTTTTATGGTTAGTGTCAACGTGTGTTTGTAAGGAGTGATTTATGGTTAATGTTTCATGGTTAGTGTTTTATGGTTAGTGCCAATGTGTGTTTGTAAAATATTTGTGGCTTCCTCAGTTTTTTTGCTTTGATCACAGTTCTATCTCTCATGGTATGTGTTGAAAGGCACATTTGTTTGTGTTTTATTACCATAGCATAGCGTTTGCTTCGATGTTAGTGATTAAATTTATAATAATGGTTTGTTTGACTAGATTCAAGTGCTAAAGTGACGAAGAAGGACATGAAGATTCTTGATGCACCATTTTACGAACACAAAGCTCTTCTAGTGGCACATTAGAGATTGTGATGCTGCTTAAGATGATACAACCTCGAAGAAGATTAACACCATAAACCTTTTGTAGTGTCTATTTGTCTGTCTTTGTTCTCATGAATACTCAGTTTTTTTTTGTTTAAACATAGTGCCCATTTAGATATGACAAAATATTATGCATTTATTGGATATAAATTTGTACATAAACATAAGAAACATAGTGTCCATTTGAATATTACCAAATATATTGTATATAACCGATCGAATTTTGTGGATAGATTATCGGTCAAGAATGACGAAATGTGTAATATGGAATGGATATGGCATAAAGAACAACTAACCGTGAATATTTAACTATAGATAGGTTATTATGGATAGATTAACATGGACGGACTCATGATATCAACTTGGTCGACCATGCATTTGACAAACAGAAGAAAATCCAAGTAATATCCAAATTACATCTTTTGAAATCTTAATCATGGAGAATCAGCAAATCATCCCTTGAACGTAACTCCATCGAATGCAGAATAAGATAAGATACCACCAATGTATATTTATAATTTCTTACAAGCTTCTGATGCATAACTCTGTCAATTTCTCCATGACGTGCAACTTTGTAAGATATACTCCCAATCTTAATAGCCTTTATCTTCTCAGAAGAATCTTTGAAGCCTTCACCTGGCAAAATTTTATGTGGAGGCAGTGACACTGATCTTGATCTTGACAAAGATCTTGATTTGGATCTCAAGCACATCTTGTTATTCTTCTTATGTTGCTCATCATTCATATCCACATCCATTGCATCTTTACCCAATCATTATATCTCTCCCTCTTTCATCTTTACCACATCCAGAAGAAGATAAGATACCAATGATTATTAGCTTATGATGCATCCAACAATCATAAGCTTAATAAATTGGGGTTGTTTCTCAATTCTTAGCTTAAAAAAAAACCAAACTTTTCTGTTCTCCCTACAACACAATCATATACAAATATTTTCTCTTCCAAAACTGAGATACCACAATCCAAATCAATTACTAGTTAAACGCTAAAATTCTCATAAACAAAAACATAATAGTTGAATCTCAAAAGATTGAGTCATTACTTGGGTTACTTAGCTTGGTTGACCATTTCTTTTATCCCTCATCATACTTGAGAGGTAGATGATGATAGCGACTGAGCAAAAGCAACACCAGTGAGTCATAATCAAGTCTTCAACCTCTTACTTAGATCTCGGTCTCATCTCTCTCTTCTCTTGCCCAAATTAAATACAAAATCCGAGGATAATAAAACTGAATCCTCTTGTTGTATCTGAATAGCATAGGAGGACGAAGGCAACAAGGCCATGATGGTGGAGGATATCATCCTCGGGGCACGAAAAGCGCATCAGATCCACACGCCTGAAGGAAGTAAGCGAGATAGGTAGAAGAAAGATTAGAGAAGGAGATGGCGGTGGTGATGGCGAGGAAGAAGAACTGCTACTTCCGTCACCATCGAGAGTGAAAGAGATTTAGTCGAAGAAAGTTGAGGAGATTTTGTCGAAGTGAGTGGAGGAGGGGTAATATCGGTTTATCAAATTAGGAACAGTTATAAAAGTGTTACAAACTTACAAAGTGTCTATCTTATTATATAAAGCTTGATGTGTCAAACTTCGTAATTAACACGATCGTGACACATGTCGGCTGGTCGATCGGATTTTGACACATGTAAAAAAAATTTCCAATTAGATTTTGACATGTGTCATACAAATTTTATTTATTTTTAAACTTATATATTTATATTTATCAAGTAGATTATAAAAATCAACATATATCAAAAAAAATAATTAGTTTCTAATAAATAATTCATTAAAATAATTAGTTGATAAGCATGGTCTATTTTTTTTAATATTGACCTTATTATATGTCTCGATTTTGTTTTTTCGTACAACCATTCTTTTCCCCCTATTTTCTTTTACGTTTATTAAAATGAATTAGGTTTCAAAATTTTCTCATTAGAATATTAATTAATACATGTATAAAATTTTTTTGAGTTCAAATAGATTTAGATTTACATACCCAAATTTTCAAAGATTATAATATTTTACATTTATATAACAAGTTTTGGTGCTTTCTCAATCTTCTTACCAAGAAATTTCAAATTTCAATAATCTCTTCCACAAATTTTATTTTAGCTTTTTTATTAGAAAAAACCATCGATTACTCTCTTATTTGATAAAAACAACATATCTCAACATTTTTCAATTAACTTATTTTAGTAATTTATAGAAAAAAGTAAATAAGTTCCATGTATACACGCTTACATATATTTTGATTTTAAATAGAAATATATATGACAAAAAACATTTTTTTCATTAGAATATTAAATACACGTGTAAAAACTTTTTGAATAGAATTAGATTTACATCTCTAAATCTTTAAGGATTATAATACTTCACCTTTATTTAAACAATTTTATACTCTCTTGATTTTCCCACCAAGCAATTTAAATTTTCAATAACCTCTTCTAAAATTTTTGTTTCCAATTAACTTTAGCCACATGTCAAAATAATTTTTTCCATTTAAAAAAAATCTAATATCATTATATTTTGAAATCAGACTAAAAAAATGTACATTGTATTGTGGTTTTATTAAAGACTTACCACTACGTAGACATCCTAAATATATTAAAATTGATGTATGAGAAGAAAATTATTTTGAAAGTTTTTCATGTTGTGAAAATTATAAAAAGTAAGAAACCAAGTGATGAAACACATATAATTCGTTTTTCATTAGAAGAAAGATAATACTTGATTCATAAGTGAAAAAAAAAATTCAAATATAATTAAAAAAAATATGAGTAAGTCTAATTCAAATAAAAATACGTAAATCGATTAGTCAATAGTTAAAAAAAGATATATGAGTAGTTACATAATAAAAAGTAAACATTATTTAAATAGGAATAGGAAAAACTAATAATTTAGAAATATGCGAAAAAATTAATTGAAAATTCAGTTAATATAAAAAAAATAGGAGAATCAAAATCAATAAATAATTTGTAGGTTTTTTTATGAGCGGTTTTACACGACGTTTTCAATCTTATTTAATTCTTTTTTACGGACGATGTGATTTTGTTTTCCATTTTTGTGTGGTTTATAAAATATTAAAGGAATCAAAATAATTCAACTAAAACATGAGAATAAATTCATCAAGATTTAAAAATTGGATTAAAAAGTACTATTAATTCGAATAGAATAGGAAAACTAATAATTTGAAAATATGTGATAAAATTTAATTGAAAATCAAATAATAAAAATAAATGTTAGGCTTCTCAATTAGTGGTTTACATCAACGTTCTCAATTTTATTTGATTTATTTTTTATGGATGATTTAATTTTAATTGATTAATTTTTTTTACAGTTTATAAAATATTAGATTATAAACCCGCATATATGCGAATTCTATATTTAGTTTTTTTAATAAAATTTCAAAAAGTGGTCTAGTGATGATAAACCCAAAAATTATTCCAAAAAAGGCTAAATTAAGCAACTTTTTCTGGATAAAGGATTTCAATTTCAAAAGTTCGAAAACTTTAGCTATCTTAGTCAATAAAGTCAATTTTTTGACATGAACAAAACTCCAAATTTACTCGTTCTCTATACATTAAAGGATAAGATCAAAATCTTTTCGCTCTTCGAAGATTTTTTTTTAATAAGTTCATGATTATGTTCATTACAACTTAAAATTGATTAGTTTACCTTTATGTTGACTACTCATTTTACAATACTAAATTTACAATGGAAACCAAAATATCATATTTTATTTATTGCACCGAAAAAATCATAACGTATCTTTGCTTCACCATAGCTTCTTATTTGATTGGCTTATAATAGCTATAAAAACGCATAAACCATGTATTTGGAAAAAAATCTATTGCTTAATTTAATGGCTTATCATCGGTAAGAATGACTAAATATTTGAAAAGTAATTTTTTCCTTCTAAATTTTTTCTTACCTTTTAAAGAATAATTACTTTTACTAATTTATTTTGTGTTTGAAAATCTCCAAGTTTCAATTACTTCTCTTTTTAAGAATTTACATTATCTTTTATTCTTTGGTGGGTTTTAATATCTTTTCCGTATTTCTGCATTAAATCAAAAGATTTCTTTGTTTCATACCCAGATCTATCTGTTTTTATGTTTCACCTTATCAAATCATTATAATCATCAGATTTATTCGAGTTGGTTTTCAAATGAGGTTCTCTTTGGATATGTACAACAAAAATTTTGTCATAAGTAACAATCAACAATTTCTTATTGATGATGATTTATCTCATTTTTGGAACGAGCATCTTCAGTCTTTCAATGATAATTTAGATCATTCCCCTTTCAATGGATGGTCTCATCCATCGATTCCAACCGCTTTTTCTCATCACTATCACCAAAATCTGATATCTTTGATCCCAAACCAAAGCTACAATTCTTTCAATTGGAACTTAAATACTGCTCAAAATCTTCTAGTTTACAAACCTCCCGTAACCGAAATATCCTCAACATATCCACTCATGCATATCAATTCCTATTCAAGTACCAATTTTTTCAAAGAAGGCGAAAAATCTTTTATGACCTACAATATTCCAATCCCTAAAGAACATGAGTGTATATATGATATTCTTTATGATTTTTCAGGAGAATACTGTGTGAGATGATGTTGTGCACAATCATGGTGTTATTACTGGTGATCAGGAGACAAATTTCGATCAGATCGTGGTTGAATCTCAGCCATTTGATTCTTTTGTGCTAGAGAATATCATCAACACAAATAAAAATATCGGTTTCAAGATCGAATGATGATAAGAAATGATGAGGAGAAGAATAAGAGAATGAAGGTAAAGAAAAGCATACCCTCTAAAAAAGCTAAGATAATCAAATGGAAATGGACTCAAACCGAGGACAGGCAAGTTTTTTATTTTTATCATAAAAATTAGATTCAATTCATTCTCGAAATTCTCATATACTGTTGTTGTGATTTGGTATGGTTTTATTTTTTGAGAATTTTATAAATGTATAGGATACTAATGCAAACAGTAGAGCGTTATGGGACAAAAAAATGGCAATGATTTCAAAGATATTTCAAAAACGACTAGAAAAACAGTGTAGAGAGAAGTGGCAGAACCATCTTCGCCCTGACATTTTGGCACTCTTCCAACGATTTAGAATTCCATGTACTTGGTATTCTCCTTATAGTGCAAGGCTTTTATACGATTACATATCACTTTATCGATCACATTTGAGAGAAAGGAGTGAGGGTGATTTCCACTATGGTGTTTTCTCCCATTTCTCTCTCTCCACACGTGGTAAACCGTAGTTTGGAATGTTAATTGAACCAAAACCAAGTTAAGACTAGAGAACTAATGGGTGAGATAGTGTCGTAAAGTATCTAACCAATTCAGAGTAATGCACAATCCAAGGAGGATGCCACTTACCTCAGACCAAACAGTGACTGTGTATGGGCATGCAAAGTAAGGCTGATCACGTGTCTCTTCCGGTTCCCCACAAAGCAGACATGACCGAGGTTGGTCCCAACTTCGGGTTCAAACTCCTTTGGAGAGGCGGTTTTGAATTGCAAGGCAAACAATGAAGGAGAATCTTTGAATGGCTTGTGGAAACCAAACAAGTCGAGACTAAGTCACTTTCTGATGATGGCTGCGAATCGGATCTCAAGTATTTCTCGCTAAGAAACTTGGTTTAAAAGTCTTGCTTTGGGTTTTGTGATGGGAGTAACATGGCATTGATCTGCGCAAAAACATCTTGAAGGTGCAACCTTCAGCTTTATTTAATAGTGAACGCTTTTTGGGATGGACATTGAAGACGCATTGAATCCAAAATTTTGAGTTATTGAATCCAAATTGTTAAATAGGTGACCCAAAATTATATAAAATATGAAATCTTATGACACATCCCCTTGACATTATTTTGTGAAGTGATTTTTGAGAGCATGCTTATGTGTCATCTCCACAATCACTCTCACAAAAAGAATTATGACATGGCAAGACACTAATCACTCTCACAAAAATAATTATGACATGGCATTGTCACCAAAACTCTTTGGAAATATTTCTTCACGGATTCTTAAAAAAAAAAAAATCAATTAAACTAAAATCTAATAAAAAAATTAGTCCACTATAAAACCTAAAGCCCTAGCCGATATTATGCCTCCTCCATTATATATATAAGCCATCCAACTTACATTCAGAGAAAACTTTTACATTCTTATCAACAAATTTTTTTTCCATCAAATAGTTTTTCTCTATAATTATGATGATGATATTGTGGATTTAAATAACTCAGTATCAAAATGGTTTAATTTTATGGTTTTTCCATCAAATGGTTTTTGCACATATATTAAGGATCCCCTTAACGTTATTTGTGAAGTGGTTTTTGAGAGCATGCTTATGTGTTATCAACACAATCACTCTCACAAAAATAATTATGACATCGCAAGACACTAATCACTCTCACAAACTAGCCGATATTATGCATCCTCCATTATATATATAAGCCATCCAACTTACATTCAGAGAAAATTTTTACATTCTTATCAACAAAATTTTTTCCATCAAATGGTTTTTTTCTATAATTATGATGAAGATATTGTGGATCTAAATAACTCAATATCAAAATGGTTTAATTTTATGGTTTTTCCATCAAATGGTTTTTGCACACAGATTAAGGATCCCTTTAATATTATTTGTGAAATAATTTTTGAGAGCATGCTTATGTGTCATCTTTACAATCACTCTCACAAAAAGAATTATGACATGGCAAAACACTAATCACTCTCACAAAAATAATTATGACATGGTATTGTCACAAAAAATATTTGGAAATATTTCTTCACGGATTCTTCAAAAAAAAAAATTGAATCAATTAAACTAAAATCTAATAAAAAAATTAGGCCACTATAAAACCTAAAGCCCTAGCCGATATTTTGTCTTCTCAATTATATATATAAGCCATCCAACTTACATTCAGAGAAAATTTTTACATTCTTATCAACAAATTTTTTTTTCCATCAAATGATTTTTTTCTATAATTATGATGATGATATTGTGGATCTAAAGAACTCATAATGGTTTAATTTTATAGGTTTTCCATTAAATGGTTTTTTTAAACGCAAATGTTTTAAAATTATATATATACTTTGAAAAAAGAGCCAGTCATGTTGTTCGATAATATTTTTTTTTTAAAACATAGATTTCTACATGTTAATATTTAAAATACTTATATTTCATTTTAAAGTTCACAATTATATATTATATGATAATATTAAAAACTAATATTTTGATTTTCTTAATTCAAAAACTTTTTGGCTTCACATTTTGTATTATATTTATTCTTTAAACAAAAAGAAAGGAAATCACTCTTTAATATCAACTCAAAGAATGATGTGAAATCTTTATGTCATATATTTTCGGTTGATATTTAGTCTTTGAAAAGAAAAAGAAAAACCACTCTTTAATATCAACTCAAATATTCAAGTAAACTTTGTACCTAATATATATTCACAGTTAATATTTTAGTCTTTAAATGGAAAAAAAAGGGTGGACGATCTAAAACCAAAATTTTTGGTTTAAGAAATTTTTACAACTCTTCGTTTCAGTTTTTTGTTTGAAACCAAAATTTTGCTTCAACTATGGGATTTTAAATTGCAGGAGTCATTTGCTGTTGTGAGAGAAGCTTCCAGGAGAGTTCTTGGACTTAGATTTGGATGATGACGGTGATGATGATGAGGAGATCAGAGCAAAACTGATCGAGGGAGAAGAAAATAATTTTTTATTTTATAATGTATTAATTATAAATTTATAATAAATAATTAAACTATTTTCTGATTTTGTATCGGTTTAGATCTTAAACCATTCAAACCGATTAAAATCAATATTTGTGGGTATATAAGTTTATAATTTTTAATTCGGGGAGATTTAGGTTTTAAACTCTATTTTCGGGGATATATATAACGAGGACTTAGTTTGGTGGATATATATAGTTATATGATAGTTTTCGTGGGGAAATAGATTGTCGACCCAAAAAAAGAAACAAACTTTAATACTTAAAGAATATTTAACAACTATATTCTCAAAAGTTTTACGTGTTAATGTTAAAAAAATTATATTCAGTTTTTAAAATTCACCATTATATATTTTTACAAGTTAATATTAAAAACTAATAATTTTTTTAAAATTGATGTAGTATGTTTGTATTATATCTAGGGTGCAAATTATTGTACATTTAGAGGATTAAAAATTAGTGGAATTAAGCATTCCTCTAAAATTTTACTATTTGAATGAAATAAAAGTTGATGGAACTAAACATTCATCTAAATTTTTACCATTTGAGTTGAAAAATGTTAAAAATATTTCAACTCATTCCACCAAGAAAAGTTGAAAAATGAAAAAAAAATTAGAGAACAATATTTTTCAATAAAATAGCAGAGGAATAAGTAGAACAAAAAACAATAAATTTATAAGATTTGGATCCGATATAAAATCGTAATCACAATAATTGTGTAAGACATTGAAATATTCAAAAAAATTAGAAATATATAAATCTTAAAATTTTCTAAACTAATCATACCATATATATATATATATATATATATATATATATATATATATATATATAGCTTTATTGTTGAAAAAGTATACCTTATATTCTTTTTCATCAATTTATCTTTTTTTCCAGATTTTGACTATTTTACACAAATTCTCAACTTAAAATTGGCTTGCAAGAGGCACCTAGAATAACTCATTTTGGCTGTTTCACACAAAGTTCTCCATTTGGAAATCATATGTAGTCAAAAAGCCAAATTTGATGTTGACTACCTGTTCAAAAAATTAAAAAATTGATATAAAACCTAATTTTTTTCAGAAAGGAAAAGAAAAGTTTTAGTAAAATTTGAATATGAACTGGATCCATATTAAATTGTCTTAATATATGTTTTACTTTAGATACTATTATTTATAAATCGAAAAACTTAAAAATCAAAAGAACTCAGAAGATCAATTTAAAAGCCACAACTAACAATTTTTAAACATAAAATGACATTTTCTAATTTATTTGATTTTTAAAAATATTAAAACTCATCTAGTATCTAAGTGAAAGAAAATAAAACTCACCTAACAGGTTTGATTCAACATAATTTACAAAAAATGCTTACATGTCTAACATGTGTTAAAAAGATGTCGAAATTCTTTTTTAACACAAGCTATCTCATAAATCATAGCAATTTCATTATTATTGGTATTATAGTTTACAAGTGAAAATAATTTTAGTTTATGCTTAAGTTGAATTGGCCTTGTTTGACTACAAGAAAATACTGGACGAATGATTACTTTTGTGACTTTTTTTTTGTCGCAAAATTTTGTGACTATTTTGTGACCATTTTGCGACTACTTAACGACTACGGAAGATTTAGAAGCAAAATAGTCGTATATTTACGACGGAAAAGTATAGTCGTGTAGTAATCGTAAATTAACAACTGAATTAAAACTACTATTCGACTATGTAACGGTAGTCACAAAAGAGTCGCAAAGTGTGACGAATTAACGACTCTTTTATTAATCAGGAACCGTAGTCCCAAATTAGTCACAAAATCGATTTTTAAATTTTCACATAGTCACAATCATGAGCTTTGCCTTGTCCTGTGACCCTTAACCGAAGAAAAATATCATAACTCCATATATGGAGGAAATCGTGATCTGAGAATTCAAATTCCCTTTTTATATGAATCTCATCCATATCAAAATCATGAGCTTTGCATTGATTCTCCCTTTCCGAAACCCCATCCGCAGCAATCTTTTGTTTATGGCAAGATAATAGATACTCTTTAGATCTGGAATCTCCTCAGATCGAAAACTTAATTTCATTCATCCGAACATCTCGATGCCCATCTCTGACCCGATCTTTCCAACCGTGAACCCTTCGAAACCGATATTTTATCCGTGTAACATCATTTTCCGACCATATAATACCAGATCCCACCTTGCTGGATCCCAACTTACCTTGCTCTTCCATGGATAAACTAAACCCTAAAATATCGTCGTCGCATCTCCCTCACCATTTTTCTCTCAAATCTACACACATATATATACGTGCATGTATATCGTACATGATCAAAATAAGCACTTTATGTACGAATCATCTAAAATAAGCATTTTGTGTACGTACACAGACGTTCATCACTCAGCAACTCTCACCAATACACGAAAGACAATTTCGTCATAACTTTATGTAAAAGGCATTTTGTGCAAAAAATATTTAAATGTGACATTCTCAAAATTAAAACTCAAAAAGTGACTTTTGCATAAAAAAACTTATATTTATATTTCTCAAGAAAAAATGAGAACTTAAAACTCATTTTTGTGTCATGTCTTTTTAGTTCATGAAAATTGAACTTTTGAAGTCTTGTTAATTGCTATGGACAATCTCAACAAATATCGATGGACACAGTAAAGTGCGGCGAATCTTTTAGCTTTCTCGCCTGACACCGACCGTCCAATCTCCTAGACAATCAAAAGAATTTTGTCATGTCCCATAAACCGAAGGGAAGACATCGCGACTGATATTATCGCGTCGAATAGGATGTCCAAATTCATTTCTTAGAGTGTCACTAAAGTCTCAAATATCCAACAATAAGAGGTGACCACTACCATTTAGTGACACTCTAATGGAACTTTAGCTGATCGGAGGATGAGAAGAGACGCCATCGTTTCGAGCTCTGAGCATTCATCTGACAGTGAACATATTAATTCAAAGGTTGAAGAAGAAAGACATTACAATTTAGGAACTTTTGCACAACCCAAGCTCATTGATGTAAATAATACTCAAAAGCCCTGTGATACAAATACAAAATCAGCATGCTTAAAAACACTAACCAGCCAACAAAACACAAAGCGAGGCCCTTTGCAAACCAATGCTGGGAAAAGTAACCAAGACCTATAATCACACACTGGATCGTTATTATGGAGAAGAGTACCATTTTCTATACAATTGTACTTTGTGTCATTTCTCTCAAGGTAAGTCTATTATGTAAAGTCAGGAACCAACGTTTCAAAGAGACTTCTGCTAAATACCTCTCCTTTTGTCTTACATGGAGCAACCTTCAAATTCAATTACGATGGACCTTTCTTCATCATTAACGTAAAAGGCAATAGGATGTTTTCACATGGTTATGCCAAGCTGCAACGTTTTGTCCATCTACAGTAACCCAGTCCACAACAGTTGCAGCAGGTTGTTCATACCATTCATCCAGCTGCATTCAAATAAAACAAAAGGCTGTTTATTAGCACATTCATTTATTACTTTACTTTATATAAGCCTTGGAAATTAATGTGTTAATCTGTGTCTAAACGATTTACTCCATGACCATGTCCAAAACATTGAGGAATCCATAACTTATGTCATACAGCAAGAATGACTTCATCGATTGGGGCAGGAGAATAGCATTTTGATAATAATAGTGAGCTTATATAGTTAAAGGAGTTGCCTACCAAACTCCACACGTATTTGCAATGCTCCAAGGAAGTTTGAGCATTCAAGACCGCAGTCTTGAGCTCAGGCAACCATTTCTCTGTTATTGTATTATCTTGTTCTGTGGCAACATCTAGGCAATACTTAGTTGTCCTGCACATTGTATTCACATAAAGAATGCATCAAGAAGAAAAACAGTATGGCGCAACTTCGTAGTTAATGATGCATCATTCACACGATAGTACAGAGAAGCAAGAACTACCTTTCATATTCTTGCTGGGCATGGTAAGCATGGCTTAATAGAGAACGACCACTTTCAACTAAATCCTGACGTATATCGACCAAGTTGATTGCCTTGGCTAAATCTTCCAAAACACATGCCTCGGAGCCACGGAGCCTCAAGCAGAACTCAAGAGACTCTAAAACTGATGCCAAGCTTGCATCTGAAACCTCTAAACCTATATAGATAGCAAGAAATATTGATTACAGCAAACCCTGCAGTAAAGCCACATCATGTATGTGCATCGATTAACCTTTGAAGAATCTAGCTGTTTCATTTCATGATGCTTCATTTTTCTTGCACTCTTTTACATCATTACATTATATCCCATGAAATCCACAACTTGCGAACAGTCCAGGTAAAGGGATAAGATAGTGCAATTCAAGCAAGCCCTAATCTATGTAGATGAACCAATCATGCGAAGAAAAGTCTTGATATGTTCGTTTTGTTTTAATTTTGTATTGCATGGTTTAAAAGAACAGCTCTTTAGAAAATAAATATATTGTCATTCATGAGGCAGTGAATAATAGTTTCACCAGGAAACACCTTGAGATTTGGCCATCAAGATATTTTGGTGAGGGATTCACTACTCGATTTCTGCCTTTGGGGAAAAAAAGAGACTCACCTGCAGGATATTGAAGGGCCGCAGAAATGCGACATATAGACGGAATTGCCGATGGATCTCTTGCACCAGCTCTTGCCGTCAACAGAGCAGCATTCTTCTCTGCTGAGGCAACAGCTTCATTTCCCGTTGACCCATTAGTTCCCATAGACTCCAGAAGTACCTGATTAAGAAAAGAGTCAAATAGATATGAACATAATCGTAGCAATATAATTCAACTTTGCTAAAACAAAATAGCATGAAACCTAGTGATAACCATTCCGCTACTGCAATGAAACCTTAACTTCCTCTATGCTCCATGAATATTCAACTCGCAACAAAAAGAATTCTTGTATAACTAATCACAATTTTCCAATTCTGTGCAATAATATATCTTATAGATTGTTATCAGACAGGTGTGGAGAGAAAATACAGACCTGGGGAGTTGCTGGAAGCATATAGAGGGTGTTATCAGGACTTTGGAAGAACGCAGACACTTCTTTCTCAATGAAATCTTTAGCGTTCTTTGAAATGTCTGCAACAACCTCAGTAGCTGGAATTATTGTGGCCATTGCGTATTCCCTTGCAGCTAGTGGCTGCTGATACCAGAATGCAGCAGCATCCTGAGCAAAAATCGGATCAGGATAGAGAGTTGTGCGAATTGCAATTAATATTTTTCTAATTTAGTGAAATATGAGTTGGAATATTACCATGTTTGCCTTGAGAAGAGTAGTATATATGGTTTCAAGTTCAGATCTGCGAGCATCAAATTCTTCAATTTTTTTCCACTTCTGTTTTAAAGAATGTTCAGCTTCTTTCCTTTCAGCGCATAATTTATTCAATCGTTGTATTTCAGATAGCAATGTATTTAAGCTAGCCCTCAAACCAGCAGCTTCTCGTTCCTTGCCCCATACGTCCAACTGCCAAGGAAAATTAAATGAATTGCTCAAGCAAGTATACTAAACTTAAACTGGACCTTTTTTTTTTGACAACTTGAAAAATTGAAGGTCAAATCTAAGCGACCGAGGGCTGAATCTTGGTGGATCGTAACAGTGAGGTCACTCTGCTACTTACATTAAACTGGACATTCCAGATAACTGAAAATCAATTATATAATGCAGACTGTAGAACGAAACATCATTAGCTTTTCTGTTGCTAAAAATAAGAGTATTAACTGCATAAGCCATTAAAGGACAGAGGCAAGCAGGAGAGAAACATGTTTTAGATCACGGGCCGAAGATGTATAAATAGGTTAACTAAAGTCAACAAAAATCATGGCAACCAAGTAAAATATGGGATTTACCTCAAATTGCCTAAGATTTTTAACATTCTGTGATGTGCCTCCACCAACTGAATGTGAAGAAACTGCATCAGCACTTCCATGCAAACGGTTTTTAAGCTTCTGACACAAAACCCGAGCTTCTGCGGCTTTGTTTAGTGCATCTTCAGTTCCCAAAAATTGTTGCACATGTGCTTTCTGGAGACAAGCATACATGCAAGATGAGAGAAATGGATTCTAAACATATGATCGTACAACGCAACAAGTATAAATGCAGTAGCTGACCTAAAAAATCCATATGTGCGAGCTAAGACATTGCAAAACAGTAAGCCTGAAATTATGACCTTTCTAAACATTATATGCTGAAATAACAAGATAGAAAACAGAAAAAATAGATAAGGAGAGCAACCTGTCGTTCAAGGAGCTGGTTGTTAGATCCTTTGGAATAAGTATCTGCGGCTATCTTCCCATTACCATCAAACTGATAGCTTAACGGTGAGCTCACATCAGAAGAAGAAATCTCCATTACGCGGTTGTTTTCGTACTTATACCTGTAGAACAGGAGTACATATATCTCATTCAAGGAAAAAAATAACAAAGGAATTAGAGACACAAGAATATGTGTAAAACCAAGACCGGGAACAGCCTATATTGACCAGCTAAGACACATTTGAATTAAAGTCAGCTGCCAACGACTCAGACTAAGTAACTCTCACTTTGCAAGATAAGAAGCAGAATATGCCTCTGCAGTTTCAAGATATGAGTAGAAATAGCATGCAATGTTAGCTGCCAACGACTCAGACTAAGAAACTATCACTTTGCAAGATAAGAAGCACAATCTGCCTCTGCAGTTTCAAGATATGAGTAGAAATAGCATGCAATGTGCATTCGGGGTATTAAGAGAGGCATTTTAAGGAAAGTAGAGAGGCACCTCAACGTTTCAGCATCAGCTCTGACATCGACCTTCTCTATCTCTCTGGATATTAGGGTCTTAAGGCGTAGGGTGTGTGCAGCAATCGCCTGAAGGAGTAGAGGAGGATTACTCAGGCAGTTCAGTATAACAGCTCTCATCTCATCAGATATTTCTCCATCAAATTCAAAACCCAGCTTGGTAGTTTCCAGCTCAGGATGCGAATGAATTCCATTTCCTTCGTAAGCAGGGAAAGAGTTACATATTCTGTCAACCATGTGTGATGCAAGTGATTCACAAGCTTTCCTGATATTCCGTTCTCTCGATGTTTCAATGAGAATGACATCATCCGCCGACTTACTTCCTTTGACAGAGGAATAAACCGCTTCCCTCTCAATGTTAGTGCTGAGCTTGCTCGATAAATCACTCGAAGAATCTAAACTCGACCTCTGTGCATTCCTCGCTTGATTAACATAGATTTGTAGTCTTTTGTGATACTCTGCAAATATTCTTGCTGCTTCGTCACATTGCTGATCATAAGCTTCCAGCATTGCTTGCTTATGCCTGAAAAAAAAAAAGAACAATATCTCATGACACGATTCAAAAGATCAACTGCACATAGTCATTACCTGAATATTACTAAGTAGGTAAAGAAGCGTGCAAATACTTTTGTCAGAAATGTGAAGTCAAAGCAGCAAAATAAGTCCACTAAAGTAACAAAAATTCCATCCTAAAAGCGTATAGCAAGTTAAAAATAATTAATACGTAACCAAACATGAATACTTGAGTGCAATGTATAAGTGTGGCTGCCTAAATCACAGAGAAGGAAATCCGAGATAACATCCTACAAGATGCAAAGAGTTGGCTGAAACTGCTCAAATCTGATATACGGTAATCATGATACATGTGGATACTATGCTTATAAAACTGCTCAAATCTGCTCAAATGGGAGGTTATAAAGATGTAGTAATGAATATTATGATTGAAGCCAAACCTGTAATTTGCCCTCTCGTCAAGCATCCTCTTCCGTTCAGCTTCTTCTCTTGAAACCTCAAGCATTCTAGCTTTCAGATCCTTTCTCTGCCTCCTCACAACGTTCCTTAGTCTCTCCACCTCTTTTGCAGCCAACTCCCTTTCATGCAATGCAGCCTCTCTGGTTTCTGTAGAACTCAAACTCTGCCCAGCCACGCCCTTGTCTTTTCGCCTGCCTTTAGCCTTACTCTCCTCCTTCACAGCATCGGTGCTACCCCCATGAACCGTAACATTCCTCCTAATGCTCTCAACTGTCTTGTCTGATTTCGCACGGTTGATTAGAAAATTCCAAATGGGTATCATATTCCCTCTACAAATCTTCCTTATAGCATCAACAGAAGGCACATGGGATTTGCTCGGACCTAACGACCGGTAACCCATTTCCTTCTGAAGCCATTCTAATATGGCCTCTGGTGTTGGAGCCGAGCTCGATACGCTCTGCATCTTCTCGAATTAGATATCTCACCCAACCCTTTGAATATCAAGGAACCGTCTAGATTTCTACCCGCACATTCTTCGGTACATTGCCTGAAATTGGCATCAACAAGCTCAGTTTGCAACAATCAAAACAGAGATTGCAGCGCCAAGCAGGCCAAAACAGCACGGAATCAGAGGGGCAAGCGGACACTCCGGCAATGGAGCACCCACCGATTGATTATCCAAAAAGCAAAAGGGACAGGACAGTGAAGGAGACTAACAGATCTGAGAACACAGAAGAACGATATCGGTGAATGTAAGCAGATAACTAGATTTGGGAAACGGATCTGATAGAGAGATTTTAAAATCAGAGAGGAAACACGATTTTTGAATGCAAGTGACTCACTGATGAGGTCTCTGCGTTCTCCAGATTTGAAAAATGAAACGGGTCCAGGTCGAACCGTTTCAACAGCTGATCGATTGGTATAACCAAAAACATCTGGGTCAAATTTATAAATCCAAACAGATGCAGGGGTATATACCGAAACAATATGGTTTTTTCTTTTTCTTTTTTTAATGAAATGTGAGATTCATTAATTAAAAGAATTAGTTAGGTAGAGTTTTGATTAAGAAGGGATCCTCTTGTGGGCTTAGGACCTTCCCTCTGATCTAGAGGGTTTACTTTCTAAAGGGCAAGAGAATTGCCGCTTGTAAAATTCTTTTCGTTTAAAAATTCTCGAGGATTTTAAGGGTTTTACGTATATTTTGAAAATATTTTCTAGGGTTTTGATAGTTTTTGTATTTTTTCTTTGAATACGAACTCTTTCAAAGACGGCGTGGCGTGCAAGAACCCTAATCTTTTTGCAACTTCGTTAGTGTGTGGAGATTGGACTCGACAAAATAATGAAGGCGATGACGATTGAGGAGGATGATGAAATCATTATGCCAAATTTGCCTGAGTTTAAGTCAACAGAGAGGAATGTTCTGAGTATCATGGGTAGATTACTTAACCTGGATTGCCAAAAGATATCAAGTTTGGTTCTCGACATGCCTCGAAAGTGGGGTATGAATAATCGTGTACGTGGTGTGGTTCTTTCAAAAGATCGTTTTCAGTTTATCTTCAAGTATGAGGAAGATCTGAAAGATATACTGAATCAAGTGGTACACACATATAATGAATGGTCAGTGGTGCTAGATCGTTGGGTAGATCCTTTTCCGGAGGATTATGTGAAGTATTTGATGGTGTGGGTCCAGATTCGTAATATTCGGGTGAACTACCACACGGAGGAATCCATTAAGTATTTGGGGAGCCTGATAGGCGAAGTGAAGGAGACTGATTTCGATCCAACGAAAAGTCAAAACAGATATTTTTATCGGGCACATGTATTGTTTGATGTCTCACATCCTGTGAGAAGAGCAAAAGTTTTTCAATTCCCTTGTGGTACCTCGACGAATATCTTTTACGACTTTGAAGGGATAAGGAAGAGATGTTTCATTTGTCAAAGATTGACCCATGAAAATACTAAATGTCCTTCTAAGAAACAGAGTAACGTAGTTCAGGCTAAGGAGTTTCTTGGGAATAGAGACAATATGTTAATCAAGCCGAGCAGTATTACGGTGGAGAAGGATCCTTTGGTTGGTGTTCTTTTGGATTCACAGCTGGGAATCAACCCAAGTACGGGAAGACCTAGGATTCATCCAGAGGTCTTTCATGAGATGCGTCAATACTTAATGATACAAGACACCACTGAACGAAAAGCAAGGGAGATACGTATTCAAAAGCAAGTCAATGACCTAGAGAGTGAACCCTGTGGGACAAAGGAAGTATTTGTTATTGGAAACTGCCCCATAAATGAACATGGAAATAGACAAACGAAAAGGTATAGCCCTTCCAGATGATGTTCAAGAACAGAGTACGACTCGGTGTTGGAACAACAAAATTGTTGAAACACAAGGCATCAACAAGTTTATAGGAGATGCCATCAGAGCTGACAAAAACTTTGGTAATGGACATAAGAAGGAAGAACATCGAGAAAATATGTTGATGATAGAGTTACCTACAACCGATACAACAGAGGGAAAAGGTAATAATCATATACCTCAAGATCAGAAAACCAAGGATGTGGAACCGGTCCTTGAAGGTAGAAGTATTGCTGTAGATGAGGTTAGGATAACACATGATCCGCCAATTGTGAATCGGGAGCAGAACTTGGGTCATAAAGAAGGCTTCGACAGTTTTGTTCCACCAATGAAACAGCTGGATTTTAAGGTGGGAACGGTTGAAGTCAGTGAATCTGGGACAAGTGGAAAGAGTAGGAATTCCAGGAACATGACTTCATGGTATCGGAGGAAAAGGAGTAGCTCTGGTCAACCTAAAGACACAGTAGCTAACGCCAAGGAAGTTCTGGAAAAAAAGTGTGATCGTGTGGTTAAGCGAAAGGTAGTGGATGATGCAGAGGTGTCTTCAAAATTGTCAAAAAGTGAAGTGGGTTTGATGGTTCACCAGAAACCATCCAATCATAATACATGACGACAATCAGTTGGAATTTTCAGGGCTTGAGGAACAACCTGACAGTTCGACGCCTGGAGGAAATGTGTCGTGAACATTTTCCGGACTTTGTGTTTCTCCTAGAGATAAAAAACTCTAGTGAGCACGTGTTTAATATTTGGAGATCGTTGGGTTATGACCACTATTTCTTGGTGAATCCAGTGGGTCTCAGTGGCGGGTTGGCTTTGTTTTGGAGGAATACACATGATGTGGAGATTTTGTATTCTGACAATAATTGATACGAAGGTTAAAGTTGGTTCTATGGTTTTCTTTATGTCCTTTGTCTATGGGGACCCTGTAAGGCATCGTAGAAGGTTTGTGTGGGACAAGATTAAAACCATTGGTTTGCAACAAAATGAGGCTTGGTTTGTGGTTGGTGATTTTTCAATGAAATTATGAATAATTCAGAAAAACTTGGTGGTCCACAACGGCTTGAATCTTCCTTTTATTTTTTCGATCTCTAGCTCGAGAGTGCTAAATCAAAGAGTTACCTGGCTGTGTTAACCAAATGTCTTGGACTGGAAGAAGAGAGATTAGTAATGCAGGTGGTGCAAAAGAAAAAGTCTGGATCCAGTGCCGGTTGGATCGATCTTTTGGTAATGCGACATGGTTTCAATTATTTCCGAGATCACAAGCTAAATATTTGGCTAGAGATGAATCAGATCATCATCCTCTACTCACGCATCTATAGTCGAAAATGGAAGGGAGAAAAGACAAATTCTGGTTTGACAAGAGGTGGTGTGGGAAACCAGAGGTTGTAGAGGTCATCAAAAGAGGTTGGAATGTAGGTGAGTCTGAGATCAGTGACTGAACGTATCTCAGATTGCCGTAAAGAAATATCTAAATGGAAACGTATTACCAATCTGAATTTGAAGATTCATATCCGGAAACTTCGACAAGATCTGGATTTTGAATCCTCCAAGCTGTCACCCAATTTTCAGAGGATCTTGGAGCTCAAAATCGAGCTAGAGAAAGTCTCCAATGAAGAGGAAAAATATTGGAAACATAAGAGTAAAGAGAATTGGGCACTAAATGGGGATAAGAATACTCATTTTCTTCATGGTAGTGTTCAAACTCAGCGAATTAAAAATCAGATAGTCTCCTTGTTTGATGATCAGGGGATTGAACAGTTTGAGGAAGCGGCAAAGGGAGATATTGCTGTTGATTATTTCACTAAATTATTTCATACTTCGAATCCTGGGGATATGGAGGAACCATTACATGGTTTTGAGCCAAAAGTGACGTCACGGATGAACAGAGAATTAATTAAGGATGTTTTTGAGGCAGAAATACATAGAGCTGTTAAGGCGATCAAAGGTGATAGTGCTCTAGGGATTGATGGATTGTCTGGAAATTTTTTTCAATCGTTCAGGAAAATTACCGGCCCGCATGTGATAATAAAAGTCTAAGAGATTCTTTGAAACAAGTTGGTTCCCACATGATTGGAATCACACACAACTATTTATGCTCCCCAAGAAGCCAAATCCAACTCACATGACAGATTTGAGGCCCATTAGCCTGTGCTCGGTAACATATAAGATTGTTTCTAAGATTTTATACTTTCGATTGAAACGGATCTTACCTCAGCTTGTTTCACCGACACAGGGAGCGTTTGTGGCTGGGAGATTGATCTCTGATAGTCTATTAATAGCTCATGAAATGGTTCATGGCCGAGGACGAATCCGAACTACAAAGGAGACTTCTTAGCCATCAAAACTGATATGTCGAAAGCATATGATCGTGTTGAATGAACCTTCTTAGAGAGGTTGTTTCAGAAGATGGGATTTGATCAAAAATGGATAGATTGGATAATGTATTGTGTTTGATCAATGTCCTCTACGGTACTCATTAACGGCCAAACTCATGGATATATCAAACCAGAGAGAGGAATACGGCAAGGTGATCCATTTTCTCCCTTCCTTTTCATCTTGTATGCGGAAAATTTAGTTCATGTCATGAATAAAGCGGAGAAAGATGACAGGATTACAGGTATGAAATTATCGAAGAAGTGTCCTCCAATTCAACATTTGTTATTCACTGATGATCTTGTGTCGTGCTACGTTGATGGAATGTTCTGAATTTCTGAGATGTTTGCATATGTATGGGTCGGCATCGGGTCAAGTCATTAACTTTCAAAAATCGGTAGTTAGTTTTGGTGCTGAGGTATATCCAATTATGAAGAGACTGATGATGTGTCTATTAGGGATTGAGAAGGAAGGTGGAGAGGGAACCTATTTAGGTTTACCGAAATATTTTAGTGGTTCAAAACAGAAGTTACTGCCTTTATTGGTGATAAGCTTACCAAAAGACTTAATGGATGGTTTGCCAAAACGATTTCCCTTGGTGGAAAAGAGGTCCTCTTGAAGTCAGTTGCTCTGGCTCTTCCCGTTTATGCGATGTCGTGCTTTCGTTTGTCTAAAAACCAGTGTCAACAGATTACGAGCGCTATGACTAACTTCTGGTGGAATGCTTGTGGTGATAAGCGAAAGATACACTAGGTCTCATGGAAAGAGATGTGTAAATCAAAAGCAAGTGGTGGATTAGGCTTTTGTGACCTGGAAGAATTCAACCAAGCTTTGCTTGCGAAACAAGCTTGGAAACTACTAAACGAACCAGATTCTTTGCTAGCAAGGGTTTATAAAGGAAGATATCACTCTTCTAAAGATTTTATTGAACGTGGGAAAGGGTATCGGCCTTCGTACGCTTGGCATAACATCATACATGGAAGAGAGTTACTGAGACGGGGCTTGCTCAGGTCAGTAGGTGATGGAACAAACACTAAGGTTTGGCTTGATAAGTGGATAATAGAGGACCATCCTCGACGACTAATTAATAAGCAAAGACTGATTGACCTGGAACTCAAGGTGCCCACACTGATTTCTTCTGATGGAAAGTGGAGAACGGATTTGTTGAATGAGCTATTTCCACCAGATGAGGTTAACCGGATTGTCGCTATGCAGATTGGTCGGGTTGAGGATAGTTTCATTTGGGCTTATAACAACCATGGTGCTTATTCGGTTAAAAGTGGATATTGGTTTGTCTCTAATCATCCTCCCATACCTTTTCTGACAAAGGGTCCACTGGAACTAAGACAAATTGATCTCAAACAACGAGTTTGGAAGCTCAAAACTCAACCTAAGATCAGGCTATCCTTCTGGCGTGCGGTTGCCGGGGCACTTGCAGTTTCAGACCGGCGTAGGACCAGAGGACTTGATGTTGATAATGTCTGCAAGCTTTGACAGTTTTCTCCTGAAACCATTAACAATGTTCTCTTTGAATGTAGTGTGGCTTAGCAACTATGGTCAATTGCGGAAGTGCCTAGCCCTGTTTCAGGTTTCTCATCTATTTTTAGGACAATTGATCATATGTCTTGGATTTAATGGACAGCTCAGGGCTTACGGAGGGGATTAAAGCAGCTCTTCCTTGGATCTTATGGAATGTGTGGAAGAACCAAAACGCAATTCTCTATGCTCAGAAACATATTGCTTTGAGTAGAGTGATACAACAAGCTTTTGAAGAGGCAACTTTGTGGAGAGAAGTGAATATCAATCTTGAAGAGTTGAACACCAATGTAGTAAGGAACCAAACTCAAGCAGTTCATTGGCATCCACCTTTACCTGGCAGTATCAAATGCAATCTGAATTCAAATTGGCGGAATGCATCTTTGCATAGTGGAGGTGCTTGGATTGCAAGGGATCATTTTGGTGCATTTGTTTCATGCCCGAGAGGCATTTACTTGTTCTCCCAACAATGTTTCAGAGCTCCGTTGTGTTATATGGACACTACAAAGCTTGCGTGATTTAAGATTAGCTAATGTGGTGATTGGTTTAGACTATCAAGTAGTCTTTGAAGCTCTGAATAAAGCAACGGATTGGCCATGATGTCAGGTTATACTTGCTCAGATTAATATGCTTCGGTCGTGCTTTGAGTCTTGTTCTTTTGAAGTTGAATCGATAGGAGCTAACTCTATTGCTCGTGCGATATCGATGAGTGTCACGGGAGATTTCATTCATACTTAGCTCTTGGAGGCCCAACATGGTTACATGATCGTATTGCCCGTGAAGCAACATTTTAACATCTTTTGTCCCTTATCTTTGGGAGCTGATGTTTTTTCCTTGGTTTTGTCTCTGTTTTATGAACTATTGGTTTTGATCTTAATAATATCATGCAGACGATTAAAAAAAAGAATAAGTTATGTATAGTGAATAAGGAGAGTTGTTAGAATGGTGCATTTTCTGAGTTTAATGTCAAGCGGGATACCTTCGTAGGAAAAATTATAGAACTAGTACACTTTTTTTGAAAATGTCTAAAATACCCTTACGCTTGGCAGAGTCTGCGTTAATTGTGTAGCCTTAAGGCTAAACCTGGACAGACTCTATTTAAACTCTGCTAATTGTGTAGCCTTAAGGCATATATAGTGTGTCAATTGTGTAGCCTTAAGGCTAAGACTGGATAGACTCTGCTTAAACTCTGCTAATTGTGTAGCCTTAAGGCATATATAGTGTGTCAATTGTGTAGCCTTAAGGCAGATATTGTGTGTGCTTTTTTTTGTAGACTTAAGGCAAATATTGTGTGTATATTTTTGTAGATATAAGGCAGATATTGCTCGTCAGACGGTAGCATACTGTTCGCAGGGCCTGGCTTGACATTTGCAACGTAACTAAATGGTATAAATGGTCGGATTTTGAAGTCAATTACAATGTACTCCTCTCTTTTCACAATAATAACAAGAATGCCATTACTTCTTACTTTTTTGAGTTTTCTATAAACTTTTTCAACATCTCCACCTTTAACCTAGATCTACTATTTCGATTTCACCCTCAAAGGGAGATTTCATATTTTCCAAGAGACGAAAGCGAAATCTGAGTATAAGATTGTTTACAAACTTCGATTTTGAATGAAAGTACGTACATTCTTCGGAAAGACGATCTTCATTTACATCTAACAATATCTGCTTGTCAAAGATAATCTAGGGGTTGAAGGCGAGCATATTTTCGGGAAGAACAAACACATGTAACACTTCAAAACATTACACTAGTTATCTAAACCACCATCTTCTAAACTGCGTCTAGAGCTCTGGTACGTCTTTGGCATAGCTATTTCTAAAAGACCCTGCCAAAGTGTAGAGCTCTGCCAAAAATCTTCTAAGATAGTGTGTTGCAGATCTTTTGCAGTTAATCTACTAGTGAACATTCTCTTTTTTGCAGATAATGTTATATTTGTTGACTGTTTTTGGACAATGGAAGGTAAAAATGGATTGGAATTTCGACGCTGATTCAAGCAAAGGAAGCAAGTTATTTACGGTTGAAGAACAAATCAAGTATGAGAAATTTCTCCGCATTGTTTGTGAAGATTACAACTTGGAAACGCAGATGAATGCAGTCGAGATTGCTTATAAGTTGCCTACACATATCATGGAGAAAATGCCTAGCGACACACCTTCTATCTTCTTGAATAACGATAGGCAACTTGCAAACTTTATCATAATGGCGGAAAAGAGGTTATTCGGCTTTGCGTGTCATGGAAAAGAAACGATGGAATTAAAGTAGAAGCTACGGGTAAAGATGAAACTTGTGATGTCGAAGAGGATGGTGGTGTGGATTTTGATGATGTTGGTAATGTTAAAGACGAGCATATAATGCCGTTACCGAACAACAACAGAGACTACCGACAGTCTGCGAAGCAACAGCAGATGCCACCTTTATTCTGCGATATATTCGATGACATGCCTACGAAGCCATTACCAATGAAGAAATATGGAACTATTAAGGTTGGCGAAATATTTGATGACAAGGAAGCATTAATCATGCAATTACGCAAGATTTCAGTCATCGAGAAGTTTTATTTCAAAATCGAAACGTCGAGGAAGAAACTATTTATCGCGAAATGTTTTGTTCCTAATTGTTCTTGGAGGATTCGTGCGTCAACTCTGTCAGTTTCATCTGAATCTCCAGAATTTCTCGTTCGAATATATAAAGAAGCTCATACATGCTCTGCTGTCTGTAGGTATTCTCGTCACCGAGAGGCTAATGCAAAATGTATTGGAAAGATGTATGTTGATAGGTTTAGTGGTGGTAATGATCTTAAAGGAATCACGCCTAAGCATGTAATGAACTATATTAAGTCACTACATTGTCTTGACATATACTATACGAAGGCGCATAAAGCGTTGGCATATGCACGAGAGCTGGTCAGAGGCACTTTTGAGAGGGGTTACCAGGACCTTCCTATCTACCAAAATAGAGTAGGCCAATCCAGGTACGATTACAAAGCTTGAACGTGATGATCAACAAAGGTTTAAGTATTTGTTCATTGCTTTTGGTGCTTCCATCAAAGGATATGAGTTCTTGAGGAGGGTTGTTGTGGTAGATGGAGCACATCTAACTGGAAAGTACAGAGGTGTTATGCTAGTAGCTGCAGGTCAAGATGCAGATTCGAATATATTTCCTATAACTTTTGGGATTGTAGACTCGGAGAATGATGTTTCATGGGAATGGTTTTTTACACAGTTGCGTGGTGTGATACTTGATGATAAAAATTTGGCAATTATTTTTGACCGTCATCTATCAATCACAAAGGCCATTGAGAAGGTTTTCCCCGCAGCTGATAGGGGAGTATGTTACTATCACCTCAAAAATAACCTCATCTTAAAGTTCAAAAAGAATGCAATGCTCAGTTTGGTGTGTCGTGCTGCATATGCATATCGACCGGTAGATTTTGAAACATTGTTTGCTGTGATTTGTCGTCAGAATAGTGAATTAGCAGTTTACTTGGAAGAGGCGGAATTTTGATTATGGGCTTGTGCACATTTTCCAAGAGATAGATTTGGTATAATGACGAGCAACATTGCAGAATCCATTAATGCCGCGTTTAAGGAAGATAGATCATTTCCTGTTAAACATTTCGTGGAGGGTATTAGAAAGTTGTTGTCAAGGTGGTTTGTGGAAAGGCGAGATAAAGCTGCCTCATTAAAAATAAATTTCCCCCCAAACGTTGAAAATTTACTGCATGAAAGACACGGTAGCTTGGAAATTTCAAATGTTCATCATACTGATTCAAATTGTAGCCATGTTACATGTGGAGATTATGATTGTGTGGTTGATCTACAGAAGGTATGTGAGTTTTTTTTTGCTATTTATCACTGCCAGTTTCAGGAAACGTTTCCTAAGAAAGTCTGCCAGTCTTAGGAAATGTTTGCCTTGTTTATCTGCTTTGAGTTCGATTCTTGTTTAAAATTTATGATTGCAGAGACTTTGTTCTTGTAAACAATATGATGTCGAGAAGATTCCCTGCAAGCACGCAATTAAAGCAGCATTATGTCGGAAAACTGATGAAGCTACCCTGGTCGATATCATTTCAAAAAGGGCTACTTGTATTCAACGTACTCAGAACCTATAAAACCTGTAAATGAAGATTTGATTCTACCACAACACGTAATTATTGAACAATGTCTGCCACCAGGCATAAAAGTACCTTCCGGTAGACCGAAGCCAAAGAGATACTTTTCTGCTACTGAAAAGGCTAAGCGGTTCAAGCGTAATCATTGGAAGAAGAAGAAAATAGAACCTTCGCAGAGTACTCCATCCACAAAGCAAAAAACGAAGCAGGGGACTTAATCCAAAATGAAGAAAATAAAGCAGAGGACTCCATCCGTCACGAAGAAAATGAAGCAGAGTACTCCATTCAGCGATAATATTTTACCCACTACTCCATCCCCAAAGGTGAGAAGGAAATGATCTAGTAATTCTCCGACAACTCAAACACCAAATAAGAAAGCTAAACTTTCGCAGAGTACTCCACCCCCAAAGATGAAAAAGAGTCTTTTCCAGAGTAGCCCAAAAATTCAGCACATGTGCTCAAAATGCCATAATGCAGGACACAATCGAAAAACACGCCCATCTTCTTGACTTTGGCTTCACTCTGCTGTAACTCTGCCAAGATAGACAAATCTCCGGTTTCAAGTTTATTTAAACAAGGAAATAAATTTTGGTTTATAGGTTTTTTTATTTTGCGTAGTGTCTGCTTATGTTCATTTAACTTATCCTTATCTTATGGTGCGCCGTTTTTTTTATGTTAGTCTTTACTTTGATGTGGATATCATAAATAGTTAGTATAGCAGAGTCTGCATCTAGTATTGCAGAGTCTGCATCAAGTATCGCAAAATCTGCGTCTGATATCTGCCATTAATCATCCGTTAATCTGCTATTAATCTACTTGTACTCTACTATAGATGCTTTCTTGTATTTTCATTTAAAAAATATATATGCTCAAATCCGAGGGTAAAACATGTTATTCTAGAATGGATTTATAAATATCAATTAAAATCCACATATTGAATTACAGAATCATAACTTTTCAAAGATTTATAAATACATAAAAAATAAAATTAGAAGAAATAGTTCAAATCTCCTATGTAATGCGACAAAACTGTCTTGCGAACCAATACAAGTAGCAGTTTTCGCATCCAGGTTGATATTCGTGCTCAGTGGCACAATTTGGAAAAGGAAAATCTGGACAGTCAGGATATTGCCACGTTGATGCCAAGAATGGTTCATGGGTGGATAGAAAGCTACAACCGCATCTAGAACCTCATCTCCAAGCCTGGTGAGTTTATCAAAATTACCTTCAGCGTGTACGTCGATACATAATTTGAGAAGTTGTGCAGCCCTTTTTGTACGTCCAACACATACACACAACATTCCACAGAGATAAGTTGCGTTAGCACTGAAAGGGACAAGCCGTTCCAAAAGCTCCATGGCTGCGCTGATGTCTTGTTCTGTGGTCACTAGTCTTGTAGCCTCATAATAAATAGCTGTTGGGTTTCCGGCGTTTAAGCATCTTACAAAAAGCTGCGATGCACCCCGTCTAGGAGAATTTATCTGTGTCCTCACATAGATCATCGAGACTAAGTTCCTTGAGGACTTCATCACTGTATACTGCATCTCTACCGATCTGCCCTATTCGGAGGATGTGCCCGAGTCTCCACAAGGTGAGGCGGCCAAGTTTTCGTGCAATGACAGAGATAATGTCCGAAAGGAGCTCTGGTATTTGCATGTTAACCTAGAAAGTGATGCGGTATTTGGATTTTGAAAATAATTAACAGGCACTCTGTTCGTAAACAATGATCTACTATTTTTATAGATAAGAAAACAATGAAAGGGGTCGATCTTCCTTTAAATTGTCTTGGAAAAGAAAACTCAATTTACAGGGACATCGGTCAACCATATTTATAAAGCCGTGTCTCTTTAAAGGCAGTAAACCATATTTGAGTGCGTATACTCCACAATTACCTACATCGGTCAACAATATTTATAGGAATCGTATTTGAGTACGTATACTCCACAATCAACTACTAGTGGACATATTTTGGGAATGTCTTTTACAATTCTGATTGTAAACTCTGCTTTATCGTAGTCTTGAGGAAAGCACATATTAATTACGGCAGGAACCATTTGAGCAAAAGGCGTCGCCGCTGCTACAATATCTGCTTGTGGAGTATTTAAGCTATCATATACGTAGACAACCCGGTCAACCAATGATATGACCGTCCCAACCCAATGATTTGCGCTCATGTGTAGAATGAAGTATAATGTATCAACATCTTTGCCCCATGCCAACTTTGTTGCGGCATAAGCTGGAAGAATACCGTGTACATTCTTGTAAGTACCACCAGGCCATCTTTCAAGCTTACGCCACTCGTCGTACCTATTCTTTCAAAGAAATTGAAATGCTGCATCCAATATAGCAATCCCCGGACTCTTGAAAGAACTAGAATTTCTCTAGCCTGAGTCTATACAAGTTTAGTGCTGCATCAACGTGCTGATAATAAAAGAAGGACAAATCTTAGGTACCAAAGCAGAGTCTACTAGACACACAACAACAAAAAAGCCGAGTCTGCCCGATACACAGTAACAACGGTCTGCCACGTAAACATGAAATAAATACTTTGGCCAGATCCACTGTTGACGAGGAAGAATGTACTTACCATAACGTGTAACCATTCCCTCGGCTGCAAAAATAAGTTGAAGAATTGATGGGACTTTGTTTTCCCTCCAAATGGATAAATATTTGTTCTGTCGAAGAAAATCAACATTCAAGTTAGACTGCAAGATAAAATAGACGATCTTATAGGCTCTGTGTACTTACTCATCGGCTCTGAATACGTTCATCCTGTCCACCAGTGTTTGGTCAACATCTCCAAATACAATTTTGTAAGCAGATTTCTGGGCCAGTGGGTTTGCGTTGTTGCTAGGTACAACATGAAATTTTGTCGATTTGCTTAACCTTCCACTCCTTCTTGTTGTTAGCTTGTTGGTCTGGCGAAGATTTATGGAGCTTTCGTATATTTTGATTTAAGATGTAGTTGGGTGGACTGTATCCACTGATGGTTCAATGACATTCACTGGCTGGGAGTTTCCTCTTACTCTACCTCTTCCTCTTCCTTAAATGATTTTGACTGAATCTTCCGATGGATGTACAAAATTTTCAGTGTCAATCATTGAGCCTTCATTACCATCTTCTGCAGTGGAAGCAACTGTCTCCATGCAGACGTTGGTTATCAATACCGTGATGGGATCCTTAATGCAGATATTAGTTTCATCTGCTACAGCGGCATCCTTAATGCAGACATTAGTTTCATTTGTGGCAGTGGCATCCTCTGCCTGAAGGCATACGTTGGGATCATTATCTCCTTTTTCTTCTTTGGCATCCTCTGCCTTTTCACTCCTATCTATTTTTTCAACATCTCCAACCCCATCATCATCAAGAAGATGTTTTTCTTTGGCATCCTCTGCCTTTTCACTCCCATCTCTTTTTTCACAATCAGTTGCTTCATTGGAAACAGCTGCCTTATCATATATAACCTTTTCTTTACCACCATCAGTTGCAGTGGCATCCTCTGCCTGAAGGCAGACGTTGGCATCATTTTATCCTTTTTCTTCTTTGGCATCCTCTTCCTTTTCACTCCCATCTCCATCATTACTATCATCTTGAAGATGTTCTTCTTTGGCATTCTCTGCCTTTTCACATTTGTATATTTTTTCTCCATGGAACATATCTTGAAAATGTTCTTCTTTGGCATCCTCTGCCTTTTCACTCCAGTCTATTTTTGCATCATCTCCTACTTGTTCTTCTTTGGCATCCTCTGCCTTGGCATCCTTTCCCTTTTCACTCCAATATATTTTTGCATCATCTCCTACTTGTTCTTCTTTGGCATCCTCTGCCTCGATGCCATCTGCCTTTTCACTCCAATCTATTTTTGCATCATCTCCTACTTGTTCTTCTTTGGCATCCTCTGCCTTTTCACTCCAATCTATTTTTGCATCATCTCCTACTTGTTCTTCTTTGGCATCCTCTGCCTCGATGCCATTATCAGTTACTTTTTCTTTGCCATATCTTCCTTTATCATTTGAAAAGGAGCCAGAGGCAACAAGCTTGATTCCTTCTCCTTCGTTGTCTTTGCCATCTCCTTTGTTATCCACCGTCGTCTCTTCTTCGTCATTCTGCAAAATTTCAAAGTAATGACTGTTACATGAACTCAGCTTTAACCTCTTACACCTTAAGGGCGTACTCTGCCGTAAAGGATATTAAGGGATGCAAATGATGAATAGTATTGAATGTCATTATTAGTCTGCCGTAACAATTACATGTCTCACATAAATGAATGATGCAAGGTAGGCAAGCAGAGTATGCCATGCCCCTCTATTGTTTTACCAGATCTGATAGAGCATGATATCGCAGATCATGCCAGCTCTTTTATTTCAATAATTTATGAGTTGGACATACCATGTGATTGTCAGGTTTTAATTTTTGTTAGAGAAGCGAGATACTCGCTTCATTTGATGTCCCCCCACGGCTGGCCAGAGAGAATGTATTTGATGAGATATCAAGCTTGACATCTATTACGTCCTTACCTTTCCAACGTGGATAGATTTATGTCCGGGATCTCTCACACATAATGGTTACAGTCACCTGCAAAACACAGTTATATTGTTACATAAATTTCAGCCAGAAGTCTGCGTAACTCTGCTAGAAGTCTAACGACGGGAAATTGTAAACTATGCCAAAGATATACATACCTCTTAACTCGAGAAGATCTTCTCCATATCGGATCTGCCAACTTTTCCCTTGTATCTTAGCAGATGTATACCTTCAAACGCTATAGGTGTTCCCAAATTTTCTCCCACTTTGGGCACATACACATACGCCCAGACTTGTAGAACTTGCACGAACCCCTTCAAAACATAAGAGTCTTGCCATATCTTTTCTTTAGTTACTAACCTAACCTGCTCAACAAGATCTTTGTAAGCAACCCTCCCCCAGGGATACCCTTCGAAAGTTGCCAAATCTATCACCAACCTAGCTAGGTTAAGTGGAATTTCGGTACGCCCAACACCCAACAGACCATTAGACAGAATAGCTAGATAACTAAGCCTAATTTGATCTTCACTGGACCAAGATTTGCTTATATCTCCACCATGCTTCATACACAATTTCACTATGTCCTCAATACAAGGGCTAGCACAGCGTATTTTGAGAAGACCCCGAAAGCGATTCCAGCTTTGGTGAGTAGCTTAAGAAGATACCAACCCATCCAACTGCGTAATTTCATTACAGTTAAGACCTATGATCTCTTTAAACTCGAAGAGCGAGAACCGTGCTGGATGCCCCGCGATCAAAACCACAACTCAAATGGGCTTTCACACTCCAATTGTTTGCAAGTAAGATGGTGATAAACAAATTTTGCACTCCATCCGAAACCCAACTTCTCAAACTTACAAATAACTCTTAGCGGTGACTTGCGGACGTAATCCCACACTTCCTCACCCACTACACGTTCCACTAGTGAAAGATGATTGAACTTCGAACTGTAATTTATTCTGGTATTTGGATCTGGCTCGTTTCCTTTGGAAAAATTCATGGTAGGAAAATCCATCTCGTAATCATTCATATCCATGATATATTCGAAGGAGAAATATCGGAGAAATGAAGAGATAGGAGATTTATCGGAGAATTATCGGAGAAATGAAGAAATAGATCGACAAAATTGAAGATACGCTCCTCTGCTCTAGGGTTGCTGAGGGGGAAGAAGAAGAAGAGTCAATGTTGTATTTTTAAGCTTCCTGGGCATCAGCATTGGCCTAAAACAACTGATTTGAGGTCCGAATATATATTGTGGAAAATTTTAAAAAATAATATTACCTAATTAAGACGGCGCCCTCTTTTGTCATACAGTTAAGACAGCGCCGCCTTTTTATTTTAGTAGAAACTCTTCAAAAATGCCGCGCTACGTCGGCATACAGTCTGCGAAATCTTAAACCATTCAAAACGAATTAAAAACTTCGATTAACATTTGTTTAGACGTCATAATTCCAAAGTGATCTTCAATCTAAGAGTTTAAAAACTTATTTACATTGAAAATACAGAATGGAAGAAAAATCAATAACCATGGTAAATACCAGAGGAATATTTCACATAGTGTCGTGTTGAACAAAAAAACATGAAGAAACATATGATAACGATTTTTTTTTTGAGGTTTTATTTTTAACATAAGTTTTACTTTGAAACCAATAAGAAATAATGTATAAAGAAAGTGGAAGTATATACAAATATACAAAAACAAAAAGTCACTACAAACGAAATCTCCTATATCAATCTGCCTTCGGTCTGCCATTGGTGATATTCATTCAGTCTGCGATACCCTAACCACTCGGTTTTCACTGTGGAGTTTTTCTTTTTAACATAAGTTGTACTTTGACAACAGTAAGAAATAAAAGAAATAATATATAAAGAAAGTGGAAGTATATACAAATATACAACAACAAAAACTCTCTACAAACCAATTCTCCTATTTCAATATGTATTCGGTCTGCCGTTGGTGATCTTCACTCAGTCTGCGATATCCTAACCACTCGGTTTTCACCGAGGTTCTCGAGATTTCTAGTTTTGGCTTATACCGGTTAATGCACTACTGGTGATTGTCTTTTGCCGTTGGTGATATACATTAAGGGGTAGCGCTGATATTTTCAAATTATTTCAAAATCTCGAGGAAGTCAAAGGGTATGTTGCTTACAAAACCTCTTTTTGTCCCTGGAATCACAAATTCACCCTCAAGCTCTCTTTTTCCTCTCAGATCTCTCATTTCTCATTTGCACACAACAATTGTTTTTCAAAGAGGATTTCAAAAATCACAATCTCTTTTTCCATTAAAAACTCCATCATTTACCAAGCAAAATGTATGGTTAAAGCTCAATCTTTGATTTCATTGAGTTTTTGGTTTTTGTTCCATTTGTGCTCTTTAAATGATGGATAGTAGCATTTTGTTCTCAACTATGCCTTGTTCTCATTTGGAAAATGTTTTTGTAGACACAACCACTACGAACACACAACCATGAGCACTTCAACAAGAATCAGTCACCATTATTTTCAAAGAGTTGACACAAGAAGGGTTCAAGCACTTGAAGGAGTTGGAGCGAGCCACATTCTTTCCTACTCGTTTTGCTTGTCGAGATATCATGTTCGAAATGGGGATACAAGAACAAGTGGATAATCTAGTAGAGCGGATGAATTTGGGGAGGTTAACATATATGGACTACTTGACCTACCCGCGCCAACTAGGCATTTCCTTGCCACGGTGAAGTTCATTGAGGATGAAGCGAATGGACATGGATATGTCTACTTCATGGTTGGGCCAACCCAATACTCACTCACTTTCTCTAATTTTTGTGAAGTATACCGCTTCCCATCCTCCACATTTCGCGCTACTCAAGAGTTTTGTGAAGCATCCACCGTATGAAGAAACATAACAATGGATGGTTCATTCTTCACCGCATCTCGCATGTCCAAGGTGCGAAATCCAACTATCCTCTATGCTCTCCGCCTCTTGGCCAACACGGTTTATGCTCGCAACAAGCCGGGTGTTCCAACCACCAATGAACTAAAGATGTTATATTGTGCGATCCGGTATTGGCTTCACAACCATCATGGACGACCCATTGAGTATGATCCCATTTTCCACCTTGATGCCGCTTCAATGTTCCTTGGGAACCTTTTGCACATTCGAAACGAGGTGTCTTTGGTGGATAATCCGAAAGTCTACATTGGAGGCATGCTCACTCCACTCTTCGACTGCGTTGGAGTCAACCTCGACCTCTACAGACCCCTTCCAGAGAGTCCTAAGATGGACTTTGAATATTTGGTACTCACACACACTTTGGCGGTCCATTTCCCTAACAACACGCTCGCATACCGTTTCATGGGCGTGGACAAGACGCCTTTGTGTTTTTTCTTGCCAAGCGCTCGATATTGCAATACCACACCGGTTGACCTTCGCTCTTCCACCGCCTCAAGATTACATTTGTTTATGAGTTTATGTTTGTTTGTTTTTTTGTCGGGAGTTTATATTTGTTTTATCATAAGTGCAAAGCTAATTGGAAGGAGTCAATGTTCAACTCTTTTTTGTAATGAATTACACCAAAGTCTGATACCAGTTTGGCTTTGGTCTACCGTTAGCTGGTGTGGTCTGCGAAACCTTAATTGTAAAAAGCACAGCAGTGTTTGCCAAATTTGGCATAATACAAGCAGAATCTAAGCAGTGTTTGCGTATACTCTGCTTCAAAAGGCAGAGACTGAGAGCGTTCTGTTTGTCTTCTACGAGTATAAGCAGAGACTGCGTACTCGTTTCTATCTCTACTTGTACTCTGCGTAGTCTACATTTACTTGCGTTGCAAATGTCAACCTGCAGACAGTGTGCCACCGGTCCTCGTTAACTCTGCGGGTCTTAAGGGGTAGCGCTGGTATTTCCAAAAAAGCGTACTAGTTCTACAATTTTCCCTACGAGGGTACCCCGCTTGACATTAAAGTTAGAAAACGTACCATTTTGAACTATTTGTTATAGTGAATAGTATATTACCAGTAAAACCCTTAGATAGGTTGTCCCTATATTTTGGACTTATGAACCTCTCAACCAAAAATAGTATTTGCTCTTCTGTTGGTTTGAGCTTATTTCTGGAGATTTAAGCAGATTTCTGCCGGCTTTTTAGAAATGTTTTCTTCTTCACCACTTTTTTGCTCTTTTTGTCAAAATCTTAGTGTTTTACCATACAAACCCCCTCAGATAGGTTGTCCCTATATTTTGGACTTATATAGGAATCTCTCAACCAAAAAGAGTCTTTTCTCTTCTTTTGGTTTGAGCTTATTTCCGGAGATTTATACAGATTTTATGCCGACTTTTTAGAAAATTTCCTTTCTTCACTATTTTTTTGCTCTTCTTGTCAAAATCTTAGTGTTTTACCCTAAAAACTACAAAGTAGCCTAGCGCCGCCGCTGTGGTTTTCTCATTCATTTTAAGTTCTTTTGTATCTTCTAACATACGTGGTGCTCTACTTATATCATGGTTACTCTAGTTTTCAAATGGAGTTCTAACTAGATAAAGCCATGAAAGTGATGTATTCATATTTTATGATCTTTAGCATTCACTTTTTTTTTTCAACCTCTGTCTTATATTTAACATTTTTCTTTTCACTTTGAATCTCATTTAGCTTAGCGTGAGTCTTAGAGTCCTAAGCATAATCTCATGCATTTACATTACATTTTCCACTCATTTTCAGGTGCTTTGGAGACTAGGAAGCAAATGGAAGCAATATGGAAGAAGAGAATGAAGGAGTGAAGAAAACACAAAACCAAGCATAACGCACCTGGTATCAACCAAGATCACCAGTTGGTCGATCTGGGTGGTCGATCTAGCTTGCACCGGAGAGAAAATGAAGATTTCGCTGGATCGACTAATATGCCCGGTTGGTCGATCCAGCCAACACTAGAGGACATTTTTCTTCAAATTCTAGACGCTATATCGACCAAGATGCTCCAGTTGGTCGATCTCCCTGGTCGATTTTGGCTGCATTTTTATGTTATTCTGGGTTTGACCCGGTTTATTTCGGATTGACCCGGTTTATTTCGGATTGACCCGGTTCTTTCCCTTTTTACTATATATACGTTTAGTCACATTAAAAACCCTAAGTTTGATTTGGTTATAAATTTTTCTCTTAAGTTTGTTTTATGTTTCTCTTGGATGATCCTTGAACCTTGATGATTTATTGAAATTTTTCTTAATCTTTTCTAATTTTCCTATTCATGTTTACTTTCCTACTAGCATTTGTTTTGGTTTTTCCTATTTCCATGTGTGAGAAGTGATCTTATGGATTGTGGGTTAGGTTGATTAGGGTTATTAGAAGTTGGGTTTAGGTGTATTAGGCTTAGATTGCATAGAATCCTTCATTTGAGATGTATTTAAAGCTAGATTTGAAGTAGCTAATCAAATTATAGAACAAGGTATTTTCATGCCCGGAAGGTGTTTGTGAAAATGTCTAGGAGAATTTCAAATGAGCATTTCACATCTTAGCCAATTAACCATTGATGATTAAGATGATTTGTGGATTTAAGGACTTGTAAACATTGCTTATTATTCCATAATTACAAACGAGAGTTTATGATAATTAGGAGATTAAAGAAATGGATTAATTCCACAGAAGTGGACTAGTCTAGGATTAGTGATCCTTGCCTTAGGAAAAAAATCGATTAGAGCCTAACACCAATACCTAATAGATAATTCACCGAGTCAATTACATTATCCCATGATCGATAATCATCTTGATTGATTTCCTCTCATTTTGCCTGCTTTCAACTTTTGTTTACCTGCATTTGTTTGTTTGCATTTCCTTTTCTTATCTTGTTAACTTATTTATTACTTTCGCAATTGTTGCATTTCACGAGTATGTATTACCTTGGAAGCTAAAGAAGACCTAAACATATATCTGGCTTAGCTTCTTAAGTATTTTGCATTCTTAGTGTCTATCTCATTTCCTCGTGGATTCGATCTTTAAAACATTACTTTGATTGCCATGTACTTAAGGTTGTTTTTAGGGTTTAAGACTTAGTAGCTTGAGTGTTAAACTTAAAATCTATCAAGTTTTTGGCGCCGTTGCCGGGAAAATTTGCATTAGGCATTAGGATTTGAATTTTTTTGAAGTTTAAGTTGCTTTAATCTTGTTTATATATCGTTGCTTTTGTGTTTTCTCTCTTGTGGTCATTAGGTACACAATCATGGAGAGGGAAATTGGGTATTTTGATAAACCAACAACCAATGGAGTCAAGATGGGTATTAGACCTCCACCATACGCTAATGATGAGTGGGAAATCAAATCAAACTTGATCAACATGGTGTAAAACAACCGTTTCTTTGGGTTGTCTCATGAGAATCCTATTGAGCACTTGGATATCTTTGATAGGTTATGCTCAACAGTGAAGAGGAGTGGAGTCTCCGAAGATGTGGTCAAACTTACCCTCTTTCCTTTTTCACTTAGCGATAAGGCCTCACAATGGGAGAAGAGTATCAAGACATCTTCAATCTCCAATTGGGATGAATGTAAGAGAAGTTTCCTTTCAAAGTTCTTCATCCCCACATCTTCAATCTCCAATTGGATGAATGTGGAGACTACAACCACACACCAAAATGAGCTAAGATAGAAGATGTGGGGATCAAGGGGATAAACGAAAATTCTGATAAGTATATCCATTTAATAAATCAATTTTTTTTTGAGGGAGGGGCTCCCTGTATTTCAATTTTTGGTTCTGATTTATAGTGACAATTATATGTCTCATGCAAGGTGGATTCAATCAACAAAGAGCCCATTATCACCACATTCCTCAAGGACAATGATTTGTGTCAAAACCTCAATTACAACCCAAGGGACACTTCATCAATTGCCAACAACCATTTCCATCTTCATCGTCTCCAAAGGAAGATGATACAAGCGTGCTACTTAAGCGGATTCTTAAAGCAAAAGGAAAAAGTGCCATTGAGATGAAAGAGGAGATGATAGAGATTCATAAGAAAGTGGATGGAACATACAATGAGCTTAACGCAAAAATTGAACTCACATCCACACAAGTGAAAATCGTGGATCACCAAGCAGGACAAATAGCTCATCCTAAGAAATTTTGTCAAGCCCCTTTCTTTGAAAAGTGGGAAAGAAATTCTACCTAGAGAACCGCGAGTTGTTGAAGAGAGAATTGATAAGAACGAAGAATTGGTAGTTGAGAAACCGAAAGAGATGGGAGACATGACAAATAAACCCATCTTGGCAGACGATGAGGAAACATTAGAGACCAATCCAAAGTAGAATTCCAAGAAGAAGGTTACTTTTGAAAACCAAAATTACCATTTATGGGGCATTTTAAAAAGAAAATACTTGAAAAGGAGTTTGAGAAGTTTCAAGGGATACTTGGGACGCTTCAAGTAAATATCCCTTTCACGGATTTTCTCCTAAATTGCCCCCTCTGCAACAAAATTTCAAGGATATGATGACAAAGAGGAGGCTCCTAAAAGAATCCATGGTGATAATGAGCTACGAATATTCCGCCATTATCGAAAATACTCTACAAAAGAAACTCCAAGACCCGGATAGCTTTACACTCCATTGTGCACTTGGCCCGTTGTTCTTCAAAAGAGGCTTAGTTGATCTCGGTTCAAGAGTGAGCTTGATGCCCTTGTTGATATCAAAGAAACTTGGTCTCACAAACTTTGAGAGGACAAGAATGACTTTGGTTATAGCGGATATGTCTATAATATTTCCAGTTGGAGTCCTTGAAGACTTACCTTTAAAGGTTGGTAATTGCTTTATATCAACGTATTTTGTTGTGCTTGAGATGGATGAAAAGTCAACCGATCCAATCTACTTGGAATACCATTTTTCCAGTGTTATCATCGATGTGAAGAACGGCAAAATTGATTTGCATTTGAGGGAGTTTGTGCTCAAGTTTGACATCAACAAGATTATGAAGAAAGCAACTATAGAAGCGCAAACTTTTTATGTAGACACTCTTGATGATTTGGTTGAGGTTTATATGGAAATTATCAACATGGTTGGAAATAACTCTTACAATGAACAAAGATAAGCTTGACCCTTCGAATGGAGATGTCTTTGGGTATGAGAGAATCCTAAATTCACACCAAGCCATGATAGAAGACGCATGCCTTATGGAATTGAGTAAAGATAATGTCATTATGGAAGAAGATGGAGCTAGCAATGGTAAGACTAGCGAGCATGACGAATGGAGCGAGCTTAAGGTGCCATAATTGGAACTAAAACCCCTACCACTTGGACTAAGGTACGCCTTTTTAGACCAAAATCTACTTATCCAGTCATAATTAATGATGAGCTAAATGAAGAGGAGACTACTATGCTTTTGAATGAACTTAGAAAGTGTAGGAAAGCTATTGGTTCTTCACTATATGATATTAAGGGAATTGCTCAATCATTGTGTATGCATAGAATCTATCTTGAAGTTGAGTCTAATTCATCAATTGAACATCAAATAAGACTTAATTTGAAAGAGATAGTCAAGAATATTTTTTGAAACTACTTAAAGCGGGGATAATCTATGCTATCTCAGATAGTCCATGGGTTTCCCCGGTTCATGTAGTTCTTAAAAATGGTGGAGTAACCGTTATTAAGAATAATAATAATGAATTAATCCCCACTAGAACAGCAACCGGGCATAAGATGTGTACTGATTATCGAAAGTTGAATTCTTCTACTAAGATCACTTCCCTTTGACTTTTATTAATCAAATGCTTGAAAGGTTGGCTAAACATTCTTATTATTGCTTTCTTGATGGTTATTCGAGATTCTTTCAAATCTCAATCCATCCTCAAGATCAAGAGAAGACGACTTTCACTTGTCCATATGATATCTTTGCTTATCGAAAGGATGCCATTTGGCTTGTGTAATGCACCTACGATTTTTCAAAGGTGTATGATGTCGATCTTCTCGAATTTTATAGAGGATATTATGGAAGTGTTCATGGATGATTTTTCCATATATGGTGGTTTGTTTGCCTCTTGTCTTTCTAATTTATGTAGGGTTCTACAAAGATGCGAAGACATTACCCTTGTGCTCAATTAGTTAAGGATGGTATTGTGCTTGGTCATAGGAACTCGTAGAAGGGTGTGGTGGTCAATAAGGCAAAGATTGAAGTGATGGTGAGTTTAGAACCACCCACCACAGTTAATGGGATAAGGAGTTTTTTAGAGCATGCAGTTTTATATGAGGTTCATCAAAGATTTCTCTAAGCTGGCAAGGCCTCTAACAAGACTTTTGTGCAAGATGTTACATTTGAGTTTGATGGAGAGTGCCATGAAGCCTTCTTGAAGCTAAAAAACTCTTGTGAGTGCACCAACAGTCTAACGACCGGATTGGGATTATCCCTTTGAGATCATGTGCGATGCTAGTGATTATGCCGTTGGAGCGGTGTTCGGCCAATAGGACAAAAGACTTCATGTCATCTAATATGGGAGTCGTACCTTCGATGATGCATAAGTCAATATGCAACAACGGAGAAGGAACTCCTAACCATAGTCTTTGCCTTTGAAAAGTTTAAATCCTACCTAGTTGGATCTATCTCCATACCGATCATGCCGGCTTGCATTATCTTTTGGCCAAAAAGGATGCTAAGCCAAGATTATTAATATGGGTTCTTCTACTACAAGAGTTCGATCTTGAAATCAAAGATAAGAAGAGAATTGAGAATGGTGTTACAGATCATCTCTCATGAATGAGGATTGATAAGGACATACTAATTGATGACTCTTTGCCTGAGGAACAAATCAATATGATTATGGCTTTGCACAAGGAGAATTTGGCACTGGATGCAATCTTAGAAGCGAAAGCAATAAAAGAAATTGGACCTTGGTATGCGGATGTGGTCAACTACCTAGCTAGTGGCGCATCACCACCCAAGCTTGAAGCCTACAAAAATAAGAAATTATACAAGGAGAATAAGCATTACTATTAGGATGAGCCTTTCCTATATAGAGAATGCAAAGACAAGCTATTTAGGAGGTATATTTCGGAAGAGGAGATTCTCGGTATCATATTCCATTGTCATGGTTCAGATTATGGAAGTCATTTTGCCACTTTCAAAACGGTCTCAAAGATTTTGCAAGCGGGTTTTTGGTGGCCTACAATGTTCAAATATTTTAATGAATTCATAGCTCGATGCGATGCTTGCCAAAAGAAATGGAACATAAGTAGGAGGAATGAAATGTCACTAAGCCCGATCCTAGAAGTAGAAGTTTTTGACGTGTGGAGTATTGATTTCATGGGACCATTCCCATCTTCTCACGAAAATCAATACATATTGGTGGCAGTCGACTACGTCTCAAAGTGGGTCGAAGTAATAGCTAGCCCGACCAATGATGTCGAAGTAATAGCTAGCCCGACCAATGATGCCAAAGTGGCCATTAAGTTGTTCAAGACCATCATTTTTCCAAGATTTGGGGTTCTTTTGGTAGTGATTAGTGATGGTAGAAGTCAATTTAAAAACAAGGTGTTTGAGAGTCTATTAAAGAAACATGGTGTCAAGCACAAGGTAGCTACACCATACCATCCTCAAACCTCGGGGAAATTTGAAGTTTCCAATCGATAAATCAAGGCCATTCTAGAGAAGATGGTTGGCAAAAAAAAGAAGGATTGTGCCATCAAATTGGACGACGCTCTATGGGCGTATCGAACCGCCTACAAAACACAAATTATTACAACACCTTTCAATCTCTTTTATGCAAAGAGTTGTCATCTTCCGGAGTACAAGGCTCTATGGGCTAAACTTTGATATCAAAACAGCTTCCAAGAGGCGTTTGATCCAATTGGAAGAACTCGAGGAGATTCGCCAAGATGCATAAAGCTCGATGATTTATAAGGAGAAGACAAAGGCTTTCCATGACAAGAAGATTTTGAAAAGGGAGTTCAAGGTGGGGCACCAAGTGTTGTTATTCAACTCTCGAGTGAAATTGTTTCCCGGGAAACTAAAATCAAAGTGGAAGGGACCTTATGAGATCAAAGATGTTCATCTATATGGAGTAATTATCCTCGTGAACAAGGTTGGGTTGGAGTTCACGGTAAATAGACAATAGTACAAACCCTATTTGGCAAATGATGCAGTAGATGAGAGTGAGACGATCCCACTTTTGGATCCACCACACGCCTAACTGCCTCAAAATGTCAAGCTAGAGACATAAAAACAAGCGCGTTTAGGAGGCATTTCCATAATATCCTTTTGTACATATTCTTTTTATCTCTTATCTACTTTCATGTGTATGTTTGTGTGCCTTTGATCTCAGGAAGTAAGAGAAACCTTCATGGATGGTTTAGAAGGAAAACAAGGCAAGTTAAAGCTGGAAACAGCTGAAATCGACTAAGATCACTAACATGGTCGATATCCCTAATCGATATTTTAGGAACCTTAGCATTCATTTTTCTTGGTTTTCAACCTCTATTGTCTTACAATTAGCATTTTTCTCTTCACTTTGAGTCTCATTTAACTTAGGTTGAGTCTTAGTGTCCTAGGCATTATCCCATACATTTTCATTGTATATTGAGTCTATTTCAGGTACATTGGAGGCCTAGAAGTGAAAGGAACCAAGAAGGAATGGAAAGGCATAAAGAGGAGTGAAGAAAATACAAGACCAATGAAGTTCCACTGGATTAACTGTTGGGGTCAATTTTCCCCCCATCGAGATTGACTGTTGAAGATGGCTAAGTAAGATTTTAGGCCTAGCCAAATGTGGTGAGCCTAGCCAAACCCAGCGGGAGCTTTGATGGGCCGAACCAACTTCGGCGATAGGCGACGAGCCAAAACGCCAGTGACGAGCCAAAATGCCGGCGACGAACGACGAGCCAAAATGCTGGCGACGAGCCAAAACGCCGTCGACAAGCCAAAATGCTGGTGACGAGCCAAAACACCGGCGACAAGCCAAAACGCTGGCGATGAACTAAAATGTTGGCGACAAGCCAAAACGCCAGCGACAGCCAAAATGCTGGCGACGAGCCAAAACACCGGCGACGAGCCAAAACGCCGGCGACGAACCAAAATACTGGCGACGAGCCAAAATGTTGGCGAGGAGCCAAAATGCCGGCGACAAGCCAAAACACTGGCGACGAACCAAAACACCGGCGACAAGCCAAAATGCTGGGGACGAGCCAAAATACCGGCGACAAGCCAAAACGCTGGCGACGAACCAAAATGTTGGCGACGAGCCAAAACTCCAGCGACAGCCAAAATGCTGGCGATGAGCCAAAACACCGGCGACGAACCAAAATTCTGGCGACGAACCAAAATTTCGGCGACGAGCCAAAACGCCGGCGACGAACCAAAATGCTGGCGACGAGCCAAAATGTTGGCGACGAGCCAAAATGCCGGCGACAAGCCAAAACACTGGCGACGAACCAAAATGTTGGCGACGAGCCAAAACGCCGGGGACAAGCCAAAATGCTGGCGACGAGTCAAAACACCGGCGACGAACCAAAATGCTGGCGACGAGCCAAAATGCCGACGACGAACCAAAATGCTGGCGACGAGCCAAAATGCCGGCGACGAACCAAAATATTGGCGACGAGCCAAAACACCGGCGACGAACCAAAATGCTGGCAACGAGCCAAAACACCGACAACAAGCCAAAATGCTGGTGACGAGCCAAAACGCTGGCGATGAGCCAAAATATTGGCGACGAGCCAAAATGCTGGCAATGATCCAAACATGCGACGAGCCAGACAGGTGACGAGCCAAACAGGCGACAAGCGGGAGGGAGGTGACAAGCTAAACAAGCGACAAGCCAGACAGGCAACGAGACGGCGACGAGCCAAACTATCGGCGACCCAACAAAGACGAAGAGGCGACAAGCCGGACCTTTGACGACCCAACAAGACGAAGAGGCGATGAGCCGGACCTCTGATGACCCAATGAAGCAACGGGCCACGAGAGTTTGGTGGGCCGAGGTAACAAGTCAAAGCAAGAAGCCCACACCCGAACCGACTTAGATAAACCAGAGAAGAAAGGAAATCCTGAAGAATAAGAAAGTTTTCCTTTATCGTTTAGGAAGAGGTCTAGTCTACTTATTTTTGTATAAATAGACATGTACCCCTTTTTAAAGGGACCTCAATTTGACCTAGCAAACACTTGTGATTTTCTCTGCAACAGCTTTCTAAACAGCTTGAATAGAAACACCATCTTTAGATCTCTGTTCTTGTGTTTCTTTTCATAGAAGTTTTTCGAATCCCTTATTTTTCTTAACCAAGTTTAGTTGTGCGAGTTTCGACTCCTTAGTTGTGCGAGTTTCGACTCCCACAATTTGGCACCGTCTGTGGGGACTCTTAAACTTTTTGACACCTAAGAACCACCGAATGCGAGATCTGAAAAGATGACTACCGACGGAGAGCGGAGCGGCAAAGACGCGAGCAACACTGGCGCCGATTTTCCTGGAGCAAGAACCAATCCGTCGCCAGCGAACACAGAAGGCACTTCAGAAACGCTGACAGAGTTGAAAAACATGATGACCACGTTGCTGAAGAAGGTGGAGGAACAAGACAAGCTGAATAGCTCGCTGACGGAGAAAATTGAGAAATTGGCGACAGAGAGCCGAGCGCGAAACACACGAATCGGATGCATGGGTTCGATGATGAATCCACCTGTCAGTGGGATCGCCAGACGACTTGACTTAAACCCAACGGCCCTGGATTTTTCAACACCACGCGACACACCGAGGAATTTGGAAGGACTGCCACCGCCACATCCAATCGACGAACAAACACCCGCGGCGACCAGATCAAATATCACCGAGCCATCTCGACTGATCCGAGGAGCAAGAGTAGCCATCGATGGACGTGACCAACGCACCAACGGTGGGTCGGCTGCAGCAATCGTTCTCGATGAGGAGGGGCGCGAAGAAGGAGACCACAACACGGAGAATCTCGCTGACGAGGGATTCGCACCAACATCGATGGGAGCTCGAACCAGTGAAGGCGACGTCAACCTAAACCGAGCTAGGAACTTGGAAGATGAGGAAGAAATCTCCTATGGGTCCAACAGATGCAATATACCGACGAGCCAAGAATGACGAGTCGAGCCTAGAGAGAAGAGTTAGACAAAATCCGAGCCTCCTTGGATCGTGCCACTACTGAGGTGAGAGCCGTTCGATCCCAGGTGTACAAGGCAACCAGTAAAATCCCGGAGATTGACTGTGTACTAGAAAAAGCACATAACATGCCGTTTACAGCTCGGATTACTAAGGCAAGGGTCTCCGACCCCTGAAAGATCAAAATTCCGATTTACGGGGGGACCACCGACCCAAAGGAGCATATAATGGCGTTCATCATAGCAATGGGCCGAGCCAATTTTAGGGAGAAGGAAAAAGATGCTTGGTTCTGCCTTCTGTTCGTGGAGCATCTAAAAGATGCAATCCTCCAATGGTTTTCCAGACTTGAGCGGAACTCCATTCACGATTTCCAACAGCTGTCTGCCGCTTTCCTGAAGCATTATTCCATGTTTATGGATCGAGGAGCTTCTGATGCCGATCTCTGGACATTAACTCAGGGGCCTACGGAGACAATACGAAGTTTCATGGGAAGATTCAAGACGGTGATGTCAAAGGTCGAAGGCGTAAGCGACAAGGCCATCCTGCTCGCATTGAAGAAGTCACCGTGGTACGAATCGGAGTTCCGAAAAGAAATCGCTTTGAATGCACCATTATCAATCCAAGACGCGCTACACCGAGCCTCAGATTTCATAGTTAACGAGGAAGAAATGAAGGTATTATCTCATAAATATGGAGTGGTGAAAACGATGATCCGCTCCACTCAAGCTCTGAACCCGCCGCATTACAGGAAGAATAATCAAGAAATCGGATACGAACATCACAAAGTACCCACTTTTGGAGGCACCCATAAGTATCAAGTAGGTGCCGGTCGTGGGACAGTCCCTTGGAATACTTATGACGAGAAGGCATACTGCGAATACCATTGTTACTACGGACACTTAACCATTAATTGTCTAAGTCTTGGAACAAAACTTGCGGCGAAACCAATGGCAGGAGATCTTGGCGACACTACAAGCCTTAACGATTTTGAACGAGAAGATGAAAAATACCAGCCCGATCAGACCGTCCGAACTGGAGATGCGGCTAAGAAACTGAGGCAAACCGACGAGGAAGAACATCAGGATTGCCGAAGAAGAATTAACATGATAATGGGAGGATCCCAATACTGCATGGATACGGTGTCCGCAATCAAGGCTTTCCAGTGCAAGGCGGATGTTAGCACCAACTGGTCGGCGCCCGCCAATTTGCCAAATGATATGATTTCATTCGAGCAAAATGAAACTGTCGGCATTGACCAGCCTCATAACGATCCTCTCGTTATCGAGCTAATTATAAGAGACCACGACATTGCCAGAGTGCTGATAGATACAAGAAGTTCTGTCGATGTTATTTTTTGAGAAACGTTACGGCGTATGGAGATCAGTTTATTCGAAGTTACAGCAATACCGAAGCCACTGACCGGATTTTTAGGAGAAACAACAATGACCCTTGGAACGATTAGACTACCCATCTGAGCCGAAGGAGTAACAAAGATAGTAGAATTTTCGGTGGCAGACCATCCCGCGATATACAATGTAATCATGGGAACCCCTTGGATAAATTCTATGAGAGATGTCCCATCAACATACCACATATGCATAAAGTTCCTGACGCCGAACGGAATCAAAATCATTAGTGGAAATCTGAAGGAGTCCAGAATTTGTGTTATGGCCGAGCATAAGCTTAGGAATCCTGTAGCAGAATTTAACATGAAGACGAAGCAGAAGAAAGTCAAGGTGAATCGGGAACCTAAGAACGAACTAGCCAACTTCAATTCACCCGGAAGTGTATGAGCTCGCTAACATGGCCAGTATTCCAGTACCAAGATATTGGAACGCAATGCACCTAAAAAAAGTACTATCACTGAGACACTTCACATGAACTACAGGACGGCTTGATCCCTGCAAATGGTACGTAGGCACCTCGTCTTCGGATGGGTTCAGCTGTCCCCCTCCATAAAAGGGGAGGGGGAGTGGGTACGTATACATGTATACTCCCATATCTCGGAAACACGATCTTTCGCATTACACTTTTCAAAAAAAATCATCTCGGTTTTTGTTTACACGTTTCACTTCGGTTTTACCCATACATTGATTTCAACACTAACTTTTTCAAACACAAATTCTTATCATTTGATTTGCGCAAATCAAAACTTTACATCCTTCGCGGATTTTTATCATCTCGTCTGTTGCTGGCCACAACAGACGAATCACTGCATCCTTTGTGGATTTAACCATTATTTCTATATGGAATAGGGTTCTCCAACATCCTCCCACGGGTATAAAAGTGCGTTATATAAATTTTGACCGGGCATATCCTGGTCTAATATCTAAAAGGTATATCCTGAACGATATTCTTACAAGTTTACCTTCGAGAGGGACCCGTAAGTTGAAAACTCGCAAGTCTTAAAACTCGAAATAAACTCTTAAACCCAGTAAACACCTCTCGGTACACTAGTCATCGACATCTCAGAAGCATAATACTAAACCCACAAGTTAGTATGATATTTTAAACATGTTTCATCGTCAAAAAATGGGAATGTAAGTCGGAACACCGCAAGCCCTAAAACTGGCAAAGCGCTCAAAATCCAGCAACCGATCGCTGGTCGCAACATCTCAAAATCATAGTACTAGACATATCTCGTCTAGTATGAGATACATAAATATGTTTGGTCAAAATCCTGCAATCACACGTTTCTTAACACGTTGGTCTTTAACATCTCAAAAATATAGTACTAAACGTATATCGTGAACATATTTTATCGAAATGGGCATGTAAGTCGATACTACATCGCAAGCCCTAAAACCGAAGTAAATAATCAAAACCCAACAATCGTTCGATCCTTAGCACGATAGTCTTTAGCATCTTAAAACCTAGTATACAATGCTTCATAGCACACTGATACTTAGACACATATCAACGAGATAGTTTTGGTGCGCGTCGCCTCGTCATGATATACTTGGCACAACATCTCGGCAAAATGCCTCATCACATTTTCCTCGACAAAACACCGTTTTCCTCGGCAAAACGCCTCGTCAAATACTCTTGTGTCAAAACGGTTCAGCGATCTAAGCATCAAAACCAACTCGGTAACAACAAATAGGTCGAAGATATGCAAACAGCTTGGCGGTATGCCAAACTGCTTGGCGGTACGCCAAATGGCTGCGCGGTATGCCAATGGCTCAACGGTATGCCAAACAGCTCGGCGGTACGCCAAACGGCTCGACAGTATGCCAAACGGCTCGGCGGTACGCCAAACAGCTCGATGTTACGCCAAACAGCTCGGCAGTCTGCCAAACAACTCGACGATATGCCAAACAGCTCGGGGGTATGTCAAACGCCTCTGCAACAAGGCACGCCGTAATGGCTCGGCAACGTGCCAAACTAATAGTGGTTTGGCAAACAATGATCCAATGGTACGATGAGCCAAACGGCTAGGCAACGTCTATCACCAAAGCAATTCAGCAACATAACAAATCAAATGGGTTTGGCGGTACGTCAAACACCTCGGCAACTTTTTCGAGGAGCTGCTCGGAAATCTAAGATGAAACGGCTAGGCAACATTTTCAGCTCGACGCGTTGATTTTGTTCATAACTACTTTTACCTCGTCCCAATCATCTCTGAGTCTGACGAGTTGCGGGGTTAACTGTTCGGGTCAAGTTTCGCCTCACCAAGACCAACGACTAAAATGGCTAAGTACAAGAATTGGGCCTAGCAAAACATTATGTGCGTAACTGAATATTTTGGGCCTAGCCAAATATTTTGTGCCTAGCCAAATATTTTGTGCCTAGCCAAACATTTTGTGCCTACCGAATATTTTGTGCCTAACCAAACATTTTGTTCCTAGACAAACATTTTTTGCCTAACCAAATATTTTGTGCCTAGCCAAACATTTTGTGCCTAGCCAAATATTTTGTGTCTAGCCAAATATTTGTGCCTAGCCAAATATTTTTAGGCCTAAACAAAACCTTCAGAACAGATTGACTAAGCCGTAAACGGCTCAGTTACGCACTCAATAGCACGGCTCGACAACATCATCAGCAAAAATTGCTCGGCAAACTGGCATGCGAAACGGCTAAGCAGCATAATCACTAAAACAGCTCGGCGGTACGCCAAACTGGTCGGCGGTATGTCAAACACCTCGGCAACATGACACGCCAGTGTGGCTCGGTAACAAATACCTCGAACATGAACGCCTCGATAATAATATCTCACCTCGGCAACATGGCGAGCCTAAACGGTTCGACAAAAATTTTCACCATAGAGATTAGGCGGCATAAAAGGGGTCTCGACTGTCAATCTCGGAGATGACAAACTTTCACCTCGTCATCTTCATCACTGTTGGGGTAAATTTTCCCCCCATCGAGATTAATTGCTGAAAATGGCTAAGTAAAGATTTTAGGCCTAGCCAAATGCGGTGAGCCTAGCCAAACCCAGCGGGAGCTTTGATACGCCGAACCAACTTCGGCGGTAGGCGACGAGCCAAAATGCCGGCGACGAGCCAAAATGCCAACGACGAACCAAAATGCCGGCTACGAACCAAAATGTTGGCACGAGCCAAAACGCCGGCGACGAGCCAAAATGTTGGCGGCGAGCCAAAACGCCGGCAACAAGCCAAAATGCTGGCGACAAACCAAAATGTTGGCGACGAGCCAAAACGCCGGTGACTAGCCAAAATGTTGGCGACGAGCCAAAATATTGGCGACGAGCCAAATCACCGGCGATGAACCAAAATGCTGGCGACGAGCCAAAATGCTGGCGACGAACCAAAATGCTGGCGACGAGCCAAAACGCCGGCGACGAACCAAAATGCTGGCGACGAGCCAAAACACAGGCAACAAGCCAAAATGCTGGCGACGAGCCAAAATATTTGCAACGAGCCAAAAATGCCGGCAATAAGCCAAAACGCTGGCGACGAGCCAAAACGCTGGCGATGAGCCAAAATATTGGCAACGAGCCAAAATGTCGGTGACGATCCAAACATGCGATGAGCCAGACAGGTGATGAGCTAAATAGGCGACAAGCCGGCGGGAGGTGACAAGCTAAACAGGCAACGATCCAAGCAGGCAACGAGATGGTGACGAGCCAAACTGTTGGCGACCCAACAAAGACGAAGAGGCGATGAGCCGGACCTCTGACGACCCAACAAGACGAAGAGGCGACGATCCGGACCTCTGATGACCCAACAAAGCAACGAGCCCAACATCTTGTTGGGCCGAGGCAACGAGCCACGAGAGTTTGGTGGGCCGAGGTAACAAGTCAAAGCAAGAAGCCCACACCTGAACCAACTTAGAGAAACCAGAGAAGAAAGAAAATTTTGAAGAATAAGGAAGTTTTCTTTTATCGTTTAGGAAGAGGCCTAGCCGACTTATTTTTGTATAAATAGACATGTACCCCTTTAAAAAACGGATCCAGAATTTGAGCTAGCAAACACTTGTGATTTTCTCTGCAACAGCTTGAATAGAAACACCATCTTTGGATCTCTGTTCTTGTGTTTCTTTTCATAGAAGTTTTTCGAATCCCTTATTTTTCCTAACCAAGTTTAGTTGTGCGAGTTTCGACTCCTTAGTTGTGCGAGTTTCGACTCCCACATCGACCAAGGTTGCTCCTTTGGTCGATCTCAGTGGTCCATCCAGACAACACTAGTAGCAAAAGTGACTGAACGCTGGATCGACCAAGATGTCTTCCTTGGTCGATCTCAGTGATCGATCTCATGCGCAAGCAGAAAAATGCAGATGCAGCCTAAAATGACTTAAAGATCATGTCTTATGGAGGCCTTCCTGTGCCCATTTTAATCTCAAACTTGGTGGGAAGATAGTAAATTAAGTTAGCTTCACTTGAGCGTTGGATTCAACTCATTCCGAGCTACGATTCAAAAGTTATGATCAATTTAGTGAGTACATATCAGACTGATCGATCACAAGAGCCTATTTATATGATGAAGTTTGCATTTTTCATGCCAAATTAGTGAATCTTTCTCTAATCTCTCTTTTAATCTTTCATTATGTTTTTCTTTAAACCCAGACGAGGATTGGGGATGAGGCATAGACGTGTCCACCAAGCTAGCTAGTTAGGCCTCTTTAGACTAATTTCTGTTTTTTTAGATTTCGGTTTAGGTTTTGGTTTTGGGCTTTCTTTTCTTTTCGATGTTGCAACTGGTACTCAGCTAGCTTGGAATTTTTTTTGTCTTTTAAATTCTTTTACTCAATATCAATGAGAATTCTAGACTAAGTTTGGAATGAACATTAAGCTGGGTAAAAATCCTAAGGACAATACATTATAAAGGCTAGACCCCCGAAGGCAGGGAGGATGATCTAAAGACATCAACTCCCACCTTCCATCCGTGTATGGATCTAATTTAAAGGGGGATAACTTTTAACATCCCAAACCGAGGACAAAGACCGCTGAAGAGATAACAAGAAAAATGGAGGAAAAGAGACTCGTTCCCAAAGGAAGATCGGGAAAATGTGGGTTACCCACGAGTAAAAAGGGACAACTAAGTCATACCCGTGTAAGGGTCAGGGCAAGGAAGCCTCCACTAGGAAGAGATGAGAGGCAAGAACCATTTTCGGATGGAAAATAAGAGATGAGCTCATCTCGGATGGGAAATGAGAAATGAGATCATTTCCGTATGGGAAATGAGAGATGAATCCATTTCCAATTAAGGACGAAAATGGAATAGAGGGAAGGGACGGTTTTGGTCCATAGGGCATTTGGACTGGAAACTAGGAAGAGCTTTAAGAATAATCTAAGAAGGTTCCAGAAGCTTCAAAAGAACTAGAAAAAGGGGCGACGTAGCTGGACAGTTTAGGAAATAGGGTTGAAAAAAGGAATGTAGGGAATATTATCACTAAAGGGGTTGTGAGTATAAATACAACTTGCCCAAAATGAGCTCCACCCACAAGTATTCTCCATATAACCACAATATAGAGGTTGTGTCGAGGGTTAGAGTCCCTTGCCGGTTTTTGGAGGTTGTGTCGAAGGTTAGAGTCCCTGGCCGGCTTGCCAAGTTTCCTAAGGTCATGGAGTTGGTGGACTCTATTGAGAGCATTGAAAACCATGGAGACAGATGGGCTCGCATTTTTACTATATCTGTGTGGTGTGGTGTGAAAACTATAAAGAGTAGTGAGACTTTCATGGTTACTTAGTATGCTAGCCACCATTAGTATACATATAATGACTGTCTCATGACTGCCAGGCAGATCGTGTGGAGGTCATTAGAAGTAGAGGATGAGGATTATGGTTTAGTTAGGTTGTAAAACGGGGATAACCATTTTACTAGGTATTCGTACTCACCCCTTACCAGACCTTGGAGGAATGGTGTTCCAGTCGAATATACCATAGGATGGCACAAGTGGAAGAGGTAGCATGCAATGGAGAGGACTTTCGAAGGCGTGGTGAACGGGATCCCTATGTTGTAAAGTTCCAATGAACTTTATGTATTAAGAAATTTTTGAGCAATAAAATATACAAAATTTTTTAAAACTCAGAAAAGAAATCATAGTTCTTTGGATTGGGTGTTACAGTTAATCCTGAATAATTCAAACTATGAACTCTTGGGAAATTCCTGAAAACCCAACGCTTAAATCTTATTGCTTACATCGCTTTTAATTTACTACTTTTATTTACTTGCATTCAAAACCCCATAAAAATATGTTTTACTTAGCTTTATTCTTATTTCTGAATTACCATTGTGCATTCAAAGTCTCTGTAGGATCGATTCCTAAGTAGTACAACTGATTTGTTGTGCACTTGCAACTTAGGATTATTAGATTTAGTGTAAAACCTGACTCACATCACTTGGTTATTGTATTCTTGCGTAAAACCTGACACACGTCAGTTATATTTTTCTTTTTCGGTTTAAAAAAAAATATTTTTCTCTTTTTGGGTTATTTATAGTTGCTTTCGGAGCTTTCATAAAATAAATTTGGTTGTTAAATTTGTCCAATAGATTTACATTTGTGACTTTTTCTGGTTTTGTAATTGAATGGGAACATCCAGAGCAATAAATAATATAGACTGAAATAAATTGGGTGATCGATCCATAGCCCCACCGAAGAGTTTATGTCTTCTTCTAGCCACACAAAGATTGAGCATCTTTAAGGAAATTTTCCTAGGATAAATTTATTTGGTTGAGTCAAAATTGTATGAAATTATGACATTTTCTAGGAACATATGCTTTGATATTGAGACTTAGTGACCATTGCAGCAGGTTATTAAGACAGAGGATTCGAAAACCCCATGACTGGACTCCCCCAAGAAAAAATTTCAACTTGCATTAATTTGATGAATCTGATTTTGCCTCTATATTATTAGACTTCTAACATGACTTAATTTTTCTCTTTAAAAGTGTTAGATCAGGAAAACGAATCAAGTATTCATGACTTCTTATTCTCTTTACCACTCTCTGTTGATCCTGAATGGCCAGCAAATCTTTAGTTGGTACCACACCTTAAACCTTTATCTCTTTTCAGACCTCACGCATTCTTGTCTTCATTGTCATATCTCCAGATATGTGTAATTACGTTGGAGAGAAAAAGATTTACACAGTTTTCCAGTCACTGGATATGCAGGGATTGAGAACACCTGGTGGAGTTCTTTGGATTGGGTGTTACTGTTAACCGTGAATAATTCAAACTATGAATTCTTGGAAAATTTCTGAAAACCCAACGCTTAAATCTTATTGCTTACATCGCTTTTAACTTACTACTTTTATTTACTTGCATTCAAAACCCCATAAAAATCTGTTTTACTTAGTTTTATTCTTATTTCTTGATTAACATTGTGCATTCAAAGTCTCTGTGGGATCGATTTCTAAAGTAGTACAATTAATTTGTTGTGTACTTGCAACTTAAGATTATTAGATTTAGGGTAAAACCTGTCTCACATCACTTGGTTATTGTATTCTTGGGTAAAACCTTACACACGTCAGTTATATACTTCTTTTTCGATTTTTTTTTATATTTTTCTCTTTTTCGTTATTTATAGTTGCTTTCGGAGATTTCATAAAATAAATTTGGTTGTTGAATTTGTCCAGTAGATTTACATTTGTGACTTTTTCTGCATTTGTAATTGAATGGGAACATCCAGTGCAATAAATAATATAGACTAAAATAAATTGGGTGATTGATCCACATCCCCACCAAATTTTTTATGTCTTCTTCTAGCCACACAAAGTCTGAATCTCTTTAATGAATTACACAAAGCGAAATTTTCCAATCCAAAACAATACAAATTTTAAAAAATCGATCCAAAACCACATAAAATTTGAAAATCGGTTTTTTGTTCAATTTAGTCACAAATGTAATTTTAAAATATAAATTAAACCGATTTCGTAACTATCGATGAAGTCGAAATAAAAAAAATTGGATGAGGAGGTTTAAGGTTCAAACTAAATAAACATTGTCGGGTATTGGTTGTGAAGTCGGTTTAATTTTGATTTTAAATCGTGTTTTTTACTAAATTAAAGAAATAACCATCAAATTCTAAATGCATGTGGTTTTGGATCTATTTTCAAACTTTGTGTGGTTTTATATCGATTTTCAAAATTTATGTCGTTTTGGATTAGAAAGTTTAGTTTTTGTAATTCTTTAAAGAGATTCAAATTTTGTGTGGCTGGAAAAAAACATGAAACTTCCGGTGGGACTGTGAATCGATCTTAAAAACTTTATCTACCGATTTTTAAAATATCTTTTTTTTGCCTTCTTTATAATTATGGATTTTTAATATCTAATAACTATTTAATTATTATATCATATGCCATTTATTTCTTTATATATTCCACAAAAAATATAAGTGAACCGGAAGTTATATAGATAAAAAAAAATTTGACTCGTGGATTAAAATTGTTGAATAAACATCATCGAAAGAAAAATTTGAGATGATTTATATAAAAATAATTCACTCCATATTTTATAATTATCAAATTATTGATTATCAATATCAATTCTAATTATAAATTACTTTCAATAGATCATCTCCCGCCCGAGCTTGGCATGGACAAGTTAACTAGTTACACTTAAAAAAAAAAAAAAAAACAAAATTCACAAAATGGACGGTGTGAACATAAAGAAATATACATAATAACATCGATCAGACATACAATTTCTCTTGTTCGAAGTTTGAAACTTGAGGACATCTTATGATGGTTCTAGAAATGACAACCGAAAATATTTTCTGATATTCGGTTTGGTTCTATTAAAACCGTGAAGTTATTTCGATTCTCTAGATTATGTAGTGAAAATTGACAAACCAAGATGGGCTTCGGACGTCTATTCGCCGGTGAGCCGGTGCATCCAATGCGGCAACGTTGAATTCGTCGGCCGAACTAGGGTTCCGGCATCTACTTCTCCCACTCCGTTACTTTGTAATGTGCTCCTGTAAGTATATAATATATTAATCCATTCCATATAAATGATAAACAAATGTTTGTAGCTACGAATATATTAAGGATGCAAATTATAACGTGTTACTATTATTGATTAGTAAAATTAACTTACTATTGTTATTAATCAACATCAACACATTATAATTTGTATTTTTAATATCTGTGTAGCCAACTGATATCGATATATAGAAAACTGAAAACTTATAGTACCCAAGAGATAGAGGAGGAGAAGGAGATGTAGGTCCAGGCAGCGGCTGCGGTGGCTCACATGGGGGAGTTGTCAAGGAGGCTAAGCCTGGGCTGAGGTTTTGCGGCTCAAAGTCTTCTCTTTGATCAGCCTGCCCAATTCAATACTTGTTATAGGTAAGCTATTTTTCGTTTTGAGATTAACTTAACGTTCATTATATACATGTAATTGGAGGATTCTATACTAAAAGCTAGAGTAATATCTAACAATTTAAATGCTATTGCATTAAATATAAAATCACTTATATACATCAAGTCTCAAAGATTTTGACATCCATTTCACCTTCTTTGTTAGCTGTTTCTTCAGTTCTTTTAGTTCCTTCTCCTATATGCCAACAAAAGAAAAGTCGCACATTTATTAATTTAACTCATTCGGAAACTCAAGTATTCTAGATCTAGAATCTGTTTCTGCGGTTCGGAAAAACGAAGACTAGCAATCGCAAAAGGACCGGCAGGTACTCGAGAGTTTTGCAAGGTACAACCATAACAAAGATCAAGTGCTTCTAAATCAGTATATTACCTTTTTCTGGAGCTGTGCTATGGACTCTACCATGAGCTGGTTCTGTGCTCCCAAACCAAAACAATAGATACATGATCATGTATGTATACAAGATATAATATAATGTTTTCATGGATATAGATAAATAACCTTTCTAGAGCGAGTTCTCTTGAGAGCAGTATCAAGTTGCATCTCCAAACCCTGAAGCTCCCTGATACTTAGAGCATCCACCTCTTCTCCTTTTAAGTGCCTTACATTAAATAAAGAAATAAATCAAATGAAGATGCAATTTATTATATTGTATATATTTAGATACGTATGTATGTATGTATGGATGATACTATATAATAAAAAGTTTCTAACCTTATGCTTCTTTGCATGACATCAATCATCCTCAATAGCTTTGAACATTCTGTTGAACACTCTCCCTGCAATTAACAATAAGAAGCAGACAAACAATAGATAGTTAAATCTACTATAGAGAATGATTCATATTTATAGATATTGATTTTATGTGCTTAAGAACCTGTGAGTCCAAATTTGGTGCAGGACTATCTTGACCGGCGTATGAACATCTCTCATATCGATCCAGAATTCTCTCCATGCTAAACATTGTTAGATTAAACTTGAATGAATACTCGATGTATTTGCTATCACGATACCGTATATTGAAAATTCATCATTTTCTAAGTCAGTTGGTAAACTTTTTTTAATTTAGTTTTGGAAAAAGAAACAAAAACATTTTTTAAATTATATGCATGATCACGCGCATATAATGTTTAGTACTATTGAGAACTTTGATCCACATTTGCATACCATTCTGTACACCGTTTTACAGTATTGTTTGGACTATAGTTATCAATAGATCAAAGTTAACCAAAATTTTACAGTATTGCTTAGACTACAGTAATCAATAGACCAAAGTTAGCCAAAATTTTACAAAATGTTTGCAAGCAATTTCGTTTTGGACATTCTAGCTAGTTAAGCTCAGTGGCTAGAAAAGTAACATCGTGGGTGTGTATATTTTCATGTGAAGATCGAGGTTAGTCCTAGGTTCGACCAACAAAAAGGCAAAACAAGGCACAAAGCTCATGACAAAGGCTTGTCATGCTTCCAACAACGTTTTGCTGTGTATCTTAAAGATTTATTATAACACACAACGAAATCTTCATATTTACTATTATAATCATGATTGAAAGCTCACTCTTCCTATTTATAGTAGATTTGGTTTCTCTCTTTAGTATATTTGTGTACATTGGGATAATTTCAATACGAAATCCATGCCTATAATAATTTGCACCAAAATTTTATATGATATTTTCTTCCTATATATAGTAGAATTGGTTCTTTTTTTCGTAGTTCATTTGCACTAATGATAGAGTTTATCAAAAGATGAACCTAGGACATTGGGATAATTTGGACGGTGTCATCATAATATGTCTCCTAGTATTTTTTTACTATTCTATTTCGACCATTACCATTCTAAATTGTGTTGTCTTGTCACTATATAGTATGTAAGATCGTCAGATTAATATTGGTTTAAAAAAAAATTTGAATGCCTAATTTAGTTGTTTCTTGTTTCAACGATTACCACTTTTAATTATGTTCTGTTATCACCATAATATGTTTAGTTAAAAACCCATTAAACTTATTTTGTAATCCAAATATTTTTTAGTTTAATCTTTGAAATAAATAAAATGAACTTTAATCTTACATGAAAACCAAAAAAAAAAAAAAAACTTTAATCTAACATGAGTAGCCAAAGAAATGTACCTTTGAACATTAGATCTAGTCATTTATCCAAACCCTACAGGTGTAAGTCTAAATTTTATTTGTGGACTTCACTTGAAAATATCACTCAGAAATGGTAAGAAATATCTCTGATTATTTCGTGTATATTTAACACATGTCCTCGAGAATCAAATTGTTTTAATAAGTAGTTTTGTTTCTGTTTACATACACACAATTAGCATAATATTCTTCCATCATATGTTTCTGGGTAATTTATATATAATCAAAGAAACTGTTATATCTCACATTTATGGTTTGATGAGATCATTTCTTCTCATTTCTTTTAATTTAATATATATATATAGATTAATATTTCATTCTTGATGTTCTTCTCTAACATAGAGATGCAAGAACTGAACGTGTGTCTTAGACTCTCTCACACAAATACACTGCTATAGATTCATATATTTAATCAAATATCTCAGCCAAATTCACATCAATCTCCACTTTCCCAATATGTCAAAACATGAAATATAAGCTAATATATATATGTAGGTAAATAAGGACAGATGCGATCTTTACAAATAAAAAAAGAAGATTCGAAGTAAATTAATAAGCTTGGGAAGAAATTGGAACCTGGAACCAGCAGAGTACTCAAAGAGCTTGCCTTTGGGGGAGAAGACAATCAAAGCAATATCAGCATCACATAACACTGAGATCTCTTGAGCTTTCTTCACCAACCCCGTCCTTCGTTTCGAAAATGTCACTTGTCTCCTTATCTTGTTCTCGATACGCCGTAGCTGAACCCTTCCCCTTCCCATTTCTTCAGAAATTTCTCAGGTTTTCTTGGAACACCAAAGAGAAAAACTAAAAGAAGACCTTGACCAAGAAAAAAACCCTAGCTAGATTCTCTCTCTTAAAAAGAAGAAAGTAGAGTAAGATGAGAAATTACGCAACGATTTGATGTAAGTTTCTATTTTTGTGAACTTCGTTTATATACATATATTTATACACACAAAGGCATAAATGGAGGAAAAAAGAGAAAGTATCATATGATACAATTAGGGAAAGTGAAAGTAGAAAACTAGTATTTATGTCTATATGTCCGAAATAGTCTTGACGATCAATTATTATTAGTTAATGAAGCAATTATTTAACTCAAATTGCTGGTTTTAATTGTACGGAGTTTGGCTGGATCCAATTCAATATAGAAACTGTAATTATCAATATCAAAGTTATACTAACAAATGCTGCTATTCCATTGGATCTTTTGACCATATGATATAAAATATAGGAATGGATAAGAAGATACATATTAAATATTAATTAAGAACTTGACCTATCACAATGTTAACCACCACATGACAACAGATAATTTATTTGTATGTTAAAGACAAAATTTGAAAACCCTTAAATGGAATAAAAGGAAACCAGATTAAAAAAGAGTATAGATGGGAAGATCAACTAACAACTTAGAAATAGATTTTCACGATAATTCGCGTTATATTCGCGTTTAAACTGATAACTAAAATATTACTGAACGACTGAGAAATCTTACTTTACATACTAACCATTGTTTTTTTCTTTCTTTTCATTGTTGACATACCGACTAAAAAGATGGAGGAAAAAAACTGCAATTTTTTTTTTTTGGGGCATAGAATGAGCGTGTATCACAAATAGAGAAAAAATAATTTCTCAAATATTATTAATAAATAAAACCTATATAAAATCATAAGCCTATTAATCGACCTATTTACAAAAGGAACCTCAAACTCCTACAAATCCTAATTAATTAGGATAAGATAAGTTATTAACATATAAGAAGTGTTGAATATATAAATATATATATTACATAATTATCTTAAATTTAAGTTGCACTAAAGCTTTTAGCTATATATATATATATATATATATATATATATATATATATATATATATAATTTAATAACAGAATATAAATGCAGTTTAATTATAGTATTATGTTCTAAAAGTTTATCAATTTTCACAATACAAATAGATCTTCATCTTTATCATAGAATGTTATTAGCGCTAACTTCAACTTCTTCGTTCAATTTAAAAGTTTACTTCATTTCAAACTTATTAGAACTGTCTGATATAATTGTAATCCAAATTGTTGTTTTTGTTGCCCTTTTGGTCTGGAAAAGGATATTGGTTTGGTGCGGTTTTGAGTTAAAATTAGCAATCATTAGTGAAAACAACAATTCAACGAGTTTATCTAACTATTTACTCCTTGTTTAAGTTACACCATCAATAATATTGGCTTGTCCTATGTGATTGTAGTCACCTACTGGTGATGATTTTTGCTTCTTGCATTATGAATTAAAGTACTTTCAGAGTTTAAAAACAAAGAAAAAGTTGTGTAGTTTGAATCGTTTTGAAAAACTTAAAATTACTACTTCAGAAATTTATGTCAACTAAAATTCAGGTCAGTTTTTTCAATCTATCACTTCAGGAGTACACTGATCCGAGAAAAAAAGATCTTGTCATTTGACTAATTAGTTTTTTTTTTCATGGTTATTTATACAACTGCCATTTGTTTGTTACTCAGTTCAAATTCTTTCCCTCCTAATAATCTTGGGTTTCTGTTGAAAAAAGAAGAAGCTAACAGTAAAGCATTCAACTCTATTTCTAATATATAAATTCTGAAAATATATTGTAAGACAAGAATGTTAGAAAATTGGAGTGCCATGGTCAAAGAAGAAATTTTTAGGAAGAGCTTGATGGGAGTTAAGAGATGCGGGTGGAGTTATTGTGATGCACAATAGAAGAGCTTTTTCCAGCATAGAGAATCTAGAGGAAGCAAAGTTAAAAAATATTTTGTGACCTATAAAAAATATGTGAAGCCACAAAATCACCCGAATAATTTTTGCATCAGAAACAGTAAATTTGATAGGTGCGGTCAATAGGCCTCAAGTTTGGCCTTCATTCCAATACCAAGCATCTAAAATTCTATTTGGATTGGCTTATCTCAATGATTGGAGATTGGAATGTGAAGACAATGTTTCAAATAGAGGGATTTTTTCATTGTCCAGGGTGTTATTGCAGAAATTTTCAACCGTACGTAGATTTGCGTCATCTTTTTGGGCTAAAAAAAACTCTTTGACAACGAGAAATGCTTGCCCTATTTGTAAACCTACGTGCATTTCTATTTTTGCTTAGTTTCAGGTAATTGGTAGATTTTGACTGTTATGATATGTGCATTCTCTGTTTTTAAGTGATTTTTTTTGTAATTCACTTTTTGTTTTGACATAAAAATAAAAAAATGTTACAAAACTGATTGGGGAGCCATCAACGGTCAATGAACACATATTTTCATAGAAATCAATCCGTCAAAACATGTTTTTTCTAATGATCTTCAATCGGTCCTTTGATTTTCAACCTAATTTAATTTATTTTTTTGTCAAGAAGGTCCACTAGACTATTTTTAAATATTTTTGCAAGGATGTGACTTTTTTTGTCAAAGAGGTGATTTTTTTTGCAAGAATGTCACCCGAATCATTTTTGCATCAGAAACAGTGAATTTGATAGGTGCGGTCAATAGGTCTCAAGCTTGGCCTTCATTCCAATACCAAGCATCTAAAATTCTATTTGGTTTGGCTTATCTCAATGATTGGAGATTGGAATGTGAAGAAAATGTTTCAAATAGAGAGATTTTTCTCATTGTCCAGAGTGTCATTGTAGAAAACCATTTTCAACCGTATGTAGGTTCGGGTCATCTTCTTGGCTCAAAGAACTCTTTGACGGCGAACAATGCTTGCTCTCTTTCTAAACCTATGTGCGCTTCTATTTTTTGCTTAGTTTCAGGTAATTGGTGGGGTTTGACTGTTATGATATGTGCATTCTCTGTTTTTGAGTGACTTTTTGTAATTCACTTTTTGTTTTGATATAAAAATAAAAAATGTTACAAAATTGATTGGGGAGCCATCTGCAGTCAATGAGCACATATCTTCTTAGAAATCAATCCATCAAAACATATTGTTTCTAATGATCTTCAGCCGGTCCCTTGACTTTCAACCTAATTTAATTTATTTTTTTTGTCAAGAAGGTCTACTAGACCACTTTAATAAAAAATTTGCAAGGAGGTGACTTTTTGTCAATGAGATGACTTTTTTTGCAAGAAAGTCACCCGGATCATTTTTCCATCAGAAATGGTGGATTTGATAGGTGCGGTCAATAGGCCTAAAGCTTAGCCTTCATTCCAATACCAAGCATCTAAAATTCTATTTGGTTTGGCTTATCTCAATGATTGGAGATTGAAATGTGAAGACAAGGTTTCAAATAGAGGGATTTTTCTCATTGTCTAGAGTGTTATTGTAGAAAATAATTTTCAACCGTACGTAGGTTTGGGTCATCTTTCTTGGCTCAAAGAACTCTTTGACAACGAGAAATACTTGTCCTCTTTGTAAACCTATTCGCACTTCTATTTTTTGCTTAGTTTCAGGTAATTGGAGGGGTTTGACCGTTATGATATGTGCATTCTCTATTTTTGAGTGATATTTTTGTAATTTCCTTTTTGTTTTGATATAAAAATAATAAAAATGTTACAAAATTGATCGGGGAGCCATCAACAGTCAATGAGCGTATATCTTCTTAGAAATCAATCCGTCAAAACATGTTTTTTCTTATGATCTACAGTCGGTCCCTTGATTTTCAACCTAACTTTTTTTTTTTTTTTGTCCAGAAGGTCCACTAGCCCACTTTTTTTTGTTGTTGCAAGGAGATGAAGTCGAATTCCAGTAAAAAACTCGTAGAAGTGAATTTTTAATCACTTGTCTAAAGACACTTCTCAATAAACTACTTTTCTTTATTTTTAAATAATTTTTTTATTGATTGATAAATTTTGTACTACAAAATAAAATAAAAATCCAGCTTATAAGTGCTTCTGTAATACTTTTACCATCCAGTGGACTACACATTTTGGGGTGCGTCCTATTAAACGCTTCTGCAATACTTTTGCCATCCTTTACGCATGCTAATTAAGTGCTATAAGTAAATATGATTACATGAATTTGGTTATATATATTGTCTTAACAGAAATTGACATAAGAAATTGAAGAACATCATATGAGCATCATAACAAATTGGCATAAAAACCCGACGAGAGAAAAAGCAAGGAATGACAAATGGGCCACGAGCTTGTTTCCTCAAATTGTGCTTATAAATTTAAGAGAATACTAGGTGATCGGGCCGCACATTTGCGGGCTATAGTATATTATTAAATGTTACAATTAAAGTTTTTAATAGTGATGTCGAGTTATGTATTTTACTAGGATTGCTTAGTTGACGTTCACAAATATAGGTTGACACTTGGTTATTAATGTATTTACGTATCTCATTTTTAATTGTTTATATGATTCATAATTATTCATTGTCATTTTAAGCAATATGATAACTGTTGTGTTAATTTTTGAAAATATTGTGTAGTATATAGTTGATTTTATGGCAAATGTATGAAGGTACAACTGGAAATTTGAAAGTTTTAACATATGTAGAAACACAAAAACCAAAAAAAAGATGTTTTGAAAGTTACATAAGCAATAAACTTAGCATAATAGAAAGTACTTATAGTTTTTAGTTGTTTAAAACAAAACATAACATATGATAGACTCTCCATTTGAATGGAGGATATTGTTGTTTGGATTAACCGAACCTTGATGGAAACCTATGAACAAAACAACGTATCTTTTAGTTTCTAAGTGAGAGTTATATAGAAGTAGTTTTGTATACATTAATCTGATAGAAAGACAATTACTTGGTCCGGAAGTTAGCAACTTCTGGAATCTCTGGATCAAACTGTATCTCTGATATCCCACCAGAATTTGAAATCTCTAAACGACCTATGATAAGTATAAAGTTCCAAAATTTGTCATTTTATACATATAGATGAGAATATATAGTATGAAGACAAACAAATGAGAAACTGACATTGACGGTAAGAAACACGCCAGAACCTAAAGACACCAATGAGTATATCTTCAAGTGTATCGTCCCACTTGTGACTCAATTCAACAACACTTCTTACATAAGCAATGCATTAAAGTTCACTTTCACTGTAATATTTTAAACGGATTGTACTCAACAATCTATAGGAAATCCATAACAAAAATATGTAAAAACTTCATTATGAAACTTACAACATATCAATTAGCCATAAATGCTTGAAAGTCAAACTGGATCCGAAAATATTTTCGTAATTAAGGATCATCATCAACAACCTGAAAGGGAACAACTCTTGTAATTGCACCGATTAAGTTTGTTGGTTATAAGAAAAATACATTAAACAATCAACCATGAACGTACAAATTAACAAAGGTATTGCAAATTAAATAGACATACAACCAAGATAATCAATATCGACACGACCATCTTTGATAATTTGAAAATTAACGAAATCCATGAAATAATCATCTTTCACTGTGTAACTGTCTGAGACAGACGTGTGTTCGAGGAAATTTATATGCCAATTGCTGAATGTGTTCCTTGGTTGAACATACGTTTCCACAACCTTAAAATCAGTTATACATTTCCATGCACCTTCTGCTTAGATATCATTAAACTTTGAATAAAACTGAGAAGAAACTGTTCTTTGGATCTTGTAGCCCTAAACATATATATTAATGTCAAATTCGTAGTAACAAAATAATTTAATGAACGAACTTGATACAAATAAAAGATAAATATACAATAACTTACATTCTTGTCAGCCAGAATGAAATGCAACTGGCTATTGTTATTCTGCGTATTCACGATCTATTTCTTGATAATCTTCACACGAATTTTCCAATCATTCTTCCATAAATGCAAGTTGTATACAAATGTACTTCCGTCCATTATTTCTTCTGGGAGTTTTTATGAGAAATCAGACCCTAAAAATATTTTACGAGAAAAAATTGGTTTATATTATTTATAGATATGAAGAGATGTGTTAAAGGCTAAAAATAACTGAATATTTATAGAAAGATTGTGATTATTCTCTGCAAACCATTTTAGTAACAAACTGTTTAAGATTTGTCATATTTACAAAATATTTTATTTGCTATATATTTGATAGAATAAAGATTTCGTATCAAAACTATATTCCATATATATTATCTATGACTTCCAAATCATGACACTATTGAATCTAGAATTGTCATATCCAAACGTATTATCTATGTATTTGAATATATTCATGAAATGAAAGAATTTATTTCAACTTCGAGTGTATCAAAAATAGCTTTTCAGATCTCTCTCTTATAAAAAACAATACAAATACTATTAAATGCAATATAAATATAAGGAAAAATATATTGTTATACAATTCAGATTGGATAATCTTGTAGTTAATTTACAAAGAAAATAGTAATATGGCAAACTTGCATATTTTTGTATTCCAAGATCGTATCAAATATATGAATAGATTCATATTAATGTCATATTAATAAAACTCATCATAATTGGTTAGACTATTAAGGAATAACATATATTATTTAACTATGTCTAACATATCTATTTATATGTTTACGCAAAATTAACCAAACTGTTTTTGTTATTTCAGTCGGCTCTAACACTATTTTAAATTATGATAAAAAATAAATCTCTAACCAAAAATAAAATGTCATACAATTTTGACAAATATGATAAGAGGCATACATAAAAGAGAAATCTATTGATGAAACAACTATTAAAAATATCGATGTCTTAAAAGAAAAGAGATTACAGAATTTTCATACAACCATAACTTTGAAGCTAAGTCTTAAATACGAAGTGCAATACCCATATACAAATGAATTTAATTTATTCTGACGGTTGATATTGATAAGACGAATAGGGTCATCATTGTATGCATCTTCTATCATCGATACAACACCAGATGTTCGAAACCTATTATGCATTTTCTAAATATTTGTTAAAACACGTTTGAATAAGTGTAATGTCAACTCAAATGGTGTAAATAAACATGCTCTTACCTTTGCTATGCTTCGTATACGGCAGGGATTGATGGATTAATAAAGAGTTCAGAAAATTGATAGCGAGCAGAAAGACGTATATCACCTGTAGTTCGAAGATTTAGCAAGTTAATCAAAAAAGTACTCAACTATACAATAGTTCTCTATGTTTGAATCAAGTAGTAACATTACCTCCAAAATCATTCATTTCCCAAAAGCGTAGCACACATAAGATGACCTTACCAATTGGCTGTAATCGCCAATAAAACTCAAATTGATCAGCAAATTGACCCTTTGCAATACACTTGATCCTTGGCCTCTACATTTCACAAAGTCGAGAAAGAGGATTTGTATAATCAAAATTCTTAAAACATATAAAATGTGAATTATATTATTAACAATATACTTACCGGAAATCCTTCAATGTGAAGTGCATAATTTTCTGATTAGGGAGAATGTAAGTGTCATTTGTGAAGCCTTGAGAAATAGCTAATTTGTCGATTTTTACAATACCACCAATCAAATCAACTATGAATAATCGAAACAGATCAAAATTAATATTGAAAATAGATTTTATAAGGTCGATTGGAAGATGAAAACAACTAATATTTAAGAAAATAGATCAAAATTTACAAAAATGACTATGATTAACTTTTTATTTGCAAACTACTTTTAAGTGGGTCACAATGTGCTCGGTTTTTTTCATATCTTTGATGCGTAGAAAATACTTAGGTTCGAATGTGCATACTAAAGGATGTCTACTAAAGCTTTAAACTCTAAGAAATAAACCACAAGTGCATGTCAATGTCATTGTAATACTTAGAGGTCATTTTTCCACAAAGAGTATGATTTAGAACAATAGGAATACAAGATACTAGTGAAGCTAAGCCAATTCAAGGTTTGTGTTTTGTAACCAATTCTATCAACCTAATTAATGATGAAATAAGCGATAAAAGTAGCTAAATAAGAACAAGAACCATAAAAGAAAGCATGCATAAAAAAACCAAAGTTAAGGAAAGCAATTTAGAAAATTCAACAAAAAGTCAACAAAAGGACTGCGAGAAGTTTTCTGCCAAGTGCGAAAAATGTCAACGTCACGCTCCAACAATTTACCAGCCGACTGAAATGCTATCATCGATTTTATGCGTGTACCCCGATCCATCGTACAACAAACAGATCGGGTGTCAGGACCCACGGTGAAGAAGTTGGGTCGTGTACCCCGATCCACGGTACAACAAACGGATCGGGTGTCAGGACCCACGGTGAAGAAGCTGGGTCGTGTACCCGATCCACGGTACAACAAACGGATCGGGTGTCACGACCCACGGTGAAGAAGCTGGGTCGTGTACCCCGATCCATCGTACAGCAAACGGATCGGGTGTCACGACCCCAGGTGAAGAAGCTGGGTCGTGTACCCCGATCCATGGTACAACAAACGGATCGGGTGTCACGACCAACAGTGAACAAGCTGGGTCGTGTACCCCGATCCATCGTACAACAAACGGATCGGGTGTCACGATCCACGGTGAAGAAGCTAAGTCGTGTACCCCGATCCATCGTACAGCAAACGGATCGGGTGTCACGACCCACGGTGAAGAAGCTGGGTCGTGTACCCCGATCCATCGTACAACAAATGGATCGGGTATCACGACCCACATTGAAGAAGCAGGGTCGTGTATTCCGATCCATGGTACAACAAATGGATCGGGTGTCACGAACCATAGTGAACAAGCTGGGTCGTGTACCCCGATCCATCGTACAGCAAACGGATCGGATGTCACGACCCACGGTGAAGAAGTTGGGTCGTGTACCCCGATCCACGGTACAACAAATGGATCGGGCGTCACGACCCATAGTACAAGCCATGAACCATGGTGTCACCCGAGCCGTGAACCATGGTGTCACCCGAGCCGTGAACCATGGTGTCACCCGAGCCGTGAACCATTGTGTCACCCGAGCCGTGAACCATGGTGTCACCCGAGCCGTGAACCATGGTATCATCCGAACCATGAACCATGGTGTCACCCGAGCTGCTCAGCCACTGCCATCTGAGCCAAGGCCTAAGGATAAGAAGTTGGGCCGAACTGAGCAAATGAACGAGTGGAGAAAGATGACGAGCCCATGAATCGAAGCCCATGGTGGTGGCAGGCTTTGCCAAAACGAAATCCCGAGAAATTAGGAAATCTTGCTTATCTCTTTAGAGATTGACCTAGCCGACTTAAACTTGTAGATGTACTCATGTATACTCTCGAAAATAGGGATTAGCAATTTTACTTAGCAAAACTCTGTACTTTTGCTCTCAGACGAAAGTTTTCTAAACAGCTTAATAAAACACCATATTTGGATCTCCGTATTCGTTGTTTTTACTCAGAAATTTCATCCCTCTTAACAAACCATCGACAAAATCAACTGGTGTGGATTTACACTCCCACAATTTGGCGCTAGAAGGAGGGGGGTTTGAAATTTTCTTACACCAAAAAGCCATCGCAACACCGATCCGAAGGACAATGGCCAGCAATGGAGAGCAGGAAGCTACTGACGTTAGGAACACCGGCATGGAGGATCAGACAAACTAACCCGACAACATCGGGGAGTCTTTGGCAACACTAACAACGATGAAGACTATGCTTGAGACGCTGCTCAAGAAGATGGAGGAACAAGACAAGCTGAACAACGCGATGGCAGGCGAGCTGAAGGCTTTGGAAATGACGAGTCGAGCCCAAGGGGTGGGTTTAGGTATGGACCCAGCAAGACGAATCGGAAGACGCCTCAACCCAACGGCCCTAGATTTCTCAACCCCGCTCAACCCGCTGGGAACCCACGGAAGACTGCTGTCACTCTATCAAAGCTTAGCAAACCTTGCTTCCGGGATGCAAGGAGCAAGCGACACACCGACGGAGGAGGAGGCGGCCCCAATCATCAATCTGGAGGAAGAAAATCGAGTGAAGCATAACACGGAGAGCCGCAATGACCCCGAACCCCTAGCAGCTGGTCGGACTCGAACTGAAAGATGCGAGGCCATCCCAGAAGGAGATCAAGAGCTAACCGAGGAAGAAGAGAACATCCTCTGGGCCGAGCAAGCATGGGTCAACGAAGAGCGAAGAGCAGGAGTTCAAGCCCAGTAAGAAGAGATGGCTATCATGCGAGTAAATATGGACCGAGCAGCTGCCGACATAAAAGCCGTCTGATCCATGATGCACAAAGCGACTAGTAAAGTGCCGAAGATAGATCGCATACTGGAGGAAGCACAGAACACCCCGTTCACAACACGGATTACCAGCACAAGAATTTCAGATCCTGGAAAGATGAAAGTTCTAATCTACGAAGGGAAAACTGACCCAAAAGAGCATCTAACGGTTTTCGCTATAGCCATGGGACGCTCTAACTTCAAAGAAAAAGAAAGAGACGCCGGACAATGCCTTCTCTTTGTGGAGCATCTCAAGGGCCCCGCCTGCCAGTGGTTCTCCAGGCTCGAGCAGGACTCCATCGACAACTACAACCAAATGTCTGCGGTATTCTTGAAACATTACTCCATATTCATGGATCCTGGAACATCTAACGCCGACCTGTGGACCCTAGCTCAGAGGCAGAATGAATCACACCAAACTTTCATCGGAAGATTCAAAGCCGTTATGTCCAAAGTGGAGGGCCTAAGCGACAAAGCAGCCTTACTGGCCCTGAAGCGAGCACTCTGGTTGAACTCCAATTTTCGCAAAGAAATCGCGTTGAATGCCCCCACAATGATACATGATGCAATGCATCGAGCTGCAGATTTCATCACCGAAGAAGAAGAGATGAAGATCCTAACCGAGAAGTATGGGAAGGCAAAGACAGTGAACCACTATCCCCAAATTTCAAACCCTTCTAACGTGAAGAGGCATAGCCAAAATTCTGGCTATGTGCAGCACGAGGGTGGTTTTCGAGGAGCTCATAACTATCAAATTGACGTCCCCGGGTACGGTCGAGGAAGAGGCCGAGGCCGCGGAAGAAGTTCATGGAGCACTTGGACCAAAGGCGATAGTTCATACGATGAAACAGCCTATTGCGACACCATCACATCTATGGGCATTCCACTGCAAACTACCGAATTCTAGGTTTGAAACTTGCTAAAAAATTAGCAGCCGGCGAACTTGGAGGGAACATTAGCCTTAAGGAATTCGAGATCGATGTGAACGCACACAAAGCCGACCAGACAAAGGAAGATCATTCCAAGCGTGATAGACGGGATGACGAGGCGCTACCCCCCGGATCAAGAAGGAGAATAAATATGATAATGGGAGGCTCTCACTACTGCTCGGACACCGTCTCATCAATCAAAGCATTTCAGTGAAGGGCGGACCTCAGCATCAACTGGTATAAACCATCAAAATTTCCAAACTACGTGATATCATTCGAAGAAAGGGAGACGCTCGGAATCGACAAACCACATGACGACCCTCTCATGATCGAATTAATTATCAACGACTGCGATGTAGCATGCATACTGGTAGACACCGGGAGCACGCATACTCGAGACTCTCAGAAGAATGAATGTCGATCTATCCGAAGTGATATCTACCCCGAAAGCATTGACTGGATTCTCCAGAGAAACCACAATGACTACAGGGACAATCAAACTTCCCGTCCAAGCTGGCGAAGTGACAAAAATCATCGAATTCTCCGTAGCTGATCACCCAGCAATTTACAACATCATTATGGGTACTCCCTGGTTGAATTCCATGCGAGCCACTGTTTCAACCTACCATCTCTGCCTCAAGTTCCCTACTCCAAACAGAGTAAAAACAATTCGTGGAAACCAAAAGGAGAGTGTCTGCTTCCTCGCCGCACACAAGCTCTAGAATCCGGTGACAGATCCGATGGCAAATTCGAAGCGCAAGAAAATAAAGACCGACAGAGAGCCGGTCAAAGAGCTTTCCAAAGTCTTATAGCAATTACAGATTGCGGAGGATCGCGGAGAAGAAGTATCTAAGCCAACTTGCGATCCAGTGGTGTCGATTTGCATCGACAGTGGACATCCAGAGTGATCCCGTGGGAGTCGGCAGGGCGAAGCCCAATACGACATCTTGAGAAGCTGCGGGACGAGAAATCCATTCGGGTTGGTTACGGGAGGAAACTGGATCGGGGTGGAGAGCAGCATCGACCTGGGGGTTCGGGAGGCAAAGCTGACCCAATTCTTCGGCCTGGTTTGCCCTCTCTTTGGCTTTGGCTTCCGCTTTCGCTTTGGTTGCGGCTCTATCTCTAAAGGTTGGTCTTCCCATGGTATCGTCTGAGTTGGAAGAAGATGATGAACCAACAGATTGACCTTCAAAAAAGTGCTCGAGCTCTCTTTACCCGTTGGAGATGGAAATATTTTCTCCAACTACACTTTCGAGCTGAAAGTGCTTCGTGAATCACGGACAGATCGGGAGGCAATGAAAGTTGAAAGTGGCGTGCTGCAAAATAAGAAAACAATAAGTATAAGCTAAAACGAAATCAATATAAAAGGAAATCGAGCCATAGCCCAAAAAGAATCCACGGGTTGGCTACCAAGTTCTCCCCAGTTCGTCTTGATTAAGCTAAGACATCTTGATCCCACTGACACCTTGGTGATGGGAACGAAGAAGAAGTTAGTCTTCCTAGTTATCATCTTTGGTCGGGAATCCTCCTATAATCTTTCTCTTGGCTTTATCCGATACGTAGTATTTCAACTCTCTTTTATTGTGACGCCTGAATTCGAGAAAACTTCTCAAATGTTTGACCCTAACCTCAACATCGCATTCGTAACTTCTGACAAGGATGCCGATTAGATGTCTGATCCCCCCACAATTGATTTGGGCGATAGCCAAATTGTGCTTCCATAAAAATCACAGGATCACCTCGGAGATCGGGAGCCACAGTAGGCAGCGACCAAAGAAGCTCTCGTAGAGAGTAAAGTGATTGGGAGGAGGTTTATCAGCTCGGTCTGTCGAAGAAGGAAGAACAAACTCGATCTCCTCCGAGATATTAAATCTCTGCCTAAGAGCTGCCAATGAATCTAAGGTAGAGAGAGTGGAGCCAGGCGGATCGGGTCGTCTCTTAGCTTTTTTCCTCCTTGGCGCTCGTTGGATAGGTCCAATCAGACGTTCTAACTCTTGTCTGGCCACAACCGGGTCGTAAAACCAATCCTCTGGTTCAATTTTTGTCAGCCCGGGGTCTACAATGTCAGCAAAAGGATTCACCGTCTCGTCAAACGGAGAATCGTGAAGTTGGGGGATTTCAAATCCCAGATGAATCTCAGCGTCATTATCGGCTCTCGAGGATTCAAAGAGCACCATTTTCCTTCCAAGAACGGAAGGTCCTGCCCCTGAACCGTTTGAATCATCCAAGTCTTCTGAAACATTCGCACCAGAGAAATCTGCTCGGCTACAGCTTTGAGCAAAGAATGGATCGGGGGAGAATGAAGGCTCGGGACATAAAGACTGGTCTGGACTGACAAACAACCTGGCATATGGATCGGGTGACACAGACGCAGATAACTGACATTCTTTGCTTGAAAAAAGATCGGGGTCCTCGGAAGGCAGACAAATAGATCGGGATCTCCAGAAGTTCAGAAGGAAAGATCTAAGTTTTCGAAGATTCAGAAAACAGATCGGGGTTATCATCAACTTATCAAAATAGATCGAGGCTTTCTAGGAATCGAAGAACAAGTCAAGATCTTCAAAATAAATTTAAAATTTGACCCAAATCTTCATACAAACCACCGGAAAACTCAAGGATGGCGGCAGAGCTGATTGAAGATGGATAGAGAAACTCGAACGGCTCACGGTGAAGAAGAAATAACGGAGGCGCAAGCATAAATTAACTTAAAACAAAAATTAGAGAGAGAAAGAAGAGACATGTTACCTATTTGGATAAGTTTTCAAAGGAATGAAGTAGTGAAAGAAAATGGGAGGCCTCACAAATTATATAGGCAAACAGTGACGTCATATACCTCGGGAATCGGCAGAAACATTTGGACTCCCAGATAAAGGTGAGAGCTCGCCAAAGTGCCCCGAACAGAATTCAAACCCTTAATATAACAGTGGTTCGGGGTGACAGTGAAAAAACAGCTCGGTGTTACGAAGAAAAGTGGTTCGGGGTGACAGTGAAAAAAATGGCTCGGTGTCACGAAGAGAAGTAGTTCGGGGTGAGTTAACTTCAGACTGCTCTTTACCTCGACACTTTCAATATTAAAACTTACAAGTTGGGGGGGGGGGCTAACTGTTGGGATCAATATTCACCCACTTGAAGTTAACAGCAAACGGATCGGGTGTCACGACCCACGGTGAACAAGCTAGGTCGTGTACCCGATCCATCGTACATCAAACGGATCGGGTGTCATGACCCACGGTGAAGAAGCTGGGTTGTGTACCCCGATCCATTGTAAAGCAAACGGATCGGGTCTCACGACCCACGGTGAAGAAGCTTGGTCGTGTACCCCGATCCATGGTACAGCAAACGGATCGGGTGTCACGGCCCACGGTGAAGAAGATGGGTGGTGTACCCCGATCCACGGTACAACAAACGGATTGGGTGTTACGATCCACGATGAAGAAGTTGGGTCATCTACCCCGATCCACGGTACATCAAACGGATCGGGTGTCACGACCCACGGTGAACAAGCTGGGTCGTGTACCCTGATCCATCGTACAACAAACGGATCGGGTGTCACGACCCACGGTGAAGAAGCTGGGTCGTGTACCCCGATCCATTGTACAGTAAACGGATCGGGTGTCACGACCCACGGTGAAGAAGCTGGGTCGTGTACCCCGATCTATCGTACAGCTAACGGTTCGGATGTCACGACCCACGGTGAAGAAGCTGGGTCGTGTACCCCGATCCACGGTACATCAAACGGATCGGGTGTCACGACCCACGGTGAACAGGCTGGGTCGTGTACCCCAATCCATCGTACAGCAAACGGATCGGGTGTCACGACCCACGGTGAAGAAGGTGGGTCGTGTACCCAGATCCACGGTACAACAAACGGATCAGGCGTCACGACCCATAGTACGAGCGGTGAACCATGGTGTCACCCGAGCCGTGAACCATGGTGTCACCCGAGCCGTGAACCATGGTGTCACCCGAGTCGTGAACCATGATGTCACCCGAGCCGTGAACCATGGTGTCATCCGAACCATGAACCATGGTGTCACCTGAGCTGCTCAGCCACTGCCATCCGAGCCAAGGCCTAAGGATAAGAAGTTGGGCCAAACTGAGCAAATGAACGAGTGGAGAAAGATGACGAGCCCATGAATCGAAGCCCATGGCGGTGGCAGGCTTTGCCAAAAGGAAATCCCGAGGAATTAGAAAATATTCCTTATCTCTTTAGCTTAAACTTGTATATATACTCATGTATACTCTCGAAAAAGGGGATCGTCAATTTTACTTAGCAAAACTCTGTACTTTTGCTCTCAGACGAAAGTTTTCTAAACAGCTTAATAAAACACCATCTTTGGATCTTTGTGTTCGTGGTTTTTACTCAGAAATTTCATCCCTCTTAACAAATTTTCGACAAAATCAATTGGTGTGGATTTACACTCCCACAGCGACCTCATTCTCCGAAAAGTTTTTCAGAACACAGCCGAATAAAATGCAGGGAAGCTAGGTGCAAACTGGGAAGGACCTTACAAAGTCACTAAAGTGGTTCTCCCAGTAGAGAATGAGCTCGCTAATATGGCCGACGTTCCAGTACCAAAAATCTTGGAACACAATGCACTTGAAAAAGTACTATCACTAAACCATACCATGTATGAACTACGAGGCGGCTTGATCCCTGAAAGGGGTACGTAGGCAACCCATCTCAGGATGGGTTCAGCTGCCCCCTCCTTTAAAAAAAAGAGGGGGGGGGAGTGGGTCCGTATACACATACTTCCATCTATTATAGACTTCGGCGCACTTATCACCTCGCAAAATCACTGCGGCATGTTTGCCGACTATCTTATCAACTTTCCTACACCTCAACTAATCGCCTCACTTCGGCATAATTATCGCCTCAAACACCTCGACATACAAAACGCCTCGCAAAAATAACTAAGCCTTGTCAAAATAGGCTAAGTGATTATACTTTTGTCTTTTTTGCTGTTGCTCGCCACAACAACGAGCTTTTTCACATCCTTTATGGATTTGATACTATAAACTCTACAGTGCGCTATACAAATTCTTGTCTGCTATCGGAACGTGCATATATGAGAACGTATGTTCGTATACCAAGGCAAACATTCAGAAACCCAGTCATCATTAACACTGGTCAACAACACTTCATAAAAATTTCGGCTCAAAAATAAAACATGCAAAAACGAGCCAGAAGATAACCGAAATTGATGCTAATACTAAGGATAAAGCCATCCAGGCACTCTGTTCTTAAACGTACAAAAACAACAAAAATAATTTAAACAGAGTTCAAAGGGAGATTCGGATCTACGGTCTCCTCGGCGGTACGATCAGCAGCAGGAGTACCATCATTCGACCCAGAAAAATCCTTTACACCAACGGCCATCGCATCAGTCTCCAATGGTTCGCCAGGAAGTGCCATACTAACTGAGTCAGACAACACATGAGACATTACCAGCTCATCTCTCACCTCCTTCTCGAGCATCTCCAACTCGTCATGGGCTCCGGCCAGATCAATTCTCCACTCAGTTAACTGAGCCACCTCGGCATCCAAAGTTAGCGCGCCATCTTTCTTGATAATGCTGATGAGCTGGAGATTGCTATCTACCTGTGCAAGGTCCAGCTCTCTCTCCTTAGTTGCCGACAGGTCTTCGATCTTGTTGGAGATCTTATCAAGTTTCCTCTAAAACTTCTCTGCCATCTCCCGCCTTGAAGCTTTCCGAGCTTTCTTCACGTTTGCCTCGTGCAAAGCATGTGCCGCGGCAAGTTGTCTCTACATATTCTCATTAATTTTATAACATAAGCTCATTAATACATGTTTTACAAATTTAAACCCAATTAAATATAATATTTTAGACTTGCCATATCTATTTTAAATTTTTATGATATATTAACAAGTTTTTTATTATTATGAAGATCAATTTAGACGGAAAAAAATGAAGATCATTTTTCCACTTAAAAGATATTGAAATAAATAACATTTGCATATTTTTAATCAATTTTACACATAAAAATATTAAAACTAATGGTATTAACATATGCTTGATCAAAAGTATTTAACTTTATTATATTTATGCACAATATATATCATTTTGTACGTTTATAGATATTATAAATCATATGTTTTGTTATTCAAGTTTAAATATTCGTCAACCTATTTAATCATTTAATCCCGCGCTTGGCGTGGATCAAAATCTAGTAAGTCTACTAATCACCTTAAACATCAAGTGTCGATTGGCTAAGATGTGAAAAGCATGATTTAAAGTCTCCTAGACATTTTCACAAACACCTTCCGGGCATGAAAAGACCTTGATCTAGGTTTTGATTAATTACTTCAATCCTAGCTATGAGCTCTCTCTAAATCATGGGAAATCATACGAATCTAGACCTAAGTATCACTAACCACACATCAAACATCCTAATCTACTACACCCATAGTCCACTAGAGAAACTGCTCACTCATGATTATGAAAACAACAAAAGCATAAGTAAAGAAAGACATAATGAAAATATATTAAGAAAACTTCACTAGTTAAGCATAAAAGATGAAGACTTTATCCTCAAAATATTCAAAGAACCCAAGGATTTCTTCTTTAGCACAAGGGGTAAAAGAGATGATAAAACTTAGGGTTTTTATGTCTCTAAAACTATATATAGGCATATTAAAGTGTACCCGGATCAACCCGGGACAAATCGGGTCAAACCCGGGTTCTTGCAGAAAACGTCCGTCTGAACGGTCTGGGAGATCGATCAGTTTAACTGCCTGGGTCAATCAGTTTGACGTTCTTCAGCCTCTGTGTAAGTCTGATCGACCCAGTTGGTCGATCCAGGCAACGTCTGGGTTGTTCATGATGACATCTGGTCTTGTCTTGTCCTGTGTTGATCTGACCGACCTGGCTGGTCGATCCACGTAACGTCTGGGTCAATCAGGATGACACAACCCCATCTCTTGTGTTTCTTCACTCCTCTTTGATGCTCATTCAAGCCCACTTGGTTCCACTCACTCCTAGGCATCCATTGTACCTGAAATAGACTCAAAATGCTATGCATATGCAAATAATAGAACCTAGGACTCTAAGACACAACATATGCTATATGGAACTTAAAATGAGGAGAAAGATGAAAAATGTAAGTCTAATGACTATAAAAACTAAGGAAAATGTGCTCTAAAAATGCTAAAATATGAATGCATCAATTTTGCATATATATATATATATATATTTATATATTTTTAAAGCAATCTATATATTTATTCATTTTATTAATCTTTTCATTTTTTCAGCATAAATATCAATCTAGAAACAATTAGTGTTGCAGTTCAAAATAAAAATAGAAATTATAGGGGGAAAACACATATATAGTCTTGTCATTCTATTCATTCGAATTGGGGAAAAGGCTTCTCCATGTTAGGTTAGCACCCATGAGAATTGTCTCCTCGACCCTTGAGGAAAACCACCCTATTCTGAAGTCTGTTTCCATGAGCCATTTACAAAATTATATGGCATCGATCAAATACCTTTATCATAGGTGTAACAATAAACTATCATTGTGGATGGACTCTCTTGAGCCTCAAACCAAGCAATCCTCTCCTATTTTACATGATTTACTTTATTTGGCGGATCACGATCCAACCCTTGGAAGATTTCAACATCACCTACATTCCAAATAAACAAAAATATATATGGAAATACGATTTTCTTATTTAACGAATCTGCCAATATTGATTTTTTCCAAAAAAGGTAGACCAAGTTATTGTAAATCGATTCTGTTGGGAATATTTCTGCATCTGAAAGAATGTTGGGAATATTTCTGCATCTGAAAGAATGAGAGATGGAGTTGGAGTATGTTAAACTGGCGAACATTCGAAATTCACATGATCGATCGTCAAATAAAATGTATAATCTTCGATGATCCTTTGTTTTTGAACCTTGTACTTTAAGGGTTGGATAATTAAAGAGGGAACACAAATTATGGGTGTAGCAAAGTGTGTACAACCCAATATCATGATGTAATCGTATATTTTTGGATTTTTTTAATGCCAATCGATATCATCTATCTTATCACCCTTAGTAATTATCACTATGCTAATCAATTTAGAGTTTAGATATATATAAAAAAAAATTGTAATTGATAATGAAGAAAATGAACTTTGCTTTTACAGGGAAAACTTGTGAAATTTTGAAACAAAAAAAAATCTGACCTTTTTACAAGAATTTAAAATTCCACGAAAATTGTAAATTTTTTGAAAACTTGTAAAACTTTCCAAAATGTTTCAGAAGTTTACGATATTTTTAATAAGTTTTATTTTGCATCACCACAGAAAAATGTAATAATAGCACCTAAATTTTTTTAGACACAAACAATTTATCCTGTTAACTCGGAAATATTTCAGTAAATAAATATAAAAATGCTAGTTATTAAATAAGTAGTGAGAATATATTATTTAATATATATATGTGTATGTATATATATTAATTACTAAACTAAAACTGACTTTAATTAATTTTTTTTTATCTCTTTGTGTTTTATTTTTTCCAAATTGCATTGTATGTTAGTGAAAATCCAAAAATATCCTCCACTATTCAACTATTTTATTTTGAAACATTTTTAAAAATTTTTTAGCTTCATCAAACTATAACATAATGTATCAAGTCTAAATTTTTAGAAAAAAACGCAAATGTCATATCACTATCTTAAACTCGGCCGTCAATGGCAAGTATGAAATTTTACAGTGTAAAAAATTCAACTTGTTAGTGTGATTTGTTATTCCTGAATTCTTGCGTTTGTAAGGAATATATTTTCTTTTCTTATTATGTGGTCTTATAGTTATGCGTTTTCTATCGGAATGATGTTATTCCTTAATACATTTGGTGACGAATTAAGTTGGTCACTATAAAAGAGTTTAATGCCTAATTAATCCAATCATCGACAAGTGGCGGTCGCAAGAGGGCAAGTGGCAAAAAACGTGCATGGACGACAAGTGGCTTCCATGCTATCTTTTAAGGTACATAGCATCCCACTTGGCATCCATGCAGTCATCTCTAATTTGATGAATAATTGTGATTAATCCTACTTTGATGGACGGTTGAGATTAATCTGAAAGAAACTCTAATGAGTAATTAGGTCGACTCTCCACCTATAAATAATTGCTTTTAGTTCATCATAAAGGCATTCTAAAATACAGAACACCTAAAAGAAAAATTAATGAGAAAGGGAAGAGAAATCTAAACTCCTATATGAAGATCGGGCTTCGTTCTTCTATTCAGAAAACCGTTTAGGAAATATGCACCGCTACAATGAGCGGAGGTATTCCGCTAACATTCCTTGTGATTCTATTATGTGATTAATATAGTTGCTTAAAGATCTTAGGACTCATGGAAATTCTGATTGCATGCATGTAAATTATATTACATGCATGTTGATTTCGCTTACAAGTGGTACCAAAGCAAGGTTCTAAACATCTAATTAATCCATTAAGTATAATAGATTTATTATTTGAATAATATAAATTTAAAGATCTTGAAATTAGAAAGTTTTGCAATTTTGAATCTTGTTTAATTTCATGCATGCAAAGTTCGCGTGTACATAATTTTTGCGTACGTAAATGAGAGTTTCCGCATATAAGAATTCGTGCAAAATTTGAGCAGAATCATTTTGGTTCATAATTCGTACAAAAAGGATCTAATTTCGTGTTGTGCATAATTCGTGCAGAAACGATATGTGCTTGTATTGTATATAACCCGTGTAGAAATAATTTTTGTATAATTCATGCATAAACAATTTGTATATAATTTGTGCAGAACATTGTTTTTCTTATAAAGTGCAAATTAAGAGTTTGGATATCACCACCGTGACCTTACTCTAGAATTGTTTGCATATTCAATATATTTATATAGTAATTAGCCACCTACATGTAGACTATGAACATAAAATATGATTAAATAACTCATGATATCACAAATAACTTAGTCTGAGTAATTCAATACATTACTCAATATATATTTTTTCTGAATTATATGATTTTTTATAGGATTATGGTGACTACCTACAGGAGCGCCGTAATTTTTTGTCATATACATTCAATAATGGTAATTATTTATGTGTTGTAAATGTTTTTGAAACCTAATTAGAGCTTGTTGTATCTCTAAAATTGCAGCTTCTTTTCCTCCTAATTTATCATCTATGGTCTTTGTTGTTCTAATCTTCATTGGAACAAACTTCTCAGAATAGAAAGAGAAAGTTGAGGTCACATTAGGAGTACTAGACTTGGATTTGGCACTTCGTGGAGATGAGCCAAATCCACTAACTGTGAATAGTACTGAGGAATAAAAGGTTCTCCATAAATCTTGGGAGAAAGCGAATGAATTGAGGATCATGTTTTTAAGAATTACAATAGCCAGCAACATCAAAACTTCTCTTCCGGCTGTAGATAAAGCTAAGACTTATCTAGCATCCATAGAAAAACGGTTTAAGACTGCAAACAAATCTCTTGTAGGGAAGCTTATGGCAGATGTTACAACCATGAAACATGATGACACAAGGTATATGCATGAACATTGATGAAAGGTGGAAGTCGAATGAACTGTCTAAGAAACTGGTACAAAAGGAGTCCAGGGTTAGCCGTGAAGGTATTAAAGTTGCCCATTATATCCAAGAAGCTGGATCTAAAGCTGGGAATAGGCATCAAGTAAGCCATAAAAGAGCACCACCCAAAATTAATGATTTCAATCAAGCTAATGAGAAGAAAAAGTCAAAGAAATATGACATATGCAACTTTTGTAAAAAGATTGGACACTTACAGAAAGATTTCACTAAAAAAAGGAATGGTTTGAAAAGAAAGATAATCTTAGGAGTTTTGTAAGATTTTTCGAATCTAATCTACTAATGTTTCTTCTAAAATTTGGTGGATATGTAGTGGTGCTAATGTACATGTAACCAATTCCTCATAGGGATTTCTTACGACTCAAACCATAAATCCAAGTGAAAACTACTTATTTTTGGAAAATCGAGACAAAGTACCAGTTAAAGCTATTGGCACTTATCATCTCATATTACCAATAGTAAAGCGTGTATAGATTGCATTAAGGGTAAGCAAACTCAACACACTAGGAAAGCATCCACAAGAAGTACACAACTTCTTGAAATCATACATACATATATTTGTGGACCTTTTCACGTTCCAAATTTTGGAGGTGAAAAGTACTTCATTACCTTTATTGATGATTATTCACATTATTATTATCTCTATCTATTGCATAAAAGTGTTCATTACTAAAAAAAGAGACAATTAGATAGAAAGGTGAAGCTCATTAAGTCAGATAGAGGTGGTGCATTTTATGGTAGATATGATGAAACATGACAACATCATGGACCTTTGCGAAACTTCTCTCAAAATTAGGAATCGTTTCCCAATACACAACACATGCTCTTCATGGCATAATGGTGTGTATATGGATGGATGCATTACATACTGCAGTATATATCTTGAACATGGTTCCAAGCAAAGCAGTTCCAAATACTCCTTTTGAACTGCGAAAAGGATAAAAATGTAGTTTGTCACACCTTCAAATTTGGGATGTCCAGCTGAAGCAAGAGTATCTAATCCACATGAAAAGAAATTATATTTCAGAACGATCAATGGTTTCTTTATTGGTTACTTTGAAAAGTCTAATAGGATATAGATTTAATCGTCCAATCCATAGTACGAGAATAGTAAAAACGAGTAATCCCAGATTTTCTGAGAATGGTGAAATCAGTGGGAGTGATAAAGTTCAAGATGTGGTCATTCATGAAATTAGGGTTAATATTCCCTTACCCTCTATTTCGAATGTTGCTGGAAACCCTCATGTCTTTGACCCGTTAAACAACGAGGAAAACCCAATGAATGATCATCCATTCCATGATAAAAATATCGCCAATAATGATCATGTACTTGAAGCACAAGAGGAAGCATCATTAAGAAGATCAACTCGTCCAAGGAGATCTACTATTTTTGATGACTACATGCTTTATCAAGTAGAATTTCGAGAAAAGGATATTCAAGATCCGGTTTCTTATTCACAAGCCATGAAAGATGTTAATTCTGATAAATGTGTTGATGTTGTGAAGGATGAAATATAATAGATGGCTGAAAATAAAGTTCGGGATGTTGTTCAATTGCCAAAAAGACATAAAGCAGTCATGTATCAGTGATCTAAGTCTATCACACGAGACTAAGAATTATCACTCCAAGAACTTTGAAATGAAAGATATGGGTGAGGCCTCCAATGTGATAGAAATTAAAATATTTCGTGATAGATCACTTGGAATTTTAGGATTGTCTCAGAAAATATATATTGATAATTTTTTTGAGAGATTTGACATGGTGATGTGTTCTTCTAGCATTGTTCCTATGCAGCAAGGTGATAAACGTGATTTTAAGCAATGTCCACAAAAATAAAATGGAACGGAATGAAACGAAAAAATACCCTTATGCATCTCTTGTGGCATATTTGATGTATGCATTGGTTTGCACCATACCTCATATTAGCCATGCAGTTGGCATGCTAGGTAGATTTCAGAGACACCCAGGACTCCCTCATTGGCAAGCTGCAAAGAAAGTTTTGAGATACCTAGAAAGAACAAGAGAATTTATGATGACATATAGAAATCAACACATCACCAGATGGTTGGACTTTCAGACTCAGATTTTGGTGGATGTCATGATTCTAGGCACTGCACTCTCGGTTATGTGTATCTCCATTGTGGATGGAAAAGCCAAAAGTCGTAGTTGATTTATAAAACTTACGACTTTTGGCTAAGAATCATCCAAGTAATCAAACTTACAAAATATGCATTTTCCCAAGTTGGACAGAACATAAACACCAGACACCTTTCGTTGGAGGCCTTAATCAACTTGGAATTGGATGAAATTTGGTGAAGAGATACATGTTTGAGTTAAATTTATAATGGAGTTGGTTTCAAGTTATTTAAAGATGTGGTCGAAGAATTACATTTGATTTACTGAAGATCTATCCGTCTAGCTCGCAAAAGAAGTAAGTGCATGAAACTGATACAAAGAAGGGGACAACACCAGTCATGAGCTCTCCTAGGCCTTGTATTGGTGGTCTCCTGACCGGCACTCCACCACTGGTCACGGATCCTGTCCAGTGCTTCTGTCCAGTGCAACCTGTTCAAGTCTGAATTTCTTTTTTTGCACTAAATTAAACTCTAGACGAACCTAAGCCTATATATACTTGTTTTTAACCTCTTGTTAGGGAGAAACCTTCATAATACATAATATTTTTTCCTAAGAGTAGCCGCATACCATAAGGATAAGCAGCAACCACGTTTTTACTTTTGTTCTTCATTGGATTTGAGTTTTCAGAGTTTCAAGGAGAAAATCTCCCTTTGTATTCGCTATAGGAAGAATTCTAAACTTTTAATCTTTTAATTCCAGTTTAGTCATCATCATTTCTATCTATTCTTTCCTTTTTGAATCCGTAACTATGTATGAGTAGTCATCTTTTAACAAGTTTCATAATTCGATATTGATTGATGATTATTTAGGGATATCATTAGATTCTTCATCTTTACTTATTCTCAATGCATGATTGCTTAACCTCGCATCTTGTGATATGATCTTAGGGCAATAAAACCTCGAAAGTGTTGATTATATTTTCTTGAACTAGTATTTGATGAGTTAGGCGTCTTAACTTGCAAAACTTGACTTAAGGAGTTCAAGAATTCTTTCTTCTTGTAATAACTTACGAAAGTTGAGTCTATTAGGTCGTTATAACATAGTAGTTGGGGCCACGACAGTGGCAAACTATATCTTTGTGTTTTGTATTCTAAACGGTTATTATTCAAATCCATGAAATCAATTTATCTTATCGTTGCATGATTCTCTGCGAATATCCAACACCTAACGCTTTTCTCTCATTGAATTTACATATCTTTTAAATACTTGCTGTTTATTTACTTTTTATTAATCACAAAACGACAAGTCTTTGTGGATTCGATCCCTTATCTATTCTAATTGTGATTACTGTGCACTTGCAGCTGGTTTTGTTTAGTGGTAAAAACTCACACACCATCTACCCTAAGGGAGTCTATCAAGTGAAGCAACCATTCACTTTTCCTCAAGTTGTTGCGCCGGTTCAACAAGAGAGCAAGCTTGAAGGAATGATGAAACAATGCCTAGAAGGTTTGAAGCAAAACAAAAGGGAGATCAATGAGAATATATATAATATGTACAATGAGCTCAACAACAAGTACGAATCCATTTCCATCCATGTCTTTAAGTTGGATGTACAAGTTGTTCAAAAAATGGAAGCCGTTAAGAAACAAGCAGAAGAGAAAGAAAAGAAGTTTTGTAACGTTGCCTCCAATAAAGAAGAAGAGTTCGAGGCTGCCCCTAAACCATCTCAAAAGGATGTTATCTTCGACAAAAAACCAGAACAAGGACGTTTCCCAGAAGAATCGAAAAGATCTTACAAGAAAAGGCTTAAGATGAAGCCACTCGCGAAAGTCGAAAACCCGGGGAATTTTTTTGTTCCATGCTCTATCAATGGAGTTGAGGTCTATGATTGCCTATGTGATATTGGATCTAATGTCAATGTCATGTCATTAGTAATGGGAAAGGAGCAAATAATCTCTAACTCAACCCTCTAAAGTTTACATAGAGTATGCAGATTTATCGTATTCTACATCATATCATATGGAGTCTTAGAAGACGTGATGCTTAAGGTGGGAGATGGCCTTGTACCTGTTGATTTTCAAGTTGTGTAATGAATACTGGGAAGGTGAATCCATTGATACTTGAATTACAATTCTTAGTAACAACTATAGCTAGGCCTAGGCATTCGGATACTCGATTCAGGTATTTTGGGTTTCACGTATTTTCGTACTTGAGGTTGAAGTACCATTCGGATATTTTTGAATTTTGTTTCAGGTTCGGTTTGGTACCTTCGGGTTCGGGTCACTTTGGATAATTGATTGGAGAATCGGAAAATTTTTGGTTACGGTTCGGTTTGATTACTTTTTATCCGAACATACCCGAAAGTACCCAAAATATTGGAAATACCTGAAAAATCCGGAAAAAAGCTAAAAACATCATTCTAAGTGACTTACATAAAACCAAATTAAAACCAAACCATTATATAATTTCATTCGTGTACAGTGCATGAAACTAAAGTAAAACCATACCATTACATAAAACCAAATAAAACATACTCCAAACATCCAAAAATTCCAAACAAGCAATAGATTCAAAGTAGAGTTAAAGTTTGAAAAAATCTAATAAGAAAATGCATCCAAGATGAGATTAGCAACTTCTGCTTCTCCATGTCCATGATTCGCTGTAACATCAGAAGCAAATCGAATTACTAACATTGATACTAAACTGAGACATAGAAACCAACAACATGACCACATACATTGTATACCAAAGTGAGAGAGAGCAAGTTACCTTATACCTTATAGGTGAGTACTATGAGTCTTCTAATTCAAGTTGATTCCAATATCAAACTCTGAAAAAGAGTTAAAAATAGAATGTTACAAGTTAAAACTATAAAGAAGGATTTAGAATAAAGTATAAGAAATTTCCTTTCTCAAGTTTATCTCGTAATTCAACATCAACAAGTTTTTTTGCATTTGTAACAACTTGTTTTTCACTTAACTTAATCTCACACTTCATCCACTGTGCAGTGCACATGAAGACCTCAATCATATAATGCGTTAAACAACTACTATATGAATTTATGATTCGACAACTAGTGCAAAAAACACTTTCAGACGCAATAGATGACACTTGCATTGCAAGTACATCTCGAGCTATTTCTGATAAATAGGAAACTTAGCAATATTGAGCATCCACCAAGACAAGACATCATACTCGGATCCAAGGATAGTTTTAAGATTTTCTACTTTTTCCTTCAGATATATCTCCAACTCATCTCTTGCATCTTCAACTCCCATTTTGTCAACCATCTCCTTACAAGCAAAATCCATCCTTTAATACCCGAGATCATCATCCACTAAATCCATTTTTCAATGGTAACCCATGCAACATCATCTTGGCCACTAGAAGATGATGTCTGATTTGATTGAGATGAGGGCACAGTTAATTCTTTCTTATAACAACTACTATACTCCTCAGACAGAGAACACAAAACATCATAGAATGATTGATGCATCTCTTTAGCTTATGTAGTTTCTTTATTATAAAGTTTCTCAAACTGCATTTTCTTACTCGGATCAAACACACTAGCAATAATCAACAGCCTATTGATGTGCTTCATTCCATCTCAGTAATTATCAAATTTGACTATAATGTCATCAGCCTTTTTCTTCAACTCTTTGTGTAAACTATTTCTTAAGGAAATTAGATTCCTCACTATAGTCACTATCTCACCATAGCACTTATAAGAGAAAACAGAAGTAGAAGCTGACACAACCAAAGTATAATTGTAGAAAATGATTAGAAACCTTACCAACCTCTCCAATGCATTCCAATCATCTATAGTAGGAGGTCCAGTCCTTGTTTTACCATTGTCTACTTCATGAAAGTACTCATTGTACATTTTGTCTTCGACTTCCATTTTTTCGAATGCCAACCTGAACTTAATACCTCTTAGTACTGTTTAATATGTTGAATTCCACCTTGTTTTGATATCCAATGGCAAACTCCCCTAGTCATCTTTCCTGTCTCAACCCTCAATTCAAATGATTTTAATCTCGTAGTAGAAGATCTCACATACTGTATTTAATTACGAATGGATGCAACATTATCAGCTAATTCATGCAAACCTTCCTTGACAATCAAATTGATAATGTGAGTAGAACACCTCATATGCATAATCACTCAAGAAGAAAATGGTAATTCAAGAAGAAATTTCTTGAGAGCAGATGTGTTAGTAGTTGCATTGTTGACCGTGATGGCGAAGATCTTCTCTATACCCCATTCAGCTAAACACTCAAAAAGAAAAGTGGCTATTATTTGACCTTTATGATTTGTGATGTACTTAAACCTGATTATTAGCTTCCTTAGTTGCCAACTAACATCAATAGAATGCACTGTAACCACCACGTAACTCACACATGTAGCTTGAGCAACCCATATGTCAATTGTAAGAGACACTCTTTGCTTATTACCGGCAATCCAATCCTTCAGAGATGCTTTCCTTTTCACAAACATTTCGACAATATCTCTGGTAGCAGTTCTTCTTGAACAAGGTTTGTAGTGGTTAACTCAGTTGCGGAAGTGTCTCCAAGCCATACTTTCAACGAATGCAAGTGGCAATTCTCCCAATACTAGCATCTCATTAGAAGCATCAGTGAAAACAGCCTCATAAAATTTTTCATTCATAAGATTTCCATCTTTAGTAATGATTGTTGCATGCTAAGGTTGACTATCTTGCCATGCCTTGAACTACTTGCAGCATAACTGATGCTTTTGCAAGCTTGAAGTCCCTGATGATGTTGCACATCCAAAAATTTGCTAACAATGATGACATTTGCATCTGTCATGGTTGCCATGTGTTCTCGTAAAGTGTTCCTATACAGGAGACCTTGTATTCGATTTCTTCTTTGCCTTAGATGGCTGAGAACTAGCTCCACTTTTTCCCGAAACATCATTCCTTTTGCCTCGATTATCAGGAACTGTAAACTCATCTTGAGTTTCTTGAGGTTTAGTCTCTTTGTTGATATCAATGTTCTCTGGAAATGATAAATAATCCATCTAAACATAAGAAAAAATCGCAAGGACACATCAAAGATTGTAAACAAAGATTAAGAGATACTTGCAACTTGTACCGAGAATAAGAGTGACTAATCACAGAATAAGCATTTAAACAAAGATTGTAAACAAAGGTAGAGTTATACATTCATATTCTCGGTCTTAATATGATTATCTATGTTTATTGATTTCTCGCAAGAAGAAGATTCGCAAGAAGAAGATTCGAAAGAAGAAGAAGAAGAAGTAGAAGACTCGAAATATATACACACATAGTTATCAATTCGAGACTAAGAAGAAGAGAATAAATGGCGAATAAGAGGAAGATTTGATACCTGAGATCGATTTCTGGACGTCTCTGAAGGAGGAGACGATGAACAATAGTGATTTAGGGATTCCATATTGTCAGATTATGGACTTAGTGTTTCGAAATTGGCAAATCGCATAAAGAGGAAGTGAAACCGACAAAGATAGGTAAAAGGAGGTTTAGGGATATTTTAGATTGACTTCGGATACTTGTTCAGTTCTTGGATAATACCCGATCCAAACCGAGATCCGAAAGTTTATGAAGACAGGATCCACTCGACCATTTTAGAGGTACTGAAACCGATCCAAACTGCTTTTTCGGGTCAGTACCAGTTCGGATATTCAGATCCAGATATTATGAACATGCCTAGCTGGAGCCATTGTTGATTTTCTAAACCAAATAATCTCATTCGCCAAAATCAACAAGTGTGTCTACTATCCGGCTATGAATATTGAGAGTGTGCCAAGTATGGTTGAAATCAAAGACAAAAAGCTTAGTTTAGAGCTTGGAGATGCCAAGAAAAAGCCTTAAAAAGTTAAGGAAGGAGATCCCAAAGCCAAATCAAAGATAGTTTTATAACCGTCAAAAATGATTCACAAAGATGTCTTCAAGGACATTAATTCAGTTTTGGCACCTACTATCATTACTAAGGACGTGTGTGAAGCTAAAGAGAACATAAGAATGTGCCTAAGTCATTTGCAAAGATTCAAGTCATGCTTAGAAGTTAGATGCAAAAGATAAGGAAACCTGCACGAAAAAGCTTGAAAGCACTTTGAACCTTTTTCCGAAAGCTTTTTGCCTCAAAGATGACATTGGAGGAACACTTGGAAACATTTCAATCCATCTCGACCTTTCAAATTCAGAGACAAAAGAAGGTAAAGGAAATCCAATTCCTTAAGTGGATCCACCTCAAGCCTACATCGAGCTAATTGACTTTAAACAAGTGTTTTGTGAGAGGCAATCCACAATATTTAATTTTATACTTTATTTTAATATTTTAAATTTAAATTTTTATGATTTGGTTTTATACTTTTCTATTTAAATTTTATTTTTCAGAAAGTTTATAATATTTACAAAAAATAGATTTTCGACAAAAAGGGGTGTACGTGTCAAGAACACGGGTCAAGAATCTCACCCAGTGAACCAGCACCGATCACGAAAACTCTAAGCCTCATACCGGTGCTGTTTTGACCGGTAGAGAAGAATTTTTTTTTTATCGACCACGTGTCAAACACTGATCACGAGCACGGGTCGGAATTTTCGACTGGTGCTCGACCCATATTTGCCCATGGTCATGTTTTTCGTTGACCCCAACACGTCCCACAGGCACAAGCGATGGGTAAAAACCTGTTGTTACCAGTGTCGAGAGCTTCACGTCCCACGGTCGACACAACTCGACTCAGCATCGACCCACGTCCTCGACCGTTGACCCATCCCACTCTCGAGCCATGTTCGTCCCTCTCGACCTAAACTCGTACCAGTCACGACCCATGATCGAGATTTCATTGACCCACGATCAACACAGTTTTGAACCAGTCCACTCAACAACGGTCACGAGCACCGTTCCACGAACCGTGACCTTCTTTTTGAACAAAAATCCAATTCGTCCACCTCTCCCTCAAGCCTCAAATCATAGCATTGGTGAAACAAACCCAATTCCATGGTTTATCCACCGAGTGGTGAAATTAAACCAATTCCATGGTTTATCTACCGAGTATCCTCTTGACCACATCAACACTTTTGAGGAGATTTGCAGTACAAACCGATCTAACAGAGTTTCTACCGACTACTTCAATTGCAAGTTGTTTTTTTTTCTCTACGTGAAAAGGCTTTTAGATGGATGAAGTCTCTAACCCCTCAATCTATTACTACATGGGACGAATACAAAAGAGCCTTCTTGAACCAGTTCTACACCAAGCAAAGATCGAACTCTATAAAGAGCAAGATTTTTGGTTTCAAACAAGAACCAATCGAGTCTTTCTATGAGGCTTTAAAACGATTTAAGGATTACACTAGGGACTGCCCTAATCATTATTTCTCCGAACAAAATCTTTGGAACATCTTCTATAATGGAATTGATCACAAGTACAAGATTTCCCTAGACACTGCGAGTAATGGGAATTTCATCACAAAAACAGTACCAGAAGCCAAGCTTTTGATCAAGAACCGTGCTAGTGATGCTAATAGTTTTCCGGACTACAATAGAAACATGCACACCACTAATTTATCTTCCAATTAAGCACAAATTTCGGAGTTTAAGAACATGGTTTCACAACTACTTAAGGTCCAAAAAGAGTTCATGCTATTGAAGACGTGGTGGATCCAAATGGTGAGCCTATTATGGAGTATATTAGAGATGGTACAGAGGAGAATCAAGAAGAAGTAAACTACATTGGTGGAAATTTTGGAATAGAGGTTTTATCAACAACTTTCGGTCTCATCCAAATCTATCCTACCAAAACACTAACGTTGTGAACCCTTAAGATCAGATATATCCTCAAAAAAATACCCAAGAAGGAGGTCAATACAAACCTAAGCAACCATTCTACCCTAAGAGAGTCTATCAAGTGAAGTAAATATTCACTTTCCCTCAAGTTGCTGCGTTGGTTCAACAATAGAGCAAGCTTGAAACAATGCCTAGAAGGTTTGAAGCAAAAAAAAAGGGAGATCAATGAGAAGATAGATAATATGTACAGTGATCTAAAAAAAAAGTACGAATCCATTTTCACCCATGTCTCTAAGTTGGATGTGCAAGTTGCTCAAACAATGGATGCCGTTAAAAAACAAGTTGAAGAGAAAGCAAAGAAGTTTTGTAACGTTGCCTCCACTAAAGAAGAAGAGTTCCTGGCTGCCCCTAAAAAATCTCAAAAGGATGTTAGCGTAGCCACAAAATTAGAACAAGGACGTTTCCTAGAGGAATCAAAAGAACTTACACGAGAAGGCTTAAGATGAAGCCACTCGAGAAAGTAAAAAAATCGGGGAAGTTTGTTGTTCCATGTTCTATTAGTGGAGTTGAGGATTGCCTATGTGATACTGTATCTAATGTCAATGTCATGTCACTAGAAATTGTAAAGGAGCTAGGACTCTCCAACTTTCAACCCTCTAAAGTATACATAGAGTACGCAGATTTATCGTATTCTACACCTTATGGAGTCTTAGAGAACGTGATGCTTAAGGTGGGAGATGGCCTTGTACCAACTGATTTCCAAGTTGTGGTAATAAAGACCGGGAAGACAAACCGGTTGATACTTGGATTACAATTCTTAACAACAATTGGAGCAATTGTGATTTTTCAAACCGAAGAATCTCATTCGCGAAAATCAACAAGTATGTCTTCTATCCAGCCATGAACATTAGAAGTGTGCCAAGTATGGTTGAAATAAAAAACAAGAGGAGCTTCAAAAAATAGTCACGGAAGGAGATCCCAATCGAAATAGTTGCAAAACCGTCAAAGATGAATCACAAAGATGTCTTCAAGGACATTAATTCAGTTTTGGCACCTACCATGGTTACTAAGGACGTGTGTGAATCTAAAGAGAAGCATAAGGATGTGCCAAAGTCATTTGCAAAGATACAAGTCTTGATGCCTAAGGAGTTAGATGCAAAAGACAAGGGAACCTTCACGAAAAAGCTTGTAAGCACTTTGAAACTTTTTTCGAAAGTTTTTGTCCTCAATATGACATTGGAGGAACAATTGGAAACGTTTCAGTCCTTCTCGACCTTTCAAATTCAGAGAAAAAGACGCTATAGAACAACAATTCTTTTAGTAGATCCACCTCAAAGCTAAATGGCAAAGGAGTCGAGCTAATTGACTTTAAACAAGCGTTTCGTAGGAGGCAATTCATAATATTTAATTTTATGTTTTATTTTAAGTTTAAAATTTAATTTTTATGATTTGGTTTTATACTTCAATATTTAATTTTTATTTTACAGAATTACAAAATTTACAAAAATACAAATATACATTTTCGACAAAAAGGCGTGTACGGGTTATGATCACGGGCCAATAATCTCACCCAGTGAATCATTACCGGTCACAAAAAAACTCTAAGCCTTGTACGGGTATTGTCTTGACCGGGGGAGAAGAAAAAAGTTTTTATCGACCATGGGTCAAGTACCGGTCACGAGCATGGGTCGGAATTCTCGACCGGGGCTCGACCCAGATGTGCCCATGGTCAACTTTCTGGTCGACCCCAACAAGTCCCACCGGTCATGAGTAATGGGTAAAAACTCATGGCCGGTGTCGAGAACTTTATGACCTGCTTCACATCCCACGGGTCGACACAACTCGACCCAGCATCGACCCACGTCCTCGACCGATGACTCATCCCACTCTAGACCTAGGTACGTCCTTCTCGACCCAGACTCGTCCCACTCACGACCCATGGTCGAGATTTCATCGACCCACGATCGACCCATGCTCGATCTAGACCACTCAACAACGGTCACGAGCACCAGTCTACGACCGTGACCCGTGCTGAACCAACATTCAAACCTTAACCAACATTCAAACCGGCTCGAACCAATGTGCATTTTCTTGAACCATACCAATCCTAACAAAATTTTGACATAAAATTCGGATTTAAGGCTTGTGTCTCATTATTTTTGGATAAACGAGACACAACTTCAACTCTTTACCTCACTAAAATTGTTCTTGAGCTCAAGAATCCGAAAAATCAAAATTTAAGGTGTTTTGCTCAATTCATTGTGGTTTAAGTGGATTTTCAAGAGGATTTCAATTCTCTAACCCATTCTTCATAAAAGTCAAAGGTGTGTCTCTATGAACCCAATTTTTCTCAAATTTCAAGTTTATACACTTTTTGAATTTCTAATGGAATTAGATTAAAATTACTAGATTGTTGGAGAATTCACTTAACTAAGTTTGTTTATCCATATAATTAACATTATTGATGGACTTATCACATGTTTAGACCTTAAATTCAATTCTCTCAAAAAGATATTGTTTCATCGAATACGCATAAGATTTTTTTGACTTTTGGCATGATATATATTAAAATTTTGATGGTTTTCATGTTACGTGAATACTAATTCCGAAAATTAGGAATTCATTTAAGAAAATTTATTTTACCTTTGGATTTTAATTCTTATTATTCTTTATGCCTGATTATGCTCTTAATTGATTATTTTTTGGATTGATCTTAATTCTTTGGCATTTGTTGGATTTTTCAAAGTCCTACCTTGTTCTTTGAGAATTTTGATATTGAATATACTTTGATGGAAGAAGACAAGGCTACAAGACGATATAAGAGAAAACCAAAACCAAAAGAGCCTTTGAGGATCCAAGAACAAGTGGAACACGACCCTAGACATTTCCATTAAAAAACCCCGCCTAAAAAATCAACAAAAAGGCAAGGAAAAGGGATTTTACAAAATGATGAGGAAACGGTTGGATATCATTTAATAGATGAAGATGATGATATGGTTGAAGAAACTATGCGAGTTTTGGCTATTGGCTAAGTGTTTGGTTGAAGTTAAGCATGATGTAGCCAAGGAGAAGTGGGAGAATAACGCTTCTAGTTACTTTGGAGGAACCATCACGGCAATAATGATAGCTTGTGGACTTGACACTGGTGGCGAGACACCATTAGCTTGTGATAACAAGCTAAGTCTTTCTGCATTTTAGAAGAAACAATTTCTTTGTGGATGGTTTGAAGACTCTGTGTGGTTTGGCTATCTATTCACACCGCCATATGAAGAAGACCACCACTGCACACTTCTTCCTTGTGACATTCTTCCAAAATTTAGTGAAGGTAATCGCTCCTTTGACCTTCCTTAATCTACTTGGTTTATACGTGCACCAGGCTGTCCACTTGTTGGTGTTGGTCATTTCTATCGAGCCAAGGCGAGAGAGGCACGTAGAGCTCAATTTTCAGAGGTACCTAGGACCTCACCTACACGGCCCTCTACTTATGTTGCGCCTCTTCTGATTCAACCCGTTACAGCCCTTCTACGTACCGGTACGATTTTTCCCAAGGATTGACACTTCTAGTTTGGAATTGGATAATCCTTGCTTCTGAGAGAGAGTAAGCTTCTGCAGATCAAAGTACGTGGGTTGAAGGGTCACACAGTAGTTGCGGAATGGCTACTGATTTACCTAAGATGGTTCCTTGGATATGACACACCAAGACAAACCAAATCCGATTGTTGAATATTACACACCAGCAATCTAAGAAGAGAATCACTCTCTAAAAGAAAAGAATTTTTTGATTGAAAAGTTGATACTGAAACAGAAGGGGGTTCCACGTTTTTAAAGAGAGAGGAGGAGCCAAAAATAATTATGGTCCTTGAAACAGAAAATAATTAAAACACTCTTGACTAAAGACTAAACTTTTGAACTTCTTCTGTTGGAATTTCGTTGGAGGGAAAAAGGAATGGCTCCTTTGTGTTTTCAGCAACAAATGGGCCAATGATGATGTGAACTACTTGCCTCGTTAAAAACCTTGCCAAGAAAACCCATTGGGACAAAACTTGGACAAGGAAAAAAGAGTACAAATAGCTCACATACCCATTTGTTAGTTGTCTTGAGCTTGTAGCAGATTTAGAGTGATGTTGGACACTTCTTCATTCCAGCTCAAGTGAGTATGTTGCATTTGTTCCTTAGTGAGTAAGTCACAGATGGTCGAGTTGGTAAGGTGAGAGCTTCCTCAGGTTCAAGCTTTTCCACTGGTTCAAGCTCAGGTTCATGTTCAGCTTCAAGTCCTTCCTTTCCCATGATCTCATCATCCCCCTCCTCTTGAAAAGGATTCGTCCTCAAATCTGATTCATTTGCAATAAAAGGGACTAGATCAGAAACATTGAAACTTGAACTAACAGTATACTTACCTTTGAAATCAATCTGGTAAGCGTTGTCATTGATCTTTTTGATTATCTTGAAAGGACCATCAATCCTCGGCATCAGCTTTGATTTTCTTTCTGCTGGGAACCTTTCTTTCTTCAAGCGAACCCACACGGGATCTCCAACTTCAAAGATCATCTTGTTTCTGCCCTTGTTGGCCTTTCTGGCATATTGTTGGGTTTTCTCCTCAATGTTCTTCCTTGCATTCTCATAGATCTGTTTAACAATTTCTGCTTTCTTTTCCCCATCTATGCTACTTCTTTCGCTCAAAGGAAGAGGGATTAGATCTATAGGAGATAAGGGGTTAAAACCATAAACAATCTGAAATGGCGAGTACTTAGAAGTAGAATGCACTAAATGATTATATGCAAACTCAACATGTGGTAAACATTCTTCCCAAGTCCTAAGGTTCCTTTTGATCAATGCACGCAGTAATGTTGATAAGGTTCTATTAACCACTTCTGTTTGGCCATCGGTTTGAGGGTGACAAGTGGTTGAGAAAAACAGTTTAGTTCCTAATTTAGACCAAAGCGTTTTCCAAAAATAACTTAGGAATTTAGTATCTCTATCATAAACAATAGTCCTAGGTATTCCATGCAAACGAACTATCTCTTTAAAGAACAGATTAGCTATATGCAATGCATCATCAGTCTTGTGACATGCTATGAAATGTGTCATTTTAGAAAATCTATCTACAACCACAAAGATAGAATCCTTTCCTGTCCTAGTTCTAGGTAATCCTACTACAAAGTCCATAGATATGTCAGTCCAAGGATGAGTAGGAATTGGTAAATGAGTGTAAAAACCGTGAGGTTGAACCTTAGACTTAGCTTGTTTGCAAGTGACACATCTTTCACAGATTTTTTCAACATCTCTTTTCATGTGTGGCCAATAAAAGTGATCTTGCATTACCTTAAGTGTCTTGGCAATTCTGAAATGCCCCATTAGACCTCCTCAGTGGGCTTCCCTAACTAGCAAATCTCTAATAGAACAGTTAGGCACACACAAGTGATGTTCATAGAATAAAAATCCTTCATGTCTATAGTAGTGACCAGAAGCAAACTTTTCACAAGCCTGATATACTTTTTCAAACTCTGCATCAGTTTTATATAGTTCTTTAAGTTGTTCAAAACCTAACAACTTAGCATCAAGAGTAGAAAGTAAGACATACCTTCAGGATAATGCATCAGCAACCACATTATCCTTACCTTGTTTGTACTTAATGACATATGAAAATATTTCAATAAATTCAACCCACCTCGCATGTTTTTTGTTAAGTTTCAGCTGACCTTTTAAGTGCTTGAGAGATTCATGGTCTGTGTGTATGACAAATTTCTTAGGCCACAAATAATGCTGCCACGTTTGCAAAGCTCTCACTAAAGCATACAGCTCCTTGTCGTATGTGGGGTAATTCAAGGTGGCTCCTCCAAGCTTTTCACTGAAATAAGCAATGGGCTTCTTATCCTGCATCAAAACAGCACCAATACCTATACCAGAGGCATCACATTCAATCTCAAAAGTTTGAAAAAATCAGGTAAAGCTAAAACAGGAGCATGAGTGAGCTTCTCTTTTAAGGATTGAAATGCTTCTTCTTGAGCTTGTTCCCATTTGAAACCAACATCCTTTTTGATCACTTCAGTGAGTGGAGCAGCTAAGGTGCTAAAGTCTTTAACAAAGCGCCTATAGAATCCAGCAAGACCATGGAAGCTTCTGACTTCTCCTAATGATTTTGGACTTGGCCAGTCTTTAATAGCCTTGACTATTTCCTCATCCACTTTGATGCCATCTGCACTTACAACAAAACATAAGAACACAAGGTTATCCGTACAAAAAGTGCATTTCTTTAAATTGGCATAAAGTTTTTCGTTTCTAAGAACATCTAAAACTGAATTAAGATGCATGACATGTTCTTCCAAATTTTTGCTGTAAATTAAGATGTCATCAAAATATACCACAACAAAAATTCCTATGAAAGCTCTAAGAACATGATTCATCAACCTCATGAAAGTACTAGGTGCGTTTGTTAGCCCAAATGGCATGACTAACCATTCATATAGTCCCTGTTTAGTCTTCAAAGCAGTTTTCCATTCATCTCCTTCTTTCATACGTATTTGGTGATAGCCACTTTTAAAATCTATCTTAGAAAATAACCTAGAACCATGTATTTCATCTAACATGTCATCTAGTCTAGGAATTGGATGGCGATACTTTACCGTGATGTTATTGATTGCTCTACAATCAACACACATTCGCCAACTGCCATCTTTCTTTGGCACAAGTAAAACTGGCACAGCACAAGGGCTTATGCTCTCTCTTATGTATCTCTTCTCCATGAGCTCATTAACTTGTTTCTAAAGTTCTTTGGTCTCAACGGGATTGGTACGATAAGTTGGCCTATTTGGAAGTGAGGCTCCAGGTACGAAGTCAATTTGATGTTCAATGCCTCGGATAGGAGGTAGCCCCTTTGGATTGTCTTCTGGAAACACATCCTCAAAATCCTACAAAATAGAAGTCACTTCATTCGGTAATACCGGTGCAAGGTCAGTTAAGCTCATAAGAGCTTCCTTTTAAGCTTCAGGCCTTCTAGGTTATTGTTAGACTGATCCCTTTCTGCTTATGTATGTCTAGGCCTCTTTTGGCTCATTCTGGTGTTTTCACTGCCACGACTGTAATAGTTTTCTGCCTCTTCATCTATATGTTGTCGCAGGGGGTTTCTTTCTCTTATAGAACTTCCCTCCTAGGTTCTTCTGTCTTGTGATTCATCTAAACGTTGATGAACAGTCTCCATTTCAATTTGCAGAGCCTTTTTCATTTCAGCCACTAAAGCCTCCATTAACAACTTCAGATCTACTGGATTATTGTTTTCGTCTGACATTTTGATACTGAAACACACTTAACACACGATTAAGGGCACCTAATCTAGAAAACTAAATCAGATCTAACAGAAAAATATTGCAGAAGTTGAAGGGGTGCAATTTTTGATGAAAGTGTGCGAATGAATGGGTTTGAGTGAAACAGACTGAGTGAAATGGTGTAAACGAATCAGTGTAACATGATGGATGTAGATCAAACGATGCAAACAGAACAGGTTGCAAATTTTTTTTTTTTTTTTTTTTTTCAGAAACAAATGGAATATGAAAGGTTAGAAGAAGAACGATAGAGAACAAACTAGCTGTGTGCTCTGATACCAGATGATACGATTCTTCCAAAGGATTGACACTTCTAGTTTGGAATTGGATAATCCTTACTTCTGAGAGAGAGTAAGCTTCTGCAGATCAAGGCACGTGGGTTGAAGGGTCACACAGTAGTTACATAATGGCTACTGATTTACCTAAGATGGTTCCTTGGATATGACACACCAAGACAAACCAAATCCGATTGTTGGATATTACACACCAGCAATCTAAGGAGAGAATCACTCTCTAAAAGAAAAGAAGTTTTTGATTGAAAAGTTGATACTTAAACAGAAGGGGGTTCCACATTTTTAAAGAGAGAGGAGGAGCAAACACAATTATGGTCTTTGAAAACAGAAAATAATTAAAACACTCTTGACTAAAGACTAAATTTTTGAACTTCTTCTGTTGGAATTTCGTTGGAGGGAAAAAAGAATGGCTCCTTTGTGTTTTCAGCAACAAATGGGCCAATGATGATGTGAACTACTTGCCTCGTTAAAAACCTTGCCAAGAAAACCCATTGGGACAAAACTTGGACAAGGGAAAAAGAGTACAAATAGCTCACATACCCATTTGTTAGCTATCTTGAGCTTGTAGCAGATTTTGGAGTGATGTTGGACACTTCTTCATTCCAGCTCAAGTGAGTATGTTTCATTTGTTCCTTAGTGAGTAAGCCACAAATTGCTTTCTTGAGTTTTTTGGCCTTAGCACGAGTCAATGGTCCAGTTGGTAAGGTGAGAGCTTCCTCAGGTTCAAGCTTTTCCACTGGTTCAAGCTCAGGTTCATGTTCAGCTTCAAGTCCTTCCTTTCCCATGATCGCATCACATACCAACACAGATAGATGGTTCCATGCCACTATTGCAGAGGAGAGATAGAAGAAAGCATTACATGTGGCCAAGGTCCATAGGCAAGGCAAGCTGATTTCCACGCTTGTTAAAGCGGTTAGGAGATTCATCCTTAATTTCTTCAGGAGATCATCACGGAACAGAGCTGAGGTGAAATATGTTGATGACTTGGGTTGTCTTTCACTAGTCTCAGGCTTTGAGCAAGTTGGAGACAAATTTGATAACACTGATAGTTATCATCATTCACGTGATATTGAGGAGCGTGCACATGCTGACTATGGACATCATAGTCATAGATTTGTTGTTGATTTCGATGAGACGAAGATACTTCATTACGAGTCTGATTGAGACAGGTTTCCATCACCCGTTCCAGATTCACTAGAGCCAATTTCTGAGATATTCTGATCAAGGTGTATCGTTGACTATGTATCCATATTTTTATTTCACTTTTATTTTATTTTATTTTATTTTAGTTTTAGTTTTAATTTTTATATTTACTTTTATTTTTATTGAGTCTGTTTATTTATTTCTTTGGACTACTATCACTCCGAGGTGGTGTGAAGTAAGTCTGTGGAATTCTATCATTTACTAGTGCATACTTCTTTGTTCTTATGTCTTGAGTCATTTTAATATATTGCTTGAGTTGTTTTATTGAGTCAAAACTATGAGTTGGGAATTATGACACTTATTTGAGAATATATTCCTTGATTTTACGATTTAGTAACCATCGTTACAGGGTTTTGTCCGTGACTGAGATTAAAAAATCCTATTATTGGACTTCCCGCTCAAAATTTTCATTTTGCATTTATCTTAATGAATTTGATTTTGACTCTAATTTATTGGACTACTAATCTGAATTAATTTTTCTCATTAAGGTGTTAGATCAGAAAAACGAATAACACATTCAAGATATCTTATTCTCTTTACCACTCTTTGTGGTTCCTGAATAGTAAAGAGATTGGAAAACCTGATGGAGTATTGTGATAAGATTCGAGAGCTTGACCTCTCCTCAGGATTCACAAATCATGGAAAAAATTCATGCCTCTTATTACTCATATCGATAAAGATCGTTCTCCTCCTAATTAAAACAAAAAACAAAAAAAATGAAAAAAAAAGAAAAAAGAAAAAAAAAATCAAAGGGAAAGGAAAACTTGTCTATAATAAGAGTTTAAGGGCAAAAAAAAATCCCAACCAATGCCGTGGATCAATTTAGAGAGTTGGAGCGATTTGCAGTGATTTCCGGAGAAAATCTACGATTGGGGAATTAGACATCGGTGGTTGGAAAATTATGGACATCAACATATCTGTCCTCTCTTGCGGTTTTGCATAATTTTTGCATCTTTCGGAGCGTTTGGTAACCTAAACACTCTTAACCTCACCACTAAAATACCCTTTAACTCCTAGCGCCGTCTAGTCTGAATGCCATCCTTTATGAGAAATTCACCAAATTTAATGAATGTAGAGAGTCGAATGATTTGAAGTTGAGATTTTACATGATTTATATTTGAATGGACAAGGGCTGTAAAGCTACTAGTGGAAGTATGTTGAGAATGTCTCTAAGCTAATTCTGTTACATGTGGATTACATGTTAAGATGTCAAGGCTATGATCCCAAAGATACGTGAGTTCCCGCATTTTCAAACCTCTTTTCTATACTCTGATTCTTTGTTTTTCCTTGAGGACAAACAAAATTTTAAGTCTCGCGGAGTTGATATACTCTATATTTTACTATTTTATGCATGATTTTTACTATTTTATTTAAGTATTTCAATACGGTTTTATGCCTATTAGAGTTATCTCGTATTTGTAGTTTTAGGGTATTTTTTGGATAAAATCATCAATAAAGATACAAAATGGAGCAAAAGACATAGAGTTTTGAGTTAAATTTCTAATGGCGTTGGTTTCAAGTCATTTAAAGCTTTGGTTGGAGAGTTACACTTGATTTACTCAAGACATATATGTCTGGCTCGGAGAAGAAGAAAGTGCAGGAAACTGATGCAAAGAAGGGGCCAGCACCGGCCACGACCTCTCCCAGGACTTGTACCGGTGCTCTCCTGACCGATGTTCCACCACTGGTCATGGATCGTGCCCAGTGCTCCTGTCCAGTGCAACCTATTCAAGACTGAATTTTCTTTTTCCCTAAATTAAACCCTAGACGAACATAAACCTATATATACTTGTTTTTCACCTCTTGTTAAGGAGAAGCCTTTTTAATGCACTATATTTTACCTAAGAGCAGCCGCATATCATAAGGATAAGTAACAGCCACGTTTTTACCTTTGTTCTTCATTGGATTTGAGTTTTAAGAGTTTCAAGGAGAAGATTTCACTTTGTACTCGTTATAGAGAAGAATTATAATCCTTTACTCTTTTAATTCTAATTTATTCATCATGATTTCTATTTATTCTTACTGTTTTTAATCCGTAAACATGTCTGAGTAGTCATCTTGTTAGATTTTAGGGACTCAATGAATTCATAATTCGATATTGATTGATGATTATTTAGGGATACCATTAGATTCTTCATCTTTACTTATTCTCAATACATGATTACTTGACTGCACATATTGTGATATGATCTTAGAAGAATAGAGCCTCGAAAGTGTTGCATCTATTTGCCTACACTAGTATTTGATGAGTTAGGCATCTTAACCTACGAAAGTTGAGTCAAGGAGTCTATTGAACTTTATCAGAATCTGAACGAGTTAAAGCATGCTTTCTTCTTGTAATAACCTGCAAAGTTGAGTCTATTAGGTTGTTAAAGCATAGCATTTGGAGCCAAATAGTAGAAAAACTATACCTTCGTGTTATGTGTTCTAGACGGTTTTTATCCAAATCCCTGAAATCAATCTAATTTATCGTTGTATGATTTTCTGCGAATATCCTAATGTGTAACGCTTTTCTCTTATTGAATTTATATCTCTTTTAATTACTTGCTGTTTAATTACTTTATTTCGATCACAAAACGATATTCATATTTTGTTCTGACTTGATTTGATTCATTACAATTCGTAGTGTAGTTGACAACTCCATGTAGATTCATCCCTTATCTATACTAATTGTGACTGCTGTGCATTTGCAGCTGGTTTAGTTGAGTGGTAAAACTTACACACAGTCACACATCCACTATGGAGGCTGAGTATGTGGCATGTTATGAGACTTCTATTCAGGGAACATGGTTGTGGAACTTCGTCTCTGAGTTTGGGGCTTTGAGTTTTGTTGACAAGCCTTTAACTTTTTACTGTGACAATCAAGCTGCAATATTTTTCTCTAAGCATGATATGATATATAAAGGAGCCAAGCATATGGACCTTAAATATCTATCACTAAAGCGAGATGTCAAATGAGAGAAGTTTGTCATTGAACATATAAGTACTAAACTTATGGCCAAAGACATATTTACGAAAGCATTACCGCCATATGAGCCTTGAGGATATCTCCTAATTACGTTGTTTGATTATGTTAAGCATATATTTGACATTTATTTGAGCTTCTTATGACTTTTACATCTTTTATATATTCTCTTTCCAATGTGCACACACATTATTGTTTGTTGGATTTATGATAACATAAAGCGTCTTTATTTAAAGACATAAAAAGGACTATTAAGATAACTCCTATTTATCTTAAAGGTTTAACTACGAAGGTAGTCAATGCAGTAGTACATGGAAGGGATCATATTGCAAAATGATGTGTGACCGCCATTAATCTTATTGATTACTAAATTAACCAAGACACGTATGATAACCAAATGAAAATAAAGGTATAGCAATTATGCAGGCCTTAATATTCCTGAAAGAAATGTTCAATAGATTATACTAATGAGCAAGTGGGAAAATGTAAGGAATATATTTGATCTTCCTATTTTGTGGTCTTTATAGTTATATGTTTTCTATCGGAATAATGTATTCTTTAATACATTTGGTGACTAATTAAGTTGTAAAGTGTTTAATTCCTAATTAATCTACTCGTAGACAAGTGGCAGTGGCAAAAGGACAACTATCGAAGAAGCGTGCATAGACGACAAATGATTTCCATGCCAAGTATCAACGCTCATAGCTTTCCATTTGTCACTCATGCATTCATTTCTAATTTGATGAATGGTTGTGATTAATCCTACTTTGATGGACAATTGAGATTGATCCGAAAGAAATCCTAATGAGAAATTTGGTCATCTCTCCACCTCTAAATACATGCTTGTGTCCATAAGAAAGGCATCCTAAAAACTACAACACCTAAAAGAAAAGTTTATGGAAAAAGAGAGAGAAACCTAAACTCCTATCCGAAGATCGGACTTTCGTCTTCTATTCAGGAAACCATTCAGAAAGACTTCACCGCTACGATAAAAGGATGTATTCTGCTAACTCTCCTTGTAATTCTATCATGTTATTAATATATATGTTTAAAGATATTAAGGTTCATGTAAATTCTGCTTACATGCATGTTTATTTTACTTACTGAGTTTAGAACTGGTTTCGGTTAGTTAAAGTTCTTTATCCAAACCCTGAAATTTAAACCCAATAGTTTACTAACCCAATAATTTCAACTAAAACTATGATTCGAGATTATCCTACTGGATTTGCATCTTCGAGAGCATACCAAAGCGGTAGAGATCGACCTCTAACCCTAACCCAATAAAAAAAACACTATTGACGATTGATCTCATCGTAAGCTTGATATAGTGAGCGGAATTTTGTTTTGGCAAAACATGTATCATGCTTGCCGGTCAGAAAAAAACTCTGCGTAAATAGTTATGCCAGTCTACAAAATTACGTTAGGAAAGATATGCGTTCTTCCAGTCCATATCTATACAGATAAAATACGTTTTCTGCATTCTACAGATCTACAAATGAAACCTAGAAGAACAACATGAATCAAGTCATACGAGCCCTATAGAGTTTTTTATTTTATTTCACCATAACCTTTTTTAATTAAACTTCCTAAAAATGTTATTGGTGACAACAAAAAAAGAGATTCTAAAATATTAAAAGCACAAGCGACCGTTTCATCTAAGAAGATTGACAGTCGCATAAAAGGCGAAACTATAAGGACGGTAATTGACATAGCAAAATTTATATTTCGACACATACGATTATATAATGTATACGAATGCATGGAACTCTATATACACATTTAGACCCTTACCCATATGTTGTGGTTGTATAGAGATAAATGTAAGGGCATAGGTCTATGCGATAAATTTAGTACGTGCCTGAACGTGTGGTCCATTGCAACTTAATAATAAATTAATTTGGGTTAATGCGATTTAGTACTAGATTAGTAATAAAAACTTGAGCGCGATGGATCTTTCATGGGTTCACATTGGAATCTGGTCAGCTGCACTAAAATATATTAACATTTAGTCGCTTTGTTTTTCTTTTGAAAATTCATATATTAAGTAAAAAACTGTGTACTATTACCACCTTATATATATTGAAGATTATGGGGACCATAATGCATAAATTAGGCTTCCAAATCGTACTAAACCCTAATATTCAAATCTCACGCTGAGCTATCAAAGGTTGGGGACCATCCGATTTCACGGTATGAATACTAAAAAATTAAAAAGATAACATAATTTTTGTCAGACAAAAGAAAAGTAGAAAACAATCTATGATAAAATACGATCTAGATTTTTCAGTAGTGGGATTATATGAAATGGGTTACTAGGATGATGGATGACATACTCCTTGGGAGCAACTAGTGTGTATATTTATATATATATTTAGGAATCAAGTAGATGTGGTACCACAAATGTAGGCCAAAGGGGAACTCTTACACGATGTTGCTATTCCGAAGACAAGTTTGTTTATTGCAATTGACCCTTTGATGAGATTTAAGGACATAGCTTTTTTTATTCCCAACTTTCTCTAATATATATCTTTCCACAAAAAAAAAAAAAAAAAAAACTTTCTCGAATATCTATACATATACGTTTTTCCTTGGAAAATTACAATAAAAAATTTACAATTATTTACATTTTTCCAACTTAATTTTCAAATTTTTTCGGTTTCCAATTCAAACCTTCAACTTAATTATTTTAAAACCTTCAAGTTACCGAAATAGTACATTACGTTGGGTTGACTAACGGTTAACGTTAAATCCATTAATGGTAATGAAATTATTATTTTTAAAAATAGATAACTGATAAAAAAAAAATAAGAAAAATAAACAAAAAAAAAATATTTTTTAAAAAAAGAAAAAATAATTTTTTTTGTATTTATTAGAGACTTAAAATCAGTAAATTTTTTAAAAATTAAAGAAAAAAAAATGTTCTTCGTCTTCCGACTGTAGATCCTGCTTGCTCTTGAACAATGTCAACATATCCGATTTAACCCAATTTTGTATGGGATTTCTCCAGATCCGCTAGCCAAAAAATTCGCTATCGGTTGTTGGATCTCCTCTGCCGATGGAGTTTGTGAGGAAGATGAGCTCCTCCGGCGACGGAGAGCTCGAGAGGAGGATGAACAGTGGATTTTTTTTTTCTTAAAAAAAAAAATATTTATTTATTTTATTTTATTCTTTTATCATTAAAATAAATAAAAATAATTTAATTAATTATTGTAACGGTTTTAAACAGAACCAGCGTTGACTGTTAGTCAACCCAACGCCACGCACTGTTTCGGTAACTTGGAGATTAATTTTTTTAAAAAAATTAAATTGAAAATTTGAACTGAAAATCGAAAAAATTTGAGATTTAAATTAGAAAAATATAAATAGTTAGAAGTTTTTTATGGTAATTTCTTTTTTTTGAATAACGTCCCTTCCACAAAATATGTAAATCTTTTACAAACACGAATCTACATAATTGATATGCGGGTTAAATTAGCTATAAATATCCAATAACAACATTTGATGTTACATACGTGTAATTTGGGATTCAATCTAAACCACGGTAAGTTGACCGTTAGTAACACGTTTTTTGGGATTATTTTGGTTTCGAATCTGATTATCAAAAATAATAATAATTATTTTTTGTATATAATGATCCTAGCCATAAGTTACTAGCCATATATGTAAGAAAACAAATAAAAAACTTATTATGGGTGGTAAAATGTATTCATACTCGTCTGCTCAAAAGAGTTAAAAGCAGTAGGACTTTTATTTTAATAAAACAAATGGTTTTAGAAAACAATTAAAGATTAATAAATAATTAAAGGATAAAAAAATTCTCTAACCCAATTAGAAAAGAGATAGTTGAGAATTAGGGAAGATGCTATGCAGATAATTGGACACCATTCTTGCATGCTCCAATTTGCACCATCAACTTTTTTCAACTTTTTTTTCCTTTTGAGCATCCATCACAATAATTATGAATCGAACCCTCTTTTGGAAAATGAGCTCGGTTATTATAATCCAAGTGAGTAGGATGACCACTAAAGAAAAGTTATTTAAAACATTTTAAAATTTTATTAGTAAAATATAGTATCTTTTTTTGATAACCAAGTAAAATATAGTATTGTGGTCAAAATTATTTGCTCATTATTTACGGTTTTGAAACCCTTGATTTTTCCCAGTTTATGCAGTCACGATACACACGCTTTTTTGTGTAGTTTTTGATGAACTAATTTTCTTATGCAAATTTGATGAGTACGATATTCTCTCTATATAACTCTTTAAAAAGATACTTGTTGCCTTCTCTAATTCTTTTTTTTTTTGCTCGTTTGTGTGTGCGTGTATTTTTATTTTTTTGTTGAATACGTAGCTGGAAAAAGATCAATGGGATTTCGAGTAATTGGGAAAATTTTGAAAAAAAAAAATTGTACTTGATGATATATATATATAGTAACATATATTATTTACTGTGAAATCTTGCTAAAAAGAAAAAAGAAAACTATATTTTCATACAAATCAAAGAGACGAAGGAAGAAGATGGAAATACCTGATCAGAATTTCATGTAAACCTTATTGTTACATTTCCCCCAAAAAGACGTTACAAAAGACAATGAGGTGATTAAACTCAACTTGGTCTGATCAATATGGTAATTGGAGAGTATATCGTATCAACAGATAAAGCTTTAAATGTGTTAATTTCTATTAAGACATGAAGGGAATGATGCAACGTTTGTGACAGAAGGATTTCATAGTTAGAATAAACTTGAGAGACTAGTTTTATGTGGATGAAATTAGTAGTTTTCATAATAACCAAGCAAACAATGGGATGATTTGATTAATCAAGGCGAGTCTATTGTATATGCTCTATATAAGAAAATGTTATGGCAAACCGTGAGTTTTGTTTATGTAAAATGCGTCGATTGGTGTTTCTAGAATTTTTGGGGACAAATGACTATATTTTCGTGGCTATGATGAGTCAAATGAGTCTGCTAACAATGAAAATCTTGTAGAACTCCAGGAGCATTATGACAAATTTTTGTTTTTCAATTATTTTATTAACAAACGTAAAACATTTAAAAAAAAATTTATTGGAATTGTTCATGTGAAAGATACATTGATACAAAGTTTTAACCCCAAAATATCACTGAGTGCATAACAAATCGCAATAGTATTTAGGGATCGAATCCACCGTCACCAAGTGTTACCCAATAAATATATGGAAGTGAACTAAAGTTAAGATAAAATATGGGTTGTTTGTTTTTGTTTTGAATGCAAAAAATGTAAACGAGAAACCAAATATAGATGTAAACTTATGAATTTAAAACGTCAAGCCTTAGGGATATTCGCATGAAATCCATAATTGCAAATAAGATAAACAAGCAAGGAATCAATGAAGAACCATTCTAGAATTCGAATTAAAAATGTATAACTAACCTACCATCGTAGAATTATTTACTTTTTCTAGCAACCTAAGATTGTAAACTGTCATCTGAATTCAAAAAACTAAACATGCATTAATTATTTATGTTCGATAGGTTCACAAAACACTTGAACATCAACTTTCATTGGCTAATGATGTTGCGCTCATCTATGTCTTTCAGGCATTTAATCAAATATTTTTTGGTGCAATAATTAAGATCATAAACTATGTGATCAAGCCATTTTAAGTGATAGGAATAATGATAAATGAAGAACTATAAGATAAATCCCTATTCGAGCAATCTGATTTAACAATCTTTGGAAATCCCTTTGAAACCCTAAAACTTAACTATGGTTATACTAAGACATAATCAAAGAGATGGAATAAATTGCATAGTTAGATTAAAGTATAAAAACTGGGTTCAATAAATCTTCTCAAGAGATGTAGAGTCAGAGATTCGTCTCTCCAAAACTCACTGATATATTCTGGTTTTTAACATTGGTTTTAAAGGTATCTTGTTTAATATTTAATATTTATTTTAGTATTTTAAAAGTGGTTTTAGTGTTTTTACAGTTACCTTTACATGATAATTACATAAATTAGACCAAAAAGGATAAAAAGGCAAGAAAACCAGTTTATGGACAGTTTCGAAGAATCAGAAGTTTGAGTTACTTTGAAGGCCTTAACCTTATTGGAATGAACTGAAACTTGGAAAGAAGATAGATATATAAGTTAGCTTCACCCATAATTGGTCTCAAGTCATTCGCAAAACTTGTCCAAGCATATTTTCAGCCGCGGCCAAAGGCTTCGAACTGCGAGACACAAGCCAACCACCGGCGTATATGGAATAGCAGAAAACAAGCTCCTTCCTACGGCCAAGAGCCTCCTGACCGCGGTTCACCTCCTCCACGTCCCCAAGGCCCAAACCAAGTCCAAACATGTCCTAACCGAAGAGAACAAGCCCTAGAAAACCTAGAAGACTCTCAAGACCTATAAAATACACCTCTTTCTTATAATTTTAGGGCATCCACGTCACAAACACACAAAACCACGTTTTCGACAGCCACCATATCATATTATTATAGTAATTATTGTTTGAGGGAGAAAGACCATCCTCTTTGTAACCATTGAAAAGATCTCTGAACCTTTGTGCCTTTACTTTACCCTAATTATGCAATTATTCTTCTCTTCTTCTATGTCGAATTGCATGATCATGATTGAGTACTATTTATATTTTTATAAATATAATCATTGAAAAAGAGAAGATATTTTATAGTAATTATTGTTTGAGGGATAAAGACCATTCTCTTTGTAACCATCGAAGAGATCTCTCAACCATTGTGCTTTTACTTTAATATAATTATACAATTCTTCTTCTCTTCTTCTATGTCGAATTGCATGATCATGATTGAGTAGTATTTTAGTTGGGTTTAAGGGATATTTAAAGAAAATTCATGGATTGGTAAATGTAGGTTGTTAGATTATGGTTTTATTCTTTTAGAAGTTCTTCGTTCTAGATTCATGTGCAATGCCTCTTATTAGAGTAGCTAACTGATGTACTCGTATTTTAGCGTTTCTTAGCATGCATTTTCTTTAGTTTTAGAGTCATTTGAATTGCATTTTGTGTCTTTCCATTCATTTTGAGTTCCATTTAGATTATGTTGAGTCTTAAAGGCCTAGGCTTCATTCCATGCATTTGCATTGCATTTTCAGTCCATTTCATGTACTTTGGAGGCTAGGAAGCAAAGGGAGCAAATGAGGATTGGAAAGACATGAAGGAGAGTGAAGAAAACACTAAAATGAGGAGAATGTGTGCTGGATCAACCTACATCTTCCATCCGGTCGATGGAGTGGGTCGATAGGACCAACACCAGAAGAAAAAAAATGCAGATGAAGCGACTAGAAGATCATATCCGATGAAGGCATTCCGAGTTAAATTCACGCAGGCGTTGGATTCAACTAATTCCGAGTTACGTTTCAAAAGTTATGGCCAATTTAGTGAGGACATGTCAGGCTGATCGACCGAAGCACTTCGCCCGGTCGATGGCATGGGTCGATGAGACGAACGCCAGGAACAACTGCCGAGTGCTGGATCGACCGAAGCACTTCATCCGGTCGATGGCGTGGCTCGATGGCGAGCACACTTCATGCACAAATCCGGGTTTGACCTGGTATTTTCCCCTTTCACTATATATATGTTTAGAACATTTAGAACCCTAAGTAAGACATATTTTAGGATTTTCTCTCTAATGTTTAGTACTTTGATTTTGCTTGAACCTTGCATGATTTATTGATGCTTTCTTAATCTTTTTCATTTCTCTAATCATGTTTATCTCTTTATTAGCATTTGTTTTGTTTCTCACTTTTGCCATGTGTGAGTAGAGATCTTATGGATTGTGGGTTAGGTAGATTAGGCTGATTAGACGTTGGGTTATGTTGTATTAGGCTTAGACTATAGAGAATACATCATGCGAGATGCATCTAAGGCTAGGATTGAAGTAGATAATCAATCTCTAGATTATGGTCTTTTTACCCCCAAAAAGTGTCGTAGAAATATCTAGGAGAATTTCATATGAGCAAATCACATCTTAGCCAATTAACACTTGATGTTTAAGGTGATGTGATTTGCTCATATGAAATTCTCCTAGCAAGATTTATGATAATTAAGGAATTTAGGAAGGGGATTAGTACACGAAAGTGGATTAGTGCTAAATTAGTGATCCTTGTCCTAGGAATGGACTTGATAGAGCCTAGCACCATTGCCTAATAGATAATCTACATTGATCAATTGCCTTATCCCATGATCCATACTTCTTTTTATTTGATCAAACTCGTTTATAGCATAATTCCGTTGACTTTTCATATTGCTTTCTTTTAAGTTTGGTTTATCATTGCTAGTTTGATTTAAGTATTTTAATCTTGTTTAGTTGTTTACTTGCTTAATTGGTTACATTTGCTTATTGCTTTGAGTTTAATTTGTCTTGCTTGTTCAGCTTATGCTAATTAGGAACCTTTAGAAAAACCAAAAACATCCATTGACTTAGTTTCATGAGTGATTTGCATTATTATTGTCCTAATCAATTTCCTTGTGGATTCGATCCCTAAGTTGTATACTGATTTGCCATGCACATGTAGTTATTTAGGGTTAAAACTTTGTAGTAGTTTTCCTCTCTATCAAGTTTTTGGCGCCGTTGCCGGGGAAATTTTCATTAGGCACTAGGATTTGAGTTCTTTTGAAGACTAAGTCCCTTTATCTTATTTGCATATTGTTGTTTTTATGTTTTTTCTCTTTTGGTTTGTAGGTACCAAATCACAAATCATGGAGAGGAAAATTGGAGATTATTATAAACCAACTACAAATGGAGTCAAGATGGGAATTAGGCCTGCACCAAGCATTGATGATGAATGGGAAATCAAATCTTGCTTGATAAATAAGGTCCAAAGCAACCGTTACTTGGGGTTGTCACATAAGAATCCTATTGAGCATATTGACACCTTTGATAGATTGTGTTCATCGGTGAAGAGGAGTTGAGTCTCCAAGGATGTTGTTAGGCTTACTTTCTTCCATTTTTTACTTGGAGACAGAGCATCACAATGGGAAAAGAGTGTCAAGTCATCATCGATATCCACTTGGGATAAATGTAAGAAAAGTTTCCTCTCAAAGTTCTTCTCTCTTCAAAGGACGGCAAAGATTAGGAATGAGATTGCTAGGTTTGAGCAAGGAGTTAGGGAAATCTTGTATGAAGCTTGGGAAATGTTGAAAGGTTACACTCAGTCTTGTCCTTATCATGGAGTCCCAATTGAAGCTCTTCTAGGAATTTTTCATCGCGGAGTTCATGAAAAGTATCACATTACCTTGAACACGGCGAGTAATGGGGATTTTGCAAACTTGACCGCAGACCAAGGGGATCAACTTGTTGAGAATCTCGCCCAAAGTGATGGACATTATAATGGAGCCTCCAATCACGCTAAAAGAAGAATTAGGATAGAAGATGTTTGGATCAAGGAGATAAGTGTTGGGGTCAATTTCCACCCCATAGAGATTGACCACAAAAAATGGCTAAGTAAAGATCTTGGGTCTAACCGACTTTGGTGGTACGAGACAGCCAACATGCTGGCAAACCAACAAACGGTGACGAGCCAACATGTTGGCGAACCAGAAAATGGTGACGAGCCAACATGTTGGTGAACCAGAAAACGGTGACGAGCCAACATGATGGCGAACCAACAAACGGTGACGAGCCGACATGCTGGCGAACCAGCAAACGGTGACGAGCCAACATGCTGGCGAACCAGGAAACAGTGATAAGCCAACATGCTGGTGAACCAGCAAACGGTGATGAGCCAACATGTTGGTGAACCAGCAAACGGTGACGAGCCAACATGTTGGCGAACCAGCAAACGGTGATGGGCCAACATGTTGGCGAACCAGCAAATAGTGACGAGCCAACATGCTGGCGAACCAACAAACGGTGACGAGCCAACATATTAGCGAACCAGCAAACGGTGACCAGCCAACATGTTGGCAAACCAGCAAACGGTGACCAGCCAACATGTTGGCAAACCAGCAAACGGTGACGAGCCAACATGCTGGCTCAACATCGAGGAGAAGCGGCGACGAACAAAATCCCTGGCTCGGCGTCAAAGGCCGAGGTGACGAGCCAACATGCTGGCTCGACATCAGGGAGAAATGGTGACGAGCCAAACATTTGGTGGCGCACCAAGATATAGGTGATGAGCCAAACACTTGGTGGCGCACCAAGATAACGGTTACGAGCCAAAACATCTTGGCGACAAGCCAAACATCTTGGCAACGAACCAAAACACAGTGTCGAGCTGGCGAGCTCGGCAACACATTGACGAGCTTGGCAACGCAGCAAGCCGACGAGTTCGGTAAGCAGGCAAGCTCGGCAACACGATGACGAACCGAAAGATAGTGACGAGCCAAAATGTCTGTGATGAGCCAACAAACGGTGACTAGCCAACATCTTGGCGATGAGCCAAAACATCATGATGGCGTGTGGGAGTCAAAATCAACATAATTAGATCTGTCGGAGGTTTGTTAAGAGGGATGAAATTTCTGCGGATGAACCAAGTAAGCGAAGATCCAAAGATGGTTTTTATTTAGCTGTTTTCGAAAAACTTTTGCGTACAAGAGTTTGAGAGCAAAAAGTCCAGGGTTTTGCTAAGTAAATTGCGGATCCCCTTTTCAAAGGATGTACATAGATATATATACTAGTTTGAGTCGGCCAGGTCAAGCCTAAAGAGATAAGGAAAACTTCCTAATCCTTCGGGATTTCTGTTTTAGCAAATCGGCTTGCCTTCGGGGGCCTTTGCATCGTTGTAGGCCGAAGATGGTCTTGCCGTCTTCGTATAGAAATGACTTCGGCCGCGTCGTCTTCTAGCATCGTATAGAATTAACTTTGGCCGGACAGCTCCGTATGGAAATGACTTCGGCGTGGATTGTCTTCGGCAGCTTTGACTTTGGCCAGTCAGTTTCGTATAGAAATGACTTCGGCCAGGATTGTCTTTGGCAGCTTTGACTTCGGCCAGACAGTTTCGTATAAAAATGACTTCGGCCATGATTGTCTTCGGTAGCTTTGACTTCGGCCAGACAGTTTCGTATAGAAATGACTTCGGCCAGGATTGTCTTCGGCAGCTTTGACTTCGGCCAGACAGTTTGGTATAGAAATGACTTCGGCTAGGATTGTCTTCGGCAGCTTTGACTTCGGCCAGACAGTTTTGTATAAAAATTACTTCGGCCAGGATTGTCTTCGGCAGCTTTGACTTCGGCTAGACAGTTCCGTATAGATTTGACTTCGGCCAGATTACCTTCGTATGGAAGTGACTTCGGTAAAACCGTCTTCGGCCAGGCTTGCCGATGTGCCTCGTTGCCGAAGTGGAGGCTTGCCAAAGCCGTGGCTGTGCCGAAGCCATGGTCGTGCCGATGTGGATCGTAGTGGCTGAAGTGGCCGAAGTCGTCCAAGTGGCCGAAGTGGCCTAAGTGGCTGAAGTGGCCCAAGTGGCCGAAGTTGCCTAAATGGCCGATGTTGATCGTTGCCGATGTGCCCCATTTGGGCGAAGTCTCCTGTCTCGCCGATGTCGCCCTGTTAGCCGATCTGGCCAATCTCGCCGATGTCTCCATGTTGGCCGAAGTGGCCAATCTCGCCGATGTCTCCACGTTGGCCGAAGTTGCCAATCTCGCCGATATCTTCATGTTGGCCGATGTCTCCACGTTGCCGAAGTCTCCACGTTGGCCGATGTGGGCTACGTTGGCCGAAGTCTCCTCTGTTGGCCGATGCGGGCTATGTTGGCCGAAGTCTCTACCGTTGGCCGAAGTCTCCTCCGTTGCCGAAGTTTCCATTTTGGCCGATGTGGGCTACGTTGGCCGAAGTCTCCTCCATTGGCCGAAGTCTCCCCCGTTGCCGAAGTCTCCATGTTGGCCGATGTGGGCTACGTTGGCCGAAGTCTCCTCCGTTGGCCGAAGTCTCCTCCGTTGCTGAAGTCTCCATGTTGGCCGATGTGGGCTACGTTGGCCGAAGTCTCCTCCGTTGGCCGAAGTCTCCATGTTGGGCGATGTGGGCTACGCTGGCCGAAGTCTCCTCCGTTGCTGAAGTGGAGACAAGGCTTGCCTAAGTGGAGACAAGGCTTGCCGAAGTGGAGACAAGGCTGGCTTAAGTGGAGACAAGGCTTGCCAAAGTGGAGACAAGGCTTGCCTAAGTGGAGACAAGGCTTGCCTAAGTGGAGACAAGGCTTGCCTAAGTGGAGACAAGGCTTGCCTAAGTGGGCACTTCGGCCGAAGTCTCTGTGCTTGGCCGAAGTGGCTATGTTGGCCGAAGTCTCCGCTCTTGGCCGAAGTCTCTGTGCTTAGCCTATGTCGCTCCCTTCTTTGCCGAAGTGGAGCTTCCTTGGCCGAGGTGGCCCATCTTTTGCCTAAGTGGATTCGTACAGCAACGACTTAGGCACGATTTCGGCCTTGTCCGATTCTTCGTATTTCTATATTTAGCCATTTTCCCATTTTGGTTTTGACCCCAATAGTTAGCCCCCCAGCTCGGTAGTTTCAGTGATGATAGTGCCGAGGTAGAGGAAGTCCAAGCTGGGATCAATGTGCCGTGTCGATTGGTACGAGCTGAGCCGATGTGACACTGAATCTGTTGTCTTTGATATCTGCCAGGTTCTCTGTCTTCAGACTAATAAATTTTTTTTTTCAGTAGAGATTTCTTCATTCAACTGTATTTTGGCCCGACTCCCAATGTATGATGACATCATCTTTTGCTTTATGAGCCTATATATGCTTCCACTTCTCCTCACTTCTTCTTCACTTCTTCATTTCTCAGAAATCTCAAGGTAATTCTCTCCTTCCTTCTCTCTCCTTCTTTTGAAGATTGTTCTTTCAATTTGTTGTTCTTGTTCCTCTGAAATTGTTTTCGGCCGAAGTCTTTTCTGCCGAAGTGGCCCTTGCCGATGTCTCTTCTTTCCGAAGTGACACCCTTGCCGAAGTGCAGCTCTTCTCGGCCAAAGTGAAGCCTTTCTCGAAGATCCCTTTTCTGCCGGAGTGCTCCTTGGCCGAAGTCCTTGCTTGCCGAAGTGATCTTCCCCTATTGCCAAAATGATTCCGCTCGATGGACGAAATGGAGAATCCTTTCGACATAAAAGCCGAAATGGAGAATTGGAGCTCTGATCATGCTAGGGTGAGGCAAGACGCGAGTCTTCGAGCGTGTTCTTCAAAGCGGTGAGCTCCTAAGGGAGGATACAAGCATGAGTCACCTGATCCACCAGAATCTACTCTCTCCACTGCTGAATCTTTGGAGACCCTTAGGCATCGGTTCAACATCTCCGAAGAGATCGAGCTTATCCTTCCGTCACCATCGGATCGAGCTGACGATCCTCCAAAGGGATGTTTTACCTTGTACGAGAGTTGCTTTTACATGTGCTTTTTATGGTTTCCAATACCAAGGGTCATCCTTGAGTATCTATGGAAGCATAGATTGGCCCTGACGCAAATAACTCCGCGGGGATTCGGCACTTGGTTGGAATCGTGGTTCGTAGCTTCGAGTGTGGCGAGGAAATCACTGTGGACCACTTGCTGAACCTGCTATGCTTCCGGACATTTCGCTCCAAGGACTCGCTTCTTTACTCCCTGTTAAACAAGGCTCACCGCAAAATTATCGGAGGATTCTCAAGTAAAGACAGATATTGGGAGGATTACTTCTTCTTCGTGCCTATTTCCGAGGCTTCGGTTGGTGCAGATTGGTTTAACAAAATTAGGACCAGATGGAAAAAAATCGGTAGCCGATCAATAGCTTTACGAGTTTTTTTGCCTTTGTTGAACATGTCGTGACTTTCTGCTTTGTTTGTTGGTTTTGCAGTTCCAAATCCGATCCCGACGTGTCCTCCAGACGTAGTTACACTTTGCGAGACTCTAGCTTCCGGTGAGTGCGATTGGCAAAGGGATTTTACTCTTCAAAGAGTAGAGAGAGCGCGGGCACAATACTTTGGATATTATTCTCCGAGTTCAACTCCTTTGTCTTCTCCTAGCAGTACGAGGAGAACCATGGGAAAAAGGTCATCTGTTCGTGAAAGGATGGAGGCTGAAACATGCACCGCGATGGAGCAGGCAGAGGTCGGCCGAACTGAGATTTCTGCTGAGCAGCTAAGTGCTGCCCTTGCTTTTCCCTCTGGAGACTCATCTGTAGAACCGTCCGCGCTGGCTCTGTCGATCCCCATCGTGAGAGAGGTTGTGTTGGGTCTTGGGCAATTGGACTTGCCTCCGGTTCATTGCAGAAAGGGCAAGGCTGCGGCCACAAGTGAGGATGCCGATCAGGTGAGGCCAGTCCGGAGACGTGCCTCGACAAAGGCTGACAAAGGGAAAGATCCTCATAAGGATGCCGCTCTTGGACGAAAAAGGCGTAACGCATCGGTTCGCAGTGCTGCCGAGCACGAACTGCCTTTGGAGCCCGTATCTCTGCCGTTCGCTTCTGAAATGGTTTGTGACGACGCGTCGGCATCGGCCACTCTCTTCTCCTAGAGATTCTCTAAGGGGATTGCTTTCCTCCTCCCGATACTCTATCCCGGAGCAAACCATATGCCAAAATGTCTCGTCGTGGTACTAAGGTAGTTTGCGTTGACCTTCTTTTCTCCTACTTTGTTAAAAATGCGATGCCTGACCTCCCTTTTCTTTCCGTTCAGTTCGTGGCCTCCGTTAACAAGATGACATCCGGTTATGAGGCAGACATCCGTAAGAACGCGAGGAGAGCTGAGCGTGCACGGAAATTAGCTGAAGAGCTTCGAACCAAGCTTAACGGAGATAGCGTCGAAACAGAAGGAGGACTTGGAGGCCGAGGTGGAGCTCCATAAGGAAAGGCGCGGTAGAGCAGATGATAGGATTCTTTACTTGCAGTCTTATCGGGTCCAGCAGGAGGCTCAAGTTGTCGAGCTTCAGCGGATGTTAAACTCGGAGAGGTCGATGACTGACAAGAAGGTTGAACGGGCTGAGAAGGGGGCGATGAGCAGAATGGCCAAGAAGTTTCAATCTAAAGTCGATCGAGCCAAGAAGAAAGTTAAGAGCTTGGGCGGATCATCGAAAAACAACGTGGTCGATCTTGCCCAAGTTGACGGCAACCTTGAACTCCTTGCGCTGCTTCGCGGCGACGAACCACCTTCATTGGACGCCGAAATTGAGAAACTCCAGGGATGGAGAGCAAGGTACGCTGGTGCCGATGACGAGTTTGACAGGTTGGTTGCCTCATTGGGGAATGACCTAGTGGTTTTGCCGATCCCTGAAGACTCGACCGACATTGCGCTCGGCAACGAGTCCGTTGAAGCGTTAGCGAGGGATGTCGACGTTTGCGTCTTCTCTGGATCCAACAGGGGTACTCCTGGTTTGACTTTGCTTAGTCAGATGAAAGCTTCCACATCTAGGACGTCCACCGAATTCTCCGATGATGACGAAGACGTATCTTCAAGGGGTAAGATATGATGGGGAATCGCCTAAGCCATCATTTTATTTATGCTTTGATATTGTTTGGACATGGTGCCTGGATGGGCTTTATCCGTATCGACTCATTATGTTTGCCTTGTGGCTTTTGCTTTTGTTGTGTCGTTTCTTTGTTGTTGAAACTTGTTGCTCGAATGCTTTTTAATCCAAGGAGGACTGATCTGTTTCGCTACATCTTGTGTTAATGTTAATGCCAATGATTTGTTTGCTGCGTTTGGAATGATCACGTTAGTGTAAGCATACTTGCTCTGAGTACGAGCAGATGTGTTTTGACCAACGATTTGTTTGTTGGGTTTTCGGATGAACATTTCGGTTTACGGATATGCTACCGTAAGCATATCCGCTCCGACAATGGACACGTAGTAATGTTGCGACCAACAATTTGTTGTTGGATTTAGGATGAACAGTTTGGTTTACGGATATGCTACCGTAAGCATATCCGCTCCGACAATGGACATGTAGTACTGTTAAGACCAACGATTTGGTTGTTGGGTTTAGGATGAACATTTCGGTTTACGGGTATGCTACCGTAAGCATATTCGCTCCGACAATGTACATAGTTATTTATATAGCGCACGCTTTTAATCCGCTAGGATGTAGTAGTTAGATTCGTAAAGGATGTAGTAATTCGTTGCTGTGGCCAGCAGCAACGAGGGTGAAGAGAGGTGCCTGTTTATGTAGGACTTTAAGTGATTCGTGAAAGGTGCGGATGTGATGCCTATTTCTGTTAAGGCTTTAGTAACCCGTGGAGGGCGTGATATGACGAAAATTTCTTCGAAAAGCTTGCATTAAGTAGACGCGGAGTCTATTACAAAGGTGGGAGTATACGAGTATACGTACCCACTCCCCCCTTTTGTTTTTAGGAGGGGGCAGCTGAATCCATCCGAAGACGAGCTGCCTACGTACCCTTTGCAGGGATCAAGCCGCCCCGTAGTTCATGTGAAGTATCCTAAGTATAGTACTTCTTGAGGTGCATTGCATTCCACGATCTTGGTATTGGAACGTCAGACATGTTGGCGAGTTCGTACACTCCGGGTCGGACTACTTTCGTGATTTTGTAAGGTCCTTCCCAGTTTGCTCCGAGTTTGCCGGCGTTTTGCTCTGCAATATTCTGGAAAACTTTTCGTAGGACTAGGTCTCCTTCGTAGAAATGGCGATTTCATACGTGAGAGTTGTAGTATTTTACCGTTGCGTTCTGGTAATTCTGAATTCGGATCAAGGCTTGATCCCGTCTTTTGTTGATCAAGTCTAACTCATCAAGCATCAACAAGTGATTGAGCCCTTCTTGTTCCGGGAGTAGTCGTCGGCGGACTCCAGGAAAATGTATCTCTGGTGGAATGACGCATTATGTCCCATAGACGAGGGCGAATGGGGTTTCGTTGGTTGCTCGTCGCAGTGTTGTTCTATGAGACCACAATACCCCTTCCAGTTCGGCCCATCGGCCTTTCATCTGGTCGAGGCGTTTCTTGAGACCGTCGAGAATCGTTTTGTTTATTGCTTCAGCCTGGCCGTTGCCTTGTGGATATCGTGGGGTGGATTTGCTTAGCCGGATCTTCCACTTCTCGCAGAAAGCTTCGAACCTTGTGGAAATGAACTGTGATCCATTATCAGTGACGATCTCGTATGGGACTCCATGTCGGCATATGATCTTCCTCCATACAAAACTTTCGACATGGAGTCCCATACGAGATCGTCACCGATAATGGATCACAGTTCATTTCCACAAGGTTCGAAGCTTTCTGCGAGAAGTGGAAGATCCGGCTAAGCAAATCCACCCCACGATATCCACAAGGCAACGGCCAGGCTGAAGCAATAAACAAAACGATTCTCGACGGTCTCAAGAAACGCCTCGACCAGATGAAAGGCCGATGGGCCGAACTGGAAGGTGTATTGTGGTTTCATAGAATGACACCGCGACGAGCAACCAACGAAACTCCGTTCGCTCTCGTCTATGGGACAGAATGCGTCATTCCACCAGAGATAAATTTTCCTAGAGTCCGCCGAAGACTACTCCCAGAACAAGAAGGACTCAATCACTTGTTGATGCTTGATGAGTTGAACTTGATCGACGAAAGACGGGATCAAGCCTTGATCCGAATTCAGAATTACCATAACGCAGCGGCAAAATACTACAACTCTCACGTACGAAATCGACCGTTCCACGAAGGAGACTTGGTCCTACGGAAAGTTTTCCAGAATACTGCAGAGCGGAACGCCGGCAAACGCGGAGCAAACTGGGAAGGACCTTACAAAATGACGACAGTAGTCCGACCCGGAGTATACGAACTCGCCAACATTTCTGACGTTCCAATACCAAGATCGTGGAACGCAATGCACCTCAAGAAGTACCATACTTAGGATACTTCACATGAACTACGGGGCAGCTTGATCCTTATAAAGGGTACGTAGGCAGCTCGTCTTCGGATGGGTTCAGCTGCCCCCCTCCTAATAAAAAGGGGGGGAGTGGGTACGTATACTCGTATACTCCCACCTTTGTAATAGACTCCGCATCTTCTTAATGCAAGCTTCTCGAAGCAATTTTCGTCATATCACACCCTCCACGGGTTACTAAAGCCTTAACGGAAACAGGCATCACATACGCACCTTTCACGAATCACTTAAAGTCCTAACTAAAACAGGCACCTCTCTTCACCCTCGTTGCTGCTGGCCACAACAACGAACTACTACATCCTTTTCGGATCTAACTACTACATCCTAGCGGATTAAAAGCGCGCGCTATATAAATAACTGTAGTCCATTGTCGGAGCGGATATGCTTATGGTAGCATACCCATAAACCGAAACGTTCATCTTAAAACCCAACAACCAAATCGTTGGTCCTAACAGTACTACATGTCCATTGTTGGAGCGGATATGCTTACGGCAACGTATCCGTAAACGAAAATGTTCATCCCAAACCCAACAACAAATCGTTGGTCGCAACAGTACTACGTGTCCATTGTCGGAGCGGATACGCTTACGGTAGCATATCCGTAAACTGAAATGTTCATCCGAAAACCCAACAAACAAATCGTTTGTCAAAACACCTGTGTTCATAATCGAAGCAAGTATGCTTACACTAACGTAATCATTCCAAACGAAACAAACGAATCGTCAGTGTTAACACTAACACAAACTGTAGCAAAACAGATCAGTCCTCCTTGGATAAAAAAGCATTCGAGCAACGAGTTTCAACAACAAAGAAATGACACAACCAAAGCCAAAGCCACAAGGCAAACATAACAAGTCAATACGGATAAAGCCGTCCAGGCACCATGTCCAAATAACGTCAAAGCATAATTAAAATGATGACTTGGGCAGTTCCCCATCGTCATCATACCTTACCCCTTGAAGACACACCCTAATCATCGTCGGAGGATTCGGCCGTCGTCTCGGATTCGGAGGCTTCGTTCGAACCAAGCAAAGTCAAACCAAGCTTACCCCTGTTGGATCCAGAGAATACGCAAACACCGACATCCGCCGCTAACGCCTCAATGGACTCATTACCAAGCGCAACGTCGGCCGAGTCTTCAGAGATCGGCGAGACCACTAGGTCGTTCCCCAATAAGGCGACCAACCTATCAAACTCGTCATCAGCACCAGCGTACCTCGCTCTCCATCCTTGGAGTTTCTCAATTTCGGCATCCAACGAAGGTGGTTCATCACCGCGGAGCAGCGCAAGGAGTTCAAGGTTCCCGTCAAATTGGGCAAGATCGACGACGCTGTTCTTCGACGATTCGCCCAAGATCTTAATCTTCTCCTTGGCTCGGTCGACTTTAGATTGAAACTTCTCGGCCATTCTGCGCATCTCCCCCTTCTTAGCCCGTTCAACCTTCTTGTCGGTCATGGCCCTCTCCGAGCTCAACATCCGCTGAAGCTCGGCAACTTGAGCCTCCTGCCGGAACCGATAGGACTCCAGGTCCTCCTTCTGTTTCGACGCTATCTCCGTTGCAGCATCGCGCTCGCCCTCGGCTTCATTAAGCTTTGTTCGAAGCTCTTCGGCTACTTTCCGTGCGTGCTCGGCTTTTTTCGCGTTCTTACGGATGTCCACCTCGTAACCGGACGTCATCTTGTTAATAGAGGCCACAAACTGAACAGAAAGAAAAGAGAGATCAGGCATCTCATTTTGAATAAAATACGAAAGAAGAAGGTCAACGCAAACTACCTTAGTACCACGGCGAGACATTTCGGCATATGGGTTGCTCCGGGATAGAGTATCGGGAGGAGGAAAGCAATCCCCCTTAGAGAGAATCTTGGAGAAGAGTGTAGTCGATGCCGACGCGTCGTCGCAAACCATCTCAGAATCAAACGGCTGAGATACAGGCTCCGAAGGCAGCTTGTGCTTGGCAGCACTGCGAACCGATGCAGTACGCCTTTTTTGTCCGGGAGCGTCATCCTTTTGAGGATCTTTCCCTCTGTCAGCCTTTGCCGGGGCACGTCTCCGGACTGGCCTCACCTGATCGGCATCCTCTGCGATAAACCGGAGGCAAGTCCAATCGCCCAAGACCCAACACGACCTCTCTCACGATGGGGATCGACGGAGCCAGCGCGGACGGTTCAACAGATGAGTCGCCCGAGGGAAAAGCAAGGGCAGCACTTAGCTGCTCCGCAGAAATCTCAGTTCGGCCGACCTCTGCCTGCTCCATTGCGGCGCGGCTTTCGGCCTCCACCCTTTCACGAACATATGGTCTTTTCCCCATGGTTCTCTTCATACTGCTAGAAGAAGATGAAGGAGTTCAACTCGGAGAATAATATCCAAAGTAGTGTGCCCGCGCTCTCTCTACTCTTTGAAGAGTAAAATCTCTTTGCCAATCGCACTCACCGGAAGCTAGAGTCTCGCAAAGCATAATTATGTCCGGAGGACACGTCGGGAGCGGATTAGGAACTGCACAACCAACAAACAAGGCGGAAAGTCATGACGTGTTCAACAAGACGGAAAAGCTCGTAAAGCTATAGATCGGCTACCGATTTTTCTCCATGTGGTCCTAATTTTGTTAACCCAATCTGCACCAACCGAAGCCTCGGAAATGGGCACAAAGAAGAAATAATCCTCCCAATATCTGTCTTTACTTGGGAATCCTCCGATAATTTTGCGGTGAGCTTTGTTCGAAAGGGAGTAAAGAAGCGAATCCTTGGAGAGAAATGTCCGAAAGGATAGCAGGTTCAGCAAGTGATCCACGGTGACTTCTTCGCCACACTCGAAGCTGCGGACCACGATCCCAACCAGGTGTCGAATTTCCCGTGGAGTTATTTGTGCCAGGGCCAGTCTATGTTTCCACAGATACCCAAGGATGACCCCTGGTATTGGGAACCACAGAAAGCACGTTAAAACAACTCTCGTACAAGGTAAAAAACCCTTTTGGGGGCTCACCGGCCCGATCCGATGGCGATGGAAGGATGAATTCAATTTCTTCGGAAATGTTGAACCGGTGCCTGAGGGTCTCCAAAGATTCAGTAGTGGATAGAGTAGATCCTGGTGGATTAGGTGCCTCATGCTTGTATCCGCCCTTTGAAACTCGCCGTTTTGAAGAACACGCCCGAAGACTCGCGTCTTGCCTCATCCTAACACAATCGGAACTCCAATTCTCCATCTCGATTTTTACATTGAAAAGACTCTCCATTTCGCCCAGCAAAGGAAATCACTTCGGCAAAAAAGGATTTCGACCGAACCACTTCGGCAAAAGACTACTTCGACAGAGAAGACTTCGGCCGGAAACAATTTCAGAGACAAAAAAAAAAAACAACAAAACAACCTAAAAAAAATTCATCAAGAAAAGGAGAGAGGAGGGAGGAGAGAAGTTACCTTGAGATTTTTGAGAAGTGAAGAAGTGAAGAGGAAGGTGTGCCAGAACACAGTTGAGTGAAGAAATTTCTACTGGAAAAAAGATTATCAGTGTGAAGACAGAGAACCTGGCAGATATCAAAAACAACGGACTCAGTGTCACATCGGCTCAGCTCGTACCAATCGACGCAGCACATTGATCCCAGCTTGGACTTCCTCTACCTTGGCACTATCATCACTGAGACTACCGAGCTGGGGGACTAACTGTTGGGGTCAAAACCCACCCAGCTGTGATCAGTGGGAAAATGGCTAAGTATGAAAATACGAAGAATCGGACAAGGCCGAAATTTTGCCTAAGTCATTTCTGTACGAGTCCACTTAAGCACAAGAGAGGCCATTCTGGCCAAAGTAGCTCCATTTTCAGCCAAGGAAGCTTCGCTTCGGCATGGAGACTTCGGCAAGGAAGGGAGAGATGTAGGCAAGCCTTGTCTCCGCTTAGGCAAGACTTGTCTCCACTTAGGCAAGCCTAGTATTCACTTAGGCAAGCTTTGGCTCACATCGGCAAAGCTTTGCTCCACTTCGGCGAAGAAGGGAAAGACTTCGGCAAAAAAGGGAGAGACTTCGGCAAAAAAGGGAGAGACTTCGGCAAAGCTTTGGCTCACTTCGGCAAGCTTTGGTTCACTTCGGCAGGAAGACTTCGGCAAAGAAGGGAGAGACTTCGGCAAAGCTTTGGCTCACCTAGGCAAGCTTTGCTCCACTTTGGCAAAGAAGGGAGAGACTTAGGCAAGCCTTGCTCCACTTAGGCAAGCCCTGTCTCCGTTAAGGCAAGCCTTGTCTCCACTTAGGCAAGCCTTGTATCCACTTAGGCAAAGCTGTGCTCCACTTCGGCGAAGAAGGGAGAGACTTCGGCAAGCTTGGTCGTCACTTCGGCAAGGCTTGTTCTTCACTTCGGCTAAGCGTGCAGACTTCGGCAAAAGATGGAGGTTTCGGCAAGTATGGCCACATCGGCAAGTGTGGCCACATCGGCGAGCTTGGTCGTCACATCGGCAAGCTTGGTCGTCACTTCGGCAAGGCTTGGTCTTCACTTAGGCAAGCTTTGTCTCCTCTTAGGCAAGCCTTCTCTCCACTTAGGCAAGCCTTGTCTCCACTTAGGCAAGCCTTGTCTCCACTTAGGCAAGACTTGCCTCCACTTAGGCAAGCCTTGTCTCCACTTCGGCAAGGAGACATCGGCCAGCATAGCCCACATCGGCAACATGGCCACTTCGGCCGACGTAGAGACTTCGGCAACATGGCCATTTCGGCCATACGGCCACTTCGGCCAACATAGAGACTTCGGCCAAGTTGTCCGCTTCGGCGCATCTTATTTCTACTTGGGTAAGCGGAGACTTCGGCACAAGAAGCTCCACTTAGGCAAGTGGAGACTTTGGTCATACGGCCACTTCGGCAGAGAAGAGACATCGACAAGTCTACTTAGGCAAGCGGAGACTTCGACACAAAGAGCTCCACTTAGGCAAGCGGAGACTTCGGCACAAGAAGCTCCACTTAGGCAAGTGGAGACTTCGGCCACACGGCCACTTCGGCCAAGCATGGCCACTTCGGCCTGGAGACATCGGCACAGCCCTGGCTTCGGCAGGGAGAGCTCCACTTCGGCGAGCCACTTCGGCAATGAAGCTTCACATATATGAAGCCAGAAAGCGACGCGGCTGAAATCATTCCTATATGAAGCCAGAAAGTGATGCGGCCGAAGTCATTCCTATACGAAGCAAGAAAACGACGCGGTCGAAGTCAATTCTATACAAAGCCAGAAAACGACGAGGCCGAAGTCATTCCTATACGAAACCAGAAGGCGATGCGACCGAAGTCAAGTCTATACGAAGCCAGAAGACGACGCGGCCGAAGTCATTTATATACTAAGACAACAAGCCCATCTTCGGCCTACAATGATGCAAAGGCCCACGAAGTCAAGCCGACTTGCTAAAACGAAAATCCCAAAGGATTAGGAAGTTTTTCTTATCTCTTTAGGATTGACCTAGCCGAGTAAAAATAGTATATATATCCATGTACATCTCTTGAAAAAGGGATCCGCAACTTACTTAGCAAAAAACCCTAGACTTTTTTGCTCTCAAAATCTTGTACGAAAGCTTTTCGAAACAACTTAATAAAAACCATCTTTGGATCTCTCCGTTCGTGGTTCATCCGCAGAAATTTCATCCCTCTTAACAAACCTCCGATAAATTCTAATTGTGTTGATTTCGACTCCCACAATTGTCGGTTACAATTTCGTAAGGGAATCCGTGTCGGCATATGATATTTTTCCATACGAAACTTTCGACTTGTGCGTCCTTGATGCTGGCGTAAGAGTCTGCCTCCACCCATTTCGAAAAATAGTCCGTCGAGACCAGGAGGAATCATTTCTGCTTCGAAGGATGCAAAGGTCCAACAATTTCCATGGACCATCGCATGAATGGATAAGGCGACGATATCAAGGAGAGCATCTCGGTTGGCTGATGAATCATTGGTGCATGATGCTAGCACTTCTCGCATTGAGCGGAAAACTTCTCGCAATCCTGTATCATAGTTGGCCAGTAATAACCATGTCGTTTAATTTTTATCGCCAAGGCTCGTTCTCCCGAGTGGTTACCAAACGAGCCGCTATGGACTTCTTCCATGATTGTTCTTGCCTCCTTTTCTTTGATGCAGGCGAGTAATGGCCCTGAGAATCGCCATTTGAAGACATTCCCATCGAGCAAGATGTAACGGGCCGTTTGTGCCCGAAGCTTATGAGCTGTCAATTTATCAGAAGGTAAGGTACCATGGCAGATGTACCCACGAATGTCGTCAAGCCATCCTTTGTCACAGCCATATTCAATTTCTTGCGATGTTTCGTCCGTCGCAACGGCTTCAGCTGCGTGACATGGGTGGGTATCGGGAGAAAGGGGAATTGGATCCTGGTCCATGGTCGTTGCTTCTTCTTCAACATCTACGGGATTATCGTTTGCGTTGGTTGTGTCTAGTTCCATATGAGATTCGTGTCCTTCGTCTGCCGCGTATGACTCGTCTTGGACAATTGAGTCGTTGGTTGTTGCTTTTTGTTCGTCTGTTTCATCTTCAGTATTGTCCGGTGCACAGGCTTTCTCCCTTGCATTATTGGCGGCTTGAGATCGCGTAACCACACTCACTGTTTCTGAAAGAGTGATACTCGGGCGTTCGATGAATTCTACCGGAATGACTCGTTTCAAGTGTGGAGCAGAAGTGGATGCGAGAGTGGCTAGCGCATCAGCCGAAGTGTTTTCTCCTCGTGGAATACGCGTGAGTGTGAACTCTTTAAACTGTGCAGTCAAGTCTTTGACGACTTTCAGATATACCTCCATACGATCGTCTTTAGCTGCGTATTCCCCGCTGAACTGGTTCACGACTAACTGTGAATCGCAGAACGTGTGAATGCAATCAATCTTGAGTCCTTGTGCAAGCTTCATTCCGGCGATGAGGGCTTCGTATTCTGCTTCGTTGTTGGAGACGCAAAAGCCTAGGTGGAAAGATTGTTCAAGTATCTCACCCATCGGTGATGTTAGACGTATCCCGACCCCTGAACCAATTTAGATGATGAGCCGTCAACGTGAAGTTGCCACGTCAAATTCGGGTTTCCTTCAGCGAGGCCCTCCTCCAGAAGCTCGATTAGAAAATCGGCAAGCACTTGCGATTTCACGCAGGTTCGTCCGCGATACTCGATGTCGTACTCGCTGAGCTTGATAACCCACTCGGCCAATCTCCCAGATTGGCTTGGGTTGTGCAAAATCGATCGTAGGGGGAAAGGACTAAGGACCACAATGGAGTGTGATTGGAAGTACGGCCTTAGTTTCTTGGCAGACATGACTACCGATAAAGCCAACTTCTCCATATGTGGGTATCTTGTCTCTGCGTCGGTGAGGATCTTGCTAACGTAAAAAATCGGTTTCTGCTCTCCCCGTTCATCGCAAATGAGTACTCCGCTTACTGTCGTGGTGGAGATTGCGGTGTATAGGAAGAGCGGCTCTCCCTCGACTGGTTTTGCGAGCACCAGGGGACTGGCGAGATACTTCTTCAAGTGCTGGAAAGCTTCTTCGCACTTCTCTGTCCATTCGAATTTCTTGTTTCCTCATAAAGTGACGTAGAATGGTAAGCATTTATCGGTGGATCGTGAAATAAATCTGTTGAGTGCGGCCACCCTTCCGGTCAGTCTCTGTACTTCACGTTTCAATTTTGGGGAAGCCATCTGGATAAGCACGTCGATCTGCTTTGGATTCGCTTCGATTCCTCGATGAGTAACTAATTAACCAAGAAACTCGCCGGACGTGACTGCGAACCTACACTTTGTCTGATTGAGCTTCATGTTATGCGAGTTGAGCTGTTGGAAACATTCCTCCAAATGTAGTACGTGATCCGTTGCCTCTAGCGATTTCACCAGCATGTCGTCTATGTACACCTCCATCGTTCTTCCGAGTTGATTAGCAAACGTCTTGTTTACTAAGCGCTAATATGTGGTTCCGGCATTTTTGAGGCCGAAAGGCATCACCTTGTAGCAATAGATTCTGCGATCTGTAATGAAGGCTGTCTTCTCACGATCGTCGGAACTCATTAGAATCTGATTGTATCCCGAAAATGCGTCCATGAAAGATAGGAGCTTGTTATCGGCCGTTGCTTCGACCAGTCGATCAATGTGTGGTAGTGGGAAGCTGTCTTTCGGGCACGCCTTGTTCAAATCGGTAAAATCGATGCACACCCACCATTTTATGTTCTTCTTTTTGACTACAACAGGATTCGCCAGCCAATCCGGGTACTTGACTTCCATTATCGAACCGACCCGTAAGAGCCTTTCGACTTTGTCGTTCACCGCGTTCGCTCTGTCAGGTCCCAACTTTCTCCGTTTCTGCTTTACTGGCTTGAAGGTTGGATCGACGTTCAATTCATGACTGGTTACGCCGATATCAATTCCGGGCATATCCTCTGCTGCCCATGCGAAAGTGTCCACATTTTCTTTTAAGAATGAAACCAGTTCGTCCTTGATTTTTTCGTCGAGGCCGAATCCAATCTCTACGCATCGTTCGGGATGCTCGACGTCGATACAAACTGATATTACAGGGTCGCAGGGCTGTTCAGCTAATTCTTCTTCGCGATCCTCCGCAATCTGTAATTGCTATAAGAGTTTCGAGAGTTCTTTCACTGGCTCCCTGTCTGTCTTGATCTTCTTGCGTTCTCACTTGGCTCTTGGATCGGTGACAGGATTCTTGAGTCTGTGTGCAGCTAGGAAGCATACGTGGGACTCCTTCTGACTTCCCAAAATTGTTTTGACTCTGCTCGGTGTTGGGAATTTTATGCAGAGATGGTAGGTCGATGCTACCGCGCGCATCGAATTTAACCAAGGTGTTCCGATGATGATGTTGTAGATTGCTGGGTGATCGGCTACCGAAAAATCGACGAGCTTGATGACACCCCCAGCTTGTACAGGTAGTTTGATCGTCCCGATTGTCATCGTCGTTTCTCCGGAGAAACCAGTCAATGGTTTATGGGTAGCCACTATGTCGGAAGATTGATGTCCATTCTTTTGAGAGTTTCTTTGAAGATTATGTCCACTGTGCTACCCGTATCCACCAGCACCTGGGCTGCGTCATAGCCACTGATGATAACCCGATCACGAGAGGATCGTCATGCGCTTTATCGATTCCGGCTGTTTCTCTTTCTTCGAAGGAGATTACGTTGCTAGGAAACTTGGAAGGTGAGGACCAGTTGACGCTGACATCGGGTCATCGTTGAAAAGCTTTAATCGACGAGACGGTATCAGAGCAATAGTGAGATCCACCCATTATCATGTTGATCCGTCTTCTTAGTCCAGATTATGGGGCTTCGTCATTCTGCCTCCCTCGCTTAGGAAGATTTTCATCCGCCTGCTCGGGGCGGTTTGTGTTGGTATCCATGTCGAAGTCCTTGAGGCTGATATCCCCTTTGAGTTTGCCAGCCGCCAGTCTTGCATCGAGTTTCAAACCTAGGATGCGGCAATTTGAAGTCGAGTGTCCGAAAATATGGTGATGTTCGCAATAAGCTGTTTTGTCGTAAGTTCTTTGGCCCCTGGTCCACGTGCTACTCCATGCTCCTCTTCCTCGGCCTTGGCCTCGTCCTCATAGCCTGACTAATCAACTTGGTAGTTATGGGCTCCCTTGAATCCTCCTTCGTGTTGGATGTATCCGGAACCTTGGTTGGCCTTTCTGTTGTTAGGTGGGTTCGGTGGGTTCGGAGCAGAGGGAGGATAGTTTGTGGACTTCGCCTTTTCATGTTTCTGGGGTAGGATCTTCACTTCTTCTTCGTTGGAGGCAAAGTCCATTGCTCGATGCAATGCATCCTGGATCGTGGTTGGTGCGTTTAGCGTAATCTCCTTCCGAAAATCAGAGTCGAACCACAAGGCTTTTTTCAATGCTTGCAGCGCGGGTTCGTCACTTATTTCTTCTACTTTTGATAGTACCGACTTGAATCGTTCGATGTAAGTTTGTAGAGTCTCGTTTTGTCCTTGTCCCATGGTCCATAGATCCACATCGGATGTTCGACGCTGCATGAATATAGCGTAATGTTTGAGGAAAGCCGATGACAGCTGATTGAAATTGTCGATCGAGTTTCTCCCAGCCTGGAGAGCCATTGGAGAGCTGGGCCTTTAAGGTGCTCAACGAACAGGAGACATTGACAGCGTCTTCTTCTCCTTCTCTGAAGTTTGCTCGTCCCATTGCTATCACGAAGGCGGTTAAGTTCTCCTTTGGATCAGTTTTTCCTTCGTAAGCTGGTATCTTCAACTTCCCCAGATCGGAAACCCTTGCCTTGGTAATTCGAGTCGTGAATGGGGTGTTCTGTGCTTCTTCAAGCAGTCGGTCGAGTTTGGGAGCCTTGCTGGTAGCTCTATGCATCTGAGATCGAACAAATTTCATCTCAGCGGTAGCTCGCTCCATACCTGCCCGAATTTCGGCCATCTCCTCTTTCTGGGCTCAGATTATCGCTTTGCGTTCCTCTTTGATCTGGGCTCGTTGGGCCCAGAGGATGTTCTCTTCTTCCTCCGTAAGGTCTTGATCGTAGCCGAGGTTGGCACTGCTTCGTTCGACTCGAGTTTGGATTGCCCCTGCGAGTTCGGCTACGAGGTGGTTGTCCGTGTCGTGTCCGCCCTCTGGGTTGTCTTCCAGGTCGATCACTGGGTTCGTTCCATCCACAGTTTGCGTGTTTGTTTCTTGTGCTGCCGGGTTTAGTTCGGCGGTTGCGGTTGGTTGGATCGGAGGAGGTAGTCCACCTGGGATTCTCGGCGCGTGGTGAGGCGTGGAAAAATCGAGGGCCGTTGGGTTGAGACGCCGGAGGGGGTGCCTGATTAGGTCAACTTCAGAACTCCTACATCGGGCTCGGCTTGCTGTTGCGAGGACTTCCAGCTTGTCTGTCATCATTGTGTTTAGCTTATCCTGCTGCTCCGCCTTTTTAAGCAGCGTCTCTAGCATCATCTTTATCTGAGTCAGTGCCTCTGGGCTTGTCTCCAGGACTGCAGGCGTTAGTGTATCCGTAGCTCCTGATCCATCGATCCCGTGTCCTACAGGTCGTTAGTTCGTCCGTCGCTAGTCATCTTCTTCGAATCGTTCGTGTGGTGGTCCCTTGGAGTAAGAAAGTTTCAAATCCCCCTCCTTCTAGCGCCAAATTGTGGGAGTCGAAATCAACACAATTAGATTTGTCGGAGGTCTGTTAAGAGGGATGAAATTTCTGCGGAAGAACCAAGCAAGCGAAGATCCAAAGATGGTTTTATTAAGCTGTTTTCGAAAATCTTTTGCGTACAAGAGTTTGAGAGAAAAAAGTCTAGGGTTTTGCTACGTAAATTGCGGATCCCCTTTTCAAAGGATGTACATTGATATATATACTAGTTTTAGTCGGCCAGGTCAAGCCTAAAGAGATAAGGAAAACTTCCTAATCCTTCCGGATTTCTGTTTTAGCAAATCGGCTTGACTTCGTGGGCCCTTGCATCGTTGTAGGCCGAAGATGGGCTTGCCGTCTCCGTATAGAAATGACTTCGGCCGCATCGTCTTCTAGCATCGTATAGATTTAACTTTGGCCGGACAGCTCCGTATGGAAATGACTTCGGCCAGGATTGTCTTCGGCAGCTTTGCCTTCGGCAAGACAGTTTCGTATAGAAATGACTTCGGCCAGGATTGTCTTCGGCAGCTTTGACTTCGGCCAGACAGTTTCGTATAAAAATGACTTCGGCAAGGATTGTCTTCGGCAGCTTTGACTTCGGCCAGACAGTTTCGTATAAAAATGACTTCGGCAAGGATTGTCTTCGGCAGCTTTGACTTCGGCCAGACAGTTTCGTATAAAAATGACTTCGGCCAGGATTGTCTTCGGCAGCTTTGACTTCGGCTAGACAGTTTCATATAAAAATGACTTCGGCCAGGATTGGCTTCGGCAGCTTTGACTTCGGCCAGACAGTTTCTTATAAAAATGACTTCGGCCAGACAGTTTCGTATAGATTTGACTTCGGCCAGATTACCTTCGTATGGAAGTGATTTCGGCAAAACCGTCTTCGGCCAGGCTTGCCAAAGTGATGGCTTGCCGATGTGCCTCGTTGCCGAAGTGGAGGCTTGCCGGAGCCGTTGCTGTGCCGAAGCCGTGGTCGTGCCGATGTGGATCGTAGTGGCCGAAGTGGCCAAAGTCGTCCAAGTGGCTGAAGTGGTCTAATTAGCCAAACTAGCCCAAGTGGCCGAAGTTGCCTAAGTGGCCGATGTGGATCGTTGCCGATGTAGATCGTTGCCGAAGTGAGCTGCGTGTTGCAAATTGCCGATGTGCCCCGTTTGGCCGAAGTCTCCAGTCTTGCCGATGTCGCCCTGTTAGCCGAAGTGGCCAATCTCGCCGATGTCTCCACGTTGGCCGAGTGGCCAATCTCGCCGATGTCTCAACGTTGGCCGAAGTGGCCAATCTAACCGATGTCTTCATGTTGGCTGATGTCTCCACATTGCCGAAGTCTCCACGTTGGCCGATGTGGGCTACGTTGGCCGAAGTCTCTCCGTTGGCCGATGCGGGCTACGTTGGCCGAAGTCTCCTCCGTTGGCCGAAGTCTCCTCCGTTGCCGAAGTATACATTTTGGCCTATGTGTGCTATGTTGGCCGAAGTCTCCCCCGTTGCCGAAGTCTCCATGTTGGCCAATGTGGGCTATGTTGGCCGAAGTCTCCTCCATTGGCCGAACTCTCCTCCGTTGCCGAAGTCTCCATGTTGGCCGATGTGGGCTACATTGGCCGAAGTCTCCTCCGTTGGCCGAGGTCTCCATGTTGGCCGATGTGGGCTACGTTGGCCGAAGTCTCCTCCGTTGGCCGAAGTGTCCTCTGCTGCCGAAGTGGCTTGCCAAAGTGGAGACAAGGTTTGCCTAAGTGGAGACAAGGCTTGCCGAAGTGGAGACTAGGCTTGCCTAAGTGGAGACAAGGATTGCCGAAGTGGAGACAAGGCTTGCCGAAGTGGAGACAAGGCCTGCCGAAGTGGAGACAAGGCTTGCCGAAGTGGAGACAAGGCTTGCCAAAGTGGAGACAAGGCTTGCCGAAGTGGAGACAAGGCTTGCCTATGTGGAGACAAGGTTTGCCGAAGTGGAGACAAGGCTTGCCTAAGTGGAGACAAGGCTTGCCGAAGTGGGGACAAGGCTTGCCTAAGTGGAGACAAGGCTTGCCTAAGTGGAGACAAGGCTTGCCTAAGTGGAGACAAGGCTTAACGAAGTGGAGACAAGGCTTGACGAAGTGGAGACAAGGCTTGCCTAAGTGGCAACACACTGACGAGCTCGGCAACCCTGCAAGCTTAGTAAATACGGCGAGCCTAAGTGGAGACAAGGCTTGCCGAAGTGGAGACAAGGCTTGACGAAGTGGAGACAAGGCTTGCCTAAGTGGCAACACACTGACGAGCTCGGCAACCCTGCAAGCTTAGTAAATACGGCGAGCCGGCGAGTTCAACAATAGAGGCAAGCTGCCGAGCTCGACAAACAGGAGAGCTCAACAATATAGCAGCGAGCTCGGCAACACATTGACGAGCTCGCAGACCGACAAGCTTAGCAAAGACGGCAAGCCGGCAAGCTCAACGAAACAGGCGAGCTCGACAACACAGCTGCGAGCTCGGCAATACAGTAGCGAGCTCGGAAACACAATGGCCATTCAACAAGTATGACTAGCCAGCAAGCCCGACGACGAAGCAAATATCTGAGTAATCTTGGGCCGAGCCCTAGCTTACAAAAACGAGTGGGCCGAGCCCAAAGTTACAAAGAAAGCCGAGCTCACCACAGAGAATCCTTGGTGGGCCGAGCTCGAGAGAAGTCTTGTTGGAAGCTGAGCCCATATGTGAAGCCCAAGGTGTCACAACCGACCTGCAAAAAGGAAAATCTTGAAGAATTAGGAAGTTTTCCTTATCGCTTAGGAGTTGGGCTAGCCGACTTAAGCTAGTATATATATCTATGTACGTCCCTTGAAAAGAGGATCAAATTTTTACTTAGCAAAATCCTAGACTTTTGCTCTCATGCGAAAAAGCTTTCAAAACAGCAATAAAAACTATCTCTTGAACTTTGTGTTGTGGTTTTAATCTCAGAAATTTTAGATCCCTTAAAAAGTCTTTAACAAATTCAATTGTACTAGTTTCGACCCCTACAGATACCCTTACCAAAGTGTGATGATTTGACTTAAGTCCCCTGTCAAAATAAGCTCATCAAGGATGTCTTGGAAAACCATGGGAAAGTTATGGAGGTGATGAGAACCTATGAACAACCAACTAAACTTCACTTGAACCAAAGTTAATTCCCAAGAAAGGTGATCCAGGAAAATTTTCTAAACAGCATCTCTTGGTGACTTGAAAATTAACGATGCTTTGTGTGATTCGGGATCTTGTGTGAATGTGATCTCTTATGAGATGGTGAGGACTCTTGGCATTCAAGAATTGAAGGGTAATACTAGCTCTATAATGTTTGCAGATGCATCATCTAAGTGTCCTTTTGGAATCCTCGAAGATTACCCTTTGAAAGTTGGAAATTGTGTTGTTCCAAAGGACTTCATGGTTATGGAGATGGTGATATATCATTGTTTTTACCGGTTTTCAACCATAATATTCATTGTTTTATCGAGTGTGTTTCTAGTGTTTAGAGTCTTTTACAGGTCGATTGGACAAAGGGGCAAGAAAACGAGATATTGGACAGCTCCAAAACATCAGATGTGTAGCAACCGTTGAAGGCCTTAAATTCATTGGATTAAGATGAAATTTGGATACCAGATAGATGATCGAGCCAGTGTTCATACAGAATAAGTTTGAAGTCATTTGGATCAACAGTAAGAAAGTTACATCAATTCTCGTTGAGACATATTAATCTGGTCCGCAAATGAAAGCAAAGGAGCAGAAAATGGCCAGATCGATCGATTTATACATGGATCGATCGATCCAACCTCGTCCAAATCAGCCGTAACTTTTTAGATCAACTATTCAAGGCCAGATCGATCGATCCAACCACATATCGATCATTCCAAGGCCAGATCGACCGATTCCGGATAAAAAAAAGAAATTTCGGTTTTTCCTTATTTTGTTAGAGATTTTCGACCATAACATGATGAGACCCATTTATAATAGTTTTAAGCCATTGTTTAGGCTACACTTTATTTTCTATTCAAACTTTTGGCTTTTGGAGTTTGTAAGATTTGGGCAGACGAATCTCTGACTCTACATCTCTGAGAAGATTTATGAACCCTTTTGGATATCTATTTATTTGATTATGAATTCTTCTTCATCTCTTTCTTGTTTCTCTGCATCCATGTCTGATTAGTTTCATAGTTAGATTTAGGGTTTCAAGGGAATTTATGAATCAGATATAGATAGAGATTTATCATTTTGTCTTCACCTATCGTTGTTCTTACTGCTTAGATTGAATTGATCACTTAATCTCTGATTTAAGGTTTTATCTATTCATCAAAAGTGCTATAGATTTCCCGATAGAACATAGGTGAGCGAAATTGTCCTTAGCCAACAAAAGCTTATGCTAAGGCAATTCGTGAACATATCAAACCTGCTTGTTAATGCTTGTTTATAATTCTAAATTCAAACGACAATTTAGAATCTTAGGTTGCTAGATAAAGTGATTGATATCACGACAGTGGATTGGTTATACATTCATGTTTGAGTTCAAGACTGTGCTTACTGTTCTCTGAATAATTGTCTGGTTCATGATCTCTGAATTCCTGCGAATTGCCCTTGACCTAACACTTCGTTTAATTGATATTTACATTGTTTTTTTATTTGCTATTTTCGTTTCATATTGCAAACAACCACCTTATTGCCATCTTATCTTAGTTTTATTCATAAGATTCGTAGTGTGATACTTGGTTCTCGTGAATTCGATCCCTAAAATACTACTTCGTTTGTTGTGCACTTGCAGTGATATTTTTAGAGTTAAAACTCTGTGTATCAAGTTTTTGGCACCGTTGCCGGGTACCAATTGTGTTACCTTCAAATCTAAGATTGAAATTTAGTCTAAGACACAGACTTTTTTTAATTTATTTTCGTATAGTTTCTTATAGTGATTGCCATGGATTACAATGATTGGCCACAAGAGGAGGAAGACACAGTTGAAGAACACATTCAAGATGAGCCATATGTGGAGCCACCATTTGATGAGAGCGTGCTTACACCAGAACAGAAAGTGAAGTTGAAAGAGCTTTAAAAATAAAATCCAACATTGACAAAGAGTGACCTAGCAGCTATGATCCACTTGAACCTCATCTCACACCGGGCATCACTTGAAGGAAGGGAACTCACGCCTTTTGAGATAATGGTAGCTCATGTACTTGAAGAGGTAATAGATTGGGTTCCACCATGCCAACTAGAAGGTACATGCGATTCAACCTTTGAATTTCATAATAATGAGGATAGTCACATGCCTTGCAGTGAAGATATAGCTTCTAGTTTGTATACTCTCAAGCTCATCGATGATTGTTATGATTTAATATATGAGACTCAAAGATTAGATACTCTAAGAATAGAAAAGCTTGCTAGGGATTATCATGAAGTATGTTTTGATATCAATTATCTATGTGCTTTAAGTGTTCATGATCTCGAGTTTAAGTTTTCAATGCTAGAAGAATCTAGATCGTTTCATCAAAAATCTTACTTAGGGGATGTGGTTGATATAGATAATCTCTTGAATGAGATAGAGGACCCTGAGGTTGAGATAGGTTACATGAATGAGAATATTGTGTTATACATGATTGATGGGGATGAAGTTAAACTATTTTATGATAAACTCGTTTAAACCTGAAGTTGACTCCATTAAATGCATTTGATTCTAATGAGCATCTAACCAAGGAAGATTCCAAGATATATGCTACATCTGTAGTAAAGTCCCTTGATGAGAGTTTTATCTCTTTACCATGGATGTGTCCTCTTGAACATTTTGTTCCTTTCCCTAATAAGAGAAGGACCAAAGGTCCATTGGCCCAACCTTTTGATTCTCATGATTAACCTATGTAGACATAAGTCAAGCTAATGACTTAGAACAATCGCTTGGTGGGAGGCAACCCACCGGTAAGTTTTTCCTTTTCTTTTATTTTTCATTCTTTTGAGTTTGTTTTGCCTTTCTCTCACACCGCGATGGTATGAAGTAAGTCTGGGAGAGGGTGTTTATCGTTTACTAACGCCATTTTTGTTTCTTTCGTGTCTTTTGACTCATTTTCATGTTTTTCTTGAGTCACTTTATCGGTTTATTGAGTCAAATCTGTTGGAAACTATGATATTTCGCTTGGTTTATTGTGTGAATATTTCATCTGAGTGACCATTGCTGCAAAACAGTTCAGATCCGACTAATGAAAAATCCGAAGGCTGACCAGTTAACTAGAGACGTCCATATTTCCAGTAAAATCCACTAAGCCCGAGCTAATTTCTAAGCTCTTCCTTTTACCTCATTGATGTGACTGGTGTTCATAGGGCTTGACTCCGACAAATGCATCCTGTGTGAAAAGTGATGGTACTTCTCTCCCTTATTCTAAGTTAAATAAAAACAAAAATGATGAAATGATTTTCTTTTGAGCAAAGGGCTAGGAAAATATCCAGCGATCCCATTATTTTACTTCGAAAGAAATGATCACACAACGGTTGGAAGTGAGGCTAGGAAAATTTCCCGTGATACCATTATTCCGTTACACCTTTGATATAAAAAAAAAAAGACCGGATGAGAACAGAATAAGTCTGGGGGAGAGAAAGAGTAACAAGGATTGTGTGGATGGTTTATCATGGTATTGTACGGAATGAATTTAGCAGGTTCTTGGCATTATGATCATCGATGAGACCCATCGATGAAGGTTTATGGACAATGTTGCGAAATTGTGGGTTGAATCTGGGAGTCTGCGAATGTCTGCGGAGAAGTACATGGTGGTTCGATTGGGATTGGTTTGGCAGTATGTGGATTATGAGTTGAGTAGTCATTACAATGCTCTAAAGAGAAGTTGAGTTTCCGCGTTTTCAAACTTCTTTCACAAATTTAGTTTTTGTTTTGCTTGAAGGCAAGCAAAGGCTAAGTCTGGGGGAGTTGATATATCTTGTTTTTACCGAGTGTGTTTTTAGTGTTTAGAGTCTTTTATAGGTCGATTGGACAAAAGGGCAAGAAAACGAGATATTGGACAGCTCCAAAGCATCAGATGTCTAGCAATCGTTGGAGGCCTTAACTTCATTGGATGAAGCTTAAATTTGGATACAAGATAGATGATCGAGTTAGCTTTTTCATCCACAAGAAGTTTGAAGTCATTTAGATTAACGGCCAGTATGTTACACCAATTCTGGTTGAGACGTATCAATCTGGTCAGCGAATGGAAGCAAATGAGCAGAAAATGGCCAGATCGATCGATCCAACCTCATGCAAATCTGCCGTAACTTTTTAGAACGACCATTCAAGGCCAGATCGATCGATCCAGCTACAGATTGATCATTTCAAGGCCAAATCGACCAACTCCAACTAAAAAAGGAAATTTTGGTTTTCCCTTCTTTTGTTAGAGATTTCGACCAGAACTTGATGAGACCTATTTATTCTAGTTTTGAGCCATTGTTTAGGCTACACTTTATTTTCTATTCAGACTTTTGGCTTTTGGTTTTTGTAAGCTTTGGGGAGACAAATCTCTGACTCTACATCTCTGAGAAGATTTATGAACCCTTTTGTATATCTATTTATTTGATTATGAGTTTTCATTTATCTCTTTCTTGTTTCTCTGCATCCATGTCTGAGTAGTTTCATAGTTAGGTTTAGGGTTTCAAGGGAATTTATGAATCATTGAATCTGATATAGATAGGGATTTATCATCTTGTCTTCACCTATCGTTATTCTTATTGCTTAGATTGAATTGATCACTTAATCTCTGATTTAGGATTTTCTTTATTCATAAAAACTACTATAGATTGCCTGATAGAACATAGGTGAGCGTAATTGTCTTTAGCCAATGAAAGCTGATGCTAAGGCAATTCGTGAACATATCAAACCTGCTCGTTAATGCTTGTTTAGAATTCTAAGTTCAAACGACAGTTTAGAATCTTAGGTTGCTAGATAAAGTGATTGATACCATGACAGTGGATTGGTTATACATTCATGTTTGAGTTCAAGACTGTGCTTACTGTTCTCTGAATAATTGACTGGTTCAGGATCTCTGAATTTCTGTGAATTGCCCTTGACCTAACGCTTCGTTTAATTGATATTTACATCGTTTTTTATTTGCTATTTTCATTTCATATTGCAAACAACCACCTTATTGCCATCTTAGCTTTGTTTCATTCATAAGATTTGTAGGGTGATACTTGGTTCTTGTGGATTTGATCCCTGAAATACTACTTCGTTTGCTGTGCACTTGCAGTAATATTTTTATGGTTAAAACTCTGTATATCAGATGGATCCAACAAATAAACTACCTATAATTCTTGGTACGCCATTCTTGGCCACCGCGGGTGGAGCATCTATGGATTTCCACAACAAGAAGGTTATCCTCCACAATGTGGATTCTTATGTTTCTTACCCAATCTCTCCTATTCTTACAAAATTGTGTGGAAACATCAAGTGAAGATGAGATTGGTCAATTAATGAGTGTTGAGACCAAGGATGAGTCCATTCAAGTTGAGAAAGAGACGTCTCATATTGATTTTGAGAAGAATGGTAAAGATACCTTTGATGGAGATGGCTTGAATTTACTTTTCAATTGAAATTAAGAAATGGTGTCAAAGGTTAAGGGCTCCTATTGATCTCAAAGAAGCCCCAAGTGAGAAGAAGAAAGCCACTCTCACTTTGTACCCCCATAAAGATGGTTGAATGAGCACTTAGTGCAAAGCAAAGTGTAATGGAGGTCTGCAGCCTTTCTCTAAAGCAAAGATAATTTTCACCTCGGGATTGACCAAAGAAGAAGTCGAAATGGCCAAGAGAGCCATGAAGAAGTATTTCAAGATTGAGCGGGATGATTGGGGACCAATCACCAAGGATGGTTCTCATGCTTCATCTTCCTAAATCAACCTAAAAACGTCAAGCTAAGAGACTTAAAACAAGCGCACTTGGGAGGCAATCCCATGGTATCCTTTGTACATATTTATCTTATATTTTATGTACTTTGCTTTGTGTGTTTGTGTGCTTTTGCTTGTAGGAATGGTCACAACAATGAGCACTTCCATCGAACCACTACACCATCCGCACTACTAACTCTCCAAGGTACCACACAAATCTCTTGTACATACCATTAGATTTTCGGTTTTTTATGTTTATTTCTTGTGTTTTAGTTTCTTCTCTTCGGTTTTGCTTTCTCACCGTCCGGGGGGGGGAGAAAATGGTTGCTATGCTAATGTCATTTGAGTTTGTTTGGTTTTCCCGTTTGCATCTTTGAGTCTCATTGCATGGTACATGATAAAACCTTCAAAAATCATTTACAAATTTCAAAAAAACCAAAAAGATTTTTCTCATTTAGTTGCGTTTCATTCACTTGTATGTTCATTATAGGTTGCATTTTCATTGTACATATGAGAAAAATAATAGAATTGCATTGTAAAGGTTTTTGACTTAGCATTCAATGTGAATTTCTTGATAATGCGTTTTTATTGCTTAAGTAAATTGTAGAAAAGTTTTTTTCTTTGCATCTTGATCTCTTCGCTCAAAACTTATTGCTATTGTCGATGCTTGTTTGAATTGATGCCATCTCTATTTTATTAAACCTTTAATTGAACTTAATCTTCTTGTTTATGGCCGTTTGATCTTGATCATATATTAACTTCCTCACATTCAAGTCATCTTATACCTTTTTGCCACTCTTTAATGACTTGAATGGCTATCTCCATCTTTGAGAAGGTATCACACCCTTGAAACCCCATCCTTTCTATGAGACCCTTGCACTTAATCTTTGAGTGAGGCCTTTTCCTTGAGTGTTGCATATTTTAAATCTTGCAAGCATTATAACGAAAAGGAGTTTTCAATTAAGGCTTGTTCTTGCGTATGACTTGCCTTTAGGGAGTGTATCAAAGAAGAAAAATATTTATATGTGTGAGTTTGAGATATGGGAAGTGAGGAATAAAAGAGAGGTTGAGAGAAAGACAGAAGCTCTAAGAAAGAAACTCTAGGGAAGAATGCAAAAACAAAAAGAGAAAGCTCTAAAAAGAAATGAAATCTAAATGTATTAGTCTCCTCTAGAATAAGAAAGAAGAATCGAAAAGCAAAAAGAAAAGAAGCTTAGAGGAGTCTAGCAAAGTTAAGTGAAAAAGAGCATGTTGTTAAAAGAAGATTTCCCCAGAGTTCAAAAGAAAAAGTGAGCTTCAATGTGGTTATTCAAGCCAAAGGTTTTTGTGAAGTAAAAAGAAAAGAGAGTTTGAGTGTGCATCAATGGGATTGGATAGTAATTGGAAATGAAACCTTGTATGCATAAACTGTTCTTTTCTTTCGTGCTTTTACAATTTGCCATACACTCTTTTCATTGAGAGTTATCCACCAAAAAAATATTAAAACCCCCACTTTCTTTGTTCTGAAAGCCTTTCTCTTATTTAGCCAAATGAACTTGATCATCATGCCATAAGCGAGACCGCGCCTAAACACTCTAATTGAATTTTAAAGATATGGTTGATTGAATCAAGTAGAAGCATAGCATTGTAGTCTAGAGGCAAAAGATTGAAGTTGCGATAGATGTGAGAAGAATGATTGAGTAGGGATTCACTTGTGTGATGATTATGTATTATCTTGAGCCTTGATATTGAATGCTTTGTTAGTTCGTTTTGATTTTGAGTTCTCACTTTCAAACTTCTTTTCCGGTTTGTTCTTTTTTGTTTGCTTGAGGACAAGAAAAGGACAATTCTGGGGGAGTTGATGTACTCGTATTTTAGCATTTTTTAGCATGCATTTTCTTTAGTTTTAGAGTCATTTGAATTGCATTTCTGTGTCTTTATCTTCATTTTGAGTTCCATTTAGATTAGTTTGAATCTTAGAGTCCTAGGCTTCATTCCATGCATTGAGTCTTAGAGTCCTAGGCTTCATTCCATGCATTTGCAATGCATTTTAAGTCCATTTCAGGTACTATGGAGGCTCAGAAGCAAAGGGAACCTAGGAGGATTGAAAAGGCATGAAGGAGAGTGAAGAAAACACGAAAATGAGGAGAATGTGTGCTGGATCGACCTACACCTTCCATCCGGTCGATGGGCTGGGTTGATAGGACCAACACTAGAAGCAGAATAATAGATAAAGTGACTTAAAGATCACGTGGGCGTTGGATTCAACTCATTCCGAGTTATGGTTCAAAAGTTATAGCCAATTTATTGAGGACATGTCATGCTGATCGACCGAAGCACTTCGTCCGGTCGATGGCGTGGGTCGATGGGACGAACGCAGAAACAACTGCCGAGTGCTGGATCGACCGAAGCACTTCGTCCGGTCGATGGTGTGGGTCGATGGGACGAACGCAGGAACAACTGCCGAGTGCTGGATCGACCGAAGCACTTCGTCCGGTAGATGGCGTGGGTTGATGGCGAGCACACGTCATGCACAAATCTGGGTTTGACCGGATTGACCCAGTACCTTCCCCTTTCATGATATATATGTTTTAGCACATTTAGAACCCTAACTAAGACATGTTTTAGGATTTTCTCTCTAATGGTTAGTACTTTGATTTTTCTTGAATCATGGATGAGTTATTGAAGCTTTTTTATCTTTTTCATTTCTCTAATCATGTTTATCTCTTTATTAGCATTTGTTTTGTTTCTCACTTTTGCCATGTGTGAGTAAAGATCTTATGGATTGTGGGTTAGGTAGATTAGGGTGATTAGAAATTGGGTTATTTTGTATTAGGCTTAGTGTATAGAGAATCCTTCATTTGAGATGCATCTAAGGCTAGGATTAAAGTGGCTAATCAATCTCTAGATTATGGTCTCTTTACGTCCGAAAGGTGTCATAGAAATGTCTAGGAGAATTTCATATGAGCAAATCACATTTTAGCCAATTAACACTTGATGTTTAAGGTGATTTGTGGAAATATGGACTTATAAGTATTGCTTCTAGATTCATTAATTGCAAAGCAAAATTTTATGATAATTAAGGAATTTAGAAAGGGGATTAGTACCACGAAAATGGATTAGTGCTAAATTAGTGATCCTTGTCCTAGGAATGGACTTGATTAGAGCCTAGGATCATTGCCTAATAGATAATCTACCTTGATCAATTGCCTTATCCCATGATCCATACTTCCTTTTATTTGATCAAACTCGTTTATAGCATAATTTCATTGACTTTTTATATTGCTTTCTTTTAAGTTTGATTTATCATTACTAGTTTGATTTAAGTCTTTTACTCTTGTTTACATTTGCTTATTGCTTTAAGTTTAATTTGTCTTGCTTGTTTAGCTTATGCTAATTAGGAACCTTTAGAAAAACCAAAAACATCCATTGACTTAGTTTCTTGAGTGCTTTGCATTTTTATTGTCTTAATCAATTTTGGGTCGATTCAATTCCTAAGTAGTACACTGATTTGCCATGCACCTTAGTAGTAGTTTTCCTCTCTATCAAGTTTTTGGCGCTGTTGCCAAAAAATTTACATTAGGCAGTAAGATTTGAGTTCTTTTTAAGACTAAGTCCCTTTATTTTATTTGACTATTGTTGTTTTGTGTTTTCTCTCTTTTGGTTTGTCGGTACCAAATCACAAATCATGGAGAGGAAAATTGGATATTATGATAAACCAACTACAAATGGAGTCAATATGAGAATTAGGCCTCCACCAAGCGTTGATGATGAATGGGAAATCAAGTCTTTCTTGCTAAATATGGTCCAAAGCAACCGTTACTTGGGGTTGATAAATATCATATTGAGCATATTGACACCTATGATAGATTGTGTTCAAGGGGGAAGAGGAACTAGGAGGTTTATTTGTTAAGTTAGATTATTTTCTATGTGTAGAACCTTGTTTTCCTTAGTCGTTATTGAAGGAGTTGTTGTTTTTACTAAGTGTTTATATGGTTCAAGTGTTAAGGTTGCTATTTTTGTTAAAATGAGATCAAAGAACGAATAGTCTCAATCCATATAAGAAATGTTGGGAACGGTTTGTCAGGATCCAAATAAGGAAATAATGGAACTTCCGAATGAATTACCTAAGCCATAGAACTGGGGATTCATTTAAGGAATGTCTAGCAATGTCGTAAATATAGAAGATCTAATGGAAAGTTTAGAAAAAGTGAATGCGAGAGCCATCTATGGAATGTTCGATAAAGGTGAATATGAGATCAATTTATGGCATTTTCGTTAAACCACATATGTTGAGTAAAGTAAGGAAAGTTAGGATTTATGGAGTTAAAGTAAGGAAGGTCGAGACTGCGGGTTTCAATAATAGGAAGTTTTATAGAGGAGTAGTTGAAACTTGGTGGGGAAGATCTAGGAGAGAAAAAAAGGAAATTGTATTAAGTGGTCGACTTGGTGAGCAAGTCAATCAACTCCTATAAAAAGAACCTCAAAGCACTCATTCTCGCATAACTCTGATGTAGAGAAAAGTTTTAAACACTCAACTAAGCTTCCGGCTAGAGATCGAATCCACAGAGACTTGTCAATCACCATAAACTGCACATCAATCACAATTAGTATAGATAAGGGATCGAATCCACAAAGACTTGTCAATCACTCTACGAATTGTAATGATTCAAATCAAGCTAGAATAAAATATAAGATTATCGAAGGTGATTAAATAAGAGATTAAATTAAATCAGCAAGTAAACTAAATAAGATGTAAATTCAATGTGAGAAAAGCGTTAGGCATTAGGATATTCGCAGAGAATCATGCAACAATAAGATAGATTGATATCAGGAATTTGGATAAAAACCGTCTAGAACATATAGCACGAATGTATAGTCTTTCTGCTCTTGTGGATCCAATCACTATGCTTTAACAACCTAATAGACTCAACTCTCATAGGTTATTACAAGAAGAAAGTATGCTTTAAATCGTTCATGTTCTGATAAAGTTCACTAGACTCCTTAACTCAATTTACGCAGGTTAAGATGCCTATCTCATCAAATACTAGTTCAGGCAAATAGATGCAGCACTTTCGAGGTTATATTGTCCTAAGATCAGATCACAAGATGCACGGTCAATAAATTATGCATTGATAATAAGTAAAGATGAAGACTCTAGTGATATCCCTAAACAATCATCAATCAATATGAATAATGAAACTCATCGAATCCCTAAAACCTAACAAGATGACTACTCAGACATATTTATAGAATAAAAAAAATAAGAATAGGTAGAAAACATGATGATAAAACTAAATTAAAAGAGATAAGGTTTATGATTCTTCTCTATAGCGAGTACAAAGCGAGATCTTCTCATTGAAACTCTTAAAATTCAAAATCCAATGAAGAACAACAACAAAAACGTGGCTGCTGTCTTTAGGGTAAGAAAATAATGTATTATGGTGAATTTGGGGGCTTATGATGGCTTATGGAGGCTTATGTCTAACAAGAGGCTAAAACAACTATATATAGATCTAGGATCATTAGGGTTTAAGTTTTGGGGTAAAAGAGACTTTCCATGATTGAATAGGATTGAATTGGGATGGAAATCTCAACCAAATAGGCTGCACCGGTCTGAGCATTGGTAAAAACCCTGTGACCGGTGCTGGGACGATTCTGCACATGCTCCAAATGACTTAAAACCACCTCCATTAGAAAGGTAACTCAATTATATATCTCCTACCCAAATTGCATCCAATTCCAAGATGATTAAGGCCTCCGTCGAAGGATAAATGTCTGGCGCTTCTGTTATGTCTAACTTGGAAAATTGCATATCTTGTGAATATTGTGACTTGGATCACTTCTTTTGACTTGAGTGAATGGTTGTAGCATGATTAAAAACTCTATTGGTCCTTTTTGCATCCTTTTGATTATTTACCCTGTAAAGTCTCTAAAATTACAAATACGAGAAAAACTACCTCTAAAGGCATAAACTCGTAATAAAATGCATATAAAATCAAATAAAAGCCATAAATTATAGAGTATATCAACTCGTCCAGACTTAGCTTTTGCTTGTCATCAAGGAAAACAAAAGATCCAAGCATAGAAAAGAGGTTTGAAAACGAAGGAACTCACATATCCTTGGGAACGTAGCTTTGAGATCTGAACATGTAATCCACATGTAAACAAAATCAGCTCATGGACATTGTCAAATTACTACCACCAGTACCCTGTCAACCCTTGTCCATCCAAATTCCAATCCTGCAAAATCTTAACTTCAAATCATTCGACTCTCTACATTCATTAAGTTTGGTAAATTTCTCATCAAAGATATCATTCAAGGTAGACGACGCTAGGGGTTTAAAAAGGCTGTTTAAGTGCTAAGGTTAAAAGTTTTTAGGGTTACCAGACGCTCCAGAGGATGCAAGATATTGTACAAAATCGCAAGAGAGAACGGATCTGTTGATGTCCACAATTTTCCAACCACCGATGCCTTATTCCCCCAGACTTAGATTTTTCTCCAGGAATCACTGCAAACTACTCCAACTCTCTGAATTGCTCCATATCATTCATTGGAATTTTTCTAAACCCTTAGACTCTTTTATAGACATGTTTTTCTTTCCCTTTGATTTTTTTTTTTGTTTTATAAAGGGGGAAAACGTCTTTATTGATATGAGTCATAAGAGGTTCAAAATTTTACTATGATTTATAAATCCCAAGGAATAGCCAAGCTCTTGCATCTCATCTTAATACTCCACCATGTCTTCCAGCTTCTGCATCTGCAGTGGTTGAAAAAATGCGTCGATCCTCTTTTTCTCCGATGTTTTTGCACATATTTGCAATTATGACAATGAAAAACAAGAGTGCATGAGGTCTGAAAAGAGGTAAGGGTTATAGGTAGGGTGCCAACTAAAAATGAGCTGGCCATTCAGGAAGAACAAGAGTGGTAAAAAGAATAAGATGTCCTGAAGTGTGATTCGTTTCCCTGATCTAACTGCTTAATGAGAAATAATTAAAAATCAAATTAGTAGTCAAATAAATTAGATTCAAAATCATATCCATTATGATATAGGCAGAACGAAATTCTTCAGGGGGAAGTCCAATCATGGGTTTCTGAACCGTTTGTCCTGAACATAACCCTGTAACAATGGTCACTAAATCACAAAATCAAAGCATACATTCTTAGAAAAGTGTCATAATTCCCAACCCATAGTTTTGACTCAATAAAACGACTCAGTAAAAATCATTCAAATGACTCAAGACATAAGAAAATAAAAAAATACAATAGCAAACGATTAAATCCCCCAGACTTACTTCACACCATCCCGGAGTTAAAGCAATTAACATAAGGGAATAAAAAGACTCAATAAAATAAAATAAATTAGAGATATGGATAGATAGTAGTCGATACACCTGGATCAGAATGTTAGAGAAGCTGGCGCTGGTTTATCTGGAACGTATGATGGAAGCTTGTCTCCATCAGACTCGTAATCAACAATCTCTGTCCCACCAGAATTATCAGCAAATCCCTGACTCTGCTGTCCAAACTTCGTGTGTGCATGCTCCTCATGATCACGTGAATAGGATGACTAATGGCATCATCAAGTGTGTCCTCGTCCTTACTATACCCTGATAACAGTGGAAGATTGCCCAAATCGTCATCAAGTCTCGCCTCAGCTCTGCTTCATGATGACTTCTTGAAGAAGTGAGGAATGGATCTCCTAACCGCTTTGACAAGCGTGGAGATCAACTTGCCTTGCCTATGCACCCTAGCCTCAAGAATCGCTCTCTGCTCTGGTTCCTCGGTGAGAGTGTTGTAAAACAATCGATCCGTGTTGGTGTGCAAAGGGGCTATAATGGGTTAGACTAAAGGGGGTGCAATGGAGGAGGAGGGGCGTGATACGGAGGGTCTAAGTGCCCCTCCATACTGTCCTCGACGAGCAACTCGAGCCTTTGCTCGATAGTAAAGAGAAACTCCAACAAGTGGACAGCCTGGTGCACGTATAAACCAATGAGATCGAGGAGGATCAAAAGAGGGGTTACCTTCACTCAAGACTGGAAGAGAGTCACAAGGAAGAATGATGCATTTGTTAGCTTCCTCAAATGGTTGTGTGAAAAGATAACCAAACCAATCGGAGTCTTCAAACCATCCACAAAGAAATTGCTTCTTCTAAAGTGCAGAAAGATTGACCTTTTTTTCATCGTTCAAGCGTAATGCAAGGTTTGACCAAAATCACTCAAAGCATTCTTTTCTTTTCTTTCCTTAGCCGCATCATGCTTAACCTCAACCAAACGCCGAGCCAAAAGAGATCGAAAGTTCACATTCTCGGATGACTCCACAAATGGTGCAGTGAGGATAAGAAACTCATATTTGCGGACTGAACTATGCTCATTCCTACTGAAAATCAATTGAGCAACAAGGTGATGCATGTATCGAATCACCGGATGAGTGATCTTAGACTCCTTGGAAATATCCGGGCGAAGTCTCTCATTAGCAAACCTCAACCAAGTGTCATATTGAACCCCACTAGAGGTGAATGCAATCTGATCGTGATACTCAAAACCAAGAATATCACATAGCTCGATGATACTCAAAGCATAAGATTGCTCACCACTGGAGAACGCGAGAATACCTTCCTTAGCCTTCACATCCTTGCTATCCGGGTAAGCCAATGTCACCGTGCTTAAGAACTCATGTGTTAGGTTCTCATAAGTATGGTGAGAGAGCTCAATGAACGTCCTTAGCCCCAAAGCGTTGAGATACCATTCAATGTCCCTTCGTAAACCAAGCAAATCAATGGTCTCATAATCATTACGTAATGTCAGGATCATCTTGAACTATTTTAGTGCCTCTTTGAATTTGAAATCGGCGTCTATTGCTGGCCCAACTTGTTCCATAACAACACTTGGTGTTTCGGTCACAACTTGGGTTGGTTTTGGCCTTGGTTTCCTCAGTTTTCTCCTAGATGTAGGGGCTGTCTCGGTTAGGATCATTTGGGTAACATCCAAAAATCTCATGGGCCCTACAACTATCTCATCCTCTTCGTCTCTTAGATGATAACCCATTGTTTTCTCATCATCTCACATAATTCTTTTACCATGTCTCTTCGATGAATCTTGGTGGTTTCTTTGAACGAGAAGGTCTAGGGGCTTGTTCTCCTTTTTCTTGTATGATCAAAGGCTTCTCTTTCGGTCTTGATCTTCTCTTAGACCTCCTTGTAGTCTTGTCTTCTTCCATCGAAAATCCTACAATAGCAAATTCTCAAAGAACATGTCATTACTTTGAAAATTGACAATGGCCAAAGAATTACTTATAGTGATAGATTTGATCAATTATAAGCATAATGAGACATAAGAAACATGTAGAATTAATATCGAAGGGCAGATCAAAATTTCTCAAATTTAATCATAATTTTCGTATTTAATGTTAATGACACATAAAAATCTTCAAAAGTTTGCAATTTAAGCTTTAATATGCCAAAATTCATACAAATCATATGTACATAAACCCATGTCAATATATTCATTAACTATCATTAAAATCATTCAAATTCATGTATAATGAAAATCCCAAAAATTTAATTTTGTGAAAATTTTGAATTAATGGTGTAAACATGTAATAAATCCATAAATAATGCTAATACCATGGTTAAACAAGCTTATCAAGATGAATTCGCCAACAACCTAGTGATTTAAGCTAATTTTATCAGAAAATCCAAAAAGTGTATAAACTTGAAATTTGAGAAAATTGGGTTTAGAATGTCCACACCTTTGATTTTTATGAAGAGAGGGGTATGAAATTGAAATCCCCTTGAAAATCTACTTGAAAACAAGTGATTTGAGGTAAAACCCCAAATTTTGGGGTTTGGGTGTTCTTGGCTCAAGAACATTTGGGAGAGACAAAGAGATGAAGTTGTGTCTTTTTGACACAAAAATAGGATGATATAATGCTTTAAATCCGAAAATTTAATGTGTTTTTTGGTTTAAATCCGGTTAAATTCGGTTTAAATCAAAAATTTGGGTTGAAAAACTTACCTTGGTTTGAGTTGGGTCGACATTGGTCAAGAATCTCAACCAAAATCGTGACCGGTGGTGATTGTGGTCGAGAGTGGGTCGCGAGGTGGGTCGAGTCTGGGTCACGATGGTATGACCGTGGGTAATACGCTGGGTCGATAGGCTGGGTCGGTATGTGGGACGAGCGGTCTCGATCCACGGGATGTGAAATTAGGTCGACATCGGTCACGATTGTGGGTGGATGTCGTGACCGATGTTGGTTGGATGTGGGACGGTGAAAAACTCGAACCGTGGGTTGTATTGGGTCGAGTATCGGTCACAAATGCTCGACCGATTATGTGACCGATGCTTGACCGTAGGTCGATGTTGGCATTGGGTGGTGGCGCATCGGGACGAGGCCATGTCCACCCTGACAGATGGGGTTGTATCGGTCATGATCGTGGGTCGATATCGTGACCGATGCCATGACCCTCTTCAACATCTCTTTTTTTCTTTTTTTTTGAATTTGTAAAATCCTGAAAAAATTAAAATATATTAGTGAAAATTAAAATTGTAAAGATTAAAATTAAATTTTAAAACTTAAAATAATGCACAAAATTAAATAAAATTGTGGATTGCCTCCCACAAAGCGCTTGTTTAAATTCATTTAGCTCCACTTCTTTTCGATTAGGCGTGAAGTGATTCTTCTAAAGGAATTGGAATTCCTTTAACTTATTTTGGTTAATCAATTGGAGGGTCAAGAAGATTTGAAATGTATCCAAGTGTATCTCTAAGGTTATCCTTGAGGACGAAGGCTTTAGGGAAAAGCTTCAAAGTACTTTCAAGCTTTTCCTTAAAGGTTTCTTTATCTTTTCCATCAAACTCCGTGGGAAGCAAGAATTGTATCTTTGAAAATGATTTATGCACATCTTTAAGCTTCTCCTTAGCTTCATGCTCATCTTTAGTAATCACTTTAGGTGCCAATACCGAATTAATGTCTTTATAGACATCATTATGCTTAATCTTTGCCTGTTTTACAACTATCTTCGATTTGGCCTTAGGATCTTCTTCTTTGACGTTTTGGAGATCATTCTTGGCATCTCCAGGCTCTAGACTAAGCTTCTTGTCCTTGATTTCAATCATACTTGGCATACTTTCAATGTTCATAGCCGAATAGAAGAGATGTTGATTTTGGCGAAAGAGATTATTCTGTTTGGGAAATCAACAATGGCTCCAGTTGTTACTAAGAATTGCAATCCAAGTATCAATAGATTTGTCTTCCCAATCGTCATCACCACAACTTGAAAATAAGTAGGGACAATGCCATCCCCTACCTTAAGCATCACGTTTTCTAACACTCCATGAGGTGTAGAATACGATAAATCCGCATACTCTATGTAGACTTTAGAGGGTTGGAAGTTAGAGAAACCTAGCTCCTTTGCAATGGCAAGTGACATGACATTGACATTAGCTCCAATATCACATAGGCAATCATAGACTTCAATTACATTGATAGAGCATGGAACAACAAACTTTTCTGGATTTTCGACTTTTTCTAGTGGCTTCATCTTAAGCCTTCTCTTGTAAGCTCTTTTTGATTCTTGTTCTGGTCTTGTGGTCGAGATAGCATCCCTTTGAGATGGGTTAGAGACAGTCACGAGTTATTCTCTATTGGTGGAGGGAACGTTGCAAAACTTCTTTGCTTTCTCTTCGGCTTATTTCCTCACTGCTTCACCATTGTTTGAGCAACTTGTACATCCAACTTAGATACATGAGTGGTAATGGATTCGTACTTTTTGTTGAGATCATTGAACATGTTGTCTATTTTCTCATTGATCTCTCTCTTGTTTTGCTTCATTGCTTATAGGCATTGCTTCATCATATCTTCAAGCTTATCGTCTTCTAGAACCAGGGCCACAACTTGAGGAAAATTGAATGGTTCACTTGATAGACTCCCTTTTGGGCATTTTGTTGAGGATATACTTGATCTTGAGGGTTGTCAACGTTATTGCTTCGGTAGGACAGATTTGGATGGGTCCAAAAGTTGTTCTTGAAACCTCTGTTTCCATAATTTCAACTAATGTAGTTCACTTCCTCTTGGTTCTCCTCTTGAGCTCTGCGATTTGGGCTGAATCTGTTGATGAATGAGTGGTGAACATGTTTCCATTGGTCGCAGTGTTCAGTGAAATCTGATACTTGTGATCGATTCCATTGTAGAAGATGTTCCAGAGATTTCCTTCAGAGAAACTCTGATTGGGGAAGTCTCTAGTGTACTCCTTGAATCGTTCAAAAACTTCATAGAAAGACTCTGTTGGTCCTTGTTTAAAACCTGAAATTTTTCTCCTTATAGAGTTCGATCTTTGCTTTGTGTAGAACTGGTTTAAGAAGGCTCCTTTGTATTCATCCCATGTAGTAATGTATTGTGGGGGTAGAGACTTCATCCATCTAAGTGCTTTGTCACTTAGAGAAAAAGATAATAGCTTGCACTTGAAGTAGTCGGCAGAAACTCTATTAGAACGAGCTGTACTGCAGATTTCTTCAAAACTGTCGATATGATCAAGAGGATGCTCGATAGACAAACCATGGAATTGGTTTTGTTTCACTAAGACTATGATTTGAGGCTTGATCTCGAAGTCATTCATTTGAGGAGTAGGTGGACGAATTGGATTTCTGTCCAAGAAAAATGCATCACAAGAGTTAAAGTGACCAATGGTCTGATGTTGACGATGCTGAGCAAAAGGCGCTTGTCTTTGGAACAAGGGCTGCTGAAAATTGAAGTTTCCTTGCTAGAGATATTGTTGAGCATGTTGTTGATTCGCGAGATTCGTCAGAGATTGTTTTTAGCCTAAGATTTCTTTCCTCTTAGTTGGTTTTTAGATCCAAACTATGTTCTTTACATTTTGGACAAGATCTTCAATATTTCATGCCCACTTAGTGAATGATTTCTTCACCCTTTTATTTTTTTTATTTTATTTATGCATTTTTATTATGTTTATGTCTTTTTTTGTTATTCATCATGTTTAGTGATTAGTCTTTAGTTGGATCATGGGTAATGCTAAATTAGGATGATTTGATGATTAGATGATGATGATTAAGATTGATCCTTGTTAGATCTTTCACTTAGGTTGGACTTAATGCTAGTTTTGACTTTATCACTCAAAATCTAGACTTTACGCTTTTCACGCTCGGAAAGTGTTTGTGAAAATGCTTGAATCAAACATTTTGTGAGCTTTACATACCTAGCCAATGGGAATTGATGATCAGGGTATTTAGTGAACTAATTGGACTTTTTCTTAATGCTCAGTGATTATCTAATTACAAACAGAAGTTTAGCTTAATTAGGTGGTTAGTGAAGTGATTAGTGCCATGGAAGTGGATTAGTCATATTTGTGAGTTTTCTGTTCTAGGATGATGTTTAATGCAATCTTTGGCATCGTTGTTTGATTGTTAAAACCATTTTTATGATAGTTAAACCCATGGTGCAATGCTTTTACCTTGTTTTTTTTCTTACATTTTGATTTCTTGCCTTCTTATCTTTTAAACCAAACAAAAACCCAAAAATATTTGCTATGAATTAGTTTTTGTTTTGCATATCTAGTGTGCAAGCTTTACTCCCTTGGGATCGACCATTAAATACTACATCGGTGTACCATGCACTTGTGGTTTTGTTTAAGGCTTTATAAATATAAATTTTATCGCCTAATTGGATCCTTACTCTCTAGTGAGGATAAAATTAGAGCGTGTCAGTACGATCGATCGATTAGTGATGATCTGCAAATTTTGGATTTTTGCGGATGAGTGATCGATCGATTGGGGGTACATTGATCAATCGATCGCTTAATTTTGCATTTTTTCATATTTCTCTGAGTTGTGCCCTCTATTGGCACTTCTGCAATCCATTGTTCACCCCCATGATTGTCGATTGGCAGCTTGCAGTCTGCACTTTTCGATTGTTCTAGAAACATAAAAGTAAAAACGTTAAAAACCAAAGAAATAAACTAATTCTAGACACTTACCAGTGGGTTACCTCCCTCTAAGTCCTTCTATTTAAAGTCTTTTAACTCGACTTGGATGCCATTTTTCTAGGCGTGAGGTGAATTGTCTAAGGAAATCGTTATTTCCTTAGATTTTTTGGTGTTGCTTGTTGCTGGATCAAAAGCTTTTAGATCAACCATGAACTCTTTGGACGTTCTCCTTTGACGGTGAAGTTGGGATCCCCATCAAGTATTTCAATGGATTCCTCCTCTCCTGGTTGTTCTTTGTCTTGATCGTGCTTTTCTTGTTGATCATGAAGATCAGGAGATTTGATTCGATTTGAATTCCTTTTTGCGTTCTCCTTTTCATTCTAAAAATGTTGGATGATTATTTAAAATTTTAATGCTATTTTTTGTTACCTTGTCTTCCAGGTCGATGTTTCCTTGCTGATCTCCTGTTTCTCGTCTTATGAAACAGTCTCTTATCTTTTCCTTTAGCACTATTAACTCTGAATTCAGAAATAGAGCATGCATCATTAAGGTAATGGTTAGATCTCTTAGAAGAAGAGCCTCTTTTTCAATGATTCCATCTGGCAAATCCTTGATTTTAGCAAGTTGAATGTCTAGAGAATCGACACGAGTTGTAGGCTCCCGAAGTTTATCTTCCGATTTCTCGATCCTCCAGTCATGCGAATTAGAGATGTCGTCCATTGCACACTCGATGTTCTTAATGCCAGTCTGGTGTTGCTTGATATCAATCTTTGGTCATTCTAGAATTGTATAATGCATGTTGCTACCTTTTCAAGTTGATATGCAAGAGCGTTTAACATGTTAGAAAGATCAACTTTCATCCTTTCCACTTTTGCGTCTAATTCTATTGTAACTATCCTCTGAGACTCGAGGTATTGGTCTACCAAGGCTGGACATCTTTCTTCAAAACTAGGTCAACATGGAGGTGGAGGCACATAGTAAACTTCATCTTCAAAGTAGTGTTCATGAGGACGAATAGAATTACGACCTCGTCCAAAAACCAAAGCTATTGGTGGAGTATTTGGATCAAAATTTCTTCTCTGAATATGAGGCTGTAATTACCTTTGTTGATCCACAGGTGTTGGTATTTGCATACCACTACGAGATTCCTGTGGAAACTGAGACTGGTTTCTTACCATGTCTCTATCTCCAAAATACTCAACTGGATAAATGACAAATCTTTCACCCATTGAGGCAGTCTATTCTTTCTCAGGTTCAACACCTGAAACAAACAAAAATAGACAAAGAAGAAGAAAAAGTTAAAAAGCGAAAATAAAAGAAAACCCTAGACTAAACTTGTTTCTTAAAATTATAGGCAACGTTATCAGTCCCCGATAACGACGCCAAAAACATGACGTGGGAGGTTATATTCACAAACACAATGTTCTAACTGCAAGTGCACAATAGACAATTGTAGCACTTTAGGGTTGAATCAACTAAAGACTGAAAGCCTACGCTATAAATTCATGGGAAAAGAATTAAGTTAAGACAAAATAAAAGGTTTTGTTTTGTTATTTTATGAAAATAAAGTGCAAATAATTAAATAACGATAATAAATCAATTAAAACAAGCGTTGGACATCAGAGAAATCTATAGGGTTTCATGGATCAATTTATTTAAGTGTTTATGCAGGTAAATTCAGTGGAGTATGATTCCTAACTCAAATACACTTGCTAATTTAATTAACCTACTCTCGTAGCGATAATTAATTATATCTAAACAACTTTAGTACTTAACTCTCGCAGGCAAATATATAGATAGATATGCAGTATTTAGATCAAGATTCGATATGTTAACCTCACTCCATAACTCAACTCTCGCAGGTTATGGTGCTAAGCTCATCTAATACTAGCTCCAATCGATTAATCAAGTAGTGTGCAAGTAATAATCAATTTAGATTCAATTACAAGTTGGGAAAACAAGCAATCAGTAGAAAAAAGCAAATATGAAGACTCTTTCTAAATTCCTGAACATAAGCAAATCCTATTTGTCGACCCATGAAAATCCCCCTTTGAAAACCCTGAAACCCAACAATCAAACTACTCAATCATGATTAAAGAAACGATAGAAAAAGTAGAATGAAAAAGATTGCGTATATAAAGATAGTTCAGAAAGCTTTTCTCTGCTGGTACAAAGATTGGAGATCTTCTCCCTTGAAATAAAGCGTAAAAATCGATAAAAACCCTAAAACTATGGAGTTTGAGCCTGAGGCTCTCCCTCAAAAGAAAACTGTAACTATGGTGGTGGTTCTGATGGTGGTTGCTGTGTTGATGGTTATGAATTTCTATCTGTGGTATTATAGGTGTGGAAGTTGGCTAGGGAAAATCCCAAAAGATTTAGGAGATATTCTTCAATGAACTTGGAAAATTTCATGTTTTTCTGGACCCCGATCGATTGATCGCTAGGTATCCTACGTTTGGTTCTCTTTCGAGACTGCACGACCTGTCTTCTGTAAACTGAGCATAGCTTGAGATCGTACTGGTTGATTTGAATGATTTAATATGGAAATCATAGCTAACACTCCCATCTATATTGTGATAAAATTTGAGCTAGATCCAACGGTTGGAAGATCTCCATATGATGCGAAATATTTGATACTCAGAATCTGTCCAATCTCCAAAATGCTTATTTTGCATTCTTTCCGGTACAAATTGCTCCAATTTCCTATAAAGACTGTAAAAACTATAAAAGCAATAAAAACGCCAATAAGATGCCAAAACCAAGTAGTTTATTTATTAAAGACCTATTAAAAACATATTAAAGGAGGTAAAGTATATCAAAAGCCGAATATAGTGTAACTTTGAATCATTACGTTGTCCAGTGGAGCATAAGAAGGACCTTGCAGTCTTGTTCCTTAAAGGTGATGCATAGAAATGGTGTCAGGGTGTGATACAAAGGGATCCGGAAAGGCCGCATTATTAGAATTCCTTGAAGGAATAGTTCACAATGAAGTATGATGAGGACATCGATGCTAGCTTACTTGAAACCGAAAACAATGTTACTTCCATTCCACACATGAGAAAAACACCAAGAACGAGGTCTGGAACCAAGAGCCTAAGAGAAGAGTTCAACCAATCGATGGAGAGTTTAATCACACTCATAGAGCATGAAGACCTCAAGAAGAAGCTGCTTATAAAAGATATTACCCGAGAGGCTCCAATTAAACCACAAGGTGATCTAAGCACCTTCAAGACTCAAGACGTGGAGAATGAACAAGAATTCAACCCTACTGAAGTTAAAAGACAGCAAGGAATCGAGATCACCAATGATATGTATGAAAAAGCCTACTTAGAGCCAAAAACTCAAGCTGTCTCCTTCTTGCCAGTTTTACAAGGAAACAAGGACACAACCTTGTTTATCATTTCAAGGACACGCCTAAACTCCTAAGAAGTGTTCTAGAAGAGTGCAAAAGAGTCCAACACGTTTCCCCTTTTCCAGGTATGTGTTTGAATTAATTTGAATTAAAAAAAAAACCAGTTTTCTTTTGTTTCTGTTTTTCAGGCTGCTTTCTTTTTTTTAGTATTTCTTTCTTCCATGTTTTAAGGCATGTTTGTACTCTTAATTTGGCCCTAGAAGGTCCCCAGCTGCTGAGCTATTTATAAAGCTCCTTCTCAGCATGTAACACTCACGTTTTTATCAATAAAGGAGAGAACTTTCTTTGCTAGAAAACACTAGCTGCTTGCTGCTCTGTCTTCACTGGTGAGAAGCCTTGAAGTCTGAGTGTCTAGACTTATCACAGCTCATTCCATAGACTGCGTGGCGTCCTTCAATCCCCCAGCAACTTCCAATCCATTATCCATCCACCTGAATCAACAAAGAGTGCTGTACGGCCAGTTGAAGATTCACCATCTCCATCCATCCTTGTAGAAACATACCAACGTTCCTATATCATCTGGTATCAGAGCTTAGGCTCCAAAAACAAAAAAAAAATCAGGTGAATCTATCCCCTTTTCGTGTTCTTTGCTCCAAAAAAAAAAAAAAGAAAAAAAAAAAAAAAGGTGTAATTTGTTTCTGCATTAGTTATTGCTGTTTGATTTGTTTATGTTGTCTTGTTTGTTCCTTTTGTTTTGCTTATTGAAAACCCATAAAAAATTTCGTTTAGTTCAGCCTTGTCTTTTATAGTTTCAGAAAAGGATTTAAAAAAAAAAAAAAAAAAAAAAAAAAAAATTTGTTTGCTATTTTAATTTCGTTTCATTTGTTCTGTTTTGATTTCCAGGAAAAGAAAACTCATAAAAAGTTTTACTTTGTTCTTGTTGTGTTCTGTTTGATTTCCAGAAAAAGAAAACCCATAAAAAGTTTGATTTTTTTTTGTGTTCTGATTGATTTCCAGAAAAACCTTTTCAAAACGAAATCTCTTTTAGTTTCTGCTTTGTTATTGTTCTTTGTTCTGTGTTTTGTTTAGCCAACTTTCGAAGTTCCTTTGCACTTGATCTGTGTTTGTGTTATACAGGAAAATAAGTACAATGGGAGAAGAAACAGGAAAAGTCAGTATGACTCAGTTACTCGGAGCGATTCAAGCTTTAGGGGATCGCCTGACACGATTAGAGCAACCCCCACCACCACAAAGAGAACTTATTCGGCGTACCAATGTGCAACAAGCACAAGATGAGACTGATGAGGATATGCCAGGACTGGAGGATGATCGACCACCAACTCCTAACCGCAACCAGCAACGTAGGAGGTTCAACAACAGAGAGAGAGATCGAGATAGAGGTCCAGAACAAGGTGAAGATTATACAAGGCAAAGTGGCAAGGATATCAAGCTCAATGCGCCAACCTTTGCGGGGAAGGTTAACCCGGATGCTTACCTTGATTTTGAGAGACGTATGGAGTATATATTTGAGTATTACAACTACTCCGACCAGAAGAAGGTGTCCCTAGTTGCTGCTCAACTCACAGAAAATGCTTTAGCCTGGTGGGACAGAGATGTGTCAGAGAGGAGGAGGCATAGACATGGGCAGATTAATACCTGGAATGACATGAGGTTCCAGCTCAGGAAGAGATATGTTCCTGCCTACTACCACAGAGACTTGCAAAAGAAGTTCCGCAAGCTCACTCAAGGGGGAAAATCTGTTGAAGAGTATTTTGAAGAATTTGAAACACTCAAAAACAGATTGGAGGTTGAAGATTCTGAAGAGACTTTGATGGCACAGTTTTTAGATGGACTACATGATCGAGTTGCTAGAAAAGTGGAGAGGCAAACTTACCATGATCTAGAAGAGTTGTTGCATTTAGCAGTTCAGGCTGAACAACATATAAAGAGGAAAACAGCTTCAGCAAACAGAAGCAAGACAACTTGGACTCCACAGCCTCAAAGAAACATGGAAAAAGGAAAATCCATTGAGGTGGACTCAAGATTCAAGAAACCAGCACCAGAATCATCAAAGGGAACCAAACCAGAGCAAGGTAAGTTTCCAGCACAAAGAGCTCGTGACATTACCTGTTTTAAATGCCAGGGAAAGGGGCATTATGCAAGGGAGTGTCCAAACCAGAGAGTGATGATTTTCATGTCCAATGGAGAGTATGAGTCTCAAGATGAGGCAGAAGAAGAGCAAGAGGATTCAGAAGACGACGTAGTAAACTATCCAGATACGGGAGAACTACTAGTTACAAGGAGAGCTCTTAGTGTACTCTTTGAACCAGAAACAATCCAAAGAGAAAACATATTCCACTCACGGTGCACAATCAACTCCAAGGTATGTAGTTTGATTATAGATGGTGGATCTTGCACTAATGTGGCCAGCAGATATTTGGTTGATAAGTTAGGTCTTGAAAAGACAAAGCATCCACGACCCTACAAACTGAAATGGCTCAACGATGAAACTGAGCTCAAGATTGCTGAGCAAGTCACCATACCATTCAGCATAGGCAAATATGCAGATCAAGTAGTGTGTGACGTGGTTCCTATGCAAGCTGGTCATCTATTACTAGGGAGGCCATGGCAGTTTGACAAGGAGACATTGCACAATGGCAGAACCAACTATTACACCTTCACTCATAACAGCCGCAAGCATAATCTAGCACCTCTTACTCCACAAGAAGTGCATGAAATGCAGAAATCCATGGCAAAAGGATCTGAGATAAGTAAAAATAACTTATATGTAACACCTACTACTATTTTAAAATCAATTGAGTCAAAAGAACAGGTGCTACTAATGATCTTTAAGGAAGGATTATTTTCAGGTTATGAAGAGAAGGAATTACCATCTGAAATTATCAAGCTATTAGTGGAATTTAAGGATGTGTTTCCAAAGGATATACCACCAGGTCTACCTCCTATTAGAGGCATTGAGCACCAGATAGATCTAGTCCCTGGTTCCCCACTACCTAATAGGCCAGCCTATAGAGTTAACCCGGAGGAAGCCAAAGAACTAGAGAAACAAGTTCAAGAAAACCCATAATCCCGATGCCTAATCCGAGGGACAACAGACATGTGGAAGAATTTCCACCACCAGCAAATAGGCGAGCTCCGGATGCAAGAGTTCATGCAATCGGGATACCAGAAGGAGTAAATCATAACCTAGCGAATAATTAAAGGAATTGTTGAATTCGGGATGAATTCTCTTGTAAGAGGCGGGAGAGTTGTAACGACCCAAAACCGAAGTCTTGTTTTTGTTTTTGTGTGTTTATATACTTTTTTTGGAATAATGGAGTTTGATATATATGGAGATTCTAGTAAACTTTATATCAAAGAAATGCTAGCTTGAGAGCAGTGCTTCTCTAACCCAATGGCTCACACTCATAATTCTCGAAGTGGCTATTTCCAGGAAGCTTCTGTGAGTCAACCCAATGGCTCACACACATAATTCTCGCAGTCACTATGTCCAGCCAGCACCTGTGACTCAACAAAGGCGGTTCTACCCTGCCTTGAAAGGCAACTGACACGCTCTAATTTTACCTTCACTACATAGCAAAGATCCAACTAGGCGCTTAAGTTTTACATTTATAAAGCCTTAAACAAAATCACAAGTGCATGGTACACCGAGGTAGTACTTAAGGGTCGAACTTAAGGGACTAAATCTTGCACACTAAAGACACGAGAACAAACTAAGGTATAGCAAATATTTTTGGGGTTTTTAATGGTTTAAAAGATGATAAATCCAAGAAATCAAAATGCAAGAAGATAAACAAGATAAAAGCATTGGACCATGGGCAATACTATCAAAAGAATGGATTAACAATCAAACAATGGTGCAAGAGATTGGATGAAACACAATCCTAGAACATGGAACTCAATACTATGACTAATCCACTTTCGTGGCACTAACAACTTCATTTGATCACCTAATTATCATTAACTTTCGTTTGCAATTATATAATAAATGAGTTTTAACGAGCAAGTCCAATTAGTTCACTAAACACCCTAAACAACAATGGCTAATTGGCTAGGATATGTAAAGCTCACAAAATGTTTGGTTCAAACATTTCCACAAATATCTTTCAGGTGTGGAAATGCCTAAGGTCTAGATTTTGAGTGATCAAGTCAAAACTAGTTTTAATCTCAACCTAAGTGAAGGATCTAACAATAATCAACCCTAATAATCATAAAAATCTAACCATCAAAGCATCCTAATATAGGATAACTCATAGTCCAACAAAAGAAATAATATGGATCATGGGCATAGAATTGACTAGGGATGATTGACAAGTAAATAGTGATGCTAGGCGAAGCAATCAAGTTCAATTCCAAGACATGGATCCCATAAAGTAGACTAATTCATTCTCATGAGACTAATCCATTCATTAATCATATAATTAAGCTAATTTATCAATTACAATTAAAATAATTAATGATCTTTAAGGCATATCTCCAATAAGTCAACAAACTACTTTAATCATCAAGTGCTAATTGGCTAAGATGTGGAAAGCATGTTTAGAGTTGGTCTAGACATTTTCACAAACACCTTTCAGATATGAAAAGTCCATGATCAAGGATTTGATTAGCAAAGTCAATCCTAGCTTTGAGTTCACTCTAAACATAGAAAATCACAAGAATCAAAACCTAAACATCATTAATCAATCACCAGTCAACCATGATCTAACCTAACCCATACTCCACAAGAAGACTAATTCCTAAACATGATGAAGAACAAAGAAAAATACATAAACATAATCAAAATGCATAAATAAAAGATAAAAGATAAAATTGTTGAAGAAATTTTCTCTAAAGTTGCATGATGAGATGATCTTATCCAAACAAAAAGAAGAGAGTTTGGATATAATCCAACTCTAGAGGGAAGAAAACTTAGGGTTTTAATTCGCTTAAAAGATTATATAGGAAACAGGGAAGGTGTCAACCCGGGACAAACCGGATCAAACCCGGATTTTTGAAGTAAAATGTACGCTGCACCGAGTGGTCCCATCGACCGGATGGTCAAATACATGTGGGAAGCTTCCTTGTGTTCGTCCCATCGACCGGATGGAATTGCCTGGTTGATCAGCCTGACATGTGCTAACTAAATTGGCCATAACTTTTGAACCGTAACTCGGAATGAGTTGAATCCAATGCCCATGTGAAGCTAACTCAATTTCCTATCGACTGATCTTCAAGTCTCTTCATCTGCATTTTTTTCTTCTGGTGTTGGTCCCATTGACTGCTCCAATCGACTATACGAGGTAGGCTCGTCGATCCAGCACACATTCTCCTCATTTTAGTGTTTTCTTCACTCTTCTTCATGCCCTTCCAATCCTCATTGGTTTCCTTTGCTTCCTAGCCTCCAAAGTACCTGAAATAGACTTAAAATGCAATCCAAATGCATGGAATGAAGCCTAAGACTCTAAGATTCAACCTAATCTAAATGGAAAGAAGGGAAAGACGTAAAATGCAAGTCAAATGACTCTAAAACTAAAGAAAATGCATACTAAAAATGCTAAAATAGTAGTACATCAACTCGCCCGGACTTGTCCTTTGCTCGTCCTCAAGCAAACAAGAAAGAACAAACCGGAGAAGAAGTTTGAAAGTGAGAACTCAAAACCAAAAGGAAGTAACAAAGCATTCAACATCATACCTCGAGATAATACATATCATCACACAAATGTATCCCTACTCAATCATTCTGCTCACATCTATCGCAACTTCAATATTTTGCCTCTATACAACAATGATATGCTTCTACTTGATTCATATCAACCATCTCTTTAACAATTAGATTGATTAAGCGCGGTCTCGCTTATGGCATGATGATCAAGTTCATTTGGCTTGGTAAGAGAAAGGCTTTAAGAACAAAGAAAGAGTGGGTTTGAATATTTTGTGGTGGTTAACTCTCAATGAAAGGAGTATATGGCAAATTGTAAAAGCAAGAAATAAAAGAACAATTTATGCATAAAAGGTTTTATTTCCAATTACTACCCAATCCCATTGATGCCCACTCAAACTCTCTTTTCTATTTACTTCACAAAAGCCTTTGGCTTGAAAAACCACATTGAAGCTCACTCTTTCTTTTGAACTCTAGGGGAACTTTCTTTTAGTAACATGCTCTTTTTCACTTAACTTTGCTAGACTCCTCTAAGTTTTTTCTTTTTGATTCTTATTTCTTATTCTAGAGGAGACTTAACACATTTTGATTTCATTTCTTCTTAGAGTTTTCTCTTTTTCTTGCTGCATTATTCCCTAGAGTTTCTTTCTTTCTCTCAACCTTTCTTTTATTACCTCACTTCCCATATCTCACATACAAACACTTTTTTTTTTGGAATACCATCCTTAAAGGCAAGTCTTAAACACAAGAAACAAGCCTTGATTGAAACTATCCTTATCGTTCTAATGCTTGCAAGATTTAAAATATGCAACACTCAAGGAAAAGGCCTCACTCAAAGATTAAGTGCAAGGGTCTCAAAGAAAGGATGGGGTTTCAAGGGTGTGATACATTCTCAAATATTGAAATAGGCCATTCAAGTCATTAAAGAGTGGCAAAAACGTATAAGATGACTTGGATGTGAGGAAGTTAATCCATGATCAAGATCAAAAGGCCATAAACGAGAAGATTAAGTTCAATTAAAGGTCTAATAAAATAGAGATGGCATGAATTCAAACAAGCATACACAATATTAATGAGTTTTGAGCGAAGATATCAAGATGCAAAGAAGAAAGCTTTTCTACAATTCACTTAAGCAATTCAAAACGCATTATCAAGAAATTTACATTGAATGCTAAGTCAAAAACTTTTACAAGGCAATTCTATCATTGTTTTCATATGTACAATGCAAATGCAACATAGAATGAGAATTGTTCCCTTTGCTTCATTGCCTCCAAAGTACCTGAAATGGACTAAAAATGCAATGCAAATATATGGAATGAAGCCTAGGACTCTAAGACTCAACCTAATATAAATGGAACCTAAAATGAAGAGAAAGATGCAAATGTGATTTTAATTACTATAAAAGCTAAGGAAAATGCATGCTAAGGATGCTCAAATACAAATGCATAAACTCCCCCGGACTTGTCATTTGCTTGTTGTGGAGGCTAAAACCCTCACAATCAAATTTTGTTAGGATTTTAAGGGAACAGAAACTTTTAAGAATCGATCGCCGAAAAGATATCCAAAGATGGTTTTTATTGCTGATAACGAAAGCCTTTAGAATACAAGGTTTGTTTGTATGAAGACAGTTTCTCTTTTTCCCTATTTTCGTGTGCCTTCTCCTTCTTTTATAGACTAAATACACCGTCTTTAACGGAAATATCGGAATATTTCCTTTTCCTCTTTGGACTTATTGACACGATCCTCCCAGGGAATCTTCACTCGTGAGTTGATAATGAGATAGGCCTTATATTCAATGAGCGACTTAGCCACAGAAAACAAAGGTGATGGATTGAGTGGTCGCACAGAAGTTGTGGAAGACTTCTGATATTCCAGAAATGATCTACTTATATATGACACACTAAGATAGATCAAGTTTGATTGTGTGGATATTACACACCAAGCAACCGATTTTGTTCACAAAGAAAAGATGAGAATCACTCTCAAAGAAAAGAAGAAATTTTATAAAAAGTTGGATGATTTCCTTTCTGATCTTACAATGGTTTTTAAATAGCAGAAATGTGGTAAAAACAAAGCAAACTCGAAAATAATAAAAGCATTAACTTCTTATGACTGAAATAACTTTTTCTCTTTGACTGACTCATTAGTTGCCCCTTTCACACGGTTTTTGAAGTGATTTTGGGCTAAGGCCTTTTTTCCTTAGGCTGAATTATCTGGATTATTCTTAGGCTTGTATCACAACCAAAGCAGTTTGATACTCTTCATTTTTCCAGCCCTTTTGACCATGTACTTGATAGATTAAGCCTCCAATTGTTTCCTTGAATTTCTTAGCACGAGCTCTGGTCAGAGGTCCAACTGGTACAAGCAAAGCTTCCTCTAGTTCAAGCTTAGCTCCTGCTGGTTCAAACTCAGCTACAAGCTCATTCTCCTTAGTGTTATCCATGATCACATCATCCCCCTCCTCTTGAAAAAGATTTGACCTCAAATCTGGATCATCTGCCACAAAAGGAACCAAGTCAGATACATTAAAACTGGAACTCACATTGTATTTACCTTTCAGATCAAGCTGATAAGCATTGTCACTGATCTGCTTGACAATTTTGAAAGCTCCATCAATTCTGGGCATAAGTTTGGACTTCCTTTTAGCTGGAAACCTCTCTTTCCTCAAGTGAACCCATACTTGATCTCCAACTTCAAAAATCAGCTTGCGCCTTCCTTTGTTAGCTTGTTGTGCATACTGCTTAGTCTTTTCTTTAATGTTCTTTCTGGCTTTTTCATGGATTCTCTTGACAAGGTCAGCTTTCTTTTTCCCATCTATGCTAGTTCTTTCACTCGAAGGCAGAGGGATTAGATCCAACGGAGATAAAGGATTAAAGCCATAGAGAATTTGAAACGGAGAATACTTAGTAGCAGAATGGACAGAGTGCTTGTAAGCAAACTCCACATGTGGTAAGCATTCTTCCCAAGTTCTAATGTTTTTCTTGATTATAGCACGCAACAGAGTTGACAAAGTCCTATTAACTACTTCTGTTTGTCCATCAGTTTATGGGTGACAAGTAGTTGAAAACAACAACTTAGTACCTAACTTAGACCAAAGAGTTTTCCAGAAGTAACTCAAGAGCTTAGTATCTCTATCAGAAACAATAGTCCTAGGCATTCCATGCAAACGAACTATCTCTTTAAAGAACAGATCAGCTATATGCAAGGCATCATCAGTCTTGTGACATGGGATAAAATGTGCCATTTTAGAGAATCTATCTACCACAACAAAGATAGAATCCTTTCATGTTCTAGTTCTAGGCAAACCAAGCACAAAGTCCATAGAAATGTCATTCCAGGTCTGAGCAGGAATAGGTAAGGGAGTATACATACCATTTGGTTGTACCTTGGACTTAGCTTGTTTGCAAGTAACAGACCTGCCACATATCCTTTCCACGTCTTTCTTCATGTGTGGCCAGTAGAAGTGATCTTCCATCACCTTAAGCGTATTTGCTATCCTAAAATGCCCCATCAGTCCTCCTCCATGGGATTCCCTAATAAGCAAGACTCTCAAAGAACAGTTAGGAATACATAATCGGTTTTCATAAAACAAGAATCCATCATTCCTAAAGAATTTTCCATGAGCAAACTTAGAGCAGGCACTGTACACTTCCTTGAAATCAAGATCAGTTTCAAAAAGTTCTTTTACCTGTTCAAAACCAAGTAACTTGGCATCTAGGGTAGAAATGAGTGCGTACCTTCTGGACAAGGAATCAGCAACAATGTTTTCCTTACCGTGCTTGTACTTGATCACATCAGGAAAGGTTTCAATGAAATCTGCCCACCTTGCATGCCTCCTATTGAGCTTTTGCTGGCCTTTGAGATGCTTGAGTGACTCGTGATCAGTATGGATCACAAACTCCTTAGGCCACAAGTAATGTTGCCACGTTTGTAAGGCGCGAACCAGGGGCATAAAGTTCCTTGTCAGAAGTTGGATAGTTCAGAATAGCTCCTCCAAGTTTTTCACTAAAGAACGCTATAGGCTTCTTCTCCTGCATCAAGACAGCTCCAATCCCTACACCAGAAGCATCACATTCGGTTTCAAAAGTCTTTAGAAAATCTGGTAGAGATAAGAGTGGTGCGTTAGTAAGCTTCCCTTTCAAGAGCTTGAATGCTTCTTCTTGGGCTTCTCCCCATTTCAATCCAACATCTTTCTTGATCACCTCTGTGACTGGAGCAGCTATAGTACTGAAGTCCTTGACAAAACGCCTGTAGAAACCAGCAAGTCCATGAAAGCTCCTTACTTCTCCAACAATTTTTGGAATAGGCCATTCTCGGATTGCTTTAACCTTTTCCTCATCAACCTTAATGCCCTGTGCACTCACAACAAAACCTAGAAAACCCAGATTATCTGTGCAAAAGGTACATTTCTTCAAGTTGGCAAATAGCTTTTCCTTCCTTAGAACATTCAAAACTTAATTCAAATGCTCTACATGCTCATCTAAACATTTGCTATAAACCAGAATGTCATCAAAGTACACAACAACAAAAATGCCTATGAATGATCTCAAGACATGATTCATCAACCGCATGAATGTACTTGGTGCATTGGTTAAACCAAATGGCATTACTAACCATTCCTACAAGCCATGTTTAGTTTTAAATGCGGTTTTCCACTCATCACCCTCTTTCATTCTAATCTGGTGATATCCACTCTTAGGATCAATTTTAGAAAATATACTAGAACCATGCAGTTCATCTAGCATATCATCTAATCGAGAGATAGGGTGGCGATACTTAAATGTTATGTTGTTGATGGCTCTGCAATCAACACACATTCTCCAGCTCTCATCTTTTTTTGGAACAAGCAGCACTGGAACAGTGCAAGGGCTCATGCTCTCTCTGATGTATCCTTTCTCCATGAGCTCACTAACTTGTCTCTGGAGCTCCTTTCTCTTAACAGGATTGGTTCTATATGCTGGACGGTTTGGAAGCGAAGCTCCTGGAACAGACTCAATCTGGTGCTCAATGCCGCGGATTGGTGGCAATCCTTTTGGATTGTCTTCAGGGAAGACATCTTCAAAATCCTGCAAGAGAGTAGATAGTTCACTCGGCAGCACCGGTGTAAGATCAGTCAAATTCATAAGAGATTCTTTATACACAAACAAAAGCATAGACTATTTTGAGAAAATGGCTCTTTTGATCTTACCAGACTTTATAAAGAAATTTTGACTGCCTTACGAGTTTGTGTTCACCTTCCTTTTGCTGCTTAGTGTTTGGGTCACTCTTGGTATGATCCTCCTTGTGCTTTAGAAGCAGCTGGTCTTTATAGACTTCTCGTGGAGTCATTGGTACCAGAATGATCTTTTTCCCCCTTGTACTCAAAGGAATGCCGGTTGGTGAAGCCATCATGGGTCACTTTTCTATCAAACTGCCACGGTCTTCCAAGGAGAATGTGACCTGCTTCCATTGGCAGAATGTCGCATAGGATCTCATCTTCATATTTTCCAATGGTTATGGGAACCAAAACTTGGTTGCTCACTTTCTTTTCACCACTGTCATCAAGCCATTGAAGTTTGTATGGCTTCGGATGCTTCCTCTCCTTCAATCCAAGTTTCTGGACCATTGTTTCACTAGCCACATTAGTACAGCTTCCTCCATCAACTATGAGGTTGCACACTTTGCCTTGTACATGGCATCTAGTATGAAACAAGTTCTCCCTTTGCTCCTGCTCCTCGGCCTTAGATTGCACACTTAGCGATCACCTTGTTACCCATAGTTCTCCTTTAGAAGGTAACTCTTCATGCTCTTCCAATGATGACAGCGAATCTGAAACCACAAGCTCTTCCTGTGATTCTATCTCTCCACTGTCCAGAAGAATCATGGTTTTCTTGTTGGAGCACTCATTAGCGTAGTGCCCTCTTCCTTGACATTTAAAGCATTTGGTGTCTTGGCTGGCAGTATAAGGCTTTGATTCAACCTTTGGCTTGGGAATGGTCTTCTCTTCCCTTTCGTAACTTGGTCTGGCTGTCGATGCTCCAGCCCCATAGATTGGTCGAGAAGAACCCCTCCTCTTGAGTTGTTGCTCTACCAGGATTGCTTTATGCAACATTTCCTCAAGCTCCACATAGTGTTGCATCTCAAGCCTGTCTTGTATTTCTCTATTCAAACCACCCAAAAATCTAGCCATGGTAGCTTCTCTATCCTCTAATATATCAGCCCTTATCATTAGAGTCTCCATCTCTTGGTAATAGTCCTCAACAGTGTGGCTGCCTTGAGTAAGTCTCCTTAGTTTTTGATGAAGCTTTCGGTGGTAGTGGCTAGGAACGAACCTCTTCCTCATGATTGCATTCATCTCAGCCCAATTCTCCACTGGATACTCTCCATTATGCCTCCTTGAGGTTACCAACTGATCCCACCAGCTGAGTGTATAGTCATAGAACTCTGTGGCTGCTATTCGCACTTTGTTGTACTCCGAGTAGTGTTGACAATCAAACACCAGCTCTACCCTTTTTTTCCCACTCCAAATAGGTGTCTGGATCATTTCTTCCATGGAATGGTGAAATTTTGAGTTTGAGACCGCCAAGGTTGTCATTTGGACGTGCTCTGCCTCCTCTATTGCGTCCAAGTCTCCTTTGGCTCTCTTGCGAAGAGTCACCATCACGGCTGTAATACTGTTCTGCCTCCTCGTCTCTAGGCTACCTTGGTGGGTTTCTATCTCTTCTTAGAGCTTTCTCTGGTGGCCTTCTTTGTTGAGCATCCTCTTGCATCTGATCCAGCCTTTGATGAACTGTCTCCAGTTCTGTTCTAAGAATGCGCTGCATCTCAGCAATTAATGCCTCCAACAAAAGATTTGGAACTCTAGTTTGTTGTACTCCCTCTGGGCAGTTGTTGTTGTTGTTGTCATCTCCATGTTCTGACATGATTGATTACCTGAAAAAGATGAACAAACAAACAAGCAAACAAATAAAACAGAAAACAAGTCACAAGTGTTTCTCTCCAAGGTGTTTTTTTCACGATTTGTTCCTTAGTGATTCTCAAGGGTTCTAATAGAACAGAAACCAGTCAAGCCCAATGATAAAATCTCTAAAGAATCAAGAGAAAAAAGAGAGAAAGATAGACAATTGTAAGATTTTTCTTTCTAGTTGATTTACCAAGCCTTTGATGAATATATTAGAAGATGAGCAGTCTGAGAATATGAAAAGACGAAAAAAATAGATATGAAACTTTTTTTTTTTTTTTTTTTTTGGGATTTTCTTTTGTTTGGAATTTTTTTTTTTTTTTGATTTATGGCAGGCTCAACTAGTATTAGATAGATATATAAGAACGAAAATGAAAAGATGAGAAAGATGTGTGCTCTGATACCACTTGACACGATCCTCCCAGGGAATCTTCACTCGCGAGTTGATAATGAGATAGGCCATATGTTTAATGAGCCACTTAGCCACAGAGAACAAAGCTGATGGATTGAGTGGTCGCACAGAAGTTGCGGAAGACTTCTGATATTCCAGAAATGATCTACTTATATATGACACACTAAGATAGATCAAGTGTGAGTGTTTGGATATTACACACAAGGCAACCGATTTTGTTCACAAAGAACATATGAGAATCACTCTAAAAAAGAAGAAGAAATTTTATAAAAAGTTGGATGATTTTGTTTATGATCTTACAATGGTTTTTAAACAGCAAAAATGTGGTAAAAACAAAGCAAACTCGAAAATAATAAAAGCATTAACTTCTTATGACTGAAATAACTCTTTCTCTTTGACTGACTCATCAGTTGCCCTCCTTCACACGGTTTATGAAGTGATTTTGGGCTAAAGCCTTTTTTCCTTAGGCTGAATTATATGGATTATTCTCTTGGGCTTGTATCGCAACCAAAGCAGTTTGATACTCTTCATTTTTCCAGCCCTTTTGACCATGTACTTGATAGATTAAGCCTCCAATTGCTTCCTTGAATTTCTTAGCACGAGCTCTGGTCATAGGTCCAACTGGTACAAGCAAAGCTTCCCCTGGTTCAAGCTCAGTTCCTGTTGGTTCAAGCTCAGCTACAAGCTCATTCTCCTTAGTGCTACCCATGATCACATCACTTATATTTCCTTTTCTTTTGACCGACTCAAGCGTAAGCGTTGTGGCTCGGTTCATTGACATCACCTCGGCCCAAGAAGAAAGCGTTTGCCTCGGTGTGTGATCCCATGCCTCAGCGTCGTCTACTGCCTCGGCAACTGCCGCCGTCTACCTCGGTGTGCGCCAACAGATACCGAGGCGATGCTGTCCGTCTCGGCGTGTGCGTGCATGTTTTACCTCGGTGCGTTCTGTTCATGTCCTTGGCAGATGCATTCCGTCTCAGCGCGTGGGTCTGCTTGCCTCGGCCCAATTGGTTTGTTTGCGTCGGCCTACAATCTTCCACCTCAGCCCAGATCCATTTACCTCAGCCCACAGGGAATATGCCTCAGCCCACGATGTTCCGGTCGTTGATCTTGCCTGGGTGGAATTCGACCCCAAGAATTAGCCCCCCAGCTCGTCAGACTCAAAGTGATTGTGACGAGGTTTAAGTTGCCGAGCCAAGGAGCAAGATCAACATGCCGAGCCGAGATGAAACAGACCGAAGTTGATGCTGAGCTGAAAGGGATGTCGAGATCGAAGCCGAGCCGAAGTCTTTAGTTGAAATTTACGTAGAGCCAGAACACAGTGGTTTAAAGTTACGGCGAGCCATTGTTGAGCCGCTCTTACGGCTCATCGTTTCAATGACGAGTTTTTCTCGGGAATCGGGTACTCGTGGTGTCAGGTAATGATTTGTTTTTAAGAACTTGAAATGTCTTTGCTAGTTCCCGAGGCGCGTATGCCTACCCGCTGGAACCCTAAATCACGATATGTTTCCCCCATTTCCTCACTTCGCATCCTCATTTTCTCCAAGGTATTGCACTCTCCTCTCTCCTCTTTCTCTTATTTATTTGGGTTCCCTGTTGGGTCCGCCGTTGTTGCTTCATGTTTTTCGGTCCATCTTCATCGTCCTACGGCAGTTTCTCTTGAATTTTCCGATCGATCTTCATCGGCCTTCATCAGTTGATTATTCTCTGAATTCTTCATGTCTTCCTCAGAATTGCGAGACTCCTTTCCTGAGGCTGACTCTCTTTGGGAATTTGTCGAAGGATGATCGAGTCCCCAGAAGCGAGTGAAACAGTCAAGAAGTCGATTTCTGCCGTGGTGAATTTGTCTATTGAGGCGAACTTGATCGCCAAAGAGAAGACTGCTGAGGCGAATTCGAATGAAGGAATAGATGCAGCTGCAGGTCTACCTACTGAAAATAGGCCTGTTATTAACGTTCCTCATCTTATTGACGAACCTTCGGTTTATATTAAGGCGAAAATAGAAGAGCCAGTTCTTGATGAAGCCAAAGTGAAACGATTGGAGTGGCTATTTACTAATTATGAAGCAGGTCCCTTTAGGGATGCACCTCGGAGACGAAGAAGCAAAAAGACGAAAGCCGACCCTCCTGGATCAACTCTGTCGACTGAGGAGTCCTTAATGCTGCTCAGGCAAAGGTTCGGGATTTCGGAAGAGGTTGATTTGATCGTGCCTCCTCCGTCCGATGGTCCTGATAACTCGCCGCCGAACCATTTTTGCTTTTATGAAAGTTTCTTCTACGAGTGTTTCCTGTGGTTTCCAATTCCAAGTGTGATAGTACGATTCTTGAGTAAAAACGGTTTAGCTCTTAACCAAATTACGCCGAGGGGAATGTGTCACTTAGTAGGAATCCTGGTGTTGAGTTATGAATGCGATGCCGAAGTACGGGTTTGGCATTTGCAGCATTTGCTGGCGTTTCGAAAAGTTCCGAAGTCCCGGACAAACTATATTTCTCCTAAGAAGCGCTCCAAAATTGTCGAGGATTTTAAAAGTAAAGCTCACGATTGGGTGAGCCGTTTCTTTTATGTCCCCATAAATGATGCGACGATTGCTAGGGACTGCCTTCGAAAGGTCAAGATGAGCTGGGAGCCCATTGGTAGCCGTCCTTGGATTACTTGTTTCCTTTTGTTTTTCGAGTTTCTAATTAACCTTTTTTTTTTGTAGTTTGTCAATTGCTCCCTGCTTTTCCCGAGGACACTTATATTCTCAGAGATACTCTCCTCGGTGGAAAGACTCGGTGGGAAAAACACTTCTCCTTAGCATGCGTGGAAAGAGCTAGGGCTCGTCTTGCCGGTGTCGACGTATCCACAAGTCTTGAACCTTCCCTTGAGCCTCGGTTGCATATTGTGGAGATAATGGGTAAGAGAATGACGATTGGTGAGAAGCAAGAGCTCAAGAAAAAGGAGCTTGAGATGGCTCGACCTGTCGAAGGGGTAGATGCCGAGGTGACTTCTGAATTGGCGCGGTCGGTTGTCGATGCTCCTATTTCAAACGATCCAATAGCCGAAATTGTCACTAATGCCGAGGCAACCCATGGTGGCGTGGAGAGTCAAGATGTTGCATTTATTTAGGATTTTGCTAATCCTACTCCTCTTGCTCCGAGCCAACCTAACGAGATAAATCCGCCATCTCGGAGACGTCTCGCTCCCTGTGCTGATAAAGGGAAAGGCATCGCCGACGCAAAGAAAAAGAAGTGAACTCATTCTTCTAACCCTGCGGTGATGCTATGTAAGCAAGACGGAGCCGAGCCTGTCTACAATCACGCGGTAGCCTCGGCTTGTTTAGTCTCCGCAATAAAGTCTCCCAGTGATCGTTTTCCTCTCGTCGATACTCTCGGTGAAAGTCAGTTGTACGCCGATATGTCTTTGCACGGCATCAAGGTATTTGCCTCGGCCCAGAGAAGAATTTTCTTCTATGTTGAAGGCTTTGGGAACTAATTTTGTACTTTATGGCCTCAATCAACAAAATTATCGCCAAATATGATCGGGGTGTAAAGAAGGAGATGCGTCGTACTGGCGAGGTGAAAAAGATGCTCTGGCGACTAAGGTTAAGCTTGACGATCTCGCTGGTAAGCACGTTGCCGAGCTCGCAGCTTCTTCGGATCAGATGAATGCTCTTGAGAAAGAGAAGGCATTTCTTAAAGACAAGCTGAACAGGGTTGGCGATTTGTGCATGAGGAAGGAGGTTACCAAGGCAAAGAAATCTGCCGAGGTTGAGTCACTGAAGAGGCAACTTTGTGCTGTCAAGGCTCTCTGTGAGGTAGATATAAAGAAAGCTGGGAAGACTGCAAGGCGGGAGACAGTGAAGAACTTTCAAGGGAAATTTCGTAGGCTTTCCACGAAGATCGACAGCTTGATGGCGATCAAAGAGAAAGAGCTGGATCTCGCGCAGGTAGATAGCAATCTCCAACTCATTGGTGTTCTCCAGAAAGATGACGCACGATCTTTGGATACCGAGGTGGCTAAGTAATCCGAATGGTGAACCGGAGCCCATGACGAGTTTGCGGAGCTTGAGAAGGAGGTAAAGGACGAGCTGGTGATGTCCCCTGTGTCATCTGACTCGGTCAGTATGACACTGCCAGGTGAGCCTTTAGAGAACGCGGCGGGGCTGTTGGTGTATCAGATTTTTTTGGATCTAAGCTGGTACTCTGCTGCTGATCGTGTCGCCGAGAAGACCGTAGACCCAAATTTTCCTTAGTGTTTAATTTTTTTCTGTTTTGAGAACAAAGTGCCTGGTGGCTTTATCCTTGACTTTGGTTATATGTTTGGCTCATTTTTTGCATGTCTCTTTCAGCCAAAGTATTTTGTGAAGTATTGTTTTGACCAGTTAATGATAACCGGGTTTGTGAATGTTTACTTCGGTTTACGAACATGCTTTCGCACACATGTACGCTCCGATAGCATACAAGAATTTGTTATAGCGCGCTGCATAGTTTGTAGTGAAAAATCCATAAAGGAAGTGAAATTGTTCGTTGTTGTCGCCAGCAACAGACGAAAAGTCAAAAATATAGGCACTTGGCTTATTTTGACGAGGTTTAGTTCTTTTTGCGAGGCGATAAGTATGCCGAATTGTTTTGATATAGGCGATAAGTATGCCGAAGTGTTTTTGATATAGGCGGTAAGTATGCCGAAGTGTTTTGATATAGGCGGTAAGTATGCCGAGGTCTGCAATAAATGGAAGTATAAGAATATAAGAGTATACGGACCCACTCCCCCCCCCCCATTTTTTTTAAAGGAGGGGGCAACGAACCCATCTTAAGATGGATTGCCTACGTATCCCTTGCGGGGATCAAGTCGCCTCATAGTTCATACAATGTATGGTATTAGTGGTGGTATTTTTTCAAGTGCATTGCATTCTAGGATCTTGGTACGGGAACTTCGGCCATGTTGGCGAGTTTATATATGCCCGGGCAAACCAATTTCGTGATTTTGTAAGGATCTTCCCAGTTTGCACCGAGTTTCCCAGCATTTTTTTCGGCTGTATTCTGAAAAACCTTTCGGTAAACAAGATCACCTTCACTGAATTTTTGACTACGAAGATTGGAGTTATAGTACTTGGCTACAGCTTGTTGGTAACTCTGAATTCGGATTAGTGCTTTGTCTCGTCGTTCTTTCACTAAATCTAATTCGTCAAGCAACATCAAGTGATTAAGTCCCTCTTGGCCGGGGAGGAGACGACGACGAATTCCGGGAAATTCTACTTCTGGAGGTATCACGCATTTGGTTCCATATACGGGTGTGAATGGTGTTTCGCCGGTAGTGTGTCGCGGAGTTGTCCGATGAGACCAGAGGACTCCTTCCAATTCATCGGCCCAACGACCCTTTTTTGCATCAAGCCTTTTCTTTAATCCATCCAGAATTATTTTGTTCACTGCTTCTGCTTGGCCATTACTTTGTGGGTAACGCGGAGTAGACTTGCTAAGACGATCTTCCATTTTTGGTAAAAAACTTCAAAACGGGTCGAAATGAACTGCGAGCCGTTGTATGTAACGATTTCATATGGAACACCGTGTCTGCAGATAATGTTTTTTTAGACAAAGTGTTTTACTTGAGCATCCTTGATGCTAGCGTAAGGCTCTGCCTCGACCCATTTGGAGAAGTAGTCTGTCAGTACTAACAAAAATCTCTTCTGTTTAGATGGATGTAGAGGCCCGACGATGTCCATAGACCATCGCATAAAGGGATACGGTGATGAAATCGATGATAGCATCTATGTTGGCTGGTGAATGGTTGGGGCGTGACGTTGACACTCTTCACATTTGGCAGAAAACTTCTCGCAGTCTTTTACCATGGTTGGCCAGTAATACCCATGACGCTTGATTTTGATTGCTAATGCCCGTCCGCCAGAATGATTGCCACCAGGCCTGCCGTGAACTTCTTCCATGATTTGTCTAGCTTCTTCTCCTTTGACACAGGCCATTAAAGGCCCCGAGAGCCTCCATTTGAACACGTTTCCATCTACCATGACATATCGAGCAGCTTGAGCTTTGAGCTTTCTGGAGGCCCACCCGTCGGATGGTACTTCGCCATCCATGATGTACACGCGAATTGCTCCCATCCATTTGTTGTCGCATCCGTACTCCATTGTTCATGATTGCCAATCGCCTGGATCTGCCGCTTCGTTCTCAAGTTGAGGTTTTGTCTCGAGATTTTCTTCCATCACAGAGTCAACTCCTTCATTTATTGGGATCGTCTCTTCTATTATATCTGTTGCTTGTCTATTTTCCTGAGATCTGGTAATTGCATTAATGTTGTTGGAGAGATCGATACTTGGTTGTTTGATGAACTCAACCGGAATAATTCTCTGCAGATCCGGGTCGGATGTTGAAGCCAGGGCTGCCAATGCGTCTGCCGAAGTGTTTTCGCCGTGAGGTATTCTTGTTAGCGTAAACTATTTGAATCGATCGCCGAAAAGAGATCCAAAGATGGTTTTTATTGCTGATAACGAAAGCTTTTAGAATACAAGGTTTGTTTGTATGAAGACAATTGCTCTTTTTGCCTATTTTTGTGTGCCTTCCCTTCTTTTATAGACTTTAGGTTACACCTTCTTTAACGGAAATATCGGAATATTTCCTTTTCCTCTTTGGACTTATATTTCCTTTTCTTTTTACTGACTCCTGCGTAACCGTTGTGGCTCGGTTCATTGACATCTCCTCGGCCCAAGAAGAAAGCGTTTGCCTCGACGCGTGATCCAATGCCTCAGTGTCGTCTACTGCCTTGGCGTATGCCAACAGATGCCGAGGTGATGTTGTCTATCTCGGCGTGTGCATACATATTTTACCTCGGCGCGTTTAGTTCATGTCCTTGGCAGATGCATTCCGTCTCAGTGCGTGGGTCTGCTTGCCTCGGCCCAATTTTTTTATTTGCCTTGGCCTACACTCTTTCGCCTTGGCCCAGATCCATTTACCTCGGCACACAGGGAATATGCCTCGGCCCATGATGTTCTGGTCGTTGATCTTGCCTGGGTGGAATTCGACCCCAACACTTGTCCTCAAGCAAACAAGTAAGAACAAACCCAGAGAAGAGGTTTAAAAGTGAGAACTCAAAGCCAAATGGTTCTTTTCCAAAGCATCCATTGTCAATTCAAAAAAATACAACTCAATGCTAGTAACGAACAATCTACTTAATCAAGTTTTTTACACTTATCGCAACCCCAATCTTTTGCCTCTAGAACCAATGCTAACTGATTAACTCCTATCCATCAACTCACTACATTTATTTGGTTATTCTAAAAGTGTAGTCTCACAAATGGGGAATCGACCTAGTCCAATCGGTTTGGTAAGAAAATATGTTTAATGTGAAGTAAAAGGAGGTTCAAAATATTTAGTGACTTCTCTCAAACATAAGGCACAAGTCATCATATAAAAGCAATGGAGAAGGGGAACAATTGAAGCATACAAGATGTTTTCTTAAATTTTTCTACCCAACCCATTCTCTTTTGTAACTCACTCGCCCTTATTTAAAACTTCTCTTAATTAACTCAAGTTCACTCTTATTCTCAACACCAATTACTTCAAATTTTCTTTTTTTAAGGCTAAGGGAGTACTTTTTACACTTGAATATATACTCTTCCTTTCCTTTATTTTACTCCTTCTTCGATTCTTTTCTTTTTCTTTGCTAGGAGCTTCTTACTTAGACATTTTTAAACGTAAGAGTAGTGTTTCCTTTTTATATTCTCTCCCTATGAAACCTTCTCTTTTCTTATTAGCAAACTACTTGGTTTCACTCTTTTTATTCCCTTTATTTTACTAACCATTTGGGTTCTTTTCTTCTTCTCTTCTCTCCAGTTCTCAACAAAGCTCACACCCTTCTAAACCCAACGACCATTCCCAAAACCCTCATAAGACCCCATGAAACGTCAAGACACTCTCTAACCCACTTAGAGGAGCCAATGAAACTACTCCTAATGGAAGAAAAACCTTGTCGTTTCTATCTCAAGAGATTTTATGCATGAAGCGCAAAATAGAAAAAGCCTCACTCAACAAGTTAATGAAAGATTCAAAGAAAGGTTAGGGGTTTTTAAGGTGTGGTATCATCCTCATTCAAAAGACGTATTTGAATCGGGATTGGCCATTAAAACCATTGGAGAATGGTAAAAAGGGATAAAATTGTTTGAATGTGTATAAGTGAACCATGGTTGAGGTCTAAAACCCATAAGTGAGAGAATTAAGTTCAATTAAGGCCAAATAAAATGGACTGGGTTTCAATTCAAGGAATCAATCAACAATAGCTTAGAGAATCTAGAGCGGAGAGATCAAAGATGCAAAGAAACAAGCTTTCCGCAGTTCACTAAGCTAAAGAAAAGCATTATCGAGATATTCACAAGGAATGCTATCTACTAAAGACCTTTACAAGGCAATTTATCATTGTTCTCATATGTACATATGCAACCTATAATGAACATGCAAGAGAATGAAATGCTACTAAATGAGTATTTTTTCAAAAAATTTCAAATTTTTAGGATTTTTGTGGTTTTATCATATACAATGCACATAAGACTCATGTATGCAAAAGGAAAACAAAACAAACTAAAGTGATATTAGCAAACTATTCTTCCCCCTGCACTTACGGTGAGAAAGCAAAACTGAAGAGAAGAATAAAGAAAACATGGATATGCAAAGATGAAAAATTAAAAACGAGGTGGTATTCACAATGGTAGGAATGGTACCTTGGAGCTAGTAGTGGTCGGAATTAAAATCTTGGGGCGGAGGAGGGTCAAACGTCAAGCGGCGTCGCATTGGAAACCTTAGGTCTTGGAAGCAACTCGTGTTGCAATACCTTGGATGCGGCAAGAAACAACACAAAGGGGTATCGTCTTCATCCATGAAGCGGTATACAAGCGTGTTTGGAGCACAACGTCCCACTAGAGTGTGCTCAATACCATGTAGTCATTATCCATTCTTGGCCTCTCTTGGATAGGAGTGTGTATGGTAAGGTTTACGCCAATGCGCTCGAAGAGTGGAGTGAGCATGCCTCCGATGTAAATCTTAGGGTCATCCACGGAAGAGACTTGGAAGCAGGTTTGCAAGAGGTTTGTGAAGAACATTGATGCGAAATCTGGTAAGAAAGTGGGGTCACGTTCAATTGGACGTCCATGGTATTCATGGAGGAAGCAGCGAATCGCTACATACATCAATCTCAACTGGTTTGAAGTGGAGACACCCAGGTTGTGACGAGCATACTGTTGGTCATTAAACAGAGCGCATAGCGGATGGTAAGATTTCGTACCTTAGACATCCAAGAATTGATAGATGAGTAGGGCTCATCCATGGCTATGTTTCTCCAAATCGTTGACTCTTGATTGAATATTTGAACCGCATCAAAAGTAGTCTCGGGGAATCCATATACTTCACAAAACACCTTGAAGGAGATTGAGTATTATTCGGTCCAACCATGAAGTGAATATGTCCTCTCCCATTTGGTCCAACTTCAATGTATTGAACAGTGGCTAGGAAGTGCTTGGTTGGCTCGGGATATGTCTCATGATCCATTTTGGCTAGCTCTCCCAAGTGCAGTCTTTCCACAAGATCATCCACTTGATGTTGGATTCCCATTTCAAACAAGACATTTCGGCAAGCAAAGCGGGTTGGATAAATGGTGGCTCAGTCTAACTCATTCAAGAACCAAAAAGCTTCTTGAGACCACTCTTCAAACACATAATTCCCCTGGTGAGAATGTCGTCTTGTTCTTGATGAAGAGCTCATGGTTTGTGTGCTTGGTTTGATCCTACAAAAGCAATTCTCAAATGAGAATGGTTGACAATTGAAAGCACAAAGCGACTATCCAGTGTTCTTGATCATTTTCGAATTTCAAAGAGCATCAATGGGTAGGAACATAATTCATCAACCAAAGAATACACATAAATCAATCAATGAGATCATTATAACAGCAATCAAAGGTTCTTCCTATTTCATCAAACTAGCAATTCCATATCAAATCCAAAACTTCAAAAATTGAGAACTTCTCAACATTTTAGTGGAAACTAATTAGCAAACAAGTTTAATGGTAGTATTTGAATGACAAAGCTCTAATCATATTCCACTTTCCCTAAATTTTCAAAATTCATACTCATTTTCGTCATTATTCATACTAAGAACCCTTACAGGTGAAATTTTCAAAATTGAGCCATTAATTCATCTCAAACTCTTAAGAAATTGATATAACTAATATTTTGCCTATTTTACTATTGATTTTTATATATTTATATGCATTTTATTATGGTTTTATGTCATTAGAGGTAGTTTTCCTCGTATTTGTAGTTTTAGAGTCTTTACAGGGAAATTCAGCAAAAGAAATCAAAAAGTACTAAAAGAGGTGTAAACCAAGCTACAGCAGCTCACACAAGTCAAAGACATCGTCAAAGCCAAAGAATTCACAAGATATCACATTTTCCCAAGTTGGACAGAACTGAAGCACCCGAAATTTAGCTACAAACGGAGGCTCAAATCAACTTGGAATTGGATGAAAATTGGTGACGAGAAATATCTTTGAGTTAGCTTTCCAATGGAGTTCGAATTATAATATTTGGAACTGTGTTTAGAAAGATACACAATTTACATAAGACTGGTCATTCTACTTCGAAGCTGAAGCAAGCCAAGACTGAAGCCTGTACCGACCAAGTCCGTGGGTCGACACCCAGGTCGATATCAGCAAATCCAGGAAAATATTTTTAAGACTTAGTACAGACCAAAATATTGGGTCCAGATTGTGATCCACGCCAGAACAGTTTCACACCAAATTTCCTTTTTTTCCCTAAACCTAACCCTAGAAGACCCTAGACCTATATATACTTGTTTTTAGCCTCTTGTTAGGTGTGTGCCAAAATATTTGAGTATTTTTATTAGTTTTCACAGCCACCACGTTTTTACTTTGGTATTCTTCATAGATTTGAGTTTTAAGAGCTTCCAGGAGGAGATCTTGCTTTGTATTCGACATAGAGAAGAATCCATACCTTATACTCTTTAATTCTAGTTTATTTATCATGATTTCTATCTACTCTTGCTGTTTTTCGTGCATCATGTCTGATTAGTCATCTAGTTAGGTTTTAGGTAGTCAATGAGTTTCATAATTCGATAATTGATTGATGATTGTTTAGGGATATCAGTAGAGTCTTCATCTTCATTTATTTTCTATACATGATTGCTTTACCGCGCATCTAGCAGTCTGAACTTAGGTTGACTCTCCAAAAGCTTGTTATATTGTCTGAACTAGTATTTGATGAGCTAAGCGTCTTAACCATTCGAAAGGTGAGTTAAGGAGTTTAGTGAACTTTATCAGAACTTGAACTATAAAGCATGCTTTCTTCTTGTAATAACCTACGATAGTTGAGTCTATCATAGTGGTTGGAGCCACGATAGTGGCAAATCATACTTTCGTGTTTTGTGTTCTAGACGGTTCATATATCCAAAATCCCTGAAATCGATCAATCCATATTGTTGCATGATTCTCTGCGAATTACCTAAGTCCTAACGCTTTTCTGCCATTGAATTCTCATTTTAATTAAGTTTACTTGCTGCCTTTATTTAGTTTATTTCATAATCACAGAAACGACAAACTCTTATTTTGTTCTAGCTTGATTTTATTCATTACAATTCGAAGTGTAATTGACAAGTCTCTGATTCGATCCCTTATCTATACTAATTGTGATTGTTGTGCACTTTCAGGTAGTTGGTTGAGAGGTAAAACTCGACACACACCAGGAATCAACAATCCATGATAAACGAGCCTTATCCTAAGCAAAAGCAAGCAAGCTTATAACCCTAATCTAACAATCCATGAAAACCAAAAAGTGAGCTTAACCTTGTACTTCAATGGAAAGAAGGGTTAAGAGAGAGAGCATACCTTTGTTTTTGCAATTGATAGGATGGATAAGAGATAATGGGAGAAGCAAATTCGAATTCCTCTTGAAAAATGACTTTGAGTGTGTGTGAATGTGAGAAGAGAGAGTTTAGAAGAAAAGAGAGCCTTTTTATGCAAAAGAGTTATAGAAATGTAAAAGGAAGAAGAGAGATGTGTTTTTGAGGTTTTTAGAGGGTCTAAACCGGTTTGAAATCATGTTGAAAAATCAAAGTAAACAGGCCTTAACCAAGGTAAACCGAGTCAATACTCAAAAAAGTCAAAGAAAAACTTACCTTGGCGGATATAGCTCCCATCGACCTGTTGGAGGCCATCGGTCGATCCAGCACTCACCAGAGGATCTGGTGCTGGTCCCTCGACTTGTGGCATCGACTGGTGGAGATGGCCTTGTCGATGCAGGCTACTTTATGCTCCAAAATGTCTAGTTTGCCTTCTCAAACATCCATGAACTTCCCTCTTGTTCCCTAAGCCCAAAAGCACACTAAACCAAACAGAAAATAGATAAAAAAAACTCAAAGAAAAATATGTACAAAGGATACCATGGGATTGCCTCCCAAGGGCGCTTATTTAATGTCTCTAAGCTTGACGGTTTGAGGAGATTCTAGGCGGAGGGGAAGTGAGAACCATCCTTGTCACTTGGTCCCCAATCGGTCAACTCAACCTTAAAGCACTCCTTCATGGCCCTCTTGGCCTTGTCAACTTCTTTCTTGGTTAAACCCGGGGTGAGAATAATCTTCGCCTCCAATAAGAATATGCGGCACTATCTCATTTGATGAAGAAGAGGTTGGTCAACTAATAAGTGTAGATACCAAAGATGTGTCCCCTAATGTTATAGGGTGTGAAAACAATCTACAAGAGACGTTTGATGGAGATGGCTTGAATTCCCTCTTTGAAGAGCATGAAGAAATGGTGTCCAAGGCTATGGCACCCAATGACATTAAGGAAACCCCAAGTGTGATGAAGAAGAAGCCCACCCTCACCTTACATCCCATTAAGATGGTTGATGGATCCCATTAGTGCAACCATGAAGTTGTCGGAATCCATCTCCACAACCATGAAGTTGGTTGGGACAACACAATTTCCAATCTTCAAGGGGTAACTCTCGAGAATTCCAACCGGACACTTAGAAGATGCATCCGCAAATGTAATAGATCAAGTGTTACTCTACAATTCCTTGATGCCTAGAGTCTTCACCGTCTCATAAGAGATAACGTTCGCACTTGAACCAGAGTTACACAATGTATCATCAAACCTCATACCTCCTAGAGAGCATGTGATAGACAACTAACCCGGATCTCCTCGCTTTGTGAGAGCCTTTGGCTCTTCTATGTCTCCACAATTTTGTTTATAGTTCTTCATCACATCTATGACTTTACCATGGTTAGCCAAGACATCCTTAATAAGTTGTGTTTGGATAGAGATTTGAGCAAAACCGTCTCCTTTGGGCAAAGTTACTCCAATCTCATCCATATCCTTCTTGAAATTGTTAAGGATTCTCTTAAGGGTCTTGGTAAACACCGGACGAGAGAATGGAAGTTTTGGTTCATAAGAGAGGGTTCAAAGCTAGGGGGTTCCTCTCTCATCAGCTTTTTCTTGGGAGCTTTTACCTTAATCTCTTCATCATTCTTTACGAAATCTTCAACATAGGGGCATTCAAGTAGCTTGGCAAACTCATCCAAGTAGAGCTCATCCTCTTCAAATTCTTCCTTTGTCAGTGGTCCATGACGAGCTCCCCAATGCTTTTCTTCATCCCAAATCACGACATTGCAAAAAGCCCTCGGGTTGGACTCGAATTTACCCAGTAAAATACCACTTGGAGCCTTGGAGCTTGAAGCCATTTGTGCCATTTTTAAGTCAATAGTCTTGACATGTGAAGCTAAGCTTGTAATCTTACCATCCAACTCTTGATACATCCCATCAATTCTATTGTTGACCTCTAGAAACTTCTTCCCAATATCCGCACTATTCTTAATTTGATCTCCCAGAACCCTTTGTACCAAAGCTTTGATCTCTTGGTATTGTGGTGGAGGTTGAGTATAAGTACTAGCTTGTCCTTAGAAGTTAGGAGCAACTTGGTTAGGAAAGGTGTATTGTTTCTTTGGGGGCAAAGCCTTATTGTTGTCCTTGAAGACCAAATCCTTGACCTTGTTGTTGAGTGACAAACCCTTGTTGTGGTTGAAAGCCTTGTGGCTTTGATGGGTAGACTTGGTCTTGTGGGTTTTCCACATTGGTGCTTCTATAGGACAAGTTGGGATGGCTCATATAGTTGGAGTTGAAGCTCTTTTGGTAGTAGCCTCCTTGCCCTTGTATGTAGCAAATCTCTTTTTGTCCATCTTGAGAAGGTTCACCAACCAATGCTTGACTTTGATCAAAGTCCCCAACGAAGTGAACTTGTTTCTTGTTGCTCATGATGAGCTTGTCAAGCTTATCACTCAACTATTTAATCCTAGGGTATTCTCCCTTTGGCTCCCTTACACTCCTATCATACTCCATGTTATAGCATTGGTTGCTTTATGAGGTTCTCCACTAGTTTCTCTCCTTGATCCACCGTCAAGCTTGCAAAATCACTATTGCTAGTGGTGTTAAGGGCATTGTGATACTTCTCCTCTATTTCCGGTGGAATATTTCCAACAATGCTTCCTTAGATACACCATGGTGAGGACATGAACGTGTATAGACTTTCAATATTCCCCAAGCCTCATACAAAGTCTCGGTTGGTCCTTGTTGAAAGCTTGTGATATCGTTTCTTATCTTGACGGTTCGTTGGTTGGAGAAGAACTTAGCCGAAAATCATTTCTTGCACTCCTCCCATGTGGTGATAGAGAATGTTACTACACTCTTCTCCCATTGGGAGGCTTTGTTGCCTAGAGATAATGGAAGAGGGTAAGCTTAATTACATCTTCTGAAATCCCATTTATCTTCATGATTCCACACAAACGATCAAAGTTATCCAAGTGCTCAATGCGATGTTCCATAGGCAATCCAAATAATCGATTGTTTTGAACCATGTTGATGAGGTTATACTTAAGCTTCCAATTGTTATCGGCGCATAGAGGAGGTTGAATGCCCGTCCTAGTCCCATTAATGAGGGGTTCATCATCAAATGCACCAATCCTTCTTTCTTCCCTAGGGGGTTGAATTGGAGCTCTAGGTAGGTTCCCTAATTAAACTCCATGTACTTCTCTCTCTTGGTGGTTTCCACCACCTTTGTTAGCATGGCTTTCTTCCATGTCTAAACGCCTTAAGTGATCTAACCGCTCTCTTTCCCTTATTGCTTCTCTTATTTGCTTCTCTAACCAATTGATGTCAATCCTAGGATCAATATCACTTGGTATATTGCTTCTTGATTCATTAAGTGCAAACAAAAGTTTATGTTAATTAAGGGGTTTAAGAAATGGATCCACGAAATTGAATTAATCTTAAATTAGTGATCCTTGCCCTAGGAAATGAATTGATTAGAGCCTAGCACCAACATCCAATAGATAATTTACCCTAGTCAATTGTCTTATCCCATGATCCATATTTCTTTTATTTGATTTCATCCACGTTTTTACTTGTTTGTTTGTTGGCATTTGCTTGTTGCTTGAAGTTAGTTTGTCTTGCTTTGGTTATTTGCATTCCTTTAAGGCTTGTTAACCTGTTTAGTAGCTTTATGTTTGTTGCATTTAACTTAGTTTATGTTATTTAGGGACTTAAAGAAGAACCCAAAACATCTATTGACTTAGCTTCTTAAGTGCTTTGCATTCCTATTGTTCTATATAATTTGGTTGTGGAAGAATGACCTCTAAATGCTACAATGATATTTCCATGCACTTGTGGTTATCGTTTAGAGATTAACTTAGTTGTCATTTTGAGTTTTCACTAAGATTAATTTCTCTATCAAGTTTTTGGCGCCGTTGTGAGAAAAATTTGCATTAGCCACTAGGATTTGTGTTCTTTTGAAGTCTAAGTTGATTTAATATTATCTATATATATTGGTCTTTTGTGTTTTCTCTTTTGTGATTTGTAGGTACCAAATCTTTGAGAGGGAAATTGGGGATTATGATGAGCCAACAACCAATGTGATCAAGATGGGGATTAAGCCTCCACCATGCGTTAATGATGAATGGGAAATCAAGTCTAGCTTGGTAAACATGGTCCAAAACAACCGGTTTTTGGGGTTGCCACATGAGAATCATATTGAGCATTTGCTCACCTTTGATAGGTTATGCTCAATGGTGAAGAGAAGTGGAGTCTACAAGGATGTTGTTAAGTTTACTCTTTTCCCTTTTTCACTTGGAGATAAGGCATCAAAATAGGAGAAGAGTATCAAGACATCTTCAATCTCCAATTGGGATGAATGTAAGAGAAGTTTCCTCTCAAAGTTCTTTTCTCATGAAAGAACGGCAAGGATTAGGAATGAGATTGCAAGGTTTAAGCAAGGAGCTAACAAAACATTGTATGAAGCATGGGAAAGGATGAAGGAGTATACTAGGTCTTGCCCTCATCAAGGAGTCCCGATTGAAGCTCTTATAGGAATTATTCATCGTGGAGTTCATGAAAAGTATCACATTGCTTTGAATAGAGCGAGCAATGGGGATTTTGCAAGTTTAACCACGGAACAAGGGGAGCAACTTGTAGAAAAGCTTGCCCGAAGCGATAGGTGTTATAGTTGAGCTTATGGTAGAACACTAAGGGACCCCAAAGTGGAAGATGTGAGGATCAAAGAGATTACCGAGAAGTTGGATAAATTTATACATTTGCACCAAAAGGCTATTCGTTTTGTGGAAGGTTTCGATGAGCATCAAGAGGTTCCTAGGAAAGTTCTTTAAAAGGGGACAAGACTTTTAGCCCCAACAACAACAAGGGTACATTCCCAAGCAACAATACTCTTACCCAAACAAAGTTGCTCAAAACTTTCAAGGTAATACATCTACACAACCTTTGCCTCAAGATCAATAAATTAAAGGTTTGGTTCAAAGAGTCTTGGAAGGCCAACTCAAGAGTAATGAGGATATTGGAAATATGTTCTTTACCATGAGTTGGATGGAAAGATAACAAGTTTGGCTTCCCATGTGAAGACCATAGATTTGCAAGTAGCTCAAGACGCTTCTAGTTCCAAGAGTCAAATGGGTACTTTACCGGGTAAATCCGAATCCAACCCAAAATCCTTTTGTGGCACGAATCTCTCGGATGAGAAGAAGGTCTTTGTGGGAGTGTAAATCCACACCAATTGAATTTGTCAAGACTTTTAGAGGGATCTGAAACTTCTGAGTAAAAACCACGAATGCGAAGATCCAAAGATGGTTATTTTATTGAGCTGTTTTGAAAGCATTTCGTATGAGAGAAAAAGTACAGAGTTTTTGCTAGGTAAAAATTGTGGATCCCCTTTTCAAGAGGTTTACATAAGCATATATAGAAGTTTAGTCGGCTAGGGCGACTCCTCAAAAGATTAAGGAAGCTTTCCTATTTTTTCGTCCCTTTCTTTTCCTCATGTCTATCTTCCTTTTTCTCATTCGAACATTTCTGAGTCGGTTTCGAATGATGGGCTTTAACTCATTGCTTCGACTTATACGTTTAATGGGCTGTTCAGTCCTATTCTTAAGCCTTACGAATTTGGTAACCATGGGCCTTGCTCTCGTTCATCGCATCGGCCCATGTTCTTGTTTGACTCGCCGGCTCGCGTGACATCAAACTTCGCGGCTCGGGTGGCATTGGCTCGGGTGTCATCTCTTCACGGCTCGGGTGGCGTTCATGTGACACCCAAACCATCTCAATCATGACACCGAACCATTTTTTCTCGCGACACCCGATCCGTTTCTTGGTGTGACACCCGAACCACTTTTGGGGTGTTACCCGAACAGTTCTTGGTGATATACCCGAACCATTTTTGTTGCGACACCCTATCCGTTTCTTGGTGTGACACTCGAACCACTTTCGGGGTGTCTCTCGAGCCGTTTAAGTTTGGTTCGGGCGTTTGCGACACTTTGTTGACACCGAGCCATTTATATCTTTTCTCATCCGTTAACTTCAAGTGGGTGAAAATGACCCCAACAGTTAGTCAGTTTCTAAGCCAAAAGTGTCGAGATAAAGAGTGTTCTGAAGTTAATGTCCCTAGCCGAATTTGTGGTGAAAATGCCGAGCCATTTGAAGTGTTTTGGTTAAGTCCCCTAACCGTTTTATTTTGTTCCATGCCACCGAGTAGTTATGTCAAGATTTTGGCTCGGGGTTTGTCGTATAGAACAAATTCCGCTCGGGAGCCTCCACAGACGTTGGCATACTTTTCTTGGGAAGTCTAATCATTTTCTTAAAGTTATTTTTAACTAGGGCCTCCGTTATTCCTTCTTCGCCCGACCCGTTCAAGTTTCTGATCCATCTTCAATTAGCTCCGCCGCTGTTCTTGAGTTTTACGGTAGTTTGTTTGAAGATTTGGATATGACTTTTAATTTACTTAGATGATCTTGACCTGTTCTTCAACCCTTAGAAGGCTTCGATCTTTTCTGATAAGCTGTTGAGAGCCCCGATCTGTTTTCTGATTCTTCGAAGATTTAGATCCTTTCTCCTGAGCTGTTGTGATCCCGATCTGTTTGTCTGTCTTCCAAAGACACCGATCCATTTTCAAACACAAAGGATGTCTCAGTTATCTGCGTCTATGTCACCCAATCTATACACCAGGTTGTCCGATAGTCCATACTAGTCTTCATTTCCCGAGCCGTCACTCTCCACCGATCTGTTCCACGCTCGAAGTTGTAGCCGAGCAGATTCTTCTGGTGCAAATGTTTCAGAGGATTTGGATGATTCAAACGGTTCGGGGGTAGGACCTTCTGTTCTTGGTAGGAAAGTCGTATTCTCCGAATCCTCGAGAGCCGGCAGTAATATCGGGAATCCTTTGGAATTCGAAGTTCCCCACCTTCAGGATTCCCTTTTTACGAGACGGCAAATCCTTTTGCAGACACAATGGATCCAGAGCCGGAAAAATTTGAACCAGAGGATTGGTTCTACGATCCTGTTGTGGCTAGACGAGAGTTAGAACATCTGATTTGACCTAGCCAACGAGCCCCAAGGAAGAGGAAAGCTAAGAAGCAACACGATCCACTGGCTCAACTCTCTCTACCTTAGATTTGTTGACGGTCCTTAGGCAGAGATTTAATATCTCGGAAGAAATCGTTCTTCCCTCAACGACAGACCGAGCCAGTAAACCTCCCCCTGATCACTTTACTCTCTATGAGAGCTTCTTTTAATGTTGCTTACTATGGCTCCCGATCCCCGAAGTGATTTTGCAGTTTTGTGGAAGCATAACTTGGCTATCGCCCAAATCAACGCTTGGGGGATCAGACATCTGGTCGGCATTCTCGTTAGGAATTATGAATGCGGCATTGAAGTTGGGGTTGAACATTTGAGAAGCTTGCTCGAATTTAGACGTCGCAACAAGAGAGAATTGAAGTACTATGTGTCGGGTAAAGCCAAGAGGAAGAACATAGTAGGGTTCCTGAGCAAAGATGATAACTGGGAGGATTACTTTTTCTTTGTTCCTGTCACCGAGGCGTCAGTGGGCTCAAGACGTGATATGATCCTTGACAACACTAAGAACTTGGAGCTTAAACCTAAGCATGAACCAGAGTTTGAACATGAAGGAACTAAGCTTGTAGCTGAGGAGCTGGAAGCAAAGGACGTTTTGCTTGCACCAGTTGGTCACATGACCAGAAATAGGGCTAAGAAGCTCAAAGAAGCCATTGGAGGACTACTTAGACAAATCCAAGCCGCGGATCATTCAGAGACAAATTAAACCACATTGGTTTTGATTCAGGCCCAAAGAAATCACTAATTGGGTATGTCAATCAATTGTGCTCTTTTCTCTTGTCCAAGTTTTGTCCCAATGGATTTTCTTGGAACGGTTTTTAATGAGGCAATTGGTTCATATTGTTATTGACCCATTAGTTGATTTTCCTCAAGCCCAACATGAAGAAATTCGGTCATAAGTGTGCATGGGAGTTTTCGAATTCAAACTTATATTAAGTATTTTGTTTATTTCCTAGGTCATTTAATGCTTGCTCTTCATGTAAGTCTTGTTTGACTCTTCTTAAACCTCATGTACTTCTCATTTTCGAAATCATCTAATTTTAATAAATAAAAAAACTTCTCTGAAATTAAATCATCTTGTTGGTGTGTAATATCCAGGAAAATCCTTTGTGTTCTTTAGTGTGTAATATCTGAAGAATTCAAAGAGGTGAATCAAAGGCTATTCCGTAACTTTTGTGTGACCATTCAATCCACATCCCTTGTCAGCGAGTTCTCTGGATTCATTGCAGCAAGGCCTATCCCAATCTCATCTCTCAAGTGCCGGTTGTAGGAATTTTTCATCAAGTGGTATCAAAGCACACTTGAGAAGTTGAGTATTTCTGATCTGTTATCTTATTCTTGTCTTTTTATTTTCTGTTCTTAATTGGGTTCTGTCAAAATTGATAATCTAGGTTGTGATGATCTAGTTTTGTTAGTTTATGATATTTAGACACTCCTTTGAAGATCTGTCGAAATTGGCTCTGCAATTTTTTTTTTTTTTTCATTCATATGTTGACTCTTCATATTCTGTTCTTGCTTAGATCTATCATTGGAATTTTCAAAAATTAACTTCTTTTTATCTGATCATTAAGCAGTCTTAGAGTAGTTAATTGTTTGTGAAGAACTAGTTACTGGCGGTTTGTTTTGATCTATTTCAGGGCAGGATGTCTGAACATGGAGAAGAGACTAGCAACAATCAAAACAATAAACTGCTGATTGAAGCTATCACTACCAAAATGGAGCAATTGATGAACTCCAAAATTGATGCCTTGCGCCAAGAGCTTCAACAACCTGGTTCAGAACAGAATAGGGATCGACAAGGGAGGGAACAAGAGAGAGCTCCAATGAGAGGCAGAGAACACCAAGGGTCATCCAGAGATGAAGCTACTGATGATTACTATGGAATTAGTGCTGGATCATCACATGGTAGCCAGAGAAGGAGCAGGCGTGCAAGAGAAGGCAGAGCTCAACCACATGAAACCTTTGGAGGTCTTAAGCTCAAAATTCCACCATTCCATGGGAAGAACGATCCAGATGCTTATTTAGAGTGGGAGAAAAAGATAGAGTTGGTTTTTGATTGCCAACATTATACTAAACAAACAGAGTGAAGGTTGCTGCAACAGAGTTCTATGACTATGCTCTCAGCTGGTGGATTCAACTTGTAATTTCTAGAAGATGCGATGGTGAGTATCCAGTGGAGATGTGGCTTGAGTTGAAGACCATAATGAGAAAGAGGTTTGTTCCAAGCCATTATCATAGAGAATTGCATCAGAAGCTTAGAAGACTCACCAAAGGAAATCGGAGTGTAGAAGACTACTATCAAGAGATGAAAACTCTTATCATAAGGGCTGACGTTTCTCAGGATAGGGAAGCAACAATGTCCCGGTTTTTGGGAGGTTTGAATAAAGAAGTTCAAGACAAACTGGAGATGCGGCACTATGTGGAATTGGAAGAGATGCTCCACAAGGCCATTCTGATTGAACAGCAAATTAAAAGAAAAAGTGTTTCACGGCCAAGCTATGGAGCTGGAGTGGCTACTGCTAAACCAATTTATCAACGAGAGGTCAAGACCACAGCACAAAAGGTAGAGCCTAAACCATTCACAGCCAACCATGATAAAGGCAAAGCTGAAGCAACCACAACCAGAACTCGTGATATTAAGTGCTTCAAGTATCATGGAAAGGGACACTATGCCAACGAATGCTCCAACAGAAGGGTAATGATAGTTTTGGAAAATGGAGAAATTGAGTCTGAGGATGAGAAACCAGAATCACTTTCTTCTTCTGAAGAACATGAGGAGCTGCCGGCCATTGGAAAGTTGTTGGTAACTAGAAGGTCATTGAGCTTGCAATCTAAAACAGAGGAGCAAGAGCAAAGAGAAAATCTGTTCCACACAAGGTTCATTGTTCAAGGAAAGGTTTGCAGCTTCATTGTTGATGGAGGAAGTTGCACCAATTTGGCCAGTGAATCCATGGTTAAGAAGCTTGGGTTGAAAGCAATGTAGCATCCAAAACCATACCCGCTTCAGTGGCTCAATGATAGTGAAGAAATGAATGTGAGAAACCAAGTGATAGTTCCTCTAGCCATTGGAAAGTATGAAGATGAGATACTGTGTGATGTGTTGCCAATGGAAGCTGGATATATTCTTCTTGGGAGGCCATGGCAATCAGACCGTAAGGTAACTCATGATGGTTTTACTAATCGACATTCTTTTGTGTTTAAAGGCAGAAAAACCATTCTGGTTCCCATGACACCACAAGAAGTCTATCAAGATCAGATGCATCTAAAACAAAAAACAAAACAAAAGGTTAAGCAATCAAACTTCTGTGTGAAGGCTGGTGAGGTTAAAAGGATTTTGTTTTCTAAGCAGCCAATACTTATGTTTGTTTATAAAGAAGCTTGCTTGAGTTTAACTGACCTTACACCGGTGCTGCCGAGTGAGATGACTTCTCTTTTGCAGGAATTTGAAGATGTGTTCCCAGATGACAATCCCAAGGGGCTTCCACCAATCAGAGGTATCGAACACCAAATAGACTTTGTGCCAGGGGCCTCACTGCCCAACAGACCTGCTTACAGAACTAATCCAGCAGAAACAAAAGAATTACAAAGGCAAATCAGTGAACTGATGGAAAAAGGACATATCCGTGAAAGCATAAGCCCTTGTGTTGTACCAGTTCTGCTTATGCCAAAAAAAGATGGAAGCTGGAGAATGTGTGTTGATTGCAGAGCCATCAACAATATCACGGTGAAGTATCGACATCCTATTCCTAGATTAGATGACATGCTTGATGAATTACATGGTTCTACTATCTTTTCTAAGATTGATCTTAAGAGTGGATATCACCAAACTGTATGCTAAAAATGCCAACAACAACAGGCGTAAGGTGGTCTTTGATGTTGGAGATCAATTTTGGGTAAACTTAAGGAAGGAACGATTCCCAACTGAGAGGAAGTCTAAACTGATGCCAAGGATTGATGGTCAATTCAAAATAACAAAAAGGATCAATGACAATGCTTATCAGCTTGATCTACAAGGTAAGTATAATGTGAGTTCTAGCTTTAATATTTCTGACTTGGTGCCTTTTATTGCAGATGAATTGGATTTGAGGTCAAATCCTTTTCAATAAGGAGGGGATGATATGATCCTTGACAAAACTAAGAACTTGGAGCTTGAACCTGAGCATGAACCAAAGCTTGAACCTGAAGGAACTAAGCTTGTAGCTGAGGAGCTGGAAGTAAAGGGCGTTTTGCTTGCACTAGTTGGTCCCATGACCAGAAATAGGGCTAAGAAGCTCAAAGAAGCCATTGGAGGACTACTTAGACAAATCCAAGCCACAGATCATTCAGAGACAAATCAAACCACATTGGTTTTGATTCAGGCCCAAAGAAATCACTAATTGGGTATGTCAATCAATTGTGCTCTTTTCTCTTGTCCAAGTTTTGTCCCAATGGATTTTCTTGGAACGGTTTTTAATGAGGCAATTGGTTCATATTGTTATTGACCCATTAGTTGATTTTCCTTAAGCCCAACATGAAGAAATTCGGTCATAAGTGTGCATGGGAGTTTTCGAATTCAAACTTATAATAAGTGTTTTGTTTATTTCCTAGGTCATTTAATGCTTGCTCTTCATGCAAGTCTTGTTAGACTCTTCTTAAACCTCATGTACTTCTCATTTTCGGAATCATCTAATTTTAATCAAAAAAAACTTCTCTGAAATTAAATCATCTTGTTGGTGTGTAATATCCAGCAAAATCCTTTGTGTTCTTTAGTGTGTAATATCTGAAGAATTCAAAGAGGTGAATCAAAGGCTATTCCACAACCTTTGTGTGACCATTCAATCCACATCCCTAGTCAGTGAGTTCTCTGGATTTATTGCAGCAAGGCCTATCCCAATCTCATCTCTCAAGTGCCGGTTCTAGGAAGTTTTCATCAAGACGTCTTCACTTCATTAAGACAAGCTAGGGAGAACTCGGTAGCCAACCCAGAGTTTGTTTTGGGCTATGGCTTGGCTTTCTGCTATATGTTAAACCCCCTTTTTAGGTTTCTTACTTTGTTTCCTCTTTTTGCAGTGCGCCATCTCCAAATCTCGTTGACCCCCCCAATCTGTCTGCAGTCCATGAAGCGCTTTCGGCATGAAAGTGTAATTGAAAGAGAGATTTTAATCTTCAGCGAGTGGAGAGAGTCCTAGCCCTCTTTGAAAGTCAATCTGTCGATCAATCATCTTCCTCCAACCCTTCAACCGATACAATGGGTAGAACAACGTTCAAAGACAGAGCCGCCGCTAAAGACAAAGCAGAAGCCATAGCCAGAGAGAAGGCGAGACAAGTCGAGGCGATGGGTCAAATCCGACCTCCGAACCCTCTGATTAATGTCACTCTCCCCCCCAAGTCGGTTTCTTCCGGTAATCCCCCCCCCGAGCAGATCTCTAAGTCCTTAGCTCCTCAAGGGGTCGTGTTGGGGCTTCGTCCTGCGGTCTCCCAGATTTTTCCGCGTAAGGACAAAGGCAAAGGAAGGGCCAAAGAGAGGAATGGCCCGAGGAGAAAATGCCAGTCATTGATAGATGACAAGGGTGAAGGGTTACTAGAGGTGTCAAAGCGGCAATGACGCACCGAAGCATCTCGAATCATCCCGAGGCAATTCCTCTCTCTGTCGTGCATATTAATTCTGACGGGGCTTACAACGATGCTACGGCATATGCGGCCATATTCTCGAAGATCACCTGCCCGGGCGATCGTCTCCCTCCATCTGATACCTTGCTCAGGGATAAGTCCTATAACAAGGTGTCTCTTCGTGGCATCAAGGTATGCTGTTTGTTTTGTTTTGTTCTACCACCCGAGCCATTTTAGCTTATCTCGTTGTTAAATAAATTCTTTATTTTTGCACAGTTCATAGCCCATCTTAACAGGATGGTGCTGGGGTACGAATCCAATGCCCGCAAGGATAGGGAGAGAGTTGATGATGCCCGGAAGAAAGCTACTGAGCTTGATGGGAAGCTCAAAGAGATCGAGGTGAGTTACGTCGCCGAACGAGAAATGGCTTTTAAGATAATCCAGAGTCTTGAGGGTGAAATAGAGGGACTCAAGAAGCATCGAAAAGAAACCGATGAGCGGATCATGCGGCTGGAATATGGCAAGGCAAGGTGGGATGCTCACATCGCCAGCTTAACGAGGCAGCTGGAAGCGGCGAACGAGCTACATGAGAGCAAGGTTGAGCAAGCCGTGCTTGAGACCAAGCGGGAGATGATGACAATGTTTGAAGAAAAAATTTCCGAGCCAAAAGACTTCTTGGCAAGATCGAAGGCGAGCCAAAGGAAGATATGCTCGACCTTGCTCAGATCGAAGGCAATCTCCAGTTCATAGGATTACTTCAAAGTGATGAGCTGCCATCTCTTGACTCCGAGGCGAGGAATTTGGCTGAACAAAAGGGAGACCTGGAAGGAGCCCACGAGGCGTTCTCCAAGCTTGTAGCCGAGACTAGAGAGATCCTGAAGTTATCTCCGTGCGGTCTAACATCCTAAAAGCGCTTAATGATGGTGAGCCTATGGAAACGGCCGCTGCGAGCGTCGGTGTTCAAGATTTTTCTGGTTCGAATATGGGAACGCTGGGCTTATCTGTTCTAAGTTCGAAGAAAGCTTCGGAAGATCCAACGTCTCCAAATTCAGGCGAAGGCACTTCTTCTCCGAAGATGAACCCCGAGCCATCTCCTACGAAAAGCAACAAGCTGGAGAAAGCTGCAGATCTTGCCAAAGAGCCAGAGGAGTTACGGAGATATTGCCTGAAGAACGCGGGGGAGATGACGATGCAGCCGAGAACCCCGCTGATCCGGGGCAGGAGACAAGAGTGAACCCTGAAGAGACAGAAATCTACGATCCTCTATTTTTGTGTAGTTTTAAACTTTCGTTTTGGTGCTTGGATGGCTTTATCCACGTTTGTAGTCTTATTAAGAACTACTATTTTTGTTTTGTCGCACCTGGTCATATAACTTCAGGAAATTGGTTTTAAGGAAGCATTTTTTTGTGTTTTGATAGAAACGTAATGTGTTGTTTATTTTTTTATTTGGCAACCAGTCTGAATGCTTTGCTTCCATTGGCTTGATAAGATATAGTTGTTTAGATGAATGGATCTAAGTATGGGTTTATATAGTTGTATTTGATATGAACAATTCGGCTCACAGTTAAGTTACCATAAACTTCCCTACTTTGAAAATGATCATAAGTTTGCATAGTTTAGTTTGAACATTTCGGTTTACGGATGCATTACCGTAAACGTATCCACTCCAACAATGGACATATGCTTGTATAGTTTAGGGTGAACATTTCGGTTTACGGATATGTTACCGTAAACATGTCCGCTCCGACAATGAACAAGTATTTGTATAGCGCGCTTTTGATCCTAAGAAGCATGTAATGGTTTATCCATAAAGGGTGTAGCAGTGCGTTGCTATGGCCAGCAGCAACGGGAGTGAGATGAGATGTCTGTTTAGTTAAGACTTTGAATCATCCGTAAAGGATGCGGGTAGGATGCCTGTTTTGTTAAGACTTTAGTAATCCGTAAAGGAAGTGATTTGAAGAATTTAGCTTCGAAAATTTTGCTTTAGTTAGACATATAGTCTATTGTAACGATGGGAGGATACGATTATACGTACCCACTCCCTCCCCCCTTTTAAGGAGGGGCAACTGAACCCATCCTAATACGGGCTGCCTACGTACCCTTTGCAAGGATCAAGTCACCCCGGAGTTCATGTAAAATGGCTTAGTGATAATACTTCTTGAGATGCATGGCATTCCATGATCTTGGTATCGGGACATTGGCCATGCTGGCGACTTTATAAACACTAGGTTTGACTACCTCTGTGATCCTGTAAGGTCCTTCCCAGTTTGCTCCCAACTTTCCGGCATTTGTTTCCGCTGTGTCTTGGAAAACTTTTCGCAAAACTAAGTCTCATTTGTAGAATCTTCGTCTTTGAACGTTGGAGTTGTAGTATTTTTTTCTGCGTTCTAATAGTTCTGGATCCCGATTAGGGCTTGATCTCGTCTCTCATTGATTCAATCCAATTCATCAAGCAGTAATAGGTGATTTAGTCCTTCTTGTTCTGGGAGGAGTCTGCGGTGAACTCAAGGAAAGTGTATTTCTGGTGGAATGGCACATTTCGTCCTGTAGACAAGGGCGAATGGGGTCTCACCAATTGCTCATCTTCGAGTTATGCGGTGAGACCACAACACTCCCTCTAATTCGTCTGTCCAGCGTCTTTTCTTTTCATCGAGGCGCTTTTTCAAACCATAAAGGATTGTTTTATTGATTGCTTCGGCTTGACCGTTCCGTTGTGGATACCTTGGAGTGGACTTGCTAAGTCTGATTTTCCATTTTTTTCAGAAAGCTTCGAAACGATTAGAAATTAACTGCGAGCCATTGTCAGTCACGATCTCGTATGGTACTCCATGCCGACATATGATATTCTTCCAGACAAAGGCCTCCACTTGTGCGTCTTTAATGCTAGCGTAGGTGTCGGCTTCGACCCATTTCGAAAAATAATCTGTCAAAACCAATAGGAATCGCTTCTGCTTTGACGGGTGTAATGGCCCGACGATATCCATGGACCACCGCATGAACGGGTACGGTGATGAAATTGAGGAGAGCACTTCGGTTAGTTGGTGAATCATTGGCGTGTGGCGTTGACATTTCTCGCATTTGGCTGAAAACTCCTTGCAGTCTTTCATCATTGTTGGCCAATAATAACCGTGACATTTTACTTTTATTGCTAATGCTCTTCCTCCTGAATGATCGCCGCATGAACCGTTGTGTACTTCTTCCATGATTCTCCTTGTGTCCATTCCTTCTATGCAGCTCAACAATGGTCCCGAGAATCACCACTTAAAGATATTCCCGTCGAGTAGGACGTAACGAGCTGCCTCAGCTTGAAGTTTACGAGCTGCCCACTTTTCGGTCGGTAAGACCCCGTCGTATATATATTCTCTGATTGCGTCTAGCCATTCATTGTCGCAGCCATATCCTGCTTCATCGTGGATCCCGCTTGCTTCTTCATCGGGTAGTGATTCGATGACAGGGTTGTCGTTGCTTTCGATGATTGCTGATTCATCGAGAATGTCCTCTTTCATTAGAGAAATATCGGGTTCGATGGATGATGGGTTTACCGGTCCTTCCTGTATTTCAGCTGTCTTCTCCTGTCCGATTATGACTTCTTTTGCTTGCTTAGCTGCTTTTGAACGAGTTATGGCATTCACTGTATCGGAAGGATTGATGCTCGGGTGCTGAATGAACTCTACCGGGATAATTTTCTTTAGATCTGGATCGGAAGTTGATGCAAGGGCTGCAAGTGCATCGGCCGAAGTGGTCTCTCCACGTGGGATGCGTGTTAGTACGAATTCTTTGAATCGGCAGCCAATTCTTTGACGATCTTTAGGTAAGCTTCTATTGGATCATTATTTGCTGCATTTCAGCTATCTTCTCCTGTCCGATTGTGACTTCTTTTGCTTGCTTAGCTGCTTTTGAACGAGTTATGGCATTCACTGTGTCAGAAGGATTGATGCTCGGGTGCTGGATAAACTCTACCGGGATAATTTTCTTTAGATCCGGATCGGAAGTTGATGCAAGGGCTGCAAGTGCGTCGGCCGAAGTGGTCTCTCCACGTGGGATGCGTGTTAGTACGAATTCTTTGAATCGGCAGTCAATTCTTTGACGATCTTTAGGTAAGCTTCCATTTGATTTACGACCAACTGGGAATCGCAGATTGCGTGAAGCTGTTCGATCTGCAGGCCACCAGCAAGTTTCATCCCGGTGATGAGGGCTTCGTATTCTGCTTCGTTGCTGGATGCGCGAAAACCCAAGCGAAATGACTGTTCCAGAATTTCACCGGTTGAAGATGTTAGATGTACCCTTACTCCCGAGCCGCTTTTGGAAGATGAGTCATCGATGTGAAGCTGCCAGGGTGTGTTCGGTGTTTCATGGTCAGTGCTCTCTTCAGGGAGTTCAATAAGGAAATCGGCTAGGATTTGGGATTTTGCACATGTGCGCCCGCGATACTCGATATTGTATTCGCTCAGCTCGATTGCCCATTTTGCCAGTCTTCCGGATTGACTTGGGCTGTGTAAAATGGACCTTATCGGGAATGTACTCAGGACGATGATCGAGTGCGACTGGAAGTAAGGCCTCGGTTTTCTTGCAGACATTATGACAGATAGTGCCAATTTTTCCATTTGCGGGTACCTCGTCTCGGCGTCTGTAAGGGTTTTGCTGATGTAAAAGATTGGCTTATGTTCCCCGCGCTCGTCTTGAATAACCACGCCGCTTATTGCTGTGGCGGAGATTGTAGTGTACAGAAAAAGCGGCTCTCCTGCTACTGGTTTTGCGATAACTGGAGGGGTAGCCAGGTAAGTCTTCAGCTGTTGAAAAGCCTGTTCGCATTTTTCAGTCCACTCAAACTTCTTGTTCCCCTATAACGTATCATAGAAACGCAGATATTTGTCGGTGGATCGTGAGATGAATCTGTTAAGTGCAGCTACCCTCCCGGTAAGTCTTTGCACTTCCTTTTTTGTCTTCGGTGAAGTCATATTGATGAGCCCGTCGATTTTCTTAGGGTTTGCTTTAATTCCGCGATGAGTAACCAAGTATCCAAGGAATTCTCCTCATGTGACCGCGAATCTACACTTGGTCGGATTCAGCTTCATGTTATAACAATTCAATCGCGCAAAGCACTCCTCGAGGTGAGATATGTGATCCTGTTCGCCGAGTGATTTCACCAGCATGTCGTCTATATAAACTTCCATTGTCTTCCCGAGTTGGCTAGCGAACATCTTGTTCACCAACCGCTAATATGTTGCTCCAGTGTTTTTTAGACCGAATGCATTACTTTGTAGCAATATATTATGCGATCCGTTATCAAAGATGTTTTCTCCCGGTCGTCGGGGTTCATCAGGATCTGGTTGTAACCTGAGAAGGCATCCATAAATGAGAGGAGTGTGTTCCCTCCTGTTGCTTTGACTAGGCGATCCATATGTGGAAGAAGGAAGCTATCTTTTGGACAAGCTTTGTTCAGGTCGGTGAAGTCCACGCATACGCGCCATTTTCCATTCTTCTTCTTGACTACAACTGGATTAGCCAGCCAGTCCGGGTACTTGACTTCAGTTATCGAACCGACACGCAGAAGTTTTTCTACCTCTTCATTGACTGCTTTGGCTCTGTCTGGCCCAAGCTTTCTCCTTTTCTGCTTTACTGGTTTGAACGTTGGGTCAACATTCAGCTCGTGGCTTTTTATGCCGTTATCGATGCCGGGCATTTCATCCGCTGCCCATGCGAAACTGTTCAAATTTTTTTTCAAGAACGAAACGAGTTCTTCCTTGATTTTTCCATCGAGTCTGGCTCCAATCTCTACGCATCGCTCCGGATGTTCGATGTCAATGTAAACTGATATTACGGGGTCGTATATCGGCTTAATTACTTCTTCTTCGCGATCCTCCGTAATCTGTAATTGCTATAAGAGTTTGGAAAACTCTTTGACCAGTTCTCTGTCGATCTTCATTTTCTTGCGCTTTGAGTTTGCCACTGGATCGGTCACCGGATTTCTTAGCTTGTATGCAGCGAGGTAGCAGACGCGAGACTCCTTTTGGTTTCCACGAAATTTTTTTACTCCGTTTGGAGTAGGAAACTTCAGGCAGAGGTGATATGTTGAAACCACGGCGCGCATAGAATTCAACCAGGGGGTCCCCATAATGACGTTGTAGATTGCCGGGTGATCAGCTACGGAGATTTCGATGATTTTTGTCACCTCACCAGCTCGGGCCGGAAGTTTGATCATCCCTGCAGTCATTGTAGTTTCCCCGGAAAATCCAGTCAATGGTTTCGGGGTTGATACTACTTCGGATAGGTCGACATTCATTCTTCTGAACATCTCGAGGAAGATTACATCCACCGTGCTGCCGGTGTCTACCAACACGCGTGCTACATCGCAATCATTGATAATTAATTTGATCACGAGAGGGTCCTCGTGTGGCATGTCGATTCCGATCGTCTGCCTTTCTTCGAATGAGATCACGTCGTTTGGGAATTTCGAGGGTTTGGACAGTTAATGCTGACGTCTGCCCGTCGCTGGAATGCTTTGATCGAGGAGACAGTATCTGAGCAATAATGAGATCTCCCCATTATCATGCTTATCCTCCTTCTTGATTCAGAGGTTGGTGCCTTGCCATCTCGGCTATCACGCTTAGACGGATCATCCTTTGTCTGGTCGGGTTTGTATGTGTTCACCTCCATCTCGAAATCCTTGAGGTTGATGTTTTGTCCAAGTTCGCCAGCCGCTAATTTTTTGGCTAGTTTCAGACCGAGAATGCGGCAGTTTGTGGTGGAATGCCCATAGATGTGATGGTGTTCGCAGTAAGCTGTTCCGTCGTAAGAACTGTCGCTCTTGGTCCATGTGCTCCATGAATTCCTCTCGCGGCCTCGGCCTCTTCCTCGTCCGTATCCAGGGGTATCGATTTGATAATTATGAGCTCCTCGAAAGCCTCCCTCGTGCTGAACATATCCGGAACTCTGGTTGTTTCTCTTGCTGTTTGAAGAATTTGAAGCCTGAGGAGGATTGCTTAGTGGTTTTGCTTTTCCCTACTTTTCAGTGAGGATCTTCATCTCTTTTTCTTCAGTTATGAAATCTGCAGCTCGGTGCATCGCGTCTTGTATCATTGTGGGAGAGTTCAGTGCAATCTCTTTGCAGAAATCGGAATTAAACCAAAGTGCTCGTTTTAAGGCCAACAAGGCCGCCTTGTCACTCAAGCCTTCTACTTTGGACATGACGGCTTTGAATCTTCCGACAAAGCTTCGCAGGGTTTCATTCTACCCTTGAGCAAGGGTCCACAGATCGGCATCTGAAGTTCTGGGATCCATGAATATGGACTAATGCTTCAGGATGCTGCGGATAGCTGGTTGTAGTTGTCGATAGAGTTCTTCTCGAGCCTGGAAAACCACTGGAGTGTCGGGCCTTTCAGGTGTTCTACGAAGAGAAGGCATTGCCCAACATCTCTGTCACTTTCTTTGAAGTTAGAGCGACACATGCCTATGGAAAAAGCCGTTAGATGCTCCTTTGGGTCGGTTTTTCCTTCGTAAATCGGAACCTTCATCTTTCCTGGGTCGAGAATTTTCGCGCTGGTGATCCGTGCCGTGAACGGAGTGTTATGTGCTTCCTCCAAAATGCGATCTATTTTGGGCACCTTGCTTGTTGCTTGGTGCATCATTGATCGGACCGCCCTTATGTCGGCGGCTACTCGGTCCATATCCGCACGTATTGCAGCCATCTCCTCCTTCTGGGCTTGGATCCCTGCTCTTCGCTCTGCATTGATCCGTGCTTGCTCGGCCCAGAGGATGTTCTCTTCCTCCTCAGTTAGCTCTTGATCTCCTTCTGAGATGGCTTCGCACCTTTCGGTTTGGGTTTGGCCAGCTGCTGGGAGTTTGGGGTCATCGCGGCTCTCCGTGCTGTGCTCCACCTGATTTTTGTCCTCTAGATTGATGATTGGGGCCTGCTTGTCCTCTGTCGGCGCGTCGCCTGCTCCTTGTGCTTCGGAGGTCGGATTTGGTGAGTTTTGGTGGAGGGGAGGCAATCTTCCACGGGTTCTCGGTGGGTTGAGAGGGGTCAGGAAATCTAGGGCCGTTGGATTGAGGCCCCTTCCGATACGTCTTGTTGTGTCCAGGCCTGATCCCACCCCTCGGGTTTGACTCGTCGTTGCCAAGGCCTTCAGCTCGCCCGCCATCGTGCTGTTCAGCTTGTCCTTCTCATGTGCCTTCTTGGGCAGCGTCTCCAACATGTTCTTCATCTCCGTGAGCGTTGTCGAAGTCTCCCCGGTGTTTTCAGGTTGGTTTGTCTGATCCTCCACGCCGGCGTTCCTGATGTCAGCAGCGTCCTGCTCTCCGTCGTTGGCCATCGTCTTTTGGATCGGTTTTGCGGTGGTTTTTTGGTGTAAGAAAATTTTGGTGTCCCCTCAGACGGCGCCAAATTGTGGAGTGTAAATCCACACAAATTGAATTTTTCAAGACTTTTAGAGGGATCTGAAACTTCTGAGTAAAAACCACGAACGCGAAGATCCAAAGATGGTTATTTTATTAAGCTGTTTTAAAAGCTTTTCGTATGAGAGCAAAATAACAGAGTTTTTGCTAGGTAAAAATTGCGGATCCCCTTTTCAAGAGGTTTACATAAGCATATATAGAAGTTTAGGTTTGCTAGGGCGACTCCTCAAAGATTAAGGAAGCTTTCCTATTTTTTCGTCCCTTTCTTTTCCTCAAGTCTATCTTCCTTTTTCTCATTCGAACATTTCTGAGTCGGTTTCGAATGATGGGCTTTAACTCATTGCTTCGACTTATACGTTTGATGGGCTGTTCGGTTCTGTTCTTAAGCCTTACGGATTGGGTAACCATGGGTCTTGCTCTCGTTCGTCGCATCGGCCCATGTTCTTGTTTGACTCGTCAGCTCGGGTGACATCAAACTTCATGGCTCGGGTGGCATTGGCTCGGGTGACATCAAACTTTGCGGCTCGGGTGGCATTGGCTCGAGTGTCATCTCTTCATGGCTCGGGTGGGATTGGCTCGGGTGTCATCTCTTCACGGCTCGGGTGGCATTGGCTCGGGTGTCATCTCTTCACGGCTCGGGTGGCATTGGCTCGGGTGTCATCTCTTCACGGCTCGGGTGGCGTTCATGTGACACCCGAACCGTCTCAATCATGACACCCGAACCATTTTTTGTTGCGACACCTGATCCGTTTCTTAGCGTGACACCAGAACCACTTTCGGGGTGTCACCCGAACCATTCTTGTTGTGATGCCCGAACCATTTTTGTCGCGACACCCGATCCATTTCTTGGTGTGACATCCGAACCACTTTTGGGGTGTCACCCGAGCCGTTTGAGTTTGGCTCGGGCGTTTGCGACAGTTTGTTGACACCGAGCTTTTATATCTTTTCTCGTCCGTTAACTTCAGGTTGGTAAAAATGACCCCAACAGTCTTGGGAGCTCAACAAAGACCAAAGGGAATGTCACAACAAGAGATAAATGAAAGTGATGTGGAAGAATTAGCTATGCTTCTTTGTTTTGCTAACCTTGAGGAAGTAAATGAGGTTATTGAGGCCATGGGATTGTCACCTATAGGTAAGGAGGAAAAATGTATAGAGGTTGAGAAGAAATAAACTCCTATCAAAGAACAAACTCTCTATGTTCCGAAACTTTCATTCCCAAGCCGAGTTTACACCAAGGCTTAAAAGAAGGTCCTCTCCAAGTTCAAGAAGGACATGAGTGACATAGGGATACCTTTGCCAAAGTGTGATGTTTTACTCAAGTCCCCCTTCAAAGGAAGTTCATCAAGGTTATGGAGGTGATGAGAACTTTTGAACAACCAATTGAAACCTCACTTGAGCCAAAGTTAATTTCCAAGAAAGGTGATCCTGGAAAGTCTTCTATACCATGCTCGCTTGGTGACTTGAAAATTGATGATGCTTTGTGTGATTCGGGGTCTTGTGTGAATGTGATTTTTCTTGAAATGGTGAAGGATGTTGGGATGAAAGAGTTGAAAGAAAATATTTTCTCAATCATATTTGCGGATGCATCTTCAAAGTACCCCCTGGGAATGCTTGAAGACTATCCTTTGAGGGTTGGAAATTGTGTTGTTCCAACGGATTTTATGGTAGTGGTAATAGAGTCCACCCGGAAGCTACCCCTCATACTTGGAACATCATTCTTAGAAATCGTGACAGCAAGCATGGATTACCCAAACAAAAGAGCGATACTCTTTCATGTGGGTGCAAATGTCTACTACCCCATAACTCGCACCACAACCACTTTATGTGGCACAATCACAAACGCCAAAGAGGTGTACAAGGAAGACTCAATGGATGTTGAAGTTAAGAATAAACCAACTCAAGTTGGAAAAGAGTCTCCTTCTCTTGATTTTACAAAGATGGTGAAGAGTTCTTTGATGGAAATTGCTTAAAATTGTTATTTGAATAACCTTTAAAGATGGGTGCCAAGGTGAAAACACCAAGGGTTTCAAGTGATAAGCCAAAGGAGAACAAGAAGGCCACTCTCTCTTTGCATTCCATTAAGTTTGTTAATGGAGCTATTGAATGCAAGGTCAAATGCAAAGGCGGTTCGAAGCGTTTTTCTAAGGCAAGGGTGATCCTCTCTCCCGGGTTAAATGAGAAGGAGATTGAGGTAGCCAAAATGGCAATGACAAGGGTATGCAAAATTTAACTCATTGATTGGGGACCAAGCTATGAGTATGGTTCTCATTCAAAATCCGTCTAATCGCCTCAACAACGTCAAGCTAGAGACGTAAACCAAGCGTACTTTGGAAGCATTCCCATGGTATCATTTATATATTTTTTCTCTTCTTTTATATACTTTTATCTTTGTTTTTGTGTGTCTTGGATCACATGAGGTCAAAAAGGTCTTCATAAGCTAATGAAGGTCCTCATTCTTGAGCTACATGATATTGGAACATGCTTTGATCCTCATCTTCAAGCTCATTCCATTTCCAAGAATCCACCAAGGATTTCCAAAATTCTTCCACCTCTCTCAATCCCTAAGGTTCACTACTAGGGCCACGGTATGATCTTCTCTTTTTCATTGTATATACCATGAAAAACTCAAATGAATGTTTGCTAATGTTCATTTGAGTTTGTTTCATTTTTCTTTTGCATATTTGAGTTTCATGCATTGCATTGTACATGATAAAACTTTCAAAAATCATAAAAGTTTGAAAAATTTTGAGTAAAAAAACCCAAAAAGATTTTTTCATTTAGTTGCATTTCATTCACTTGTATACTGATTATATGTTGCACTTGTATGCTCATTATAGGTTGCATTTGCATTGTACATATGAGAACAATGATAGAATTACCTTGTAAGCATTTTCGACTTAGCATTCAATGTGAATCTCTTGATAATGCATTTATGCTTGTTCATGGTTTTCAAAGAAACATTCGGGCTTTCTTATTCGTTTTTACCACTCTTTGTTAACCCGAATGGCCATTCTCCTCTTTAGGATGGTTTTCCCACCTTAGCCTAAGTCTTTTTATTCAAACTCACATTGTTTACTTGAGTGAGGCCTTTTTTTGAAAGTGCATACACATGCAAAATCTTGAAAGATAGGAACGACAAAGATGGTCTTCCATTAGGCTAGTCTCTTGTACTTAAGGCTCGCAAACTAGGAGCGTATCGATGTTGTTCTCATTTGTGGTTGGGTTTTGGTAAGAGTCTTGAGAGAAAAAATAAAAGATATAATGGTTGAGTTCGGAAAGAATTCATAAGAAAATAAAAGGTTGCAAAAGGAAAAGAAAAAGGATACTCTAGGAAAACCGAGACGGTGAAAAGTAAGTCGGGGGGGGGGGGGGGAGGAGAGAATGTTTGCTAATGTTCATTTGAGTTTGTTTCATTTTTCTTTTGCATCTTTGAGTCTCATGCATTGCATTGTACATGATAAGACCTTAAAAAATCATAAAAGTTTGAAAAATTTCGAGAAAAAAAACCCAAAAAGATTTTTTCATTTAGTTGCATTTCATTCACTTGTATACTCATTATATGTTGCACTTGTATGCTCATTATAGGTTGCATTTGCATTGTAAATATGAGAACAATGATAGAATTACCTTGTAAGCATTTCTGACTTAGCATTCAATGTGAATCTCTTGATAATGCATTTCTATTACTAAAGTGAATCGTAGAAGAGCTTTTTTCTTTGCATCTTGATATCTTCGCTAGAAACTTATTGCTATTGTGGAAGGTTGCTTGACTTGATGCCAATTCTATATATTTTACTTTTAATTGAACTTAATCTTCTTGCTTAGAGCCTTGATATGCTTGTTCATTGTTTTCAAAGAAACATTCGGGTTTCCTTATTCATTTTTACCACTCTTTGTTAACCTGAATGGCCATTCTCCTCTTTAGGATGGTTTTCCCACCTTAGCCTAAGTCTTTTTATTCAAACCCACATTATTTGCTTGAGTGATGCCTTTTCTTGAAAGTGCATACACATGCAAAATTTTGAAAGATAGGAACGACAAAGATGGTCTTCTATTAGGCTAGTCTCTTGTACTTAAGGCTCGCAAACTAGGAGCGTATTGATGTTGTTCTCATTTGTGGTTGGGTTTTGGTAAGAGACTTGAGAGAAAAAATAAACGATAGAATGGTTGAGTTCAAAAAGAATCCATAAGAAAACCAAAGATTGCAAAAGGAAAAGAAAAAAGATGCTCTAGGGAAAGGTTAAGTTTAAAGAAGACTCTAAGTGTTTAAGGCAAAAATACTAAGTTCCATCCATAAGCTTGAAATCAAAAGTTAGAAAGTGTTTAAAAATCAAGGAGGATGCAAAGGAAAGAAAGAAAAAGAGTCTAGAAAAGAAAACCCCCTAAGAGTTTGCAAATGCGAAAGTATAGAATAAGGTTTGGTTCTCAACCATTTGATTTGTCTCAAAAGAAAGTATGTGAGATCATGTGTAGAACTTAGGTTTCAAAATGAGAAGGGTTTGGGTAGAATGGAAGTTCTTCTTTGTATGCATCAATTATTTATTTCTCCCTTACTTTTGCATGTTGTTTTGCATTACTATTCTTTGAGAGTAAGTCACTAAAAGTTTTGAACCGCCTTATCTTTACGTTTCATAGGCCTTTTTCTTACCATGGCGATTGAACTTGATTGATAGTCCCTAAGCAATACCGCACCTAAACACTTAATTGAATGTTACAGAATTGGTAGATAGGATGGCAAGCGGAAACTTAGTTTTGTAGTCTATAGGTAAACGATTGGAGTTGTGATCGGTGTGAAAAGAAAGATTGAGTAGAGATTCATTCATGTGACGACTATGTATTATCTTGAGACATGATGTTGAATTCTTTGTTAGATCCTTTTGATTTTGAGTTCTCACTTTCAAATCCATTCTTTGGTTTGTTCCTTCTTGTTTGCTTGAGGACAAGCAAAAAACAAGTCCGGGGGAGTTGTTGCATTCAATTTTAGCATTATTAGCATGCATTTTTCTTAGTTTTTTAAGTCTTGTCTTCCATTCTGTGTCTTTCTCTTCATTTCGAGTCTCATTTAGATTAGGTTGAGTCTTAGAGTCCTAGGCTTCTTTTCATGCATTTGCATTGCATTGTGAGTCCATTTCTGGTACAATGGAGGTCTAGGAGTATGAGGAACCAAATGGAGTAGGAAGAGCATCAAGGACAGTGAAGAAGGCTCAAGAATTTGTATGTGTTCATTTGATCGACCAAGGCAGCTTCCTGGATCGATCAAACGAACATAGAGCCAATGATGGAGAAATATCACATGGATCGATGTTGATTACTTGATGGATCGATCAAAAGAACACAGTGGCCAAAATGCATATGCAGTCCAAAGCAACTTAAAGATCATATCAGATGAAGGCCTTCCCGTTTCTAGCTTAATCTTAAATTTTCTGGTGGATAGGATATTGAGTTAGCTTCACGTGGGCGTTGGATTCAAATCATTCTAAGTTACAGTCCAAAAGTTATGGCCATTTTAGTGAGGACATGTCAGGCTGATCGATCATGGTTGCTCCATGGTTTTATCAAACGAACACCAGGGACTTTTTGGGACGAAAAACGTCAGTTTGATCAATCCTGTTGGCTAGATTGGTCGATCTCCCATACCCTTAAGAATGACGTATTAGGCACAAATCCGGGTTTGACCCGGTTTATCTCGGGTTTACCCAGTTCCTTTTCTCTTGACTATATATATGTTTAGACACATTAGAAACCCTAAGTGGGATTTGTTTTAGTATTTCTCTCTAATGTTTTGTACTTTGATTTTCTCGAATCTTTGATGGTTTATTGAATTTTTCGTAATCCTTTTTTATTTTTAATCATGTTTATTTCCTTATTTGCATTTTTTTGATTTTTGCTTTTCCCATGAGTGAGTAGTGATCCTATGGATTATGGGTTAAGTAGATTAGGCTGATTAGAAGTTGGGTTTAGGTGTATTAAACTTAGAATATAGATAATACTTTATTTGAGAAGCATCTAAAGATAGATTTGAAGTAGCTAATCAAATTCTAGAACATGGTCTTTTCACGCCCGAAAGGTGTTTGTGAAAATATCTAGGAGAATTTCAAATGAGCATTTCACATCTTAGCCAACTAACACTTGATGTTTAAGGTGATTTGTGGGTTTAGAGACTTGTACACATTGCTTCTTGATTCATTAATTGCAAACGAAAGTTTATGTTAATTAAAGGGATTAAGAAAGGAATTAGTACCACGAAAGTCGATTAGTCTTAAATTAGTGATCCTTGTCTTAGAAAGTGAATTGATTAGAGCTGTCTAGCACCAACATCCAATAGATAATTTAACCTAGTCAATTTCCTTAACCCATGATCCATATTCTATTTATTCGATTTCATCCACGTTTTTACTTGTTTGTTTGTTTCCATTTGCTTGTTGCTTGAAGTTAGTTTGTCTTGCTTTGGTTATTTGCATTCCTTTATCTTAGTTTGTTAACTTGTTTAGTAGCTTTATGTTTTTTGCATTTCACTTAGTTTATGTTATTTAGGGACTTAAAGAAAAACCCAAAACATCTATTGCCTTAACTTCTTAAGTGTTTTGTATTTTTATTGTCCTATCTAATTTTCTTGTGGAAGAATGACCTCTAAATGTTACAATGATATTGTCATGCACTTTTGGTTGTCGTTTAGAGATTAAAGCTTAGTAGTCATTTTGAGTTTTCAGTAAGACTTAAATTTTTCTATCACCACTGGTTTGAGGGTGATAAGGTATACCAACTTTGTGTTTCACCCCATTCTTTTTTAATAGACTCTCAAACACTTTGTTGAGGTAGCGGGTAAGACCTCTAATGCCGTGAGTGGAAATACATAGCTTGGTATCCAATCACTCTATGAAGTGTGAACCTCCATCGTTAATTACGACATGTGGGATACCAAATCTTGGAAAAATTATCGTCTTGAACATCCTCATCACTACTTTCATCGTTTGTGGGGCTGGTTATGGCTTCCACCCATTTAGACACGTAATCAACAGCAACAAGGATGTATTTATTCCCAAAGGATGAAGGAAAACGACCCATAAAGTTGATTCCCTATACATCAAAAACTTCAACTTCCTGAATAAAGTTTTGTGGCATCTCATTCCGCTTGCTGATATTCCCTTGTCTTTGGCAAGCAGTTGTTGGGGTCAGGTTTCACCCCATTGAGATCAACAAGTGAAAATGGCTAAGTAAGAATTATGCCTAGCTGAAGCTACGAAGAGCCCAATCTCCGAAGAGCCCAATCTCCGGAGAGCCGAATCATGACAACATGAGCTCATCGCAACCAAGCCACAAACAGCCTCTTTGAAACCAAGCCAGAGAGTTGAGCTCGGCAGAACCCGAGCCAAACTGAAGATAACGAGCTCGGCAGAATCCGAGTCGAACCAAAGACAATGGACTCGGTGGAACCCGATCTGGAGACTCATATCAGCTCGGAATTAGATGAAAATTTGTGATGAACAAGATCTTTGAGTTAGTTTTCCAATGGAGTTGGAATTATATTATTTGGTACTGTGGTTAGCAAGATAACCCCGATTTACTGAAGACATGTCAATCTGCCTCGAAGCTGAAGCAAGTGCAGAAATGAGTACACGAGCTCAGCTCGGGAAAGCATCGACACCGAGCACACGAGCTCGGCTCTGCAAAGTGACGAGCTGGCAAGCTTGTCAAAGCGACGAGCCGGCGAGCTTGGCAACACAACGGCGAGCTCGACAATACGGTGAATCGTCGAGCTCGACAATACGATGGCAAGCTCGACAATACGACGGCAAGCTAGGCAATACGGCGAGCCGGTGAGCTCGGCGAGCTCGGCAACACAACGGCGAGCTCGGCAACACGACGGCGAGCTCGGCAACACGATGACAAGCTCGATAATACGGCAAGATGGCGAGCTCGGAAACACGATGACGAGCTCATAAAATACGACGAGCCGGCGATCCCGGCGACGAAGCAGACACCTGAACAATCAAGGGCCGAGCCTCAGTCTGAAACAACCAAGTAGGCCGAGCCCAAGCTCACAATGGGTTTTATGGGCCGAGTTCAATGTTACAAAAGAACAGTTTTGGAAGGCCGAGCTCATGACAAAGGAACTTTGGTGGGCCGAGCTCAAAGGAAGTCTCATTGGAAGCTGAGCCCAGGTGTGAAGCCCACGATATCACAACCGACCTGCGAAAAGGAAAGTCCCGAAGAATTAGGAAGTTTTCCTTATCGTTTAGGAGTTGGGTTAACCGACTTAAACTAGTATATATATCTATGTACATCCCTTGAAAAGGGGATCCGGAACTTTTTACCTAGCAAAAACTCTACACTTTTTGATCTGTAATTTACTTAGCAAAACCCTAAGCTTTTTGCTCTAAAACACTTGTACTCTCTCTGCAACAGCTTTCTAAACAGCTTAATAAAAAACCATCTTTGGATCTTTGTGTTTTTGTGGTTCATACTCAGAAATTTCAGATCCCTTTAAAAGTCCTTAACAAATTTAGTTGTGCGGGTTTCGACTACCACAATTTGGCGCCGTCAGTGGGGACTTGAAATTTTCCTACTCGAAAAAATAACTATACGAACAATCCGAAGAAGATGACTGACGACAGAGATAGGCGAGCTGGGGAGCCGAAGGATACCGGAGCTGATGGATCCAGTGCAAAGAACGCACCATCGCATGTAGCTACGGAGGCGACCCCGGAGGTCCTAACTTAGATGAAGACCATGCTGGAGACACTGTTGAAGTAAGTGGAGAAACAAGAAAAACTCAACAACTCGATGAGGGAGAAGCTGGAGGCATTGGCAACGGAGAGTCGAGCGAGAAATCCACGAGCTAGAAGCTTGGGCTCGGGTATGCATCTGACCGGGAGAACGATGAGGCGATTCAACCTCAACCCTACGGCCCTCGATTTCTCCATGCCATGCGATGCACTGAGGACCCTAGGAAGATTACAACCGCAACGCCAATCCGACGAGCAAAATTTTGCGGCAGTTGAGTCAAACGTGACAGACCCAACCCGGCAAACTCAAGGAGCACGAGAAGCAAATGACGAACGTGATCAGCGTACCAACGACGGGTCTGCTCCAACAATCATTCGTGACGAGGAGAATCACGAAGAAAGAAACCAAAACATGGAGCGTCATGCCGATGGAGATATCGCCCCAACATCCATGGGAGTCCGAACCGGTGAAGTAGAAAATCCAAACCCAGTTAGGGAATTGGACGAAGAAGAAGAGAATCTCATGTGGGTCCAACAAGCATAGCTTGACGAGGAGAGAAGGGCGGCGATCCGAGCCCAGAAAGAAGAGATGTATGAGATTCGAGCTTCTTTGGATCGAGCTACTGCCGAGATACGAACCGTCCGATCCCAAATGCATTAGGCGACTAACAAGGTGCCAGAAATCGATCGTGTGTTTGAAGAAGCACAAAACACTCCGTTCACCACTTGAATAACAAAGGCAAAGTTTTTCGATCCCGGGAAAATCAAAGTTCCAGTCTATGAACGAACAACCGATCCTAAAGAGCACATCACGGCATTCATCATAGTGATGGGCCGAGCTAACTTCAAAGAAAATGAAAAGGAAACTGGCTATTGCCTTTTGTTTGTAGAACACCTCAAAGGTGCAACACTCCAGTGGTTCTCCAGACTAGAGATGAATTCCATCGATGATTTTCAGCAACTATCCACTGCCTTCCTAAAGCATTACTCCATATTTATGGACCGAGGGACCTCTGATGCTGACATGTGGACCTTGTCTCAAGGTCCAACATAAACTTTACGAAATTTCATTGGGAGATTCAAGACGGTGATGTCAAAAGTCGAAGGCATAAGCGACAAAGCCGCGATGCTTGCACTGAAGAAGTCATTGTGGTACGAGTCAGATTTCCGAAGATAGATTACTTTGAATGCACCTTCTTCGATCCAGGATGCGTTGCACCGAGCTGTGGATTTCGTAACTAATGAAGAGGAGATGAAAATTTTATCCCAAAAGTATGGAGGCGAAAATCAACAAACCGACCTTTTCAAGCTCTGAATGTTCCAAACAACAAGAGGAGTGATCAAGGAACCGGTTACATACAACACGAAGAAGGCTTCAGAGGAGCCCACAACTATCAACTAGGAGCAGGCCGAGACAACGATATGTGGAACACTTATGATGAAGATGCCTACTGCGAATAACATCATTATTACGGACACTCAACTGCGAATTATTAGAGTCTTGGCACAAGACTCACGGCAAAACTAGTGGCAGGAGAACTTGGTGACACTAGCAGCCTCAAAGATTTCGAACAAAAGGACGAAAGAGACTTGTCCGATCAGATTATACGAACTAGAGACACGGCTAAGAGAAGGAGGTAAACCGACGAGGAAACACAACAGGATTCCCGAAGAAGAATTAACATGATAATGGGAGGATCCCAATACTGCATGGATACGGTGTCCGCATTCAAGGTGTTCCAGCGCAAGGTGGATGTAAGCACCAACTGGTCACCACCCGTTAATCTACCAAATGATGTGATTTCGTTAGAGCAAAATGAAACAGTCGGCATTGACCAACGACATAACGATCCTCTCGTTATCGAACTGATCATAGGCGACCACGACATTGCCAAAGTGCTGATTGATACGGGAAGTTCCGTCGATGTTATTTTTCGAGAAACGTTAAAGCGTATAGAGATCAATCTATCCGAAGTTACAGAAATGCCAAAGCCACTGACCGAATTTTCAGGAGAAACAACGATGACACTTGGAACGATCAGACTACCCGTTCGAGCTGAATGAGTAACAAAGATCATAAAAATTTTGGTGGCAGATCATCCCGCGATATACAACGTAATCATGGGAGCCCCTTGGATAAATTCTATGAGAGTTGTCCCATCAACATACAACATGTGCATAAAGTTCCCGTCGCCAACGGAATCAAAACCATTCGTGGAAATTAGAAAGAGTCCTGAATTTGTCTTATGGCCGAGCATAAGCTCAGTAATCACGTAGCAAAATTTAGCACGAATACCAAGCAGCAGAAAGCCAAGCCAAACCAGCAACATGAGAACGAGCTACCTGACTTCAATTCAACCAGGAGTGTATGAGCTCGCTAATATGGTCGGCATTCCAGTACTAAGATCTCACAACGCAATGCATCTCAAGATATACTATCACTAAGGTATTTTACATGAACTATGGGGTGGCTTAATTCCTGCAAAAAGGAAACGTAGGCAGCTCATCTTCAGATGAGTTCAGCTGCCCCCTCCTTAAAAAAGGGGGAGTGGGTACGTATACTCGTATACTCCCATCTTTGTAATAGACTATATGTCTAATTAAAGCAAACTTTTCAAAGCTAAGGTCTTTAAATCACATCCTTCACGGATTACTAAACCCTTAACGAAACAGGCATCCCACTCACAACTTTTATGAATTATCCAAAGTCTTAACTAAACAGACATCTTATCTCACTCTCGTTGCTGCTGGCCACAACAACGAACTACTACATCCTTTATAGATCTAAACTATCACATCATTTGCGGATTAAAAGCGCGCAAATGCATCCGTAAACGCAAATACATATGTCCATTTTTCGAGTGGATACGTTTACGGAAATGCATCCGTAAACCAAAATGTTCATCTAAAACCCAACAAACGAATCGTAGGTCGCTATATACATATGTTCATTGTCGGTGCGGATACATTTACGGAAACACATCCGTAAACTGAAATGGTTCATCTAAAACCCAGCAACTAATCGTTGGTTGCAACATCTTAGAAACATAACACTAAAAGTATATCATTAGTGTGAGATACATAAACATGTTTCGTCTAAACCAAGATATCACGCATTTCTTAACACACTAGTCTTTAACATCTCAAAAACATAGTACTAAGCGTATGTCATTTAGTTTAACATACTTGAGCATGTTTTATCAAGATGGGCATATAAGTAGAAGCTACATCGTAGGCCCTTAAACCAAAGTCAATAATCAAAACTCAGCAATCACTCGCTCCCTAGCACACTGGTCTTTAACATCTTAAAACCCAGTAAACATCGCTTCATATCACACTGGAACTTAGCCACTCTACCCAGAGCTGCGAGTTACCCTAACATGCTTCGGCTAACTAATGTACAGCTCGTTACGACTATTCAATTTTCGGCAAGGCGCCCCTTGGAACTTGCCCCTTGAAAATTCTCAGGAAGCAACGCGAGAGTTTTGGTGCATCGCATTGTCACGATCATCTTGGCACAACATCTCAACAAAATGCCTCGTCACGTTCTCCTCGGCAAAATAACTCGTCATGTTTTCCTCGGCCAAAATGCCTCGTCAAGTACTCTTACAACGTAACGGTTCAGCGATCAAGGCAATGCATCGGGTCAGTAACATACCAACGGATCGGTTCGATAGTCTCATCGACCGGTCAGCTTGGCCACATTGCTAAAATAGTTTGGCATCCCATCTTACTCAACTGCTCGGCAATGTGATAAAAGAAACAGCTCGACAAGTTTTAAACGCAAATTCCAGCTCGGCACGTTAAAATATTAACAACTACCTACACCTCTTCACTATCATCACACCTCGGCAACATAAAGACAATGGCTCATCATCATCAAGGATCAGCATTGCTACAGTTCACTCACGTCCCAACTCAACAATAGGTTCAGAAGATTCATCTCAGCTTCGACTACTTTCACCTCGACACTATCATCGCTAATACTGCCGAGCTGGGGGGCTAACTGTGGGGTCAGGTTTCATCCCACTGAGATCAACAAGTAAAAATTGTTAAGTAAAAATTATGCCTAGCTGAAGCTACAGAGAGCCCAATCTCCGAAGAGTCCAATCTCCGGAGAGTCAAATCATGACAACATGGGCTCGTTGCAACAAAACCACAAACAGCCTCTTCGTAACTGAGCCAGTGACTTGAGCTTGGCAGAACCCGAGCCAAACTGAAGATAACGAGCTCGGCGGAATCCAAGCCGAACCAAAGACAATGGGCTCGGTGGAACCCGAGCTGGAAACTCATATCAACTCAAAATTGGATGCAAATTGGTCAAGAAAAGATCTTTGAGTTAGCTTTCCAATGGAGATGGAATCCTATCATTTGGAGTTGTGGTTAGCAATATACACTCAATTTACTGAAGACATGTCAATCTACCTCGAAGCTAAAGCAAGTCCAGAAATGAGCACACGAGCTCGGCTCGGGAAAGCATCAACACCGAGCACACGAGCTCGGCTCGGGAAAGCATCAACACCGAGCACACGAGCTCGGCTTGGGAAAGCATCGACACCAAGCACACGAGCTCGGCTTGGCAAACCGACGAGCTATTAAGTTCGTCAAAGCGATGAGCTGGCAAGCTTAGCAAAGCGATGAGTCGGCGAGCTCGGCAACACGACGGCGAGCTCGGCAACACGACGGCGAGCTCGGCAATATGGTGAACCGGCGAGTTCGGCAACACGATGGCGAGCTCTGCAACACGACGGTGAGGTCGACAATACATAAAGATGGCAAGCTCGGAAACACGACGACGAGCTCAAAAAATACGATGAGCCGGCGAGCCTGGCGACAAAGTAGACACTTGAACAATCAAGGGCCGAACCCCAGTCTGAAACAACGAAGTAGGCCGAGCCCAAGCTAACAATGGGTTTTATAGGCCGAGTTCAATGTTACGAAAGAACATTTTTGGAACGCCGAGCTCGTGACAAAGGAACTTTGATGGGTAGAGCTCAAAGGAAGTCTCGTTGGCATTTAATGTGTATTTCTTGATAATGCATCTCTATTACTAAGTGAATCATAGAAAAATTTTCTTCTTTGCATCTTGATCTCTTTGCTCAAAACTCATTGCTATTGTTAAAACTTGTTTGAATTGATGCCATCTCTACTTTATTAGACTTTTAATTGAACTTAATCTTCTTGTTTATGGCCTTTCGATCTTGATCATGGATTAACTTCTTCACATTCAAGTCATCTTATTCATTTTGCCACTCTTTAATGACTTGAATAGCCTATCTCCATCTTTGAGAAGGTATCACACCCTATCCTTTCTTTGAAACTTTTGCATTTAATCTTTAAGTGAGGCTTTTTCCTTGAGTGTTGGATATGTAAAATCTCGCAAGCATTAGAACGACAAGGATAGTTTCCAATTAAGGCTTGTTTCTTGTATCTAAAACTTGTCTTTAGGGAGGGAATTCAAAGAAAGAAAGTGTTTATATGTGTGAGTTTGAGATATGGGAAGTGAGGTAATAAAAGAGCGGTTGGGACATAGAAATTGGAAATGAAACCTTGTATGCCTAAATTGTTCTTTTCTTTCTTGCTTTTACAATTTGTCAAACACTCCTTTCATTGAGAGTTAACCACTAAAAACCTATTCAAACTCCTTCTTTCATTGTTCTTTAAGCCTTTCTCTTACCTAGCCAAATGAACTTGATCATTATGCCATGAACGAGACCACACCTAAACACTCTAATTGAATGTTAAAGAGATGCTTGATAGAAATCAAGTAGAAGCATAGCATTGTAGTCTAGAGGCAAAAGATTGAAGTTGCGATGGACGTGAAAAGAATGATTGAGTAGGGATTCACTTGCGTGATGATTATGTATTATCTTTAGGTATGATGTTAAATGCTTTGTTAGATCCTTTTGGTTTTGAGTTCTCACTTTCAAATCTCTTCTTCGGATTGTTCTTTCTTGTTTGCTTGAGGACAAGCAAATGACAAGTTCGGGGGAGTTGATGCATTCATATTTTAGCATTCTTAGCATGCATTTTTCTTAGTTTTCAAAGTTATTTGTCTTGCATTTTGTGTCTTTCTCTTCACTTTGAGTCTCATTTAGATTAGGTTGAGTCTTAGAGTCCTAGGCTTCATTGCATGCATTTGTATTGCATTTTAAGTCTATTTCATGTACTTTGGAGGCTAGGAAGCAAAGGGAACCAAGTGGAGTTGAAGGAGCATCAAAGAGAGTGAAGAAAGCACAAGAATGCATCTGTGTCCATCTGATCGACCAAGACTGCTCACTGAATCGATCAAACTGGTCGATCAAACGAACACAGTGACCAAAATGCAGATGCAATCCTAAGCGACTTAACGATCATGTAAGATGAAAGCCTTCCCGTGCCCATTTTAATCTGAAACTCGGTTGGAAGATAGGAAATTAAGTTAGTTTCACGTGGGCATTGAATTCAACTCATTCCGAGTTACGGTTCAAAAGTTATAGTCAATTTAGTGAAGACATGTCAGGCTGGGTGACCAAGACTGCTCACGGGATCGATCCTACTTGCCAGATAGATCGATTAAACTGGTCGATCAAATGGACACCATAGACTCTTTGGCTTGAAAAATGTCATTATGATTGACCAAGATGTCTCCCTGGATCAATCAGATGGACCCTACGGATTGATATTTTTCTGCACAAATCCGGGTTTGACCCGGTTCTTTTTTCTTATCCTATATAATGTTTTAAGAGCCATCCTAAATTAAATGGAGCTCAAAATGAAGAGAAAGATGCAAAATGCAAGTCAAATGTCTATAAAACTAAGGAAAATACAAGCTAAGAAATGCTAAAATACGAGTACATCAGTAATAGAGTCCCGAATGACTATCTTAGATGTCACATCTTCACTTTCTCTTTGGCGGATAGGTCTAAAATAGTCATTCGGTACTCCATTAGCACTAGTGATACTGCATAGATCTTCAAAATAGTAAACATGGTCCAAAGGATTCTCTTGGAGGAAACCATGAAACGGATTTTGCTTCACTATGGCGATAACTCGTGGTTTTATCTCAAAGTATTGATCTTATGGTGGTGTGGGATGGACTTGATTTCGATCCTTGAGAAGTATTGGTGTTGAATCGAAGTCTCCAATGGTCTCATGATTAGGCGCCAGCCATTGGATATCATGAGCTTGTTGTGCAAACCATCGAGAAGTAGTCCTAGTCCGACTTGTGGAGTAGGATTTTGGACCCCATCACGAGGTTGTTAGTCAATGGGGTTTGCTCCAAGGGGTTGAGGAGGACGTGTTGGCTGCTGGTCTTGAATGATCTCAGCCATAATTACTCAATTATGTCCCTGAAACAATCAAAAGTAAAGACAAATAAAAACTAAATCAACAATGTAAACGAAAAACGTGTTAGGCTATATTCTAGTCCAACACTTGTAGAGAAACTATAAAAGATCCCCGGAAACGGCGTCAAAAACTTGATGTAGTGAGTCTTAAACCAAATTAAACTAACTGCAAGTGCACAACAATCACAATAGCATAAAAGGGATCAAATCCACATGGACATTACGTTGTACTACAAATCTATCTAAAAAAAAAAAATATTTAGTTTTTGGTTTCTAATGAATAAAGCCACAAAATAAACTAAATAAAACCGATTAAAATTTAGTAAGGAAAAGCGTTAGACAATAGGTTAATCGCAAAGATTCATAAATCATAAACTATCTAGCAAATTTCAGGGATTTTATAGGAACCGTTCTAGAACTCAAATCACTTAGGTATAATTTTTCTACTCCCGTGGCTCAAATTACTATATGTTTTAACAACCTAATAGACTCAACTCTCGCAGGTTGAAAACATGTATTAATTCGTTCGAGATTCAATTGTCCACAATACCCCATAACTCAACTTTCGCAGGTTATGACGTATTACTCATTAAATACTAGTTCAGGCATTATAACAAGCTTTTGGAGAGTATATTATCCCAAGGTATGATGCTAGTTGATCAGAAAAGCATGCAACATTACGAGCAAGTAAAGATGAAGAAATCTTTAGATTTTTCCTTAATTCATTCGATAAAAGCATAATAATTCATTAACACATTGAATACCTAAAACCTAACAATATGACTACTCAAAAATCATCACAAACAGTAAGAAAAGAGATAAATAAGTATTCATATTCATAAATAAAAATTGAAACAAGAAGAGTTTAAGAAATTTTCTCTATATGAAGATACAAAGGTGAGATCTTCTCCCCGAAAACTTTTGAATCAAATTCTATGAATAACTATGATAAAAACGTGACTATTGTGTTTAGGGTGATAATATGTGGTTGCTTATGATGGCTTATGTTGAAGAAGAGGCTAAAAACAAGTATATATAGGCCTAGAGTTCATTAGGGTTTGTTGGGGTCAGTTTTCACCCCATCGAGATCAACTGCTAAAAATACTAAGTATGGGAAAAAGCAGGAGACGAGCCAACACCCCTGTTGGTTCGGAAGCAGGGAGAATTGGTGACGAGCCAAACTTGGCTCGGCATCATGGAGAAATGGTGACGAGGCAAACTTGGCTCGGCAGCATGAAGCAGAAGGAGACGAGCCAAACTTGGCTCGGCAGCATGAAGCAAAAGGAGACGAGCCAAACTTGGCTCGGCAGCATGAAGCAGAAGGAGACGAGGCAAACTTGGCTAGGCAATGGAAAAAGCAGGAGACGAGCCAACACCCCTGTTGGTTCGGAAGCAGGGAGAATTGGTGACGAGCCAAACTTGGCTCGGCATCATGGAGAAACGGTGACGAGGCAAACTTGGCTCGGCAGCATGAAGCAGAAGGAGACGAGCCAAACTTGGCTCGGCAGCATGAAGCAGAAGGAGACGAGCCAAACTTGGCTCGGCAGCATGAAGCAGAAGGAGACGAGCCAGACTTGGCTCGGCAGGCGTGAAGAAGTGAGTGATGAGCCAACACCCCTGTTGGCTAGGCAGCAGGAAGAAGTGTGCAACGAGCCAACATCTTGGCTAGGCAGCAGGGTGAAATGGTGACGAGCCAACATCTTGGCTAGGAAGCAGGGTGAAATGGTGACGAGCCAACATCTTGGCTAGGCAGCAGGAAGAAGAAGTGACGAGCCAATATCTTGGCTAGGCAGTGGAATGAGTAGGAGACAAGCCAAATACTTGGTGACGAGCCAACATGTTGGCAAACCAGCAGAACGGTGATGAGCCAACATGTTGGCGAACCAAAACCCTCAGCTCGGCATCAAGGAGAAAGGGGCGACGAGCCAGCCCATCGATGATCCAACAAAGCAACAAGCCCAATGTCTTAGATAGAATGAGGCAATGAGCCGCAAGACATTGGTGGGCCGAGGCGATGAGGCAAGGAAAGAAACCCATGAAAACCATAGAGGAAATTCCGAAGAATAAGGAAGTTTTCCTTTCTCGTTTAGGAAGAAACCTAGCCGACCTATTTGTGTATAAATAGACAATGTACCTCTTTGAAAAGGGGATCCGAAAATTGACCTAGCTAAACGCTTATTACTTTAGAAACAGCTTTCGAAACAGCTTGAATAAAATTTCCATCTTTGGATCTCAGTTTCTTGGTTTCTTTACATAGAAGTTTGTCGAATCCCTAAGTCTCTTTACAAGTTTTGGTTGTGCGAGTTTCGACTCCCACAATTTGGCGCCGTCTGTGGGGACACTACTCAAACTTTCTGACACCTTAGAACCACTTAATACGAGATCTGAAGCGATGACTACCGACGGAGACCGAAGCGGTGACGATGCGAGCAACACCGGCGTCGATCCTCCTAGGACAGGAACCAATCTGCCTCCAGCGAACACGGATGGCACCACAGAAACTCTAACAGAATTGAAGAACATGATGACCGCATTGCTGAAAAAGGCCGAGGAGCAAGACAAGCTGAACAGCTCGCTAACAGAGAGAATTGAGTCACTAGTAACCGATAGCCGAGCCAGAAACATACGATCTGGAGGAGTCGGCTCAACTATGAACCCACCTGTTAGCGGAATAACCAGGCGGCTTGGCCTTAACCCGACGGCCCTGGATTTTTCAACACCGCGCGACGCACTAAGGACTTTGGGGGGATTACCACCGTCACATCCAACAAACGAGCAGGCGCCCCCGGCTGACCCAAGGCGCGAGAGGAACCAGTGATGGATATGACTTACGCACCAACGTTGGATCGGCTACAGCAATCGTCCTTGACGAAGAAGGAGACCACAACGCATAAAATCTTGCTGACGAGGGATTCGCACCAGCAACAACAGAACCCCGAGCCAGCGAAGGCAATATTAACCTAAACCGAGCCAGGATTCGGCAGAGGAAGAGGAAAATCTCCTCTGGGACCAACGAGCGCAGTTTGTTGATGAACCAAGAACGACGAGCCGAGCCCAGAGAGAAGAGTTGGACAAAATCCGAGCCTCATTGTTTCGAGCCACTGCTGAGATGAAAGCCGTCCGATCCCAGGTACACAAGGCAACCAGTAAAGTCCCAGAGATTGACCGCATATTGGAAGAAGTGCACAATACACCGTTTACAGCCCGAATTACCAAGGCAAGGGTCTCCGACCCAGGAAAGATCAAAGTCCCAGTCTACGAAGGGACAACCGACCCAAAGGAACACATAACGGCGTTTATCATAGCAATGGGCTGAGCCAATTTTAGAGAAAAGGAGAGAGATGCCGGTTTCTGCTTGGTATTTGTGGAACATCTAAAGGGTGCAGCCCTCCAATGGTTTTCAAGATTAGAGCGGAACTCCATTGATGATTTCCAGCAGCTATCAGCCGCCTTCTTGAAGCACTACTCCATGTTTATGGATCGAGGAGCCTCAGATGCCGACCTATGGACATTGACTCAAGGGCCTACGGAGACATTGCGAAGCTTCATAGGGAGATTTAAAGCAGTGATGTCAAAAGTTGAAGACGTCAGTGACAAGGCCGTTGTGCTCGCCTTAAAAAGGGCTCTGTGGTACGAATCCGAATTCCGAAAAGAGATTGCTCTGAACACACCAATATCAATCCAGGACGCACTGCACCGAGCCTCAGATTTCATAGTCAACGAAGAAGAGATGAAGGTTTTGTCTCAGAAGTATGGACCCGCCAAAGTGACGAACCATTCTTTCCAAATGCCGAGCCAACCTCCCCATAAGAAGAGTATTCAAGGAAACGGGTATGTACATCACGAGAAACCTAATTTTGGAGGAGCCCATAACTACCAGGTGGGAACGAGCCGAGGTAAAACGTCCTGGAACACTTGGACACGGAGTCAAAGTTCGTACGACGAAAAAGCTTACTGCGAATTTCATCATATGCACAGTCATTCAACTGCCAATTGCCGAACCTTGGGAATGAAGCTTGCGGCAAAGCTGGTAGCCGGAGAACTCGGTAGCGCAGTCAGCTTAAAGGACTTCGAGCAAGAAGGCGAAAAAGATCAGCCGAACCAGATAAGTCAAAATGATGATATACCCAAGCGAGGAAGACGAGATGACGAGGCGACGCAGTCAGGTTCTCGAAGGAGAATAAATATGATAATGGGTGGATCACAATACTGTTCGGACACGGTGTCTTCAATCAAAGCTTTCCAGCGGCGAGCCGATGCGAGTGTAAACTGGTCAGCACCCTCCAAACTTCCCAACGATGTTATCTCGTTCGAAGAAAGGGAAACCACCGGCATCGACCGACCACATAACGATCCCCTCGTGATAGAATTGATCATTGACGATTGCGACGTCGCCTGAGTTCTGATAGACACAGGAAGCTCCGTAGATGTGATCTTCCGGGAAACTCTCAGAAGGATGAACATTGACCATTGAAAAAATCACAGCCGCGCCGAAGCCTTTAACTGGATTCTCGGGAGAGACAACCATGACCCTTGGAACAATAAAACTCTCTGTCCGAGCTGAATAGGTAACCAAGATAGTGGAGTTTTCAGTTGCAGATCATCCTGCGATCTACAATGTGATCATGGGCACACCCTGGATAAACTCGATGCGAGCTGTACCATCGACCTATCACCTCTGCATCAAATTTCCGACCCCTGGGGGAATCAAAACAATATGGGGAAACCAAAAAGAATCCCGCATATGTTTCCTAGCCGAACACAAACTTAGGAACCCCGTCACAGAAACCACCACCAGGAGAAAGAAGATGAAGACTGACAGGGAACCCGAGAAGGAGTTGGCAAAACTCTTGTAGCAATTACAGATCACGGAGGATTGCGAGAGGGAAGGCAAACCAACTTGCGACCCCGTCGTCTCGGTGAACATAGATGGCGATCACCCAGAACGCTGTGTCGAAATAGGGGCCGAGCTGAAAGATCCAATAAGGAGAGAGCTGGTTTCTTTCCTTAAAAAGAACCTACACACCTTCGCATGGGAAGCTGAAGATATGCCCGGCATCAGCATCAACGTAATGTGCCACGAGCTGCACGTGGACCTAACCTTTAAACCCGTCAAACAGAAAAGGCGAAAACTTGGTCCGGACAGAGCACAAGCAGTGAATGACGAGGTAGAACGATTACTACGTGTGGGATCAATAGTCGAAGCAAAGTATCCGGACTGGCTCGTTAACCCTGTGGTGGTTAAGAAGAAAAATGGGAAATGGCGTGTATGCGTGGATTTCACCGACTTGAACAAAGCCTGCCCCAAAGACAGCTTTCGCTGCCGCATATTGATCGATTGGTGGAAGCGACAGCAGGCAACAAACTCCTTTCATTTATGGATGCCTTCTCCGGATACAACCAAATCCTAATGAACCCAGACGATCAAAAGAAGACGGCGTTCATCACGGACCGCGGGATATACTGCTACAAAGTCATGCCGTTCAGCCTAAAAAATGCTGGAGCCACCTACCAGCGATTAGTAAACCGAATGTTCGCTGGCCAACTGGGGAATACAATGGAAGTTTACATAGACGACATGCTGGTGAAGTCTTTAGAGGAGAAGGATCACGTAGCTCACCTGGAAGAATGTTTCAAGCAACTGAATCTACATAACATGAAGCTGAACCCAACCAAGTGCAGATTCGCGGTCACGTCTGGAGAATTCCTTGGATATCTGGTCACCCACCGTGGAATTGAAGCCAATCCGAAGCAGATTGATGCGCTCGTACGGATGGCGTCGCCGAAGAAAAAACGCGAAGTCCAGAGGCTAACTGGACGGGTCGCCGCGCTGAATCGTTTCATCTCTCGGTCAACTGATAAATGTTTGCCTTTCTACGATACGCTACGTGGGAACAAGAAGTTTGAATGGACAGAAAAATGCGAGCAGGCGTTTCAACAGCTGAAAGAGTACCTAGCCAGCCCTCCAGTACTTACGAAACCAGTAGAAGGCGAGCCACTGTTTCTATACACGGCCGTTTCGGCCACGGCGGTAAGTGGTGTACTCATCAGGGAAGAGCGCAGCGAGCAGAAGCCAATTTTTTATGTTAGTCAAACTCTCACCGACGCTGAAACACGGTATCCACAGATGGAAAAGCTGGCATTGTCTGTGGTAATGTCCGCTCGAAAACTGAGACCATACTTCCAGTCACATTCGATTGTGGTTTTGACTACCTTCCCACTACGATCCATCTTGCATAGCCCTAGCCAGTCCGGGAGATTGGCAAAGTGGGCAATAGAGCTGAGCGAATATGACATCGAATATCGAAGCAGAACCTGCGCCAAATCTCAAGTCCTAGCCGACTTCTTGATAGAACTCCCAGAGGAAGTGATAGAAGAGCCGGCTCCGAGCACAATATGGAGGCTTCACGCGGATGGATCATCATCAAAACAAGGATCCGGAGTGGGAATACGGTTAACCTCTCCAACAGGCGAAATCCTCGAGCAGTCATTCCGCCTGGGTTTTCGTGCATCTAATAACGAGGCAGAATATGAAGCTTTGATAGCTGGAATGAGACTTGCTCTTGGACTCAAGGTTTCGCACGTCCAAGCCTACTGCGATTCACAGCTGGTGGTCAACCAAGTTAGCGGCGAGTACACAGCCAGAGACGACCGAATGGAAGCTTATCTAAAGATTGTCAAAGGACTGGCTGCACAGTTCGAAGAATTCACATTAACACGGATACCACGCGGGGAAAATACTTCGGCAGACGCGCTAGCAGCACTCGCATCCACCTCCGATCCGGACTTGAAAAGAATAATCCCTGTGGAATTCATCAAAAACCCAAGTATCAGCCTATCTGACACCGTGAACGCGGTCACTCGCTCTCAAACAGTTGTTCGAGCCGGAGGAATATCTGGGCCAAGCCTTGCAGAAAAGGGCAGCATCGACACCGCCAATCCGGATGACCAGAACGTGACGCCACCATTGGAAGACAAGGCAATTGAAATAGGGGAAGAACCTGAAACGGAGCCTCCGGCCGAAAGTGAAGTAGCGAACATGGAGGAAGACCCACAATAAACAGAAACGGACTACGGATGCGACAAAGAATGGATGGGAGCAATTCGCGTATACATCATGGACGGCGAGACACCATCAGATAAGTGGGCTGCTAGAAAACTCAGAGCTCAAGCTGCTCGATATGTTCTCTTAGATGGAAACGTCTTCAAGTGGAGATTCTCAGGACCACTGATGGCTTGCGTCGAAGGTGCCGAAGCAAGAAACATCATGGCAGAGGTCCATAGTGGCTCGTGTGGCAATCACTCCGGTGGAAGAGCCTTGGCGATCAAGATCAAGCGTCATGGATACTATTGGCCAACGATGGTGGAGGACTGTGAAAAGTTCTCTGCCAGGTGCGAAAGATGCCAACGACATGCCCCAATGATTCATCAACCTACGGAGCTGCTATCATCAATCTCAGCGCCCTACCCTTTCATGCGCTGGTCAATGGACATCGTCGGGCCTCTGCATAGGTCCAAACAAAAGAGGTTCTTGCTGGTTTTGACAGATTACTTCTCAAAATGGATAGAAGCAGATTCTTACGCCAATATAAAGGATGCCCAAGTCAAAAATTTCGTCTGGAAAAATATCTTATGCCGACATGGAGTTCCCTACGAAATTGTTACGGACAACGGCTCGCAATTTATCTCTACAAGGTTTGAAGCCTTCTGCGAAAAATGGAAGATACGACTCAGCAAGTCTACGCCACGCTACCCACAAGGGAATGGACAAGCAGAGGCAGTAAACAAGACCATCCTGGATGGATTGAAAAAACGCCTTGATGCAAAGAAGGGATGCTGGGCAGATGAACTCGAAGGAGTATTATGGTCGCACCGAACCACTCCGCGACGTGCCACTGGAGAAACACCCTTTGCTCTTGTCCATGGTACCGAATGTGTCATCCCAGCCGAGGTCCAATTCCCTGGAGTCTACCGCAGACTTCTTTCTGGACAGGAAGGACTGAATCACCTCATGCTACTCGATGACTTGGACTTGGTTAACGAACGAAGGGATCAGGCACTAGTTCGGATTCAGAATTATCAACAGGCAGCAGCTAAGTATTACAACACCAACGTCAGAAGTCGCAAGTTCAAAGAAGGTGATCTGGTTCTCCGCAAAGTTTTTCAGAACACAGCCGAAACAAACGCTGGCAAACTAGGAGCAAACTGGGAAGGACCCTACAAAATCACCAAGACAGTCAGACCCGGAGTATACGAGCTCTCAAACATATCTGATATTCCGGTACCAAGATCTTGGAACGCAATGCACCTAAAGAGGTATTACCACTAAATCACTTCACATGAACTACGGGACGACTTGATCCCTGAAAAGGGTACGTAGGCAGCTCATCTTCGGATGGGTTCAGTTGTCCCCCTCCTCAAAAAGGGGGGGGGGGGGGGGGGGAGTGGGTACGTATACATGTATACTCCCACACCTCGCATCATTCTTTAAAGGTAATAACTTCAAACTTTTTCTAGCACAACTCGTCATTTAGTCGACACAAGTTACATCCTTACATCCTTCATGGATATTCTTCACCTCGTCCGTTGCTGGCCACAACATGACGAACGGCCACATCCTTTATGGATTTTAACCACTATCTCTATACGGGATAGGGTTCTCAACACCCTCTTACGGGTATAAAAGCGCGCAATACAAATCCTGACCGGGTATATCCTGGTCTAATATCCGAAAGGTATATCCTGGATGATATTCTTACAAGTTTATCTTTGAGAGGGACCCGTAAGTCGAAAACTCGCAAGTCTTAACACTCAAATTAAACTCTAAAACCCAGTAAACACCTCCTGGTACACTGGTCATAAACATCTCTGAAACATGAATACTAAACCTACCGGTTAGTATGAGATTTTAAAATATGTTTCATCGTCAAAAGAACGGGAATGTAAGCCGGAACACCGCAAACCCTAAACTGATAACAAAGCACTCAATACAAAGACAACCATGCTTCAACTAAACAAAATATTTCGCAGTGTCACATCGGAGCAAAAGTCAGAGATTACTTGAGCAAAAACATGAACGGAAAACCCAAACAAAGAGTCACACTTACAAACAAGCAATCACTACAAAAAGGTGGATAAAGCCGTCCAGGCACTTAGGTTCATAAAACAAAAGAAGAGTTTCGAGTTGACGGAGCATGGGTCAGTTGAGAGGATCCAGCTCGGTAGCCTTCTCCTCGGCAAGCGCAGCAACTCCCGGTGCACCGACATTGGAGCCGACAAAATCTACAACTCCAACCTTTGCTGCTGCATTCTCTACTGGCTCGCTCCCAAGGAGGGTGTCCACAGAGTCAGAGGAAACCGGCGAAAGCATCAAATCCTTCTTCAGCTCGGCCTCAATTCTCTCGAATTCATCAGTCGCGTCGGCTAAATCGACCCTCCACCCTGCCAACTTTGCCGCCTCGGAGTCCAGAGCAGGCGCATCATCTTTTTGCAGTATCTCGAGCAACTGCAGGTTGCTGTCAACTTGGGCTAAGTCAAACTCCTTCTCCTTTGCGGTCTTCAGCTCCTCAATACTCTTCTCAATTTTGGCTAGCCGCTCCCGATACTTCTCTGACGCCTCTCGGGAGCGTATACATGTATACATGTATACTCCCATGTATACATGTATACATGTATACTCCCACACCTCGCATCATTCTTTAAAGGTAATAACTTCAAACTTTTTCTAGCACAACTCGTCATTTAGTCGACACAAGTTACATCCTTACATCCTTCATGGATATTCTTCACCTCGTCCGTTGCTGGCCACAACATGACGAACGGCCACATCATTTATGGATTTTAACCACTATCTCTATACGGGATAGGGTTCTCAACACCCTCTTACGGGTATAAAAGCGCGCAATACAAATCCTGACCGGGTATATCCTGGTCTAATATCCGAAAGGTATATCCTGGATGATATTCTTACAAGTTTATCTTTGAGAGGGACCCGTAAGTCGAAAACTCGCAAGTCTTAACACTCAAATTAAACTCTAAAACCCAGTAAACACCTCCTGGTACACTGGTCATAAACATCTCTGAAACATGAATACTAAACCTACCGGTTAGTATGAGATTTTAAAATATGTTTCATCGTCAAAAGAACGGGAATGTAAGCCGGAACACCGCAAACCCTAAACTGACAACAAAGCACTCAATACAAAGACAACCATGCTTCAACTAAACAAAATATTTTGCAGTGTCACATCGGAGCAAAAGTCAGAGATTACTTGAGCAAAAACATGAACGGAAAACCCAAACAAAGAGTCACACTTACAAACAAGCAATCACTACAAAAAGGTGGATAAAGCCGTCCAGGCACTTAGGTTCATAAAACAAAAGAAGAGTTTCGAGTTGACGGAGCATGGGTCAGTTGAGAGGATCCAGCTCGGTAGCCTTCTCCTCGGCAAGCGCAGCAACTCCCGGTGCACCGACATTGGAGCCGGCAAAATCTACAACTCCAACCTTTGCTGCTGCATTCTCTACTGGCTCGCTCCCAAGGAGGGTGTCCACAGAGTCAGAGGAAACCGGCGAAAGCATCAAATCCTTCTTCAGCTCGGCCTCAATTCTCTCGAATTCATCAGTCGCGTCGGCTAAATCGACCCTCCACCCTGCCAACTTTGCCGCCTCGGAGTCCAGAGCAGGCGCATCATCTTTTTGCAGTATCTCGAGCAACTGCAGGTTGCTGTCAACTTGGGCTAAGTCAAGCTCCTTCTCCTTTGCGGTCTTCAGCTCCTCAATACTCTTCTCAATTTTGGCTAGCCGCTCCCGATACTTCTCTGACGCCTCTCGCCTCGCTGCCTTCTGGGCCTTTTTAACATCTGCCTCATGCAGGGCTCGAGAAGTGACGAGCTGCCGTTTCAGAGACTCAATTTCAGCAGCTTTTTCTGCTTAGAGCGGTCCAGCCTCATCGCCAGGTCACCTGTTTTGTCCCACTCATCCTTGAGATACGCCTTCTCCTTCTCAAGGGTCTCAATCCGAGCTGAGGCAGTTGTCAGTTCGTCAGCATGTTTTCCCTCCAGCTCGGCAACCTTATCTTTGAAGAAAGATGCGTCCTTGCGGGCATCTTCGATCCGGCGCCTGTCCTTCCGTATGTCATGCTCGAAAGCGGCAACGATTTTGTTGATAGAAGCGACGAACTGGTCACAAGAAGAAGTAGTCAGTACTTAGTCATTTTACTCAAAACAAAACAAAATAAGCAGTCTCGAAACATACCTTGGTGCCTCGGAGCGACATGTCAGCATATAGGTCGCCGTGAGAAAGCACATCAAGAGGCGGCAACCTGTCTCCCAAACAACGAACCTGCGAGAACAGAGTCGCTGAGGCTGTCTCATCGTTACATATCGGCTCGGCTCCGTCGTGTGTAAATGCTTGCACCGGCTCGTCAAGAATAGGATCGGCAGGCTTATGGCGTTTTCTTCTCTCCTGCTTCTCCTTAGCTTTTCCTTTATCAGCCTCGGGACGTTTACTAGGAGTTTGCCTCTTGCTCCCATTGTGTTGAGATAGGGCCGAGGCAGAAGGCCTGACAACCGAGACAATAGCCGAGACCACTTCCCTAGGCTCGGCATCGAAAACCGGAGGCTCGGGAAGAAGATTTTGCTTCACCTCAGCAATAGTCTGGTCAACCATCTCTGCAGTTGGCTCGGTATTTTGTTCAAATGTGCCAGGCGCTTCGTCGGCTTGGGTTGCTGCTTCTTTCGCTTTCTCCTCTTTCAGCGCCTGCCTATCACGGATCGTCAATCTTTTTCCCATGTTTTTTCTTGGAGGACTCGGCAATGGAGATTCAGACTCCGAGCTGTCGGACACTTCGACTCCGGCAAAAGTGGCTCGGGCTTTTTCAACTCTTTTTAGGGAAAAATGTTTTTCCCAATGGCACCTTCTCTCGGCAAGTGTGCTCCGAAGCGCAAGTGTATCTTCTGGGTAACGAGGGAGAACCCGCCGAACTGCAAAAGCAAAAAAAAAGAATTGGTCAGCTCGCTACGAAGTGAAACTTTAACCAATCTCCTGAAGGGTCTACGGCTCGCCCACCAATATTTCCCCACTCCGACTTGACATAATGGAGGCTCTCGGCTTCGACCGTAGCATCATTGATAGGAACGAAGAAGAAATAGTGCCCCCAATCACCGTCTTTGCTCCGAAAGCCTTCAATGATTTTTCTTTGTTTCTTATTGGAGATGTAGTAGGCATTGGAGTTTTTAATCTTCCGGAACTCAAGAAACTGCCGGAGGTGGGAGATGCGAACGGTCACGTCACACTCATAGCTCCTAACCAAAGTCCCAACTAGGTGACGCATCCCGCGAGGCGTAATTTGGCTCGGCGCTAACCCATGCTTGTATAAAAAGCGGATGATCAAGCTAGGGATCGGAAACCAGAGCAGACAACCGTAGAAGAAGCACTCATAGAGAGTGAAATATCCAGGCGGTGGAGATTTGGCTCGGTCTGTTGGAGCAGGAACAACTAATTCGACACCTTCTGAAATGTGGAATCGATGCCTTAATGCCTCCAAGGACTCGGCAGTACATAAAGACGAACCAGGCGGATCGGGTCGTCTCCTGGGAGCTTTTCTCTTAGACTTTTGCCTCGTCGACGTGCTAGCCTGGTGGCTCGCAAACAATCTCTCCAACCGTATTTTTTCTACCTCGTCGATGACGTATTCGTCTGGTTCGGCTTTAAACTCTTCGAGAGCCCTTTGTATCAAGGCTGCCTCGGCATCCGCCTCGGCATCAAATGCTTCGTCTATCAGAGATGGGACAACAATCTGCAGTTGACCCCGCGGAGAACTAGGCCCAGCTGGCTCGGAAACCTCTGGAGATAAAACCATCTTTCGACCCAGCAGTGAAGCAGAAGTTGCCGAACCAATAGAATCTTCAAGCTCGGCGATATGAGACATTGAGGATTTTGGCTCGGCGATATAAGATCGAGGAATTTGGCTCGGAAACAAACTGAACACTTAGCAAAAATTTGGAAATAATTTTGGCTCGGAGACACACTCGACACGAGTAATTTTGGCTCGGAGATAGAGAAGATCAAAACAGCAACGCGATACGAATAAGGACGGGTCGGAAAACTCAAGCACCCACCGTGGAAGTTTGAAGATGGCTCGGAGAATGCAAGATCTCGCCGGAAGAATTTGAAGGTGGATCGGAAAATGCAAGAAGACGCCAAGCCACGTTTGAAGATGGGTCGGAAAATTCAATAGTGGCGGCGGCGGAACAGAAGAATCGATGAAACCCTAGCCAACTACTTAAACAAAAAAAAGAGAAAAGAGGAGAGAGAAGAGAGCTACCTGGTTTTTCGGAAATGAAGAGAAGTGAGTTATAAGGAAGTGAGACAAAGATCTGAATATAAAGAAGCATGGAATTACAGCGCGTGACGCCACGCAGCCTCGGGAACATGCGAAATGCTTACAGTTCCCAATAAAGTTGTAATCATGAACAGAGACACTTCAAGCCAACATTACTGCCGAGCCAAAAACACATCACTTATTGGGATGGTTCGGCAGCATATCAGAAGAAGACGGCTCGGTGAAATAACAATCTAAGCCGAAACAGCTCGGTCAAACGAATGATAAGTTGGCTCAGCAGCATGACAATGGTGTCGGTTCAGCAATATAAAAACAAATATATCACATGCCAAAGTGGCTTGGCAACGCAATCGAAGATGAATCAGCAACACGTCAAGGGGTTTGGCTCGGTGATAAGATACTCCAGTGTTGGCTCGGAAATAAAACACCTTGGTAACACTCAGTTCGGCTCGGCATGTGTCAATAATGCCCGGATGACAGCTTCACCACAAAGCTGGCTCGGCAGCATGAAGCAGAAGGAGACGAGGCAAACTTGGCTAGGCAATGGAAAAAGTAGGAGACGAGCCAACACCCCTGTTGGTTCGGAAGCAGGGAGAATTGGTGACGAGCCAAACTTGGCTCGGCATCATGGAGAAACGGTGACGAGGCAAACTTGGCTCGGCAGCATGAAGCAGAAGGAGACGAGCCAAACTTGGCTCGGCAGCATGAAGCAGAAGGAGACGAGCCAAACTTGGCTCGGCAGCATGAAGCAGAAGGAGATGAGCCAGACTTGGCTCGGCAGGCGTGATGAAGTGAGTGACGAGCCAACACCCCTGTTGGCTAGGCAGCAGGAAGAAGTGTGCAACGAGCCAACATCTTGGCTAGGCAGCAGGGTGAAATGGTGACGAGCCAACATCTTGGCTAGGAAGGAGGGTGAAATGGTGACGAGCCAACATCTTGGCTAGGCAACAGGAAGAAGAAGTGACGAGCCAATATCTTGGCTAGGCAGTGGAATGAGTAGGAGACAAGCCAAATACTTGGTGACGAGCCAACATGTTGGCAAACCAGCAAAACGGTGACGAGCCAACATGTTGGCGAACCAAAACCCTCAGCTCGGCATCAAGGAGAAAGGGGCGACGAGCCAGCCCATCGATGATCCAACAAAGCAACAAACCCAACGTCTTAGATAGAATGAGGCAATGAGCCGCAAGACATTGGTGGGCCGAGGCGATGAGGCAAGGAAAGAAACCCATGAAAACCATAGAGGAAATTCCGAAGAATAAGGAAGTTTTCCTTTCTCGTTTAGGAAGAAACCTAGCCGACCTATTTGTGTATAAATAGACAATGTACCTCTTTGAAAAGGGGATCCGAAAATTGACCTAGCTAAACGCTTATTACTTTAGAAACAGCTTTCGAAACAGCTTGAATAAAATTTCCATCTTTGGATCTCAGTTTCTTGGTTTCTTTACATAGAAGTTTGTCGAATCCCTAAGTCTCTTTACAAGTTTTGGTTGTGCGAGTTTCGACTCCCACAGGGTTTAGTTTAGGGCAAAAAATTGAAATTTTGCTTCGAACAGTGCAGTATTGGTCTGGAGTATCGGTTAGGATTTTTGACCAATACTGGAATATCAGTCAAGAGAGTATCGTTACGAGATCTAGGGAAGGAAGAGAACAGTTAACTCGCGACTGAACTTATCGAGACCAAAGCAGTTGTCGACGAGGTTGTGGTTGTAAATTCAGAGCTTGCCGCGAAGTTGAAGTCGAAGAGATTGAAATTGAGGAATTCGCAAGAGGAATGTGTTCAGAGGGAGAGAAGGAGTGCCCAAACGGAGATGGCTGCTAAGTATGCAGGTCGTTTCGAGAATGTGAGGAAGCATCTGGCTGACCAGAAGGAAGTCGAGATAGCGCTTCACACTTTGATCCAAGTTACTAGGACCTTCGAGTGTCTCAGTGTCTTGAAGGAGAAGGGTGTTCCCATACCTGACTTCGAGATGGTGCGACTAGTGATGCATTCATATTTTAGCATCCTTAGAGTACATTTTCCTTAGCTTTTGTAGTCATTAGACATGTATTTTTCATCTTTCTCCTCATTTTAGGTTCCATATAACATAGTGATGCACTCTTATTTTAGCATCTTTAGCACACAATTTACTTAGAATTAATAGACATTAGACTTACATTTTACATCATTTTCTTCATTTTAGGTTCCATTCAGTTTAGATTGAGTCTTAGAGTCCTCGACTTTATTTCTTACATTTGCATTGCATATTTGGTCTTTTGTAGGTTTAATGGAAGTCTAGGAGGAAGGGGGAACTAATGGAGGAGAAGGATCACCAAGTAGAATGAAGAAAAGCCAGGAATCCATCTGATGCAGCTCCCATCGACGGGGGCACACTCCTTTTGGTCGATGGGATATGTCGATGGCACATGTAGACGGCACTTCTGGATGCAGGCTGCATCGACTGGGGCACCTAGATCAGGTCGATGGGATGGGCCGATGGGATGAGCAGCAGGAAGCTTGTCACACGCTGGTGCAGTCCTCATCGACCGGGCACTCTTCTTCTGGTCGATGGGGCAGCTCGATGGCAGCCGCATATCCGGGTTTACCTGGTTTATCCTGGGTTGACCCGGGTACATCTCTATTTTCTATAAATAGTTTTAAACACATTAAAACCCTAAGCTTTTTCTGATTTTTGTTATTTTTTGTCAAGAACAAATTGGGTTCTTTCCTCTTTTAGATGCAAAACTTGGATCTTTTATGTTTATTTAGTGAGGTTTCTTAATCTCTTTCTCTTAATCTTTTATTATGTCTTCCTTTGTTTATGATTTTGTTGTTTCCATGATCATGAGTGAGTGGTTCTTTAGTGGATTAAGGGTGAAGTAGATTCGAATATTTGATGTATCATAAGGTCTTTATCATATTTGATCATCTTTGTTTGTATGGTTGACTTTTCTAAATTGCTTTGAATTTGCTTTCTTTAAGTTTAATTCCCTTATGCCTATTTCAATCTTAGTTTCTTAATATTTTTTTGGTACTTTTCTTGCATCTTTGCATTGGTTTACTTAGGTTGCTAGAATTGGTTACAAAACACATATCTTGAATTTGGCTTAGCTTCTGTAGTATCTTGCATTCCTATTTTCTTAACATACTCCTTGCGGAAGAATGACCATTAAATGCTACAATGACATTGGCCATGCACTTGTGGTTTGCACTTAAGGATTAAAGCTAGGTTGAAGTTGCATTTAGAGTTTGTTTAAATTCAAAATTGCAATCTCACACCGCATTAAGTTTTTGGCGCCGTTGTCGGAGAGTATTAGGCATTAGGATTTGGATTCTTGGGAGTCTAAGTTCATTTCTCTTTATTTCAATATTTGATCGTTCTTGTTCTTTTCTTGTTCCCTCTTTTGTAGGTGCATGAACACGAGAAGCAAGGGAGCACCTAGTGATTTTGATCCTAGGATTGATATCAATCGGTTAGATAAACAAGTTAGGGAAACAAGGAGAGAGAAGGAGCGGTTAGAACACTTAAGGCGTTAAGACATGGAAGGAAACCATGCTAACCAAGGTGGGTGGAAACCACCAAGAGAGAGAAGCACATGGAGTTGGAGTATGAAACCTTCCTAGAGCTCCCATTCATGACCCTAGGGAAGAAAGAAGGATTAGTGCCTTTGATGTTCTTACTCGACTATCCGGTGATCTCAGATCGAGTCTATGCTCGATCCCTCTTGATCATGGGTCGAGTCCTTACTCGTTCCGTAGCCGATCGTAGGTCAAGACTCACCTCTATCACTAACCAATCGTGGGTCCGGATCCGATAATCCTGGATCGAGTTTTCTCGACCTAACTACTACCCAAACACTCTAAATACTATAACTATTACTACTAAGAAAAGGAAGAAGGGTTGGGATCACGCCTTACAACCATTACTATAAGAAATAATTGGGAAGAAAGAATTAGGACCACGCCTTACCTTTCACCGTGATGCTTCTGGATCACTTGGGGGTGGGGTGGTGAGAACTTCTAGACCTCCTCTTTATTCTCTTCTGTCCGTGAGCGTTATTCTTTGGCTCTGTGGTGAAGAAAATATTTTTGGTGTGTGTAAAATATGAGGTGCCTAGACCTCTATTTATACCCACAGCCCCCAAAGAGAGAATATATCCTCCTTCCCCTGACTTTTCTTTTCAGAACTTTCCTAAATATACTCCATCTCCTTACTACATGGGCCAAGCCCATTAAGCTTCCTTTCTTTCCAAGGTTTTTGGAAGCTTCTAGAAGATTTCCAAGCCTTCATCACGTCTTCGCTTCTTTTAAGCCCAAGCCCTCAAGGCCCGCTACTCAGGTTTCAATTCCTGAGTAGGAAATGACATTTTCTTTTTTTCCTTTTCTTCTATGAAATGTCCTATAACTGTAACCCTATAGGAAATGAAACTCCTTTTCCTTTGCAGGGAAGATCCTTGTTCCATTCCTCCTCCCTCCTATAACTGTAACCCTATTACATGACTGGATTTCCCTCTTCTAACATCAAGGGGAAACAATTCCCATGGGTAAAGACTCAGTTTTTCTTGTCTTTTCTCTAAACCTCCTTACTCCGGTTTCGGTATGTTACACAGAGCCTTCCATTAATTTTGGGATGTTAAAGATATATTTAATCTCGGTATGGAACGGATATATAGAACCGGTCAAGCTAATAACGTATTATAAATTATATAATAAAGATAATATATATATATATATATATATATATATATATATGTATTTATCTTAATTAAGAAGAAAAAGAATCAACGAGAGTAAGAAAAATTTATTACTTTCTCATTCTTACAACTTCACTTAATTAACACTAGCTATATCTTATCTTATCTTATTATATAAAGGAGAATACACTCAAAATTATAACTCATTAGATCGTGACATGTGTCATTTTAATTGAGATGATGACACGTGTTAATATACTAACGTATAAAGTTAATTTTAATTTAAATAATATTTCTTTTTTATCTAAAAGGTAAAAAAAAAATACATCATCGCAAAAAAAAAAAATGTCTTAACGTAACAAAAAAAAAAGTAAATGTCCTTCTGTAAAAAAAATTGTCATTAAAAAAGGGAAAGTTTGTAAACAAAATGTCACTAAAAAGGTAAAAGAAAAATTTGTAAAAAATGTTACTAAAAAAAAAGTAAAAGAGAAAATTTGTAAAAAATATCATTAAAAAAGAGAAAAAATTTGTTTCATGTCAATACGTTTAAAAACAAAAAAAGAAAAAATGCCATAACTAATCGAGAAAGAAAGGAAAAAAAATACATCATTGAAAAAATTTGTAAAAAATAATGTCATTAAATAAAGGTAAATGGGAAAATTTGTAAAAAATGTTATTAAAAAAAGTAAAAGAGAAAATTTGTAAAAAAAAAATATCATTAAAAAGGAAAATTTGTTTCATGTCAATACGTTTAAAAACAAAAAAAAAGGAAAAATGTCATAACTAATCGAGAAAGAAAAGAAAAAAAATACATCATTCAAGCAAATCATGAATTCGAGAGTTCCACAAATCGATCAAAGCTATTTTACTTTAAATTTTGCCCAAGGTGAGTGTGACACGTAAGCAAAATCGTAACTCACCAGATCATAACATGTGTTAATTTTAATTGAGACTGTGACAAGTGTTAATATATTAATATAAAAATATAATACATCATCGCTAAAAAAAAAATGTCCTAACGTAACAAAAAAAAGTCAATGTCCTTCTGTAAAAACAATTGTCATTAAAAAAGGGAAAATTTGTAAACAAAATGTCACTAAAAAGGTAAAAGAAAAATTTGTAAAAAATGTCATTAAAAAAAGGTAAAAGAAAAAATTTGTAAAAAATATCATTAAAAAAGAGGAAAAATTTGTTTCATGTCAATACGTTTAAAAAGAAAAAAAGAAAAAATGCCATGACTAATCGAGAAAGAAAGGAAAAAAAATACATCATTGGAAAAATTTATAAAAAAAATGTCATTAAATAAAGGTAAATGGGAAAATTTGTAAAAAATGTTATTAAAAAAAAAGCAAAAGATAAAATTTGTAAAAAGAAAGGAGAAATGTCATAACTAATCGAGAAAGAAAAGAAAATAAATACATCATTCAAGCAAATCATGAATTCGAGAGTTCCACAAATCGATCAAAGTTATTTTACTTTAAATTTTGCCCAACGTGCTTGTGATACGTAGGCAAAATCGTAACTCACCAGATCGTAACATGTGTTAATTTTAATTGAGATTGTGACACGTGTCAATATATTAGTATAAAATATAATACTTCATCGCCAAAAAAAAAATGTGCTAACGTAACAAAAAAAAGTCAATTTCCTTCCGTAAAAAAATTGTCATTAAAAAAAGGAAAAATTTGTAAACAAAATGTCACTAAAAAGGTAAAAGAAAAATTTGTAAAAAATGTCATTAAAAAAAGGTAAAAGAAAAAATTTGTAAAAAAATATTATTAAAAAGAGGAAAATTGGTTCATGTCAATACGTTTAAAAACAAAAAAAAAGGAAAAATGCCATAACTAATCGCGAAAGAAAGAAAAATAAATATATCATTGGAAAAATTTGTAAAAATAATGTCATTAAATAAAGGTAAATGGGAAAATTTGTAAAAAATGTTATTAAAAAAAGATAAAAAGGGAAAATTTGTAAAAAAAAAATTATAATTAAAAAAAGAAAATTTGTTTCATGTCAATACGTTTAAAAAAAAAAAAGGAAAAATGTCACAACTAATCGAGAAAGAAAAGAAAAAAATACAACATTCAAGCAAATCATGAATTCGAGAGTTTCACAAATCGATCAAAGCTATTTTACTTTAAATTTTGTAAAACGTGAGTGTGACACGTAGGCAAAATCGTAACTCACCAGATCGTGACATGTGTTAATTTTAATTGAGATTGTGACACGTGTCAATATATTAATATAAAAATATAAATTTTCTTTCTCTACATTATTTATTTCTGAAATCAAAGTGTAATGTATATAAAAGGAAATAATAGTCTAAAAAAAATAAGACATGTTATTAAAAAAAATTAAAAGGAAATAGTAAATCAAAAAGACTAAAAAAGGAAAATAAGACAAATTATTTATAATTGTAGTGTAACTAAAATGAAATAATAGTCAAAAAAGAAAATAAAACATATTATTAAAAATTAAAAGGGAATACTAAATAAAAAAACTAAAAAAGGAAAATAAGACAAATTATTTCCAATTTCTAAAAGTATTAGTGCGGCATATAAAAAATTAATATTCATGAGATTATGACATGTTTTGTTAATACTTTTAAATTTATTTACTAATATATTTTGTTAATTTTCTTACTATTTATTTAACACTAATGATATATATAGATATAAATTTGATAGAATGCATTATGCATATATTATTTTGATATGAAAATTTTGGATATTATTGAGTGACAAGGAATGCATGGAGTAAAAATATGGTTTTAATATTATGGATGAAATACATGAGTTGTATTGCGAGATGAAATACGTGGAGTTGAAATTCAGTTTGAAGCAAAGTTACTAATCAATATCAAAAATAAGTGTGCGAGTAACAATCAAAATCTAAATATTTACATCAACAAGATTTAACATATATTTCTTACATTTTCATAAATTTTATCTTTATGAAATTTAATCGATTACCGACACGTTTTACTTTATTTTTTATCATTTATAAATAAGTTATAATTAAAACCCCGCGGATTACACGGGTCCTAATTTAGTATTATATAAAGCATGATACGCTCAATGTGAGCATGAGCATGACACGTAGGCAAAATTATAACTCATCAGATCGTGCCATATGTTAATTTTAATTGAGATTGTGACACATGTCAATATATTAATATAAAAATATAAATTTTCATTTTTTACATTATTTATTTCTTAAATCAAATTGTAGTATAATTAAAATGAAATAATAGTCTAAAAATGAAAATAAGACATATTATTAGAAAAATAAAAAGAAATAGTAAATCAAAAAGACTAAAAAAGGGAAAATAAGACAAATTAGTTCCAATTTCTAAAAATATTAGTGTGACACATGAAAAAAATTGGATGCTCTCAACGTGAGAAAAATTGTAACTCACGAAATCGTGACATGTGTTAATTTTAATTGATATTATGACACGTATCAATATATTAATATAAAAATAAAAAATTTATTTTTCTATATTATTTATTTTTTAAATCAAATTGTAGTGTTACTAAAAGAAAATAATAGTCTAAAAAAAAGAAAATAGGACATATTATTAAAAAATTAAAAGGAAATAATAAATCAACAGACTAAAAAGGAAAATAAGAAAAATTATTTCTAATTGTAGTATAACTAAAAAAAAATAATAGTAAAAAAAAAAGACATATTATTAAAAAATTAAAAGGAAATAGTAAATCAAAAAGACTAAAAAAAGAAAAATAAGACAAATTATTTCCAATTTCTAAAAGTATTAGTGTGACACATGAAAACAATGATATTTATGAGATTACGACATGTGTCAAAATTTTAATTTTGATATCATTTCAATATATTTTTTATAATACTTTTTAATTTCCTTACTAATATGTTTTTGTTAATTTTCTTACTATTTTTTTAATACTAATGACATATATAGACATAAATTAGATAGAATGCATTATGCATATATTGTTTTGATATGAAAATTTTGGGTATTATTGATTGACAAGGAATCCATGGACTAAAAATATGGTTTTAATATGATGGAAGAAGTAGATGAGTTGTATTGCAAGACGAAATACGTGGAGTTGAAATCCAGTTTGAAACAAAGTTACTAATCAACATCCAAAATAAGTGTGAAAGTAACCAATCAAAATCTAAATATTTACACTAATAATATTTAACATATATTACTTACATTTTCATAAAATTTATCTTTATTAAATTTAATCGATTACCGACAACGGATATTTTACTTTGTTTTTTATCATTTATAAATATATTATAATTAAAAGCTCGTGTATTACGCAGATCTTAATCTAGTATATAAGAAAGGAAAGTCGTTGAATTTCTTTTTTAGTGCATAAGTAATTATTAAAATATTAGATATGGATAATTATTCTTTTCCTAACATAGTTACCATTGATTTTGTAATTATATTAAATTTTAGTGTTATTGAAATATATATGATCACAACATGAATATTTATTATATATTATTGGGAAATTCTTAAACGTACCACAAAAATAAATTTTTGTTCCAAACATACCATCATTAATTTTTTTTTTTCAAAAATACTACAAGTTTTCTTTTTCTAAAAATACCACAAAATTAAAACTAAATTTTAAACTTTCAAAACTGAATCTTAAACCATAAAAATTAAACTCTAAACCCAAAATACTAAATCCAAACCTAAAAAGTTAAATTATAAACCCTTAAAAATAATTTTAAGTGTTTGTGGTATTTAAAAAAAAACTTAGTAGTATTGTTGAAAAACAAAAACTAATGATGGTATGTTTGGGAAAAAAACTTATTTTAATTGTATTGTAAAGAATTTCTCTATATTATTTCTTAAAATTGTTATAACAAAATACAAACAATTTTTTTATATGTTTTTTAATTATACAAAATTCTCAAGATATTTGACAAATCTTTGGAATTTTTTTAACGAATTCTAAGTAAATCAAGATCCCAATAATCTTTATGTACATTAAGTGTGGGATAGATCCGGATATCCTGAAATTTTAGAGTATCTGGATTCGTCAGATCCATGACAAAAGTATCCAGATTCGAATTCCTGGTTTTTGGATATCCGCACTTTGGACATTCGATAAAAAATCAGGATATCCGCATCCAAAAATAATAATAAAATAATTAAAATAACTAAATTAAAATACTAAAAACTTTTACAAAAACTTATAAATTAAAATTTTGAATAATATTTTTCAAAATAAATATGATATATTAGAAAAGAACTAAAAACAATATATATATATATATATATATATATTTATATATATAAATAATTTAATATATGTAAAAAATATATGTTTTTAATATATTTAATGCATCCGGATCTGAATCCGAATATCTGGATCTTGAAATTTTTACTATCCGGATCTGAAGCCGTTTTCACAGATCCGAGATTTTACTATCTTTATTCGGATCTGGACGCTCTGAATATTCTAATTTTTAGAGAAGATCGGATTTTAGATTCCGGATAATAATTTCACGAGCAGTGCACATAAAAGTGAGAATTTGAAACTAACAATTTTTCAGGGAAAAAAAGAATAAAATTAAAAAAAAACACGTGCTCACGTGTTTGTGCCTCTCCTCCTCCGCATCGCCGGGTTTTCCTCTTTCTCCCCCGTGAAAACTGCATTTGTCAATCTTCTTTTTTTTTTCTCGAGTTTCCAATCCAAACCCGAAATTCTCTCTCTCCAATTTTCCCGTCGTTTTCCCTTAGTTTCTCACTATCCCATCCACTTTTGAAAAGATCCTCCATTGATGTCTTCTACTCTTTAACTTATATCTCCGGGTTTCCTTGTATATTCGGTCGGTGAGTCAACCCAATCTATATCAAAGTTTAAAAATTTACAACTTTTTTTTTGTTTGTAAAAAGAAAACGTATTTGGTTTTCTTCTTCGTGCTGCATCTGTAATAGATATGTGTTTCCCTTAGCAAAACATCTATTTCTCCACCAAACAATACCCTTTGTTCTGTTTCACCATAATCGAGGCGGAGCGAATTCAAAACAGAGCAAGTTTCTATTTTTTTCCTGTCGGGATGGGGGCGGTGACGTCATCAATGGCGGCAAAGTTCGCGTTCTTCCCGCCCAATCCGCCGTCGTACGGCGTTGAGGTTGTGACAGGAAAGCTGAGGCTGACGGGGGTTGAGAACGTGAAGGAGAACGTTGAAGTTTTGAAGCTGAAGACGAAGAGAGGGAATCAGGTGGTTGCGGCGTATATTAAGAACCCTACAGCCTCACTCACGCTCCTCTATTCCCACGGAAACGCCGCCGATCTCGGCCAGATGTTCGAACTCTTCTCCGAGCTCAGCCTCCATCTTCGCGTCAACTTGATTGGGTAAATTACTCTTTTCTTTGCTAGATGAAATGTAGAAGCTGCTCTCACGGATTAAGACAAGTTTTTGTCTTCTCGGTTAGTTATTGTTTTTTTTGGCTAAAAAATATTCGACAATCAGGAGTAATTGAGAACCAATATGTTGATAGATCTGAGTTCTTACATCAGATATAAGTGAGATCCATTGTATGAATCTTGATACGTTCATGTGACTGTGTTATGATTCTTCCGTGTTATGAAGGTATGATTATTCGGGCTACGGGAGGTCTACAGGGAAGGTAAGGTCCATTGTGTTTTATTCGACAATTAGTTTGACTTGATCTACCAGATTTCTCAAGAATGATGTATGTATACGATTTTACTTTGGTTTCTCCAATAGCCTAGTGAGCAGAACACTTATTGCGATATAGAAGCAGTGTATAGATGCTTGGAGGTGAAATATGGTGTCAAGGAACCAGATGTTATCTTATATGGACAATCTGTAGGAAGCGGACCGACTTTAGAGTTGGCTTCTCGGTTACCAAACCTCAGAGCGGTTGTTCTTCACAGTGCAATTGCATCCGGTCTTAGAGTCATGTACCCTGTCAAGCGAACTTACTGGTTTGACATTTACAAGGTTTTCTTGCAAACTTTATACCCTCGTTACCCCTTTTTTCCCGATTCCGGACATTAATTCTGTTCTAATTTGTTTTCGCGATTGCAGAATATCGAGAAGATATCCTTTGTAAAATGTCCGGTTTTGGTAATTCATGTGCGTATATCTCATGTCCATTTTCTTTTTTTCTTTTTTCAAAGTGATTGGTATTGATCCAAAGCTTTCGGGTTTGTGCAGGGCACATCAGATGATGTTGTTAATTGGTCTCATGGGAAGCAATTATTCGATCTGTGTAAAGAAAAATATGAACCGCTTTGGATCAAAGGAGGAAACCACTGCGATTTAGAGCTATACCCGCAATACATAAAACATCTAAAGAAGTTTGTAACGGCAATTGAAAAATCTCCTCATCTTAGAAACGGATCTGTGCCACAAACAGAGAAGGCGAGGAGCAGTACAGATATTAGAGAACCTGCAAGGCCAAGCACAGATCAAAGAGAGAAATCAAGAACAAGTACGGATCAAAGAGAAATGCCGAAGCTGAGTACAGAGAATAAGGATAAAGCGAGGGCGAGCGTTGATAAGCGAGATAGAACGAGAAAAAGCATTGATGGGTCTGAGAAACCGAGTAATGCCACAGAGCAGCAACAACCACCACCAGAGAAAGGGAGGAATAGCATTGACAGGTAAAAACAGTTTCTCATATTTGTATGAAATGATGATAATGATGATGTTGATGTTTGATGACAGGTTTGGGGAGATGATAAGATCAGTAGGATTGTGCAATATAGATTGTTTCAAGCCTACAACAACAGCTAAGTGAATTGGTAGATGAAACATGAACACACAGACACTCACACATGCCTCCAAAACATCTAATTTTAATCGTCTGATTTTGGTTTGTTATCTCTTTCTACTTCCTCGTGTTTTGGAATTTAACAAGTCACACGTCAATGTTTGATTACTGTAACTCTCCTGATCCGCTGGATTCAAAAGCTTGATTTGGTTATTATAAATTATGATCAGAATGTGGCATTTTATATGAGAAATATACACCCAATATGTATATGCATTACATTTTATACAGAGTTTCTACAAACAACACTCTTGTTGAAATAACCAGAAGCACGCAAACGTCCGATAAAAAACACTCAACAACAATGGAACAAACACAGAGAGGAGAAGTCCCGTCTTCTTAATTATTAGATTTCACAGAAGAAAAGAGATGAGACAACAAACGTTTTTGTTTCTTCATCTGGAAACACCAAACTGCAGATTTTTCTCACCCAGGATCACTCACGAGGTGCGTTCTTCTTAAACAACGCATAAGCATCGCTGTAAATAGCGATTGCATTGGACATGACCGCAAGAACGATCATGAAAACGGCTAAGGTAGTGTCCCTGCTTGTTGCTTTGCTATGACGATCCCTGCAAGAACATATAAAAAATCGGAATAAACTACTAAATCTGCTAATTAAGAGAGCTAATTAAGGATTGTGTGCAAATTTATATAGACAATCAACTTACTTTAGTATAATCGAAGCTGGGAATATGAAGCCGAGACAAACAGCAGCAGTTGCTCCAGTGAACTGGAAAGCATCCCAAATGCTCGGGATGAAGTTTGCACCCAAGAAGATTACAGATATGAGACCGGCAGTGAGGCAACCGAATCTTACATTTGAGGAAGTTAATGCTGGAGCGGAAGGGAACAAGAGCCCATCAATGTTAATCCGCAAAGGGTAGAAAACAATAGGGAAGACGAGCATCAGATGAAGAGCATAGCTAACTCGAACCGCATCATTAAGGATAGAACCAAGAGGGATTCCAAGATCGGTGTCAAAGTTTGCAAGGACATCATCAAGAGTGTCGTCGCCAAACAAGAGGAACCCGAAAATGCTCGTCATTATGTAAACAGATGAGCAGAGCATAAGGGCTGATCGGACAACAGGTCTTATTTGAGAGGGGTCTTCGAGCTCGTTCTGTATGCTGTGAACTGAAACGAATCAAGCAAAACCAAGAAAATGAGTATTTGTTCATTCTTCAAAGCTATGCTTCCAATTTAAGAACATACCATTGTAATGGCAAATGAATGCGGTGACAAGAACGGGTACAACTGTGAATAGATTCCAGAAGGATGTTAAGTCGGTAACATCTGGTAGCAATCTTGGCATCGGCACGCCACCACTGATCAACTTCATGATAGAAATTCCCGCTGTGATGATGAGAAACACAACCGCCAGAGCCACTGATAGGGCAGATGTATATCTCAAAGAATCTGCAAAGAAAGCATAATCATATGCCATAGCGATTAAAAGCATTGTACAACCAAATTTAAAGATTCTAGGAGTATCTACGAAAAGAAATGACGGTAGGATAATTTCAAAACAGGAATGAGCCAGACAGCATAACCTCCAGCTACGTACAATCACGGCAAAAGAAGTATGCATGAGGCAATGCTCATGTTAGAACCAAAAACACTAACCAATTCGCTTGAAGCAAGCCAATGGAGCAAACACACCAAGAGTTGTAATGAGAAGAATAGAAGCTCTTCCGTTCCACCAATGGTCACCGAACCATCCTTCAAGAACACCAGAATGGTGGATTCCATCATCTGTCTTTCCAGCCAACACATCACCTTCAAAAAAACAAAAACAGAAGATTCAAAAACAGTAGCAGCAGATTATAAGAATCTAGAAAGACGAGAAGAACGATTATGATACCAATAATGATCATGTAAACGATCAAAACGCCGATGTTGTTGACTAGAACAGCGACTTGAAGCAAGATCTTTCCAGGTTTTCCAAAAGAGTCATCCATTAAGGCACCGTAAGATCGTCTTTTCCCAACTTTACTAAACCTAAGCAAGAACTCAATCGATTGATCAGTCAAGAACGCCATGACAACAATCATAGTAATTCCGAGTACAAGTCCTAAGATCTTCATCGTTGCCGGCAAAGCCATGATTCCAGCACCGATTATGGTTGTGGCCAGATTGAAAACCGCGCCACTAAACGAAGCTCCATTAAATTCATCGTAAGCAACTTCATCTCCTTGAGTTTTCGGCAATAACGGAGCAACAACATCATCGGAGGAAGAGCTGCTCCTCCTTGGAATCGGAGTAACATCTTCAATCGTCATCTTCCTATTAACAAAGATTGAAGTTTCAAGCTGTCAAAATTGATTACAGAAAAAAACTTAGCCATCAAACCAAAAAAAGAGTCAGTTTCCTACAATCATTGAACGAACCTTAAAGAGAATTTGACTTTTGGAACAAATATTGAGCAGAGACGAACTTCGATTCAACTAAATGGACAAGTAGGAATCAAAAACCCTAAAATTGACCCAAGCCCAGATGATCTCGCCTCGGATTTTGATCGCAAATGGTTCCGCCCAGAAAAATGGCGCTAGAATCTCAGATATACAAAGAAGAATTAGCGAAATTCGCAAATAGTGAAGATTAGAGGGAAGAAGAATTGGAGATGGAAGGAAATTATAGCCTCACGATTTTGTCTCGCTGACGATGGAAATTATATCTCTGTACGTAACTCCAACCTTTAAAAAGAAATTTAAAATTGGATTTTTGTTTGCTATTGGATATTGGGTAACGTGAGTAGCCAATATTGTAAAATTAAAATTCTCAAATTCACTGTATTATGATGACGACTTATTTGGCTTAGGTGGTGCTGACTGGATTTATCGACGCATCGTTTAGGATCTGTGAACCCATCCATCATAAACTATGCTTTAAGTGCATAGAAATGGAGATAATTTCTTTGTTAAACTTTCATAGAACTTGAGAACAAATATGGTCATCATATAAAGATGGGGTTAACCAAAAAGAACTACGTCAAATGTAACTTTGATGCAGGTTATAATCCACTCACCAAACGCATAAACCATAGTCTTGAAAGCTGCATAAAAATTCGTTGATAACCTGAGTGTAAATTGTTTGAGTCGATTAGATTATGGCCCATGGGTTCAGAAAGCTTCCTTCCCATCCATTTTGCAACTGTTGCATTTGCGTATTCGATAACGCGTGATGGATTTATTTTCTGTTTGAAGTTGTTCTGATACGTTGTTAGTCCTTCAACGTTGATATACTATGGCTTTTACTGTTTTTAGCTATAATTTTAAAGGTTTTTAAGTAATTTTTTATATTGATTTTAGTGTTTTAAAAGTGTTTTTAGTGCTTTTGGAGATTCTAGTGTTTTTACAGGTTATTAACATAATTTGGACCCAAAATAAAAATAAAAAGCCAACAAATCCAGTTTCTTGACAGATTCGTTGAAAGCCTTAAACTGAATGGATTGAGCTGAGATTTTTTGACAGGATCGCCATGAGAGTTAGCTTTCATTCAAAGGTGATTTCAAGTTATTTGGATCAGCAGTTCAAGAGTTATTATGATTTTTGCAAGTGTGAACTTGGTTCTTTGGGATGAAGGGTTGTGCTTTATGAAAAGGATTGGTTGAGAGCAATTGATCATTGCGTTGTTTTGCTTATAAGATTGGATATTGGGTGTTTGGGCTGAGTTTTTGAGTTTGGTATTGGATATGAATTCCCGTTTTCAAACCTCTTTCTCAGGTTTAACCTTATTGTTTACTCGAGGAGGAGTAAAAGGCATGTCCGGGGGAGTTGATGTCTTGTGTTTTTGATGCATTTCTATTATGTTATTTGATCTCTTTTAACTTTGATCTCATGTGATTTTGTCTCTTTTAATCTAATTCTTGCATTAGTCCTATCTTAGAGTCTAGTTCTTGCATTATTGCATTTTGCATGCATTTTGTCTTGTTTTAGGTTCATTTAGGAGTCAAGGAATCAAAGAGCTTCTATGGAGATCATGAGAGGTTTATAAGGAGTTTTTCAAAGCTCATTTGAAGTCCAAGAGATGTGGGATTAATGGTGTTTCAAATGGTCAAAAGATGTGAAGAAGAGACAAGGCAAAAGAGGAGTAAAGAAAATGGCTAAGGATGGAAGAAAAGAAGAAAATGGGTATTTTGGGAAGTGCCTATATCGACCCTCCAAACCGTGTGTAGGAGGTCGATACCAGCCCTGCTTCAAGGACAAAGAAAAGAAGAGAAAAAAACTGGGGGACATATTGACCCTCCAAACCGTGAGTCAAGGATCGATATGGAGCAAGCCAAAGAAGAAAACTTGTCATATCGACCCTCTAAACCGTGGGTCAAAGGTCAATATGGACCCAGAGCTTAGCCAAGATCCAAGACTTTATCCGGATCCGACCCAAACAAATCGGGTTGACCTGGTTCACACTACTTTTGTGTTTAAAGGATTTTTGCCGTTTTTAGACCTAAGTTTTAAGAAGGAGTTCTTAGCAATACTCTTTTATCCTTTGGTCCATAGACTTTCTTATGCTAAGTTCTCTTTTGTATTTTGGATGATTTCTTATGTTTTAGAGTTTTAAGAAACCTTAATCTTTTTTTTTAATCTCATTATGCTTCATCTATTTAAACTTTGTTGTTTTGCTTTTATCATGTGTGAGTAGTCTTTTTATTGAGCTTTGGGTCTAGTAAATTAGGAGATCTAAAGGTTGATTAATCTTGGTTAAAGATAGATAACTATGTTTTCTCAAACTAGTTTATGCTTAATGCTTAGTTTTAACTTGATCAATCAAGACTATAACCTAGGTAGATCCAGGTCCGAAAGGTGTTTGTGAAAATACTTGAACAAATATTAGTTTGGCTTTTCTCCCTTAACCAACGGAAGTTAAGTTAGGATGATTAGTGAACCAATTAGATTTGCTTTATAATGCTTAATGATTTATGAAATTGCAAATGGAAGTTTAACTAATTTCACTAAGTAGTAAAGTGATTAGTGCCAAGAAATTGGGTTAATCAATTGTTAGTGATCCATAGTTCTCGGATGGACTTTAATTAGAGCTTGATCATAGTTAATCAATCTTTATCTCCCCAAAGTCATAATAGCTAGACCCATTGCTCAATAGCTTCTTTTATTTACTTGAACTCCTTAATATTAATTTACCTATGCTTAGTAGTTTCTTTTACTTGTTTAGAGTTTTAATTTACATTTGATTGTCTTGTTCCTTTTTAGTTTGTGTTGCTTTGTTACTTGAACAACTCTAAATGATGCGGTCATCAAACTAAGTATCTATCAAGATCAAGTATCCGAGGTCAAGGGAGCTCCAATGACATGTTCCAAGGCTAGGAGGCTAAGGGAAGGAGTCTATAAGATAGCAGAGATCCCTCTAAACACAAAGGAACCTAGGGCCATACTCAGAACCACTCCAGAAGTAGTAAACATTCAAGAAAGTTCCAATGCACCCGATTTAGACTCCATTGAAGACTTTGCACTCCTGAGCATCAAGAAAGCTCAGCCTCAAACCAACCAAGGTAGGACTAATTACTTGGCAGGAAATAGAGCTCAGAACATCAAGAATCTCATAGAGATCATATCGGAGCTTCAAGATATCACAAGAACAAGCCAATCGGCCGATAAAGAACCAATGGAGCAAAAAGAGGATTCTGAAGCTAACCACGGGGAAACACTTGAAGATCTCAACCATTTCGACTTCAAGGGACTTCAGGAGGAAGGATTCATCAAATTATTCAAGCTAAACGGACCAATATCAGTCTTGAACACATCAGCTTCAAAGCCGGCCAATTCGCACACCAACAAGGTATATTCTATATATTATGAGTTTGTGCAGGTAAGTCAGATTATCTCAGTGGTATTTAGCATGTTAAGGCACCTCAGTTCGAGCCTCAGCAAGTGCTACAAATCTGCAAGAAAAAGGCAGAAGGTTTCCTTTTCTAGATTAGGAGATTTTCCTTTTTGTTTTAAAACTTTCTGTTTTGTATTTTTCTTTTTTTATTTCGACTTTTATGTATTTTCCTTTTATTTTCGGCCCTAGGTTAGCTGATGGACTATTATAAAGTCCCCCTGCAGCAGTTGTAATATTGCTCACGTTTTTATTAATAAAGATAGAACTTTCTTGCTAGAGAAAAACCCTAGTCGCCTGCTGCTCTGCCTTCTCTGGTGCGAAGCCTTGAAGTCTGAGTGCATAGACTCATCACGCATCCTTACACAGATCGTGTGGCGTTTCTCGATCCACCTGCAATCATCAATCCATCGATTCCCTCACTATTGAGTCCTAGAGAGTGTTGTACAGCCAGCTAGAGATTCACCGTCCATCACCCTTTGTAAGAACAAGCCCCCTTGTTCCTACATCATCTGGTATCAGAGCTTAGGCTTGAAAATCAGGTGAATCTATCCCTTTTCTTTTGTTTCTGTTATTTTCGTTTTGTGTTCTTAGTTTCCAGAAATCAAAATATATAAAAAAAATCTGTTTCTATTTGCTTTTGCTTTGTTTTAGTTTATTGTTCATCTAGAAAAGCCAAAAGAATTTTCTTTTAAGTTTCAGTTCATTGCTTCTGTCTTGTTTAGATTTCCAAAAAAAAAAAAAAACCCCAAAAGAAGAACCCTAGGAAATCCTTTGTTTCTGTTTCAAATTATGTTTTGCTTAGCCTCATATTAAACAAAAAAAAAAAAAAAAAACCAGAAAAAGCTACTTGTTTCTTTAATTTCGTTTTCATACTGTCTGTTTCGTTTATCAAAAAGAAAAGAAAAACAAAAATCACGTTTCTGCTCTTGCCTTCTTCATTCAGTTTTCTAGTGTTTGTGATTCTGTTGCATTCACCCTGTTTCAGTTCTGTTTAAGTTTGCTTTGTCTGTTTTGTCCATTCATATAAACCAGAAAACCCAAACGAATTGCTGCTGTTCGCTTAGTATGTTAGTTCTATCTCAGTTTGCTAGTTGTTGTTTAGGTTGTTTCAGTTGTCTCTTAAGGACGAAAATCCAGAAAGAATTGCTGCTTATTGCCGTCGTTGTTTTGTCTTTCTTTCCATTAAACCAGAAGATCAAAAAGAGTTAAATTTCCTTTTCGTTGTTTGAGTCCTTTTTCTGCTTTATAAAACGAAAACCAAAAGAAAGAGTTTGCTGTTGCGTTTATCAGGACTGTTTTCCTTTCTATTATGTGGTATCTTTGATTTGCTTGTTATTTTTGTTGAGTGCAAGGACTTTCAAGTGATCAGGAGGCAATGGCTGAGGAGGACACTTGGGATCAAGAAAATGATTCTGACCTGAGCATATGCGATGAGGAGGATGCCTACATGGAGGAGCCATGGTCTGAGGGCAAAGAGGACTATGGTCATGAACCAGACAGAGAAGAACTTGAGCCTAAACCACCAGATCATTTTCGATATAGTTCAAGCCAGAGGAAGTGGTACAAGGAAGAAGATGAATGGGGAGAACAAGACCAGGAGGAAAACAACCCCAGAGAAGAATCATGGGCTGAAGATGACAACTCCCAAGGAGGATATGAAGAAGCTGCAAGCCGTGAAGAGCTGAATCCCAAGCAGCCAGACAACACATGGAGTTTAACATGGAGCCGCCCACATCAAACTTCTCACGCTCCCAAATCTATGGTTCATTTTAATTCTGATTATCAACCTTCTAATGAAATTCAACTCTATACATTTTCAGGAAAAAGAAACTACCTAGAGTGGGAAAGAAACATAGATGAGTGGTTTTACTACAACCACATTTTGAAGGAGGAGAGATTAGCTTATGCAATTGGCCAACTCACAGGAGATGCTTATAAATGGTGGTTGCAAGAAAAAGATGATCGCCAGTACTACAAGGAGCCAACTATCACCACCTGGGGAGATCTTAAGGAACTACTAAGGGATAAGTATGCACCCAAGGGTTTAGTACTAAAAATCAAGGAACTATATCCAAGAAGTTTCTTTAACCACAACGTGCCCAGCCGTGCTCCACAAGCAAATGCCAAAGGCCAAGGTAAACCGTCTGTTTCTCAACAATTACAAGGACTAACTTCTTACAGGTACAAGAACAAGGGCCACACTGCTACGGAATTTCCAAGCAAGAAAGCCACGTCCTCAACGGATTCAAGATGTGAAAAGTTAGTGACCAAAAGGCGAGCGGTTCAAGAGAAGAAACCAGGCATAGTCATGGATACAAAGAAAACTCCAACTACTGTGATGACTAAGACACAACCAGATCACACCGAGGTAAGTACCTCAACAACTCTTCGAAATATTGATCAGCTTTTTGATAAAGTGATACGCTTGATTATGTCCACAAGAGTTGAGAAAGGTCTAGGTACCAAGGAGGATCCGGATCAAACTATTTGTTGTGATCCGCAAGTGCACAAAAAACAAGAAGTTGTTTCAGCCTCTAAAAATGAAAAGGTACAAGCTAAATTGTCTCAATCTGTTTATAAGATTACCATGACTGTTTTAATGCACTTGCCCTTTTCCAAAAGTGTTGAAACAGATGCAGGACCTAAGAAAGAACAATTGGATACATTCGTGTCATCTCATTGCCGAGAAGAATGTAAGCAAGCAGACCAGGAAAAAAAGACTCAACCAGAGCCGAGTTCACCTTTACGTGAACCACAAGGAAAGCATAGTAAAGATGAGAAGTATGAACAACCTGTCCTTGAGCCGCTTGCACCAGCTGATCCTGCTTTAAAGGTGACTAATATCAAAGTTGAGTCAATCCAAGACACCTTGCGTGGTACCCAAGTAAGTGAAACTCAAAACCTGATTCAATATTGAAATAATTTCATCAAAGGTCAAAGTTTCAAAAACTCTGTTTTTGAAGTCTCAATTTCAAATATAATGCACTTGTTCTTTCCCTTGAGTGTTAATAAAGGAACAAGTACCATGGAGAAGTCTAAAGACCTAGGAGAAATAACATCAAAGCAAAGTAGATTCTCGCATCAACCCCATTCAATCCATGGAGCACCCAAACAAGAAGCCAGGATTGAGATAAGAGAATTCACTAGGGGCGAAGCAGTACTATCCTAGAGTCAAGAACAGGGACTCACACGTTCCTTTCAAATCAAGGAGAACCCACCAGACTCATACCAACGATCTCCAAAGCATCAAACTCGAGGTAATTATCTAGATTCCCAAAAGCGAATGAAACCTAACTTGCTTTCTCTTGGTACAGGTCAAACAGTTTTGGGGACAAAATTTTTTGAAGAGGGAGGGTATGATGCGGTCATCAAACCAAGTATCTATCAAGATCAAGTACCCGAGGTTAAGGGAGCTCCAATAACATGTTCCAAGGCTAGGAGGCTAAGGGAAGGAGTCTATAAGATAGCAGCGATCCCTCTAAACACAAAGGAACCTAGGGCCATCCTCAGAACCACTCCAGAAGTAGTAAACATTCAAGAAAGTTCCAATGCACCCGATTTAGACTCCATTGAAGACTTTGCACTCCTGAGCATCAAGAAAGCTCAGCCTCAAACCAACCAAGGTAAGAATAATTACTTGGCAGGAAATAGAGCTCAGAACATCAAGAATCTCATAGAGATCATATCGGAGCTTCAAGATATAACAAGAACAAGCCAATCGGCCGATAAAGAACCAATGGAGCAAAAAGAGGATTCTGAAGCTAACCACGGGGAAACACTTGAAGATCTCAACCATTTCGACTTCAAGGGACTTCAGGAGGAAGGATTCATCAAATTATTCAAGCTAAACGGACCAATATCAGTCTTGAACACATCAACTTCAAAGCCGGCCAATTCGCACACCAACAAGGTATATTCTATATATTATGAGTTTGTGCAGGTAAGTCAGATTATCTCAGTGGTATTTAGCATGTTAAGGCACCTTAGTTCGAGCCTCAGCAAGTGCTACAAATCTGCAAGAAAAAGGCAGAAGGTTTCCTTTTCTAGATTAGGAGATTTTCCTTTTTGTTTTAAAACTTTCTGTTTTGTATTTTTCTTTTTTAATTTCGACTTTTATGTATTTTCCTTTTATTTTCAGCCCTAGGGTTAGCTGATGGACTATTATAAAGTCCCCCTGCAGCTGTTGTAATATTGCTCACGTTTTTATTAATAAAGATAGAACTTTCTTGCTAGAGAAAAACCCTAGCCGCCACCTGCTCTGCCTTCTCTGGTGCGAAGCCTTGAAGTCTGAGTGCATAGACTCATCATGCATCCTTACACAGATCGTGTGGCATTTCTCGATCCACCTGCAATCATCAATCCATCGATTCCCTCACTATTAAGTCCTAGAGAGTGCTGTACAGCCAGCTAGAGATTCACCATCCATCACCCTTTGTAAGAACAAGCCCCCTTGTTCCTACATCACTAAACCTAACTTGCCTTAGCTTAATTTAGTAATTCTATAGCTTAGTGTGTTGTTAGTATTGGTTTTAGGTATAAATGTAATTTTATAAGTGGAACACTAAGCAACGCATCTATCAGTTGCTTTGTGAAAGGTTCTCCACTAGTTGTTCTCCTTGATCCACCGTTAAGCTTTCAAGATCACCATTGCTAGCGGTGTTAAGGGCAATGTGATACTTTTTCTCTATTCTTCGGTGGAAGATTCCCAACAATGCTTCCTTGGACATGCCATGGTAAGGACATGAACGTGTATAGCTAGCCCTTCAATCTCTCACAAGCCTCATATAAAGTCTTAGTTGGTCCTTGTTGAAAGCTTCTGATATTGTTCCTTATCTTGGCGGTTCGTTGATTGGAAAAGAATTTAGCCAAAAACCGTTTATTGCACTCCTCCCATGTGGTGATAGAGGATGTGACTACACTCTTCTCCCATTGGGAGGTTTTGTCGCCTATAGAGAATGGAAAGAGAGTAAGATTGATTACATCTTCTGAAACCCCGTTCATCTTCACGGTTCCACAAAAACGATCAAAGTTATCCAAGTGATCAATGGGATGTTCCTTAGGCAATCCAAAGAATCGATTATTTTGCACCATGTTAATGAGGCTAGACTTAATCTCCCAATTATTATTGGCGCATGGAGGAGGTCGAATGCCAATCCTAGTCCCTTTAGTGAGGGGTTCATCAAACGCACAAATCATTCTTTCTTCCCTAGGGGGTGAATTGGAGCTCTAGACAAGTTTCCTAATCCAACTTCATGTGCTTCTCTCTCTTGGTGGTTTCCACCACCTTGGTTAGCATGGTTTCCTTCCATGTCTAAACGCCTTAAATGATCTAACCACTATCTTTCCCTTCTTGCTTCTCTTATTTGCTTATCTAACCGATTGATGTCAATCCTATGATCAATATCACTTGGTGTACCTTTGCTTCTTGTGATCATACACCTACACAAGAGAAAGCAAGACAAAGAACAAGAACAATCAAATAGTGAAATATAAAAATACGAACTTAGACTCCAAAGAATTCAAACCCTAATGCCTAATATAATATTCCCCAGCAACAGCGCCGAAAACTTGATAGCATAAATTATTGCAAGTCTGAATGCTCAAACTACAATGCCTACTAAAGCTTTAAACTCTAAGAAATAAACCACAAGTGCATGGCAATGTCATTGTAACACTTGGAGGTCATTCTTCCACAAGGAGTATGTTGTACAATAGAAATACAAGAAACTAATGAAGCTAAGCCAATTCAATATATATATTTGGTAACCAATTCTAACAACCTAAGCAATGATGTAATAAGCAATAAAATGGCTAAACAAGAACAAGAACCATAAAAGAAAGCATGCATAAACAAACCAAACTTAAAGAAAGCAATTTAAAAGCACTTTAGAAAAGTCAACAAAAAGTCAACAAAAGCAAAGAGAAATTCGATTTGATCAAAGTGATAAAGACATGGACTTTGGGTAGAGATCATAGTGTAGGGGTGTTCAACCTATGACTAATGATGCTAAATCATATGATAAAACATTTCCAAGACATGAATCCTAACAAGTAGATTAGTTCACTTTCGCAAATACTAATCCATTTTACTAATCACCCAAAATGACAATCTTCCGATTCTTATTGAAGTAGATTAGAGATCCTTAGTGTATAAGTCTATATAAGTCTACTAATCACCTTAAAAATCAAGTGTTAATTGGCTAAGATGTGAAAAGCATGTTTAAAGTTCTCCTAGACATTTTCACAAACACACTTCGGGCATGAAAAGACCATTATCTAAGGATTGATTAATTACGTCAATCCTAGCAATGGGTTCTCTCTAAACATGGGAAATCATACTAATCTAGATCTAAGCATCACTAATCATACATCAAACATTCTAATCTACTCTATCCATAATCCACTAGAGAAACTACTCACTCATTGTGGGGGTGTAAATCCACACAATCGAATTTGTCAAGACTTTTAGAGGGATCTGAAATTTCTGAGATTAAAACCACCCAAAACATAAACAGAGATCCAAAGATGGTGTTTTATTAAGCTGTTTAGAAAGCTTCTCGTATGAGAGCAAAAATACAGAGTTTTGCTAGGTCAAATTGCGGATCCCCTTTTAAGAGGGTGTACATGAGTATATATACAAGTTTAAGTCGGCTAGGTCAATATCTAAAGAGATAAGGAAGATTTCCTAATTTCTCGGGATTTCCTTTTAGCGAAGCCTGTCACCGCCATGGGTTTTGATTCATGGGCTCATTGTCTCGGCCCACCCGTTCATTTGCTCAGTTTGGCCCAACTTCTTATCCTTTGGCTCGGATGGCAGTGGCTGAGCAGTTCGGGTGATACCATGGTTCACGGTTCGGATCACAACATGGTTCACAGCTCGGGTGACATCATGGTTCACGGCTCGGGTGACACCATGATTCACGGCTCGGGTGACACCATGGTTCACGGCTCGGATGACATCATGGTTCACGGCTTGGGTGACACCATGATTCACGACACGGGTGTATGCAATGCAACTAAATGGGAAAATCTTTTTTGTACTTTCGAAATTTTTCAAATTTTTAGGATTTTTATGGTTTTTGAAAGTTTTATCATGTATAATGCAAATGATGAGACTCAATATGCAAATGGAAAAAAACAACTCAAATGATCATTAGCAATCAACCTTCTGCCCCGGACTTACTTCTCATCGTCCCGTGAGAAAGCAAAACCAAAGGGAAGAAAAAAAACAAGGAAATAAACATGGAAAACCAAAAATGTAAATGGTATCTACAAGGGATTCGCGTGGTACCTTGGAGAGCTAGTAGTGTGGATGGTGTGGTGGTTCGACGGAAGTGCTCATTGTTGTGACCATTCTTACAATCAAAAGTACACAAACACACAAGGCAAAGTAGATAAAACATAAGATAAATATGTACAAAGGATATCATGGGATTGCCTCCCAAGTGCGCTTGTTTAACGTGGCTTAGCTTGACATTCTTGGGTGATTTTAGGCGGATGAGGGATGAGAACCATCCTTGGAGCTTGGTCTCCAATCATTGAGCTCAACCTTGAAATACTTTTTCATGGCTCTCTAGGCCATTTCAAATTCTTCTTTGGTCAATCCCAGGGTGAGAATTATCTTCGCTTTTGAAAAAGGTTTAAAACCGGCCTTACACTTTGCTTTGCACTCAAGTGCCCCATCCACCATCTTAATGGGATGCAAGGTGAGGGTGGGTTTCTTCTTCATCACACTTGGGGGTTCTTTAAAGAAAATAGGTGCCATAGCCCTTGGTCACCTTTTCTTCTTTCTCATTGAAGAGCAAACTTAAACCACCTCCGTCAAAAGTCTCTTGGAGATTCTCTTTATTCTCTTTAGCAAGGATTTCTTGTTCAACAATGGGAGGCACATCTTTGGTTTCTAAACTAATCAATTGACCAACTTCTTCCTCTTCATAGGAGATTGTGCCACAAAGTCTTCTTGGGGCGGGGGAGATTGGGTAAGAGACATAGGGGCTCACATTGTGGAGGATAGCTTTTTTGTTGAGAAAATCCATTGATGCTCCCACGGTAGCTAAGAAAGGCGTACCAAGAACAAGGGGAAGCTCCTTAGCGGAGTCCATTTCCACAACCTTGAAGTCGGTTGGAACAATGCAATTCCCTATTTTCACCAGATAGCTCTCGAGAATTCCAAGCGGACACTTAGAGGACGCATCCGCAAATATGATATAGCTAGTGTTACCCTTCAACTTCTTGATGCCTAAAGTCTTGAACATCTCATAAGAGATAATGTTCACGCTTGAACCAGAATCACATAATGCATCATCAAGCTTCAAATCCCTAAGAGAGCATCGAAGAGAGAATGTACCCGGTTTTTCTTCCTTAGAGAGGGTCTTAAGCTCCACCTTTCTCTTCATAGTTCTTCATAACATCCATGACTTTGCCATATTTAGCCAAGACTTCCTTAATTAGTTGCCTATGGATGGGGATTTGAGTAATACCATCTCCTTTGTGCAACTTTACTCCTCCAAATCATTCTTGAACCTTGTGAGAACTCTCTTTAGGATCTTGGTAAAAACCGGGAGAGGAAATGGAATTGGGGGTTCATAGGGTGGAGATTCATAAGTGGAAACCTCTTCCCTTTTCTTCTTCGTGGGTGCACTTTCCTTGAGCACCTCATCATTCTTAACCAAATTTTTAACATAGGGAGTTTGTTCTTGGATAGGGGCTTCTTTCTTCTCAACCTCTATAGGTATTTCCTCCATAGATTTAGGTGAAAATCCCATGGCTCAACAACCTTATCCACTTCTTCAAGATTAGAAAAACCAAGAAGCATAGCTAACTCTTCCACACCTCTTTCATTTTGCTCTTGTTGTGACATTCCATTTGGTCTTTGTTGAGCTCCCAAGACCTTCTTCTCTTCCGAGATAACCGCTCCACAAAAAGATTTTGGGTTGGATTTGGGTTTACTCGGTAAAGTACCCATTGGTGTTTTGGAGCTAGATGCCACTTGAGCTAATTTCAAATCAATGGTTTTCACGTGGCAAGCCAAGTTTGTTATCTTACCATCCAATTCTTGGTACATCCCATCAATCTTATTATTGACCTCTATGAACTTCTTTCCAATATTCGAACAATTCTTGATTTGACATTCTAAAACTCTTTGTACCAAAGCCTTGATCTCTTGATCTTGGGGTGAAGGTTGAGTGTAAGCATTACCTTGTTATTGTTGATCAAAACCTTCCACAAAATGAATAGCTCTTTGGCTTAAATGTTTACACTTGTCCAACTTCTCATTTATCTCCTTGATCCCAACATCTTCAATCTTAGCTCCTCTTTCAACGTGGTTGTAAGCTCCACTATAACGACCATAACTTTGGGCATGATTCTCAACAAGTTGCTCCCCTTGCTCCGCGGTTAGGCTTGCAAAATCCCCATTGCTCTCTGTGTTCAAGGCAATATAATACTTCTCATGGACTCCATGATGGAAAATCCCAATTAAAGCTTCCATAGGGACTCTATGACGAGGACAAGATCTAATATAACCTTTCATCCTTTCCCAAGCTTCATACAAGGTTTCACTAGCTCCTTGCTCAAACCTACCAATCTCATTCCTAATACTTGCCGTCCTTTGAAGAGAGAATAATTTTGAGAGAAAACTTTTCTTACATTCAGCCCAAGTGGATATCGATGATGACTTGATACTCTTTTCCCATTTTGATGCCTTATCTCCAAGTGAAAAAGGGAAGAGAGTAAGCTTAACAATATCTTTGGAGATTCCACTTCTCTTCACCATTGAGCATAACCTATCAAATGTGTCCAAATGCTCAATATGATCCTCATGCGGCAACCCCAAGAAACAGTTGCTTTGGATCATATTTATCAAACTAGGCTTGATTTCTCATTCATCATCAACGCTTGGTAGAGGCCTAATTCCCATCTTGATCCCATTGGTTGTTGGCTCATCATAATCTCCAATCTTCCTCTCCATGATTTGTGATTTGGTACCTACAAACCAAAAGAGAGAAAACACAAAAGCAACAATATATATAGATATTAATAATAGACTTAGTCTTCAAAAAAACTCAAATCCTAATGCCTAATGCAAATTTCCCTGACAAATGCGCCAAAAATTTGATAGGAGGAAAACTACTACTAAGTTTTAACCCTAAATAACCACAAGTGCATGGCAAATATCATTGTACTACTTAGGGATCAAATAAACAAAGAAATTGATTAGGACAATAAGAATGCAAAGAACTTAAGAAGCTAAGCTAATTCAAGTGGTTTTTGTTTTGGTTACAAAACTAACAACCTAAGAAAGTAAGGAAATGAGCAAGGAAATTAACTAAACAAGAACAACATAAAAGAAAGCATGCATAAGTAAACCAAACTTAAAAGAAAGCAATTTAAAAGCAATATGAAAAAATCAACAAAAAGTCAACCGGACTAAGGAAATTCGATTCAAATAGATAAATGCATGGACTTTGGGTAGAGATCATAGACTAGAAGTGCTTAACCTATGACTAATGATGCAAGATCATAAAACAAACCATTTCCAAGACACGGATCTTATATCTAGACTAGTTCACTTTCGCAGATACTAATCCATTATACAAATCACCCAAAATGACAACCTTTCGGTCCCTATTGAAGTAGATTAGAGATCATTAATGCATAAGTCCATATAAGTCAACTAATCACCTTAAACATCAAGTGTTAATTGGCTAAGATGTGAAAAACATGAAGTTCTCCTAGACATTTTCACAAACACCTTGCAGACATGAAAAGACCATGATCAAGGAATTGATTAGCAAGTCCAATCCTAGCATTGGGCACACTCTAAACATAGGAAATCATAAGAATCTAGACTAAAAAATCATTAATCATCCATCAATCACCCTAATCTACTCTACCAAACATCCATTAAAGAGACTACTCACTCATGGAGAATATGCAAAAACCAAAGCAAAAGATGATAAGTAGATAAACATGATTAAAGCTGAAATAAGATTAAGAAAACTTCAATGATCCATCAAGGATTCAAGGAAAACAAAGTACTAAAAATTAGAAAGAAATACTAAAACATGTCTTCCTTAGGGTTCTAAATGTGCTCAAACATATTTATAATAAAAGGAGAAGGTACCGGATAAATCCGGGATAAACCGAGTCAAATCCGGATTTGTAAGCAAAAAGGGTGTCTGATATCGACCACTCCAGCTCAATTGGTCGATGGGAGGAACACCAGAGTCCTTGGTGTGTGCTGCATCGACCACCCAAGCCCAAGTGGTCGATGGGAGCATCCGCAGGCTCAAACAGATCGATCAGCTTGACATGTCTTCACGAAATTGGCCATAACTTTTGAACCCTAACTCGGAATGAGCTGAATCCAACGCCCACGTGAAGCTAACTCAATTTCCTATCTCTCAACCAAATCTTAGATTAAAATGGTCAGGGAAAGGCCTTCATATGACATGATCTTCAAGTCCCTTTGCTAGGAAACTTGTGTTTTCTTCACTCATCTTGGTATTCCTCCTATCCACATTGGTTCCTTTCACTTCTTAGCCTCCAATATACCTGAAATAGACTCAAAATGCAATGAAAATGCATGGAACAAAGCCTAGGACTCTAAGACACAACCTAAACTAAATGGAACTCAAAATGAAGAGAAAGGCGTAAAATGCAAGTGGAATGACTTCTAAAACTAAGAAAAATACACGCTAAGAAGTGTTAAAATATGAATACAGCACCATCGACCCACACCATCGACTGGCTGGGAAAGGTTAGTCGATCCAGCGCACTGCAGAAAGTCCTTGTCTCTTCTTCATTCTTCTCGGTTTTCCTCCTTCTCTAGTTGGTTCTTCTTGCTCCTAGGTCTCCATAAAACCTGAAAATAACTAGATATGCAATGCAAATGCAAGATATGAAACCTAGGACTCTAAGACTCAACTTAAACTAAATGGAATCTAAAATTATGAGAAAGATGCAAAGTGTGATTCTAATGACTATAAAAGGTAAGGAAAATGCATGATAAAGATGCTAAAATATGAGCACATCACCGTTTATCAATACTTTAAAGGATATTGACCTTACACACCTTATAATCCAAGAGATCCATGTTCGTAAGTCTTGCTCATATATGTCTTTATTGCCATGAATTTATCTCTACAAGCTGAATTTTGCCGTCAACCATGAAACATCTCCTAAACTATCAAAATATTATCGGTAATGAGCTAGGCTAAAACAAACGACGACTAAGTTTCCGATATTACATGTCGTAAGACTTGCTTAAGCCTCAAACATAAGACCTTTAAAACTATATTATAACACACATTGCATAGACTTATTAGTTTAAATTATGCCATCCTTTTTGGTTTTTCCGTTTTTGGTATAAGACATATATTGGTTTCATTTACCCTCTTGTCGAAAACACCAGATTGGAAGAAGTTTCTAAGCATATTAACCAAGTCCCCTTTAATCGAAATAAAAAAACGCTAGTAAAACATGGTCGTAATACCATTGGATCCCGACGCTTTTTTCGGGTGCATACTAAACAAGATCTTTTTAACCTCTTGTTTTGAAATCTTCATCGTTAGAAGTCTATTCATCTCATCCGTTATTACTGATTCCACCTCTTGAATAACCTCTGAAAAGTCTCCAGAAATACTCGACGTGAATAATTTCTGAAAATAGTCTGTAGCCGTAGATTCCAATACTTATTCCGATTCCTTCCAATCCCCATCATCGTTAAAGAGGTATGTAATTATGTTTCTCGCTATCCTTTGTTTAGTAAAGGCGTGAGAGTATTTTGTATTTTTATCTATATCTTTTAACCATAATGTCTTACTTTTCTGCCTCCAGTAAATTTCGTACTCCTTATAAGCCTCATGTAATTTCTTAGTGGTTTGCATAATGTCTTTTGGAGCCATTGTGTCATCATTTTGAGCTTCTTCTAGCGCATCCGTTAGTGCTGAAATATTTGCTTTACCCGGTATGACATTATTCTTTCTCTGCTAAGAAATTGAGTTCTTGGAGTTCGTTATCCTATCCACAAAAATCGGATTCCAAAACTTTCTTGTCCTATTCTATCCTCTTTCCACCGTTACCGGAAGACCTTCTTTACCCAACCATATTTTATCGAACCAAAGCGTCCTCTTATAAAATACATTCTTGGAATTACAATCAACCAATATCGGCTTATATAAGAACCAATCATCTCCAAGTATTTGACGTTAGAATGAGTATAGAGGCAGTGTCATTCTTCATTACCAAGAGCTCGATCAAGCCTACACTGAATTGTCTTTTGATTTCTACGTCCCAGCCATGACATTTACATGAACACTGGAACTCCATCATGCCACAGTGACATATCATGTTATTAAAAGGTACAAAAGATGAAGCGGTCCAGATTAAACCATATTTTTCTCATAATTATCTGTCAGCTTATTAAAATTCCCTACCATTAGCCACAGTTCTAATATTGGGATCCATGTCCAGGTTAGCCTTTCCCATACCAAATCTCTATATCTAACCACCATATCTCCATAAACAAATGATATAAATACTTTATTCCCATCGAACGTTGCATTCAAATCAATTAATCGATTATTCAAGTAAATAACATCAAGTTTTATTTCATCACTAAATAACAACGCTAATCCACCGCTATACCCACATGATTCAACCGTAAACAACTTATTATAACCAAAATCAGAGCCGGCCCTATAAAATTAAGGGCTACAAGCTAAAAAAAATTAAAAGACCTAATTTATATATCAGTTAAAAAATTACATTATTTTGCAAGTAATTGGATTTGAACCCAATACCTTTTCTTTTTCTTCCTTGCCCGAAACCACTAAAGCTATCAGAGATACTTTGCTATGTTGGCCAAAAAAATAAATAAAGTATTAAGGGCCGGAAACACATGCTTCCCTGACTTTTACCTAGGGCCGGCTCTAACCAAAATGAAGCTAGATTTTTGGTAAATAATGATAGTAGTATGTACTTAGTTTCCGATAAAAACATTACATCCGGCTTATACTTCTTCTTGTTCAACTCATCTTCTTGTTCGATTTTTAAATGTATTTTGCCATGTTTTCCAATTTCAGACTCGTTGTGAGCTCTGTTTTTTTAATTTGTTTCTTTTGATTTATGATCTAGTTAATTTTATTTAATATTCATCTATTCATGATTTTAGATTTGCTTCTAAATAAAACATTTTTTTCCAAAGGAAAAGCTATCTACGTGGTTTCTAAATGAAACACGAAAATCGAAGAGCAATCAAGCTGATTCAGCTCACAACAATATTCAGAGAGTGAATGTTCATTATTTCATTTTTAATTTTCAAAAAAATAAATAAATAATATTCAAAGACCAAAAAAGTAATTACGTAGTAGACTTAAAGAGTAAATAATACATCGTGCAAACTGATCACTTCGCGAAGTGTTATACAAATATCTTAGGTCAAAACGGCCGAATCACTGGGATTAAAGTCATTTGAATGGCTTTAAATGCCCAAAGAGAATCCGGAAACAGTATAAAAGGAGGATGAAGACCAGAAGGAGGATCTTCTGACAAAAAAACCCTAGATACACTTTTGTAATTAATCGCTTTTTATTCTTATAGTCCTCCAATAAAAAAAAAAAAAATCATTTACATTGTCCTACTTTTTTAATTAGTCTAACATTCTATTTTCCGGAACTACTAAAGGAAGTTTATCCACAATTTATCAATTAAATTAAGTTCGACCTATATGTTTTAGTTTCGTTTTTTTGCATTATGGTGTTTTAGTCCTGTTCTTTGTAAACATGAATAACAACATAACATGTATAATTAATATCTTAGAAATAAACATTCATACTGTACTATATTATCTCATATTTGTGTAGTATTTTTATGATCAATGACGATTGTTAAAAAATAAATAAATCGGTTGTAGAACAGTAGAAGAAATAATCAAAAGGGAGATACACCTCAATTCATTGTTTTATTTCAAAATAATATGTGGGCAGGAAAGACTGATAGGAACTAATTCCTAATTAATTATGGTCTCACACCTCTGATAATTAATAAACTAACCCAGACTTGGATGATAATTAATCATCTACTGTATTATAATCACTAAATAGTACCAAATTTTGGCTTTTAGTGGTAATCAAAGCGTCAAATCTTAATCAATATGTATTAAATTTCTATAAAGTATTAATTCAATTAATCATCATCAGTCATGGCAATTATTTAATCGTATACCCCGTCAGATGTAGACAGTTAGGCGAATCAGAGTCAGATATTAATATATTAAGAAAGTATTAAGGTTCAGGTCTTGAGTTGCATTACCTATTCATATTTCATAACTATATATTTCTGAACGGGTTTCCACGTCCAGAATTTAAAATATTGTACATTCGACTATTCTAAAGTATTATTGACAAAACGATTCTCAAATGGTTATGATTTTTCTTTAGTTTTCATGAAATGATGATTTCATAAGAGACGAATAACATCCCCAGAGCAATGTAAATTAAACAATATAGCAAACGCAATAACAAGAAATGAATTTGAGTGATTCTAGTCAGTAAGGACTAAGGACATGTAACATTTTAAGAAAAAAACAAGACATGCAAACTAAAGTGGTTATTGTTTTATAGTATTAGTCTTCTCCTGTTCATTATAGTCGATGATCAAGTTTTATTGGGTGTATTTCTTACAAATTCAAAGGTGTCAGTGCACCACAGTTTTAGTTATTAACAAAAGAATTATATTTTATAAGTTTGAAATATAAATTTGAGTATATGTAACTGAAATTTCGAATTTTTCGTATAGATAGAGACGATTGCTCGTATTGGAAATACGATGATAACACCTACAAGCCACGGTATGTAACTCGAAACACCATGAGACTATTGTGAACTGCACAGCCAGCGAAGATATGGTACAAGGGAGTCTGGTTTCGTTACGATACTCCCAAGTACTCTTTTCTAACCTGGTTTGATATCCACAGTAGATTGTCGATTGGGGATCGAATGAAGAGTTGGGGTTCGGGTCAGATTGTGGAGTGTTGTCTATGCCGCACTATCGAGGAAACCCGGAACCACTTATTTTTTTAATGCAATTTCTCTAGAGAAGTTCGGAAGAAAACCACTTTGAAGTTCCTTGGGTCCGACTTCACAGTCGTTTGGAACCAGACCGTGACCCTTCTCACCTCCAATCGATCGAAATATGCCAAGTTCTTGATCCAATATGCGTTTCAATCGACTGTGTATCACTTATGGCGAGAGAGAAATCAGAGGCGACATGGAGAAATCGCGCCAACGACAACTTCCCTAATCAAGCTGATCGACAAAAATGTTAAAAACCACATAAACTCAATCCGTGCCACAGGTGATCACGCTTATGCAGAAGCGATGGAACTGTGGCTCTTGACTCAGTAACAGCTTGACAAAAAACACACACTGAGTGCTCGGAAAGCTTCAGTTCCTCTTTCGATATATAGCTTTTGATTTTGATTTCTTCTTACTTTTGGAAAACAAGATACATTTATTGTAACAAAGGCTTTGATTTGAATACAATTTTACATTCAATCAAAAAAAAAATTCGAATTTTTCAAACACAGTCTTTCATCTTATCATACCGTCATAGTCAAAGAAAACTACAAATATATTATAGTACCTAAGTGGATTCTGATGCATGTATTTGAGTATAGGCGGGCCTGGTCTATTTTACACACTTGCCTCTTGCATAATAGTTTACACACTTGCCTCTTGCATAAAATATTAAGAAGAGTGAGTCACTGATCCACGAAATTTTTGATTAAAGAGGTAATTATTAAAGAGGTAATCATTCGGCCGACCCTACACAATATGGCTTCATTCGGCTTGGCCCACTCTCGTCCAGCTTGGCCCATACTGATTTGGCTTGACCAATGTGGTTCGGCTCGGTCCATATTGTTGGGGTCGATTTCCACCCCATCGAAATTGGCCACCAAAAATGGTTGGAAGATCTTGGGATTAACCGACTTTGGAGCGACGAACCAACTTTTGGCTAGGCATCAGAAAGATGGAGTGACGAGCCAACTCTTGGCTAGGGATCATGAAGAAGTAACGAGCCAACATGATTGACTAGGCATTGTGAAGCAGCGACGAGCCAAACATGTTGGTAAGCCAACGAACGGCGACGAGCCAACATGTTGGCAAACCACAATTTAGTGACGAGCCAAACACGGTCACGAACCAACCTCTCTCTGGCTCGGCGATGAGGAGAGGCAACGAGACAACTCTTCTTTGACTCGGCATCGAGGAGAGATGACGAGCTGACACTTCTCTGGCTCGGCGATGAGGAGAGGAGAGACAAGCCAAGTACTGGTTCGGAGACGAAGGCATGAACGAGTGAGTGATGAGCCAACGTTTGGCTAGGCGACGAGCCAATGTTTGGCTAGGCATGAAGAAGTGAGTGACGAGCCAACGTTTGGCTAGGCGACAAGCCAACACTTGGCTCGGCAGCAAGGAGAAGCGATGACGAGCCAACATACGATGACAAGATAACATGCTGGCAAACCAGTGACGAGCCGACATGTTGGCAAACTAACTTTCTGGCTCGGCATTAGGAGAAGCAGACGACAAGTCAACTCCCTGGCTCGGCAATGGGAGAAGCAGGTGAGACAAGCGACGAGCCAGCTCACCGATGACCCAGTAAAGTAACCAGCCCAATATACTGGTGGGCCGAGGCGACGAGGCAAAGAAAAGAAATCCCGAAGAATAAGGAAATTTTCCTTATTCCTTTAGGCAAAGGCCTAGCCGACTTATTTGCGTATAAATAGACAATGTACCTCTTGAAAAAGGGGATCCGAAAATCGACCTAGCTAAACACTTGTTATTCTTTGCAACAGCTTTCAAAACAGCTAAGATAATAAAAATCATCTTTGGATCTCTGTTCTTGGTTTCTTTTCGTAGAAGTTTGTCGAATCCCTAAATTTTCCTTACCAAATTTAGTTGTGCGAGTTTCTACTCCCACAATTTGGCGCCGTCTGTGGGGATTCTCAAACTTTCTGACACCTAAAAACCACCGAATACGAGATCTGAAGCAATGACTATCGACGGAGACCGAAGCGGCGATGACGCAAGCAACACTGACATCGATCTTCCTAGGACGGGAACCAATCTATCTCCGGCGAACACGGAAGGCACCTCAGAAGCACTAACAGAGTTGAAAAACATGATGACCACGTTGCTGAAGAAGGCCGAGGAGCAAGATAAGCTGAACAGCTCGCTGACGGAGAGAATTGAGACACTGGCAATGGAAAGCCGAGCCAGAAACATACGATCCAGACGAACTGGTTTGACTACGAACCCACCTGTTAGCAGAATAACCAGACGGCTCAGCTTAAACCCAACATCCCTGGACTTTTCAACACCACGTGATGCTCCAAGGACTTTGGGAGGACTGCCACCGCCATATCCAACTAACGAGCAAACACCCGCGGTGACAAGATCAATTATCACCTCAACTGATCCGAGGAGCAAAGGGAGCCAGCGGTGAACATAACCTACGCACCGATTCTGGGTCGGCTGCGGCAATCGTTCTCGATGAAGGAGACCACGACGAAGAAAATCTCGCTGATGAAGGATTCGCACCAGCAACGACGGGAGTCCGAGCCAGCGGAGGTGATACTAACCTAAACCGAGCCAGGAATTTGGCAGAGGAAGAAGAAAATATCCTCTGGGTCCAACAGGCGCAATACGGTGACAAGCCGAGGACAACGAGCCGAGCCCAGAGAGAAGAGTTGGACGAAATCCGAGCCTCATTGGATCGTGCCACTACTGAGATGAAAGCCATCCGATTCCAGGTGCACAAGGCAACCAGTAAAGTTCCGGAGATTGATCGCGTACTAGAAGAAGCACACAACACGCCGTTTACAGCTCGGATTACCAATGCGAGAATTTCCGACCCAGGAAAGATCAAGGCTCCAGTTTACGAAGGAAACACCGATCCTAAGGAGCATAAAACGGCGTTCATCATAGCAATTGGACGAGCCAATTTCAGGGAAAAAGAGAGAGATGCCGGTTTCTGTCTGCTGTTTGTGGAGCATCTAAAAGGCACAGCACTCCAATGGTTTTCCTGGCTTGAGCGGAACTCCATTGACAATTTCCAGCGACTGTCTGCTGCCTTTCTGAAGTATTACTCCATGTTTATGGATCGAGGAGCTTCTGATGCTGACCTCTGGACATTAACTCAAGGCCCTACAGAGACATTATGAAACTTCATGGGAAGATTCAAAGTGGTCATGTCAAAGGTTGAGGGTGTAAGACCATCTACAATGAGGGTGTTGAATTTTCAATTCAACAGTTGAATTTTCAATTCAACAGTTGAATTGGTGCAATGAGGATGTTGAATTTGATTGTTGAGATGAGATGGATTAATTGGTGTTGAAGTTTTTCAACATGTTGAAAAATGAGAGTGGTGGGGACACATCGCCACATGTCGGATTCTGATTCATCGTTTTGTTTTTTCAGATTTTTATTTCATCTTAGTTATTTCATAGTAATTTATTTTTAACTTTTTAAAAAATTATATCAAAATTCATCATTTTTTGTACTCTATAAATAGAAACTTGTTTCATTTAATTTGGATACAGAAAAAACAATGTTTTTTTACTATAACTTTGCAAGATAAATTATTTAAGTGGTTTGATAGGGTGTTGAATTTTATTAAACAAAATCATTGTAGAGTGTAGAAATTGAGTGGGTGTTGAATTATTGGGTGGAAGAAAGAGAAAATGATGTGGAGTGTTAAAAAGTAAAAAGTAGGGTGTTGAATTGGGAAATCATTGTGGATGGTCTAAGTGACAAGGCTACCGTGCTCGCATTAAAGAGATCGCTGTGGTACGAGTCGGAGTTCCGAAAAAAGATTGCTCTGAACACACCACTATCAATCCAAGACGTGCTACACCGAGCCTCCGACTTCATAGTCAACGAAGAAGAGATGAAGGTCTTGTCTCAGAAATATGGAGCAGCCAGAACGACGAGCCGTCCCTTCCAAACTCCGAACCCACTTCCTCCCAAGAGGAGTAATCAAGGAAGCGGGTACGTACATCACGAGAAACCCAATTTCGGAGGAGTCCACAACTACCAGGTAGGAACGGTCCGAGGCAAAATACCTTGGAACACGTGGACACGAAGTCAGAGTTTGTACGACGAAAAAGCCTACTGCGAGTATCATCACATGCACGGTCACTCAACTGCCAACTGCCGAACCCTGGGAATAAAGCTTGCGGCGAAGCTAGTAGCCGAAGAACTCGGTAATGCTGTTAGCCTGAAGGCCTTCGAACGAGAAGATGAGAAAGAGCAATTGAACCAAACAAATCAAAACGATGATACCCCCAAACGAGGAAGGCGAGATGACGAGGCGACGTAGTCAGGTTCTCGAAGAAGAATAAATATGATAATGGGAGGATCACAATACTGTTCGGACATGGTATCTTCAATCAAAGCCTTCCAGCGGCGAGCCGATGCGAGCGTCAACTGGTCAGCACCTTCCAAACTTCCCAACGATGTTATCTCGTTCGAAAAAAGGGAAACCACCGGCATCGACCGACCACATAATGACCCCCTCGTGATAGAATTGATCGTAGATGATTGTGACGTCGCCCGGGTTCTGATAGATACGGGAAGCTCTGTAGATGTGATCTTCCGGGAAACTCTCAGAAGGATGAACATAGACTTATCTAGAATCACAGCCGCGTCGAAATCTTTAACCGGATTCTCTGGAGAAACAACCATGACACTCGGAACAATAAAGCTCCCCATCCGAGTCGAAGAAGTAACCAAGATCGTGGAATTTTTGGTTGCAGATCACCTTGGAATCTACAATATGAATTATGGGCACCCCCTGGATAAACTCCATGCGAGCCGTACAATCGACCTATTATCTCTACATCAAATTCCCGACCCTAGGAGGAGTCAAAACAATTTGGGGAAACCAAAAGGAATCTCGCATTTGTTTCCTCGCCGAGCATAAAACCCCGTCACAGATACCATAACTAAGCGAAAGAAGATGAAGACTAACAGAGAGCCCAAAACGGAGTTGGCGAAACTCTTATAGCAATTACAGCTCACGGAGGATCGTGAGAGGAAAAGTAAACCAACTTGCGAGCCCATCGTCTCGGTGAACATTGATGGCGATCACCCAGAACGCTGCATTGAGATAGGGGCCGAGCTGAAAGATCCGATAAGGGGAGAGCTGATTTCTTTCCTTAAAAAGAACGTAAACACCTTCGCATGGGAAACAGAAGACATGCCCGGCATCAGCATCAACGTGACATGCCACAAGCTAAACGTAGACCCAACCTTTAAACCAGTCAAACAGAAAAGGCGAAAACTTGGACTAGAAAGAGCACAAGCAGTGAATGACGAGGTGGAAAGGTTACTACACGTGGGATCAATAGTCGAAGCAAAATATCATGACTGGCTCGCTAACCTAGTAGTGGTCAGGAAGAAGAATGGGAAGTGGCGTGTATGCGTGGACTTCACCGACTTGAACAAAGCCTGCCCAAAGGATAGCTTTCCGCTTCCACATATTGATCGACTGGTGGAAGCAACAGCAGGCAACAAACTCCTCTCGTTTATGGATGCTTTCTCCGGATACAACCAGATCCTAATGAACCCAGAAGATCAAGAGAAGACGGCATTCATCACAGGCCGCGGATATATTGCTACAAAGTGATGCCTTTCGGTCTTAAAAATGTCGGAGCAACTTACCACCGATTAGTGAACCGAATGTTCGCTGGCCAACTGGGGAAGCCGATGGAAGTATACACAGACGACATGCTGGTGAATTCTTTAGAGGATAAGGATCACGTAGCTCACCTAGAAGAATGTTTCAAGCAACTGAATCTACATAACATGAAGCTGAACCCGGCCAAGTGCAGATTTGCGGTCACGTCCGGAGAGTTCCTTGGATATCTGGTCACCCACCGTGGAATTGAAGCCAACCCGAAGCAGATTGATGCGCTCATACAGATGGTGTCACCAAAAATAAAGTGTGAAGTCCAGAGGCTAACTGGACGGGTCGCCGCGCTGAATCGTTTCATCTCTCGGTCAACTGATAAGTGTTTGCCTTTCTACGACACACTGCGTGGGAACAAGAAGTTTGAATGGACAGAAAAATGCGAGCAGGCATTTCAACAACTGAAAGAATACCTAGCCAGCCCTCCAATACTTACGAAACCAGTGGAAGGCGAGCCATTATTCCTTTACACGGCCGTTTCGGCAACAGCAGTAAGTGGAGTACTCATCAGAGAAGAGCGTAGCGAGCAGAAGCCTATTTTTTATGTCAGCCAAACTCCACCGACGCTGAAACCCGGTATCCACAGATGGAGAAGCTGGCGCTGTCTCTGATAATGTCCGCTCAAAAACTGAGACCATACTTCCAGTCACATTCAATTGTGGTTTTGACTACTTTCCCACTGCGATCCATCCTACATAGCCCTAGCCAGTCTGGAAGATTGGCAAAGTGGGCAATAGAGCTGAGCGAATATGACATCGAGTATCGAAGCAGAACCTACGCGAAGTCTCAAGTCCTTGCAGATTTTCTGATAGAACTCCCAGAAGAAGCTATAGAAGAGCCAGCTCTGAGCCCAATATGGAAGCTCCACACGGATGGATCGTCATCAAAACAAAGATCTGGAGTAGGAATACGGTTAACCTCTCCAACAGGCGAAATTCTCGAACAATCATTCCGCTTGGGTTTTCGCGCATCTAATAACGAAGCAGAGTACGAAGCCTTGATCGCAGGAATGAGACTCGCTCGCGGACTTAAAATTTCGCACATCCAGGCCTACTATGATTCACAGCTGGTGGTCAACCAAGTCAGCGGCGAGTATACGGCCAGAGACGACCGAATGGAAGCTTATTTGAAGATCGTCTAAGAGATGGCCGCACAGTTTGAAGAGTTCACATTAACACGGATACCATGCGGGGAAAACATTTCGGCAGACGCGCTAGCAGCACTCGCATCCACCTCCGACCCGGATTTGAAAAGGATAATCCTAGTAGAATTCATCAAAAATCCAAGTATCAACCATTCTGACACCGTGAACGTAGTAAGTCGCTCCCAAACAGCCACACAGGCCGAAGGTATATCTGGGCAAAATCTCGCAGAAAAGGGCAGCGCCGACACCACCGCTCTAGATGACAAGAACATAACACCATCGGTGGAAGACGAGGCAATTGAGATAGAGGAAGAGCCTAAAACATATCCTCCAGCCGAAGGTGATGCAGTGGAGATGGAGGACGACCCACAACAAACAGAAACAGACTATGGATGTGACAAAGAGTGGTTGGGAGCAATCCGAGTATATATCATGGACGGCGAGGCACCATCAGATAAGTGGGCTGCCAGAAAACTCAGAGCTCAAGATGCCCGATACGTTATATTAGACGAAAACATCTTCAAGTGGAGATTCTCAGGACCACTGATGGTATGTGTCGAAGCGTCAAAGCTAGAAAAATCATGGAGGAAGTCCACAGCGGATCATGCGGCAACCACTCCGGTGGGAGAGCTTTGGCCATAAAGATCAAGCGTCATGGTTACTATTGGCCAACTATGGTGAAGGATTGCGAAAAGTTCTCTCCTAGGTGTGAAAATTGCCAACGACATGCCCCAATGATTCACCAACCCACCGAATTGTTGTCCTCAATCTCAGCACCCTACCCCTTCATGCGCTGGTCAATGGATATAGTCGGGCCTCTGCATAAATCAAAGCAAAAGAGATTTTTGTTAGTCTTGACGGATTACTTCTCCAAATGGGTCGAGGCAGATTCTTACGCCAACATAAAGGACGCCCAAGTCGAAAGTTTCGTCTAGAAAAATATCTTATGCCGACGTGGAGTCCCCTACGAGATTGTCACAGACAAAGGCTCACAGTTTATCTCTACAAGGTTTGAATTTTTCTGCGAAAAATGGAAGATACGACTCAGCAAGTCTACACCACGCTATCCAAAAGGGAATGGGCAAGCAGAAGCAGTGAACAAGACTATCCTGGACGGTCTGAAAAATGCCTTGATGCAAAAAAGGGACGCTGGGCAGATGAACTCGAAGGAGTATTATGGTCACACCGAACCATTCCGCGGTGAGCTACCGGTGAAACACCTTTCGCTGTTGTCTACGGTACAGAATGTGTCATCCCAGCTGAAGTCCAATTTCCTGGAGTTCGCCGCAGACTTCTTTCAGGGCAGGAAGGACAGAATCACCTTATCTTACTCAACGAGTTGGACTTGGTTAATGAACGAAGAGATCAAGCGCTGGTTCGGATTCAAAATTACCAACAGGCAGCGGCTAAGTGTTACAACACCAATGTCAGAAGTCGCAAGTTCAAGGAAGGTGATCTGGTCCTACGCAAAGTCTTTCAGAACACAGCCGAAACAAACGCTGGTAAACTAGGAGCAAACTGGGAATGACCCTACAAAATCACCAAAACAGTCAGACCAGGAGTGTACGAGCTCGCAAACATGTCTGACGCTCCGATACCAAGATCTTGGAACGCAATGTACCTAAAGAGGTATTACCACTAAGACATTTCACATGAACTACGGGACGACTTGATCCCTGAAAAGGGTACGTAGGTAGCTCGTCTTTGGATGGGTTCAGTTGTCCCCCTCCTTAAAAAAGGGGGGGGGGGAGTGGGTACGTATACATGTATACTCCCATACCTCACATTACACTTCTCAAAGAGAACAATTTCAAACTTTTTCAAACACAAACTTGCGTCCCTCGACCTACTGTGGGAATGCAAATCCACGCCAACTGAATTTGTTATGTCTTTTAGAGAGATCCGAAACTTCTGAGTAAAAACCACCGAAAAACACGAACAGAGGTCCAAAGTTGGTATTTTATTAAGCTGCTTAGAAAGCTTTTTGTATGAAAGCAAAGTACAGAGTTTTGCTAGGTCAATTGCGGATCCCCTTTTCTGAGGGTTTACATGAGTATATATACAAGTTTAAGTCGGCTAAGTTTGTCTAAAGAGATAAGGAAGATTTCCTATTTCTTCGGGATTTCCCTTTAGCAAAGCCTGTCGTCGTCATGGGCTTTGATTCGTAGGCTGTCTTTGTCATCCCTTTTGTGGGCTTGAATTCGTGGGCTTGTTGTCTCGGCCCAATCTTTAACCATGGTTCATGGCTCGGGTGATAACATGTTTCATGGCTACCATGGTTCACGGTTCGGGTGACATACTATGGGTTGTAATCTGCAATCCGTCCGTCGTACCATGGATCGGTAAACTCGTCCCAGATTCTTCGTCGTGGGTCGTGACCCTCGACCCGTCTGTTGTGTCGTGGATCGGGGTATACGACCCAACTTGCCTTGTCGCAGTTCGGGGTTTGGAACCAAACTTCCCTTCACGGATCGGGGTACACCTTTTCACGGTTAGGGGGATCCGATCCACTTGCTCCACGGTTAGGGGAGCCCGATCCATCCACTTGGTCATGGATCGGGGCACACGACCCAACCTTCTCACGGATCGGGGTACACCTTCCACGATTAGGGGACCCGATCCATCTGCTTCATGGCCAAGGACCCGATCCACCTACTTCACGGTTAAGGGGACCCGATCCATTCTGCTTCATGGCTAAGGGGGACCCGATCCATTCTGCTTCATGGCTAAGGACCCGATCCATTCTGCTTCATGGCTAAGGACCCGATCCATCTTCTTCACGGTTAGGGGGACCCGATCCATCTGCTTGGTCACGGATCGGGACACATAACCCAACCTTCTTCTCACGGATCGGGGTACCCGATCCCTTGCTTTGTCACGGATCGGGGTACACCTTTCATGGCTAGGGGACCGATCCACCTGCTTCATGGCTAGTGACCCCGATCCAACTCCATCACAGTTAGGGGTTCAACTGCTAGTGCTTTTTCATATTTAGCCATTTTTTCAATCGTTGATTCTCAATAGGTGGAATCTGACCCCAACAGTTAGCCCCCCAGCTTGGCAGTGGCAGTAATGTTGATGCCGAGCTGTAAGTAATCGAGTGAGATCAACGATTCTCGTGGTCGCCCCGAACTGTCTTTTTTGACGACGCTCCCGAGCCGTGGTTCGTGAATAACCCCGAACCATCTCTTTGTAGTATTGCTGATTTAGTTAGGTTATGGCTTTCTACGTAAACTGAGTTCGGGGTTTTGTTGCTTCGATACCTTTATCGGGGAGTGCAAACGTTTTTGTTGGTTCCCGAGGCGAATGACGTCACCACTTGTCTATATAAACCGCGATACTTCTCATTTGTTCTCCACTTCATTTCTCCGAAAATTTCTTCAAAATAGGTAACCTCTCTCTTCTTTCTCTCTCTAAACTTCTGCTTAGGTTATTTTTGAGTCGAAACTGTTGTTCTTCCTTCGCGCCGATCCGCTTGAATTTCCCGATCCATCTTCAACTGGCTCCGCCGCCGTCTTCAAGTTTTCCGGTAGTTTTGTTTGAAGATTTGGATTGACCCATTCTTATTAAAGGATCTTCAACTCGTTCTTCAATTTCTCAAGGGTTTTGATCTATTTTGATAGGCTACCGAGAACTCCGATCCGTCTTCTGAATCTCAGAAACCCTAGATTCTCCTTCACAAGCTGTTAGGGATCCCGATCTATTCGCACCCTCCAGAGATCCCGATCCGTCTTCAAATTTAAAAGGATGTCTCAGTCTTCTGTTTCCGCGTTTCCCGATCCATACACCAGCTTGTTTGGCGTTTCAGGACAGTCTTCGCTTCCCGAACCGTCTTTCTCTTCCGATCCGTTTCTCGCCCAGAGTTGTAGTCGAGAAGATTTTTCTGGTGCACGTGTTTCAGAGGATCTAAACGATCCAAGTGGTTCGGGGATAGGCCCTTCTCTTCTCGGAAGAAAAATGGTGCTCTCTGAATCCTCGGGAGTTGGCAGCAATTCCGGGAATCCGTCGAAATTCGAAGTGCCTCAACTTCACAGTTCTCCATTTGACGAGGCAGTGAACCCTGTCACTGGTGTAATGGATCCCGATCTGCTGAAGGTTGAACCAGAAAATTGGTTCTTCGATCCATCTGTAGCCAGACAGGAATTGAAGCGTTTGATGGGTCTTAACCGTCAAACTCCAAGGAGGAAGAAAATCAAGAAGCGACCCGATCCGCCTGGCTCAACTCTTTCGACCTTGGATTCATTATCAGCTCTCAGACATAGGTTTGGCGTTTCGGAGGAAGTCGAGTTTATTCTTCCTTCGCCATTACACCGAGCTAGTAATCCTCCCCCTAACCACTTCACCCTCTACGAAAGCTTCTTCTACCGCTGTCTGTTGTGGTTCCCGATCCCCGAAGTCATTCTTCAGTTTCTCTGGAAATTTGGCTTGGCTATTTCTCAAATCAATGTGCGGGGAATCAGGCATATGGTCGGTATGTTGATCAGAAGTTACGAGTGCGACGTAGAAGTTGGCGTCGAACACCTGACATATTTGCTGGAGTTCAGGCGTCGTAATAAGAGGGAACTGAAGTATTATGTGTCGGGGAAAGCCAGGAGAAACATTAATACAGGTTTTCCATCGAAAGACGACAATTGGGAAGACTACTTCTTTTTTGTTCCCATCTCCGAGGCGTCGGCAGGTCAGAGGTGTCTTCGGTTCGTCAAGTCTGGCTAGGGAGAAATCGGTAGCCGATCTGTTGCTCCACTTGGGTCACGGCTCGGGTTTCCATTATTTAGTTATTCTCCTTTTTAGGGTTTTTCTGATTTTGCATAAATATTTTTTTTTTGCAATTCGTCATCTTCGTCTTTCACAGCCCCCCGATCTGTCTGAGATTCACGAAGCGCTTTCAGCTCGCAAGTGTAATTGGTCGAGAGACTTTAACCTTCGACGAGTGGAAAGAGCCCGAGCCCTTTGTGAAGGACAATCAGTCGAGCAGTCATCCCCTTCTCATTCTTCGAGAGATACCATGGGAAGACCTACCTTCAGAGACCGAGCTGCCGCGAAAGCCAAGGCAGAGGCAGAAGCCAGGGAGAGAGCAAAACAAGCCAAGGCGTTGATCCAATCTCATCCCCCGACCCATGAATCTACCCCCACCACTGTCCCCGAACCAAAAGTCGCTGATAATCACCCCGAACCGACTCCTTCATTGGCTTCTGGAGGAGTCGTTGTAGGGCTTCGTCCAGCCGATTTTCAACTACTGCCGCACAAGGATAAGGGCAAAGAGAAGGCAAAGGAAAAGAAAAACACAAGCAAAAAATGCCAGTCAGTAGATGACAAGGGAGATGCCCCGAAGCGGCTGCGACATATTGAATCGTCGAAGGCCATTCCCGAAGCAATCCCTCTTTCTGCCGCTCCAATAAATGCTGAAGGGGCATACAATGATTCCTCAGCATCCGCGGCCATCTTCTCAAAAATCACCTGTCCGGGTGATCATTTTCCGCCACCCGACACTCTGCTTAGGGACAAGGCCTATAGCGAGATGGCGCTTCGGGGTGTTAAGGTCCATCTAAACCTAGTTAAACGTATTTTCCCGTTGCCGTGCAGTTCATATCCCATCTTAATATGATGGTAATGGGATACGAATTTGACTCCCGTAAGGACCGCGAGAGGGTCGAAGATGCTAGGCGGAAAGCCATTGAGCTGGATGGGAAGCTCAAAGAAGCCCAGGCGACTCAGGTTGCCGAACGGGAAAAAGAAGTCAAACGGATAAAAGACCTTGAAGCTGACGCGGAGGGATGCATAAAGCACATTAAAGAAGCCGACGAGCGGATCATGCGGCTAGAGTCAAGAAAGGCGAGGCGGGATGCTCATATAGCTAGCCTGACGAGGCAGCTTGAAGCTGCTAATGAGCTTCTCGAGAGTAAGGTCGAGCGAGCCGTTCTAGAGGCCAAACGCGAGACATGATGATGCTTGAAGGCAAAGTTTCCCGAGTCGAAAAGATTCTTGGCCAAATTGACGGCAAGCCAAAGGAGAATATGCTCGACCTTGCCCAGATTGAAGGCAATCTCCAGTTCATTGGGCTTCTTCAAAGCGATGAACCGCCATCTCTCGATGCCGAGGCGAAGAACCTAGCTGAGCAGAAAGAGGTCTTGACGGGATCTCATGAAGCATTCGCTCAGCTCGTGGCCGAAATGAGAGAGATCCTGAGATTGTCTCCAGTCCGATCTGACATTCTCAAGGAGCTCAACGATGGTGAGCCCATGGAGACTGCTGCTGCAAGTGTCGGGATCTGACATTTTCCGGGTCTAACAAGGGAACGCCCAGTCTGGCTGATCTTGGTCCGGTGGAGGTTGCTAAAGAGATAGTCCCCGATCCCGTTTCTGCGAAAGCTCTCGATGTTGCCCTAGAGAAAAAGGTTGCAGAGTTTGCTGAGGCGTTGCTTGTGGAGGACAAAGCCCCCGAAGGTGAAGTAGCTGAGCAGATGGTGGAGGCGGAGCAGAAGGCGGTCAAGACCCCCGAGATAGTGGAGGATTACGATCCTCTTTTCTTTGTCTAATTTTACAACTCTTTTTTCATTTTTTGTTAACGCCTTGACGGCTTTATCCAAGTAGCTGTGAACTTCTTTTTATCACCTGGTTGCTGACTTAGCTAGCCCTTGCCTTTGAATATATATGTCTTTCGTTTAACAATAGATTCGAGAATGCCTTGCCTTCATTTGTGTTTGTTTGCGTAGTTACGAGATGATCAGTCTCGAGAGGATCATTTCGGTTTACAGATAGATTACCATAAACTTATCTGCTCCGATAATGAACATTTGTTTGTATAGTCTAGGACGAGCATTTCGGTTTACGGATATGTTACCATAAACGTATCCGCTCCGATAATGAACGAATACTTGTATAGCGCGCTTTTAATCCTGAGACGGATGTGAGAGTTTAGATCCGAAATGGATGCGAGAATTCACTATTGTGGCCAGCAATAGTGAAGATGTGGCGAGATGCCTGTTGTAGTCTGTTTTGCTCAGATATGTCTGTTTTGTTAAGACTTAGTGATCCTTAAAGGATGGTTAGATAAAAAATTGCCTTTAAACGCAAAGCTTCGATAGATAGTAGAATCCATTTTCAGAGATGGGAGTATACGAGTATACGTATACGTACCCACTCCCCCCCTTTTGAAAGGAGGGGGGCAACTGAACCCGTCCAAAGATGAGCTGCCTACGTACCCTTTGCAGGGATCAAGTCGCCCCGTAGTTCATGTAAAGTAGCTTAGTGATAGTACTTTTTGAGATGCATTGCGTTCCATGATCTTGGTACTAGAACGTCTGTCATGTTAGCAAGTTTATAAACGCCAGGTTTGACAACGTCGGTGATCTTGTAGGGTCCTTCCCAATTTGCTCCTAGTTTGCCGGCATTTGTTTCCGCGGTGTTCTGAAAAACCTTCCGCAAAACTAAATCGCCTTCGTAGAATCTTCGTTCTCGAACGTTGGAATTGTAGTATTTTGCGGCCGCGTTTTGATAGTTCTGGATCCTGATCAAGGCTTGGTCCCTTCGTTCGTTGATCAAGTCCAGTTCGTCAAGCATTAATAGGTGATTGAGCCCCTCTTGTTCTGGTAATAGCCTCCAGCGAATCCCTGGGAAATGTATCTCCAGGGGGATGACACACTCTGTTCCGTATACGAGGGTGAACGGGGTTTCTCCTATCGCTCGTCGTGGGGTGGTGCGGTGAGACCAAAGTACTCCCTCCAGTTCTTCAGCCCAACGTCCCTTTTTCTCATCAAGGCGCTTTTTCAGGCCGTCAAGGATTGTTTTGTTGATTGCTTCGGCCTGTCCCTTCCCTTGTGGATATCTTGGAGTAGACTTGCTGAGTCTGATTTTCCATTTCTCACAGAAACCTTCAAAACGATTTGAGATGAACTGCGAGCCGTTATCTGTCACGATCTCGTATGGTACTCCATGTCGGCATATAATATTTTTCCAGACAAAGGCCTCTACGTGCGCATCTTTAATGTTAGCATAAGAGTCGGCTTCGACCCATTTTGAGAAATAGTCTGTCAAAACCAGAAGAAAGCATTTCTGTTTTGATGGATGCAGTGGCCCGACGATGTCCATAGACCATCGCATGAATGGATATGGCGACGAGATTGAAGAAAGTACTTCTGTAGGCTGGTGAATCATCGGCGCATGGCGCTGGCACTTTTCGCATTTGGCCGAAAACACCTTGCAATCTTCGATCATTGTTGGCCAATAGTAGCCGTGACGTTTGACTTTTATGGCTAGTGCTCTCCCTCCAGAGTGATTTCCACATGAACCATTATGAACTTCCTCCAGAATCTTCCTGGCGTCCTTTCCTTCTACGTAGTTTAGCAACGGTCCCGAGAATGTCCACTGGAAGACATTCCCATCAAGTAACACGTAACGTGCAGCCTGGGCTCGGAGCTTGCGAGTTGCCCATTTTTCTGTTGGCAAAGCGCCGTCGTATATGTATCCTCTGATTGCGGCGAGCCATTCCTTATCACAGCCATATTCTACATTGTTGTCCCCGTTTGTTGCTTCGTCGGGTTTGATGACAGGGTCATTGCAGCTCCCCATGGTTGCTAGAACATCTTCTTCCATTGGGGAAATATCCGGCTCTGTGGGTGGTTGGTTGGTCAGTTCTTCCTGCCCTTTACCCACCGCTTCTTGCCCGGTTGTGACTTCTGTCGCTTGCCTAGCCGCTTGTGAACGAGTTACGGCGTTCACCGTGTCGGAAGGGCTGATGCTTGGGTGTCAGATAAATTCCACTGGGATTATCCTCTTTAAATCCGGATCGGAGGTCGATGCAAGAGCTGCGAGTGCGTCAGCTGGGGTGTTCTCCCCTCGTGGGATGCGCGTTAGGATGAATAGTTTGAATTGTGCAGCCAATTATTTGACGATCTTTAAGTAAGCTTCCATCCGATCATCGTTTGCTGCATATTCACCGCTGAACTGATTTGCGACTAGTTGCGAATCGCAAAATGCATGGAGTTGCTCGATTTTTAGGCCATTAGCAAGTTTCATCCCGGCAATCAAGGCTTCGTACTCTGCTTCATTGTTGGATGCGCGGAAGCCAAGGCGGAATGATTGATCCAGTAGTTCGCCAGTTGGAGAAGTTAGCCGTATCCCCACTCCTGAGCCATCCATTTTTGGAGGATGAGCCATCGACGTGGAGTTTCCACAGCTGACTCTGCATCTCGCCGTCAATGCCTTCTTCAGGTAGTTCGATAAGAAAATCTGCTAGAACTTGCGATTTAGCGCACGTGCGTCCGCGATACTCAATGTCGTATTCGCTCAGTTTGATTGCCCAATTTGCTAGCCTTCCTGACTGACTTGGGCTGTGCAGAACAAATCTTATCGGAAAGGTGCTCAGGACGACGATTGAGTGAGACTGAAAGTATGGCCTTAGCTTTCTTGCCGACATAACTATGGATAGCGCCAATTTCTCCATCTGCGAGTACCTTGTTTCCGCGTCTGTAAGGGTTTTACTTACGTAAAATATCGGCTTCTGTTCGCCGCGCTCGTCTCGAATCAACACGCCGCTTACTGCTGTGGCAGAAACTGCGGTGTACAGAAAAAGTGGTTCTCCTGCTTCTGGTTTTGTGAGAACTGGGGGGGGGGGGGGTGGCTAGATAGTTCTTGAGTTGCTGAAAAGCTTCCTCGCAGTTGTCCGTCCACTCGAACTTCTTGTTCCCTCGCAAAGTATCGTAGAATGGTAAGCATTTGTCGGTGGATCGTGAGATGAATCGGTTAAGCGCAGCTACCCTCCCGGTAAGACGTTGGACTTCCCTTTTCGTCTTTGGTGAAGTCATATTGACGAGTGCGTCGATCAACTTAGGGTTTGCCTCAATGCCGCGGGGAGTTACAAGATAACCAAGGAACTCTCCCGAAGTGACTGTGAATCTGCACTTGGTCGGATTTAACTTCATGTTGTGAAAGTTCAGCTGCGAGAAACATTCCTTGAGATGAGTGACGTGATCCTGTTCCTTTAGTGATTTCACCAGCATGTCGTCTATGTAAACCTCCATTGTTTTGCCGAGTTGGTCCGCAAACATCTTGTTCACCAGTCGCTGGTATGTCGCTCCAGCATTTTTCAGACCGAATGGCATCACCTTGTAGCAATATATTCCACGATTCGTTATAAAAGCGGTCTTCTCGCGACCATCGGGGTTCATCAAGATCTGGTTGTAACCTGAGAAGGCATCCATGAAAGATAGGAGTGCGTTTCCTGCCGTCGCTTCGACTAAGCGATCGATATGTGGAAGGGGGAAGCTATCTTTTGGACAGGCTTTGTTTAGGTCAGTGAAGTCCACGCACACGCGCCATTTGCCATTCTTCTTCTTGACCACCACTGGGTTAGCTTGCCAGTCCAGGTACTTCACCTCAGTTATTGATCCGACGTGTAGTAGTCTCTCCACCTCGTCATTTACCGCTTTAGCTCTGTCTGGCCCAAGTTTCCTTCTTTTCTGCTTTACTGGTTTGAAATTTGGGTCGACGTTCAGTTCATGGCTTGTTATGCTGATATCAATGCCAGGCATATCTTCTGCTTCCCATGCGAAGGTGTTGATATTTTTCTTCAAGAATGCCACGTGCTCTTCTTTGATCTTTCCATCTAACTCTGCTCCAATTTCTACACATCGCTCCGGATGTTTGTTGTCGATGCAAACTGATATGACGGGGTCGCAGGTTGGTTTAGACACTTCTTCTTCGCGATCCACCGCGATCTGTAACTGCTATAACAGTTTGGAAAGCTCTTTCACCGGTTCTCTGTCGGTCTTTATCTTCTTACGCTTTGAATTTGCCGTTGGATCAGTCACCGGGTTTCTGAGCTTGTGTGCGGCGAGAAAGCAAACACGAGACTCTTTTTGATTTCCTCGAATCGTTTTCACGCCGTTTGGTGTAGGGAACTTGAGGGAGAGATGGTAAGTCGAAACAGCTGCGCGCATCGAATTTAGCCAGGGGGTCCCCATGATGACGTTGTAGATGGCCGGATGGTCAGCTACGGAAAACTCAACGATCTTCGACACCTCGCCAGCTTGGACAGGCAGTTTGATTGTTCCGGTAGTCATGGTGGTTTCTCCAGAGAATCCTGTTAAGGGTTTGGGAGTAGATATCACTTCGGACAGGTCCACATTCATTCTTCTGAGAGTTTCGAGGAAGATTACGTCCACGGTGCTCCCAGTGTCTACCAATACGCGTGCTACATCGCAGTCGTTGATGATCAACTCGATTACGAGAGGGTCATCATGAGGTCTGTCGATTCCGATCGTTTCTTTTTCCTCGAATGATATCACGTCGTTTGGAAACTTAGATGGTTTAGACCAGTTGATGCTGACGTCTGCCCTTTGCTGGAACGCTTTGATTGACGAGACGGTATCTGAGCAATAGTGGGATCCTCCCATTATCATGCTAATCCTTCTTCTGCTTGATCCAGAGGGTGGCGTTTCGTCATCCCTTCTATCACGCTTGGTGTGATCTTCTTTTGTCAGGTCGGGTTTGTATGTGTTTACGTCCATCTCGAAATCCTTGAGGCTGACGTTTCCTCCAAACTCGCTGGCTGCTAATTTTTTAGCAAGCTTCAAGCCTAGAATTCGGCAGTTCGCGGTAGAATGTCCGTAGATGTGGTGGTGTTCGCAGTAAGCCGTCTCGTCATAGGAACTGTCGTTTTTGGTCCATGTGCTCCATGAGCTTCTTCCACGGCCTCGGCCTCTTCCTCGACCGAATCCAGGAGCGTCAATTTGATAGTTATGAGCTCCTCGAAAGCCTCCCTCGTGCTGGATATAGCCGGAGCCTTGGTTGTTCTTCCTAGTGTTGGAAGGGGCTGAAACTTGGGGAGAATGGTTCGTTGTCTTGGCCTTCCCGTACTTCTCAGTTAGGATTTTCATTTCTTCTTCTTCGGTGATGAAGTCTGCGGCTCTATGCATAGCGTCCTGTATCATCGTGGGGGTGTTCAGCGCGATTTCTTTGCGAAAATTGGAATTGAACCAGAGTGCTCGCTTCAGGGCTAGTAGGGCTGCTTTGTCGCTCAGGCCTTCCACTTTTGACATAACAGCTTTAAACCTTCCAATGAAACTCCGTAGTGTTTCGTTTTGCCCTTGAGCTAGGGTCCACAGGTCAGCATCAGATGTTCCGGGATCCATGAAGATGGAATAATGTTTCAAGAATGCCGCAGATAGTTGGTTATAGCTATTGATGGAATTCCGCTCGAGTCTTGAGAACCACTAGAGCGCCGGCCCTTAAGATGCTCCACGAAGAGAAGGCATTGTCCGGCGTCTCTCTCGTTTTGCTTGAAATTCGAGCGTCCCATGGCTATAGCGAAGGCCGTCAGATGCTCCTTCGGATCGGTCTTTCCTTCATAGATCGGGACTTTCATCTTCCCAGGGTCTGGAATTCTTGTGCCAGTTATCCATGCTGTGAACGGGGTGTTCTGTGCTTCCTCCAGCACACGATCTATCTCTGGCACCTTGCTAGTTGCTTTGTGCATCGTGGATCGGACAGCTTTTATGTCGGCAGCTGCTCGATCCATATCTGCTCGCATCATAGCCATCTCTTCTTTCTGGGCACTGACTCCTGCTCGGCGCTCTTCGTTTATCCGTGCTTGCTCAGCCCAGAGTATGTTCTCCTCTTCCTCAGTCAGGTCTTGATCTCCTTCGGGGATGGCCTCGCGTCTTTCGGTTCGGGTTTGACCGGTTGGTAGGTGTTCAGGATTGTCAAGGCTTTCCATGTTTTGCTCCACTCGGTTCTCCTCCTCTAGATTGATGATGGGTGCAGGCTCCTCTTCAATTGGCGCGTCGTCTGCCCCTTGGACTCTTGAGGGTAGGTTTGCTGAGCTTTGGTGTAGTAGTGGCAGTCTTCCTCGGGTCCTCGGTGGGTTGAGCGGAGTTGTGAAGTCCAGGGCCGTTGGGTTGAGACGCCTCCCGACTCGTCTTGCTGGATCCAGACCTGATCCCGTGCCTCGGGTTCGACTCGCCATTGTCAGGGCCTTCAGCTCGCCCGTCATCGTGTTGTTCAGCTTGTTTTGCTCCTCCGCCTTTTTGAGCAGCGTCTCCAGCATGGCTTTCATCTCCATGAGCGTTGTCGAAGTCTCCCTAGCGTCTTTGGATTGGTTAGCCTGATCCTCCACACCGGCATTTCTGGTGTCAGCAGCGCTATCTTCTCCGTCGTTGGTCATCGTCTTCAGATCGGTTTTGTGGTGGTTCTTCGGTGTAAGAAAATTTCAATCCCCCTCCTTCTAGCGCCAAATTGTGGGAGTGCAAATCCACGCCAACTGAATTTGTTATGTCTTTTAGAGAGATCCGAAACTTCTGAGTAAAAACCACCGAAAAACACGAACAGAAGTCCAAAGTTGGTATTTTATTAAGCTTTTTAGAAAGCTTTTTGTATGAAAGCAAAGTACAGAGTTTTGCTAGGTCAATTGCGGATCCCCTTTTCTGAGGGTTTACATGAGTATATATACAAGTTTAAGTCGGCTAAGTTTGTCTAAAGAGATAAGGAAGATTTCCTATTTCTTCGGGATTTCCCTTTAGCAAAGCCTGTCGTCGTCATGGGCTTTGATTCGTAGGCTGTCTTTGTCATCCCTTTTGTGGGCTTGAATTCGTGGGCTTGTTGTCTCGGCCCAATCTTTCACCATGGTTCATGGCTCGGGTGATAACATGTTTCATGGCTCGGGTGATACCATGGTTCACGGTTCGGGTGACATACTATGGGTTGTAATCCGCGATCCGTCCGTCGTACCATGGATCGGTAAACTCGTCCCAGATTCTTTGTCGTGGGTCGTGACCCTCAACCCATCTGTTGCGTCGTGGATCGGGGTATACGACCCAACTTTCCTTGTCGTAGTTCAGGGTTTGGAACCAAACTTCCCTTCACGGATCGGGGTACACCTTTTCACGGTTAGGGGGATCCGATCCACCTGCTCCACGGTTAGGGGAGCCCGATCCATCCACTTGGTCACGGATCGGGGCACACGACCCAACCTTCTCATGGATCGGGGTACACCTTCCACAGTTAGGGGACCCGATCCATCTGCTTCATGGCCAAGGACCCGATCCACCTACTTCACGGTTAAGGGGACCCGATCCATTCTGCTTCATGGCTAAGGGGGACCCGATCCATTCTGCTTCATGGCTAAGGGGGACCCGATCCATTCTGCTTCATGGCTAAGGACCCGATCCATCTTCTTCACGGTTAGGGGGACCCGATCCATCTGCTTGGTCACGGATCGGGACACATAACCCAACCTTCTTCTCATGGATCGGGGTACCCGATCCCTTGCTTTGGCACGGATCGGGGTACACCTTTCATGGCTAGGGGACCCGATCCACCTGCTTCATGGCTAGTGACCCCGATCCAACTCCATCACAGTTAGGGGTTCAACTGCTAGTGCTTTTTCATATTTAGCCATTTTTTCAATCGTTGATTCTCAATAGGTGGAATCTGACCCCAACACCTATGCAAGTCACAAACTTTACATCCTTCACGGATATCCTATCGCCTCTTCTGTTGCTGGCCACAATAGATGAACTACCACATCCTTTACGGATTTTAACCACTATCTCTATATGGGATAGGGTTCTCAACACCCTCTTACATGTATAAAGCGCGTTATACAAAATCTGACTGGGTATATCCTGGTATAATATCCGAAAGGTATATCCTGGACGATATTCTTACAAGTTTATCTTTGAGAGGGACCCGTAAGTCGAAAACTCGCAAGTCTTAACACTCAAAGTAAACTCTAAAACCCAGTAAACACCTCTTGGTACACTGGTCGTGAACATCTCAGAAACATGATACTAAACCTAAAAAGTTAGTATGAGATTTTAAACATGTTTCATTGTCAAAAGAACGGGAATGTAAGTCGGAACACCGCGAACCCTAAACTGACAACAAAGCACTCAATCCAAAGACAACCATACTTTTACTAAACAAAGATGGTTTGCAATATCACATCAGAGCACAAGTGAAAGATTACTTAAGCAAAAACATAAGTAGAAAATCCAAACAAAAAAGGAGTTACGCCTACAAACGGCAGTCATTACAAAAAAGGGCTGGATAAAGCCATCCAGGCACTTGTTCTCAACGATACCGGACAAAAGAAAGAAAGTTCTCGAGTTAAAAAAAATAAGGAGAAGGATCATTCAAGAAGATCCCGCTTGGAAGGCTTCTCAGCGGCAAGATCAGCAATCCCCAGTGTGCCAACATTTGAGCCTGCAAAATCTGCAACTCCGGCTGTAGCTGCCGCATTCTCCGTTGGTTCGGTACCCAGGAGAGTGTCTACAGAATCTGAGGAAACAGGTGGAAGCGTCAGATCTTTCTTCAGCTGGGCCTCAATCCTCTCAAACTCGCCAGTTGCATCGGCAAGATCAGGTCTCCACCCTGCCAATTTCGCCACCTCGGAGTCGAGAGCAGGCGCATCCTCTTTTTGCAAGATCTCGAGCAGCTGTAGGTTGCTGTCGACCTGAGCTAGATCGAGCTCCTTTTTTTCGCCGCCTTCAGCTCGTCGATTCTCTTCTCAATCTTGGCAAGCCGCTCTTGAAACCTCTCTGATATCTCTCGCCTCGCTGCCTTGCGTGCTTTTTTGACATTTGCCTCATGCAAAGCATTAACAGCCGAGAGTTGTCTTTTCAAAGATTCAATTTCAGCAGCTTTCTTATGCTTGGAGCGGTCAAGCCTCATCGCCAAGTCGCCTGTTTTGTCCCACTCATCCTTAAGATATGCTTTCTCCTTCTCGAGAGCTTCAATCCGAGCTGAAGCAGTTGCCAGTTCGGCAGCGTGTTTTCCCTCCAGTTCGGTGACCTTCTCTTTAAAGAAAGATGCATCCTTGCGTGCATCTTCGACCCGGCGCCTGTCTTTTCTTATGTCATTTTCGAAGGCGGCGACGATCTTGTTGATTGATGCGACAAACTGATCGTAGGAAGGAAAAAAGTCAGTACTTAGTCATTTTTTACTCATCGAAACGGATAATCTCCAAATGTACCTTGGTGCCTCGGAGCGACATGTCGGCGTATAAATCGCCATGAGAAAGCACATCAAGAGGTGGCAGCCTATCCCCCGAGCAACGTATTTGTGAGAAGAGAGTCGCCGAGGCTGCTTCATCATTGCATACTGGCTCAGATCCCTCGTGTCTAAACGACGATGGCAACGGCTCGGTAGTAGTTGGATCGGCGGGCTTGTGGCGTTTTCTTTTCTCCTGCTTCTCCTTAGTTTTCTCCTTGTCCGGTTCATAGCGTTTACCGGAAGTCTTTTTCTCTCCCACTCTGTGTTGAGATATCACCGAGCTAGAAGGCCTAGCTGACTTATTTGCGTATAAATAAACAATGTACCTCTTGAAAAAGGGGATCCGAAAATCGACCTAGCTAAACACTTGTTATTCTTTGCAACAGCTTTCAAAACAGCTAAGATAATAAAAACCATCTTTGGATCTCTGTTCTTGGTTTCTTTTCGTAGAAGTTTGTCGAATCCCTAAATTTCCCTTACCAAATTTAGTTGTGCGAGTCTCGACTCCCACACATATGATTCGGCTAGGCCCATCTTGTTTACCTTTTTCTCTTATACCGAGCCCAACTCTTCGGGTGCCTAGCCGTTACTTAGTCATTTTAAAACGAAGATCTTGGCTAGGTGAAACCTGACTCCAACAACTCTCAGCCAAGTAGAAAAGTGGAGATCTCTAACAGATATTGGGGTCTTTTTTCACCCCATCAAGATCAACGGTGATGATGGGTGTCAGACCTAGTCAAATGGAGAGAAAGCCTAGCCAAATGGAGACGAGCCAAACACTGGCTCAGCGACAGAGGCAAGGAGGAGACGGACCAAACCTAGTTCGGCAAGAAAGGCAAGATGCAGACGAGCCAACGTTTGGCTAGGCGACGAGCCAACGTTTGGCTAGGCATGAAGAAGCGAGTGACGAGCCAACGTTTGGCTAGGCATGAAGAAGTGACTGACGAGCCAATGTTTGGCTAAGCGACGAGCCAACGTTTGGCTAGGCATGAAGAAGCGAGTGACGAGCCAACGTTTGGCTAGGCGACGAGCCAACGGTTGGCTAGGCATGAAGAAGTGAGTAACGAGCCAATGTTTGGCTAAGCGACGAGCCAATGTTTGGCTAGGCATCAAGGAGGAGTGGCGACAAGTCAAACTCTCTGGCTCGGCATCAACCAACGAGCCAACATGTTGGTAAACCAACAAACATGACGAGCCAACATGTTTGCGAACCAACAAACGGTGACATGTCATCGTGTCTGGCGGCGTGCCCAAAATGTCATCGATAATCCAAACAGACGATGGGTTAGACACGGATCCAGACGAGGCAAAGAGATGAAGAGCTTGATCCTCAGCGACCCAGCAAAGCAGCAAGCCCAATATCTTGTTTGGCCGAGAAGACAAGCCACAAAAGGCTGGTGGGTTGAGTTAGCAAGTCAAAGTAAGAAGCCCACACCTAAACAGACTTAGACAAGCCAGAGAGGAAAGGAAAATCCGACAATAAGGAAGTTTTCCTTTTTCGTTTAGTAAAAGGCCTAGCCGACATATTCGTGTATAAATAGACAATGTACCTCTTCGAAAAGGGGATCCGAAAATTGACCTAACAAAACAATTGTTATTCTTTGCAACAGCTTTCGAAACAGCTTAGATAATAAGAACCATCTTGGATCTCTGTTCTTGGTTTCTGTTCATAGAAGTTTGTCGAATCCCTAAATTTCCCTTACCAAATTTAGTTGTGCGAGTTTCAACTCCCACAATTTGGCGCCGTCTGAGGGGAATCTCAAACTTTATGACACCTAAGAACCGGGAAAACGACCTATTTCTCCCTCGGAACTTCCATATAACAACAGATGTACACAGAGTTTAGACTTTGATCTATTTCTCCACAAGTAGGAAGTTAAAAATCTATTTACACACAGAATGAAAGTTCAAAATCGGTATACACACAATAGTTGGTTTTATCGGTTTAAAATCTAAATCGGATACCAAACCGCCTAAACTGGATACCAAACCAAACTCACGACCCGCTTCTTCATCTTCTTCACCCAACTCGTGAAAGAAAGCATTGTTTCTTCATTTTCTGAAACCAAACTCAGGATTCCATTACAAAGCTTCAAAATTTGGTCAGGATCACACTCTCTTGCTCTTTGATAGACTCACGAAGATGATTCTCTTTCTCATTCTCTTCTTTAGCCGCTAACGCATCATCAACAGCTTCCCAATCATCCACACACCCATCATCGTCATCATCGTCGTGTTCGCCTGCGATAGAGCCATGAGCGGAGGAATCGCTCTTTCACGAGCAACCATGGTTCAATAAACCACACTCTCCTCACCAAGCTGCAACAATATCGACACAGCTATCTCTTTCTGTCTCTGCGTTCCGATCTCCACGATCTCAACAAGCACCAGAACTCCTCCTTCCTCCACCACCGCCGGCTTTGATTCTGACACCGACATTAACACAACGAATAGAGAGCCGTCGATGGGTCTTTCTTCGCTTTGAACCCACCGGTTTCTAGAAGGTTCACGAGGAGAGGAACAACTAGAGATCGACAATTTGACTTTGTGGTCGGCCATGAGTTCCACGACCATCTCAGACCCTCGATCGCTTCTAGCTCTAGGAAATCCATCACTGGTAGATCTTTGATTACTGGTTGCAAAATTTACAAATCATATTCATAAGTCTTCTTCTTCTTCGTTCCTCTTCCACGAAATCAAAGAAAACTGTTTTATTTTCTGGGTTTAAAAGTAAAGTAAATCCCACAAAACACCAAAAATTCTCAGATCAATTTTGGTGAGGTTTTATTCCATTTCTTCCCCGACTTGAAAATCGATCGAAATATTGAAAATTCTCAAATCGAAGTATTTGCACTTTGGGTTACTTTTTGGGTGCTTCTTCGTTCGCCATTTTTACCGGCGAAGGTGGTGTGTTCGGAGTCGGTATCGTCTATGGAGCTTGATCGCCGGCAGAGGAGGAAGCGTCGTTGCCTGGAGGAAGGGTGGTTTATTATTTGTAATCGGGTTTAATTCCGGTTTATTTTTGGGGTTACATGGTTAAAATTGGATTGATAAACAGTAAACCAAAATTAATCGTGGTTTATGTGTAAATTGGTTTCGAAATTTTATTTTGTGTGTATACACATTTCAAACTTTCATTCTGTGTGTAAATAGATTTTTAACTTCTAACTGGTAGAGAAATAGACCGAAGTCTAAACTCTGTGTATATCTGTTGTTATATGGAAGTTCCGAGGGGGAAATAGGTCGTTTTCCCCTAAGAACCACCGAATACGAGATCTGAAACAATGACTACCGACGGAGACCGAAGCGGTGAAGATGCGAGCAACGTGGGCGTCGACCTTCTTGGAGCAAGAATCAATCCGCCGCCAGCAAACACGGAAGGCACCTCAGAAACGCTGACAGAGCTGAAGAACATGATGACTACTTTGCTGAAGAAGGCGGAGGAGCAAGACAAACTGAACAGCTTGCTTACGGAGAAAATCGAAGCTTTGGCAATAGAGAGCCGAGCAAGAAACACACGACTCGGAGGCACAGGTTCGACACTGAATCCACCCGTAAGCGGAGTAACTAGACGACTTGGCTTAAACCCAACATCTCTGGATTTCTCAACACCACGTGATGCACCAAGGACTTTGGGAGGACTGCCACCGCCGCATCCAACTAACGAGCAAACCCCTGCGGTGACAAGATCAAATATTATCGAGCTGTCTCGGCTGATCCAAGGAGCGAGAGGAACCGGCGATGGATATGACCTACGGATCGACGGTGGGTCGGCTGCAGCAATTTTTCTAGACAAAGAAGGAGACCATAACGCAGAAAATCTTGCTGACGGAGGATTCGCACCAACAATGACGGGAGCCCAAACCAACGAAGGTGATATTAACCTAAACCAAGCCAGGAATATAGCAGAAGGAGAAGAAAATCTCTTGTGGGTCCAACAGGTGCAATACGCTGACGAACAAAGAACGACGAGCCGAGCCCAGAAAGAAGAGTTGGATGAAATCCGAGCCTCTTTAAACCGTGCCACTGCTGAGATGAAAGCCGTCAGATCCCAAGTTCACAAGGCAACGAGTAAAGTCCCAGAAATTGACCGCGTACTGGAATAAGCGCACAATACACCATTTACAGCCCAGATTACCAAGGCAAGGATTTCTGACCTAGGAAAGATCAAAGTTCCAGTCTACGAAGGGAAAACCGACCCAAAAGAACAAATAACGGCATTTATCATAGCAATGGGCCGAGCCAATTTTAGAGAAAGGGAGATAGACGCCGGTTTTTGCCTCCTATTTGTGGAGCATCTAAAGGGTGCAGCCCTCCAATTGTTTCCCAGACTAGAGCGGAACTCCATTGATGATTTCCAGCAGCTGTCTGCCGCTTTCTTGAAGCATTACTCCATGTTTATGGATCGAGGAACCTCTGATGCCGACCTCTGGACATTGACTCAAGGGCCTACGGAGACATTACGAAGCTTCATGGGAAGATTCAAAGTAGTGATGTCAAAAGTCGAGGGCGTAAGCGACAAGGCCGCTGTGCTCGCATTAAAAAGGGCTATGTGGTACGAATCGGAATTCCGAAAAGAAATCACTTTGAACGCGCCACTGTCGATCCAAGATGCGTTGCACCGAGCCTCAGATTTTCATAGTCAACGAAGAAGAGATGAAGGTTTTGTCTCAGAAGTATGGAGTAGCCAAAACGACGAATCGTTCCTTCCAAACTCCGAACCAACCACCTCATAAGAAGAATACTCAAGGAAACGGATATGTACACCACGAGAAACCCAATTTTAAATGAGCCCACAACTACCAGGTGGGAGCAGGCCGAGGCAAAACACCATGGAATACGTGGACACAAAATCAGAGTTCGTACGACAAAAAAGCTTATTGTGAGTATCATCATATGCACGGTCACTTGACTGCAAACTACCGAACCCTTGGAATAAAGCTTGCGGTGAAGCTAGTGGTCGGAGAACTCGGTAACGCTGTCAGCCTGAAAGATTTCGAGCAAGAAGATGAGAAGGATTAGCCGAACCAGGCAAACCAAAATGGAGATCCTCCCAAGCGAGGGAGGCGAGATGACGAGGCGACGCAGTCAGGCTCCCAAAGAAGAATAAATATGATAATGGGAGGATCACAATACTGTTCAGACACGTCATCAATCAAAGCATTCCAGCGGCGAGCCGATGCAAGTGTCACCTGGTCAACACCTTCCAAACTTCCCAATGACGTCATCTCGTTCGAAGAAAGGGAAACCACCGGCATTGACCGACCGCATAATGACCCTTTCGTGATAGAATTGATCGTAGATGATTGCGACGTCGTCCGAGTTTTGGTAGAGACGAGAAGCTCCGTAGATGTGATTTTTTGAGAAACTCTCAGAAGAATGAACATAGACCTATCCAAAATCACAGTTGCGCCGAAGCCTCTAACCGGGTTCTCAGGAGAAACAACCATAACCCTTGGAACAATAAAACTTCCCGTCCGAGCTGAAGAAGTAACCAAGATAGTGGAGTTTTCGGTTGCGGATCTTCCTATGATCTACAATGTGATTATGGGTACCCCCTCGATAAACTCCATGCGAGCCGTACCATCCACCTATCACCTCTGCATCAAATTTCCGACCCCTGGAGGAGCCAAAACAATTTGGGGAAACCAAAAAGAGTCCCGCATTTGTTTCCTAGCCGAGCAAAAACTCAGGAACCCCATCACAGATACCACTAGCAAGCGAAAGAAGATGAAGACTGACAGGAAACCCGAGAAGGAATTGGCAAAACTCTTATAGCAATTACAGATTGCGGAGGATCGTAAGAGGAAGAGCAAACCCACCTGCGACCCCGTTGTTTCAGTAAACATTGATGGCAATCACCCTGAGTGCTGCGTCGAGATAGGGGCCGAGCTGAAAGACCCGATAAGGGGAGAGCTGATTTTTTTCCTTAAAAAGAACGTAAACACCTTCGCATGGGAATCAGAAGACATGCCTGGCATCAGCATCAACGTGACATGCCTGGAGCTAAATGTGGAGCCGACCTTCAAACCAGTCAAACAGAAAAGACGAAAACTTGGGCCGGAAAGAGCACAAGCAGTGAATGTCGAGGTGGAAAGATTACTACGCGTGGGATCAATAGTCGAAGCAAAGTACCCAGACTGGCTCGCTAACCCTGTAGTGGTTAAGAAGAAGAATGGGAAGTGGCGTGTATGCGTGGATTTCACCGATCTGAACAAGGCCTTCCCAAAGGATAGCTTCCCGCTTCCACATATCGATCGATTAGTAGAAGCCACAACGGGCAACCAACTCCTTTCGTTTATGGATGCTTTCTCCGGATACAACCAGATCTTAATGAACCCGAACGATAAAAAAAAGACAGCATTCATCACAGACCGCAGAATATATTGCTACAAAGTGATGCCATTCGGGCAAAAATGCCGGAGCAACTTACCAGCGGTTAGTCAACCGAATGTTCGCCGACCAACTCGGAAAGACGATGGAAGTTTACATAGATGACATGCTGGTGAAATTTACATAAAAGGACAACGTAGTTCATTTAAAAGAGTGTTTCGAGCAACCAAATCGACATAACATGAAGCTCAACCCAACCAAGTGCAGATTTGCGGTGACGTCCGGAGAGTTCCTTGGATATCTGGTCACTCACCTTGGAATTGAAGCCAACTCGGAGCAGATTGATGCGCTCATACAAATGGCGTCACCGAAACAAAGCGCGAAGTCCAGAGGCTGACAGGATGGGTCGTCGCACTGAATCGGTTCATCTCTCGGTCAATTGATAAGTGTTTGCCTTTCTACGACACACTACGTGGGAACAAGAAGTTTGAATGGATAGAGAAATGCGAATAGGCTTTTGAACAGCTGAAAGAATACCTAGCCAGTCCTCCAGTACTTACGAAACCAGTGGAAGGCGAACCATTATTCCTTTACACGGCCGTTTCAGTAACAGTAGTAAGTGGAGTACTCATCCGGCAAGAGCGTAGCGAGCAGAAACCTATTTTCTATGTCAGCCAAACTCTTACCGACGCTAAAACCCGGTATCCGCAGATGGAGAAGCTGGCATTGTCTGTAATAATGTTCCCACCTCGGAAGCTGAGACCATACTTCCAATCACATTCAATTGTGGTTTTGACTACTTTCCCCCTGCGATCCATCCTACATAGTCCTAGCCAGTATGGGAGATTGGCAAAGTGGGCAATAGAGTTGAGCGAGTACGACATCGAGTATCGGAAACGAACCTGCGCGAAATTTCAAGTCCTTGCAGATTTTCTGATAGAACTCCCAGAAGAAGGAATAGAAAAGCCAGCTCCAAGCCCGATTTGGAAGCTCCACACAAATGGGTCATCGTCAAAACAAGGATCTGGAGTGGGAATACGTTTGACCTCCCCAACAGTCGAAATCCTCGAACAGTCATTCCGCTTGGGTTTTCGCGCATCCAATAACGAAGCAGAGTACGAAGCTTTGATTGCTGGAATGAGACTTGCTCTTGGACTCAAGGTTTCGCACGTCTGGGCCTACTGTGATTCGCAGCTGGTGGTCAACCAAGTCAACGGCGAGTACACAGCCAGAGACGAGCGAATGGAAGCTTATGTGAAGATCGTCAAAGAACTGGCCGCACAGTTTGAAGAGTTCACTTTGACATGGATACCACGCGGGGAAAACACTTCGGCAGACGCATTAGCAGCACTCGCATCCACCTCCGATCCAGACCTGAAAAGGATAATCCTAGTAGAATTCATCAAACATCCAAACATCAACCTCTCCGACTCCGTGAACGCGGTCACCCACTCCCAAACAACCAACCAGGCCGAAGATACAACCAGGGATGCTGGTGCCACCACTGTAGAGGAGGACCAAAACATGTCACCTTCGACGGAAGACGAGACAATCGAGATAGAGGAAGAGCCCGAAATAGATCCTCCGGCCGAAGGTGAAGCAGTCAAAATGGAGGAAGATCCACAACAAACGGAAACAGACTACAGATGCGACAAAGAGTGGATGGGAGCAATCCACTTTTACATCACGAACGGCAAGGTACCATCAGATAAGTGGGCTGCTCGAAAACTCAGAGCTCAAGCTGCTCGATACGTTCTATTAGACGGAAACATTTTCAAGTGGAGATTCTCAGGATCGCTGATGGCCTGTGTCGAAGGCGTCGAAACAAGAAAAATCATGGACGAGGTCCACAGTGGGTTGTGTGGCAACCACTCCGGCGGAAGAACTTTGGCAATCAAGATCAAACGTCATGGTTACTATTGGCCGACTATGGTGAAGGACTGTGATAAATTCTCCACCAAGTGCGAAAAATACCAACGACATGCCCCAATGATTCACCAACCCACGGAGTTGCTATCGTCAATCTCATCGTCCTACCCTTTCATGCACTGGTCAATGGATATTGTCGGGCCTCTACATAGGTCCAAACAGAAGAGGTTTCTGCTAGTTTTGATAGATTACTTCTCCAAATGGATCGAGGCAGACTCTTACGCCAACATAAAGGACGCCCAAGTTGAACACTTCGTCTGGAAAAATATCTTATGCCGACATGGAGTTCCATACGAAATTGTCACCGACAACGGCTCACAGTTTATCTCTACAAGGCTTGAAGCGTTTGTGAAAAATGGAAGATACGACTCAGCAAGTCTACGCCGTGCTATCCACAAGGGAACGGACAAGTAGAAGCAGTGAACAAGACTATCCTGGACGGCCTAAAAAGCGCATTGATGCAAAGAAGGGACGCTGGGCAGATGAACTTGAAGGGGTGCTATGGTCACACAGGACAACTCCGCGACGAGCAACCGGTGAAACACTTTTCACCCTTGTCTACGTGCAGAATGTGTCATTCCAACTGAAGTCCAATTTCCTGGAGTCCACCGCAGACTTCTTTCAGGGCAGGAGGGACTGAATCACCTCATGTTACTCAATGAGTTGGACTTGGTCAATGAAAGACGAGGCCAAGCGCTGGTTCAGATTCAAAATTATCAGCAATCAGCGGCTAAGTATTACAACACCAACGTCAGAAGTTGCAAGTTCAAAGAAGGTGATCTGGTTCTTCGTAATGTTTTTCAAACCACAGCCGAAACAAACGCTGGCAAACTAGAAGCACACTGGGAAGGGCCCTACAAAATCACCAAAACAGTCCGACCAGGAGTATACGAGCTCGTAAACATGTCTGACATTCCGATACCAAGATCTTGGAACGCAATGCACCTAAAGAGGTATTATCACTGAGACATTTCACCTGAACTACGGGACGACTTGATCCCTGCAAAGGATACGTAGGCAGCCCATCTTCAGACGGGTTCAGTTGTCCTCCTCCTTAAAAAAAGGGGGGGGGGAGTTGGTACGTATACATCTTATACTCCCATATCTTGAAAAACGTGACCCTTCCCATGACACTTCTCAAAAAGAACAACTTCAAACATTTTCAAACACAAACTCGTGTCATTGACCTACGCAAGGCACAAACTTTACATCCGTCACAGATATTCTATCAACTCGTTTGTTGCTGGCCACAACAGATGAACCACCACATCTTTTACGAATTTTAACCACTATCTCTATACGGGATATGGTTCTCAAACATCCTCTCACGGGTATATAAGCGCGCTATACAAATTCTGATTGGTTATATCCTGGTATAATATCTGAAAGGTATATCTTGAACGATATTATTACAAGTTTATCTTCGAGAGGGACCCGTAAGTCGAAAACTCGCAAGTCTTAAAACTCAAAGTAAACTCTTAAACCCAGTAAACACCTCTTGGTACACTGGTCGTAAACATCTCCGAAACATGATACTAAACATACCAGTTAGTATGAGATTTTAAATATGTTTCATTGTCAAAAGAACGGGAATGTAAGTCGGAACACCGCAAACCCTAAACTGACAACAAAGCACTCAATACAGAGACAACCATATTTTTTCTAAACGAGATGGTTCGCAACATGTGACATTAAAACGCAGCAAAACAAATACGCAAACGATCAACAAAAATCCAACGAAGACGAAAGGCGTTATGCCAACAGACGACATCTATTACAAAAAAACTTAGTGGATAAAGCCGTCCAGGCACTTATGTTCGAAATACATAAAAGAAAGTTCGAATTAGAGGAGCATTAGTCAGTTAGGAGGATCCAGCTCGGCAATTTTCTCCTCGACAAGATTAGCAATTCCAGGCGTGCCGACGTTTGAGCCTGAAAAGTCTGCGACCCCAGCTTTTGCCGCCGCACTCTCCATTGGCTCGCTCCCTAGGAGAGTATCCACAAAATCTGAGGAAACATGTGAAATTGTTAGATCTTTCTTCAGCTCGGCCTCAATCTTCTCAAACTCATCAGCCTCGTCGGCCAATTCAGCTCTCCACCCTGTCAGCTTTGTCACCTCGGAGTCAAGAGCAGGCGCGTCCTCTTTCTGCAAAATCTCAAGCAACTGAAGGTTGCTATAGAACTGAGCCAGATCAAGCTCTTTCTCCTTTGCCACCTTCAGCTCGTCGATGCTCTTCTCAATCTTGGCGAGCCGCTCCTGGAATTTTTCTGACATTTCTCGCCTCGCTGCCTTTCGGGCTTTTTTGATATTCGCCTGGTGCAAAGCATTAGCAGCGGTGAGTTGTCTCTTTAAGGACTCAATTTTGACAGCTTTCTTCTGCTTAGAGAGGTCCAACCTCATAGCCAGATCACCCACCTTGTTCCATTCGATCTTGAGAAATGCCTTCTCCTTCTCGGGAACCTCAATCCGAACTGAAGCAGTTGCCAGCTCGTCAGTGTGTCTACTCTCCAGCTTGGCAACCTTATATTTAAAGAAAGACGCTTCCTTGCGGGCATCTTCGATCCGGCGCCTATCCTTTCGCATGTCGATCTACGATGAACTGACCATAAGATGAAATGACCATAAGATGAAATGATCAGCACTTAAGTCTTTTTACTTAGTAAAACATTCGATCTACGAACATACCTTGGTGCCTCGGAGCGACATGTCAGTGTACAAATCACCATGAGATAGAACATCGAGAGGCGGCAGTCGATCTCCTGAGCAGCGAACCTACGAGAAGAGAGTCGCTGAAGCTTCCCCGTCACTACAGATCGGCTCAGATCCTTCGTGTCCAAATGACGCTAGCTTTGGCTCGCCAGGAGTTGGATCGGTAGGTTTTTGGCGTTTTCTTTTTTGTTTTTCCTTGATTTTTTCCTCGTCAGGCTCGGTGGCAGTACGTTTTTTTTGCCGTCATTGTGTTGGGATATAATAGAGCTAGAAAGCCTGACGATTGGAACAAGAGCCGTAACCACTTCCCTGGCTTCGGCTTCGAGAGCTGGAGGCTCGGGAAGAGCTTGATGCTCTGTACCAGTTTCAATTTCATCAACCTTTTCAATAGTTGGCTCGGCAACTGGTTCAGCCCCATCAGCAGCTCGGCCAGCTGCCTCTTTTTGTTTCTTCTCCTTCAAAGCCTGTTTGTCGCGGATCGTCAATCTTTTTCCCATGCTTTTTCTTGGAGGACTTTACGATGGAGATTCAGACTCCGAGCTATCAGATACTTCAACACCGGCGAAGATGGCTCGGGCTTTTTCAACTCTCCTTACGAAAAATGATTTTCCCAATGGCACTTTCTGGCAGCAAGTGTGTTCCAAAGCGTGAGTGTATCGTCCGGGTAACGTGGAAGAATCTGCCGAAATGCAAAAACAAAGAAGAGAAAGCAGTGGTCAGCTCACTACAAAACAAAACCTTAGTAAATCTTCCGAAAAGTCTACGGCTCACCCACCAATAGTTCCCCACTCCGCTTTGACGTAATGAACACTTTCGGCTTCCACCGTAGCATCGTTGATGGGAACAAAGAAAAATTAGTTCCCCCAGTCACTGTCCTTGCTTCGGAAGCCTTCGATGATCTTTCTCTGCTTCTTATTAGAGATATAGTAGGCTTTGGAGTTTTTGATCTTTCGAAACTCAAGGAACTGCCGAAGGTGGGAGATGCGAACGGTCACATCGCACTCGTAGCGCTGAACCAGAATCCCAACCAAGTGACGCATCCCTCGAGGAGTAATCTGGCTCGGCGCTAACCCATGTTTGGACAGAAAGCGGATGATCAAGCCAGGGATTGGAAACCAATGCAGACATTGGTAGAAGAAACTCTCATAGAGAATGAAATGCCCAGGCGTTGGAGATTCGGCTCGGTCGGTTGAGGCAGGAACAACCAGTTCAACATCTTCTGAAATATTGAATCGATGCCTTAATGTCTCTAAGGATTCTACGGTGCACAAAGACGACATTTTGCAACCGACCCAATGAAGAACTAGGTTCGACTGGCTCAGAAACCTGCGGAGATAAAACCGTCTTGCGACCTAGCAGTGAAGCAGAATTGGCCGAACCAATAGAATCCTCCAGCTCGGCGGTATGAGACATCAGAGTTTTCAGCTTGGGAATACGCCTTGGCAGGAATTGGAAAAAGTTTGGCTCAGAATCAAACTGATACTTAGCAGGAGTTGGAGATCTTGGCTCGGAGACATACTTGATATGAAGAATTTTGGCTCGGAGACAGAGAAAATCAAGCCAGCAGTGCGATCCGGATGATGATGGATCGGAAAATTCAAACACTCGCCGCAGATGTATGAAGACGGATCGGAAAACTCAAGGGATCGCCGGAAGGATTTGAGGATGGATCGGATAGTTTAGAGAATCGCCGAGCCACGTTTGAAGATGGGTCGGAAAACTCAAAAGAGTTGGCGGCGGACAAGAAGAAACCAATCGAAACCTAGCCAAAACTTGAAAATAAAAAGGGAGAAAAGAAGAGAGAGAAGAGAGCTACCTGATTTTTTGGAAATGTGGAGAAGTGAGTTATGAGGATTGAGACGAGGATCTAAACTTATAGGCATAAAAGAGCAATACTCTGTCACCGAGCCAATAAAGTTATGATTTTGACAAGAATACTCTGTCACCGAGCCAATACTATACCCAAGCTAAAAACAAACCACTCAGCAGGATGGCTCGATAGCATATTGCGACGATTCAGCAAGATGAAGACAGCTCGGCAGTCAGACAACTTAGACGGTGTGGAAACTTTGGCTGCCAAGGAAATTCAACAATCATGCCGAACCAAAGATGGCTCGTTAACTTGGCTGCCCGAAGCAATATGACGAGCCAAAACTGCTCGGTCACATAATCATAACGCCTCGGAAGATAAAGAAATCAGCATCTCGATGAGATTCCGAGCCGAAGTGGCTCGACAATACGGACAACAGAGTAGTTTGGCTCGGCAGCATGTCAAAGGGGTGGTTCAGCAATAAGACGGCCCGAAGTAACATCACAAGCCAAACGGATCGATGATATATGCTAAGCATAGCTCACAACACGACAATCTGAATTAACATTGCGAGCTGAAATGGCTAGGTAACGCATGTGACAAGATAGATTGGCAACACGTCAAGGAGTTGGCTCGGCGACACGATACTCAGGATGTGTTGTTCCACATTCGGTAAAATCAAGCAGGATACCGAGCCAAGAAAGCATGCCTCGGCCACACGAAGATAAGGCTTCAGTAACACTATCAATTTGGCTCGGCATATACCAACGCCCGAATGAGTTTCACCATAAATTTGGCTCGGTAGCCCAAAGATAGTTGATCTTGATCTCGACTTTTCACCTCGTAACTATTATCAATAATACTACCGAGCTTGGGGCCAACTGTTGGAGTCATTTTTCACCCCATCAAGATCAACGGTGACGGTGGGTGTCAGACTTAGTCAAATGGAGAGAAAGCCTAGCCAAATGGAGACGAGCCAAACACTGGCTCGGCGACAGAGGCAAGGAGGAGATGGACCAAACACGGCTCGGCGACAGAGGGAAGGAAGAGATGAGCCAAACACAGCTCGGTGACAAAGGCAAGACGGAGACAAGCCAACGTTTGGCTAGGCATGAAGAAGTGAGTGACGAGCCAACGTTTGGCTAGGCAACGAGCCAACGTTTGGCTAGGCATGAAGAAGCGAGTGACGAGCCAACATTTGGCTAGGCGACGAGCCAATGTTTGGCTAGGCATGAAGAAGCGAGTGACGAGCCAACGTTTGGCTAGGCGACGAGCCAACGTTTGGCTAGGCATGAAGAAGTGAGTGACGAGCCAACGTTTAGTTAGGCGACGAGCCAACGTTTGGCTAGGCATGAAGAAGTGAGTGACGAGCCAATGTTTTTCTAAGCGATGAGCCAACATTTGGCTAGGCATCAAGGAGGAGCGGCGACAAGCCAAACTCTCTAGCTTAGCATCAACCAACGGGCCAACATATTGGTAAACCAACAAACGGTGACGAGCCAACATGTTGGCGAACCAACAAATGGTGACATGCCAATGTGCCCAAAATGTCATCGACAATCCAAACAGGCGATGGGTTAAACACGGATCCAGACGAGGCAAAGAGATGAAGAGCTGGATCCTCAGCGACCCAACAAAGCAGCAAGCCCAATATCTTGTTTGGCCGAGAAGGCAATCTACAAAAGGCTGGTAGGTTGAGTTAGCAAGTCAAAGTAAGAAGCCCACACCTAAACAGACTTAGACAAGCCAGAGAGGAAAGGAAAATCCGACAATAAGGAAGTTTTCCTTTCTCGTTTACTAAAAGGCCTAGCCGACATATTCATGTATAAATAGACAATGTACCTCTTCGAAAAGGGGATCCGAAAATTGACCTAGCAAAACACTTGTTTTCTTTGCAACAGCTTTCGAAACAGCTTAGATAATAAAAACCATCTTTGGATCTCTGTTCTTGGTTTCTGTTCATAGAAGTTTGTCGAATCCCTAAATTTCCCTTACCAAATTTAGTTGTGCGAGTTTCGACTTCCACAACAGAGAAATCAAAAGGATCTTGGAGAAGACAGTGGGAATGACGAGGAAAGATTCGTCAGTAAATCTCGATGATGCTCTTTGGACATATAGAACTGCATTCAAAGCTCCTCTTTCCACTCCTTTTCATACAATGTATGGTAAGGCATGTCATCTTCCTATTGAGATTGAGTACAAGGCAGAATGGACAGTAAATAAGCTGAATTTTGACATCAAAATAGCAACCGAAAGACAGTTGATTCAGTTGAATGAGTTGGATGAAATTCGTCATCGCGCCTATGAGAATTCTAAGATCTACAAGGAAAGAACTAAGGCATATCATGACAAGAAGATAGTCCCCAAGAAATTTTCACCTAATGACCAGATCCTACTCTTCAACTCACGCCTTAAAATTTTTCCCGGTAAGCTTCGATCACGATGGTCTGAACAGTTTAAAATAAACGGAGTTAAACCATATGGTGCTATGGTTCTTTGGAACTGCAATGGAGGCGACTTCACTGTCAATGAACAATGTCTCAAACCATATCTCGCAGATGTCGAAGAAAATGAGAGGAAAATAATTCCCTTAGATGATCCATCTCATGCCTAAACAAGAAAGGAGTTAAGCTAAAAGACTTTAATCAAGCGCTTTGTGGGAGGCACACCACAATTTTATTATATTCTTTTGTTTAAGTTTAAATTTTTTATTTTTATTCTTATGGTTTAGGTTGATGCTTAATTATTTTATTTTTATGTTTCAGGATTTTACAAATTAAAAACAAAAAGCTCGGATATCGGTCACAGTACGGGTCACGAACCGTTACCGATACCCCATACCGGTCACGGACATCCAAGCCTCGTCCCAGAATGATCGTGACCGATACCCGAGAAACTCGACCATGGGACGAGTACCGGTCACGGTACCGGTCGAATGATCGTGCCCGATACTCGGGGGTTCACGTTCCGTTGGTCGATGAAAATTCGCCCATCTCTCCCATTGCACGATCCAGTCCCGATCACAAGTATCATGTAAAATTCGTGACGGGTATCGACCCAGCATCAACCCACCATCGATCCACCTCACGTCTCACTCTAGACCAACAATCATATCAGCCACGACCCACGGATCAACACTTCATCGACCCAGTCCATGACAGACATCGACCCACCATCAACCACAAATAACGGTCACATACCATGACCGGTGTCGAACCACAATCGACCCATACCCAAACCAGGTAAGTGTTTCTCGAACCGGTCTATACCAAACCAATTATAAACCGGTTTAAACCGGTTTTCACCAAAAAAAAAAATATATAATTTAGATTTTCAAACTGATTTTTATAAAAATTAAAAGAAAAACTCTCTTTAATTAAATTAAATTATTTTCGTAAGAGTTTTTCATTACCAACCCCATGAATTTCCATATTTTATAGTTTTTGGTTAATTAAAATTTGATTTTAAGTGAAATTTTCAAAATAAGTTCACTTGTTTTACTCTTCACCTAAGAAAAGGTATGGTTTCTATTTCATCTATTGCATTTAATTTCTAAACTTAAGCATTATGTGGTTTCACTTGGTTTTCAGGGAATTTACAAGCTATCCAAAAGAGATGTGCACCAAAAGAGAAGAAACAAGAGACACCACGCCTGTAATTTTGAAAATCAACTTTGTCAAAGAACTATTCAAGTGGTTCGAGCTAATTTTGAAAATACACGAATGTACGTAACAAACGGTCCACACCAAAGGATGACATGAACCAAATCTCAATCCGTTCAACCAAATGGATTAAAACTTCACAAGCTGGCATAAAATGACATTTGGTTCAGAAAATTTTCAGGAATTCTTCACGGGTTAGCTTCTAGTCCAACGAACACTATCCGGCAACCAAAATCGGCAATTTATGAACCAATTTGCGAACCGTAGTGAATTAGAAGATGGAGTTCAAAGATAAGCCGACGAGAAGGCCCTACAGAATGATTGAATCAAGGTACTTCACCCTTGGATCAAGAAAAATCAGAAATTGGGTCATGATCATCAAATTCGTGAACCAAACATCGAACTTTTTGTCCAAATCCGGTACAATCGTTTTATTCTTCATCTGTTCAAATTTAAATTTATTTTATTTTCAGTTTATACTCCCTTAATTTAATTTTCTTTTGCACCGGGACGGTGCAAAGTAAGGCTGGAGGATTGTCGTTTACTAACACGTTTGTTCGTGTTTGGTATACCCTGAATGATATCCTTTGGTGAGAAATTCACACCAAACTTAATAAATGTAGAGAGTTAATTGATGTGAAGTTGAGATTTTTGCAGGTTTGAGATTAAGAATATGAACAAGGCCTGCAAAAGTCATGGTGGGAGTAAGTTAAGAAAGACTCTAAGCTAATTATCTTTCATGTGGATTACATGTTGAAATTTTAAGTTTGTGATCCTAAGGATATGTTAGTTCCCGTGTTTTCAAACCTCTTTTCTATTCTTATATTTTTTTTTTGCTTGAGGAAAAACAAGGAGCTAAGTCTAGTGGAGTTGATATACTCTATATTTTACAGTTTTTACTATGGATTTTATTATATTTTCTATGCCTTTTATTATGGTTTTATGCTTTTAGAGATAGTTTTCTCGTATTTGTAGTTTTAGAGTCTTTACAGAGAAAATCATCAAACCTGATACAAAAGGACCAAATGAGGTGTTAACCATGCTACAACCAATCACACAAGTCAAATAAATCACCAAAGTCACAATATTCACAAGATATGCAATTTTCCAAGTTTGACAGAAAAGAAGCACCAGACGTTTAACCTTCGATGAATGCCTTAATAACCTTGGAATTGGATGAAATCAGGTGATGAGATCAATAATTTAGTTACCTTTCTAATGGAAGTGGTTTCAAGTAATTTGGAGTAGTGGTTGAAGAGTTACACCCGATTTACTAAAGACATGTCAGACTGGCTCGAAGCTGAAGCGGTTCCAGGAAGGAGCCAATACCGGTCACAGGATTGTGACCGGTACTCAGACCGGTTAAGTCTATTGGTCGAGATTTCTAGCCCAATTCAACCTTATTCAAGCATCAAAAGTCCCTTTTGTCCATAGCTTAAGCCTAATCAACCCTAAAGCTTATAAATACTTGTTTTTAGCTTCTTGTAAGGAGGAAGCCCCCATATTATTTCATAAGACTTCTTTGTTCTTCATAGATTTATATTCCAGAGCTTATAGGGAGAAGATCTCACATTTGTATCTCCATATAGAGAAGATTTCTAAAGCCTCTTGTTTCTTATTGAGTTTTTTGATAATGAATCTCTATTCATCTTTTTTTTTTTATTGTTCTTAAGCATGATTGAGTAATCTCCTTGTTCGGTTTAAGGGTTTTCAAAGGGGATTCATGGATTGATTGTAAGGTTTCTAGATTTGGGATTATCGATAAAGTTCTTCATCTAAATTTGTGTTTATTGCTTATTGCTTGATTGACAATCTAGCTACTACTCTTAGGATAATATACTCACCGAAAGTGTTTAATTGTTTGAACTAATTTAGATGAGCAAAGCATCATAGCCTACGAAAGTAGAACTATGAAACTTTGTGAACATATCAAACTTGGCCTATTTATGCATGTTTAACTACTTGATTACCTGCGAGAGTTGTGTGATCTAGGTTGTTTAGACATATTAATTGGTGCTGCGGAAGTAAGTCAATTATCCATTCGTGATTTGAGTTCTAGAACATATCTATCGAATATCTCTTTTTTAATTCATCTGATTTAGTCGATCCATGATACTCTGCGAATTCTTTGATGCCCAACACTCTTGATATTGATTTTTCAATCTTTATTTACTTGCTTTTAAGTTTATTTATTGTTATTTTTGTCACTATTCACAATCCCTAAAAGAACACCCATATTTTACATCTTAGCTTAAATCGAACCTCATAAACTCATAGTGTGATTATTTGGTCTCTTGTGGATTCGACCCCTAAGTACTACTGCGTTTGCTCTGCACTTGTAGAATTATTCCAGGTTAAAACTCTGAGACATCATGTTTTTGGCACCGTTTTCCGGAAGCTAAGACCATACTTTCAGTCACACACTATAGTAGTCTTGACCACATTCCCTTTACGATCTATCTTGCATTGTCCGAGTCAATCCGGTAGATTAGCTAAATGGGCAATCAAACTGAGCGAGTATGATATCGAGTATAGGAGCCGAACCTGCGTAAAATCTCAAGTCCTTGCAGATTTCCTAATCGAACTCCCGGAAGAGGAAATAGAAGAACCGGCTCCAAGCTTGACATGGAAGCTTCATGCAGATGGATCATCATCAAAACAAGGTTCCAGGATAGGGATATGATTGACCTCTCGAACGAGCGAAATCGTCAAACAATCGTTCTGCTTGGGTTTTCGCGCATCTAACGACGAAGCAGAATACGAAGCCTTAATCATAGGAATGAAACTTGCTCACGGACTCAAGATTACACATATTCACGCCTTCTGCGATTCACAACTAGTTGTCAACCAAGTCAGTGGCGAGTATACAGCCAGGGATGACCGGATGGAAGCTTATCTAAGAATACCTCGTGGATAAAATACTTAGGCAGATGCATTAGCAGCGCTCACGTCCACTTCCGACCCAGACCTGAAAAGGATACTCCCGGTGGAATTCACCGAACGTCCAAGTATCAATCTGTCCGGCACCGTTAACGCGGTAACCTGCTCCCAAGCAGCTAGTCTAGCAACAGACACGTCTGAAGGGGATGTCCCAATAGAAGAGAGCATGGAAACCATCGCCATAATGGAAGAAGACCAGAACGCAGAACCCCCACCCCAAGACGCAACAGTTGAGATGAAAGAACAACAATAGCCGAAACCACTTCCCTGGCTTCAGCTTCGAGAGTTGGAGGCTCGGGAAGAGCTTGATGCTCTGTTCCAGCTTCAATTTCATCAACCTTTTCAATAGTTGGCTCGGCAACTGGTTCAGCCCCATCAGCAGCTCGGCCAGATGCCTCTTTTTGTTTCTTCTCCTTTAAAGCCTGTTTGTCGTGGATCGTCAATCTTTTTCCCATGCTTTTTCTTGGAGGACTTTGCGATGGAGATTCAGACTCCGAGCTGTCAGATACTTCAACACCGGCGAAGACGACTCGAGCTTTTTCAACTCTCCTTAGGAAAAATGATTTTCCCAATGGCACTTTCTGGCAGCAAGTGTGTTCCGAAGCGTGAGTGTATCGTCCGGGTAACGTGGAAGAATCTGCCGAAATGCAAAAACAAAGAAGAGAAAGCAGTGGTCAGCTCACTACAAAACCAAACCTTAGTAAATCTCCCGAAAAGTCTACGGCTCACCCACCAAATAGTTCCCCACTCCGCTTTGACGTAATGAACACTTTTGGCTTCCATCGTAGCATCGTTGATGGGAACAAAGAAAAAGTAGTTCCCCCAGTCAATGTCCTTGCTTCGGAAGCCTTCGATGATCGTTCTCTGCTTCTTATTAGAGATATAGTAGGCTTTGGAGTTTTTGATCTTTCGAAACTCAAGGAACTGCCGAAGGTGGGAGATGCGAACGGTCACATCGCACTCATAGCTCCGAACAAGAATCCCAACCAAGTGATGCATCCCCCGAGGAGTAATCTGGCTCGGTGCTAACCCATGTTTGGACAGAAAGCGGATGATCAAGCCAGGGATTGGAAACCAGTGCAGACATTGGTAGAAGAAACTCTCATAGAGAGTGAAATGCCCAGGCGGCGGAGATTCGGCTCGGTCTGTTGAGGCAGGAACAACCAGTTCAACATCTTCTGAAATATTGAGTCGATGCCTTAATGCCTCAAAGGATTCTGCGGTGCACAAAGACGACATTTTGCAACCGACCCAATGACGAACTAGGTTTGACTGGCTCGGGAACCTGCGGAGATAAAACCATCTTGCGACCTAGCAGTGAAGTAGAATTGGCCGAACCAACAGAATCCTCCAGCTTGGCGGTATGAGACATTAGTGTTTTCAGCTTGGGAATACGCCTTGGCAGGAATTGGAAAAAGTTTGGCTCAGAATCAAACTGATACTTAGCAGGAGTTGGAGAAATCTTGGCTCGGAGACACACTTGATATGAAGAATTTCGGCTCGGAGACAGAGAAAATCAAGGCAGCAGCGCGATCCGGATGATGATGGATCGGAAAATTCATACACTCGCCGCAGATGTATGAAGACGGATCGGAAAACTCAAGAGGTCGCCGGAAGGATTTGAAGATGGGTCGGAAAACTCAAAGAGTTGGCAGCGGACGAGAAGAAACCAATCAAAACCTAGCCAAAAATGGAAAATAAAAAGGGAGAAAAGAAGAGAGAGAAGAGAGCTACCTGATTTTTTGGAAATGTGGAGAAGTGAGTTATGAGGATTGAGACGAGGATCTAAACTTATAGGCATAAAAGAGCATAGTGTGTGACGCCACGGGACCTCGAAAACACGTGAAAATGGTTGGAGTTCCCAATAAAGTTATGATTTTGACAAGAATACTCCTTCACCGAGCCAATACTATACCCGAGCTAAAAACAAACCACTCAGCAGGATGGCTCGATAGCATATTGCGATGATTCAGCAAGACGAAGATAGCTCGGCAGTCAGACAACTTAGACGGTGTGGAAACTTTGGCTGCCAAGGAAATTCAACAATCATGTCGAACCAAATATGGCTCGTTAACTTGGTAGCCCGAAGCAATATGACAAGCCAAAAATGCTCGGTCACATCATCATAACACCTCGGAAGATAAAGAAATCAGCATCTCGACGAGATTCCAAGCCGAAGTGGCTCGACAATACGGACAACAGAGTAGTTTGGCTCGGCAGCATGTCAAAAGGGGTGGTTCGGCAATATGTCGGCCCGAAGTAACATCACAAGCCAAACGGCTCGACGATATATGCTAAGCATAGCTCGGCAGCACGACAATCTGAATTAACATCGTGAGCCGAAATGGCTAGGTAACACATGTGACAAGATAGATTGACAACACGTCAAGGAGTTGGCTCGGCGACACGATACTCAGTGTTTGCTCGGTAATAAATACCTTGGCATGTGTTGTTCCACATTCGGTAGAAAACAAGCAGTATACCGACCCAAGAAAGCATGCCTCGGCCACACGAAGATAAGGCTTCTGTAACACTATCAGTTTGGCTCGGCATATACGAATGCCCGAATGAGTTTCACCGTCAATTTGGCTCGGTAGCCCAAAGATAGTTGATCTTGATCTCGACTTTTCACCTCGTAACTATTATCAATAATACTACCGAGCTTTGGGCCAACTGTTGGGGTCGTTTTTCACCCCATCAAGATCAACGGTGACGATGGGTGTCAGGCCTAGTCAAATGGAGAGAAAGCCTAGCCAAATGGAGACGAGCCAAACACTGGCTCGGCGACGGAGGCAAGGAGGAGACGGACTGTTGGGGTCAAAACCCACCCAGCTACAATCAATAGAAAAATGGCTAAGTGTGGAAATGCGAAGAATCAGACAAGGCTGGAATTGTGCCTAGGTCGTTTTTGTACGAGTTCGCTTGAGCACGAGATAGGCCATTCCAACCAAGCTCTGCTCCACTTCGGGAAAGAGGAGACATCGGCAAGCTTTCACTCACCTCGGCGTGGAGACTTTGGCGAAGAAAGGAAAGCCGTCGGCAAGCTTTGTCTCCGCTTAGGCAAGCTTTGTCTCCGTTTAGGAAAGCGTTGTCTCCACTTAGGTAAGCTTTGTCTCCACTTAGGCAATCTTTATCTCCACTTAGGCAAGCTTTGTTTCCGCTAGGCAAGCCTTGTCTCCGCTTTGGCAAGCTTTGTCTCTGCTTAGGCAAGCTTTGTCTCCACTTAGGAAATCTCTGTCTCCGCTCAGGCAAGCCTCGCCTCCGCTTAGGCAACCCTTGTCTCCACTTAGGCAAACTTTTTCTCCGCCTATGCAAGCCTTGTCTCCACTTAGGCAAGCCTTGTCTCCACTTAGGCAAGCTTTGTCTCCGCCTAGGCAAGCTTTGTCTCCGCCTAGGCCAGCCTTGTCTCCACTTAGGCAAGCTTTGGCTCACATCGGCAAAACTCTACTCCACTTCGGCAAACACTGGAGACTTAGGCAAACACGGAGACTTCGGCAAGCACTGGAGACTTCGGCAAGCACGAAAACTTCGGCAAGCACGAAGACTTCGGCAAGCAGGGAGATTTCGGCAAGCACTGGCCACTTCGGCAAGCACGGAGACTTCAGCAAGAACAGAGACTTCGGCAAGCACGAGAGACTTCGGCAAGCACTGGCCACTTCGGCAAACACTGGAGACTTAGGCAAACACGGAGACTTCGGCAAGCAGGGAGATTTCGGCAAACACTGGAGACTTAGGCAAACACGGAGACTTCGGTAAGCACTGGAGACTTAGGCAAACACGGAGACTTCGGCAAGCAGGGAGATTTCGGCAAACACTGGAGACTTAGGCAAGCACTGGAGACTTAGGCAAACACGGAGACTTCGGCAAGCAGGGAGATTTCGGCAAACACTGGAGACTTAGGCAAACACGGAGACTTCGGCAAGCACTGGCCACTTAGGCAAACACGGAGACTTCGGCAAGCACAGGAGACTTCGGCAAGCAGGGAGATTTCAGCAAGCACGGAGACTTCGGCAAGCAGGGAGATTTTGGCAAACACTGGAGACTTAGGCAAACACGGAGACTTCGGCAAGCACTGGAGACTTCGACAAGTACGGAGGCTTCGGCAAGCACGAAGACTTCGGCAAGCACAGAGACTTTGGCGAGCACTGGAGACTTCGGCAAATGCAAGACTTCGGCCAAGCCAGGCCACATCGGCAATGACCCACTTCGGCCATGACATGAAGCTGCCTGGCTGAAGTCAAAACCATACGAAACTGTCTAGCCGAAGTCAAAACCATACGAAAATTGTCTGGCCGAAGTCAATTCCATACGAAGCTGCCTGGCCAAAGTCAAGTCTATACGGAGCTGCCTGGCCAAAGTCATTTCTATACGAGGCTAGAAGACAACGAGGCCGAAGCCATTACTATACTAAGACAACAAGCCCATCTTCGGCCTACGACAATGAAAAGGCCCAGGAAGTTAAGCCGACTTGCTAAAACGGAAATCCCGAAGGATTGGGAAGTTTTCCTAATCGCTTTGGGATTGACCTGGCCGACTCAAGCTAGTATATATATACTCATGTACATCTCTTGAAAAAGGGATCCGCAATTTACTTAGCAAAACCCTAGACTTTTTACTCTCAAACTCTTGTACGAAAAAGCTTTTCGTAAAAGCTTAATAAAAACCATCTTTGGATCTTCGCTTGCTTGGTTCATCCGCAGAAATTTCATCCCTCTTAACAAACCTCCGACAAATCTAATTGTGTTGATTTCCACCCCCACACGGACCAAACACGGCTCTGCGATAGAGGGAAGGAAGAGACGAGCCAAACACAGCTCGGTGACAAAGGCAAGACGGAGACGAGCCAACACTTGACTAGGCATGAAGAAGTGAGTGACGAGCCAATGTTTGGCTAGGCATGAAGAAGCGAGTGACGAGCCAACGTTTGGCTAGGCGACGAGCCAACGTTTGGCTAGGCGACGAGCCAACGTTTGGCTAGGCGACGAGCCAACATTTGGCTAGGTGACGAGCCAATGTTTGGCTAGGCGACGAGCCAACATTTGGCTAGGCGACGAGCCAACATTTCGCTAGGCATGAAGAAGCGAGTGACGAGCCAACGTTTGGCTAGGCGACGAGTCAACGTTTGGCTAGGCATGAAGAAGTGAGTGGTGAGCCAATGTTTGGTTGGGTGACGAGCTAACGTTTGGCTAGGCATGAAGGAGTGAGTGATGAGCCAATGTTTGGCTAAGCGATGAGCCAACATTTGGCTAGGCATCAAGGAGGAGCGGCGACAAGCCAAATCTCTGGCTCGGCATCAACCAAGAGCCAACATATTGGTAAACCAACAAACGGTAACGAGCCAACATGTTGGCGAACCAACAAACGGTGACATGCCAACGTGTCTGGCAGCGTGCCCAAAATGTCATCGACAAATCTAATTGTGTTGAATTCCACCCCTACAATTTGGCGCTAGAAGGAGGGGCATTTGAAACTTTCTTACTCCAAGGAACCACCGCACGAATTATTCGAAGAAGATGAAGAACTAGGTTCGACCGGCTCGGAAACCTGCGGAGATAAAACCATCTTGCGACCTAGCAGTGAAGTAGAATTGGCCGAACCAACAGAATCCTCCAGCTTGGCGGTATGAGACATCAGTGTTTTCAGCTTGGGAATACGCCTTGGCAGGAATTGGAAAAAATTTGGCTCAGACTCAAACTGATACTTAGCAGGAGTTGGAGAAATCTTGGCTCGGAGACACACTTGATATGAAGAATTTCGGCTCGGAGACAGAGAAAATCAAGGCAGCAGCGCGATCCGGATGATGATGGATCGGAAAATTCATACACTCGCCGCAGATGTATGAAGACGGATCGGAAAACTCAAGAGGTCGCCGGAAGGATTTGAAGATGGGTCGGAAAACTCAAAGAGTTGGCAGCGGACGAGAAGAAACCAATCAAAACCTAGCCAAAAATTGAAAATAAAAAGGGAGAAAAGAAGAGAGAGAAGAGAGCTACCTGATTTTTTGGAAATGTGGAGAAGTGAGTTATGAGGATTGAGACGAGGATCTAAACTTATAGGCATAAAAGAGCATAGTGTGTGACGCCACGGGACCTCGAAAACACGTGAAAATGGTTGGAGTTCCCAATAAAGTTATGATTTTGACAAGAATACTCCTTCACCGAGCCAATACTATACCCGAGCTAAAAACAAACCACTCAGCAGGATGGCTCGATAGCATATTGCGATGATTCAGCAAGACGAAGATAGCTCGGCAGTCAGACAACTTAGACGGTGTGGAAACTTTGGCTGCCAAGGAAATTCAACAATCATGTCGAACCAAATATGGCTCGTTAACTTGGTAGCCCGAAGCAATATGACAAGCCAAAAATGCTCGGTCACATCATCATAACACCTCGGAAGATAAAGAAATCAGCATCTCGACGAGATTCCAAGCCGAAGTGGCTCGACAATACGGACAACAGAGTAGTTTGGCTCGGCAGCATGTCAAAAGGGGTGGTTCGGCAATATGTCGGCCCGAAGTAACATCACAAGCCAAACGGCTCGACGATATATGCTAAGCATAGCTCGGCAGCACGACAATCTGAATTAACATCGTGAGCCGAAATGGCTAGGTAACACATGTGACAAGATAGATTGACAACACGTCAAGGAGTTGGCTCGGCAACACGATACTCAGTGTTTGCTCGGTAATAAATACCTTGGCATGTGTTGTTCCACATTCGGTAGAAAACAAGCAGTATACCGACCCAAGAAAGCATGCCTCGGCCACACGAAGATAAGGCTTCAATAACACTATCAGTTTGGCTCGGCATATACGAATGCCCGAATGAGTTTCACCGTCAATTTGGCTCGGTAGCCCAAAGATAGTTGATCTTGATCTTGACTTTTCACCTCGTAACTATTATCAATAATACTACCGAGCTTGGGGCCAACTGTTGGGGTCGTTTTTCACACCATCAAGATCAACGGTGACGATGGGTGTCAGGCCTAGTCAAATGGAGAGAAAGCCTAGCCAAATGGAGACGAGCCAAACACTGGCTCGGCGACAGAGGCAAGGTGGAGACGGACTGTTGGGGTCAAAACCCACCCAGCTGCAATCAATAGAAAAATGGCTAAGTATGGAAATGCGAAGAATCAGACAAGGCTGGAATTGTGCCTAGGTCGTTTTTGTACGAGTTCGCTTGAGCACGAGATAGGCCATTCCAACCAAGCTCTGCTCCACTTTGGGAAAGAGGAGACATCGGCAAGCTTTGGCTCACCTCGGCGTGGAGACTTTGGCGAAGAAAGGAAAGACGTCGGCAAGCTTTGTCTCCGCTTAGGCAAGCTTTGTCTCCGCTTAGGCAAGCGTTGTCTCCACTTAGACAAGCTTTGTCTCCACTTAGGCAATCTTTATCTCCACTTAGGCAAGCTTTGTCTCCGCTTAGGCAAGCCTTGTCTCCACTTTGGCAAGCTTTGTCTCCGCTTAGGCAAGCTTTGTCTCCACTTAGGAAATCTCTGTCTCCGCTCAGGCAAGCCTCGTCTCCGCTTAGGCAAGCCTTGTCTCCACTTAGGCAAACTTTGCCTCCGCCTAGGCAAGACTTGTCTCCACTTAGGCAAGCCTTGTCTCCACTTAGACAAGCTTTGTCTCTGCCTAGGCAAGCTTTGTCTCCGCCTAGGCCAGCCTTGTCTCCACTTAGGCAAGCTTTGGCTCACATCGGCAAAGCTCTACTCCACTTCGGCAAACACTGGAGACTTAGGCAAACACGGAGACTTCGGCAAGCACTGGAGACTTCGGCAAGCACGGAAACTTTGGCAAGCACGAAGACTTCGGCAAGCAGGGAGATTTCGACAAGCACTGGCCACTTCGGCAAGCACGGAGACTTCAGCAAGAACAGAGGCTTCGGCAAGCACGGGAGACTTCGGCAAGCACTGGCCACTTTGGCAAACACTGCAGACATAGGCAAACACGGAGACTTCGGCAAGCAGGGACATTTCGGCAAACACTGGAGAATTAGGCAAACACGGAGACTTCGGTAAGCACTGGAGACTTAGGCAGACACGGAGACTTCGGCAAGCAGGGAGATTTCGACAAACACTGGAGACTTAGGCAAACATGGAAACTTCGGCAAGCACTGGATACTTTGGCAAACAAAGAGACTTCGGCAAGCAGGGAGATTTCGGCAAACACTGGAGACTTAGGCAAACACGGAGACTTCGGCAAGCACTGGCCACTTCGGCAAACACGGAGACTTTGGCAAGCACAGGAGACTTCGGCAAGCAGGGAGATTTCGGCAAGCACGGAGACTTCGGCAAGCAGGAGACTTAGGCAAACCCGGAGACTTCGGCAAGCAGGGAGATTTTGGCAAACACTGGAGACTTAGGCAAACACGGAGATTTCGGCAAGCACTGGAGACTTCGACAAGTACGGAGGCTTCGGCAAGCACGGAGACTTCGGCAAGCATGGAGAATTCGGCGAGCACTGGAGACTTCGGCAAATGCGAGACTTCGGCCAAGCCAGGCCACATCGGCAATGACCCACTTCGGCCATGACATGAAGCTGCCTGGCCGAAGTCAAAACCATACGAAACTATCTAGCCGAAGTCAAAACCATACGAAAATTGTCTGGCGGAAGTCAATTCCATAGGAAACTGTCTGGCCGAAGTCAAAGCTGCCGAAGACAATCCTGACCGAAGTCAATTCCATACGAAGCTGCCTGGCCGAAGTTAAGTCTATACGGAGCTGCTTGGACAAAGTCATTTCCATACGAAACTATTTGGCCGAAGTCAAAGCTGCCGAAGACAATCCTGGCCCAAGTCAATTCCATACGAAGCTGCCTGGCCAAAGTCAACTCTATACGGAGCTGCTTGGCCGAAGTCATTTCTATACGAGGCTAGAAGACAACGCGGCCGAAGCCATTTCTATACTAAGACAACAAGCCCATCTTTGGCCTACGACAATGAAAAGGCCCACGAAGTCAAGCCGACTTGCTAAAACGGAAATCCCGAAGGATTGGGAAGTTTTCCTAATCGCTTTGGGATTGACCTGGCCGACTCAAGCTAGTATATATATACTCATGTACATCTCTTGAAAAAGGGATCCACAATTTACTTAGCAAAACCCTAGACTTTTTACTCTCAAACTCTTGTACGAAAAAGCTTTTCGTAACAGCTTAATAAAAACCATCTTTGGATCTTCGCTTGCTTGGTTCATCTGCAGAAATTTCATCCCTCTTAACAAACCTCCGACAAATCTAATTGTGTTGATTTCCACCCCCACACGGACCAAACACAGCTTGGCGATAGAGGGAAGGAAGAGACGAGCCAAACACAGCTCGGTGACAAAGGCAAGACGGAGACAAGCCAACACTTGACTAGGCATGAAGAAGTGAGTGACGAGCCAACGTTTGGCTAGGCATGAAGAAGCGAGTGACGAACCAACGTTTGGCTAGGCGACGAGCCAACGTTTGACTAGGCGACGAGCCAACGTTTGGCTAGGCGATGAGCCAACATTTGGCTAGGCGACGTGCCAACGTTTGGCTAGGCGACGAGCCAACATTTGGCTAGGCGACGAGCCAACATTTCGCTAGGCATGAAGAAGCGAGTGACGAGCCAACGTTTGGCTAGGCGACGAGTCAACGTTTGGCTAGGCATGAAGAAGTGAGTGGCGAGCCAATGTTTGGTTGGGTGACGAGCTAACCTTTGGCTAGGCATGAAGGAGTGAGTGATGAGCCAATGTTTGGCTAAGCGATGAGCCAACATTTGGCTAGGCATCAAGGAGGAGCGGCGACAAGCCAAACTCTCTGGCTCGGCATCAACCAACGAGCCAACATATTGGTAAACCAACAAACGGTAACGAGGCAACATGTTGGCGAACCAACAAACGGTGACATGCCAACGTGTCTGGCGGCGTACCCAAAATGTCATCGATAATTCTAATTGTGTTGATTTCCACCCCCATAATTTGGCGCTAGAAGGAGGGGTATTTGAAACTTTCTTACTCCAAGGAACCACCGCACGAACGATTCGAAGAAGATGACTAGCGACGGACGATCCGACCACCCGCAGGGCACGGGGATCGATGGATCTGGAACAACAGATACACCAATGCCTGCAGTCGTGGAGATGAGCCCAGAAGCCCTGACACAGATCAAGATGATGCTCAAGAAGGCGGAGGAGAAGGACAAACTAAACACAACGGTGACCGATAAGCTCGAAGTCCTTGCGATGGCGAGCCGAGGCCGTGGTAGAGGCTCAGGAGTTGACCTAATGAGGTGCCCTCTTCGACATCTCAATCCAACGGCCCTCGATTTCTCAACACCTCACCATGCGCCGAGAACCCAAGGCGGATTACTCCCTACAAACCAACCAACCACAACTGCCGAACTCGACGCGACACCGTAGGAGGCAAACACGCAGACTATGGACGGAACGAATCCGGTGATCGACCTGGAGGACAACCCAGAAGGGGAACATGACTTGGAACACCATCGCGGAGCCGAACTCGCAGGGGCGACCCGAACTCGAGTCGAACGAAGCAGTGCCAACCTCGGCCCTGATCAAGACCTTATGGAGGAAGAAGAAAACATCCTCTGGGCCCAATGAGCCCAGATCGAAGAAGAACGCAAAGCGATAATCCAAGCCCAGAAGGAGGAGATGGCCGAAATTCGAGCATGCATGGAGCGAGCTGCCGCTGAGATGAAATTTGTTCGATCTCAGATGCATAAGGCTACTAGCAAGGCCCCCAAACTCGACCGAGTGCTTGAGGAAGCACAGAACACCCCATTCACGACCCGAATCACTAAGTCAAGAGTTTCTGATCCGGGGAAGATGAAGATACCAGTTTACGAAGGAAAAACTGATCCAAAGGAGCACTTGACCGCCTTCGCAATAGCAATGGGACGTGCAAACTTCAGAGAAGGAGAAGAAGACGCTGGTCAATGTCTCTTGTTCGTCGAGCATCTTAAAGGCCCAGCTCTCCAATGGTTCTCCAGGCTGGGAAGAAACTCGATCGACAATTGCAATCAGCTATCATCGGCATTCCTCAAACATTACGCTATATTCATGTAGCACCGAACATCCGATGTGGATCTATGGACCATGGGACAAGGACAAAACGAGACTCTATGAACTTTCATCGAACGATTCAAGTCGGTACTATCAAAAGTAGAAGGGATAAGTGACGAAGCCGCGCTGCAAGCATTGAAGAAAGCCCTGTGGTTCGACTCAGATTTCCGCAAGGAGATTGCGCTAAACGCACCAACCACGATCCAGGATGCATTGCATCGAGCAACGGACTTCGCCTCCAACAAAGAAGAAGTGAAGATCCTAGCCAAAAGCACGGAAAGGCGAAGTCCGCGAACTATTTTCCCTCTGCTCCAAACCCACCGAACAACAGAAAGGCCAACCAAGGTTCCGGATACGTCCAACACGAAGGAGGATTCAAGGGAACCCATAACTACCAAGTTGATTCGTCAGGCTATGGACAAGGACGAGGCCAAGGCCGAGGCAGAAGTACATGGAGTAGCACTTGGACCAGGGGCCAAGGAACTTACGGCGAAGTAGCTTATTGCGAGCATCACCATATCTTTGGACACTCGACTGCAAATTGCCGCATCCTAGGTTTGAAACTCGCTGCAAGACTGGCGGCTGGAAAACTCAAAGGGGATATCAGCCTCAAGGACTTCGACATGGATTCCAACGCCAACCGCCCGAGCAGGCGGATGAAGATCTTCCTAAGCGAGGGAGGCAGAATGACGAAGCCCCACAATCTGGACCAAGAAGACGGATCAACATGATAATGGGTGGATCTCACTATTGCTCTGATACCGTCTCATCGATTAAAGTTTTTCAACAATGAGCCGATGTTAGGGTCAACTGGTCCGCACCTTCCAATTTTCCTGATAACGTAATCTCCTTCGAAGAAAAAGAAACAGCCGAGATCGATAAACGGCATGACGATCCTCTCGTGATCGAATTGGTCATCAATGGTTATGACATAGCCCGGGTGCTGGTGGATACGGGCAGCACAGTGGACATAATCTTCAAAGAAACTCTCAAAAGGATGGACATCAATCTGTCCGACATAGTGGCTACCCCTAAACCATTGACTGGATTCTCCGGAGAAACGACGATGACAATCGGGACGACCAAGCTACCTGTAGAAGCTGGGGGTGTCATCAAGCTCATCGAGTTCTCGGTAGCCGATCACCCAGCAATCTATAACGTCATCATCGGAACACCTTGGTTAAATTCAATGCGCGCCGTAGCCTCGACCTACCATCTCTGCGTAAAATTCCCAACACCGAGCGGAGTCAAAACAATTTTGGGAAGTTAGAAGGAGTCCCGCGTATGCTTCCTAGCTGCACACAAACTCAGGAATCCTGTCACCGATCTAATAGCCAAGTCAGAACGCAAGAAGATGAAGACAGACAGGGAGCTAGTACAAGAACTCTCCAAGCTCTTATAGCAATTACAAATTGCGGAGGATCGCGAAGAAGAATCAGCTGAATAGCCTTGCGACCCCGTAATATCAGTTTGTATCGACGACGAACACCCGAAACGATGCGTAGAGATTAGATTCGGCCTCGACGAAAAAATCAAGGACGAACTAGTTTCATTCTTTAAAGAAAACGTGGACACTTTCGTGTGGTCAGCATAGGATATGCCCGGAATTGATATCGGCGTAACCAGTCATGAATTGAACATCAACCCAACCTTCAAACCAGTCAAGAAAAAATGGAGAAAGTTGGGTCCTGACAGAGCGAAAGCAGTGAACGACGAAGTCGAAAGACTCTTATGAGTCGGTTCGATAATGGAAGTCAAGTACCCAGATTGGCTGGCGAATCATGTTGTAGTCAAAAAGAAGAACGAAAAATGGCGGGTGTGCATCGATTTCACCGACTTAAACAAGGCGTGCCCGAAAGACAGCTTCCCACTACCACACATTGATCGACTGGTCGAAACAATGGCCGGTAACAAGCTCCTATATTTCATGGACCCATTCTCTGGATACAATAAGATTCTAATGAATCCCAACGATCGCGAGAAGATAGCCTTCATTACGGATCGTGGAATCTATTGCTACAAGGTGATTCTTTTCGGCCTCAAAAATGCTAGAGCCACATATCAGCGCTTAGTAAACAAGATGTTTGCTAATCAACTCGGAAGAACGATGGAGGTTTACATAGATGACATACAGGTGAAATCGCTAGAGGCAACGGATCACGTGCTACATTTAGAGGAATGTTTCCGACAGCTCAACTCGCACAACATGAAGCTCAACCCGACAAAGTGTAGATTCGCAGTCACATCCGGCGAGTTTCTTGGTTACTTAGTTACTCATCAGGGAATTGAAGCGAATCCAAAGCAGATCGACGCGCTTATCCAGATGACTTCCCCAAAATCAAAACGTGAAGTACAGAGACTGACTGGAAGGGTGGCTGCACTCAACAGATTTATTTTGCGATCCACCGATAAGTGCTTACCGTTCTACGACACTTTACGAGGAAACAAGAAATTCGAATGGACAGAGAAGTGCGAAGAGGCGTTCTAGCAGTTGAAGAAATATCGCGCCAGTGCCCCGGTGCTCGTAAAGCCAGTCGAGGGAGCGCTGCTCTTCCTATAGATCGCAATCTCCACCATGGCAGTAAGCGGAGTACTCATTCGCGACAAACGGGGAGAGCAGAAACCAATTTTTTACGTCAGTAAGACCCTCACCGATGCAGAGACAAGATACCCGCAGATGGAGAAGTTGGCTTTATCGGTGGTCATGTCTGCCAGGAAACTAAGGCCGTACTTCCAATCACACATCATTGTGGTCCTTAGTCCTTTCCCCCTACGATCGATTTTGTACAGCCCAAGTCAATCCGGGCGATTGGCCAAGTGGGCTATCGAGCTCAGCGAGTACGACATCGAGTATCGCGGACGAACCTGCGTAAAATCGCAAGTGCTTGCCGATTTTTTAATCGAACTTCCGGAGGAGAGCCTCGCCGAAGGAAACCCGAATTCGACTTGGCAACTTCACGTTGACGGCTCATCATCCAAAAATGGTTCAGGGGTCGGGATACGTCTAACGTCACCAATGGGCGAGATACTTGAACAATCCTTTCGCCTAGGTTTTTGCGCCTCCAATAACGAAGCAGAATACGAAGCCCTCATTGCCGGAATAAAGCTTGCGCAAGGACTCAAGATTGATTGCATTCACGCGTTCTGCGATTCGCAGTTAGTCGCTAACCAGTTCAGCGGGGAATACGCAGCTAAAGACGATCGTATGGAGGCATATCTGAAAGTCATGAAAGACTTGACTGCACAATTTAAAGAGTTCACACTCACGCGTATTCCACGAAGAGAAAACACTTCGGCTGATGCGCTAGCCTCCCTCGCATCCACTTCTGATCCAGCCTTGAAACAAGTTATTCCGATGGAATTCATCGAACGCTCGAGCATCACTCTTCAGAAATAGTGAGTGTGGTTACGCGGTCTCAAGCCGCCAGGACTGTAAGGGAGAAAGCCTGTGCACCGGACAATGCTGAAGATGATGCTGACGAACAAAAAGCAGTAATCAACGGCCCAATGGTCCAGGACGAGACATATGCGGCAGACGAAGGACACGCCTCTCGGATGGAAATAGACGCATTCAACGAGAACGATAATCCCGTAGATGTCGAAGAAGAAGCAACGACCATGGACCAGGACCCAACAACCCTATCTCCCGATTCCCACCCATGTCACACAGCTGAAGCCGTTACGACAGATAAAACGTCGCAAGAACTTGAATTTGGCTGTTACAAAGGATGGCTTGACGACATCCGCGGGTACATTTGCGATGGTACCTTACCTTCTGACAAATGGGCAGCTCGTAAGCTTCGGGCGCAAGTGGCACGCTACATCCTGCTCGACGGTAACATTTTCAAATGGCGATTCCCGGGGCCATTACTCGCCTGCGTTGAACAAAAGGAGGCAAGGGAAATCATGGAGGAGGTTCACGACGGCTCCTGTGGCAACCATTCGGGAGGACGAGCCTTGGCGATAAAAATCAAACGACATGGCTATTACTGGCCGAACATGATACAAGACTGCGAGAAGTACTCATCTTGGTGCGAAAAGTGTCAACGTCATGCACCAATGATTCATCAGCCAACCGAGATGCTTTCCTCAATATCATCGCCCTATCCATTCATGCGATGGTCCATGGACATTGTTGGACCTTTGCATCCGTCGAAGCAGAAACGATTCTTACTGGTCCTCACAGACTATTTTTCGAAATGGGTAGAGGCAGATTCGTATGCCAGCATCAAGGACGCACAAGTCGAAAGTTTCGTCTGGAAGAACATCATATGCCGACATGGAGTCCCTTACAAAATCGTCACCGATAATGGGTCGCAGTTCATCTCCACAAGGTTCGAAGCTTTCTGCGAGAAGTGAAAAATCCGACTGAGCAAATCCACCCCGAGATATCCACAAGGAAACGGCCAGGCAGAAGCAATAAACAAGACAATTCTCGACGGTCTCAAAAAATGCCTTGACGAAAAGAAAGGACGCTGGGCTGACGAGTTGGAAGGGGTATTGTGGTCTCATAGAACAACACCGCGACGAGCACAACACCGCGCCTGAGACCCGACACAATTTCTCTCGCTTGAGGGATAGACGAATCCAATCACCCAAGACCTAGCACAATCCCTAGCGCATTGGGGACGGACAAAGCCAGCATAGACGGCTCTACGGATGGGTCACCCAAGGAAAAATCTAGGGCAGCACTTAGCTGCTCAGCAGAAATCTCAGTTCGGCTAACCTCCGCTTGCTCCATCGTGGCGCGGGTTTCGGCTTCCATCCTCTCGCGAACAGATGATCGCTTTCCCATGGATCTCCTCGTACTGGTGGGGGAAGTCGAATAAGTTGAACTCGGAGAATAATATCCAAAGTATTGAGCCCGCGCTCTCTCTACTCTTTGAAGAGACAGCTCCACTTCGACCGGAGGAGACTTCGGCAATCGGAAAACTTCGGCAAAGAGAAAGCTCCACTTCACCACTTCGGCAAAAGACTACTTCGGCAGAGAGGGGTCTTCGACAAAGGACGAAATCACCTCGGCCAACCAAGCACTTCGGCCGAGAAGAGCTTCGCTTCAGCACAGGTGACACTTCGGCAAGGAGAGATGTCGGCAAGGTCTACTTCGGCAGAGGAGACTTCGGCCCAAGAACAATGTCAGAGGAACAAAAACAACAACCCGAAATAAAAATTTTCAAAAAAGAGGAGAGAGTAAGGAAGAGAGAAGTTACCTTGAGTTTTTGAGAAAATGAAGAAGTGAAGAGGAAGTGAGGAGAAGTGGAAGCATATATAGGCTCATAAAGCAAAAGATGATGTCATCATGCATTGGGAACCGGGCCAAAACACAGTTGAATGAAGAAATTTCTACTGGAAATAGGATTATCAGTCTGAAGACGGAAAACCTGGAAGATATCAGAAATGACGGACTCGGTGTCAAGTCAACTGAGCTCGTACCAATCGACACGGCGCATTGATTCCAGCATGGACTTCCTCTACCTCGGCACTATCATCACTGAAACTACCGAGCTGGGGGGGGGGTAACTGTTGGGGTCAAAACTCACCCAGCTGCGATCAATGGAAAAATGGCTAAGTGTGGAAATGCGAAGAATCGGACAAGGCTGGAATTGTGCCTAAGTCGTTTATGTACGAGTCCGCTTGAGCACGAGATAGGCCATTCCAACCAAGCTCTGCTCCACTTCGGCAAAGAGGAGGCATCGGCAAGCTTTGGCTCACCTCGGCGTGGAGACTTCGGCCAAGAAAGGAAAGACGTCGGCAAGCTTTGTCTCCGCTTAGGCAAGCTTTGTCTCCGCTTAGGCAAGCTTTGTCTCCCCTTAGGCAAGCTTTGTCTCCACTTAGGCAATCTTTATCTCCACTTAGGCAAGCTTTGTATCCGCTTAGGCAAGCCTTGTCTCCACTTAGGCAAGCTTTGTCTCCGCTTAGGCAAGCTCTGTCTCCGCTCAGGCAAGCTTTGTCTCCACTTAGGCAATCTCTGTCTCCGCTCAGGCAAGCCTCGTCTCCGCTTAGGCAAGCCTTGTCTCCACTTAGGCAAGCTTTGTCTCCGCCTAGGCAAGCCTTGTCTCCACTTAGACAAGCCTTGTCTCCACTTAGGTAAGCTTTGTCTCCACCTAGGCAAGCCTTGTCTCCACTTAGGCAAGCTTTGTCTCCACTTAGGCAAGCTTTGGCTCACATCGGCAAAGCTCTGCTCCACTTCGGCAAACACTGGAGACTTAGGCAAACACGGAGACTTCGGCAAGCACTGGAGACTTCGGCAAGCACGGCGACTTCGGCAAGCACGAAGACTTCGGCAAGTAGGGAGATTTCGGCAAGCACTGGCCACTTCGGCAAGCACGGAGACTTCGGCAAGCACAGAGACTTCGGCAAGCACGGGAGACTTTGGCAAGCACTGGCCACTTCGGCAAACACTGGAGACTTAGGTAAACACGGAGACTTCGGCAAGCACTGGAGAATTAGGCAAACATGGAGACTTCGGCAAGCAGGGAGATTTCGGCAAACACTGGAGACCTAGGCAAGCACTGGAGACTTAGGCAAACACGGAGACTTCGGCAAGCAGGGAGAATTCGGCAAACACTGGAGACTTAGGCAAACACGGAAACTTCGGCAAGCACTGGCCACTTAGGGAAACACGGAGACTTCGGCAAGCACTGGAGACTTCGGCAAGCACTGGAGACTTCGGCAAGCACTAGCCACTTTGGCAAGCGCTGGAGACTTAGGCAAACACGGAGACTTCGGCAAGCAGGGAGATTTCGGCAAGCACGGAGACTTCGGCAAGCAGGAGACTTAGGCAAACACGGAGACTTCGGCAAGCAGGGAGATTTCGGCAAACACTGGAGACTTAGGCAAACACAGAGACTTCGGCAAGCACTGGAGACTTCGGCAAGCATGGAGGCTTCGGCAAGCACGGAGACTTCAGCAAGCACGGAGACTTCGGCAAGCACTGGAGACTTCTGCAAATGCGGGGACTTCGGCCAAGCCAGGCCACATCGGCAATGACCACTTCGACCGTGACACGAAGCTGCCTGGCCGAAGTCAAAACCATACGAAACTGCCTAGCCGAAGTCAAAACCATACGAAAATTGTCTGGCCGAAGTCAATTCCATACGAAACTATCTGGCCAAAGTCAAAGCTGCCGAAGACAATCCTGGCCGAAGTCAATTCCATACGAAGCTGCCTGGCCGAACTCAAGTCTATACGGAGCAGCTTGGCCGAAGTTATTTCCATACGAAACTATCTGGCCAAAGTCAAAGCTGCCGAAGACAATCCTGGCCGAAGTTAATTCCATACGAAGCTGCCTGGCCGAAGTCAAGTCTATACGGAGCTGCCTGGCCGAAGTCATTTCTATACGAGGCTAGAAGACAATGCGGCCGAAGCCATTTCTATACTAAGACAACAAGCCCATCTTCGGCCTACGACAATGCAAAGGCCCACGAAGTCAAGCCGACTTGCTAATACAGAAATCCCGAAGGATTGGGAAGTTTTCCTAATCTCTTTGGGATTGACCTGGCCGACTCAAGCTAGTATATATATTCATGTAAATCTCTTGAAAAAGGGATCCGCAATTTACTTAGCAAAACCCTAGACTTTTTGCTCTCAAAATCTTGTACGAAAAAGCTTAATAAAAACCATCTTTGGATCTTCGCTTGCTTGGTTCATCCGCAGAAATTTCATCCCTCTTAACAAACCTCTGACAAATATAATTGTGTTGATTTCCACCCCCACACGGACCAAACACGGCTCGGCGATAGAGGGAAGGAAGAGACGAGCCAAACACAGCTCGGTGACAAAGGCAAGACGGAGACGAGCCAACGTTTGACTAGGCATGAAGAAGTGAGTGACGAGCCAACGTTTGGCTAGGCATGAAGAAGCGAGTGATGAGCCAATGTTTGGCTAGGCGACGAGCCAACATTTGGCTAGGCGACGAGCCAACATTTGGCTAGGCATGAAGAAGCGAGTGACGAGCCAATGTTTGGCTAGGCGACGAGTCAACGTTTGGCTAGGCATGAAGAAGTGAGTGACGAGCCAACGTTTGGCTAGGCATGAAGAAGTGAGTGATGAGCCAATGTTTGGCTAAGCGATGAGCCAACGTTTGGCTAGGCATCAAGGAGGAGCGGCGACAAGCCAAACTCTCTGGCTCGGCATCAACCAACGAGCCAGCATATTGGTAAACCAACAAACGGTAACGAGCCAACATGTTGGCGAACCAACAAACGGTGACATGCCAAAGTGTCTGGCGGTGTGCCCAAAATTTCATCGACAATCCAAACACGGATCCAGACGAGGCAAAGAGATGAAGATTTGGATCCTCAGCGATCCAGCAAAGTAGCAAGCCCAATATCTTGTTTTGTCGAGAAGGCGAGCCACAAAAGGCTGGTGGGTTGAGTTAGCAAGTAAAAGTAAGAAGCCCACACCTAAACAGACTTAGACAAGCCAGAGAGGAAAGGAAAATCCGACAATAAGAAAGTTTTCCTTTCTCGTTTAGTAAAAGGCCTAGCCGGCATATTCGTGTATAAATAGACAATGTACCCCTTCGAAAAGGGGATCCGAAAATTGACCTAGCAAAACACTTGTTATTCTTTGCAACAGCTTTCGAAATAGCTTAGATAATAAAAACCATCTTTGGATCTCTATTCTTGGTTTCTGTTCATAGAAGTTTCTCGAATCCCTAAATTTCCCTTACCAAATTTAGTTGTGCGAGGTTCGACTCCCACAACAGAGAAATCAAAAGGATCTTGGAGAAGACAGTGGGAATGACGAGGAAAGATTGGTCAGTGAATCTCGATGATGCTCTTTGGACATATAGAACTGCATTCAAAGCTCCTCTTGCCACTCCTTTTCATACAATGTATGGTAAGGCATGCCATCTTCCTATTGAGATTGAGTACAAGCCAGAATGGACAGTAAATAAGCTGAATTTTGACATCAAAACAGCAACCGAAAGACAGTTGATTCAGTTGAATGAGTTGGATGAAATTCGTCATCGCGCCTATGAGAATTCTAAGATCTACAAGGAAAGAACTAAGACATATCATGACAAGAAGATAGTGCCAAAGACATTTTCACCTAATGACCAGATCCTACTCTTCAACTGACGCCTTAAACTTTTTCCCGGTAAGCTTCGATCACGATGGTCTGGACAGTTTAAAATAAACGGAGTTAAACCATATGGTGCTATGGTTCTTTGGAACTGCAATGGAGGCGACTTCACTGGAAATGAACAATGTCTCAAACCATATCTCGCAGATGTCGAAGAAAATGAGAGGAAAATAATTCCCTTAGATGATCCATCTCATGCCTAAACAAGAAAGGAGTTTAGCTAAAAGACTTTAATCGAGCGCTTTGTGGGAGGCACACCACAATTTTATTATATTCTTTTGTGTAAGTTTAAATTTTTATTTTTATTTTAATGGTTTAGGTTTATGCTTAACTATTTTATTTTTATGTTTCAGGATTTTACATATTAAAAAAAAAAGCTCGGATATCGGTCACGGTACGGGTCACGAACCGTTACCGATACCCCATACCGGTCACGGACATCCAAGCCTCGTCCCAGAATGATCGTGACTGATACCCGAGAAACTCGACCATGGGACGAGTACCGGTCACGGTACCGGTCGAATGATCGTGCCCGATACTCGGGGGTTCATGTCCCGTTGGTCGATGAAAATTCGCCCATCCCTCCCATCGTACGATCCAGTCCCGATCACAAGTATCATGTGAAATTCGTGACGGGTATCGACCCAGCATCAACCCACCATCGATCCACCTCACATCTCACTCTACACCCACAATCATATCAGCCACGACCCACGGATCGACACTTCATCGACCCAGTTCATGACAGACATCGACCCACCATCAACCACAAATAACGGTCACAGGCCATGACTGGTGTCGAACCACAATCGACCCATACCCAAACCAGGTAAGTGTTTCTCGAACCGGTCTATACCAAACCAATTCTAAACCGGTTTAAACCGGTTTTCACCAAAAATATATATATAAAATTTAGATTTTCAAACTGATTTTTATAAAAATTAAAAGAAAAACACTCTTTAATTAAATTAAATTATTTTCGTAAGAGCTTTTCATTACCAACCCCATGAATTTCCATATTTTATAGTTTCTGGTTAATTAAAATTTGATTTTAAGTGAAATTTTCAAAATAAGTTCACTTGTTTTACTCTTCACCTAAAAAAAGGTATGGTTTCTATTTCATCTATTGCATTTAATTTCTAAACTTAATCATTATGTGGTTTCACTTGGTTTTCAGGGAATTTACAAGCTATCCAAAAGAGATGTGCACCAAAAAAGAAGAAACAAGAGACACCACGCCTGTAATGTTGAAAATCAACTTTGTCAAAGAACTATTCAAGTGGTTCGAGCTAATTTTGAAAATAGACGAATGTACGTCACAAACGGTCCACACCGAAGGATGACATGAACCAAATCTCAATCCGTTCAACAAAATGGATTAAAACTTCACAAGCTGGCATAAAATGACATTTGGTTCAGAAAATTTTCAGGAATTCTTCACGGGTTAGCTTCTAGTCCAACGAACACTATCCGGCAACCAAAATCGGCAATTTATGAACCAATTTGCGAACCGTAGTGAATTAGAAGATGGAGTTCAAAGATAAGCCGACGAGAAAGCCCTAAAGAACGATCGAATCAAGGTACTTCACCCTTGGATCAAGAAAAATCAGAAATTGGGTCATGATCATCAAATTCGTGAACCAAACATCGAACTTTTTGTCCAAATCCGGTACAATCGTTCTATTCTTCATACTGTTCAAATTTAAATTTATTTTATTTTCAGTTTGTACTCCCTTAATTTAATTTTCTTTTGCACCGAGACGGTGCAAAGTAAGGCCGGAGGATTGTCGTTTACTAACACGTTTGTTCGTGTTTGGTATACCCTGAATGATATCCTTTGGTGAGAAATTCACACCAAACTTAATAAATGTAGAGAGTCAATTGATGTGAAGTTGAGATTTTTGCAGGTTTGAGATTAAGAGTATGAACAAGGCCTGCAAAAGTCATGGTGGAAGTAAGTTAAGAAAGTCTATGAGCTGATTATGTTTCATGTGGATTACATGTTGAGATTTTAAGTCTGTGATCCTAAGGATATGTTAGTTCCCGTGTTTTCAAACCTCTTTTCTATTCTTATATTCTTTTTTTTCCGCTTGAGGACAAACAAGGAGCTAAGTCTGGGGGAGTTGATATACTCTGTATTTTACAGTTTTTACTATGGATTTTATTATATTTTCTATGCCTTTTATTATGGTTTTATGCTTTTAGAGATAGTTTTCTCGTATTTATAGTTTTAGAGTCTTTACAGGAAAAATCATCAAACCTGATACAAAAGGACCAAATGAGGTGTTAACCATGCTACAACCAATCACACAAGTCAAATAAATCACCCAAGTCACAATATTCACAAGATATGCAATTTTCCAAGTTGGACAGAAAAGAAGCACCAGACGTTTAACCTTCGATGAATGCCTTAATAAACTTGGAATTGGATGAAATCAGGTGATGAGATAGATAATTTAGTTACCTTTCTAATGGAAGTGGTTTCAAGTCATTTGGAGCAGTGGTTGAAGAGTTACACCCGATTTACTAAAGTCATGTCAGACTGGCTCGAAGCTGAAGCGGTTCCAGGAAGGAGCCAATACCGGTCACGGGATTGTGACCGGTACTCAGACCGGTTAAGTCTATTGGTCGAGAATTCCAGCCCAATTCAACCTTATTCAAGCATCAAAAGTCCCTTTTGTCCATAGCTTAAGCCTAATCAACCCTAAAGCTTATAAATACTTGTTTTTAGCTTCTTGTAAGGAGGAAGCCCCCATATTATTTCATAAGCCTTCTTTGTTCTTCATAGATTTATATTCCAGAGCTTATAGGGAGAAGATCTCACATTTGTATCTCCATATAGAGAAGATTTCTAAAGCCTCTTGTTTCTTATTAAGTTTTTTTTATAATGAATCTCTATTCATTTTTTTTTTATTGTTCTTAAGCATGATTGAGTAATCTCCTTGTTCGGTTTAAGGGTTTTCAAAGGGGATTCATGGATTGATTGTAAGGTTTCTAGATTTGGGATTATCGATAAAGTTCTTCATCTAAATTTGTGTGTATTGCTTATTGCTTGATTGACAATCTAGCTACTACTCTTAGGATAATATACTCACCGAAAGTGTTTAATTGTTTGAACTAATTTAGATGAGAAAAGCATCATAGCCTACGAAAGTAGAACTATGAAACTTTGTGAACATATCAAACTTGGCCTATTTATGCATGTTTAACTACTTGATTACCTGCGAGAGTTGTGTGATTTAAATTGTTTAGACATATTAATTGGCGCTGCGGAAGTAGGTCAATTATCCATTCGTGATTTGAGTTCTAGAACATATCTATCGAATATCTCTTGTTTAATTCATCTGATTTAGTCGATCCATGATACTCTGCGAATTCTTTGATGCCCAATACTCTTGATATTGATTCTTCAATCTTTATTTACCTGCTTTTAAGTTTATTTATTGTTATTTTTGTCACTATTCAAAATCCCTAAAAGAACACCCATATTTTACATCTTAGCTTAAATCGAACCTCATAAACTCGTAGTGTGATTATTTGGTCTCTTGTGGATTCGACCCCTAAGTACTACTGCGTTTGTTGTGCACTTGTAGAATTATTCCAGGGTTAAAACTCTGAGACATCATGTTTTTGGCGCCGTTGCCCGGAAGCTAAGACCATACTTTCAGTCACACACTATAGTAGTCTTGACCACATTCCCATTACGATCTATCTTGCATAGTCCGAGTCAATCCGGTAGATTAGCTAAATGGGCAATCAAACTGAGCGAGTATGATATCGAGTATAGGAGCCGAACCTGCGCAAAATCTCAAGTCCTTGAAGATTTCCTACTCGAACTCCCGGAAGAGGAAATAGAAGAACCGGCTCCAAGCTTGACATGGAAGCTTCATGCAGATGGATCATCATCAAAACAAGGTTCCAGGATAGGGATATGATTGACCTCTCGAACGAGCGAAATCCTCAAACAATCATTCCGCTTGGGTTTTCGCGCATCTGACGACGAAGCAGAATACGAAACCCTAATCACAAGAATGAAACTTGCTCACGGACTCAAGATTACACATATTCACGCCTTCTGCGATTCATAACTAGTGGTCAACCAAGTCAGTGGCGAGTATATAGCCAGGGATGACCGGATGGAAGCTTATCGAAGAATCATTAAGGACCTAGCCGCACAGTTTGAAGAATTCACGTTAACACGAATACCTCGTGGAGAAAATACTTCGGCAGATGCATTAGCAGTGCTCACGTCCATTTCCGACCCAGACCTGAAAAGGATAATCCCGGTGGAATTCATCGAACATCCAAGCATCAATCTGTCCGGCACCGTTAACGCGGTAACCTGCTCCCAAGCAGCTAGTCTAGCAACAGACACATCTGAAGGGGATGTCCCAATAGAAAAGAGCATGGAAACCACCGCCATAATGGAAGAAGACCAGAACGCGGAACCCCCACCCCAAGACGCAGCAGTTGAGATGAAAGAATAACAATCAATAGAAATGGAGTACAGATGCGACACATAGTGGATGGGAGCAATCCGCGTATATATCATGGACGACAAAGTACCATCGGATAGATGGGCTACCCGAAAACTTAAAGTTCAAGCTGCTCGATATGTTCTACTAGATGGGAACGTCTTCAAGTGGAGGTTCTCGGGGCCATTGATGACTTGTGTGGAAGGGAAAGAAGCTAGACAAGTAATGGAAGAAATCCATAGCGGATCTTACGGCAATCATTCTGGCGGGAGGGCACTAGGAATCAAAATAAAGCATCACGGCTATTACAGGCCAACTTTGATTAAAGATTGCGAGAAGTTTTCTGCCAAGTGTGGAAAATGTCAACGTCACGCTCCAACAATTCATCAGCCAACTGAGATGATGTCATCGATTTCAACACCATATCCCTTTATGCGATGGTGAATGGACATCGTCGGGCCCCTACATAAATTCAAGCAAAAAAGGTTTATGTTAGTACTAACAGATTACTTCTCCAAGTGGGTCGAAGCAGATTCTTACGCTAGTATTAAGGATGCTCAGGTGGAGCATTTCGTCTGGAAAAACATTATATGCAGACATGGAGTCCCATATGAAATTGTTACGGACAACGGCTCGTAGTTCATCTCATAACATTTTGAAGCTTTTTGCGAGAAATGGAAGATACGTCTCAGAAAGTCTACACCACGTTACCCGCAGGGTAATGGCCAAGTAGAAGCAGTGAACAAAACAATCCTTGATGGTTTAAAGAAACGACTCGACGCAAAAAAGGGCGTTGAGCCGACGAGCTGGAAAGGGTTCTTTGGTCTCATTGGACGACTCCACCATACGTGGAGATTCCCGGAGAAACACCGTTCGCACTTGTCTATGGAATGGAATGCATGATTCCATCAGAAGTGGAGTTTTCCGGATATCGCCATCGCCTCCTCCCCGGACAAGAAGGATTAAATCACTTAATGCTGCTTGATGAACTAGATTTGGTAAATGAACGGCGAGATCAAGCACTTGTTCGTATTCAAAATTACCAGCAAGCCACAACCAATTACTACAACTCTAATGTCCGCAGTCGGAAATTCAACGAAGGCGATATAGTTCTCCGAAAGGTTTTCCAGAACACAGCAGAACGAAATGCAGGAAAGACCTTACAAGGTCACCAAAGTAGTCCGCCCAGGATTGTACGAGCTCACTAACATGTCTGAGGTACCAATACCAAGATCTTGGAATGCAATACACTTGAAAAGGTACTATCACTAAGCTAAAACAGTTTATGAAGTATGGGGCGGCTTGATCCCCAAAAGGGGTACGTAGGCAACCTATCTCAGGATGGGTTCAGCTGCCCCCCTTCTTAAAAGGGGGGGGGGGGGAGTGGGTACGTATACACTTATACTCCCATCTATTGCAAACACTTACTTCAGCATACTTTTTGCCTCGCAAAAATCTAGTCATACGAAGACATTTCGGCATAATTATCGCCCAAATGTAAAACCAAGCCTTCGGCATATATTTTTGTGATTTTCTTGTTGCTGGCCACAGCAAACGAACTTCTACATCCTTTATGGATTTTTACTACTACATCCTTTTCGGATCTAAGTGCGCTATACAAATTCTTATGTCTGCTATCGGAGCGGGTACGTGTGAGGAAGCGTGTTCGTAAACCAAAGTAAACATACAAAAACCCAGTAGTATTTATTGCTTACATTGGTCATCAACATCTCATAACAATTCGGTCCAGGTTAAAAACATGAAAACGAGCCAAAAGATAGCCCAAAATATACTTCATAAACTATGGATAAAGCCATCCAGGCATCTCGTTCTTTAAAAACGAAACAAAAAAAGCAACACAAAAAAACAAAAAGTCATCACGTAACAAAGTCAAGGGAGATTGGGATCTACGGTTTCCTCGGTAGTACGATCAGAGGCGGGGGTACCAGAATTGGATCCGAAAAAGTCTCTTACACCAACAGCCGCCGTGACACTCTCTAACAGTTCACCAGGAAGCATAGAACCAACCGAATCAGATGAGACGGGAGACATTACCAGATTATTGTTCACCTCTTTTCGATCTTTTCAAATTCCTCATGGGCCCCAGCCAGATCAACTCGCCATTCAGACAGCTTGGCCACCTCGATTTCTAAGGATGGCGCATCATCTTTCTTAAGAATATCAAGGAGCTGGAGATTGCTATCCACCTGCGCGAGGTCAAGCTCTTTCTCTTTGACCTCCTTCAGATCGTCAAGACTCTTCCCAATCTTGGCAAGTCTCCCTTGGAATTGCTCTGCCATCTCCCGCCGTGCCACCTTCTGGGCTTTCTTCATGTTAGTCTCGTGCAAGGCATTCACAGCAGCAAGCTGTCTCTTTAGCGAATCAATCTCAGCGGACTTCCTTGCCTTAGTAGCCTCCTGCTTCATGCACAAATTCCCAAGTCTAACCGTCTCGCTTTTGAGAAATGCCTTCTCCTTCTCAAGGGCACTAATCTGAGCCGAGGAAGATTCCAGCTCAGCAGCACGCCTGCCTTCAAGATCACCAAGCTTGGCCTTCATCTAAGAGGCGTCCTTCTTCGCCTCGGCAATTCGACGTTTATCTTTCCTTGCTCCTCAGTCGTACTTAGCAATGATCTGATTAATCGACGCCATGAACTACAAGTTAAGGGTAAAAAATCAATATCCAAGGCTCTTACTCAAAAAGAAATTTTAAAAAGAATTCTGCAAATGATTACCTTGATGCCACATAAGGACATATCGGCATACAAAGCGCCTTCAGCGAGAGTATCAACGGGAGGAAGATTGTCACTAGGAGATTTGATCGTGGAGATGAGAGAAGCCGAGGCAACTGCATCATTATAAACGGGCTCGTCTTCGTCGTGCTTAAAAAGTATCGCCGCGTGACTAGAAGGGTCGGCCCGATTTTGTTACTTCTCGGCATTTTCCTCCATAATGCCTTTCCCCTTTTCGGTACCAGCAGCAGGACGCTTCCAAGACGGCAGCTTAGATTCCTTAGATTAACACGGAGCAGGAGGAATGGAGTTGGAAGGAATACCAGACACGACCTCCCTCGCCATATCTTCAACTACCGGTCGGCGACATCTCTAGTTGTCTCGGTATCAGCAGCACCATCATCAACTTTGTCTACAATTGGGGCATAGGTAGTTCCCCGAACCGGTACAGATGTCACCTCGGCATCTTTAAGAGACACATCGACTCTTTCAGCTTCTTTCCTCCGAGCCATTTCCATTTCCTTCTCCTTTAGCGCCTGCTTGTCATGAATTGTCATCCGCTTTCCCATTAATTCGAGGATATGTAACCGAGGCGCAATAGAAGATTCCAAGCTAGTGGATACTTCAACACCAGCAAAACAAGCCATTGCCTTTTCCACGCAATTTAAAGAGAAGTATTTCTCCCAGTGAGTCTTTCCGCCGGCATGGGTGTCTCTGAGTAAGTAGGTGTTCTCTGGAAACGTCGAGAGTAGATGACGAATTGCAAAAAGAAGGGAGAGATTAGAAACTTAAAAATAACCATTTTAAATCGAAGTAGTCTTAGGGTCGGCTACCAATGGGTCCCCAGTCTATTTTGATTTTGCCGAGGCAATCTATCAATCGCCGCATCGGTTATGGGAACGTAGAAAAAATAACTCTCCCAATCGTTGTCCTTGCTTTTGCACCCTTCAACTATTTTGCAGTTTCTCTTGGGGGAGATATAATACGTCGGAGATTTTGGGACCTTCCGAAATTCGAGGAGATGCTGCAAATATCAAACCTTCACTTCGGCGTCGCACTCATAACTCAGCACCACAATGCCGACTAGTTGACACATCCCCCGGGGCGTAATCTGGTTGAGGGCTAACCCATGCTTCTTTATGAATCGCATTATCAAGCCTGGGATCAGAAACCAGAGGAGGCTTGCATAGAAAAAACATTCATACAAGCAGAAGTGGTTCCGCGGAGGATTGTCAGGAAGACCTAAAAAATAAGGCATGATCAAGTTAACCTCCTCCGAAACCCCAAACTGCCTTTTTCTTTTTTGCTTTCCATCTACGAGGTGCATTCCTGGACGAACTAACTTTGTAACTTGCAAATAGCCTCTCCAACCATCCTGCCTCGTTTTCATCGATAAAGAGGTCTTCAGGCTCAACCTTGATATCAGGATGTAACATCATTCCTGCCTTGGGGACATCTGAAAGGGGTTCATCGACAAGATGAGGGATCTTGATAACAAGCCGGTTCGCCTCGGCAGCCAAATTTGTCTCGGCATCCTCCTTTGCTTAGTCTAAATTTGCCGTGGCATCTGCATTTTCTTCATCCAAGTTCGCCTCGGCATCTACCCCATTCGCTTCATCAGCCAGTTTTGCTTCGAAAAATGAATTTGCTTTGGCAGAAACTGAAGTTTCATCTGTCTCGCTCGCCTCAGGAGATCGGATCATCTTGCGACCAACCAAAGGGGAATCAGATGAGGCAAAGGAGTCTCGCAACTCGTCGGATAAAGACATGAAGATGAGTTTGAAGATGCATCGGAAAATCAAAGAAAACGCCGTGGAACATTGAGGATACTTCGGAAAATTCAAAGAAACCGCCATGGAGCATTGAAGATGAATCAGAAAAAACAAAGCAATGGCCGCGAACAAACGGGAAACTCAAATAAATAAGAGAGAGAGAAGGTAGAGGAAAGAGCTCTACCTTTGGATTTTTAAGGATGCGAAGTGAGGGAAATGAGGAAACACTTCATGATTTATAAAGAAAAATCTACGGTTTTGGCGCGTGGATAAATGCACCTCGGGAATCAGCAAAAATGCTTCGAATCCTCGACACAATCATTACATGATGTCATGATTACTCGATTCCCAAGAAATCTCCTACCGTAAATATAACGCAAGGTGAATGAATAAGATCAAGTGTAACCCGGGCCATGGAGTTAACTCAACACGTCAAGGACTTGGCTCGACACAACTTTGGCTCGATATAGATATACCGTCATAATTTTGGCTCGGCATGTTGATCTTAGCATCGGTTCGAAACTCCAACCTCGTCACAATCAATCCTTGAATCTGACGAGCTGGGGGGCTAACTCTTGGGGCAGTTTTCACCCACAAATATCAACGATTGGGCTAAGGCGATAAATTTATGGGCCAAGCCAAACGTTGCCAGGTGCCGAGGCATATCAGAACGTGCCGAGGCAAACATCGCCACCTGCCAAGGTGTATCAGCACGCGCCGAGGCAAACATTGCCACATACCAAGGCGTATCAGCATGCGCCAAGGCAGACTTCACCTTAGGCCAAGGCAAGTGTCAACACGCACCGAGGCAACCTTTCCAATGGGCCGAAGCAAAATATCGCCTTCATGGGCCGAGGCGACGCCTTCATAGGTCATTTCAAGATTTGGGCCGAACCGATGAACAAAGTCAATACGGAAGTCGGCCAAGGAAGAAAAGGAAATACAAGTCCAAGGAAGAAAATGCAATACAAATCCTCGAAGAAAAAAAGAAAGATTACGATATTCTCGATCAGACGGTGGAATCTGAAGTCTATAAAAGAAGGAGAGAGGATTCGAAAGGGGCATCCACAATTTCACAGAGCAATAGACTTTATACTTTAGCAAAATCTTCTAGTCAAAAAGCTTATCAAATCAACAATAAAACCATCTTTAGATCTCTTTTCTGTAAGCCATACCTAGAAGTTTCTGTTCCCCCTAATTTTTCCTTACCAAGTTTAGTTGTGCGAGTCTTGACTCTCACACTTGCTTCCCACGGAGCTTGATGCAAAAGACAACGAAACCATCAAGAAAAAGCTTGCAAGCACTTTGACACTTTTCCCGAAAGCCTTCGTCCTTAAGATGACATTGGAGATGCACTTGAAGACATTTAAATTACACTACAAGAAAACAAGGGATGAGCGACTCCCTTAATTATCCCAAAATGGTCGCTAAATTTTGGTCGCAAAATAAAACAGTCGCATAGTAGTCGCCCATTACTGACTAAACTGTGACTGATTCTTATCGTCGTATATATACGATGACTTGGATACTAACAAGGGTGGTCTTATATTAAAGTCTAATTAGTCACTACCTGAAGTTTGCGACTACTTTATGACCGATAATGGTAGTCATAATTGCAAGACTAATTTGTGACTAATAATTTAGTCGTATAAGAGCGACGTTTGACAAACTAATATTTTATAGGCTAATAAGCGTGGTAGTTGTGGGAATCGAAATCAACACAATTAGAATTTGTCAGAGGTTTGTTAAGAGGGATGAAATTTCTGCGGATGAACCACGAACGGAGTGATCCAAAGATGGTTTTTATTAAGTTGTGTCCAAAAGCTTTCGTACAAGAGTTTGAGAGCAAAAATGTATAGGGTTTTTAGCTAAGTAAATTGCGGATCCTCTTTTCAAGAGATGTACATCGATATATATACTAGTTTTAAGTCAGTCAGGTGAATCCTAAAGAGATAAGGAAAACTTCATAATCCTTCTGAATTTCTGTTTTAGTAAGTCGGCTTAACTTCGTGGGCCTTTGCATCGTTGTAGGCCGAAGATGGGCTTGTTGTCTTTGTATAGAAATAACTTCGGCCGCGTCGTCTTCTGGCTTCGTATAGAAATGACTTCGGCCGCGTCGTCTTCTGGCTTCGTGTAGAATTGACTTCGGCCAGACAGCTTCGTATGGAAATAAATTCGGCCAGACAGCTTCGTATAGAAATAACTTCGGCCAGGCAGCTTCGTATAGATTTGACTTCGGCAAGACAGTTTCGTATAGAAATGACTTCGGCAAGGCAACTTCGTATAGATTTGACTTCAGCAAGACAGTTTCGTATAAAAATGACTTCGGCCGCGTCGTCTTCTGGCTTCGTGTAGAATTGACTTCGGCCAGACAGCTCCGTATGGAAATGACTTTGGCCAGACAGTTTCGTATAGAAATGGCTTCGGCCAGGCAGCTTCATATAGATTTGACTTCGGCCAGACAGTTTCGTATAGAAATGGCTTCGGCCAGGCAGCTTCGTATAGATTTGACTTTGGCAAGACAGTTTCGTATGGAAATGACTTCGGCCAGACAGCTTGGCCGAAGTGGACAGCTTGGCTGAAGTAGACTGCTTGGCCGAAGTGGACAGTTTGGCCGAAGTGGACAGCTTGGCCGAAGTGGACAGCTTGGCCGAAGTGGACAGCTTGGCCGAAGTGGACAGCTTGGCCGAAGTGGACAGCTTGGCCGAAGTGGATAGCTTGGCCGAAGTGGACTGCTTGGCCGAAGTGGACTGCTTGGCCGAAGTGGACAGCTTGGCCGAAGTGGACAGCTTGGCCGAAGTTGACTGCTTGGCCGAAGTGCTTGCTGGCCGAAGTGCTTGTCGGCCGAAGTGGAGGCGTTTGCCGAAGTGAAGGCCGTGCCGAAGTGAAGTTTTGCCGAAGTGGACCCTTGCCGATGTTGGCTGCACCGAAGTGGAGCCGGAGCTGTGCCGAAGTCTCCTTGACGATGTGAGCTGTGCCGAAGTGGAGCTTGTGTTTGTGCCAAAGTGGAGGCTTGTGCGTGCGCCGAAGTGGAGGCTTGGAGCTATGCCAAAGTCTCCTCTCTTGCCGAGGTGAAGTTCGCCGAGGTCTCCTCTCTTGCCGAAGTGGACCTGTGCCGAGGTCTCCTCCTTGCCGATGTGGATATCGCGCGTGGTGCCGAAGTGGAGCTGTGCCGAAGCGGAGCTCGCCGAAGTCTCCTCTCTTGCCGAAGTGAAGCTTGCCGAGTTCTCCTCTCTTGCCGAATTGGAGCTCGCCGAAGCCTCCTCCCTTGCCAAAGTGGAGCTTGCCGAAGTCTCCTCTCTTGCCGAAATGGCCTTCTCCGTGCCGAAGTGGCTTTGCCGAAGTGGGCTTCTCCATGCCAAAGTGGCCTTGTATAACGGCCGAAGTGAGCTCGTATCGTGCCTAAGTGGATTCGCATTACGGTCGAAGTGAGCTCATATCGTGCCTAAGTAGATTCGTATTACGGCCGAAGTGAGCTCGTATTGTGCCTAAGTGGATCCGTATCACGGCCGAAGTGAGCTCGTATCGTGCCTAAGTCGTTTCTGCCTAAGTGGACTCGTATAGAAACGACTTAGGCCACGACTTCTGTCTTGTCCGATTCCTCATACTTCCATACTTAGCCATTTTCCCATTGATCACAGCTGGGTGGATTTTGACCCCAACAGTTAGCCCCCCAGCTCGGTAGTTTCAGTTATGATCGTGCCGAGGTAAAGGAAGTTTAAGCTGGGATCAATGTGCTGTGCCGAAGTCGCCCTTTGCCGAAGTGACGAAGTGGTGCCGTCGCCGAAGTGGTCCTTTTCCCCGCTGAAGTTGTCCTTTGCCGAAGTGGCGAAGTGGAGCTCTCTCTTCGCCGAAGTCTCTGCTTGCCAAAATCTCCTTTCGCCGAAGTGATCTCCCCGTTGTTACCGAAGTGATTTCCTTTGATGGACGAAATGGAGAATCATTTCAACGTGAAAATTGAAATGCAGAATTGGAGTTTCGACCGTGCTAGGATGAAGCAAGACGCGAGTCTCCAAGCGTGTTCTTCAGAGCAACGAGCTTCTAAGAGTGGATCCAAGCGTGAGGTACCCGATTCACCAAGGTCTACTCTTTCCACTGCAGAATCTTTATAGAGTCTTAGGCATCGGTTCAATATCTCCGAAGAGATTGAGCTTATCCTTCCGTCATCATTATATTGAGCTGATGAGAAGGTTAAGAGTTTGGGCGGGTCGTCAAAGAATAACGTGGTCAACCTTGCCAAAGTCGATGGTAACTTTGAACTTCTTGCACTGCTTCGTGGTGATGGACCGCCTTCGTTAGATGCCAAAATCGAGAAGCTCCAGGATGAAAATCTAGGTACGCTGGCGCTGATGATGAGTTTGGCAGGTTGGTTACCGCATTGGGCAATGACTTAGTGGTTTCACCGATTTCTGAAGATTCGGCCGACATTACACTTGGTAATGAATCTATCGAAGCATTAGCGGCGGATGTCGGCGTTCTTGTTTTCTCTGGATCTAACAGGGGTAATCGCGGCTTGACTTTGCTTAGCCAGAAAGAAGCTTCTGAATCCAGGACGACAACCGACTCCTCCAATGATGATGGCCGTGTGTCTTCAAGGGGTAAGATATGATGATGACGGGGCGTGCTAAACCCGTTGCAGCGCAGACTTTGCTTATCTTGTTTTATGTCGTTGTGTTTGACTTCATTTGGACATGGTGCCTGAATGGCTTTATCCGTATCGACTTATTATGTTTGCCTAGTGGCTTTTGCTTTTGTTATGTTGTTTCTTTGTTGTTGAAACTCATTGCTTGAATGTTTTTTATCCAAAGAGGATCGATCTGTTTCACTATATCTTGTGTTAACGTTAATGCCAACAATTCGTTTGTTGGGTTTAAGATGATCATACCGATTCACGGATATGTTAACGTAAACATATCCGCTCCGATAATGAGCATAGGTGTTTCGACCAACGATTTGTTTGTTGGGTTTTCAGATGAACATTTCGGTTTACGGATATGCTACCGTAAGCATATCCGCTCCAACAATGGACACGTAGTACTGTTGCGACCAACGATTCATTTGTTGGGTTTAGGATGAACATTTCGGTTTATGGATACGCTACCGTAAGCATATCCACTCCGACAATGGACATGTAGTACTGTTATGACCAACGATTTGTTTGTTGGGTTTAAGATGAATATTTCAGTTTACGGATACGCTACCGTAAGCATATCCGCTCCGACAATGGACATGTAGTATTGTTGCGACCAACGATTCGTTTGTTGTGTTTTTGATGAGCATTTCGGTTTACGGATACGTTACCATAAACGTGTCCGCTCCGACAATGGACATCTAGTACTATTGTGACCAACGATTCGTTTGTTGGATTTAAGATGAACATTTTGGTTTACGGATACGCTACCGTAAGCATATCCAAACTCTGACAATGGACATAGACATTTATATATCGTGCGCTTTTAATCCGCTAGGATGTAATAGTTAGATCCGTAAAGGATGTAGTAGTTCGTTGCTGTGGCCAGTAGCAACAAAAGTGAGATGAGGTGCCTGTTTAGTTAGGACTTTGAGTAATCCGTGAAGGATGCGAATGGGATGCCTGTTTTTGTTAAGGCTTTAGTAACCCGTGAAGGATGTGGTATGATGATCTTAGCTTCGAAAAGCTTGTATTAAGTAGACGTAACGCCTATTATGAAGGTGGGAGTATACGAGTATACGTACCCACTCCCCTTTTTTTTTAAGAGGGGGGGCAGCTGAACCCATCTGAAGATGAGCTGCCTACGTACCCTTTGCAGGGATCAAGCCGCCCCATAGTTCGTGTGAAGTGACTCAGTGATCCGTAAAACTTTGTTTTGATAGCTCATTCTTAGGTTGCTGATCCAGCTTGGCTCTCTTTTCCTTCTTCTTCGTGTTAAGCTCTGCTATGGGATTTCTAAGCGGATGCTCAGCCATAACACAAATTCGGCCATAACACATTAGGCGTTGAGAACTTTATGCACATATGGTATGTTGAGGCCACGACGCGCATCGTATTTAACCAAGGGGTTCCCATAATAATGTTGTAGATTGCTGGGTGATCGGCCACCGAAAACTCTACGATTTTGGTTATCTCTCCAGCCCGAACATGTAGCTTGATTGTTCTGATTGTCATTGTCATTTCTCTGGAGAATCCAGTCAATATTTTTGGAGTTACCGTTACTTCGGATAGGTCGACGTTCATTCTTCTGAGAGTCTCTTTGAAGATTATGTCCACCATGCTTCCCGTGTTTACCAACACTCTGGCCACATCGCAATCGTTGATGATTAGCTCAATTACGAGAGGGTCATCGTGAGGTTTGTCGATTCTGGTAGTCTCCCTTTCTTCAAATGTGATTACGTCATTTGGGAACTTAGAAGGCTCCGACAAATTGATGCTGACGTCGGCTCGTCGTTGAAAAGCTTTAATCGACGAGACGGTGTCTGAGCAATAGGGAGATCCGCCCATTATCATATTTATTCTTCTTCTTGTCCCAGCTTGCGGGGCGTCGTCATCTTGCCTCCCTCGCTTAGGAAGGTCTTCATTCACCTGCTCGGAGAGGTTCGCATTGGTATCCATGTCAAAATCCTTGAGGCTAATATCACCTTTGAGTTTGCCAGCTGCCAACTTTGCAGCGAGTTTTAAGCCAAGAATACGGTAATTTGCAGTCGAATGTCTGAAGATATGGTGATGTTCGCAATAAGACGTTTCGTCGTAAGTTCCTTGGCCCCTGGTCCACGTGCTACTCCATGTACCTCTTCCTCGGCCTTGGCCTCGTCCTTGACCGTATCCTGACGAGTCAACTTAGTAATTATGGGCTCCTTTGAAACCTCCTTCGTGCTGGACATATTCAGAATCTTGGTTACCCTTTTTGTTGTTTGGTGGATTCAGAGCAAAGGGAGGATAGTTCGTAGACTTCGCCTTTCCGTGCTTCTGGGCTAGGATCCTCACTTCTTCCTCGTTGGAGGCGAAGTCCGTTGCTCGATGCAATGCATCTTGGATTGTGGTTGGAGCGTTTAGCGCAATCTCCTTCCAAAAATCTGAGTCGAACCACAGGGCTTTCTTTAATGCTTGCAACGTGGCTTCGTCACTTATCCCTTCTACCTTCGATAGTACCGACTTGAATCGTTCGATGAAAGTTCGTAACGTCTCGTTTTGTCCTTGCCCCATGGTCCATATATCCACATCGGATGTTCGATGTTCCATGAATATAGCATAATGTTTGAGGAATGCCGATGACAGCTGATTGAAATTATCGATCGAATTTCTTCCCAGCCTGGCGAACCATTGGAGAGTTGCACCTTTAAGGTGCTCAACGAATAAGAGACACTGACCAGCGTCTTCCTCTCTTTCTCTGAAGTTTGCTCGTCCCATCTCTATCGCGAAGGCGGTCAAGTGCTCCTTTGGGTCAGCTTTTCCTTCGTAAACCGGTATCTTCATCTTCCCCGGATCGGAAACCCTTGCCTTGGTAATTCGAGTCGTGAACGGGGTGTTCTGTGCTTCTTCAAGCACTCGGTCATATTTGGGAGCCTTGCTGGTAGCTCTATGCATCTGAGATCGAACAAATCTCATCTCAGCGGCAGCTCGTTCCATGCCGGCCCGAATTTCGGCCATCTCCTCCTTCTGGGCTCGGATTATCGCTTTTCGCTCTTCTTCGATCTAGGCTGGTTGGGCCCAGAAGATGTTCTCCTCTTCTTCGATGAAGTCTTGGTCATGGCCGAGGTTGGCATCCCTTCGTTCGATTCGAGTTCGGGTTGCACCTACAATTTCAGCTTTGCGGTGGTGTTCGAAGTCGTGTTCACCCTTCGAGTTGTCCTCCAGGTCGATCACCGGATTCGTTCCGTCCACAGTCTACGTGTTTGTCTCCTGTGGTGCCGTGTTCAGTTCGGCGATTGCGGTTGGTTGGTTCGGAGGTGGTAGTCCACCTTGGGTCCTCGACGCGTGGTGAGGCATCGAGAAATCGAGGGCTGTTGGATTGAGATGCCGCAGGGGGCGCCTCGTTAGGTCAACTCCTAAGCCCCTACCTCGAGCTTGGCTTGCCGTCACAAGGACTTCCAGCTTATCGATCACCGTTGTGTTTAGCTTGTCCTGCTCCTCCGCCTTCTTGAGCAGCGTCTCTAGCATCGTCTTTATCTGTGCCAGGGCCTCCGGGCTTGTCTCCACAGCTGCAGCCGCTGGTGCATCTTTTGCTCCGGATCCATCGGCCGCGGGTCGGTCATCTTCTACGAATCGTTCGTACGGTGGTTCCTTGGAGTAAGAAAGTTTCAAATGCCCCTCTTTCTAGCGCCAAATTGTGGGAGTCGAAATCAACACAATTAAAATTTGTTGGAGGTTTGTTAAGAGGGATGAAATTTCTGCGGATGTACGAACGGAGAGACCCAAAGATGGTTTTTATTAAGCTGTGTAGAAAAGCTTTCGTACTTCGTACAAGACTTAGCTAGGGTTTTTAGCTAAGTAAATTGCGGATCCTCTTTTCAAGAGATGTACATCGATATATATACTAGTTTTAAGTCAGTCAGGTGAATCCTAAAGAGATAAGGAAAACTTCCTAATCCTTCGGAATTTCCGTTTTAGTAAGTCGGCTTGACTTCGTGGGCCTTTGCATCATTGTAGGCCGAAGATGGGCTTGTTGTCTTCGTATAGAAATAACTTCGGCCGCGTCGTCTTCTGGCTTCGTGTATAATTGACTTCGGCCAGACAGCTCCGTATGGAAATGACTTCGGCCAGACAGCTTCGTATAGAAATGACTTCGGCCAGGCAGCTTCGTATAGATTTGACTTCGGCAAGACAGTTTCGTATAGAAATGACTTCGGCCAGGCAACTTCGTATAGATTTGACTTCGGCAAAACAGTTTCGTATAGAAATGACTTCGGCCGCGTCCTCTTCTGGCTTTGTGTAGAATTGACTTCGGCCAGACAGCTCCGTATGGAAATGACTTCGGCCAGACAGTTTCGTATAGAAATGGTTTTGGTCAGGCAGCTTCGTATAGATTTGACTTCGGCCAGACAGTTTCGTATAGAAATGGTCTCGGCCAGGCAGCTTTGTATAGATTTGACTTCGGCCAGACAGTTTCGTATGGAAATGACTTCGGCCAGACAGCTTGGCCGAAGTGGACTGCTTGGCCGAAGTGGACAGCTTGGCCGAAGTAGGCAGCTTGGCCGAAGTGGACAGCTTGGCCGAAGTGGACAGCTTGGCCGAAGTGGACTGCTTGGCCGAAGTGGACAGCTTGGCCGAAGTGGACAGCTTGGCCGAAGTGGACAGCTTGGCCGAAGTGGACTGCTTGGCCGAAGTGGACAGCTTGGCCGAAGTGGACAGCTTGGCCGAAGTGGACAGCTTGGCCGAAGTGGACAGCTTGGCCGAAGTGGACTGCTTGGCCGAAGTGGACAGCTTGGCCGAAGTGGACAGCTTGGCCGAAGTGGACAGCTTGGCCGAAGTGGACAGCTTGGCCGAAGTGGACAGCTTGGCCGAAGTGGACAGCTTGGCCGAAGTGGACAGCTTGGCCGAAGTGGACAGCTTGGCCGAAGTGGACAGCTTGGCCGAAGTGGACTGCTTGGCCGAAGTGGACTGCTTGGCCGAAGTGGACAGCTTGGCCGAAGTGGACAGCTTGGCCGAAGTTGACTGCTTGGCCGAAGTGCTTGCTGGCCGAAGTGCTTGTTAGCCGAAGTGGAGGCGTTTGCCGAAGTGAAGGCCTTGCCGAAGTGAAGTTTTGCCGAAGTGGCCATCGGCCGAAGTGGACCCTTGCCGATGTGGGTTGCGCCAAAGTGGAGCCGGAGCTGTACCGAAGTCTCCTTGACGATGTGGGCTGTGCCTAAGTAGAGCTTGTGCGTGTGCCGAAGTGGAGGCTTGTGCATGCGCTGAAGTGGAGGCTTGGAGCTGTGCCGAAGTCTCCTCTCTTGCCGAAGTGAAGCTCGCCGAGGTCTCCTCTCTTGCCGAAGTGGAGCTGTGCCGAAGTCTCCTCCTTGCCGAAGTGGATATCGCGCGTGGTGCCGAAGTGGATCTTCTTCGCCGAAGTGGAGCTGTGCCGAAGCGGAGCTCGCCGAAGTCTCCTCTCTTGCCGAAGTGATGCTCGCCGAGGTCTCCTCTCTTGTCGAAGTGGAGCTCGCCAAAGCCTCCTCCCTTGTGAAAGTGGAGCTTGTCGAAGTTTCCTCTCTTGCCGAAATGGCCTTCTCCGTGCCGAAGTGGCTTTGCCGAAGTGGGCTTCTCCATGCCGAAGTGGCCTTGTATAACGGCGGAAGTGAGCTCGTATCGTGCCTAAGTGGATTCGCATTACGACCGAAGTGAGCTCGTATCGTGCCTAAGTAGATTCGTATTACGGCCGAAGTGAGCTCATTTCGTGCCTAAGTGGATCCGTATCACGGCCGAAGTGAGCTCGTATCGTGCCTAAGTGGACTCGTATAGAAACGACTTAGGCCACGACTTCGGCCTTGTCCGATTCCTCATACTTCCATACTTAGCCATTTTCCCATTGATCACAGCTGGGTGGGTTTTGACCCCAACAGTAGTCGCAAAATCGTCACATAATAACAACTAAAATTCGTCTAATTTGTTATTTTCGTCAACGATATGGTCGCAAATCGGTAACAAATTAGCAACCTATTTGCAACCTAATTTACAGAAAACAAAATCTAAAAATATTTATATAATTTTTTTAATTTAAAATGCTAAAAGTGAAAAACAAAGAAGCCAAATGTTACCGATATAGAAAAGAAATTAAATGTTGAAAACATAACAAAAGGTGCCAAACATAACAAAAGAAACAAGTCTTTAAACATAAGCAAAAGGTCCCCAAGATAAATTCATTTGTTTTAGCAAAAGGGATGATGGAATTGTTCAGTCAGACTAGGGATGGGAGGATGGTGAGATGCCATCTGCCGTGGCTGGTGAGCTACCTATTGTCGTGGCTGCTGTGTTGGCTGGTGCATTGGCAGGGGCGTTGGCTGGTGCGGTGGTTGCTGGTTGAGTCATGAAAGCTGCGATGTTTGGATCATTCTGTTTCAGATAGGAGACAAGCTTCTCCAAGCTTTCGAGCCAAGCCTGAGATTGCCGTTGCTCCTCATCATGTCGCGTATTGTCCAAATCATGTTCTGATATCTTATGACGAGCTGCTTGTAGTTGTTCCAGCATATCTAAAAGTGATGATTAAGAAGAGCTTGCATAGCTTTCTTTTCTTTTCCCCTTGGGATCTTTTTCAGTGCACTAAAAAAAACAAAATGGCAGTCAACCAAAATGGGTATGTTGACATGAAGTTAAATAGATAGGTTCAGAAGAAGCTAAAAATACAAGTTTATCTATCAGAATGATTCAAAACAAAAAACAGAATGATTCACAACTTAAAAATATCATATTGCATGATTTTATAATGATTCTTAACCAACAACATAATGATTCACAACGAAAAGATGAAAGAAGAACAATCTATTCAGAAGACAGACTGATCCAGTTACAGTCTAGTAAGTTTGAATCATCACTCAATGCACATAAAGTACACTTCAATGTCAGAATGGCCAAGTTGATGAGATACATAAACACAAGATTAAACATAATTCAGAACAGAAGATAAGCATATACATAACGGCATACCAGACAGCAAAAGAAAGACAATCCTATGCTTAAAAAGCAGAAGAGAAAATAAATTATCTTAAGAAAGATCTCATTCTTTTTTTCAATGGTGAGGGACCGATGAGTAGAATTTTCAGACGAATTCTATGAAGTTTCTGGACAATCGACAAGCATTTGAGATGTTACTTCTGCTAGGTTCTTCTCATAAGCCTCAGCGACTTGTTTGGCTTTGTGATCAACGAAAGTCCCATCCGCCCTTGTATGTGTCCTCATAAACACTTCTCCAAAAGAAACAGGACGACCTAATTCCTCCTGTAGTGATACAAAACACTTAGTCAATAGATGAAAATGATTCTAATTAGAAAGGAAGGGTTAACGTTTACCATTTCTTGTTGAATATGCATGTATGTTTTTTGCCCAGAAACGTGCTTGTGGACTCCTAGACCGCCACGATCAGAGTTATGGGACTGTGAAGCAGTTGAGCTCCTCTCCATTGCATCCATAGTGTTCTGATGCACCCATATTTGTTCCCAAAGCATAGAGCCAATCCAATGTGGCCTTTCAGCAGTGTGCTTAGCCTGACTAACTATTCCTTTCATCCGGTGTTTGGCAATCTTCAAGAAATGTTGCTTCACAAGCTCTGTAATACCGGTATCCCTATTGTACTTCCGCTACACATGTGTATATTAGTAAGTATTGATGATCTTTAAATTACAAATTAAATATAAAACAAGTAAAACCAGAAAACCTTACCGCAAAAGTTCTGAAATATCGTTCTTGGATGTGTATAGGCGTAACCTTCTAGCTAAAGTAAGGCCCATCAAACTTCCGACGAAAGATTTCAGCAAAATAACACGAGTCAATTTTCCTTTGTCCTGGGTAAACCTGTTACATGATTATAAACATAGATTAAGTTACAGTTATTTAGTCTTTAACCTTCCACCTAAAACGTATACCCTAAGAACTTAGAAGAAACAGTATATAAAAGACTAAACTGGCCTGTATCTAAAACTTCAGATTTTAGAAGAATCATTATCTAAAAGAATCGACTAAAACAGATACAATGATAGCACAATGATGGAAACAGATGCTATGATGTTTACCCTTGATGCAAACAGATGCATTGATGTTTAAAAGATGCATACATGTACAATGGCTTAGTTCTTTGTCTATATATCTTTTCTTGTTTCACTACTTACAACAGACCATGATGCAAACATATAAATTGATGCATTAGCATAACATGATGCAAATAGAATACCCAATGAAATGTTTTATGACTTTCACCAATGTAAATCAAAATCGTAATTAGCATTACATATACAATACAAAGCAAACTAAAAGACTAAACTGACCCATATATAAAATTTAAGACTTTAGAAGAATCATTATCTAAGAATCAACTAAAACAGATATAATGATGGAAACAGATGCAATGATGGTTACCCTTGATGCAAACATGATGCAAATATAATACCGAATGACATGTGTTATGACTTTCACCAATGCAAATCAAAATCCTAAGTAGCACTACATAACTACAAAGCAAACTAAAACTAAAATGGTAAGCAAACTTACCATGTGGGTTTCACGTTGGGGATCCGATGCTCATTGAGGAGGAGTAGATGTTGTCGGCCAGGAAGAGCCAACAGATCATCTAACAGCTGCTGGTAGTCTTCCTGTTCTGGATCGGGAGCAGGAAACATTTGGTCATCCTCAATAGGTTGCTCATTGTCCGGAATCTGACCTTTATACGCGTGGTGCTGGGGAATTTGAACTTGATGCGCGTGGTGCTGGGGATTAGGAACATGAGGCGCATGTTCCTGTGAAATTTGTTATGCCAGAGGGTGTGGCTGAGGATTTAGTTGAGGAGGCGGTTGTGTGTGGGGCATATGATACGGGACCTGATGAGAAGCTTGTGGTTGGGTCGATGGTGGATACTGTGCCGGAAGAGATGTCCTCGAAACCGACACAGTAGCCTGAGAAGAGGGGTTAGAGGAGTGAGAAGACACTCCATGAACTCCGCTTGTCTCAACAGCGATGGATCGATCACCACCGCCTCTGGGCGTACCATCTCCGCCTTTGGATCTCAGACCTGAACCTGAGGGTGCACTGTTGGCTCCATCTGCACTGTTGGCTCTATCTCCACCGTTGGCTCGATCTGCGCCTATGGGTATGCCTTCTCCACCTGTGGATGTACCACCTCTGCCCGTTGGTCTACCACCAGAATTTAGACGAGGTCGACCTCTCGTAGATTTACTTTTTCCAGCCATTTGTCGATTCGGTGAAAGAGAGATGAAGAGATTAGAGACAGACAGAAATCGAGAGAGAAGAAGATGAAAAGTATACGATTCAGAGATGAAAAGTATATGATTCGTGTTTCAAACTTTCGAATCGGTGAAGGAAAAAGATTCAGAGAGAGATGAAGATATCCATATTGGGTGAAAATTTGAGAGAAAGGGATCTAGGTTGAATTTCTCGGAGTCGGATGTGTCGAGAGAGAAATCGAGAGAGAAGAAGATGAAAATTAGGATTTAATCGGCAAGTGATTTGGGGATCCGAAGTCAAGAACTTGTGTTCATTAGGTGTCGCAAAAGGGTCACATATTAGTCGCTTATTAAATTGGGGGGGGGGGGGAACTGCGCCCAAAAGCCCAAATGTTTTGGTCGAAAGCCCAAATATATATAAACCTGACTTTATTAATCAATTATGAAATAAATCAATTTGGTAGCAAAGTAGTCGCAAATATGTGAGGACAGTAGCAAAATATTCATAAAGTGCTACTTTTTGTGACAAAATTGAGAAGTCACAAACCTATACCCTAAACCCTAAACATTTAGAGCCACAAAATGATACATATGCATTTACACTCACTCTTTCTCTATTTGTAACGTATATGTTTCAATATATAGAGTAAATTAGTGTGAATTAAGAAATTTATCAAAAATCATACACTTTAACTAACTTTATAATACAAACACATTATATTTATCTTATATATATAAGGAAAGATGAAAAGATGTCGTCATCAAATTGAAAGTTAATTTGTTTCACGATTATACATATTAAGTGTATCAAGTTGTTAAAATCTATGTAGTAACTTAAAAACTAATCTTTTTACAACTGAAAAGAATTGAATTTCCAACCAACATCTGGATGAGTGGGTTATTAGTCGCTAATTAGTCGTAATTTCTGCATATCGTCGCTACTTGGTCGCAAAATTGTGGATATTTACAGACAATTTTGTGACAATGTGTTAAAAATGGTCAATATATGTAAACCGAAATTTCAAAATGGTCAATATATGTAAACCGAAATTTCGAAATGGTCAATATATGTAAACCGAAATTTCGAACTTGACAATGAAATTTCATACATATTAAATATATTACAAACATTATTTTAAAATCCCATACATATTATACAAATTTAATCATTATCTTCTGAAAATGATAAATTACAAAGAAATTCATTTTCTGGTTCAGCGTCCTCAATTTCGAAATCGATTTCTTCAACTCGATGATTTTCGTCGACTAAACTATTGACAATTATTTCTTCAACCGTATCCGTCATTTCATTGTCAAGTGTTTGTTGCAAAATGACCAGCTCTTTCTCGTTAAACTTTCTTTGAACACGATTCCTCGGATTAACTTTCAGCACTGTATGCCACAATTTCTGAGGGCGTTAGTATATGGGTATGGAAGATAACAAACTTGATCAGCTTGAGACCCTGCCGTTAATTAAAATTAAAATTAGAATTTTATAAATATGCAAACATATACATATACATTGAGTTAAAATAGAAAAATCATACCTAAAATAAATGGTTCGTAGTTTTGATATCTCCGTGATGAGAGCATGTCAACATTGCCTCCCTCGATTTTCCAAGTGCCTTTTCCAATCGTAGGGTCAAACCATTCACAGTAGAAAAGTATGATCTTTAAATTCCCATATCCAAGATATTGGAGCTCCATGATAGTGTCTACGGTCCCATAGAAATCATCCTCTTCGGATGCTTCAGAATAATTTTGGCCTCGGACACATACCCATAATTCATTGTTTTTTCGTCATTCTGTGCCAACCCGTGTGAAACAAATACCCTCTTGTAAATTACATGGGCCACGATCTGACTTTATTTTCTGGACCTTCCACTATTTCATGAACCTAAGTAGGACAACTTTATTGACTTTTCAATGCATTCACCTATAAAGTAGAAAATATGCCAATTAACATAAGAAATTACAATTTATATAATAATGCACCCGCGGTGGGAATACATACATATTGGGGGATCCATATATGAAAATCTTCATCTCTTTTCGCCGTGACCTCATAATCAAATAGTTCCGGGTATTCAAATCAAATTTGCGCGTCCGACAATCTGTGTTGCAAACAATAAGATAATTATGACTAAAGTATCTAAAAAATAGATAAAATTAACCTAAATTAATGTCGAAAGCAAAGTTACCTTTCAAGCAGACGAAAAATAGTCACAATTCCGCAAAACATATGAATGTGCACACTTATCATCTTTCTCGCTTAACCAAAATTCACTGCATTTGCCACTTGGATGACCTGCTTAAGTAAATATGTCCGATACCGGTACAGTATATACGGGTACTTCACTTTCATCCTACCGACTTGCCCTGCAAAATTTACCTTTAATTATTTGAAGCAAATCATGATAGCAATATTAACATACATATTAAGTAAATTATTACCTTCTTCTGCTAGCTGTAGAAATTTGTGACGCAAAGTAGGTTCTGAGAAATAAGATATCTCATCATTCATGTACGTTTAAACAATTGATCCCGCTGGATGTCTTTTGTTCTTTGCTTTGCCTTTCAAATGTTTAAAAAACTTTTCGAACGGATACATCCACCTATATTGCACAGGACCACCAAGCTCTGCTTCGTATGGTAGGTTGATAGGTAGGTGCTCCATCACATCAAAGAAACAAGGTGGGAAGATTTTTTCCAAATTACACAAAATCATGACAATGTTCTCCTTGAGAAGTTGGACGCGAATTTGATCCAATGATCTATTGCTTAGGTTACGAAAAAATGCTCCAATCACATCAAAAAAAATATCACTAATTAATATAAATAAGTTGCAATAATAGAAACATAAACCATAATATATATATATATATACCTGATAATGCTTGGTGCACGTTACGCGGCAGAAGTTCTGCAAAGATAAACGGAAGCAACCGTTCCATAAATACATGGCAGTCGTGACTTTTCATTCCCGAAAACTTTCCACCATTGATGTCTGCATAACTGGCTAAATCTGCTATGTGGGAGTCGAACCTCACACAAGTAAATTTGGTTAGGGAAATTTAGGGATTAGACAAACTTCTATGAAAAGAAACACAAGAACAGAGATCCAAAGATGGTGTCTTTATTCAAGCTGTTTAAAAAGCTGTCTGCAGAGAAAGTAACAAGTGTTTTGCTAGGTAAAATTGCTGATCCCTTTCTCAAAGGGTACATGCCTATTTATAAAAAAATAAGTCGCCTAGGCCTCTTCCTAAACGAGAAAAGAAAACTTCCTTATTCTTCGGGATTTTCTTTCCTCTCTGGATTGTCTAGGTCGGTTTAGGTGTGGGCTTCTTACTTCGACTTGCTAACTTGGCCCACCGACCTTTTGTCGCTCGACATCTGGGCCGAACAAAATGTTTGGGCTTACTGCTTTGCTGGTCACCAGAGATCTAGCTCGTCGTCTCTTTGTCTTGTCTGGATCTCTGTTTAGCCTGTCATCCATTTGGATTGTTGCCAACATTCTGTGGTGCGCCACCAATCACGTTTGGCTCGTCGCCGCTATCTTAGTTCGTCAACATATTGGCTTGTCACCTTTTGTTTGTTTGCCAATATATTGGCACGTCACCGTTTATTGGTTCGCCAACACGCTAGTTCGTCATCGTTATCTTGGCGCGCCACCAAGTGTTTTGGCTCGTCGCCAAGATGTTTGTCTCACCAACATGTTGGCTCTTCGCCATTTGTTGGTTTGCCAACATGTTGGCTCGTCACTGTCTCTCCCTGATATTGAGTCAAGGGTTACGGCTCGTCACTGTCTTTTTCATGCCGCCGAGTCAGGTGTTGGCTCGTCACTGCTTCATCCTGCCGCCGAGCCAGTGTTGGCTCGTCACTGCTTTTTCCTGCCACCGAGCCAGGTGTTGGCTCGTCACTGTCTTTTCCTGCCGCCGAGCCAGGTGTTGGCTCGTCACTGTCTTTTTCCTGCCGCCGAGCCAGGTGTTGGCTCGTCACTGCTTCTTCCTGCCGCCGAGCCAGTGTTGGCTTGTCACTGCTTCTTCCTACCGCCGAGCCAGGTGTTGGCTCATCACCGTTTATTGGTCTGCCAACATGTTGGCTTGTCATCATTTCCTGGTTCGCCAACACGTTGGCTCGTCACTGTTTCTTGGTCTGCCAACATGTTGGCTCATCACCGTATGGTGGTTTGTTAGCATGTTGGCTCGTCACCGTTTGTTGGTTTGCCAACATGTTGGCTTGTCACCTTTTGTTGGTCTGCCAACATGTTGGCTCGTCACCGTTTGCTGGTTCGTCAATATGTTGGCTCGCCACCGTTTGTTACCGAGCCAACACAGGCGTGTCATGTCGCCGAGCCGACACATTTTGACATGTCGCCGAGCCGACACATTTTGACATGTTGCCGAGCCATCTTCTCACTTGTGTTACCGAGCTGTTTCGCACCACCGAAGTAGGTTAGGCCCAAGATCTTTACTTAGCCATTTTCAGTGATCAATCTCGATGGGGTGGAAATTGACCCCAACATTTAGCCCCCAACTCGTCAGAGTCAGTGATGATGATGACGAGGTGAAAGTTGGTCATCTCCGAGATTGGCATCCGAGACTTTCCTTATGTTGCCGAACCACTTTGGTGGGAATACTTGTTGAGGCATTTGTTACCGAGCCAACACTGGCGTGTCATGTTGCCGAGTTGGTTTAGCTCGTGATATCACTCCAAGCTGTCATGTTGCTGAGCCATCTTTGGTTCGGCACTATCGGGGATTGCCTCGGCAACTGTCATTGCCACACTGTCTGAGTTGTCTGACTGCCGAGCTGTCTTTGGTTCGGCATTGTCAGAAATTTTCTTGGCAGCTGACGTCTCTGAGCCGTCTGGGTTGTCTGACTGCCGCGACGTCTTTATTCTGCCGAACTGTTGCAATATGCTGCCGAGCCATTTTGCTGAGTGATTTGTTTTTGAACCGTAACCGTTTTCGCATGTTCCCAAGGTCGCGTGGCGTCACGCGCCATGCCCCCATGTGTCTATAACTTGAAATCCTTATCTCACTTCCCATAACTCATTTCTCCACATTTCCGAAAAATCTGGTAGCTCTCTTCTCTCTCTTCTTTTCTCTATTTTTTGTTTAAGTTGTTGGCTAGGACTTTATCAATTTATTCCCTTCCGCCGCCGAAACTTTAGTTTTCCGATCCATCTTCAATCGTGGCTCGGCGGTCATTTAAATTATTCGATCCATCTTCGAGATCAACCGGCGACTTCTCGCATTTTCCGATCCATCTTCATACGTCTGCGACGAGTGTTTGAATTTTTCGCGTCTCCGAGCCGAAATTCTTCAATTTTTTGCTAAGTACCCAACGTTTTCCTGAGCCAAAATATTTGATGTCTCATACCGCCGAGCTGGAAGATTCTGTTAGTTTGGCGAATTCTGCTTCACTGCTTGGTCATCAAATGGTGCTGTCTCCTCAAGTTACCGAGCGAGTTGAGCCTAATTCACCGCTGGATCAATCACAGATTGTCGTTCCATCTTTGGTTGATGAGCCTTTTGACGCCGAGGCAGAAACCAAGGCAAACTTGATACAGGAAGCCCTAGAAGAATTCAATGTCGAACCAGAAGAATAAATTATTGACGAGGCAGAAAAGGTGCGGTTGGAAAGATTGTTTGCCAGCCACCAAGCTAGCACATCGACGAGGCGAAAACAAAAGAGGAAAGCTCCTAAGAGACGACATGACCCACCTGGTTCGTCTTTATGCACTGCTGAATCCCTTCAGGCATTGAGGCATCGATTCAATATTTCAGAAGATGTTGATCTGGTTGTTCCTACCTCAATAGACAGAGCCGAATCTCCGCCCCCTGGGCATTTCACTCTCTATGAGAGTTTCTTTCACCAATGTCTGCTTTGGTTTCCAATTCCCCGATTGATCATCCGTTTCCTGTCCAAACATGGGTTAGCGCCGAGCCAAATTACTCTTCGAGGGATGCGTCACTTGGTTGGGATTCTGGTTCGTAGCTACTAGTGCGATGCGACCTTTCGCTTCTCCCATCTTCGGCAGTTCCTCGAATTTTGAAAGATCAAAAACTCCAAAGCCTATTACATTTCTAATAAGAAGACGAGAAAGATCATCGAAGGCTTCCGAAGCAAAGATAGTGACTGAGGGAATTATTTTTTCTTTGTTCCTATTAATGATGCTACGGTCGAGGCCAAAAGTGTCCATTACGTCAAGGCGGAGTGGGGAACTATTGGTGGGTGAGCCGTAGACTTTTCAGGAGATTTGCGAAGGTTGTATTTTGTGGCGAGCTGACTAACACCTTTTCTTCTGTGTTTTTGCAGTTCGACAGGTTCTCCCACATTACCCAGAAGATACACGCATGCTTCGGAACACGCTTGCTGCCAGAAAGTGCCACTGGGAAAATCATTTTTCCCTAAGGAGAGTTGAAAAAGCCCGAGCCATCTTTGCCGATGTTGAAGTATCAGACAGCTTGGAATCTGAACTTCCACCCCAAATTTTCCAAGAAAGGGCTATGGGCAAGAGACTGACGATCCGCGACAAGCAAGCTTTAAAGGAGAAGAAAGAAAAGGAAGCTGCCAACTGTGCCGCTGATGGGGCTAAACTAATCGCCGACCCGAATCCTGAAATGGTTGGTGAGATCGACGCCGAAACAGAGCGTCAAACTCTTCCTGAGCCTCCAAGCCTTGATGCCGAAGCCAGGCAAGTGGCTTCAGCTCTCGTTTCAGTTTCCAGACCGTCCAGCTCGGTGATGTCCCAACACAATGACGGCAGGAAGAAACGTGCTGTCGACGAGCCTGATAAGGAAAAACCCAAAGAAAAAAAGGAAAAAAGGAAATGCCAAAAGCCTACCGACCCAAACTCTGCCGAGCCAATGCCAGAGTTATTTAGACACGAAGGATCGGAGCCGATCTGTAATGATGGGGAAGCCTCAGCGACTCTCTTCTCGCAGGTTCACTACTCAGGAGATAGACTGCCGCCACTTGATGTGCTATCTCATAGTGACTATTTCTTCCTTTGATCAGTTCATTGCGTCCATCAACAAGATAGTGGCTGCCTTCGAACAAGATGTGCGAAAGGACATGCGTTGGATCGAAGATGCCCGAAAAGATGCATCCTTCTATAAGGACAAGGTCGCCGAGCTGGAGAGCAAAAATGCTGCCGAGCTGGCAACTGCTTCGGCTCGGATCGAAATCCTCGAGAAGGAGAAAGCATTTCTCAAGGACGAGTGGAACAAGGCCGGTTATTTTGCTATGAGTTTGGAACGCTCTAAGCAGAAGAAAGTCACTGAAATAGAGTCCCTGAAAGGACAGCTCAACGCTGCCAATGCTTTGCACAAAGAAAATGTTAAAAAGGCCCAGAAGGCAGCGAGGCGAGAGATGTCGGGGATGTTTCAGGAACAGCTTGCCAAGATCGAGAAGAGCATTGACGAACTGAATGCGACGAAGGAGAAGGAGCTTGATCTAGTCCAGGTCGACAGCAACCTTCAGTTGCTTGAGTTTCTGCAGAAAGAGGACGCGCCTGCTCTTGACTCCGAGATGACGAAGCTGACAGGGTGGAGAGCTGATTTGGCCGACGCGGCTGATGAGTTTGAGAGGATTGAGACCAAGCTGAAGAAAGATCTGACGCTTTCACCTGTTTCCTCGGATTTTGTGGGTACTCTCCTAGGTACCGAACCAACGGAGAATGCGACAACAGCAGCCGGGATCATAGACTTTGCAGGCTCGAATGTCGGTACACCCGGAGTTTCAGATCTTGCCATGGAAATGACTACCGAGCTGGATCCTCTCAACTGACTTTATTCTCTCTGTTTCTCTGATTCTAAACTTTTCTATGGTATTTTGGACATGTGTGCCTAGACGGCTTTATCCATTAAGTTTTTATGTATTACTTTTAAGTTTTTGTAATAGTTGTCATTCGCTGGCGTGACATCCTTGTTGGATTTGCTTGTGTTCTCGTTTGCGTATTTTTTTTGCCGCATTTTAATGTCATATGTTGCGAACCATCTTGTTTAGAAAAAGTACGGTTGTCTCTGTATTGAGTGCTTTGTTGTCAGTTTAGGGCTTGCGGTGTTCTGACTTACGTTCCCGTGATTTTTTTACAATGAAACATATTTAGAATCTCATACTAACTGGTAGGTTTAGTATTATGCTTCAGAGATGTTCATGACCAGTGTACCAAGAAGTGTTTACTAGGTTTAAGAGTTTACTTCGAGTTTTAAGACTTGCGAGTTTTCGACTTACGGGTCCCTATCAAAGGTAAACTTGTAAGAATATCGTTCAGGATATACCTTTCAGATATTAGACAATGATATACCCAATCAGAACTTATATAACGCGCTACTATACCCGTGAGAGAGTGTTTGAGAACCCTACCCCGTATAGAGATAGTGGTTAAAATCCGTAAAGGATATGGTTGTCCATCTGTTGTGGCTAGCAATAAACGAGGTGATAGAATATCCGTGAAGGATGTAAAGTTTGTGTCTTGCATAGGTCGAGTGACACAAGTTTGTGTTTGAAAAAATTTGAAGTTGTTCTCTTTGAAAAGTGTCATGCGAAAGGTCTCGTTTTTCAAGACATGGGAGTATACATGTATATACATACCCACTCCCCCCTTTTTTAAGGAGGGAGACAACTGAACCCGTCCGAAGATGAGCTGCTTACGTACCCTTTTCAGGGATCACGTCGTCCTGTAGTTCATGTGAAATATCTTAGTGGTAATACGTCTTTAGGTGCATTGCGTTCCAAGATCTTGGTATCGGAACATCAAGCATGTTTGCGAGCTCGTACAGTCCTGGTCGGACTGTTTTGGTGATTTTTTAAGGTCCTTCCCAGTTTGCTCCTAGTTTGCCAGCGTTTGTTTCGGCTGTGTTCTTAAAAACTTTGCGGAGAACCAGATCACCTTCTTTGAACCTGCGACTTCTAACGTTGGTGTTGTAATACTTAGCCGTCGCCTGTTGGTAATTTTGAATCTGAACCAGCGCTTGGTATTGTAATACTTAGCCGTCGCCTGTCGTTCGTTGACCAAGTCCAACTCGTCGAGTAACATGAGGTGATTCAATCCCTCCTGCCCTGAAAGAAGTCTGCGGCGGACTCCAGGAAATTGGACTTCAGCTGGGATGACATATTCTGCACCGTAGACAAGGGCGAAAAGTGTTTCACCGGTTGCTCGCCGTGGAGTTGTCCTGTGTGACCATAACACTCCTTCAAATTCATCTGCCCAGTGTCCCTTCTTGGCGTCCAGGCGCTTTTTTAGACCATCAAGGATGCTCTTGTTTGATGCTTTGGCTTGTCCGTTCCCTTGTGGATAGCGTGGCGTAGACTTTCTAAGACGTATCTGCCATTTTCGCAGAAAGCTTCGAACCTTGTTGAGATAAATTGGGAGCCGTTATCGGTGAAAATTTCGTATGGAACTCCGTGTCGGCATAAGATATTTTTCCAAACGAAGTGCTCGACTTGGACGTCCTTTATATTGGTCTAAGAATCTGCCTCGACCCATTTAGAGAAGTAATCCGTCAAGACTAGCAGAAATCTCTTTTGCTTAGATTTATGCAGAGGTCCGACTATATCCATCAACCAGCGCATGAAAGGGTAGGGTGCTGATACAGCAACTCCATTGGTTGGTGAATCATCGGGGCATGTCGCTGGCATTTTCCGCATCTAGCGGAGAACTTCTCGCAGTCCTTCACCATAAACGGCCAATTGTAACTGTGACGCTTGATCTTGATTGCCAAAACTCTTCCGCCGGAGTTGTTGCCACACGACCCACTGTGGACCTCTTCCATGATTTTTCTTGCTCCGGCGCCTTCAACACAGGCCATCAGCGGTCCTGAGAATCTCCACTTGAAAACATTTCCGTCTAATAGAACATATCGAGCAGCTTGAGCTCTCAGTTTTCGAGTCGCCCACTTATCTGATGTTACCTCGCCGTCCATGATATATACGCGGATTACCCCCATCCATTCTCTGTCACATCCGTAATCTGTTTCCGTGAGTTGTGGGTCTTCCTCCATTTCGACTGCTTCACCTTCGGCCGGAGGATCTATTTCGCGCTCTTCCTCTATCTCGATTGTCACGTCTTCTGCCGAAGGTGACATGTTCTGGTCTTGCTCTACAGTGGTGGCACCAGCGCCCCCGGATGTATCTTCTGCCTGGTTGGCTGTTTGGGAGCGGATGATCGCGTTCATGGAGTGAGAGAGGTTGATGCTTGGATGTTTGATGAATTCCACCGGGATTATCCTTTTCAGGTCTGGATCGGAGGTGGATGCGAGTGCTGCTAGCGCGTCTGCCAAAGTGTTTTCCCCTTGTGGTATCCGTGTCAATGTGAACTCTTCGAACTGTGCAGCCAGTTCTTTGACGATCTTCAGATAAGCTTCCATTCGGTCGTCTCTGGCTGTGTACTCGCCGCTGACTTGGTTGACCAGCAGCTGGTAAGTTGCTCCGGCCTGGACATGCAAAACCTTGAGTCCAAGAGCTTGTCTTATTCCTGCGATCAAGGCTTCGTACTCTGCTTTGTTATTGGATGCGTGAAAGCCCAAGCGGAATGATTGTTCGAGGATTTCGCCTGTTGGGGAGGTTAACCGTATTCCTACTCCAGATCCTTGTTTTGATGATGATCCATCTGCGTGGAGCTTCCATATTGGACTCAGAGCTGGCTCTTCTATTCGTTCTCCTGGGAGTTCTATCAGAAAATCTGCAAGGACTTGAGATTTCGCGCAGGTTCGGCTCCGATACCTGATGTCTTATTCGCTCAGCTCTATTGCCCACTTCGCCAATCTCCCAGACTGGCTAGGACTATGTAGGATGGATCGCAGGGGAAAGTAGTCAAAACCACAATTTAATGTGATTGGAAGTATGGTCTCAACTTCCGAGCGGACATTATTGCAGAAAATGCCAGCTTTTCCATCTGCGGATACCAGGTTTCAGCGTCGGTGAGAGTTTGGCTAACATAAAAAATAGGTTTCTGCTCGCTGTGCTCTTCCCGGATGAGTACTCCACTTACTGCTGTTGCTGAAACGACCGTGTAAAGGAATAATGGTTCGCCTTCCACTAGTTTCGTAAGTACTGGAAGACTGGTTAGGAACTCTTTCAGCTGTTCAAAAGCCTGTTCGCATTTCTCTGTCCATTCAAACTTCTTGTTCCCACGTAGTGTGTCGTAGAAAGGCAAACACTTATCAGTTGACCGAGAGATGAACCGATTCAGTGCGGGGACCCGTCCTGTCAGTCTCTGGACTTTGCGCTTTATTTTCGGTGATGCCATTTGTATGAGCGCATCAATCTGCTTCGGGTTGGCTTCCATTCCACGATGAGTGACCAGATATCCAAGGAACTCTCCGGACGTCACCGCAAATCTGCACTTGGTTGGGTTGAGCTTCATGTTATGCCGATTTAGTTGCTCGAAACACTCTTCTAAATGAACTACGTGGTCCTTTTCTTCCAAAGACTTCACCAGCATGTCATCTATGTAAACTTCCATCATCGTTCCGAGTTGGTCGGTGAACATTCTGTTGACCAGCCGCTGGTAAGTTGCTCCGGCATTTTTAAGCCCGAATGGCATAACTTTGTAGCAATATATTCTGCGGTCCGTAATGAATGCTATCTTCTCTTGATCTTCCGGGTTCATTAGGATCTGGTTGTATCCGGAAAAAGCATCCATAAACGAAAAGAGTTGGTTGCCCGCCGTGGCTTCTACTAATCGATCGATATGTGGAAACGGGAAGCTGTCCTTTGGGCAGGCCTTGTACAGGTCGGTGAAATCCACGCATACAGGCCATTTCCCATTCTTTTTCTTAACCACTACAGGGTTAGCGAGCCAGTCTGGGTACTTTGCTTCGACTATTTACCCCACGCGTGTGCTCTTTTAGGCCCAAGTTTTTGTCTTTTCTGTTTGATTGGTTTGAAGGTCGGGTTCACGTTTAGCTCGTGGTATGTCACGTTGATGCTGATACTGGGCATGTCTTCTGCTTCCCATGTGAAGGTGTTTACGTTCTTTTCAAGGAAAGAAATCAGCTCTTTCTTGATTGGGTCTTTCAGCTCGTCCCCTATCTCAACGCAGCGCTCTGGGTGATTACTATCAATGTTTACCAAAGTGACGGGGTCGCAAGTAGGTTTGCTCTTCTTCTCACGATCCTCCGTGATCTGTAATTGCTATAAGAGTTTTGCCAACTCCTTCTCGGGTTCCTTATCAGTCTTCATCTTCTTTCTTTTGGTTGTGGTGTGTGTGACGGGGTTCCTGAGTTTGTGCTCGGCTAGAAAACAAATGCGTGATTCCTTTTGCTTTCCCCAAATTGTTTTGACTCCTCCGGGGTTTGGAAATTTGATGCAGATAGGTCGACGGTACGGCTCGCATGGAGTTTATCCAGGGCGTGCCCATAATCACATTGTAGATCGCAGGATGATCTGCAACCAAAAACTACACTATCTTGGTTACTTCTTCAGCTCGGACGGGGAGTTTTATTGTTCCAAGGGTCATGGTTGTTTCTCCTAAGAATCCATTTAAAGGCTTCGGCGCGGCTGTGATTCTGGATAGGTCTATGTTTATCCTTCTAAGAGTTTACCAAAAACTCACATCTACGGAGCTTCCCGTGTCTATCAGAATTCGGGCGACGTCACAATCGTCTACGATCAATTCTATCATGAGGGGGTCATTATGTGGTCGCTCAATACCGGTGGTTTCCCTTTCTTCGAACGAGATGACGTCGTTGAGGAGTTTGGAAGGTGCTGACCAGTTGACACTTGCATCGGCTCGCCGTTGGAATGCTTTGATTGATGACACCGTGTCTAAACAGTATTGTGATCCTCCCATTATTGTATTTATTCTTCTTCGAGAACCTAACTGCGTCGCCTCGTCATCTCGCCTTCCTCACTTTGGAGGATCACCGTTTTGATTTGTCTGGTTCGGCTGATCCTTCTCATCTTCTCGCTCGAAGTCTTTCAGGCTGACAGCGTTACCGAGTTCTCCAGCCACTAGCTTCGCCGCAAGATTTATTCCTAGGGTTCGGCAGTTTGCAGTTAAGTGACCGTGCATATGATGATACTCGCAATAAGCTTTTCCGTCGTACGAACTCTGATTTCGTGTCCATGTATTCCATGATGCTTTGCCTCGACCTGCTCCCACCTGGTAGTTGTGGGCTCCTCCAAAATTGGGTTTCTCGTGATGTTCGTATCCGGTTCCTTGATTATTTTTCCTGTAAGGCGGTGGGTTTGGAGTTTGGAAGGACCAGCTCATCGTTTTGGCCGCTCCGTATTCCGGGGACAATACCTTCATTTCTTCTTCGTTGACTATGAAATCTGAGGCTCGGTGCAGCGCGTCTTGGATTGACAGTGGCGCATTCAAAGCGATTTCTTTTCGTAACTCCGATTCGTACCACATTGACCTTTTTAATGCGAGCACGGCGGCCTTGTCGCTTACGCCTGTTGGGGTCAGTTTTAACCCCATCAAGATCAACTGCTGAAAATACTAAGTATGGAGAAAAAGCCTAGGCGACCAGCCAAGTATCTGATGACGAGCCAAGTATCTGATGACGAGCCAAGTATCTGACGACAAGCCAAACATTAGAAGACGAGCCAAACTTGGCTCGGCAACAAGGGAGAAGAAAAGATGAGCCAAACTTGGTTCGACAACAAGGGAGAAGACAAGACGAGCCAAACTTGGCTCGGCAACAAGGGAGAAGAGAAGACGAGCCAAACTTGGCTCGGCAACAGGGGAAAGAAGAAGACGAGCCAAACTTGGCTCGGCGGCAAAAGAGGAGACGAGCCAAACTTGGTTGGGCGGCAAAGGAGGAGACGAGCCAAACTTGGCTGGCTACAAAGGAGAAGACGAGCCAAACTTGGCTCGGCGGCATGAGGAAATGAGTGATGAGCCAACATGATCGACAAACAAACTCCCTGGCTCGGCAAGGGGAGAAGCAGGCGAGACAAGCGACGAGCCAGCTCACCGATGACCCAGTAAAGCAACCAGGCCAATATCTTGTTGGGCCAAGGCAACGAGCCATAAGAGATTGGTGGGCTAAGATAACGAGCTAAAATGAGAAGCCCACATTCGAGCCAGAGAAAGGAAGTTTTCCTTATTCCTTTAAGAAAGAGGCCTAGCCGACTTGTTCTTGTATAAATAAGATATGTACCCCTTTGAAAATGGGATTCGAAAATTGACCTAGCAAAATACTTATTACTTTACAAACGGCTTTCAAAACAGCTTGAATAAATCTCCATCTTTGGATCTCTGTTCTTGGTTTCTTTACATAGAAGTTTGACGAATCCTTAATTTTTCAATACCAAATTTAGTTGTGCGAGTTTTGACTCCCACAATTTGGCACCGTCTGAGGGGAATCAAAAAAATTCTAACACTTAAGAACCACCAAATACGAGATCTGAAACAATGACTACCGACGGAGACCGAAGCAGCGAAGATGCGAGCAACATTGATGTAGATCTTCTTGGAGCAAGAATCAACCCACCGCCAACAAACACAAAAGGAACGTCTGAAACGCTGACAGAGTTGAAAAATATGATGACCACGTTGCTGAAGAAGGCCGAGGAGCAGGATAAGCTGAATAGCTCGCTGACGGAGAGAATCGAGACACTGGCAACGGAGAGCTGAGCCAGAAACATACGATCCAGAGGAATCAGTTCGACCATGAACCCACCTGTTAGCGGAATAACCAGACGGCTTGGCTTCAACCCAACGGCCCTGGATTTTTCAACTTCACGCGATGCACCGAGGACTTTGGGAGGACTGCCACCGCCATATCCAACTAACCAGCAAACACCCGCGGTGACAAGATCAAATATCACCGAGCCACCTCAACTGATCCGAGGAGCAAGGCGAGCCAGCGGTGAACATAACCTACGCACCGATGTTGGGTCGGCTGCGGCAATCGTTCTCGACGAAGAAAATCTCGCTGACGAAGGATTCACACCAGCAATGATGGGAGTCCGAGCTGGCGAAGGTGATACTAACCTAAACCAAGCCAGGAATTTGGCAGAAGAAGAAAAAATCTCCTCTGGGTCCAACAGGCGCAATACGCTGACGAACCAAGGACAACGAGCCGAGCCCAGAGAGAAGAATTAGATCAAATCCGAGCCTCATTGGATCGTGCCACTGCTGAGATGAAAGCCGTCTGATCCCAGGTGCACAAGGCAACCAGTAAAATTCCAGAGATTGATCGCGTACTAGAAGAAGCACACAACACTCCATTTACAGCTCGGATTACCAAAGCGAGAATTTCCGACCCAGGAAAGATCAAGGCCCCAGTTTACAAAGGAAGCACCGATCCAAAGGAGCATATAACGGTGTTCATCATAGCAATGGGCCGAGCCAATTTCAGGGAAAAAGAGAGAGATGCCGGTTTCTGTCTGCTGTTTGTGGAGCATTTAAAAGGCGCGGCACTCCAATGGTTTTCCAGGCTTGAGCGGAACTCCATCGACAATTTCCAGCAACTGTCTGCTGCCTTTGTGAAGCATTACTCCATGTTTATGGATCGAGGAGCCTCTGATGCTGACCTCTGGATGTTAACTCAAGGCCCTACGGAGACATTACGAAGCTTCATGGGAAGATTCAAAGTAATCATGTCAAAGGTTGAGGGCGTAAGTGATAAGGCTGCCGTGCTCGCATTGAAGAGATCGCTGTGGTATGAGTCAGAGTTCCGAAAAGAGATTGCTCTGAACACACCACTATCAATCCAAGACGTGCTACGCCGAGCCTCCGACTTCATAGTTAACGAAGAAGAGAAGGTCTTGTCTCAGAAATATGGAGCAGCCAGAACGACAAGCCGTCCCTTCCAAACTCCAAACCCACCTCTTCCCAAGAGGAGTAATCAAGGAAGCGGGTACGTACATCACGAGAAACCCAATTTTGGAGGAGCCCACAACTACCAGGTGGGACCAGGCCGAGGCAAAACACCATGGAACACTTGGACACGAAGTCAAAGTTCGTACGACGAAAAAGCTTACTGCGAGTATCATCACATGCACGGTCATTCAACCGCCAACTGCCGAACCTTGGGAATGAAGCTTGCGGCGAAGCTGGTAGCCGGAGAACTCGGTAACGCAGTCAGCCTGAAGGACTGCGAGCAAGAAGGCGAAAAGGATCAGCCGAACCAGACAAATCAAAACGATGATACTCCCAAAAGAGGAAGGCGAGATGACGAGGCGACACATTCAGGTTCTCGAAGAAGAAAAAATATGATAATGGGAGGATCACAATACTGTTCGGACACTGTGTCATCAATCAAAGCATTTCAGCGGCGAGCCGACGCAAGTGTCAACTGGTCAGCACCTTCCAAACTTCCCAACGATGTCATCTCGTTCGAAGAAAGGGAAACCACCGGCATCGACCGACCACATAATGACCCCCTCGTGATAGAATTAATCGTAGAGGATTGCGACATCGCCCGAGTTCTGATAGACACGGGAAGCTCTGTAGATGTGATCTTCCGGGAAACTCTCAGAAGGATGAACATAGACCTATCCAAAATCACAGCCGCGCCGAAGCCTTTAACTGAATTCTCGGGAGAAACGACCATGACCCTTGGAACAATAAAACTTCCTGTCCGAGCTGAAGAAGTAACCAGGATAGTGGAATTTTCGGTTGCGGATCATCCTGCGATCTACAATGTCATTATGGGTACACCCTGGATAAACTCCATGCGAGCCGTAAAATCAACGTATCACCTCTGCATCAAATTTCCTACCCCCGGAGGAGTCAAAACGATTTGGGGAAACAAAAAAGAGTCCCGCATTTATTTCCTAGCCAAGCATAAACCCCGTCACGAAAACCACCACCAAGAGAAAGAAGATGAAGACTGACAGGAAACCCGAGAAGGAGTTGGCAAAACTCTTATAGCAATTACAGATTGCGGAGGATCGTGAGAGGAAGAACAAACCCACCTGCGATCCCGTTATTTCAGTAAACATCGATGACGATCATCCAGAACGCTGCGTTGAGATAGGGGCCGAGCTGAAAGAACCGATTAGGGGAGAGCTGATTTCTTCCCTTAAAAAGAACGTAAACACCTTCGCATGGGAAGCAGAAGACATGCCCGACATCAGCATCAATGTGACATGCCACGAGCTAAACATGAACCCAACCTTTAAACCAGTCAAAAAGGAAAGGAGAAAACTCGGACCAGAGAGAGTACAGGCAGTGAATGACGAGGTGGAAAGGTTACTATGCGCGGGATCAATAATCAAAGCAAAATACCCTGACTGGCTCACTAACCCAGTAGTGGTGAAGAAGAAGAATGGGAAGTGGCGTGTATGGGTGGACTTCACCGACCTGAACAAAGCCTGCCCAAAAGACAGTTTTCCACTACCACATATTAATCGATTGGTGGAAGCAACAGCAGGCAATAAACTCCTGTCGTTTATGGATGCTTTCTCTGGATAAAACCAAATCCTAATGAACCCAGACGATCAAGAGAAGACGGCGTTCATCACAGACCGTGGGATATATTGCTACAAGGTGATGCCATTCGGTCTCAAAAACGCCGGAGCAACTTACCAGCGATTAGTGAACCAAATGTTCGCTGGCCAACTGGGGAAAACGATGAAAGTATACATAGACGACATGCTGGTGAAGTCTTTAGAGGAGAAGGATCACGTAGCTCACATAGAAGAATGTTTCAAGCAACTGAATATGCATAACATGAAGCTGAACCCGACCAAGTGCAGATTTGCGGTCACGTCCAGAGAGTTCCTTGGATATCTGGTCACCCACCATGGAATTGAAGCTAACCCGAAGCAGATTGATGTGCTCATACAGATCATGTTGCCGAAAAAAAATCTGGAAGTCCAGAGGCTAACAGGACGAGTCGCCGCACTGAATCCTTTCATCTCTCGGTCAACTGATAAGTGTTTGCCTTTCTATGACACACTGCATGGGAACAAGAAATTCGAATGGACAGAGAAATGCGAGCAGGCGTTTCAACAACTGAAAGAATACCTAGCCAGCCCTCCAATACTTGCGAAACCAGTGGAAGGCGAATCGTTATTCCTTTACACAGCCGTTTCGGCAACAACCGTAAGTGGAGTACTCGTCAGGGAAGAACGCAGCGAGCAGAAGCCTGTTTTCTATGTCAGCCAAACTGTCACCGATGCTGAAACCCGGTATCCGCAGATGGAGAAGCTGGCATTGTCTGTGATAATGTCCACTCGAAAACTGAGACCATACTTCCAGTCACATTCAATTGTGGTTTGGACTACTTTCCCCCTGCGATCCATCCTACATAGCCCTAGCCAGTCTGGGAGATTGGCCAAGTGGGCAATCGAGCTAAGCAAATACGACATCGAGTACCGGAGCAGAACCTGTGTGAAATCTCAAGTCCTTGCAGATTTCCTGATAGAACTCCCAGAAGAAACGATAGAAGAGACGGCTCCGAGCCCAGTATGGAAGCTCCACGCAGATGGATAATCGTCGAGGCAAGGATCCAGAATAGGAATAAGGTTAACCTCTCCAACAGGCGAAATCCTCGAACAGTTATTCCGCTTGGGTTTTCGCGCATCCAATAACGAAGCAGAGTACGAAGCTTTGATTGCTGGGATGAGACTTGCTCTTGGACTTAAAATATCGCACATCCAGGCCTACTGTGATTCACAGCTGGTGGTCAACCAAGTCAGCGGCGAGTATACGGCCAGAGACGACCAAATGGAAGCTTATCTAAAGGTCGTCAAAGAGATGGCCGCACAGTTCGAAGAGTTCACATTAACACGAATACCACGCAGGGAAAACACTTCGGCAGATGCGCTAGCAGCACTCGCATCGACCTCCGATCCGGATTTAAAGAGGATAATCCTAGCAGAATTCATCAAAAACCCAAGTATCAACCTTTCTGACACCGTGAACGCAGTCACTCGCTCCCAAACAGCCCCACGTGCGGAAGGTATAACCGGGCAAAATGTCGCAGAAAAGGGCAGCACCAACACCACCGCTCTAGATGACCAGAACACGACACCATCGGTGGAAGACGAGGCAATTGAAATGGAGGAAGAGCCTAAAATAGATCCTCTGGCCGAAGGTGAAGCAGTGGAGATGGAGGAAGACCCACAACAAACAGAAACGGACTATGGGTGTGACAAAGAGTGGTTGGGAGCAATCCGAGTATATATCATGGACGGCGAGGCACCATCAGATAAGTGGGCTACCAGGAAACTCAGAGCTCAAGCTGCTCGATATGTTCTCTTAGATGGAAAGTCTTCAAGTGGAGATTTTCAGGTCCACTAATGGCTTGCGTTGAAGGCACCGAAGCTAGAGAAATCATGGCAAAAGTTCACAACGGTTCATGTGGCAACCACTCCGGCGGAAGAGCTTTGGCAATCAAGATCAAGCGTCATGGTTATTACTGGCCGACTATGGTGAAGGACTGCGAGAAGTTTTCAGCTAGGTGCGAAAAATGCCAACGACATGCCCCAATGATGCACCAACCCACGGAATTGATGTCCTCAATCTCAGCACCCTACCCCTTCATCCGCTTGTCAATGGATATAGTCGGACCCCTACATAAGTCCAAGCAAAAGAGATTACTTCTCCAAATGGATCGAGGCAGACTCTTACGCCAACATAAAGGATGCCCAGGTCGAGCACTTCGTTTGGAAAAACATCTTATGCCGACATGGGGTTCCATACGAAATTGTCACAGACAACGGCTCACAGTTTATCTCTACAAGGTTTGAAGCCTTCTGTGAAAAATGGAAGATACGACTCAGTAAGTCTATGCCACGCTATCCACAAGGGAATGGACAAGCAGAAGCAGTGAACAAGACTATCCTGGACGGTTTGAAAAAATGCCTTGATGCAAAGAAGGGACGCTGGGCAGATGAACTCGAAGGAGTATTATGGTCACACCGAACCACCCCACGGTGAGCCACCGGTGAAACACCTTTTGCCCTTCTCTACGGTGCAGAATGTGTCATTCCAGCTGAAGTCCAATTTCCTGGAGTCCGCCGCAGACTTCTTTCAGGGCAGGAAGGACTGAATCACCTTATGTTACCAATAGGCGGCAGGTAAGTATTACAAAACTAACGTCAGAAGTCACAAGTTCAAAGAAGGTGATCTGGTTCTCCGCAAAGTTTTTCAGAACACAGCCGAAACGAATGCTGGCAAACTAGGAGCAAACTGAGAAGGACCCTACAAAATCACCAAGACAGTTCGACCAGGAGTATACGAGCTCTCAAACATGTCTGATGTTCCGATACCAAGATCTTGGAACGCAATGCACCTAAAGAGGTATTACCACTAAGTCACTTCGCATGAACTACGGGACGACTTGATCCCTGAAAAGGGTACGTAGGCAGCTCGTCTTCGGACGGGTTCAGTTGTCCCCCTCCTCAAAAAGGGGGGGGGGGGGGGGGTGGGTACGTATACATGTATACTCCCACATCTCGCATCACTCTTTAAAGGTAGTAACTTCAAACTTCTTCAGACACAACTTTACATCCTCCATGGATAATCTGTCACCTCGTTTGTTGCTGGCCACAACAAACGAACAACTACATCCTTTACGAATTTTAACCACTATCTCTATACGGGATAGGGTTCTCAAACACCCTCTTACGGGTATAAAAGTGCGCTATACAAATTTTGATTGGATATATCCCAGTCTAATATCCGAAAGGTATATCCTGGGAGATATTCTTACAAGTTTATCTTCGAGAGGGACTCGTAAGTCGAAAGCTCGCAAGTCTTAAAACTCAAAGTAAAACTCTTGAATCCAGTAAACACCGCTTGGTACACTGGTCGTAAACATCTCCGAAACATGGTACTAAAACCTACCGGTTAGTATGAGATTCTAACCATGTTTCATTGATAAAACAACGGGAACATAAGTCGGAACACTGCAAACCCTAAACTAACAACAAAGCAATCAGTACCAAGACGACCGTATTTTTCCAGCAAAGGATAAAAGAGGTCATGCCAACGAACGGCAAACATTACAAGACTTAGCAATTAACATACAGAAGAGTTAGATAAAGCCATCCAGGCGCTTGTCTTAACCAAAATTTACCGAATAGAAGAAAAGAGTTTGAAGTTAAAGGAACATAGAGAAATATCATTCAAGAGGATTCGGCTCGGAAGTTTTCTCAGCAGTGAAAACAGCAATTCCAGGCGTACCAACGTTCGAGCCTGAAAAATCTGCAACACCTACGTTCGCCGCCGCAGTCTCCACTGGTTCGCTCCCAAAGAGAGTGCCTGTAGAATATGAGGAAACAAGTGAAAGCGTCAGATCTTTCTTCAGCTCGGCCTCAATCTTCTCAAACTCATCAGCCGCATCGGCCAGATCAGCTCTCCAGCCTGTCAGTTTCACCACCTCGGAGTCAAGGGCAGGCGCATCCTCTTTCTGCAGAATCTCGAGCAACTGAAGATTGTTGTCGGCCTGGGCTAGATCGAGCTCCTTCTCTTTCGCCTCTCTCAGCTCGTTAATTTTCTTCTCAATCTTAACAAGCCGCTCCTGGAGTCTCTCAGAGATCTCCCGCCTCGCTGCCTTCTGAGCCTTCTTGACATTCGCCTCGTGCAAAGCATTTGTGGCAGTGAGTTGCCTCTTCAGGGATTCAATTTCGGCAGCCTTTTTCTGCTTGGAGCGATCCAACCACATCGCTAAGTCACCTGCCTTGTTCCATTCATCCTTGAGAAATGCCTTTTCCTTCCCCAGAGCTTCAATCCGAGCCGAATCAGTTGCCAGCTCGTCGACATGTTGTTTCTCCAGCTCAGCGACTTTGTTCTTAAAGAAGGATGCTTCCTTTCGGGCATCATCGATCCGACGTCCATCCTTTCGCACATCGTGTTCAAAGGCAGCAACGATCTTGTTGATAGATGCGACGAACTGATCACAGGAAGAAACAGTCAGTACTTAGTCGTTTTTACTCAGAATAAAATAAGCAATCGCCAAACGTACCTTGGTGCCTCGGAGCGACATGTCGGCATACAAATCGCCATGAGAAAGCACGTCAAGAGGTGGCAGCCTATCCCCCGAGCAACGTACTTATGAGAGGAGAGTTGCTGAGGCTGCTTCGTCGTTGCATACTGGCTCAGATCCCTCGTGTCTAAACGACGATGGCAACGGCTCGTTAGTAGTTGGATCGGCGGGCTTGTGGCGTTCCCTTTTTTCCTGCTTCTCCTTACTTTTTTCCTTGTCCGGTTCAGAGCGTTTACCGGAAGACTTCTTCTCTCCCACTCTATGTTGAGATATGACCGAGCTAGAAGGTCTGGCTACCGGAACAAGAGCTGAAACCACCTCACTGGCCTCGGCTTCAAGAGTTGGAGGCTCGGTAAGTGTTTGACGCTCTGTTCCTGCCCTGATTTCACCAACCTTTTAAGTAGTTGGCTCGGTGACTTGTTCAGCTACGTCGATGGCTCGACCAGCTTCCTCCTTTTGTTTCTTCTCCTTCAAAGCCTGTTTATCACGGATCCTCAATCTTTTTCCCATGCTTTTTCTTGGAGGACTCTGCGAGGAAGATTCGAACTCCGAGCTGTCAGATACTTCAACACCGGCGAAAATGGCTCGGGCTTTTTGAATTCTCTTCAGGGAAAAATGGTTTTCCCAATGGCACTTCCCTGCAGCAAGTGTGTCCTGAAGCATGAGTGTATCTACAGGGAAATGTGGAAGAATCTGCCGCACTGAAAAAAATAATAGCAAAGAAAGTGGTCAGCTCGTTTCGGAATTAAAAAAAAACTAAAACTATATGTTTCCTGAAAATCCACGGCTCGCCCACCAATAGTTCCCCATTCAGTTTTAGCATGACAGACGCATTTGGCTTCTACCGTAGCGTCGTTATAGGGAACAAAGAAAAAGTAGCTCCCCCAGTCGCTATCTTTGCTTCGGAAGCCTTCGATGATCTTTCTCTGCTTCTTGTTAGAGATATAGTAGGCTCAGGAGTTTTTGATCTTCCAAAATTCAAGAAACTGCCGAAGATGAGAAACGCGAACGCTCATGTCACACTCATAACTCCGAACCAGAATCCCAACTAAATGACACATTCCCTAAGGAGTAATTTGGCTCGGCACTAACCCATGTTTGGACAAGAAATGGATGATCAATCTAGGAATTGGAAACCAAAGCAGGCTTTGGTAGAAGAAACTCTCATAAAGGGCAAAACACCCAGACGGCGGAGTTTCAGGTCGGTCTGCGGAAGTCAGAACAATCAAATCGACATCCTCCAAAATATTGAATCGATCCCTCAATGCTTCCAAGGATTTAGCTGTACACAGAGACGAACCAGGCGAATCAGGTCGCCTCTTAGGAGCTTTCCTCTTAGGCTTTCGCCTCGTCGATGTGCTAGCTTAATGGCTCGCAAATAATCTCTCCAACCGTATTTTTCTGCCTCGTCAATGATGTACTCTTCTGGTTCGGCTTTAAATTCTTCAAGAGCCTTTTGTATCAAGGCCGCCTCAGCATCCGCCTCGGCATCAAATGCTTCGTCTATCAGAGATGGGACAACAATCTGCAACTGACCTGGCAGAGAATTGGCTTCCGCTGGTTCGGTACTCTGCGGGGATAACACCATCTTGCATCCAAGCAACGAGGCAGAACTTGCCGAGCCCACAGAATCTTCCAGCTCGTCGATATGAGACATTGGGCATTTTGGCTCGGGAATACGCCCTTTACTTAGCAGGAAATTAGAAAAAAAAGTGTGGCTCGGAATCAAACTGATACTTAGCAGGAATTGGAGGAATCTTGGCTCGGAGATACTTGATACGAAGAATTTCGGCTCGGAGACAGAGAAGATCAAGGCAGTATCACGATCCGGATGATGATGGATCGGAAAATTCAAACACTCGCCGGATAAGTTTGGAGATGGATTGGAAAATGCAAAGGCTCGCCTAGCTACGTTTGAAGATGGGTCGAAAAATTCAAGGGTTCGGCGGCGGCAGTGAAGAAATTGATAAAGACCTAGCCAACAACTTAAACGAAAAAGAGAGAAAAGAAGAGAGAGAAGAGAGCTACCTGATTTTTTGGAAATGAAGAGAAGTGAGTTATGAGGAGTGAGACAAGGATTTGAATATAAAGACGCATGAAGGTACAACGCATGACGATATGCGGCCTTGGGAACATGCGAAAACATTTGCAGTTCCCAATAAAGTTATAATCATGACAAGAGATACTTCAAGCCAACATCACCGCCGAGCCAAAGACAAGCTAAACTTATCGAGATGGTTCGGCAGCATGACAAAGGTGTCGGTTCGGCAAAATGACAACTTGAATTTATATCACGAGCTAAAGTGGCTCGGCAGTGCAAGTAACAAGATGAATCAACAAGCATGTCAGGGAGTTGGCTCGACGACATGATACTCCAGTGTTGGCTCAGAAATAAAACACCTCGGTAACACTATCAGTTTGGCTCGGCATGTATCAATGCCCGGATGACAACTTTACCGCAGATTTGGCTCGGTAACCCGAAGATGGTTGATCTCGACCTCGAATCTTCACCTCGTCACTATTATCAATAATACTACCGAGCTGGGGGGCTACCTATTGGGGTCAGTTTTCAACCCATCAAGATCAACTGCTGAAAATACTAAGTATGGAGAAAAAGCCTAGGCGACCAGCCAAGTATCTGATGACGAGCCAAGTATCTGATGATGAGCCAAGTATCTGACCACAAGCCAAACATTAGAAGACGAGCCAAACTTGGCTCGGCAACAAGGGAGAAGAGAAAACGAGCCAAACTTGGTTCGGCAACAAGGGAGAAGAGAAGACGAGCCAAACTTGGCTCGGCAACAAGGGAGAAGAGAAGACGAGCCAAACTTGGCTCGGCAACAGGGGAAAAGAGAAGACGAGCCAAACTTGGCTTGGCGGCAAAGGAGAAGACGAGCCAAACTTGGCTCGGCGACAAAGGAGAAGACGAGCCAAACTTGGCTCGGCGGCATGAGGAAATGAGTGACGAGCCAACATGATTGACAAACCAACTCCCTGGCTCGGCAAGGGGAGAAGCAGGCGAGACAAGCGACGAGCCAGCTCACCGATGACCCAGTAAAGCAACCAGCCCAATATCTAGTTGGGCCAAGGCAACGAACCATAAGAGATTGGTGGGCTAAGATAACGAGCTAAAGTGAGAAGCCCACATCCGAGCCAGAGAAAGAAAGTTTTCCTTATTCCTTTAGGAAAGAGGCCTAGCCGACTTGTTCTTGTATAAATAAGATATGTACCCCTTTGAAAAAGGGATCCGAAAATTAACCTAGAAAAATACTTATTACTTTACAAACGGCTTTCAAAATAACTTGAATAAAATCTCCATCTTTGGATCTCTGTTCTTGGTTTCTTTACATAGAAGTTTGACGAATCCCTAATTTTCCCTTACCGAATTTAGTTGTGTGAGTTTCGACTCCCACAACGCCCTCGACCTTTGACATCACTGCTTTGCATCTTCCCATGAAACTTTGTGGTGACTCTGTAGGCCCTTGCGTTAATGTCTAGAGAACGGCATCAGAGGCTCCTCGATCCATAAACATGGAGTAATGCTTCAGGAAGGCGGCAGACAGCTGCTGGAAATTGTCAATGGAGTTCCGCTCGAGTCTGGAAAACAATTGGAGGGTTGCGCCCTTTAGATGCTCCACAAACAGAAAGCAGAAACCGGCATCTCTCTCATTTTCCCTGAAATTAGCTCGGCCCATCGCTATGATGAACGCCATTATGTGCTCCTTTGGGTCGGTTGTCCCTTCGTAAACTGAAACTTTGATCTTTCCTGGGTCGGAAATCCTTGCCTTGGTAATTCGGGCTATAAACGGCGTGTTGTGTGCCTTTTCTAGTACGCGGTAAATCTCCGGGACTTTACTGGTTGCCTTGTGAACTTGGGATCTGACGGCTTTCATCTCAGTAGTGGCACGGTCCAAGGAGGCTCGAATTTTGTCCAACTCTTCTCTCTCGACTCGGCTCGTCGTTCTTGGTTCGTCAGCATATTGCGCTTGCTGGACCCATAGGAGATTTTCTTCTTCCTCTGCCAAGTTCCTGGCTCGGTTCAGGTTGATGTCACTTTCGTTGGTTCGGGCTGCCGTTATTGTCGGTACGAATCCTTCGTTGGCGATATTCTCTGTGTCGTGGTCTCCTTCTTCACGTCCCTCCTCATCCAGAACGATTGTTGCAGTAGACCCACCGTTGGTGCGTAGGTCATGTCCATCGCGGGTTCCTCTTGTTCCTCAAATCAGTCAAGGTGGATCGGTGATCTTTGATCTGGTCGCCGCGGGAGTTTGTTGGTTGGTTGGATGTGGCAGTGGCAGTCCTCCCAAAGTTTTTGGTGCGTCGCGTAGTGTTGAAAAATCCTGGGCCATTGGGTGTAAGCCAAGTCTTCTAGTGATTCCTCTAATAGGTGGGTTCATCGTCGAACCCATGCCTCCAAATCGTGTGTTTCTGGCTCGGCTCTCTGTTGTCAACGTCTCGATTTTCTCCGTAAGCGAGCTGTTCAGCTTGTCTTGCTCCTCCGCCTTCTTCATCAATGTGGTCATCATGTTCTTTAGCTCTGTTAGCGTTTCCGAGTTACCCTCTGTGTTTGCTGGCGGCGGATTGATTCTCGCTCCAAGAAGATCGACGCCAGTGTTGCTCACGTCTTCACCGCTTCGGTCTCCGTCGGTAGTCATCGTTTCAGATCTCGTATTTGGTGGTTCTTAGGTGTCAGAAATTTTGAGACTCCCCTTAGACGGCGCCAAATTGTGGGAGTCGAAACTAGCACAACTAAATTTGGTAAGGGAAATTTAGGGATTCGACAAATTTCTATGAAAAGAAACACAAGAACAGAGATCCAAAGATGTGTCTTTATTCAAGCTGTTTAGAAAGCTGTCTGCAGAGAAAGTAACAAGTGTTTTGCTAGGTAAAATTGATGATCCCTTTCTCAAAGGGGTACATGCCTATTTATAAAAAAATAAGTCGGCTAGGCCTCTTCCTAAACGAGAAAAGAAAACTTCCTTATTCTTCGGGATTTCTTTTCCTCTCTGGATTGTCTAGGTCGTTTTGGGTGTGGGCTTCTTACTTCGACTTGCTAACTTGGCCCACCGACCTTTTGTGGCTCGTCGTCTCGGCCCAACAAAATGTTTGGGCTTACTGCTTTCCTGGTCACCGGAGATCCAGCTCGTCGTCTCTTTGTCTTGTCTGGATCTCTGTTTAGCCTGTCATCGATTTGGATTGTTGCCAACATTCTGTGGCGCGCCACCAATCACGTTTGGCTCGATGCCGCTATCTTAGTTCGCCAACATATTGGCTTGTCACCTTTTGTTGGTTCCCCAATATGTTGGCACGTCACTGTTTGTTGGTTCGCCGACACGCTGGTTCGTCATCGTTATCTTGGTGCGCCACCAAGTGTTTTGGCTTGTCGCCAAGATGTTTGGCTCACCAACATGTTGGCTCGTCACTGTCTCTCCCTGATGTTGAGTCAGGGGTTACGGCTCGTCACTGTCTTTTTCGTGCCGCTGAGCCAGGTGTTGGCTCGTCACTGCTTCTTCCTGCCACCGAGCCAGGTGTTAGCTCGTCACTGCTTCTTCCTACCGCCGAGCCAGGTGTTGGCTCGTCACCGTTTGCTGGTTCGCCAACACATTGGCTCGTCACCATTTCTGGGTCTGCCAACATGTTGGCTCGTCACCGTATAGTGGTTTGTCAGCATGTTGGCTCATCACCGTTTGTTGGTTCGCCACCATGTTGGCTCGTCACCTTTTGTTGGTCTACCAACATGTTGGCTCGTCACCGTTTGCTGGTTCGTCAATATGTTGGCTCGCCACCGTTTGCTGGTTCGTCAATATGTTGGCTCGCCACCGTTTGTTACCGAGCCAACACAGGCGTGTAATGTCGTCGAGCCAACACTGGCGTGTCATGTCGCCGAGCCGAAATATTTTGACATGCTGCTGATCCATCTTCTCACTTGTGTTACAGAGCTGTTTCGCACCACCGAAGTCGGTTAGGCCCAAGATCTTTACTTAGCCATTTTCGGTGATCAATATTGATGGGGTGGAAATTGACCCCAACATGCTACATAGCCTTCTGGAAATTTAACCTCATTCTAGACCCATTGTAGTAAGGATTCTTTCGCTTTTGAAGTCAACCTCCAAATAGGAAATGGAGCTCTCCCGCGATAATCTTTTCGAGAAAAAAATCTTGTGATATCCAATCTTGACTTCACTGTGTCTTTTGATCCGTCTTTAACATTCATAACAGTATACATGATGTTATCGAAACGTTTTTTCTCGATATGCATCACATCAAGATTGTGTCGTAGATTGAGATCGGTCCAGTACGGTAGCTCCCAAAATATGCTTTCTTTATGCCAATTATGCCAGTCCCCATACGGGTTCGGTTTTTTTGTATGTCCATTTCCACCACAATCAGATGTTTTAGGTGGTTCGACATGCCGTATACGCTCATATAACACTTGTTCACCAGTCAACGATTGAAGTGGGTAATCGTTTGTTGCATGCTTTCCCTTTAAAAAATTTACTTTATTCTTCTGTAACAGAAAAATGATGGGCAAAAATCTTCTGTGACAGGCAAACCATCATGACTTCCTACCAGCCGGCAATTAGAAAGCATTTGTTTCACCCATAGAAATTGGACACAATAAAGTCAACGATTGAGGTGGGTAATCGTTCGTTGCATGCCTTCCCTTCAAAATTTTTACTTTATTCTTCTGTAACAGAAAAATGATGGGCAAAAATCTTCTGTGACAGTCAAACCATCATGTCTTCCTACCAGCCGGCAATTGGAAAGCATTTGTTTCATCCATACAAATTGGACACGATAATCTTCCATGTGTCGTCAATCCCGACAACATACAACATGCCGAAAAATCGCTTATCGTCCACAACATAATAGCTTTAAGGTTGAAGGTTTTATCTAATGACACATCATACGCCTCAACTCCGTTATTCCATCTCTTTTAACTCGTCGATCAGTGGTTGGAGGAAGACATCAAGACTGGCTCGCGGATGATTTGGTCCCGAATTCAAAACCATAAGAAAAAATACTCACTTTTTATTCACATATCCGGGGGTAAGTTGTAGGGTGTCATGATCAGAGGCCACAACGAATGGTTTTTTTACATACCAAAAGGATTAAAACCGTCTGTACATAATCCAAGATAAATGTTTCGTGTTTCCTCTGCAAAACTCGGATGCATTTGATTGAAATTTTTCCACTCTGCCACATCAGATGGATGACACATTACTCCGTCTTCTGACACATGCTCAGCATGGCATCTCATTGATGATGCAGTCTTCTCTGATTGGTACATCCTCTTCAATCTGTCAGTGATAGGTAAATACCACATACGACTGAACGGTATTTTTGTTTGTCCCTCACTAGCCTTATATCTTAGTTTTCCACAAACCCTACAATACTCTAACTTCTCATCTTCTTTCCAGAAGAGAATACAATTATCTACACATACATCAAATGTATGGTACGGCAATCCTAGCTTTCGCATCAACTTTTCTGTCTCGTAGTATGAACCGGTTGCCTAATTATCCTATGGTAAATACTCCGTACAATTCGGACCATGAATCCATGCATTTTTCAGCCAAATTATGGTCTGCCTTAATGTTCATGAACCGAGAAGCTAGTGATAACTTCGAATGATCATCATGACAACCATCACAAAGTGGAGTATTTGTAGTATCTAACATGGCGTAGAAGCGTTTTGCCTCATGGGTAGGTTCTTCATGAACATGATCATTTCCACTTTGATCATGTTCATGATATTCATTAAATAGCATAGAACCATGAAATGCATCATTTACCATCCCAGCATATACATTCCCCCCCCCCATCATAATTTATTGGTTGATTACCACTACTAAAATCAGCATTAGCATAATGACTACTCGTGCCTGCCCCAACGACATCATAATCTTCACCATGTTCAGACCATACATAATATCCTGGCATAAATTCTCTACTATGCAAATGCTTCGAAACTGTCCTTGCTAGCATTAAACTAGAATTTTGACATTTAACACAAGGGCAGTAAAACTTACCGCCACTGCTTAGAGCTATTGACTGGTTACTTGCAAAATTCATGAACTGCTCGACCCCTTCCAAAAATTCACTCGAGAAATTCTTTGTGCGTGGATCGATTATATTATATATCCACTCTTGGGAAGAATTCCACATATTTTTCTCTCTCCTTTTTTCTCTCTTTTTCTCTCTTATTTTTTCTCTCTTTTGTTTTTTTTCTAATCCACATATTATACATCCATTATTTGTGTATGATGAAATGGGGTGAGCACGTTGCCTATTTATTAGTAAAAAATTGTCACTCCTTTGTGACTATCCAAAAAGAGTCACAAAGTTAGGTATACCTACCTTACATATTTTTCACGTTTCCACCAACTTACGTTACTTACTCTTTTGTGACTGAACTGGGACGCTCGTAACCAGTGGTTAAGTAGTCAAAATTATGACCAATGTTGCGACTAAATTTTGCGACTAATAAAATCGTCACTAATGGTCTCAATTTGTGACTACTTTGCGACGATTACTACATAGTCGAATAATAGTCTTACTTCCGTCGCAAATTTATGAGTATTTAATGACTATATCAGTTCGTCTTAATTTGGCGACTATATAGCATCCAAATAATTGCTAGTCGCTTATTAGTCGCTTATTAGTCGCAAAATAGTCACAAAAGAGTCACAAATGTTTGCGACCAAATAAAGAATCGCAAAAAGTAGTCACTCATCTGCTGTTATCTTGTAGTGTTCCTCTTGACCATCCAATTTATGAATCAAAAGAAGCTAAAGGAATCCCAATTCCTTTGGAAGAATCACTTCACGCCTAATCGAAAAGGTGTCGAGCTAATTGACTTTAAACAAATGCTTTGTGGGAGGCAACCCGTAATTTTAATTTATTTTATGCAGTATTTTAAGTTTTAAAATTCAATTTTAATTTTTACAAATTTAATTTTTACTAATATATTTAATTTTTATTTTTTCAGGATTTTATAAAATCATAAAAAAAACAAGAGGGTCGAAGTGGGTCATGGTTGATGTACTCGGATTTTAACATTTTTAGCATAAAGTTTCTTTAGTTTTAGAGTAATTTGACTTGCATTTTGAGTATTTCCCTTGATTTTGAGTTCCATTTAGACTAGGTTGAGTCTTAGAGTCCCAGGCTTCATTCCATGCATTTGCATTGCATTTTAAGTCCATTTCATGAACTTTGAAGGCTAGGAAGCAAATGGAACCAATGAGGATTGGAAGGGCATGAAGAAAAGTGAAGAAAATACTAAAATAAGGAAAATGTGTGCTGGATCGACCAGCCTACCTCCTCCAGTCGATGGGACCGCTCGATGGGACAAACACCAGAAGAAGAAAATGCAGATGAAGCAACTTGAAGATTATGTCTGATGAAGGCCTTCCGATACCCAGTTTAATCTGAAAATCGGTGGGGAGATAGGAAATTGAGTTAGATTCACGTGGGCATTAGATTCAACTCATTCTGACTTACGGTTCAAAAGTTATGGCTAATTTAGTGAGGACATATCAGGTTGATCGACAACCCAACCTAGACCGAATCGACTTGAATATCATGTCCGATGAGGCCTTCCTATGCCCATTTTAATCGTAAATGTGGTGGAGAGATAGGAAATTGAGTTATCTTCACGTGGACGTCGGATTCAACTCATTCCGAATTACGGTTCAAAAATTATGGCCAATTTAGTGAGCACATGTCAGGCTGATAGACCAGCCTAACTCATTCGGTCGGTGGCGTGGGTTGATGGGACGGACGCCAGGGGACGTCCGGACGCACTGAGGTCCACGCCATCGACTAGCCTAACTCCTATGGTCGATGGCACAGGTCGATGGCAAGCACATTTTTAGCACAAATCCGGGTTTGACCCCGATTGTTACGGGTATACCTTCCCCTTTTCCTATATATATATATATATATATATATATATATATATATGTTTTAGCACTTTATGAACCCTAAAGCAAGACAAGTTTTAGGATTTTCTCTCTAATGTTTAGTACTTTGATTTTGCTTGAATATTTGATGGTTTATTGAAGCTTTCTTAATATTTTTCATTTCTCTAATCATGTTTATCTCTTTATTAGCATTTGTTTTGGTTCTTGCTTTTGCCATGAGTGAATAGTTTCTTTAATGGATGTTGGGTAGAGTAGATTAGGATGTTTAATGCATGATTAGTGAAGCTTAGGTCTAGATTATTATTATTTCCTATGTTTAGAGTGTCCCCAATGCTAGGATTGAACTTGCTAATCAATTCCTTGATCATTGTCATTTCATACCCGAGAGGTGTTTGTGGAAATGGCTAGGGGAATTTTAAACATGGTTTTCACATCTTAGTCAATTAAGACTTAATGTTTAAGGTGATTAGCTGACTTGTATGAACTTATGCATTAATGATCTCTAATAACTATCAATAGGAATCGAAAGATTGTCATTTTGAGTGATTAGTAGAATAGATTAGTATTCATGAAAGTGGACTAATCTACGTGTTAGGATCCATGTCTTGGAAATGGATTGTCATATGATATAGCATCATTGGTCATTAGTTAAACATCCCTAGTCTATAAGACTCGAATTAAGCTAAGACAAAATATATTTTGGGGTGTTTTTTTACGAAAATGCGAGAAAAGAAATAAAAGCAAGTAACTAAAATCAAGATAAATAAATGATAGAGAAGTTAGGTAATAGGCAATTCGCAGAAACACATGAAAACAAAAGAGATATATCGATTTAAAGATTTGATAAGAATCGTTCTAGAACTCAAATCATGAATGCATAATTACTTACTCCCGTAGCGCCAATTACTATGTCTAAACAACCTAAATTATGCAACTCTCGCAGGTAATCAAGTAGTTAAACAAGCATTAACAATCCAAGTTCAATATGATCACAAAGTTTCATAGTTCTACTCCCGTAGGCTATAATTCTTTGTTCACAAAGTTCCATAACTCAACTCCCGCAGGTTATGGCGCTCTTCTAAATTAGTTCAAGTAATTTAACAACACTTTTGGTGAGTATAAATTACCCTAGTAGTAGTAGCTAGATTGTCAATCAAGCAAAAGCAGTAAACATAAATTTAGATGATGAACCATCAGATGAACCCTAGAATTTTGATAATCAAACATGCATAATCATGGAATCATTGAAAAACCTAAAACCTAACAAGTTAATTACTCATACATAGTAAAAGTAGGAAGACAGCAAAGGTGTACATGTTAGATCAAATATAAGGAGTACATGTTTAGAAATCTTCTCTATATCGAAGTACAAAGGTGAGATCTTCTCCTTGGTGATAATATGTGGCTGATTATCTTCCTAGAGAGGCTAAAAGCAAGTATATATAGGGTTTCATAAGTCCTAAGTCGGTTAGGGTTATGTTTTAGGGAAAAAGGGAACTTTGGTGCAAAACTGGTCCAGTACTAGACACGATAATGGATGGGATATTTGACCGGTATTGGAGTCTTCCGGAAGGTCTTCACGAGTGCTAGTATCGGCCTGGAGTACCGGGTCTCGTTCGTGACCGGTACTGGCCTCTCCTTGGCACAGCTCCAAATGACATGATTCCAACTCCATTGGAAAGCTAACTCAAAGGTCTATCTTTTCACCTAGTTTCATTCAAATCCAAGTTGATTTGATCCTCCGTCCGTTGGTAAACTTCTGGTGAATCTGTTATGTCCAACTCAGGAAAATGCATATTCTTGAAGATATAGTGACTTGGGTTGGTTTTTTTTACTTGAGTGAATAACTGTAGCATATTCAACACTACTTTTGATCCTTTTTGCATCTTTTTGATGTTTTAACTTGTTAAGCCTTTAAAACCTACATAAACAAGAAAACTACCTCTTTTGGTAGAAAAGAGCAATAAAATGCATAGATAAAATACTTAAAACCATATAAAAAGTAGTAAAATATAGAGTATATCAACTCCTACAGACTTAGCTTCTTGCTTGTCCTGAAGAAAAAAGGGCCTAAGAATAGAAAAGAGGTTTGAAAACACGGGAACTCAGATATCGTTTGGATCATTTCCTTGAAATCTCAAGCTGTAATTCACATGTAAACAAGATCAGTTCATAGGCATCCTCATCTTCTGATGCGTGTAACAGGAAGCGTAAGCAGTGAAAGAAGATGAAACTGTAACATGACAGCTTTGACACCGAATTAACGCGTGTTTTGGGCTGCGAAGGTTCCTGAAACTAGTCTAAACACAATCTGAATGTAACCGGATAGATAGGAAGATACGGGATCACTAAAACTTGTAAAGCCGAAGCACCGGAGCTGATAAAGAAACCCGCTGAGCTACCACCACACCTGGATAAAGTTGACACCACCAAGTGATAAAGAAGCTCAAAACCACAACCAATGACTCTTCCAAAAATCAAAGGATAAAGGTAAAAGATCTAAAGAGATCCAAGGGGTCACAAAGACACTCCAATTTCTTAAACTCGTTTTTTTCTTTTCATTGATCAATATGAGCCTCAATATATACAGGAAATACAATAAAATCTTTCATAAAAGCTACTCTACATGCAGAAGACATAGAATAAATAAATTCAAACTCTAATCTGCATGAAAGAGAGAGAAATAGACTGAAATGATTTGTTCACTTGTGGACGAAAATAACTCTTCATGTGTTGTTTTTGGCAGATTATCAGCAGATAAATACTCCAACAGAAGATAGCAAACCAACGGCAAACCAATGGCAAACTGATGGTTAATGGACCAGAAACAACAATGTGACAGCCAATCCGTTTTGCTTCTCTTTTCCTTGGGTTGTTACCTTGGCTTGCACATCTGCTCCCGCATCATCTTCTTCCACCATGACTTTCGCAAGCCTTGTCTATACTCTAAATCTCAAACTTGCAACAATCTCAACTTCAAATCATTTGACTCTTCTACATTCATTTGGATCGTGAATTTGTCATCAAAGATATCAATCAAGGTAGACGGCGCTAGGTAATAGGAAAGGCTGATTTTAGTGGTGAGGTTAAGAGTTTTTAGGGTTACCAAAAACTCCGGATGCGAGATATTATGCAAAATCGCAAGAGATAATGGACCTGTTGATGTCCACAATTTCTCAACCTCTTTGTGATGCCTTTTCTCCCCTAGACATAGATTTCTCCAACTCTCTTTTGTTGATCAGTGACATTCCTTGGGATATTCTTTGGCCAACTCTCTTCTGTTGATCTATGACATTCCTTGGGAAATTCTTTGGCCATAAGATTCTTTTGAATAACCGTTTTCCTTTTCCTTAGATTTTTTTTATAAGGGGGAAAACGGTTCTCTCTTTGAATCAAATCAACATAGGCACGAAAATTTACCATTATTATGTGAATCCCAAGGAAATGCCAAGCTATTAAACTCGTTTTTGTACTCTACCATTCTTTACCAATCTTCGCATCTCCGGTTGTTGGAAAACTGCGTCGATCCTTTTCTTTCCGACGTTTTTACACATATCTGCAAATGTAAGATGAAAGAGGAGTGTATTAGGTCTGAAAAGAGGTAAAGGCTATATGTTGGGTACCAACTAAAAGTGAGCTGGCCATTCAGGACAACAAAGAGTGGTAAAAGAGGGTAAGATGTCCTGAATGTGTAATTCGTTTCCCTGATCTAATATCTTTAATGAAAAATAAGTAAAAATCAGATTAGAAGTCAAATAATATAGAGTTAAAATCATATCCACTGAAACCAATGCAAGTAGAAATTTATTTGGAGGGAGTACAGTCATGGGGTTTCCGAATCGTCTGTCCTGAACAAACCTTGCAATAATGGTCACTTGGTTTTGAAATCAAAGCGTTAGTTCCTAGAAAAGTTTCATAATTCCCAACTTATTTTGACTCAATAAAAACGATTTTAGGAAAATAAAGTTCAAAAAGACTTAAAAACATAAAACCAAACACGAACAAACGTGTTAGTAAACAACAATCCCCCCATACTTACCTTACACCATCGCGGTGTAAAAGAAAATCAAATTAAGGGAGTATGCTGGAAATAAAAATGAAATTATATGTTGAAAAGATGAAGAAGAGAACGAAGTTACCAGATTGGACTAAAAGTCATGAAGTTCGATATACGTCCCGGATTGATGTGTTTGAGGCATCTCTGGAATCGGCTTGATCCAAGGGTGAAATAACACTCCTAAATGGTTCATTAGGTCCTTAAGATCAGTTCATCTTTGAGCTTCAATAGATGGTTCCACACGGTATGATAATTGGCCTATGGTATAGTGATTTTGGTCACCGAAAGAGGCTCGTGGGGCTATCTTTCAATCCGTGATATTTTCCTCGACCCATATTGAAAACTCATCGAGTAATATGATATTTTGAGGCTGCTGGTGAAGATTGAACATCTTTTCTTTAACCGTTCTGCACATGGTCCATGAATGGGGCGATTCGACTCGCCCGGAACGAGGTGCATTGAGCAATCTGGAAATCCGTAGAGAATATCTCGAGCCATACTGAAAATCCATCGGAAAACATGATTTTTAGGTCAGTTGGTGAAGTATGAGGTATTTTTCTCTAGTGGTTTGGTGTTTGTCCCATAAAAGTGCTCGTCGTAGTCCGTTTGTGAGCTATGATTGAGAAATCTGGAAATTGGCTCGAGCAAACTGGATTTTTCTTCGAGCGAGTTGATGATCTATGCCATATGAATCATGAACATGCTTAGTGTCTCTTCTTTCTTCTCTTTTGGGTTCACATCTCCGTTGAATGGTGCAGATCATGCTTAAGACGATTGAATTGTGCATCCACAACGAAATCTCTTTCTGCAAATCCTGTTTAAGAACAAACTGTCCTTGCAAAAACACTTGAAATCACTTGTTAAATGCTTCTTAGAGGTAGAGGTCTCAATATTGTGTATAAAGTTCTAAGTCCAAAAGTGAAAAAAATAGCATATAATGAACAAAATAAATCCAATAATGAATCTAAAGTGTTAAAGATTGCTAAACTAAGTGAAATCAATGAATGGATATGTCAAGATCCATAAATCATTAAAAAATCAAATTTATCTAACCAAAATTTTAAATTCAGAAGTAAATAATCTCTCTTAAAATGTTTTTTATTAATCAAAGAGATTAAAATGATTAATTCATGAAAATCCACAAGTAAAAATATTTTTGGCTCAAAATTTTTGTTAATTATAATTTAAAAATAATTTTTGAATAATTAAAAGAGAAAAATAAGAAATTTTACCTTAAACCGGACCACAGCTAGGTGGGTGGTTCGGTGGTGTGGTCTGCGGGTCGAAGTGGGTGGTCCGTGGTCCGTGACGTGGGCCAGTTGGGACGCGAACTGGGTGCGGTACCGGTCAGCGTACGTGACCGGTACTGGGACGGGTTGAGGCCGATCGAAGGGAAAACATCTGTGACGCGCGAATGGTCGAGTATCGGTCACGATATGTGACCGATATTGTGTTCGGTACTAGGGTCCTCCGAGCCTTGGTACTGATTTTGGCTGGTACCGGTCAAAAAATTTGACCCGTATCGTGACCCGTACTGTGAACTTCGTCTTTCTTCTCAAAAAACACATTTTTTGTATTTTTATATATTTTTGAAAAAGCCAGAAAAAATCATGATTAGAGAAAAGAATGAGTAACAAAGCTCTAAAAATTAAAATCAAAATTAAAAACTTAAATTTAAGACTTGGATAAAATAAAGACATAAAATATGGGTTGCCTCCCATAAACTCTTTGGGGATATTAGGATTGAGGAAGGTTGTATAAAGGCATGAGGTTACCCTTACCACGTGATTTAGGTCTCCTAAGCTTGTACCAGTTGTTGCAGGAAGGCAGTTGAAAGTACTCAGAGGCATTCAATATAATTCCCAATGGTTTCATGATGATGAAGAGACGCCATCCTTCTAGAATAAGGATTGTAGTGTTCCATCGATGAATCCTTGAAACACACAAAAACAAAAGAGAAAAAAATCAAAAGTAAATAAAAGAAAGACAAATCTTAGACTAAATTCTTATATGAAATTCTTAGGTAACAAATCAGTCCCCGACTATGGCGCCAAAAAACTTGATGTGCTCAGGTTATAAAATTTATAAACCTTGAAATAATCTTGCAAGTGCACAATAAACGCAGTAGTATTTAGGGATTGAATCACTGAGGACTGGAAAGATGTTACGCTATGAATTTATAAGACTCGAATTAAGCTAAGACAAAATATATTTTGGGGTTTTTGTTTTACGAAAAAGTGATAAAAGAAATAAAAGCAAGTAAATAAAGTCAAGATAAATAAATGATAGAGAAGTTAGGTAATAGGCAATTTGCAAAAACACATGAAAACACAAGAGATATATCGATTTAAGGATTTGATAAGAATCATTCTAGAACTCAAATCACGAATGAATAATTGACCTACTCCCGTAGTGCCAATTACTATGTCTAAACAATCTAAATTACGCAACTCCCGCAGGTAATCAAGTAGTTAAACAAGCATTAACAATCCAAATTCAATACGTTCACAAAGTTTCATAGTTCTACTCCCCTTAGCCTATAATTATTTGTTCACAAAGCTCCATAACTTAACTCCCGCAGGTTATGGCACTTTTCTGATCTAAATTAGTTCAAGTAATTTAACAACACTTTCGGTGAGTATATATTACCCTAATAGCAGTAGCTAGATTGTCAATCAAGCAAAAGAAGTAAAGATAAATTTAGATGATGAACCATAAGATGAACCCTAGAATTTCGATAATCAAACATGCATAATCATGGAATCATTGAAAAACCTAAAACCTAATAAGTTAACTACTCATACATAGTAAAAGTAAGAAGACAGCAATAAGAGACAGTAGAAAGAATCATAGATAGATCGAATATAAGGAGTAAAGGTTTAGAAATCTTCTCTATATCGAAGCACAAAGGTGAGATCTTCTCTTCGAAGCTCTTATAATCAAAATTATGAAAGAGATATAAGAAAGGCTAGAGAGGCTAAAAGCAAGTATATATACGGATTCATAAGTCCTAAGTCGGTTAGGATTATGTTTTAAGGCAACAAGGGAACTTTGGTGCGAAACTGGTCCAGTACTGGACACGATACCGGACGGGATATTTGACCGATACTGGAGTCTTCAGAAGGTCTTCACGAGTGATACTATCGGCCTGGAGTACGGGGTCTCATTCGTGACCGGTATTGGCCTCTCCTTGGCCCTGCTTCATCTTCGAGGCAGAATGACCTATCTTCGGTAAATAGGGTGTATCTTCCTAACCACATCTCCAAATACACGATTCTAACTCCATTAGAAAGCTAACTCAAATGTCTATCTTGTCACTAAATTTAATTCAAATCCATGTTGATTTGATCCTCCGTCCGTTGGTAAACTTCTGGTGTATATGTTATGTCCAACTCGAGAAAATACATATTCTTGAAGATATAGTGACTTGGGTTGGTTTCTTTGAATTGAGTGAATAACTGTAGCATATTTAACACTACGTTTGATCCTTTTTGCATTTTTTTGATGTTTTTAACCTGTTAAGACTCTAAAACCTACATATACAAGAAAACTACCTCTTTCGGTAGAAAAGAACAATAAAATGCATAGCTAAAATACTTAAAACCATATAAAATGTAGTAGAATATAGAGTATATTAAACTCCTCTTTGAACCTTAAGTAGTTGTAAAACCATGTTCCTGAGCTCTGCGATTTGGGCTGAATCAGTTGATGAATGAGTGGTGCGAATGTTTCTATTGTAGTCCGGACAACTATTAGCATCACTAGCAACAAGGTCTCTTGTTGGGAAAAATGGGTCTTCGTCATTTGGCTAAGCTTGATCCCGACACATACTCCACGCCAACGCTTCATTTCCTTGCTACGGTAAACATCATAGAAGAAGATGGCGAGGACAAGGTGGTATTCAAGATAGGCTTACATAACTTATTGCTTACCTTCCAACAGTTTTGTGAGGTCTATGGGTTCCCCATCCTACCATTTGAAAATACACAATGGAACTTTACTGACGTAGACCGAGTTTGGGCAAGGATCGAAATTGACGAACGCTATTCTGCACATAGCGCTAAGATTTCCAAGGCCCGCAACCCAACCATTTTGTACGCGCTATGCCTTATCGCCAACACTATCTTCGCACATGAAGAGACCACGACTACCTCTTCCATAGAGCTCATTCTACGTTACAATGGCCTTAAAGACCGGTTCGACCCAAACACAATGCCAACGGTCAACAACACTGGTGCAATCTTCCTTGACTACCTCATGGGCATAAGGTTCCGGATTTCCAATGGAGAAGAGTATTCCATTCACGTGGGGGGATGCTCACACCGCTTTTCAAAAAAGTGGAACTAGACCTCAACGAGTGCACGCCCCTTTATCTCACTTACACTATGGATTTCCACTACTTGTTCACAACAAGAACCCTCATAGGGTCGGTGGTGTCAAAGTGATTCATGTATCGCCTCTTCCGTGATGATGGCACACTGGTCTATTGTCTTCTACCTTCAGTAGCATACACCTCGCTATAACATTCGAGATTCTTCTATTTCGACGGTCCAATATAGCTCAATCCTATGCCGCTTCTAACTCGGAAAACCACTCCCGATGTCTTCCAGTTCAAGGTACTCCTCTGAACCATTGTAAATACCGCTAGTTTTTTTATTTTCGTGATTTATTCTAACTTCCGAATTATTTTTACACCGAGACGGTCTGAATTAAGTTCGGGGGTAGGATTCTTGTTATATTAACTATGTTTATCATGTCTTATTTTAAGTGTCTTAGAGTACCAATAATTAATTTTTTTTGTCCATTGTTTATATTTTATGATTTTCAAAAACCAAAATTGTTTTTTAAAAAAGCCTTTAAAAACACACAAAAAAGTTTCAAAAAAATCATATAGGAATTTTTATTGCATATTTTTAGGAGTCTAGATTACATTTAGTTGCATTTGCATTTGCATAGGGGACAATGAGTAAGATTCCTTCTAAAGTTTAATGTTTGGTTTTTATTTCGGAAATCCTAATTAAATAAACAATATCGCTAAAACCGTTTTTCGAAAATTAGATGTTCTCAAATTTTAAACTATTGATTCAAAATGTTAGATTTCTTTGTAAATACTTGTCTTGATTGGTTTTCAACTCTAATTATATGGACTTTAAACCGGACTTAATTCATCTTGCTAAGGAAATTGTAATTATTTGATCATGGTATAATCACACTTGGGTCTCGTTTAATCATTTCACCAGTCTTTGTTGACCCAACTGGCCATTTTTATTTTTAAAATGGCACCACACCTTATTCCAAACCTTTTATTTTCAAACCATAATCAATTCTTGAGTGAGACCTTTTCTATGCTTTCATATGCAAAATTTCTCGAGATATAGGAACGACAAATCCTCTCCTTTTATGTATTGCTTGATTCTTGTAAATGAAAACCACACAATTTTATTAGATATATAAACTGTATTTATAGGTTTACATAACACACTTTGACTAAGGGACACGTCTCTAGAAGACAATCTAATGTGGACACACACACACGTGTAACTGTTTTGCAGTTAACAATTATATTGGTATCTCTTCGGTGTGTGATACGAATAGTTTATACATAAATTAGTTACTTAACTATATAATATACGACTCCTCTAAAATAATAAAATAAAATAAGATGAAGACTTGATCACATCCAACATTCCTCCTTTATCATGGGTTCATCATTACGCCTAGATCTTCTCGTAGAACCTCGAACCTTGTTGTGTTTCAGGGCTTCGTCAATATGTCTGCTATTTGTAACTCTCCTGGACATTACTCAAGTTTGATCTTCCCATTCTGTTCAGCCTCTCGTACGAAATGATATTTGATGTCGATATGCTTGGTCCGACGATGTTGAACTGGATTCTTTCCGATTGCAATCGCTGATTTGTTATCACAGAAGATCCTTACACCTTTCTCTGCCTTGAAACCAATCTCATTCACCAACCTCTGTAACCATATTGCTTGGTTTGCTACTGGGCAAACAGCAATGTATTCCGCCTCGGCCGTTGATTGAGCAACCGTCTTCTACTTGCTAGAGTTCCAACAAAATGCACCCGGTTCAATTGTAAAGAAATAGCCACTTGTACTCTTCTTGTCCTCAACTGATCCGCCCCAATCGCTATCAGAAAATCCCACCAACTCTGGTTCTTCTACTTGCTTGAAATGAATCCCATATGTCAAAGTACCCTTGACACGACCCGTTTAGCTTCTTGAAGATGTTGCTTTAATGGAGATGTCCTGTAGCGAGACAAGTAAGAACTCGCATACATGATGTCTGGTCTAGAAGCATAAAGATACAATATGCCCCCAATCATGCTTCTATACTTCGTAACGTCTTTAAGCTTTTCATTCAAGACCTCCTCTGTTTTGTCGCGAGGAGTCAATGGCGTTGACAAGCTTTTGCAATCTTGCATCCCAAATTTCTTCAAGAGCTTATTTGCATACTTCTCTTGTGAGAGAAATATACCTTCTTTATTTTATATTACTTCCATACCAAGGAAGTAATTTAGTTCGCCTAAGTCCGTCATCTTGAACTCACTCTTCATCTCCTCTTTAAATCGTTCAATCTTCTTCATATTGCTTCTGGTGACTATGATGTCATCAACATACAAACTAACCACCAATATATCCTCCAATGTCTTCTTTACATAGAGTGCCGCATCATTGATACTTCTCTCAAAACCATTCTTGACAAAGTAACTGTCAATGCGCCCATACCATGCTCTAGGTGCTTGCTTTTAGCCATAGAGCACCTTGTAGAGTTTAAGAACTTTTCCTTCTTCTCCTTCTTCTACAAATCCCGGTGGTTGTTCTACATAAATCTCCTCTTCCAAATCTCCATTTAGGAATGCTGACTTAACGTCCATTTGGAAGAGTTTCCATTTGTGTTGAGCCGCAATCGCCATTAACGTTCTTATCGTATCGTATCTTGCAACCGGTGCAAAGGTTTCAAGATAATCCACACCATATTCTTGTGTGAATCCTCTAGCCACCAATCTCGTCTTGTGTTTGATTGCTTCTCCACTTGCATTAGTCTTCAAATGAAAGATCCATTTGACACTAATCACATTTTTATCGCTTGGTCTCTCCACAACTTGCCACGTCTTATTCTTTTCTATCATCCTCAACTCTTCTCTCATGGCTTCTATCCACTTCACGTCATTCATTGCTTCCTCCAAAGCCTGAGGTTCTTCGGCCATCATAAGACACATCTCGTGTATATGAGCCATCTCTTCAATTTCATTTGTTTGTTGCATCAAATCGTTGATCGATTTGAATCCTCTTGGACCAACGGATGTTTCTCCTTCTTCAACCGTGTTTTGAACTCCTCTATTTGAGTTTTGTAGTTGGTTGAATGCATCACTTACTTGTTTTACTTGAGCGTTTATATCGTTATTTGCTCCTTGATCTCCTTGTTCCCTTGAAGACTTGATCTTGAATTGTGAAAGAATCGATTTCTTCACTTCCTTCTTATCCCAATTCCATGTTTTCTCTTCATCGAATGTCACGTATCTTGACATTTCGATCTTCTCTTCACTTAATAAGAACACTCTGTATCCTTTTGATTCATTGCATTAACCAACGAATATCCCTTGCTTGGCTTTAGCGTCAAGTTTTCTTCTCTTCTCATTTGGAACGTGTAGGTAACATACACACCCGAATATCTTCAAGTGATTTACAATTGGTTTCTTCCCACTCCATACTTCTAATGGAGTCACACCTTTCTCCAATGGCTTAGATGGTAATCTATTTTGCAAATAAGTTGATGTTGCAATAGCTTCAGCCCAAAACTTGTTTGATAAACTCCTCTCCGTGAGCATCGATCTAGCCATTTCCACAAGCGTACGGTTCCGTCTCTCCGCAACACCGTTCTGTTGTGGAGTATAGGGTGTTGTTACTTCACGATGTATGCCACTCTATTGACATAGCTTGATGAATTCTTTTGATAAGAACTCGCCACCTCCATCCGTTCTAAGCCTCTTAATCCGAGTCTCCGATTGATTTTCCACATAAGGCTTGAATATCTTGAATTTTGAGAGCACTTCACTTTTGCTCTTCATAAAATACACCCATGTCATCCTTGAATAATCATCAATAAATGTTAGAAAGTACTTACTTCCATTTATTGATTCGGTTTGCATTGGACCACACACGTCCGAGTGTATGAGTTCTAATACGTTGCTTGTATTGCTTTGAGAACTTCTTGGGAAACTTCTCCTTGATTGTTTTCCCATCTCACAAGACTCACATACACCTTTTATTACTTCAAACTTTGGAAGATCTTCTACAATATTTAGCTTTTGCATTGTCTCCATCTTGTCATAGTTCACGTGACCAAAACGCTTATGCCAAAGGTTTGTCTTTTCTTCCTTATATTCGAATGCAACATAAGCATCTTCACTTGAATTTTTCCAACGTATTGGAAAACTCTTGTCTTCCATCTTGATATCCAAGATCTTTCTCCTATTTGGGTCTTGAATCATGCATTTATTGTCTTCAAAAATAACCCGATATCCATTAGATATCATTTGCGAGACACTTAGCAAATTCCTTGCTAGTTCGGGTACAAGAAGTACATCTTTAATGACATGTACTCCCTTATTCGTAGAGACTCGTATATCTCCTTTGCCTTTTGACAAGATTTTCTCACCATTTCCAATTCTTATGGTGATTCTGTTGCTACAATCCAAGGTACTAAAGTATCTTGCATCTTTAGACATATGATTGGTGCATCCGCTATCCACCAACCATGTCTCTTCACAAACTGTTGAAGCTTCTTTTCCTTCAACGGCACTATAGAGCATATGACATTCATCTTCTTTGTCATCTTCTGACTCTTCAAAACTTAGATGTGCTCTTTCACTTCGTCAAAGTTTACAATCTTTAGCTATGTGCCCCGGTCTATCACACACATAGCATTTTCTTTCGTTTTTCGCACTCTTTTGCGGAACACCTCCGTTCTTCTTTCTCCAACAATCTACCTCATTGTGATTGTTTCTTTTGCACACGCCACACCACTTATTAGTCTTCTCATGGCGTTTCTTGTCTTGCTTGTTTCCTTTTTTCAAACCAAGCTTTTCTCCATAAAACGCACCCTCATTGATACGTTCTTCTCGGAGACTTAAGCGCTTCTCATGCGCTTTCAAAGTACCTATCATCTCTGTCATAGAGAGAGTTGATAGATCCTTTGTTTGTTGAAGGACAGCAACGATGCTATCAAACTTTTGCAGCAAGGAGATAAGAACCTTTTGCACCAATTGGTAATCGGTCTTATCTTCACCATGAACTCTTAGTTGATTACTCATGTTAATCAACTTGGTTGTGAAATCATTTATGGTTTCACTTTCCTTCATCTTCATATTCTCATATTCTCTTCTCATGGTCTGAAGATTAATCATCCTTACTTGTGGACTTCCTTGGAACTCCATTTCCAAAGCGTTCCAAGCTTCTCTTGCGCTTGATGCGGGAGCGATTCTCGGAAATATTGAATTCGAAACTGCACTTTGAAAGATCTGAAGAGCCATCATATCCTTCATCACTTGATCATCTCTGTCTCTCTGGTTAACTCCGGTGAGTTTTCAGGAGACGAACTCAACGTAACTCCATTTTCGATAACATCCCACAACTTTCGTGTTTTCAAGATGGTTATCATCTTGATTTTCCAAAAGCCATACGATTCACCATTGATGATTGGAATAACTTGCTGCATTGTTGTCTCCATAGCTCTGATACCATGTAGAACTTTGAACTCTCAAAGTCGTTAAGGATCGGACAACACAGATTTTACTCTGTTTTGTCTCTCTCTCAGTTTCTTGTTCGACACTCAACGTATTCTCCTTTTATGTATTGCTTGATTCTTGTAAACGAAAACCACGCACTTTTATTAGATATATAAACTGTATTTATAGGTTTACATAACACACTTTGACTAAGGAACACGTCTCTAGAAGACAACCCAATGTGGAGACACACACACATGTGTAACTGTTTTGCAGTTAACAATTCTATTCGTATCTCTTTGGTGTGTGATACGAATAGTTTATACATAAATCAGTTACTTAACTATATAATATACGACTCTTCTAAAATAATAAAATAAAATAAGATGAAGACTTGATCACATCCAACATTTCATAAGAGAAAGTTCTGGGTATCTTGTTTCATTGCCATGGTTCGGAATATGGTGGTCATTTTGCTACATTCAAGACGATTTCAAAGATTTTACAAGCCGGATTTTGATGGTCTATGATGTTCAAAGATACTAATGAATTCATTGCTCGTTGTGATCCTTGTCAAATAATAGGGAGCATAAGTAGGAGTAATGAAATGCCACTAAACCCGATTCTAGAGGTTGAGGTTTTTGATGTGTTGGGAATCGACTTCATGGGGCCATTTCCATCTTCCTATGGGAACGAATACATATTAGTGGCGGTTGACTATGTTTCCAAATGGGTTGAGGCTATTGCTTGCCCGACAAATGATGCCAAGGTAGACATCAAATTGTTCAAGACCATAATCTTTCCAAGATTTGAAATGCATAGAGTTGTGATTAGGATGGAGGAAGTCACTTCATCAACAAGGCTTTTGAGAACCTCCTAAAGAAATACAGGGTAAAACATAAAGTGGCGACACCGTACAACCCTCAAACGTCCGGGCAAGTTGAAGTCTCCAACTGACAAACAGCGGAGATCCTAAAGAAAATGGTGGGTAATTCAAGAAAGGAATGGGAAAACAAATTGGATGATGCCTTATGGGCATACCGCACCGCTTATAAAACACTTATTGGAACTATGCCTTTCCATCTTCTTTATGGTAAATCTTGTCATCTTCCGGTGGAACTAGAGTACAAGTCTTTATGGGCTAAGAAATTGTTGATTTTGATCTCAAAACAGCATCCGAGAAAAGGTTGATTCCATTGGAGGAACTTGAAGAAATACGTCAAGATGCTTATGAAAGCTCTAGGATCTACAAAGAGAAACCAAAGCATTCCATGACACGAAAATATTGAAAAGAGAGTTCAAGACGGGTGATCAAGTATTGTGATGTAGATAGTTTTAAACCACTCACTAAACTACCTGCAAGTGCACAACAATCACAATTAGTATAGATAAGGGATTGAATCCACAAAGACTTGTCAATCACACTACAAATTGTAATGATTTGAATCGAGCTAGAAAAAAATAAGAGTTTGTCGAAGGTGATTATTAAACTTAAGTAAACTAAAAATCAAGAAACAATATTTAAATAAAACGAGAATTCAATGGGAGAAAAGTGTTAGGACTTAGGTAATTTGCAGAGAATCATGCAACAATAATGATGATCGATTTCAGGGATTTTGGATAAATGAACCGTCTAGAACACAAAACACTAATATATGATTTTTCCACTGTCGTGGCTCCAACCACTATGCTTTAACTTCCTAATAGACTCAACTATCGCATGTTAATACAAGAAGAAGCTTTATAGTTCAACTTCTGATAAAGTTCACCAAACTCCGTAACTCACCTTTCGAAAGGTTAAGACGTTTAGCTCATAAAATACTAGTTCAAGCAATATAACAAGCTTTTGAGAGTATATCAACCTAAGATAAGATTGTTAGATGCGCATTAGAGCAATCATGTATAGAGAATAAGTAAAGATGAAGACTCTATTGATATCCCTAAATAATCATCAATCAATTACCAAATTATGAAACTCATTGATAACCTAAAACCTTACTAAATGACTACTCATACATGATTCACGAAAAAACACAGCAATAGATAGTAGAAATCATGATAAATAAATTGGAATTAAAGAGTAAGAGATAGAGATTCTTCTCTATATCGAATACAAAGCGAGATCTCCTCATGGAAGCTCTTAAAACTCAAATCTATGAAGAACACCAAAGGAAAAACGTGAGGGATGTAAACTAAAATGTGTTCTGATCTATTTTGGCATCTTTTTCCTAACAAGAGGCTAAAAACAAGTATATATATGGCTAGGCTCGTCTAGGGTTAAGTTTAGGGCAAAAGAGGAATTTTGGTCGAAAACTGCTCTGATACTGGACACAATATTGGACGAAAATCGTGACTGGTACTGGGCTTGAAAAGTGCCTTCCCAAGTTCTAATATTGGGCTGGAGTATCGGTCCACATCCTTGTCCAGTACTGGCTTCATTCTGGGTTTGCTTCAGCTTCGAGGCAGACTAACATGTCTTTAGTAAATCGGGTGTATCTTTCTAACCACAACTCCAAATGATATGATTCCAACTCCATTAGAAATCTAACTCAAAGTTATTTCTCTTCACTAATTTTCATCCTATTCTGGGTTGATTTGAACCTTATTCTATAGATAAACTGCAGGTGCTTCTGCTCTGGTAAACTCGGGAAAATGCAATAACTTGTGAATTCTTTGGCTTAGACGATCTCTTTGACTTGTGTGAGTTGCTGTAGCTTGGTTTACACCTCTTTTAGTCCTTTTTGCTTCTTTTTTGATGAATTTCCCTAAAAAGACTCTAAAACTACAAATACAAGAAAAACTACATATAAGACATAAAACCATGATAAAATGCTTATCAAACATATAGAAATCCGTAGTAAAATAGGTAAAATATTGGTTATATCAACTCTCACATACTTAGGATTTTGCTTGTCCTCAAAATCCAACTCCATTAGAAATCTAACTAAAAGTTATTTCTCGTCACTTATTTTCATCCTATTCTGGGTTGATTTGAACCTTATTCTATAGATAAACTGCAGGTGCTTCTGCTCTGTTAAACTAGGGAAAATGCAATAACTTGTGAATTCTTTGGCTTAGACGATCTCTTTGACTTGTGTGAGTTGTTGTTGCTTGGTTTACACCTCTTTTAGTCCTTTTTGCTTCATTTTTGATGAATTTCCCTATAAAAGACTCTAAAACTACAAATACAAGAAAAACTACCTATAAGACATAAAACCATGATAAAATGCTTATCAAACATATAGAAATCCGTAGTAAAATAGGTAAAATATTGGTTATATCAACTCTCACATACCTAGGCTTTTGCTTGTCCTCAAGGAAAACAAAATCCAAGAACAGAAAAGAGGTTTGAAAATACTAAAACTTACATAACCTAATGAACATAGCCTCAAGATCATAATCTGTAATCCACATGTAACATTATTGATTCACGGGCATTCTCATCATAATCCATTCATGATCTTCACAGGCATGGTCCGTACTCTAAATCCCAACCCTGCAAAAACAAAACTGCACTTTCATTCGACTCTTTAACATTCATTAAGTTTAGGTGAAATTTCTCATCAAAGGGAATCATTCAGGGTAGACGGCACTAAGAGTTTAAAAAGGCTAATTTAAGTGGTAAGGCTATAAGTGTTTAGGGTTACCAGACACTCAGGAGGATGCGAGACATTATACAAAATCGCAAGAGACAACATATATGTTGATGCCCACATGTTCTAACCACTTTTGATGCCTTTCCCCAGACTTAGATCTCTCACCGGGAATCACTGTAAATCACACCAATGCTCTGAACTACTCCACGCCATTCTTTAGGATTTTTTTTTTGGCTTTAGACTCTTTTATAGTCACGTTTTCTTTTCCCTTTTATTATATATATATATATTTTTTTTTTTTCTTTTTTTCTTTTTTGATATGGGGAAAAACGGACTTTAGTATATGAGTCATATGGGGCACGAAATTTTACCATTATATGTCGATCCCTTTGTTGTCCTAAATGGATAAGCCAAGCTCTAAAATTCCATTCTTTGTAGTCTACCAAATTTTCCGATCGCCGCATCTCTAGTGGTCAGAAACTACGTCGATCCTCTTTATCTCCGACGTTTTTGCACATATCTACATTTATGAAGTAAAAAAAAAAAGTGCATGAGGTCTGAAAAAGAGGTTAAGGGTATAGGTAGAGAACCAACTAAAGATGAGCTGGCCATTCAGGACAACAAAGAGTTGTAAAAAGGAAAAAAAATGTCTTGAATGTGTGATTCGTTTCCCTGATCCAACTCCTTTAATGAGAAACAATTAAAATCAGATTAGTAGTCAAATAAATAGAGTCAAAATAAGATTAGTTAAAAATAATGCAAGATGAGATTTTCTGGGGGGGGGGGGTGGGAGTCCAGTTATGAAGGTTTCTGAATCGTCTGTCCTTAACAAACCCTGCGACAATGGTCACTGAATCATAAAATCAAAGCATACATTCCCAGAAAATGTCATAGTTCCCTGCATAATATTTTGACTCAATAAAAACTCAAATAAAATCACTAAAATGACTCAAGACATAAGAAAATAGAAAAAGACATTAGTACACCAAAATCCCCCCAGACTTACTTCACACCGTCCCAGACTAAAAGCAGCCAACTTGTGGGAGATAGGGACTCAATAAAAATAAAAAAATAAAAACGAAAATAAAGTAGTGATCCGGATATATAGAAGTGGATACACCGGGCTCAGAATATAGGAGAATCTAACTCTAGTCAATACGGAATAACTGCTGGAATCTCGTCGCCGTCTAAATTGCTGTGGAGAATCTCTGTCTCTCCTGAATCAGCTGTGTGTACAAGGCTCTACTGTCCATTGTGAGCGTGTGTATGCTCCTCATAATCACGTGAGTAGTGGTGGCTAAGAGCATCATCATGTGTGTCCTCATCCTGAGCAAAACCTGAGATAAGCGAAAGACTGCCCAAACCGGGTCTCGTCTCAGCTGTGCTCCGTGAGAACTTCCTAAAGAAGTGAGGTACGGATCTCCTAACCGCTTTAACAAGCGTGGAGATTAGCTTGCCTTGATTATGGACCCTAGCTTCAAGAGTTAATCTCTTCTCTCTCTCCTACCCAAAACTAGCTCTGATCCACACATCTGTCTCGGTGTGTAAAGGAGTTGTAGTGGGCGGAACTAGGGATGGGGTAAAAGAGGATGAAGGCTGTGAAACGGAGGCTCTTTGTGCTTCTCTAAATCTCTCCTTCCGTGCCAAAAGAGCTCTGGACTGATAGTAGAGTGAAACGCCCACACGAGGACAACCTGGTGTACGTAAAAACCAAGTATGCCGATGAGGGTCAAAGTAAGGGTTACCGTCACTCAAGACTGGAAGTTCCTCATGAGGAAGAAAAATGCATTGGCTCTCTTCCGCTTATGGTGGAGTGAAAAGATACTCAGAGCTTGTAGAATCCTCATACCATCCGCATAGAAAATGTTTCCTTTGAGGAGCATGGAGATCGAGCTTATTTTCTTCCATCAAAGGTATTTCAAGACTGAAATTAAACCCACAAGCTAGCAATATGGCTGTGATACTTCCTCCAAACTCACTAGAAGCATTTTTCGCCGTCTTCTCTTTGGCCGCATCATGTTTAACTTCAACCATACGCCTTGCTAGAAGTGATCTGATGTTCACCTTCTCAGGAGAATTCACAAAGGGGCCAATAAGCATTAAAAACTCATCTCTCTTGACAGTACTATGCTCATTCCTACTGAAAATCAATTGAGCAAGTAGGCGGTGCATGTATCGAATCGCCGGATGAGTAATTTTCGCCTCTTTAGAAGTGCCAGGTGTAATCCTTTCATTTGCAAACCCCAACCAAGTGTCATAATGAGTCTCACTATAGCTAAAAGCAATCATATCATGACACTCAAATCCTAAGATATCGCACAACCCCTCAATGCTCAAAGCGTGAGACTTTCCATCATGGAATGCTAAGGTTCCATCAACCTTAGCTTTCACGGCTTTGGTCTTCGGGTAAGTGAAGGTTACCATGGCTAGGAACTCACGTGTAATGGTTGCATAATTGGGGTGAGAAAGCTCAACAAAGTTCTTAAGACCCAAATCTTCAAGGTACCATTCTACATCTCTTCGTAAACCGAGTAAATCGAGCGTCTCGTAGTCAATGCTTAGAGTTGTAATCATTGCAAACTGTTCTAGGCCAGATTTGTAGTCAATACCCTCTTTCCTCTCTGATCCAACTTGCTTCATAACAACACTTGGAGCGTCGGTTACAACTAGTGTCAAATTTGGCTTCGGTTTCCTCGACTTCTTCTTCTTAGGGGCTGATTTTTGTGGAATGGTTTGGGTGACTTCCACAAATATCATTGGCTCTGGAATAACATCATCGTCTTCATCTCTAAGTTGGTAACCATGTTCTTCCTCATCATCTCTAACAATTTCCTTTCCATGCCGCTTTGACGAGCTTTTCGATGATTTCTTCGAACGTGAAGGGCGTGGGGCTTGTGCCTCTTGATCGTGGATGACCAGAGGTGTATCCTTTGGTTTAGGCTTCCTCTTGGAACTTCATTTTACCAAGCACACCCTCCATTGAAGATCCTACAAAAGAAAACACTTGAAAAGCATGTTATTGCCTTGAAAATCAAAAATTCCCAAACATTTAGGTCTAATGAGAATTTTAATCACTCAAGAGCATATCAAGACATTATAAATATGTAATAATAATAAAGGAAAAATGGCTAAAACATGCCCGAACTTATAGCAAGTGTGCTAAATGTAGCCTGAAAACTTTAAGCGTGCTTAAAACTATGTGGACTCATACATTTTTTCAAATCATAATGACTTAGAATTTTTTTCAAAATTTTGCAAATTAACCTCTAATGTGTCAAAAACCATACAGACCTATATGATAAACTCATATCAGTGAATGCATTAACATCATTTAAAACACCCAAATTCGTTTTTCATTAAGAACCCAAAAATTGGATTTTTAAAAATTTGATAAAGGTGTTAAACATGTAATAAATCCACTAATAATGCTAATTCCATGTCTAAACAAGTTTTTCTAATTAGATTCTCCAACAACTTAGTGACTTTAAGTGAAATCTATGAGAATCTAAAAATTGCATAAACTTGAAAAGTGACAAATATAGGGTTTAGAGAAAATATACCTTTGATTTTAGTGAATAATGAGATTAGAAATTGAAATCCTTGTGAAAAACTAAAAAAATCTTAGTGATTTCAGGAAAAACCCCAAATTTTAGGATTGGGTGTTCTTGAGATCAAGAACACTTTTGAGAGAGAAAGAGATGAAGTTGTGTCTTTTTTACACAAAAAAGATTGATAAAAGCTTTAAAAATCAGATTTTTAGGTATTTTGGTTTAAATTCGGGTTAAATCGGTTTGTAATGGTTTAAAATTAAAAATTTAACCAAAAAACTTACTTGGTTCGGCATTGGGTCGACACCGGTCGGGTGGTATGTCCGGAACCGTGACCGGTCCGTGGGTCGATACGTGGGACGGCAGGCGGATCGATCTGGGTCGATGGTGGGATGGGATGCTTGTCGAGCTGGTATCGGACGAACACGCAGATCGGTACGCGTGTCCACTACTGGGGCATGGGACGTGGGATGTGAACGTGGGACGGTAACACTCGTGTACCGGTCACGATCCACGACCGGTACCCGTGACCGGTACTCGACATGGGTCGAGCACTATTTTTTTTTGATGAATTTTTAAAATCATGAAAAATAAAAATAAAATAGATTAGTACTAAATAAACTTAGAAAAACTAAAATTGAATTTTTAAAAACTATATAAAGTATGAATAAAATAAAATTGTGGGTTGCCTCTCACAAAGCGCTTGTTTATAGTCAATTAGCTCGACTTCTTTGTCCGTTTAGATTTCCGGCAGATCCACTAAAGGAATTATGGTTCCTTTAGACTCATTAGCCTATGGACTTTCAATGTCTTGGATATCTTCAAGTGTATCTCCAATGTTAATATGATCCTTGGTGAAAGATCAAGTCCCTTGAACGCTCTTCGAGTGAAGAACACGATGAAAGAAGTGTATCCACGGCTGGGTTTTGATGGGATTGGGATCGAAAGAAACTTTCAAGAGTTGCGGATGTCTCTTGAACTTTCAGACTTGCTTTTGTTTGGATATGACGCACCAGAACAATCACAAGATGAGAAGGATATTACACACCAACTCAAGATCAAACGAATTTTAAGAGTTTTGTTTAAGAAAAAAGGTTTGATGTTTTATTAGAATGAAGATCAGAGAGTACAAATAGGAAAGAGAATTTTCGGAATTAAGAGCGAAGACTCTCTGCATGACAAGCATTAAATCTAGACTAATAAATGAAGAAGACTGAAATTTAAGAGTCTGAAAAAAACAGTTGTAAGCTGATCTTCTTGGGCTTACATCTGTGGGTTTTGGATCAGTATTGGGGCAATGGTCTAAGGTGTGTGGGCTTGCCTCATTAAAAACCTTAGGCCGGAAAACCCAATGGGAAAAACAGGCCATAAGGAAAAGAGTGCAAGTACACACCCTCCCAATACTGATTTTTCAAGCTGCTTGAATCAAAACCAGAGTGGTTTGATAAGCACTATGCTCAAGATTGCACTCAAGCTTTTGTAGAAGTATTCCCACAGCTTGCTTAAGACGTTTAGTCCTTTACCTTGTCATTGGACCGAGAGAAACATGTAATGGATCCTTTGCTTCATCTAGTACAAGCTGCTCCTGCTGCTCCTTGTCTCCATGCTCCTTATGTTCCACGCTCTCCTCTGGTTCAAGCTGCTGGTCCATTATCACATCATCCCCTCCCTCTTGAGAAAGATTTGACCTCAAATCTGCTTCATCTGAAACAAAAGGTACAAGATCAGCAACATTAAAACTATTACTCACACTATACTTACCTTGCAAATCCAATTGATAAGCATTGTTGTTGATCTTCTTGATGATTTTAAATGGTCCATCCATTCTCGGCATCAGTTTGGATTTCCTTTCATTCAGAAATCTTTCTTTTCTTAGGTGGATCCACACCAAGTCTCCTTCTTCAAAAACTACCTCCTTACGGTTCTTATTAGCTTGTCTAGCATACTTCTCGGTTTTTTCTTCAATATTCACCCTTGCCTTCTCATGGACCTGTTTCACCAATTCTGCCTTTTTTTTTCCATCCATGCTAGCTCTTTCACTCACAGGTAAAGGCATTAAATCCAAAGGAGAGATGGGATTGAACCCATAAACAATTTGGAAAGGCGAAAACTTAGAGGCAAAATGAACAGAATGATTATATGCAAATTCAACATGAGGCAAACAATCTTCCCAAGTTTTAAGGTTCTTTTTAATCAAAGCTCTTAGAAGTGTAGACAAGGTCCTATTTGCTACTTCGGTTTGCCCATCAGTTTGCGGGTGACAAGTAGTAAAAAACAGTAACTTAGTACCTAGTTTAGACCATAATGTTTTCCAAAAGTAACTAAGAAACTTAGTATCACGATCAGAGACTATAGACTTAGGCATACCATGTAACCGCACAATTTCTCTAAAGAATAAGCTATCAACATTCATGGCATCATCAGTTTTATGGCAAGGAATAAAATGTGCCATTTTAGAAAACCTATCCACAACCACAAATATAGAATCCTTACCAGTTCTAGTCCTAGGCATACCAACAACAAAATCCATAGAAATGTCATGCCATGGATGCAAAGGAATAGGTAAAGGAGTATACAAACCGTGAGGTTGTGATTTTGCCTTAGCCATTTTACACGTTGTGCATCTTTCACAACATTTCTCCACGTCCCTTTTCATGTTTGGCCAATGAAAATGGTCTTGCATCACCTTTAGAGTCTTAGCAACTCCGAAATGTCCCATTAGGCCACCTTCGTGTGCTTCCTTAACAAAAAGATCTCTCAAAGAGGAATTAGGAACACACAGCCGATTATCATAAAATAGGAAGCCTTCGTGACGATAATATTTACCAAAAGCAAATTTCTCACAAGAAGAGAAGATCTTACCAAAATCAGAATCATTGGCATATTGAGATTTAATTTGTTCAAAACCAAGCAATTTAACTTCAAGAGATGTAAGTAGAGCATACCTCCTTGATAATGAGTCGGCTACAACATTATCCTTACTTTTTTGTATTTGATCACGTATGGGAATGTTTCAATGAATTCTACCCACCTTGCGTGTCTCTTGTTAAGTTTTTGTTGTCCCTTTAGATGTTTCAATGACTCATGATCAGTGTGGATGACAAACTCCTTTGGCCACAAGTAATGTCGCCAAGTTTGTAATGCTCTAACCAAAGCATACAATTCCTTGTCATACGTGGGGTAATTCAGAGTGGCTCCTCCAAGCTTTTCACTGAAATAAGCTATTGGCTTCTTATCCTGCATAAGAACAACACCAATTCCTACACCAGAGGCATCACACTCTATTTCAAACGTTTTAATAAAATCAGGAAGAGATAAAACAGGAGCATTAGTAAGCTTCTCTTTTAAAATCTGAAATGCATCTTCCTGAGCGTGTTCCCACTTAAAGCCCACATCCTTCTTGATAACTTCAGTAAGTGGTGCTGCTAGGGTTCTGAAGTCCCTAACAAACCTCCTATAAAATCCAGCAAGGCCGTGAAAGCTCCTGACCTCGCTAACAGATTTAGGACTCGGCCACTCCTTAATTGCTTTGATTTTTTCTTCATCAACCTTAACTCCACCTGCACTCACAACAAATCCTAAAAATACAAGGTTATCTGTTCCAAAGGTGCATTTTTGACGATTAGCATAGAGTTTTTCTTTCGTAAGAACTTCTAAAACCAATTTCAGATGCTTAACATGCTCTTCTAGGCTTTTGATATATACAAGGATGTCATCAAAGTAAACAACAACAAAAACACCTATATAAGATCTAAGAACATGGTTCATCAATCTCATAAATGTACTAGGTGCATTTGTTAGCCCAAATGGCATCACTAACCATTCATATAGTTCTGGTTTGGTTTTAAAAGCAGTTTTCCATTCATCACCCTCTTTCATCCTAATCTGATGATAGCCACTTTTTAAATCTACCTTAGAAAATATGCTAGAACCATGCAATTCATCAAGCATATCATCTAATCTAGGAATAGGGTGTCGATACTTCACCGTAATATTGTTGATTGCTCTACAATCAACACACATACGCCAACTGCCATCTTTCTTTGGCACAAGTAGCACGGGGACAGCACACGGGCTCATACTCTCTCGGATATGACCCTTCTCCATTAGCTCAGTTACTTGCTTCTCAAGTTCTTTAGTTTCAACAGGATTGGTTCGGTTTGCTGGTTTGTTTGGCAACGAAGCTCCTGGCATGAAGTCTATTTGATGCTCAATGCCTCTAATAGGTGGCAAACCTTCTGGATTTTCCTCGGGAAAAACATCTTGATAATCCTGCAAAAGAAGCTTAATTCTACTCGGCAATACCGGTTTTAAGGCTGTTAGATTCAATAAATTTTCTTTGAAAACAAACAAGAGATTAGGCTTAGTACTTCCCTTTGGTTTGCTCTCGGGAGTCTTGGATTGAACAGTTTGAGTCTCTTTCTTTTTCATGCTAAGCTGATCTAAGTAGACTTCATGTGGTGCCATTGGTGCCAGAACTGTTTTTCTCCCTTTAAACTCAAAACTATGCCTGTTTGTGAACCCATCATGTGTCACCCTTCGATCAGATTGCCAAGGCCTTCCTAACAAGATGTGACTAGCTTCCATGGGCAGAATATCACACAACACCTCATCTTCATATTTCCCAATGGCTAATGGCACTCTAACTTGCTTTTTCACAGCCATTTCTCCCCTCTCATTTAGCCATTGCAATTTATAAGGTTTAGGATGCTGAATTTTCTCTAAACCAAGCTTTCGGACCATAGACTCACTTGCAACATTGGTGCAGCTTCCTCCATCTATAATCAGACTACACACTTTGTTTTTAACCGAACACCTTGAGTGAAACAAATTCTCCCTTTGTTCGTGCTCATCAGCCTTGAACATCACACTTAAAGCTCTCATAGCTACAAGCAATTCTCCTTTAGGTGCTTCCTCAATATCAGAATATGTTTGTGCTTCTGGTTTCTCTTCCTCAGACTCAATCTCTCCATCATCTCTAAGTATCATAATTCTTTTGTTGGAGCACTCACTTGCATAATGCCCAAGTCCCTGGCATTTGAAACACTTGAGATCCCTAGCTCTTGTAATCACCTTTGCTTTCCCTTTAGGATCTGTTTCTTCAACATTAGGCTTCACATACGTTTTGTACTCTTTCTGCAAACCAGATTTCTCTTCTCTTTGGTAACTAGGCTTATTCGAACCACAACCAGACTTATAGCTCCTTCTCTTAAGTTGTTTCTCAAATATGACTGCCTTGTGATACAACTCCTCTAGTTCCACGTAGTGTGTCACCTCTAATCTGTCAATAATATCTCTACTAAGACCTCCCATGAATCTGGACATTGTTGCCTCACTATCCTCTTGAATATCAGCCCTTAGCATCAACGTCTCCATCTCTTTGTAATACTCCTCAACTGATCTGCCTCCTTGAACTAAATTCCTCAACCTTTGATGTAGTTCACGGTGGTAGTGACTTGGCACAAATCGTTTCCTCATGATAGTCTTCAGTTGAGTCCAAGTATCAATGGGATAATCTCCAATACGCCTTCGAGTAGTAACCAACTGATCCCACCAGCTTAAGGGATAGTCATAGAACTCAGTTGCTGCCACCTTTACTTTATTCTCTTCTGTATACTCTTGGCAAACAAACACAAGCTCAATCTTCTTCTCCCATTCCAAGTAATCATCTGGATTATTAGTACCATGGAACGGAGGAATGCGCAATTTAAGGCCGGTTAAATTATCTCGAGGAGGGTTTCTATCTTCACGGTCACGTCTCGGTCTCCTATGACTACCACGAGAAGAAGAATGGCTGTAGTAATTGAGGGCAGCCTCTTGATCAGAAGGATTCCTGGGATTTCTTCTAGGAACTCCTTTGTTTGTCTCTGAATCTGAGATTTGTCTATACGCCTCAAACCGCTCATCCATCATCTTTGTCATTTTGGCCATGATCGCTTCGATGAGAAGTTTGGTTTGTGGGTTGCTTGTTTCGGCTTCCTCTTGAACTGACATGATTCTGGAAATAAAACACGAAAGCAGTATCAAACTCCTTTTATATGATGCAAAACAGACTCAATTAAACCTAATTCACCCGTTTATAATGATTAGAAGACGAACAGTTGCACAAATTTTTTTTTTTTTTTTAAACGTAACAGAACTGATTCCTAGAGTTCTAATCGTTTGGACTTAGAGAAAACGAAACCAAATTCTCTAGATCTCCTACTCAAATTTGTTTTGAAATGATCTGGTCAATTCTCACGATGATCAGAAACAAATTGATGTAAAAATCATAAAACTAAAATGGAAACACACAACCTGACATGAAGTTGCTCTGATATCACATAATATGATCCTTGGTGAAAGATCAAGTCCCTTGAATGCTCTTCGAGTGGATTGTGTGCGATGGAATTCGGATCTGTGAAGAACACGATGAAAGAAGTGTATCCACGGCTGGGTTTTGATGGGATTGGGATCGAAAGAAACTTTCAAGAGTTGCGAATGTCTCTTGAACTTTTAGACTTGCTTTTGTTTGGATATGATGCACCAGAACAATCACAAGATGAGAAGGATATTACACACCAACTCAAGCTCAAATGAATTTTAAGATTTTTGTTTAAGAAAAAAGGTTTGATGTTTTATTAGAATGAAGATCAGAGAGTACAAATAGGGAAGAGAATTTTCGGAATTAAGAGAGAAGATTCTCTGCATGACAAGCATTAAATCTAGACTAATAAATGAAGAAGACTGAAAATTAAGCGTCTGAAAAAAACAGTTGTAAGCTGATCTTCTTGGGCTTACATCCGTGGGTTTTGGATCAGTATTGGGGCAATGGTCTAAGATGTGTGGGCTTGCCTCATTAAAAACCTTAGGCCATAAAACCCAATGGGAAAAACAGGCCATAAGGAAAAGAGTGCAAGTACACACCCTCCCAATACTGATTTCTCAAGCTGCTTGAATCAAAACCAGAGTGGTTTGATAAGCACTATGCTCAAGATTGTCCTCAAGCTGTTGTAGAAGTATTCCCACAGCTTTCTTAAGATGTTTAGTCCTTGACCTTGTCATTGGACCGAGAGAAACATGTAATGGATCCTTTGCTTCATCTGGTACAAGCTGCTCCTGCTGCTCCTTGTCTCCATGCTCCTTATGTTCCACGCTCTCCTCTGGTTCAAGCTGCTGGTCCATTATCACATCAAATGTCATACTTGATAACCAATGCCTTCGGAAAAAGTTTCAAAGTGTTCTCAAGCTTCTTCTCAATAGTTTCCTTGTCGTTTGCCTCAGATTCTTTTGGAACCATGATTCTGATATTTGCAAACGAACTAGGCACGTTCTTAGGCTTCTTCTTGGCTTCACTTTCATCCTTAGTATCTACTTTAGGTTCCAAAATCGAATTGATATCTTTATATACATCCTTATGCTTCATCTTTGACGGTTTTGCAACTATTATCGAATTAGCTTTGGGATTTTCTTCTTTCTCGTTTTGGACTCCTTTCTTGGCATCTCCAGGGTCTAAACCATTCATATCCTTTATGGGAGTGTAAATCTACACCAATTGAATTTGTCAAGATTTTTAGGGATCTGAAACTTCTGAGTAAAAACCACGAACACGAAGATCCAAAGATGGTTTTTTATTAAGCTGTTAAAAAGCTGTTTGGAGAAAGGATACAAGTCTTTGCTAGGTAAAATTGCGGATCCCCTTTTCTGAGGATGTACATGAGTATATATACAAGCCAGAGTTGGCCAAACCTATTTCTAAGGGATAAGGAAGATTTCCTGTTTCTTCGGGTGTTTTCCTTTCTTAAGTCGGCTTGGCCCGCTGGGCTTCTTGTCCAGGTTTGATCCACTTCTGTTTGTGGGCTTGTTGTGAATTCCTTGTTGTCTTGGGCCTGGCTGCTTGGTTTTGTCGAAAACATCACCTTCGGCTCGAACGACATCAGGCATCACGGCTCGGGTGGCATCATTTAGTGGTTCGGGTGACATCGCTCCACGGCTCGGGTGGCATCATTTCGTGGTTCGGGTGGCATCATTTCGTGGTTCGGGTGGCATCGCTCCACGGCTCGGGTGGCGTCGCTCCACGGCTCAGGTGGCATCGCTTCATGGCTCGGGTGGCGTTGCTTCACGGCTCGGGGTACACAACCCAATCTGCTTTGTCACGGATCGGGGTCCATGACCCATTTTTCTACACCGCGGGTCGTGTAACCCGATCCCTTTTGCTTTGTCATGGATCGGGGTATACGACCCAATCTTCTTCATCGCGGGTCGTGGCACCCGATCCATTTTGCCGTACCGCAGGTCGTGACACCCGATCCCTTTTGTTTTGTCACGGATCGGGGTACATGACCCATTTTGCTGCACCGCGGGTCGTGGCACCCGATCCCTTTTGCTTTGTCATGGATCGGGGTAGAAGACCCAATCTGCTTCACCGTGGGTCATGGCACCCGATCCATTTTGCTTTGTTACGGATCGGGGACGTGCGGGCTGAAATTGATACATCTCCATGATAATTGATGTAACTTTCTGTTCGTTGATCCAAATGACTTCAAACTTCTTCTGGATAAAAGATAACTGAATTATCTATCTTGTGACCAAATTTCGTCTAGGGTTGCCTTATGCTCGGGTGACACTGAGCCCTTTTTGGATCGGGGACGCACGGGCCGAAATTGATACATCTCCATGATAATTGGTGTAACTTTCTGATCGTTGATCCAAATGGTGGTGATGCTGAGGTGAAAGTAGTCGCTGCTGAGGTCAACATGCCTAGCTGAAATTGGCATTTATGAAGTGTCGAACCGTTTCTTTGATCATTTTGCCGAGTTGTATCTTCGATGAAATTGCCGAGCTGTGTCTTCGATTAAATTGCCGAGCTATTTTGTCGTAAGAGTACTTGACGAGGCGTTTAGGCCGGGGAAAACATGATGAGCCGTTTTGCCGAGGAAAATGTGACGAGGCATTTTGCCAAGGAAAACATGACGTGTCGAGATTATCATGAGAATACGATGCACCAAAACTATTTTGTTGCTTTGTGAGACTTTTTCAAGGGCCAAGTTCCAACGGGCACCTCTGCGGAGAGTGGCTAAGTTCCAGTGTGCTATGAAGCGATGTCTACTGGGTTTTAAGAAGTTAAAGACTAGCATGCTAAGGAGCGAGTGATTGCTGGGTTTTGGTTATTGCCTTCGGTTTTAGGGTATACGGTGTACCATCGACTTACATGGCCATTTCGATAAAACATGTTTAAGTATCTCATACTAAACGACATACATTCATTACTATGTTTTTGAGATGTTAAAGTCTAGCGTGTGATATCTTGGTTTAGACGAAACATGTTTATGTATGTCACGCTAATGATATACGTTTAGTGTTATGTTTCTAAGATGTTGCGACCAGCGATCAGTTGCTGGGTTTAGACGAAACATATTTAGGTATCTCACGCTAACGATATACGTTTAGCGCAATGTTTTCAAGATGTTGCGACCAGCAATCAGTTGTTGGGTTTTAGATGAATATTTCGGCTTACAGATACGTTACCATAAACATATCTGCTCCGATAATGAACATATGTTTACATAGTTTATTTTGAACATTTCGGTTTACAGATATGTTACCATAAACATATCCGCTCTGACAATGGACATATGATTGTATAGTTTAGGATGAACATTTCGGTTTACAGATACGTTACCGTAAACATATCCGCTCCGACAATGAACAAATATTTGTATAGCGCGCTTTTAATCCTGAGAAGGATGTAATGTCCCGTTGCTGTGGCCAACAACAATGAGGTGATATGAAATGTATGTTTAGTTGAGACTGGTAATCCATAGAGGATGTGAGTGGGATGCCTATTTTGTTAAGGCTGTAGTAATCTGCAAAAGATGTGATTTGAAGATCTTATCTTCGAAAAGTTTGCTTTAATTAGACATAGAGTCTATTATAAAGTTTGCTTTAATTAGGCTGGTCTTCTTCGTCTTCTCGTTCGAGATCTTTGAGACTGATAGTGTCACCGAGCTCTCCCGCCATTAGTTTCGCCGTGAGTTTTTCGCCCAGACTCTGACAATTCCCGGTTGAGTGCCCGTAGTAATGATTGTATTCGTAGTAGGCCTTTTTGTAATAAGAACTGTCGTTTTTGGTCAACGTGCTCCATGAACTTCTTCCACGGCCTCGACCTCTTCCTCGACCGAATCCAGGGGCTTCAATTTGATAGTTATGAGCTCCTCAAAAGCCTTCCTCGTGCTGGACGTAGCCGAAACTTTGGTTGTTCTCTTATTGTTTGAAGAATTTGAAGCCTGGGGAGGATGGCTTAGTGGTCTTGCCTTTCCATACTTCGCGAGCCAAAATTGATACATCTCCACGATAATTGGTGTAACTTTCTGAACGTTGATCCAAATGACTTCAAACTTCTTTTGAATGAAAGCTACTCAATCATCTATCCTGTGAGCAAATTTTGGCTCGGGTTTCCTTCTGCTCGGGTGACACCGAGCCCTTTTTGGATCGGGGACGCACGAGCCGAGATTGATACCTCTCCACGATAAGTGGTGTAACTTTCTGTTCGTTGATCCAAATGACTTCAAACTTCTTTTGGATGAAAGATAACTCAATTATCTATCTTGTAACCAAATTTTGGCTCGGGTTGCCTTCTGTTCGGGTGACACCGAGCCCGTTTTGGATTGGGGACGCGCGGACCAAAATTGATATATCTCCACGATAATTGGTGTAACTTTCTCATCGTTGATCCAAATGACTTCAAACTTCTTTTGGATGAAAGCAAACTCAATCATCTATCTTCTGACCAAATTTTGGCTCGGGTTACCTCTGCTTGGGTTACACCGATCCCCTTCTTCTACGGCTCGGGTACGATGAGCACATATTGATATGTCTTCTGTAAATCGGGTGTATCTTGCCAACCTCAGCTCTAAATGATATGATTCCAACTCCATTGGAAAGCTCACTCAAATATCTTATTTTTCATCACTGAACTGATCTCTTTAGTATGTTGCCGAACCGATCCGAGCTCTTTAGCTCAACGCATCGGTTTTCCAAATCCTTTATGGGTTTGTTCTATCAAGGCTTCTTGGGCTCGGTTCATGATAAGTTGAGCTTGTCATGGTCGTCCATTTTCTATACTTAGTTAAATTTCTGTTGATCATAGTGGGGTGAAAACCGACCCCAACATCCTTGACTTCAATCATTCTAGGCACACTCTCAACATTCATAGTGGGATAGAAAAGATACTTGTCGATATTGGTGAAAGAGATCCTTCGGTTTGGAAAATCAACAATAGCTCCAGCGGTTGCTAGGAATTGCAATCTAAATATCAATAGATTCAAATTTCCGGTCTTCATTACCAAGACTTGAAAATCAGTAGGAACAACTCCATCTCCTACCTTAACCATCACGTTTTCTAGCATTCCATAGGGTGTAGAAGATGATAGATTCGCATACTCTATGTAGACTTTGGATGGTTGAAAGTTAGAGAACCCAAGCTCCTTTGCCATCGCCAACGCAATGACATTAACATTAACTCCAATATCACATAGGCAATCATAGACTTCAAATCCATTGATAGAGAATGGAACAACAAACTTTCCCGGATTATCGACTTTCTCTAGTGGCTTCCTCTTAAGCCTTCTCTTGTAAAATCTCTTTGATTCCTCTGGGAGACATTCTTCTTCTGGTTTTTTTGGCTAAGATAACCACCTCTTGGGATGGTTTAGAGACAGCCATGAGTTCATCCTCCTTAGTAGAAGCAACATTGCAAAACTTCTTAGCTTTCTCTTCGGCTTGTTTCCTAACGGCTTCCGAGGTTTGAGCGATTTGCACATCCAACTTAGAGACATGAGTAGTAATGGATTCGTACATTGTTTGTGGCGTTCAATGAAAGCTGGTACTTGTAATCGATACCATTGTAGAAGCTGTTCCAGAGATTTCCTTCAGAGAAACCATGATTAGAACAGTCCCTAGTGATGCGGACATCCAAACCACACCAAATCGAGAGCATACCAAACCAGCCGCTGCACGTACCAAACCGGTCAATACGGAGCATTTTGGAGAATCCGGTCAAGCACAAGGCCTAGGGTTGATTATTCATCAGTAAATCAACCCTAAGAAGACTAATGGTTCAGGTGGAATCATTTACCAGCCACCCGATTCGAAGATGGTACGAGAGGACTCACCTGAGTCGTACCAAACTCAACTTCACCGAACCAAAGGAGACTTTGCTCGACCTATATTTGAGATTCACCAACAATATAGGTATATATGGAATAATGATCGATCCAGAACCCAATTGGAACGATCAGATTTGGAGATGGTTCAAAACCTCCACCTGGAGCCTTAACCGAGCTATGGAAGCTGTCCCTAGGATAATTGGCTCGATCCAATCACCTCATATTTGTTATTCACCAGCCAAAAAACTATTTTGAAGAGTTTTAACATGAGAAACTACCCCCGATTCGAGTTGGTTTAGGAGTTGCTCATTTGGCCTTACCCGCAGACATATGTGCACTCAATGGAGGACTTCGACCAGACCAGAAGGATTTAAGCCATGAAACCACTTGGTCTACATTCTTGATCCAACAGAGGCACACAGCGAATTGGAATCAGACAAAGATCCATTTTAGTTTAGAAGATATTCTATTTATAAACCAAAGGATCCTCGACTTGCCTTATTTGGAACCTTACGGGATTATGAGGCTTCAAACATATCAGTGGCACCCAGAAGACTTTGAGATGGTTATAGAAGCTTACCAAAACATTATTGGATGCTCCAACACGCATTGGATCAGATGGATCTAATTGTATCTTCAATTTAGCCAACAAGCGCCGTTTATGGAAAGTATGAAGATCGACCGGTTCAATCACTTGTAAACAAGAATATGGCGACCATGAGAGATTCTTAGACGTTTAAATGAGTCTACAAACATCTTACCATGCTCCAGCATACATCTTATGCCGAAGACACTCTCACCGAGGATGCTTTTAGGCAATGGGAACAAGACGCGTATGCTTGACTTGAGTATCATGTACCAGATGCTACTTGGGAAGAGATGAAGCAAATACTGCGTGAAGAGTTTGTGGAGGCTGCCGAAGCCAATCGACAAAGCAATATAAAGATTTATACAAATCCCGAGCCAAGAAGATGGATTCTAGCAACAAGGCCGAATCCAAAAGCAAAGCAAAAGAAAGCTTTCCTTCCCAAGCCAAGGAAATTGTTCCAAAGCACTTTAGAGGAGAAGACAAAGGCTACGAGACTATTTGCAGCTAAGGAAGTGAAACCAGATCCAAAACAACAAGTCATAGCTCAGACGCAAAGTACAAAACCACTACTTGAACCACACGGCAAACCAGATCAATGTAAGTCTTCTAAACCATCTAAGGTAGATGACACGATCTGTTATAGGTGTCACCAGAGAAGTCACTTTGCTAAAACATGTCCCTCTAGAAAAACAGAAACGACTTCACAAGTTGAATTGGAAAAAGAAGAGACTAGAGGCGTAGAAGAAAATGTTGAGTTGAACTTTGATATTTCCAATGCTAGTTTAATGCACTTGTCTTTTCCAAAGGATTTTGATGCAGATCTAGGCATGCGAAGGAAGGTAGCAGATCACAGAGAGGAGCCAGCCTTAGTCACGGATCAAAAGCAAATCCCAAAGATTGAGCTACCTAAATCCATTAGACCGTGCCACGCTAGGGTAAGTGCTCACTTAATCAATTTTGTTTCTAATGATCCACATGATGTGATAATGCACAAGCTGTGTTCAAAAGATCTTGAGAAAGGTTTAGGTACAATGGGGAAACAACCAGAACCACATTCACAAGCTTACACCCAAGGAGAGATCAATGGAGAAACCAAGAGTGAAATAAGAAATTTCACAAAGAAGTCTACCTTGCTGCCCGAGGGAATCAGCAACACAACTTTGAAAGGAGTCATTACTTCCTTGTTGATCAAAGAAGAGCCACCGGATGCCCAACATCAGCCATATCCGAGCTACAAGCGAACCATGACCCGAGGTAACTCTCCAAACCCTCAAATAATGTACAATACTAACTTGCTCTATCGATGTGCAGGTGATCAAGTTTCGAGGTCAAAACTTTCTCAAGGAGGAGGGTATGATGCGGACATCAAAACCACACCAAACCGAGAGCATACCAAATCAGCCGCTTCATGTACCAAACCGGTCAATACGGAGCATTTTGGAGAATCCGGTCAAGCACAAGGCCTAGGGTTGATTATTCATCAGAAAATCAACCCTAAGAAGACTAATAGATCAGGTGGAATCATTTACCAGCCACCCGATTCAAAGATGGTACGAGAGGACTCACCCGAATCGTACCAAACTCAACTTCACCGAACCAAAGGAGACTTTACTCGACCTATATTTGAGATTCACCGACAATATAGGTATATAAGGAATAATGATCGATCCAGAACCCAGTTGGAACGATCAGATTTGGAGATGGTACACAAACCTCCACCCGGAGCCTTAACCGAGCTATGGAAGCTGTCCCTAGGAGAATTGGCTCGATCCAATCACCTCATATTTGTTATTCACCAGCCAACCGACTATTTTGAAGAGTTTTATCATGAGAAACTACCCCCGGTTCGAGTTGGTTTAGGAGTTGCTCATTTGGCTTTACCCGCGGATATATGTTCACTCAATTGAGGACTTCGACCAGACCAGAAGGATTTAAGCCATGAAACCAATTTGTTTACATTCTTGATCCAACATAGGCACACAGAAAATTAGAATCAGACCAAGATCAATTTTGGTTTAGAAGATATTCAATTTCTAAACCAAAGGATCCTCGGCTTGCCTTATTCGGAACTTTACGGGATTATGAGGCTTCAAACATATCAGTGGCACCCAGGAGACTCTGAAATGCTTATAGAAGCTTACCAAAACAATATTGGATGCTCCAACACGCATTGGATCAGGCGGATCCAATTGTATCTTCAATTGAGCCAACCGGCGCCGTTTATGGAAAGTATGAAGACCTTCAATCACTTGCAAACAAGAATATGGCAACCAGGAGAGATTATTAGACGTTTAAATGAGTCTACAAACATCTTACCATGATCCAGCATACACAGGATCAGGCGGATCCTCTTGTTTGGCTACTTTCCTAATTTGGATGCGTTCCCACTTGGAGGAATAACTCACCAACGGCTCTATCATCAAGACTGCTGCATTTTGGACGTGATATATATTATTTAGCTTGTTCCAGAGCAGCTCACTTATCCCTTCAAACCGTCCAGATACAAACGCAACAACACATCTTCCTATTTTGGCCAATTTGCTCATAAATTGTCCAACGGCTCTTTGCCATTACTTGTGCACGATTTCTTTCCTAGTTTAGAGTTTGTGACCGTTTTACTGAGCATCTGTATTAGCTCAAGTATCCTTTCATTGTAATAGACGCTTGAATTTCGAAAGTAATAAACAGTTTGTTCGTTGTCCACAAAGTTTGAGTCTTTGTGTTGTTCTTATTTTATTAGAGTTTAAGTGAGCGATTCATTTCTATTCTCTTGAAGCCACGGATCTGTTTGTTTATCTGATTCAAACAACATTATTCGTTCACTGATTGAGCGAGTCAATCACCCCTTATCACGTTCCATCTTGACTTCATTCCACCTTCCGCGAGATTAAGCTTGGAATATCTTGATCATTGAGTGATCATAAGTGGGAGTGATTCTAATCTTACATCACCTAGTGTACTCCTTGAAACGTTCTAAGGCCTCATAAAAGGATTTGGTTGGTCCTTGCTTGAATCCTGAGATCTTGCTCTTGATAGAGTTCGATCTCTGCTTAGTGTATAACTGGTTCGAGAATACTCAATTGTATTCGTCCCATGTAGTAATGGACTGTGGGGGTAGAGACTTCATCCATCTAAGTGCTTTTTCACTTAAAGAAAACAAAAATAGCTTGCACTTGAAGTAGTCGGCAGGAACTCCATTAGAACGGGTTATACTGCAGATTTCTTCAAAAGTGTCGATATTATCAAGAGGATGCTCGGTAGACAAACCATGGAATTGGTTTTGTTTCACCATGGAAAAGATTTGAGGCTTAATCTCGAATTCATTCCTTTGAGGAGGAGGTGGATGTGAGTCCTGAATCTGGTATGATTTAGATCACACCAAAAAGATAAAGAATCAGAGATGAAAATGTAATCCGAATGAGATCGTACGATGAGAGATGACAATCGGAGATCAAGTGTAATCGGAATAAGATCCCACGATGAGAGATGACAATCGGAGATCAACCTAATCAGAATAAGATCCCACGATGAGAGATGACAATCGGAGATCAACGTGTAACCGGAATAAGATCCCACGATGAGAGATGACAATCGGAAATCAAAGGGTAATCGGAATAAGATACCACGATGAGAGATGAAAATTGGAGATCAACATAATTGGAATAAGATCTCACGATTAGAGATGACAATCGGAGATCAACGTATAATCGGAATAAGATCCCACGATGAGAGATGACAATCATAAATCAAAGTGTAATCGGAATAGAGAGTTGTTGGAATATAAATATAACGTAAAGTAAGATAAATCGTAAAGAAAAGAGTTATATTGCCTTTATCCTGCTCGAGAGTTTGGAATGTCCCATTTCTTTTTAGACTTATTTCGTACATATACTCTCTATAACGCGCCAATCACACTCCACATTTAACATCTTATTAACTCTCTTAACTCTCTATGATTCACATGTTACATTGTTCGAATTTTAGAGTCTAACTCTCCATCTTCCCAACTCTCCCAACTTGCGGATCTCTCTATCCCAAGGCCCATTCCCGATTACCCAATCCGTTTAGGGTCTTGTCTAACAAGAATAATCTTTACCCGATTTAGGTGACTTAACTTGGCTAGTTTTACGCGTTCGCGGGTTGGAACCGATACCACGATGTCACTTTGTCGCGTTTCTACGTTGTCGGGTTAGTTTTCCTTATCCGGAATCCGACGCCAATAGTTTTCTACGTTGTTGTGTTTCCACATTGCCGGGTTGGTTTTCCTTATCCAGAATCCGACGCCAACAGTTTTCCACGTTGCCACGTTTCCGGTTGGTTTTCTTATCTCGAATTTGATTTATCTCTACAAATAGGATTTCGTATTGGTACCAAATACGATGCCAACAGATTGCCCCCCAAGCTCTTCAAGCGTTAATTCTTTAGCTTGGAGGACTTAATTTTTCATCTCGTTTCTTTCTATCTTCCATCTCGCTTTTTCCTATCTTTCCATCTCCCTTTTTTTATCTTTCCATCTCGTTTTTTTTATCTTTCCATCTCGTTTTGTTTTCTATCTTTTCCTCTCGCCTTTTTCCATCTCGCTATCTTTCCATCTCGTCTTTCCTTTGGAGTTTGACTCTCTATCAAGAGAGCTATTTTATCTCGTTAACTCGCAAGTTATTAACCAATCAGAACACGAGTTGATAATGTTCCTAAACTTAGCCTTTCGAGACGTTGCCGTTAGCCGACTTTCCTCGCATTCGTACACAATTTTGAATTTATCACTTTACCCGAGTTGAACTTTCGAAAGGATCTTCACCGATTTGCCTTAGTAGAATTGGAGTTTCTTGCTTATTTCCGGATTGAGCATATTACCCGGGTTAAGCTCTCTGATTTGTCACTCCAACTTAATTGAATTATACTTGGACGTAATTAGTCTTAACCATACCCGACACAATATCCGGGTTAAGCATAAAAAGAGAGAAAAGAAGAGAGAGAAGAGAGCTACCTGATTTTTCGTAAATGTGGAGAAATGAGTTATGAGGAGTGAGACAAGGATTTGAGTTTATAAACGCATAAAGGCACGGCGCGTGACTCCACGTGACCTCGGAAACATGCAAAAATGTTTGGAGTTCCCAATAAAGTTATGACTGATAAGAAAAATACTCTGTCATCGAGCCAATATTATCGCCGAGCCAAAAACAAATCAAACTCAGCAAGATGGCTCGGCAGCATATCACAATGGTTCAGCAGCATAAAGATGGCTCGGTAGTCGGACAACCCAGACGGCACAGAAACGTCGGCTGCCGAGGCAATCCGGTGATAATGCCAAACTAAAGATGGCTCGATAACCCGACAGCCTGAAACGATATGACGAGCCATATCTGCTCGACCACATCCTCACCGTATCACTTCGGTAGAGACATCAGCCTCTCGACAAAATTCTGAGCCAAGAATGGCTCGGTAACACGGATAACGAAGTAGCTTGGCTCGGCAGCATGTCAAAAGAAGATGGCTTGGCAACATGGTAGCCTGAAGTGGCGTCACGAGCCTAAACAACTCGGTCATACAAGTGACAAGGTAGCTCGGCGACATGACATGCAGTGTTGGCTCGGTAACACAAGTGACGAGATGGCTCGGCAGCGTCTCCAAAAACGATGGCTCGGCGAGATGACACGCCAATGTTGGCTAGGTAACGGATGCCTCAGTAAGTATTCCCAAAGTGGTTCGGCAAACATAAGACAAGTCTCGAATGCCAATCTCAGAGATGACCAACTTTCACCTCGTCATCATCATCCCTAACTCTGACGAGCTGGGGGCTAACTGTTGGGGTCAATTTCCACCCCATCGAGATTGGCCACCGAAAATCATTAGGTGAAGATTTTGGGCATAACCGACTTCGGTGGTACGAGCCAGCATGCTGGCGAACCAGCAAACGGTGACGAGCCAACATGCTGGCGAACCAACAAACGGTGACGAGCCAACATGCTGGCTTACCAGCAAACGGTGATGATCAAACATGCTGGCGAACCAGAAAACGGTGACGAGCCAACATGCTGCGAACCAGCAAACGGTGACGAGCCAAGATGCTGGCAAACTAACAAATGGTGATGAGCTAACATGCTGGCGAACCAGCAAACGGTGACGAGCCAACATGTTGGCGAACCAACAAACGGTGACGAGTTAACATGTTGGCTAACCAACAAATGGTGACGAGCCAACATGTTGGCGAACCAACAAATGGTGATGAGCCAACATGCTGGCTCGGCATCGAGGAGAAGCGGTGATGATGAACCAAATCCCTGGCTCGGCGTCAAAGGCCGAGGTGACAAACCAAACCTTTGGCTCGGCATCAGGGAGAAGCGGTGACGAGCCAAATCCCTGGCTCGGCGTCAAAGGTGACAAACCAAACCTTTGGGTCGGCAACAGGGAGAAACGGTGATGAGCCAAACATCTTGGTGGCGCGCCAAGATAATGGTGACGAGCCAAACATCTTGGTGGCGCACTAAGATAGTAGCGACGAGCCAAATACTTGGTGGCGCAGCAAGATAATGGTGACGAGCCAAACATCTTGGTGGCATGCCAATATAACAGTGACGAGCCAAAACATCTTGGCAACGAGCCAAACATCTTGGCAACGAGCCAAAACGGCATGGTGGCGCGCCAAACAGAACAAGATAAACAGAAAGTTCCAGACAAGGATACAACGAGCCGGATCTCTGGTGATCCAGCGAAACAGCAAGCCCAACAAATTGTTGGGCCGAGACAACAACCATAAGAGGTCGGTGGGCCAAGTAAGCAAGTCAAAGTAAGAAGCCCACACCCGAGCCATCTTAGGAAAACGAGGGAAGAAAGGAAATCCCGAAAAATAACAGGAAGTTTTCCTTTATCATTTAGGAAGAGGTCTAGCCGACTTATTCTTGTATAAATAAATATGTACCCCTTTGAAAAAGGGATCCGCAACTTTTCCTAGCAAAACACTTGTTATTCTCTCTACAAACAGCTTTCTAAATAGTTTGAATAAAATACCATCTTTGGATCTCTGTTCTTGTGTTTCTTTTCATAGAAGTTTTTTCGAATCCCTAAATTTTCCTTACTGATGTCTTTCTCATCCTCACTAAAATGAGCACGGGTTGCCGCGATACGGAATGCGGTCATAAATACCTCCGGATCTGAGTTTCCCTCATAAGTTGGAAGTCTCAGTTTTCCCGTATCTCGAATTCGCGCGTTAGCAATTCTTGGAGAGAACGGGTTTCTCTCAATATCTTCGATGATGCAGACAATCTCCGGAACCGCACTGGACACTTTGTGAACTTTGGAAGTCACTGCCAGGAGTTCCGCATTATTTCTTTCGAGATCCCTACGTAAGGTCTCGAACTCCGATCCACCTTGTCCGACGGGAATTCCCCCGGATAAGGAATGTTGTCTCTCCGAAATCGGAGAATGGATGTTATTAGCTTGATCGCTTTCCGATTCAAGCCAAGTCGAGTTACGTTGATCAGCCTGATAACCTTGGGTGCTAAATTTTGTTCGGAATTTATTTCGAACTGAGTCGGAGTCGACGTAATAAAACCGATTGGATTCTGTTCGTTTGAACGAGGATCCAAGGTCCCAGCTGGATGCACATGGCTTTCAGCCAAAGCAGTCGCGTCGGCAGACGAAACGTCTACTCGGAGAGCTGGGTAGAATGGTGGATTCATGTCAGCCCGCAGAGCGCTAAGTGCGTTAACGTGTGATCCTAGCACAGTCTGCGCTGTGGCTAATAATGACAGTTGGGGAAGAGATTAACTCTTCATAAGAATCAAAGTGTGCGGCAAGAGCATCGCTGAAAGTCTTTTGCTGATCGGAAGCGGACTTCAGGTCGACCAACATAGTCTTGATCTCGGACATAATGTTAGCTTGATCAACTTGGTCTGACATCGTGAAAAAGTACGAGATCCCGAATTCCAATATTTGTAAGATGCTTTCGGTCCCCACAGACGTCGCCAAATATGAGTCCTGGATCTGGTATGATTCGGATCACACCAAAAAGATAAAGAATCGAAGACGGAAATGTAATCGGAATGAGGTTGCACGATGAGAGATGACAATCGGAGATCAAGTGTAATCAGAATAAGATCCCATGATGAGAGATGACAATCAGAGATCAACGTGATCGGAATAAGATCCCACGTTCAGAGATGACAATCGGAGATGAACGTGTAATTGGAATAAGATCCCACGATGAGAGATGACAATCGGAAATCAAAGTGTAATCGGAATAAGATCCCACGATGAGAGATGACAATCGGAGATCAACGTAATTGGAATAAGATCCCACGATGAGAGATGACAATCGCTGATCAACATGTGATCGGAATAAGATCCCACGATAAGAGATGACAATCGGAAATCAAAGTGTAATCAGAAAGAGAGTTGTCGGAATAGAAATATAATGTAAAGTAAGATAAATTGTAAAGAAAAGAGTTTTATTGCGTGTATCTTGCTAAAGAGTTTGGAAAGTCCCCTTTCTCTCTAGACTTATTTTGTACATATACTCTCTACAACGCGCCAATTACGCTCCACATTTAACATCTTATTTAACTCTCTTTGATTCAGACGTTATATTGTTCGAATTTTAGAGTCTATCTCTCCATCTTCCCAACTCTCCCAACTCGCGGATCTCTCCATCCCGAGACCCATTCCTAATTACCCAATCCGTTTAAAGCCTTGTATAACTAGAATAATCTTTACCCGATTTAGGTGACTTAACTGGGCTCGTTTTACGTGTTAGCGAGTTGGACCCGATACCATGATGCCACGTTGCTGGGTTGGTTTTCCTTATTCGGAATCCGGCGCCAACAGTTTTCTACGTTGTCATGTTTCGACGTTGCCGGGTTGGTTTTCCTTATCCGGAATCCGACGCCAACAGTTTTTGACGTTGCCACATTGCCAGTTAGTTTCCTTATCTCGAATTTGATTTATCTCTACAAATATGATTTCATCTCGGGCAGTTGGATTATCTTGGACTCCACCAAGAGGGTGGTTCACGTTGGTATTAGCTCTAGAAAGAGCAGCAGCACCATCAGCTCGTTGTTCCTCAGTCATAACTTGTTGATCTCGTAAATCAGCAATTCTTTGTTTTCTTTGCTTTCTAAGTGTTCGTTCGAGTTTGTCTATCTTTTGCTCAGGTTCAACTAGCTTTTCTGTATTAGATCTTCTAGTCATACACACCTGAAATACACGGAAAGAGAACAAAGAAAACGAAAAATCAGATTGAGAAAAGAAATAAAATAAAATCGAAAATAAAGAAAAACAAAATATTAAAACGTTCTAGACTAGATTCTAGTCAAAAAATTCGAAGGCAATATTCTCCAAGTCCCCGTCAACGGCGCAAAAAACATGATGTAGAGAGTTTTAAACCACTCACTAAACTATCTGGAAGTGCACAACAATCACAATTAGTATAGATAAGGGATCGAATCCACAGAGACTTATCAATCACACAACAAATTGTAATGATTCGAATCAAGATAAAACAAAATAAGAGTTTCTCGAAGGTGATTATTAAACTAAAGTAAACTAAAAATCCAGCAATAATACTTAAATAAAACAAGAATTCAATGGGAGAAAAGCGTTAGGACTTAGGTAATTCGCAGAGAATCATACAACAATAATGATTGATCGATTTCATAGATTTTGAATATATGAACTGTCTAGAACACAAAACACTAATATATGTTTTTTCCACTGTCGTGGCTCCAACCACTATGCTTTAACTTCCTAATAGACTCAACTATCACATGTTATAACAAGAAGAAAGCACGCTTTATAGTTCAATTTCTGATAAAGTCCACTAAACTCCTTAACTCACCTTTCGAATGGTTAAGACGCTTAGCTCATAAAATACTAGTTCAGGCAATATAACAAGCTTTTTGAGAGTATATCAACCTAAGATCAGATTGCTAGATGCATGGTAGAGCAATCATGCAGAGAGAATAAGTAAAGATTGCTAGATTGCTAGATGTTTTTTCCACTGTCGTGGCTCCAACCACTATGCTTTAACTTCCTAATAGACTCAACTATCACATGTTATAACAAGAAGAAAGCACGCTTTATAGTTCAATTTCTGATAAAGTCCACTAAACTCCTTAACTCACCTTTCGAATGGTTAAGACGCTTAGCTCATAAAATACTAGTTCAGGCAATATAACAAGCTTTTTGAGAGTATATCAACCTAAGATCAGATTGCTAGATGCATGGTAGAGCAATCATGCAGAGAGAATAAGTAAAGATTGCTAGATTGCTAGATGTTTTTTCCACTGTCGTGGCTCCAACCACTATGCTTTAACTTCCTAATAGACTCAACTATCACATGTTATAACAAGAAGAAAGCACGCTTTATAGTTCAATTTCTGATAAAGTCCACTAAACTCCTTAACTCACCTTTCGAATGGTTAAGACGCTTAGCTCATAAAATACTAGTTCAGGCAATATAACAATCTTTTTGAGAGTATATCAACCTAAGATCAGATTGCTAGATGCATGGTAGAGCAATCATGCAGAGAGAATAAGTAAAGATTGCTAGATGCGCGATAGAGCAATCATGTATAGAGAATAAGTAAAGATGAAGACTTTATTGATATCCCCAAACAATCATCAATCAATTATCAAATTATGAAACTCATTGAAAACCTAAAACCTAACTAGATGACTACTCAGACAGGATGCACAAAATAACACATCAATAGATAGTTGAAATCATGATAAATAAACTAGAATTAAAGAGTAAGAGGTAGAGATTCTTCTCTATATCGAATACAAAGCGAGATCTCCTTCGGGAAGCTCTTAAAACTCAAAATCTATGAAGAACACCAAAGGGAAAACGTGGGGTCTGTAAAATAAAGTGTATTCCGATATATTTTGGCATATTTTTACTAATAAAAGGATAAAAACAAGTATATATAGGTCTAGGGTCGTCTGGGTTTAAGTTTAGGGCAAAAGAGAAATTTTGGTCGAAAACTGCTATGATACTTGACACAATACTAGACGAAAATCGTGACTTGTATTGGGATTCAAAAGTGTATTCCCGAGTGCTAATATTGGGCTGGAGTATCGGTCCACGTCCTTGTCCAGTATTGGCTTCATTCTGGGTTTGCTTCAGCTTCAATGCAAACTGACATGTCTTCAGTAAATCGGGTGTATCTTTCTAACCACAGCTCCAAATGATATGATTCCAACTCCATTGGAAATTTAACTCAAATATATTTCTCGTCACTAATTTTCATCCAATTCTGGATATATTTGAATCTCCTTCTGTAGCTAAATTTCAGGTGCTTCTGTTATGTCCAACTCGGCAAAATGCAATAACTTGTGAATTCTTTGACTTGGACGATCTCTTTGACTTGTGTGAGTTGTTGTACCTTGTTTTACACCTCTTTTACACCTCTTTTAGTTCTTTTTGCTTCCTTTTTGATGAATTTCCGTGAAAAGACTCTAAAATTGCAAATACAAGAAAAATACCTCTAAAGGGCATAAAACCATGATAAATGCTTATAAAACATATAGAAATCCGTAGTAAAATAGGTAAAATATTGGTTATATCCTATTGCTTTTCAATTCGAGGGTGAAGTTGTTTCCGAGCAAGCTTAAATCGAGATGGTCGGGTCCTTACCAAGTCAAAGAAGTCCGACCTTATGGTGTTATAGTGCTCTACAACAAGTCCGGAGGAGACTTCACCGTGAATTGTCAACGGTGTAAGCTATATCTCGCGGACATCCCAATTTAGGAAGACACCGAGGTTCCTCTCTGAGATCCTCTAAACGCTTAAAAGACTCAACCCGTCAAGCTAGTGACATTAAACAAGCGCGCTTGGGAGGCAATCCCATGGTATTCTTTGTACATATTTTTCATATGTTATAGCTATTTTTATTAGTGTATTTGTGTGTCTTTGAGTGCAGAAAGTAAGGGGAACAATCATGGATGGCTTAGGGGTCAAACACAACAAGTTGAGGAAGAATGTTGGTCTAATCGACCAACCCTGCTACATGGATCGATCAGCTTGGTCAATCAGATTGATACATGGGAAAATTTTGGGGCATTTTCACCGTATTGCCTGGATCGATCCAGCCTCTCCGCTGGGTCGATCAGGTGATCGATCAGAATGACACAGGGAGCAAAAATCGACCATCACTTAAAATGTAACCTGGATCGATCCACCCTCTTCATTGGGTCGATCAGATCAACACTGGTAAGTTTTATGTCACATTTTTCTTGTGTTTTAGCTTGGTTGCTTTTAAAACCATCTGCCCCATGTTGCACATGTAATTTTTCCACCCACCAACTACTTCTAACCACTTATCCACTTTCCTTCACCACCTTGTCCCCCTATTTTCCACATGCTTAATTCTTGTCTCCCATCTCCCAACCTCTATATAAGCACACTCCCACACTCTCACTCAAGACACACTTCTCCTCTCACTTAATACACCCTCTCTTGGTACTCCTAAACCTACACACAAAATTTGCATTGTCTTGGAGCATTCACATCCATCATTCTCTTCTCAAGGTATGAATCTCTAACCCCTCTACTCCCCTTTATAACACAAGGTAACATTTTCATAAGTTATATTCTTCATCCCTAAGATAATGAATGTGCAATTTTATGGAATCAACTCATTATTTCATCAATAAAATTGTCCTACTTCTCCATCTTGATTCTAAAATTAAATTAGCAAATTCATACCATCACATTCTTACTTTTGAGCAAAATCGATAATTTTGGAGAAAATGACAATGTGGGATATCTACATATTTTCATGCAATTTCGTGATGATCATGCTATTATATTTTGCTTTAGCTCCTCGCCCCGAAGCATTTACTCTCCAAATCGCAATTCTTGAAGGTGCCTATGGCATCATCAAGCAAGAACAACGGGAAGCTAGTTGCAAAAGGCAAGCCAAAGGACTGCATTAAAAAGTTGCATCATGGATCCCAAGTCACATGGACTCCCAAAGTGGTAGTGAGCTAAAATAAATTAAGAATGGTGGAAATACACTTAACCCGTTGGGCGATTCGCCAACTACTAAAGGATATGAGTTTGCTAAAGGATTTTGATCGAACAATGAAGCACATGGGACTAAGAGCCTTCGCCAAGATGGATAACCCAAAATAAGATAAGCTTACAAGAAAGTTCTTAGCCACAGTTAAGCTGGGATACAATAAACCTTGCGCCAAAAAGGCATTGAAAGGGTATATCGTGTTCAAACTTGCAGACAAATGTTACACGCTTTCCCTCTTCGAATTGTGTGGCATTTATAAGTTCAAGCAAAAATCATTGGTTAATTCCCAACGTTCAAACAAGCGGATGAGTTTTGGAGCTTCATCGGGCAACACACCGAGTATACAAGTTCTTACACCAAGTACTCCTTTATAAGAAAGCCGGTGATACCCTACATCACCAAGGTTGTGAGTAATTCGTTCTACGCAAAAAAGGAAACCAATGTGGTAACAAAGGATGAGCTCCACTTCCTTTTTCAAGGAGTCAAGCGTTTGTTAATGTACAATTTGGGTCACGACGAATTCACCGATAACCTAGGAAACTACGTGAACTAAGGGGCAATTTTTGCAAAGATATTACCTTCTTTCCGCACATATGCAAGTTCTTACATTTCCATCGGTGGAGCGCTTACGCCAATTTTTGCCTATGTGGGGATTGATCTCAAAAGGCTCACTCCAAATGCGAAAAGGAACTACATTGATGTCGAGTATTTAGTTCGGAAAAGAATGATAAAAGGCAACAACAGCGAGTATCCCCCATACATTTACGTGCTTTATCGTGATGATGAAATGCGCCACTTCATCCTTCCAAACAAGAAATTTATCTCCCTCAAGTCTCGAGAAAATCTTGAATTCGACCTAGAGGAAGAGGAATACTATGAAGATAAAAACCTTTTGGAAACCGATGGAGACCATGAGATGTATAAAGAAATACAAGAAGATGGCACGAATGAAGAAGAGCTCCCGAACTTTACTCTCCCCGAAATCACTTTCACGCCTACAAATGAAAGGGAAGTCGAAATCCATAATGAATTGAAGAAACAATGACGAGTAAACAAGTGGTTGGTGAAAATTATGGGCAAGTTCACTAAGAAGTTCAAGAAGATCCAACCACCGGACTATGTTTCTTCCGAGGATGAACCAACCCTCCAAGATGCACCTCAAGAGCTTGCAAGGAGGAGGATGTATGAGCTACGCCAAACACAAGGGGTCCAACATGATGAGGATAGCTTGGATGGAAGCTTGAGAGGAAGAGTGCCATGGTGGAAAAGCAACACCGAAGGAGATGATGAAACTCTAGAGGGCTACATAGCATGTGTCTCTACACGCCCAAGAAAGAGCACCACCAACATCTCCTACAACCCCTAATCCCAAGTACCCCACCTTACTATTGTCTCATCCATTTATGCTCTTATGCATGCTTTTATTTTCTTTTCTTGCTTTGCTTTGCTTTAATTTCTTGTTCTTATGCAAATTTTCCTTTATTTTGAAAGAACAATTTCCTTAAGTTTTGTAATCTGCTTCCATGTAATTTTCCTTTATTTTTTTTGTTTTCTTTTTATTGTATAAGGCTGATGTGCCTGTTGGAAGAGACCTATAAAAGGCTCCCAACCATCTCTTGTTTTTTTCACCTTTCATCAATAAAGAAACCCTATTTTCTTGTCACGATACTTTCCTCTCTAGAGCTCTTAGAGCTTGTGCGGCTGCCCCCTTTATCTTTGAGTTACATAACGACTTATCACAGCCTCTTCACTAGCTGCGTGGCATCAATCGATCCCCAACAGACCTTATTCATCAGTGCATCAATACATCCCTTGGCTAAGCAAATAGAGATGTACAGCCAGTTGCATAGTCCCATCTATTCACCCTGTGAGATCTTCTCCTTGATCTTACATAATCTGGTATCAGAGTTTAAACGCTTCTTACTGCAAGTGTTTTCACCTTTGATTTGTTTCTCATCTTTTTCCTTTTGTTTGCTGTTTCGATCTCGTTTTAAACCCTAAGAAAAACCATAAAAACTCTGCTTTTGTTCTGTTTAGTTTGTCGTTACTTTGTATTAAAGAAAGAAAAGAAAAATCATAAAGGTTTACTTCTATTTTTTTTTGTTTGTCGTGTCTTTGTGTTTTAAAAAGAAAAGAAAAATAATAAAAACTCTACTTCTGCTTTGTTTAGTTTGTTGTTTCTTTGTGTTTCCGAAAGAAAAGAAGAAACCCCTAAAACAAAAGTAGGCCTATTATGTTTTGTTTCATTGATTTGATCAATCTTCAGCCAAAATGCCGGATGTTCGATCGATCGATCTCAGGAGATCGATCGATCGGGCTTCATATGATGGGCTTGCTTCTCCTCGAACCTTCATCGATCAGTCTTCAGTAAATCAAGCATATCTTGAGATCGCACCATTGGATTTTCATGATCTAGTATGGAAATAGAAGCTAACACTCCCATTTATTTTGTGGCAAAATATGACCTTAATCCAACGGTGGAAAAGTCTCTATCTGAGAACTATCATATCTTCAAATTGGTTTTGTTTCATACTTTTTTGTCCAATTTGCTCCAATTTCCTGTAAAGACTCTAAGATACACAAAAACACTAAAAGCAGCCATAAAATGACAAAACCAAGTAGTTTCTTCATTAAACCCCTATTAAAACATAATAAAAACGGGTAAAAGCTAAGGTATATCAACTTCCCTAGACTTAAACTTTTGTTTGTCCTCAAACAAACAGCAGCTCCAGTTCAGAAAAGATGTTTAAAAATCATGGGAACTCACATATCCTTGAGATCATAGCTTTGATCCCTTAACCTATAATCCACATGCAAACAAAGTTAATTCATAACATTTTCATCTTAGTCCACCATGAGCTTCGCAAGCCTTGCCCATACTCTAAATCCCAGACCTTCAAAAACCTTAACTTCACTTCTTATGACTCTCTACATTCATTAAGTATTTCGTGAGTTTTCTCTTTAAAAGATGTCAATCAGGGTAGACGACCCTAGGAGCTAAAGAAGCTATTTAGTGGTGGAGTTTAAAAGTGTTTAGGGGTTATCAGACACTCCGAAAGATACAAGATATTATGCAAAACCGCAAGAGAGAACAGACCTGTTGATGCCCACGGTGTTCCAATCACCAAATCCCTAACTCTTCAGACATGGACTTTTCTCCAGGAGTCACTGTAAATCACTACATCTATCTCCAAATCAATCTATATTTCTGTTGGGGAAAATAAATTCACTACCTGGCTAATCTCGGTTAATTTTGATATGTCCCAGTTAAAAAGTAAGACTTGGCGACACATCGTCCACGACAGGTAAAACGAAGTAATAACCTGCTATTACCTGACAATACGTCGTCTACATCATCTAAGACATGGAAATGACTTGGCATTATCAAGTGAGACATCATTATTACGTCGTCGTCAAGTCGTTAATCTCATTATGACGTCGTTACAAGGTTACTTAATTTATTTGAAATTATTTTATAGACGTAGCTAATAAGATAACATCACTGAGACCTCGCGATCCAAGGTATTGTGAGGTTTGTTATTATCTAGACTTAACAATCTGAAGAGATAAAGGATTCAAGTATATCAAGAATCCCGATTACTAAGGAGATAAGCTGGAGGATTGATACGTCAATTCCTATCCTAATCCAAAAAGCGTTTTATCAAGTCCTATAAATAGAGACATATCAGAGAGAAGAAAATCATCACAACAAACGATCACACAAACACTCAGAAAACTTGAGAGCTACATCTTCGCAGCATCCCAAAGATAGCAATGGAAGATGTAGCCCTTGTTTCCGACGTCCAACGAAGTTCTTTATAACGCTTTAGATACCTAGACGTTGTAATACCATTCGGTTACAAGCCGACTTCGTTGATTAATAAAGATATACTCTTCGTCATTCTGTAGATCTGCTTACTTGCGAACCTGGTTAAAATTTTCCCAAACAGTTTGGCGCTAGAAGGAGGGGAAATTTTAACTACGTGAGATATGACGAACGGAGAGAATAACGAGGTCCATGCAGGAGGTAACAACCTTCAAGATCCCGCTGCTCAACTGGTGGTACTCACTGCCCAGATGAAGCAGAACGAAGAACGATTAGCACTACTCGAGGTGGAGAACGCTTCCTTAAGAGCTGAGATTAAGCGACTTCCAGGAGTAGCTCCCCCAATTACTAAGAGTGCTCATAGTTGCTATGCGGATACTCAGTTCACGGATGAGATCACGTTTGTGGAGATGCCGAAGAATTTCACGTTCCCCTTGATGAAGATGTACGATGGGGTGACAGATCCTGACAACCACATAGCACAATACAAGCAGCGGATGTTCACAACCGCAATTCAAAGAGAATATAGGGAAGCTTGCATGTGCAAGGGATTTGGTTCAAGTCTCACAGGATCAGCCCTCAAGTGGTTTACAAAACTGCCAACCGCGTCGATAGACTACTTTGCATCTTTAATCGACCGTTTTTTGAACAATTTGCAAGTAGTAGGAACCTGGAGAAAAGACAGCCGGCGACCTCTATGAGGTGGTACAGAAGAAAGGAGAGTTGCTATGCAGTTATGTAGGACGTTTCAACAAGAAAAAAGTTTCCATCCCAAGCTGCATCACGTCTACTGCCATCTCGGCGTTAATACGAGGTCTACTTCCAGATGGTGATCTGTATAAGGAACTAATGAAGTATCAGTCCAAGACTATGGAAGCCGTACTCTCTAGAGCATGGGCACAAATCAAGTGGGAAGAAGATCCAGCTCATCATTACCAACAATCTATGTGGTCAGAATCACATATAGAGCGACATGACATACACTAAATAACTAAGGTATGTGAGTCACGAGCTTAAAGTTTGCATGATAGGAAAGTCAAGAACTTACTTAACAACTAGAATGCCTTGCACCTAACGACCTACTATTTTAAGAGGTTTATAATCTTTCAAGTTTTGGTTTTTTGTTGTTCTTCGACGATCCACGAGACGTCGCTGCATTTTAAATTTTTTTTATTTGAGTGCTTTGCCACATGTCTACAAACAAGCATTATAATAAAAGAGCTTAAACATATGAATTTTACAAGATTCTAAGTATAAGCATTCGAGTAATGATCACGTCAAAATTGTTCAGGAGCAAGACCTTCTTAGACAAGGCTTCAACCATATCCATTTATAAAAAAAAAAAGGTAATGTCTTAATCTACAATGACCATGGTCAGTGTCAAATCGAATGGGGGGCAACACTTCCCGAAAGCATGACAAGCGGCAACCGCAGGTTATGCTGTTGACAAACTTGACTGCGATAACTGTCATCAATAATTTAAAGGCATGACCTCAATGGGTATTAAGAACAGCCAATACCCGACAAACCTAGAGGTACATCTTCGCAGGTTATGGCGATAGCCAATACCTGATAAACCAAGAGCTACATCCTCGGCAGGTCATGGCGACAGTCAACACCTGACAAACAAAGAGGTACACCCTTGGCAGGTTATGGCGACAACCAATACCTATTAAAATAAGAGGTACATCCTCGGTAGGTTATGGCGAAGCCAATACCTAACAAACTAAGAGGTACTCCTCAGAAGGTTATGACGAAAGTCAATACCTGAAAAACCAAGAGGTACATCCTCATGAGGTTGTGAAAAACGTCAATACCTTATAAACGAAGAAGTACGTCTTCATGAGGTTGTGATGACAGTCATTACCTAATAAACCATGAGGTACATTCTTAAAGTATGCTGTAACGAGAGTCACTACCTGGTAAATTTGGAGGTACATCCTCTGGGAGGTTGTGACGAAAGTCATTACCTGACAAGTCAAGAGACACTACCTCAACAGGTTGTGTCAATAATAACAACTTGACAATTCAAGAGGCAAAATCTCCCAAATGAAAAGTAACAATTGTCATTACCTGACAAGATAGGAAAGGGCTATCCCCAACTGATTGTGATAACCACAACGACTTGATAAATTAAGAGGTAAAACCTCCCTAAAAAAGTGATCAGAATAATCACTACAAATGAATCACGAGGTACGACCTCAAAAGCTGTTGAATACGGTCATAACCAAGTAAATAAAGAGGCATAGTCTCAATATGTTACGATAATGGTCGTTACAAGATAAAGTAGAGGTAATACCTCCAAACAATACGACATTACAAAGTAATGGCAATAACCTTGATGACTACTAAACCAATAGTGATGTCAAAGCAAAGATGTGCCAACCGTAGTCGATTATAAACCTGAGCGACATACGATGTCCAAATAAATAAAAACACAAGAGAGGAGGTCCTCTCCAAAGGGTTTATCATGAGTAAGCTATGAGTGACCACCATGGTCGCTTTTAAGGTCTCAAGATCGTTTATCACGATCCAAAGATCATTTATTCTGATTATCTAGGTCTCTTTTGAGGTCCAGGGATCCTTATAGCGATCCAGAGTTCATCATCGTGATTACCTAGGTTGCTTTAACGATAATGCAATCATGGGACGTCCCTGGATTAAGCGATCTATGTGATCATCAACGTCTTTGATGGTTAACATGAGTAATGGATGACTTCCAAACATGATAAGTGCTAAATAAAGGAGGTCCTACTCATCGAGTTTTGAAACATGCTACGTGCAAAAATCAAACATGCCAGTTGTAACCAGGAAGAACCTACGAGGTCAATCCTTAAAATGGAAACATCACCACAAGACTTCCAAAGATAAGTCCAAAGGATGTAACAAACTCACAAAACAAAACCGAACAACGACAACTACTACTTGGTAGAGGTAGAGGAAGCAGAAATGCCTTCTTCAAAGTCTAGGACAACCTCTGGGAAAATATATGGAACTTCACCGTTGAGCTTGGTCTACGCTATCTCTACTTCCCTGAACCTCACCCACAATAATCAGGAACTTCATCAATTCATTAGAAAAAATAACAAAAGAAAGAAAGTGAGAACATCCATGGGATGAACTTGCGACTTGTCAAGTATATCGGCATGTCCTAGATTGTCGAAAGCTTCCCGGTCGCGAGGAAATGTCTATTTACTGAGATAAACGTGCCACTACCTGAAGAAACAAAATACTTCCTCTTCGTATACCTGGTAGGTCGGAGACAACGCATTTCTTCCAACATGACATGTCATAATGTGTACATGACTATGGACATCTCCAAATTGAGAACTACAAAAATAATATATTTATATGTGTATAGATATATACACAAGAAAAATTGAAATGTATACGTACATGAAAAAATGCAATCCGACAGGTTTTTGAATTGAGATACATCGCTGGACGAAGACCGCCATAGCAAGCTCTAATTAACTACTCTTCAAATGCTAAATAAGAAATCGAAGAGTGGGGGCCAAACTGTTGGGGAAAATAAATTCACTACCTGGCTAATCTCGGTTAATCTTGATATGTCCCGGTTAAGAAGTAAGACTTGGCGATACATCGTCCACGTCAGGTAAAACGAGGTAATAACCTCCTATTACCTGACAATACGTCGTCTACATCATGTAAGACATCGAAATGACTTGTCATTATCAAGTGAGACATCTTTATTACGTCGTCGTCAAGTCGTTAATCGTTATGACGTCATTACAAGGTTAGTTAATTTATTTGACATTATTTTATAGACGTGGCTAATAAGATGACATCGCTGAGACCTCGCGATCCAAGGTATTGTGAGGTTTGTTATTGTCTAGACTTCACAATCTTAAGAGATAAAGGATTCAAGTATATCAAGAATCCCGATTACTAAGGAGATAAACTGGCGGATTGATACGTCAATTCCCATCCTAATCCAAAATGGGTTTTCTCAAGTTCTATAAATAGAGACATCTCAGAGAGAAGAAAATCATCACAATAAATGATCACATAAACACTCAGAAAACTTGAGAGCTACATCTTCGCAGCATCCCAGAGATAGCAATGGAAGATTTAGCCCTTGTTTCCGACGTCCAACAATGTTTTTTATAACGCTTTAGATACCTAAACGTTGTAATACCATTCGGTTACAAGCCGACTTCGTTGATTAGTAAGGATATACTTCTCTTCTTCATTCCGTAGATCTGCTTACTTGCGAACCTGGTTAAAATTTGCCCAAACAATTTCCTGGGATTTTTATTAGACATTGAGACTCCTAATAGTGATCAATTTCCTTTCCCTTTTTTCATGTTTTTTTTTTGTTTGGAAAGGGGGAAATTTATCTATTAGAAACATGGAGTCTGAAAAGCACAAAAATTACCATGACATATAATCAAATCCCAGGAACGAACCAGGCTCTCGAATCACAATGAATGTACTCCACCAAATATCCTCAATACATGCATTTGCAGTGTCTGGAAAACTATGTCGATCCTTTTCCTCTCCGACGTTTTTAAACATATCTGCACATATGATATTGAAGACAAAAATGTGTGAGGTCTGAAAAGAGTTTAACAGTTTAATGTGGGGTACCAACTAAAATGAGCTAGTCATTCAGGATCAAGAGAGAGTGGTAAAAAGGAATAAGATGTATTAAATGTTTGGTTCGTTTCTCTGATGTAAAACCTATAAAGAGAAAATTTAAGCCAGGTTATAAGTCAAAATCAGATTAATCAAAATCACTGCAAACTGAAATTTTCTCGGAGGAGTCCAGTCATGGGTTTCTGAATCGTCTGTCTGAATAACTCCGCTGCAATAGTGATCGAGTCTCAAAATCAAAGCATTTGTTCCTAGAAAATTTCATAATTGCTTACAAATTGATAAAAACCAAAAGCAAACCAAAAGAAAACAAACATCGCCAGATAACGAGTAATCCTACCCCAGACTTAAATTGCACCGTCCCACTATGAATTTAAATCAGAAAAATTCATAATCAAATTAAGATGATACCTCGATGATCGTCAGAGATTGCATTCCAATGGTGACACGATTTTTATGGATTTTTTTTTAGGATATGAAAAATTCGAATTTTTACATGTATGTGGCGATCGATCGATCGGTTAAGGAATTGAAAATATTGGATTTCGTCGGATGCTTGATCGATCGATTGATCCCAAAATCTGCAATTTCGCCTTTTTGATCTTTTCCTGAAATATTAAGTAAATTCCTGAAAAACCAAATAAATTAAATAAAAATAGATTCTTACCAGTGGGTTGCCTTCCACTAAAGACTTCTATTTAAAGTCGTTTACCTCGACTTTGATGCCATTTTTCTAGGCGAGAGTCGAATTGTCTAAGGAAATCAGTGTTTCCTTAGACTTTTCAGTGTTGCTTCTTGCTGGATGAAGAGCTTATTATGTCCTTTTTCCTTAGAACATTACTTTCAAGAAGTACATTTTTCGTAAATTCCACCATTTGTTGAATTCTTGTTGGGCTCACATCATTCAACTCATTCTTTTTGTTTTGTCAATGTCCTTGATCACCTTGTCTCCTTCTTTAGCAGCCTTAGGAATGCTCGTCTTATCTCTAGGATATAAATCCATCCTTTTCTGAATGCTAGTTGTTCTTGTATGAAAACCATTTAAAGAAATTGCAAGGTAAAATACACTCTTATCAAATTTCTTAAAGGATATCATTTGGTCGAGGAAGTCAATGATAGCTCCCACAATAGCAAAGAAACTTCTCTCAAGTATCAAATGCCTATCTTCATCCATTTCTAAGATGTGGAAATCTGCTAGTATGATGTTTCTTGTGATTTGAAGTTGCAAGTCTCGAATAACACCTTTCAGAGCTTTCATTGGGGTGTCTCCAAACACTAATGTAGTGTTAGATGGTATGAACATATGGAGTCCTAGCTTCTCTGCAGCCACTGTAGATAAAACATTAACGTTATAACCAGTATCACAAAGAAAATTAGGGAATTAAGGAATTTTTTGCCTGCAATTTTGCATGAGAAAACGCCAGATATTCGATCGATCGATCGTTCGGGCTTCATGCGCTGGGTTTGCTTTTCCTGGAACCTTCATTAAGCAGTCTTCAGTAAATCGAGCATATCCTAAGATTGCACCGTTGGATTTTCACGATCTAGTATAGAAATCGAAGCTATCACTCCCATCTATCTTATGGCAAAATTTGAGGTTGATCCAACGGTGGGAAGGTCTCCATCTCAGTGTAGGGTCATCGAGACTTACACGCTGGATTTAACCAAGTGCAAGAAACACACATGATCGAACACGACACTCCAACTGAACTAGAAACTAAACTAGAAGAACCCACAAAGATCAGGTACGCAGTGGAAGAAGTTCTCGAGAACTGGAAACATAAGTTCCAGGAATTGGGACAAGGTATCAACACGGTTGAAGAAAACTTGCAAGGAGTTTCTTCAACCAAAGAAGGTCGTGGGAAAACGAATGAGCCACAAGAAGACGTTGCTTAAGTTCTATAAGGGACTATGGGACGAACTCCATGATGAATTGATGGGTGCCCATTAGTCCACCCTAGAGGAGGTGGCAATCGATGCAGCTATAATTGAGATGGTCAATCGCGTAAAGATGGCACCAAGACATATATATACCACGGATGAGGACGACCCGAAGACACCTTGGAGTATTGACCGCGAAGGACACATTGTTCCTAATGTGTGTCAGGTTTTACGTTATGATACAATGATCTTAATGCAAATGTACAACGATCAATTTTAGTATTTAAGGATCGAATCCAAGGAAATAAGAGTGCACAATAAAAATCTTGAACTAAAAGCTATGCTAAGTTGCAATAAAATTGAGTTTGTAATGCGCAAAGGTAGTAAAAGCAGTAAATAAAAAATTGTTGTAAAGCAGTATAATTAAAATGTTGGGCACTCAGGACATTCTCAATGATTCATGGGCTGAATTATTCAGGGTTATTCCTACAGGCAATCAACTTGTTTTTCGTTCTATAACTCAAAGAACTGTTTGATGGTCAACCCACTTCCGTGGTGATGACTTATTTTGTCTGAACTATCCTATTAATCAACTATTACAGTCAATAAAATAGCTAAACAAGCACTGAATATATCAGGTTCAATATGTTACCTATGTCAGTTTCTCAACTCTCGCAGGTTAAAGCGCTAGGCTTTTGTCAGATCAAATCTAACTCAAGTAGTGTGCAGGCCAAAATTGTTCTAAGTTCAATTCCTAAATGATTAGTAAAGAAACATACAGTAAGTCCAGACCTAGAACAATCGATCTACTTCACAAATCAAGAGCGCCACTCTATTCCTAAATCCTATTTATTTAACCATGAAAATCCCCTTGAATAACCCATAATCCCAACAAGCATCTTGGCATCACAAAGTTGAAGCCCACGAAAATCCAATTTGTTTTTGCGGATCGTTCAGTGGAATGCCCAGTTGGAATTGTTATCGATTTGCAAATCATGATTTGGAATTGTTATATCCCTATTGATTTTGTTGTGTTGGAGCTGGATCAAGAGCCTCGAGATCCTCTAATACTAGGAAGACCATTCTTAGGTACTGCTGGAGCCATCATTGTGTAAGAATGTTATGTTCTGTGATTTATTCAACATGATTACAAGGCCCTTTTTATAGATACAACAAGGGGTCAATCATGAGTAATGAGAGATGATTACATGGGATGTGATTGAGGATTTACAGGGATGAGGAATAATTACAGATTGATGCAGTTTCCTAGATTTCTTGCGTTATTACTCCCCCACAGTCGCATCATGAGGTTTCCGAATGTTGAGGCTGGATCAAAAATCTTTAAAGAGTGTTGTCGGAAGTCCTTTAGTAAATGTTTCATCATATTGGTGAGAAGATGGAACGTGAAGAACGACAAGGAAACCTTTTCTCTAACGAAGTAGATATCGATTTCAATGTGTTTTGTGCGGTGAGTGTTGATCCGGTTATGTGCCATGTAGACCGAGCTGATGTTGTCACAATAGACGAGAATGGTTTTTTATGGCGGAGAGTGCACCTCAAGAAGTAGACTTCTAATCCAACACTTTTCGGCAACGGCATTGGAAACACATCGATATTCTGCTTCAGCGTTAGAGCGTGATATTTTGGGTTGTCGTTTGATGAACAAGAGATGAGATTAGGGCCGAGATAGATTGCATAACCAGAGGTAGAGCGGCGCGTTGTAGGACAGCTACCCCAATCGGCATCAGAGTACGCGGTGATCTGCATGTCAGAAGACTTGTAAATTTGGAGACCATTGTCAAGTGTACCTTGGATGTAACGTAGGATACGTTTGAGTGAAGTAAGGTGTGGTTCTCTCGGGTCGTGCATGAATAGATAGATTTGTTGGACTGTGTAAGTGATGTCGAGCTTGGAACTTAAATCGATTGTAAACAAGAAATTAAAACGTTGGGCACCCAGAGTATTCACAAGGTTTCATAGTTTGAACTATTCATTTTCTATTCCTAGAGGCAATTGACATCGTTTTTCTTTTGTTATAGAACTCAAAGCACGGGTTTATGACTAACCAACTCTCGTGGCAGATAACCAACTGTGTATAATTATCATGTTAATCAATTCTCGCAGTCAATAACATAATCGAACAAGTGTTCATATTCATGTTCAATTTTTCATCTAACTCAATAACTCAACTCTCACAGGTTAAAGCGCTAGACTCACCAAACATCAGATCCAAACTATACTCAAGTAGTGTGAAAGCCGAAATTGTTCTAATATCAAGTTATAAGTGATCAAGATAGAAACATGCATTAAAGGACAAATCTAGATAAAGAACTACTCTAACTTATCAAAAGCGCCACTCTAATCTTAGAAATATATCTATCGAACCATGAAAAACCCTTGGTCCCAACAAGAGATCATCTCACTCGTGACAAAGTAAATCAAAGCAAAATCAATAGATAAACTCATAATCATTAAGAACTGTAGAAAAGCTTTTAGAAATCTTCTCCGTATAGGTACAACAACTGAGATATGTTTTCGTTATCGAAGAAAACCTGAAGAACAAAGTAAAAGAAACTAAAATCTTTTGGTGAAGAATGGTTGAGAGCTTGTTAAAGACTTGTGTCAAGCTTGATACTTTCGTGGCTGATTTAGTGTTTATATTGGGTAGAAGTCGCATATAGGGTAATTTCTTAAAGGATTTGGAGATAACGTCGAATCAAAGAAAATTCCCTTTTTTTCAGGTGGGACAATCGATCGACTGCCTCTTATTCTCAAGGCCAACCAAATTTGTGAATGTTCAATTTGCTCTCATTGCTTCAACTCGAACGCAGAACAACCAGTTTTCGGTAATCGACGCATATATTGAAATCCGACTGTTGGATTTGCACGATATGATATGGGAATGAAAGCTAACACCCCCAGCTATCTTGTGGTAAAATTTGAAGATTTAAGATGACTTGATACTCTTTTCCCATTGTAATGCCTTATCTCCAAGTGAAAAAAGGAAGAGAGTAAGCTTAACAACATCCTTGGAGACTCCACTTCTCTTCACCATTGAGCATAACCTATCAAATGTGTCCAAATGCTCAATAGGATTCTCTTGTGGCAACTCGAAAAGATGATTACTTTGGACCATATTTATCAAGCTAGACTTGATTTTCCATTCATCATCAATGCTTGGTGGAGGCCTAATTCCCATCTTGACTCCATTTGTTGTTGGCTCATCAAAATCCCCAATTTTCCTCTCCATGATTTGGTACCTACAAACCACAAGAGAGAAAACACAAAACAATGATATATAGATAATAGTTATACGACTTAGTCTTTAAAAGAACTCAAATCCTAGTGCCTAATGCAAATTTCTCCGGCAACGGCGCCAAAAACTTGATGCGAAGATTATTGCAAGTTCGAATGCTCAAACTACAATGCGTACTAAAGCTTTAAACTCTAAGCAATAAACCACAAGGGCATGGCAATGTCATTGTAATACTTAGAGGTCATTCTTCCACAAGAGTATGTTTTAGAACAATAGAAATACAAGAAACTAGTGAAGCTAAGCCAATTCAAAGTTTAAGTTTTGTAACCAATTCAAACAACCGAAGCAATGATGTAATAAGCAATAGAAATGACTAAAAAAGAACAAGAAACACAAAAGAAAGAATGCATAAACAAACGAAACTTAAATAAAGCAATTTAGAAAAGTCAATAAAAAGTCAACAAAAGCCAAGGCAAATTCGATTTCATCAAAGAGATAAAGGCATCGACTTTGGGTAGAGATCATAGACTAGCAGGTGGTCAACCTATGAATAATGAAGCTAAATCCTATGATAAACCATTTCCAAGACATAGATCCTAACAAGTAGATTAGTTTAGTTTTGCAAATACTAATCCATTCTACTAATTATCCAAAATGACAATCTTTCTATTTTTATTGAAGTAGATTAGACATCATTAATGTATAAATCCATATAAATCTACTAATCACCTTAAACATCAAGTATTAATTGCCTAAGATATAAAAATTCTCCTAGATATTTTCACAAACACCTTTCAGGCATGAAAAAACCACGATCTAATAATTGATTAATTACTTCAATCCTAGCAATTTGTTCTCTCTAAACATGGAAAATCATACTAATCTAGACATAAGCTTCACTAATCATACATCATACATCCTAATCTACTCTACCCATAATCCACTAGAAAAACTACTAACACATAATTATGGAAACAACAAAAGCATATACAAAGAAAGAAATAATGAAAGATTTAGAGAAAACTTCGCTAACTATGCATAAAGATGGAGACTTTATCCTTGAACATACAAAGATCCAAAGGTTTCTTCTTTTGCCCAAAAGATAAAGAAAATCAGAAAAAACTTAGGGTTTTAATATTTCCAAAACTATATAGAGAAGAAACTAAATGTACCTGGGTCGACCCGGGATAAACTGGGTTAAAATAATAGCTGCCATCAACCCACGCCATCGACTGGAGGAGGTGCTTCGGTCGATGGGGTGGACTTCAGTGCACCCAGATGTTCCTTGATGCTGCTCCGATTGACTGGCCCCACCGAGTGGATCGTGTGCTTTGGTCGATCCAGCGTTCGGCAAGCTCCTCGGATGTAGCGTTCCATCGACCCACGCCATCGACTGGCTGGGTTAGGCTGGTTGATCCAGAACATGACAGAAGGTCCTTGGCTCTCCTTCATTCCTCTCGGTTTTCCGCCTTCTCCAATTGGTTTTTCTTGCTCCTAGGCCTCCATTAAACCTAAAAGTGACTAGATATCCAATGCAAACGTAAGATATGAAACCTACGACTCTAAGACTCAAGCTAAACTAAATGGAACCTAAAATGAAAAGAAAGATGCAAAGTGTGATTCTAATGACTATAAAAGCTAAGAAAAATGCATGTCAAGGATGCTAAAATACGAGCACATCACTCTTCGATTCAAAAAATCCACTAATGCTCCTACAGTTGTAAGGAATGATGAACCAAGAATCCACGGCTTATGAGGGTCTCCCTTGGTCTCCAAAACGTGGAAGTCAGCCTTAACATTGCAACCTCCTTCTTGTAGAGTTAGATCGGGGATGAAACTAGGTGAAATCGTAGTAAAAGCATCTCCAAACGTCATAGGTATCTTAGAGGGTTTTATGTCCATAATCCCAACCTTCTTTGCAATGCCTTTAGATATGATATTCACATCATCTCATGTATCACATAACGAATCTTTGAACTCAACCCCATTGATGGAATAAGGAACAACAAATTTTCCAATATTGTCGATTTTCTCGAGTGGCATTGTCTTAAGCCTTATTTTGTAGGCTCTCTTTCATTCTTCTGGGTAAGGCTCTTGTTCTGGTCTTATACTCAAGTTGATAGTATTTGGGAGTGGGTTAGATGTAGGCACGACCTTGCCTTCACTAGTAGACCTAACGTTGCGAAATGATTTTACCTGAACTTCAACTTGTTTCTTTAAAATATCACTTGTTTGAGCTACTTGAACATCGATTATCTTCACATGAGGAACAGGGACCTCATACTTATTGTCACAGGCAGTGCATATATCATCAGGAAAATGGTCATTTTAATAACAAATTCTCCATTTTGCGCCAAAATAAATACGAACTTGTTAATGAGTCGAAATAGATACATACTCGTGTTGACTCGGCCACATTATATACAAAATTAGTCAACGTTAACAGCCATTTAAAAGACGTTAAACGGCATCTATTGTGGCCATTAATGTGAAACGGTGTTGTTTTAATAACAGAGGAAAAACAAAAAAAAACCCAAATTCTGAATCCAAATCTCTAAACCTTAATCTGTGCAATCAAAAGCATGAAATCTCTAAAATCTTTCTTCTTATCTTCTTTTTGCATTTCTCCATAGCTACGCTGATTCTACTCTCGAGCTCTGATAATTTAGATTTGGAATCTAAGTAAGCCATTAGCAAACCATGATAAGCTTCGACACGAAGTGGATCTTTGGTTAGAATCTCTTCGAATCCTATCGTAGCTGATTCGAAATCGCACCGTAGGTTTGTACCTGAGCTTTTAGGATTTTCCATTCTTGTTCTTCGGGATCGATTTCGATTAGACAATTTAGTATCTCTAACACATGTTCGAAATTTTTGGTCTGGAATTTGATTTTCATCAGTGATTAAAGAGCTTCAATGTCGTTTGGATTGGTAGCGAGATGCTTCTCGAGTGCTGCTTCTTCCTCTTGTCGCAACGAGGTTTGGTCTGTTTTGATGGATTCTTCAGAAGCGAGATCTGCCGCCGTGGATGACGGAGGAGGAGGCTCGATTGGAGTTGCGATGGCGGGTTTGGCAGCAAGGTGAAGGGAAGCGATGAACAAAGCAGCGGATGTGGTTAGGGTTATGCAGGTGGTTTTGAGCAAAGAGTATTTAGGGTTCGATGATGATGATGAAGATGAAGACGAAGCTCTAATGGTGCGAGACGGAGGTGGCTTCGGTAGGGATTTGGATCCAGAATTTGGCTTTTTTTTGTTTTTCCTCTGTTATTAAAATGAAACCATTTCACATTAACGGCCATAATAAACGCTGTTTAACGTCTCTTAAACGGCTGTTAACGTTGACTAATTTTGTATCTAATGTGGCCGAGTCAACACGAGTATGTATCTATTTCGACTCATTAACAAGTTCGTATTTTTTTGGCGCAAAACGGAGAATTCGTTATTAAAATGACCATTTTACCATATATCATCCATCTTCTTAATTATTTATTTACTGAATTTCCTTTGATCTTCAAGACATTGTTGCATCATAACTTTAAGCTTACTTTCTAGTTGAACCATTGGTGTGCTTGTTTTAGACTCTGATGGAAACGTGAACTGTCTAGAATTGGGTTCCATCATAGTACTCTTGAGCCACGTCTTCTAGAGAATAGAATTGGCTTTGAAAGCACTTAAAGACTTGATGAAAACCTCCACTACCGAAATTCTAATTTTGCTATTCGATGTAGTTCACCTCCTTTTATTGTTTGACTGGAAAATCACCCATGAACTCTCGATTAGCACCACCATTACTCTCAACCACATACTTAAAAGCATAAATATGTTGTTGCTATTGTTGGAACTTGAGAAATGGAGCAGCAATCATTGTCAAGTATGAAATCATTGTGGAGGTAAAACTAGTTGTTTTGATGATCTTGTCATAGTCCAGGTAATTGTTTATGTTGCTCGTGGCCAATTTGTTTTTCAAGACCTCCGCTTCAGCTTCTGACCTTGTTATTAAGTTCCCGTTGCTTGCTATATCGAGAGACATTTTGTATTGGTGCCTAATGCCTTGGTAGAAGATGTTCTATAAGCTACCGTTGGAGAAACCATGTTGTGGACAGTTTATTGTGTACTCTTTAAAGCGGGTTAAAGCTTCATATAATGGTTTAATGGCACCTTGTTGAAAGCAAGAGATCTTGCTTCTAAGCATATTTACTCTTTTCTTGGTGAAGAACTGTCCAATGAATGCTCATTTGATTAATCCCAAGAGGTGATCGAATGAGATTGAAGAGATTTCATCCATCAAAATGCGTTATCCGCCAATGAAAAGGTGAAAAGCTTGCATCTATGATAGTCTTCATCAACTCAATTAGCACGAATGGTGTTGCATACATCTTCAAATGCTTCAACATGGTCCAAAGGATCGTCTTGAGAAAAACCATGAAACTGATTTTGCTTTACTAAAGCAATGATTGATGGCTCTATCTCATAGCTTAGAATCTATGGTAGTGGAGGGCAGATTGGATTTCGACTCGTGAAGAGGCCTGGAATTAAATTTAAACTCCCAATAACCTCATTTTGCACAAGTTGTTGAAGACCAAGAGCCATCCTTGAAGTGGGTTTATCTCTTTCTCAATTCCAAACTTGAAACACACAAATATAAAACCAAAAGAAAAACATAACTATATAAAATAAAAAAATTCTTAACTAGATTCTAATTATAAATTCGTAGGCAACGATATTGGTCCCCAACAACGGTGCCAAAAAATTGATGTGCTCAGTTTTAACCCTGCTAGTGCACAATAAATGCAATAGTACTTAGGGGTCGATCCACTGAAGATCAGATAATTACGCTACAAATTTTTAAGCCTTAAATCTAGCTAAGAAGAAATATATTTTGGATTTTTGTGATTGATGAAAATAAAATAGCAAGTAAATAAAAGGAAGAGAAATCAATAATAAAGAAAAGTTTGGCAATAGGTGATTCGCAGAATCACATGAAAATACAAGATATATATCAATTTAGGGATTCGATAAAAATTGTTATAGAACTCAAATCACTGATGTACAATCATTCCACTCTCGTGCCTTTGATTACTATGCTTTAACAACCTAATAGACTCAACTCTCGCAGGTTATTACAAGAAGAAAACATGCATGAATTCGTTAAAGATTTAATTGTTCACAATACTCCATAACTCAACTTTTGCAGGTTATGACGTATTGCTCACCAAATATTAGTTCAGGCAATATAACAAGATTTTGGAGAGTATATCAACCTAAGATCAGTTCGCTAGATGGCCAACCAAGCAAACAGGAATTCGATTAAATAAAGGTAAAGAATCCATAAGATAAACCCTAGAGAAATTCGATATCAATCATGCATAGTCATGGAATCATTAAAAAACATAAAACCTAACAAGTAAATTACTCATACATTATTAAAGTAAGAACACAACAGCAATTAAAAGCATAAATCATCATAGATAAACTGATTTGAATGAGTATAGGGATATAAATCTTCTCTATATCGAAGTACAAAGCGAGATCTTCTCCTTGAAGATCTTAGAACCAAAACTTATGAAAAACTATGAATAAAATCGTGTCTGATGTTTATGGTGACAATATGCGGCTACTTGCTCTCTAAAACAATTATATATAAGCATTGAAAAGTCCTAACTCGACTAGAATGTAATCCTGGGTAAAAAAGGAAATTTCACTTTTCTGATGAGTATTGGGCAGGAGTCGGTTAGATATTTTGACCGGTACTGGAGCATCGGCCTGGAGAGTAACGGGACGAGGCCTAGGGAGAGTTTTGACCCGTACTAGCCCCTTCTTTGCTTCAGTTTCATGCGCTTTCTTCGTCTGTGAGTCAGACATACATGTCTTTAGTAAATCGAGTGTAACTCTTCAACAAAACTTCCAAATGATTTAATACTAACTCCATTAGAAAGGTAACGAAATTCTCTATTACATCACCAAATTTAATCATATTCAAAATATGTCTAAGGCCTCCAACCAAGGGTAAACTTCTGATGCATCTAATCTGTTCAACTTGGAAAATTGCATATCTTGTGAATATTGTGACTTGGATGGTTCTTTTGACTTGAGTAAATGGTTGTAGTATGGTTGACACCTCTTTTGATCCATTTGGATCATTTTTGATGAATTAACTTATTAAGACTTCAAAAACTACATATATGAGAAAACTACTTTTTTAGTACATAACAGTAATAAAATACTTAGATAAAAGAAGAAATAGTCCAAGATAGTACATTTTCTGACTTTAATATCAAACGGGGTACACTCGTAGGGAAAATTGTAGAACTAGTACACTTTTTTGGAAATACTAGCGCTACCCCTTAAGACCAGCAGAGTTAACGCGGACCGGTGGCACACTGTCTGCATGTTGACATTTGCAACGCAAGTAAATGTAGACTACGCAAAGTACAAGTAGAGAGAGAAAAGAGTATGCGCAGTCTCTGCTTTTACTTTCAGAAGAAAAACAAAGCGTTCTCAGTCTCTGCCGTTGGAAGCAGAGTATACGCAAACACTGTTTATATTCTACTTGTATTATGCAAAAATTTGGTATACACTGCTGTGCTTTTTTACAGTTAGGATTTCGCAGATTAAACCACCTAACGGTAGACCAAAGCGAGACTGGTATCAGACTTTAGGATAATTCATTACAAAAAGAGCTGAACATTGACTCCTTCCAATTAGCTTTGCACTTATGTTTCTTCATAATAAAACATAAACTCCCGACAAAAAAAAACAAACAAACATAAACTCATAAACAATTTTATTAGAAGTGATCAGAGTTGTAATCTTGAAGGGGTGGAAGAAACAACACAAAGGCGTCTCGTCCTCATCCATGAAGTGCTATGCGAGCGTGTTGTTAGAGAAACGGGCTGAAAGTGAGTGAGTATTGGTTAGGCCCAACCATGAAGTAGACATATCCATGTCCATTCGCTTCATCCTCAATGAACTTCACCGTGGCAAGGAAATGCATGGTTGGCGCGGGATAGGTCAAGTAGTCCATATATCCTCCAACTCCTTCAAGTGCTTGAACCCTTCTTGTGTCCACTCCTCAAAATCGCAGGTGCCTTGAAAAGAATGGTGACTGATTCATGTTGAAGTGCTCGTGGTTGTGAAATAATCCCTAATTTTAGTTATGTTCTAAAATAATTTTGAAAATACTAGCGCTACCCCTTAAGGTCACCAACGGCAGAAGACAATCACCAGTAGTGCATTAACCGATATAAGCCGAAACCAGAAAACTCGAGAAACTCGGTGAAAACCGAGTGGGTAGGGTATGAAAACCGAGTGAGTAGGGTTTCGCAGACTGACTGAATATCACCAATGGCAGACCGAATGCAGATCGCAATCGGAGAATTCATTTGTAGAGAGTTTTTGTTGATGTATATTTGTATATACGTCCACTTCCTTTATACATTATTTCATTAATTTCTAACTGTTGTCAAAGTACAACTTATGTTAAAAAGAAAAACTCCACAGTGAAAACCGAGTGGTTAGGGTATCGCAGACTGAATGAATGTCACCAACGGCAGACCGAATGCAGATTGATATAGGGTTTGTAGTGATTTTTTGTTGTTGTATGTTTGTATATACTTCCACTACCTTTATACATTATTTCTTACTGGTTTCAAAGTAAAACTTATGTTAAAAAGAACAACTCAGACAAAAAAAATCGTTATCATATGTTTCTTCGTGTATCTTTGTTCAACACGACACTATGTGAAACATTTCCTTGGTATTTACCATGGTTATCGATTTTTCTTCCATTCTGTGTTTTCAATGTAAATAAGCTTTTAAACACTTAGATTGAAGATCACTTTGGAGTTATGACGGCTAAACAAATGTTAATCGAAGTTTTTGAAGAGTTTTGAGTGGTTTAGGGTTTCGCAGACTGTATGCCGATGTAGCACAGCGTTTTTGAAGAGTTTTAACTAAAAGAAAAAGGCGGCGCTGACTTAACTGTACGACAAAAGGGGGCGCCGTCTTAATTAGGTAATATTAGTTTAAAAATATTTCCACAATATATATTCGGGCCTCAAAGCAGTTGTTTCAGGCCCATGAAGCCCAGAAAGCTTGGAAAACACAACATTGACTCTTCTTCTACTTCCCCTCGGCAACCCTAGAGCAGAGGAACGTATCTTCAATTTTGTCGATCGCTTTCTTCATTTTCTTCATTTCTCCGATAATTATCCGATCTCTTCCTTTTTCCGATATTTCTCCTTCGAATATATCATGTATATGAATGATTACGAGATGGATTTTCCTGCCATTATTTTTTCCAAAGGAAACGAGCCAGATCCAAATACCAGAATAAACTACAATTCGAAGTTCAATCATCTTTCACTGGGGAAGGTGTAGTGGGTGAGGAAGTGTGGGATTATGTCCGCAAGTCACAGCTAGGAGTTATTTGTAAGTTTGAGAAATTGGGTTTCGGATGGAGTGCGAAATTAGTGCATCACCATCTTATTTGCAAACAATTGGAGTGTGAAAGCCCATTTGAGTTGTGGTTTTTGATCGCGGGGCAGCCAGCACGGTTCTCGCTCTTCGAGTTTGAAGAGATCACAGGTCTTAACTGTAATGAAATTACGCAGTTGGATGGGTTGGTATCTTCTGAAGCTAATCACCAAACCTGGAATCGCTTTCGGGGTCTTCTCAAAATACGCCGTCCTAGCCCTTGTATTGAGGACATAGTGAAATTGTGTATGAAGCATGGTGGAGATATAAGCAAATCTTGGTCCAGGGAAGATAAAATTAGGCTTAGTTACCTAGCTATTCTGTCTAACGGTCTGTTGGATGTTGATCGGCGTACAAAAATTCCCTTTAACCTAGCTAGGTTGGTGATAGATTTGGCAACTTTCGAAGGGTATCCCTGGGGGAGGGTTGCTTACAAAGATCTTGTTGAGCAGGTTAAGTTAGTAACTAAAGAGAAGATATGGCAAGACTCTTATGTTTTGAAGGGGTTCGTGCAAGTTCTACAGGTCTGGGCGTATGCTTATGTGCCCAAAGTGGGAGAAAATTTGGGAACACCTATAGCTTTTGAAGGTACACATCTGCTAAGATACAAGGCAAAAGTTGGCAGACCCGATATGGAGAAGATCTTCTCGAGTGAAGAGGTATGTATATCTTTGGCATCGTTTGTAAAAATGTAGAGTTTTGGCAGAGTAAGCCACAGTGGCAGCGTCTGCAAAAAGACTCTGCCACAAGTTTACATATTCCCATCGCTAGACTTCTGGCAGAGTTACGCTGACTTCTGGCTGACTTCTGGCTGACATTTATGTAAACATATGCTGTTTTGTAGGTGATTGTACCTACTATGTGTGAGAGATCCCGGACAGAAATCTATCCACGTTGGAAAGGTAACGACGTAATAGATGTCAAGCTTGATAATCTCATCAAATACATTCTCTCTGGCCAGCCGTTGTCGGACATCAAATGGAGGGTCTCAAAAGCGCCGCCAGTCCCAGAAAACCGCACTGGAAAAAAAAAGAAAAGTAGATAATGAAGGAAAGAGAGGAAAAGGGAAAAAGAGGAAGGGAATTGAAGAGCGAGATGGGGAAAAGAGGAAGAGGAAGCGGAAGGGAATTGAAGAAGAAGAAGAAGAAGAAGAAGATGACGGACGGTATGTCATGAAACCGAAGTTCTCTGTAGCTAAAATCCCATCTACTGGTTCAACAGATTTCGTCGACATCATTGAATTTGTCCTGGATAAACAGCAGACCAAGTTTGACGCAGTTGTAGCTAGAATTGAAAACGCCAGACTTGAGCAGCAACGAGTAAATTTGGAACAGCAACGAATCAGCATGGAACATCATACTGTTTTGGGTGAAACCTTAAACAAGTTGGCACAGGTCGTTGATAAGCTGATGGAGAGGATGACTTGTTTCGAGCAAGATACTCGCTTCTCTAACACTAAAACCTGACAATCGCATGGTATGTCCAACTCAGAAATTGTTGAAATAAAAGCACTGGCATGATATGCGATATCATGCTCTATCAGATGTGGTAAAACAATAGAGGGGCAAGGCATACTCTGCTTGCCTAGGTTGTATCATTCATTTATGTGAGACATGTAATTGTTACGGCAGACTAATAATGGCATTCAATTCTATTCATCATTGGCATCCCTTAATATCCTATAAGGCAGAATATGCCCTTAAGGTGTAAGAGGTTGAAGCTGAGTTCATGTAACAGTCATTACTTTGAAATTTTGCAGAATGACGAAGAAGAGACGACGGTGGATAACAAAGGAGATGGCAAAGACAACGAAGGAGAAAGAATCAAGGTTGTTGCCTCTGGCTCCTTTTCAAATGAGAAAGTAAGAGATGGCAAAGAAAAAGTAACTGATAATGGCATCGAGGCAGAGGATGCCAAACAAGAACAAGTAGGAGATGATGCAAAAATAGATTGCAGTGAAAAGGCAGATGGCATCGAGGCAAAGGATGCCAAACAAGAACATCTTCAAGATATGTTCCATGGGGAAAAAATATACAAATGTGAAAAGGCAGAGGATACCAAAGAAGAACATCTTCAAGATGATGGTAGAGTTGGAGGTGTTGAAAAAATTGATGGGAGTGAAAAGGCAGGGAATGCCAAAGAAGAACATCTTCCAGATGATGGTAGAGTTGGAGATGTTGAAAAAATTGATGGGAGTGAAAAGGCAGGGGATGCCAAAGAAGAACATCTTCAAGATGATGGTAGAGTTGGAGATGTTGAAAAAAGTGATGGGAGTGAAAAGGCAGAGGATGCCAAAGAAGAACATCTTCAAGATGATGGTAGAGTTGGAGATGTTGAAAAAAGTGATGGGAATGAAAAGGCAGAGGATGCCAAAGAAGAACATCTTCAAGATGATGGTAGAGTTGGAGATGTTGAAAAAAGTGATGGGAGTGAAAAGGCAGAGGATGCCAAAGAAGAACATCTTCAAGATGATGGTACAGTTGGAGATGTTGAAAAAATTGATGGGAGTGAAAAGGCAGAAGATGCCAAAGAAGAAAAAAGAGATAATGATCCCAAAGCATGCCTTCAGGCAGAGGATGCCACTCCCGCATATGAAAGCAATGTCTGCATTAAGGATGCCGCTGCAGCAGATGAAACTAATGTATGCATTAAGGATCCCATTACGGCATTGATAACCAACGTCTGCATGGAGACAGTTGTTTCGACTGCTGAAGATGGTAAAGGCTCAGTGATTGACACTGAAATCATTGAAGAAAGAAGAAGAGGAAGAGGAAGAGGAAGAGGGATAGGAAAATGAAATTCCCAGCCATCCCAGCTAGTTAATATCATTGAACCATCAGTGGATTCAGTCCACCCAACTACATCTCAAATCGAAATATACGAAAGCTCCAGGAATCTTCGCCAGACCAACAAGCTAACAACAAGGAGGAGTGAAAGGTTAAGCAAATCGACTGCGCTTCCTGTTGTACCTAGCAACAACGCAAAACCAGTGGCCCAGAAATCTGCTTACGAAATTGTATTTGGAGATGTTGACAAAACACTGGTGGACAAGATGAACGTATTCAGAGCCGATGAGTAAGTACACACAGCATATAAGATCGTATATTTTTTCTTGCAGTCTAACTTGAATGTTGGTTTTTTTTGACAGAACAAATATTTATCCATTTGGAGGGAAAACAACAGCCCGTAAATTCTTGAACTTACTTTTGAAGCCTAGGGAATGGTTACACGATATGGTAAGTACATTCTTCCTCGTCAACAGTGGATCTGGCAAAATTGTTTATTTCATGTTTAGCTGGCAGAACGTTGTTGTTGTGTGTCTAGTAGACTCTGCTTTGATGCCTAACATTTGTCCTTCTTTTATTATCAGCACCTTGACGCAGCACTGAACTTGTATAGACTAAGGCTAAAGAGAAATCCTAGTTCTTTCAAGAGTCCGCGGATTGCTATATTGGATGCAGCATTTCAAATGCTTTGGAAGAATCGGTACAAGGACTGGCATAAGCTTGAAAGATGGCCTAGTGGTACTTACGAGAATGTACACGGTATTCTTCCAGCTTATGCCGCAACAAATTTGGCCTGGGGCAAAGACGTTGACACGTTATACTTCGTTCTACACGTGAGCTCGAATCATTGGGTTGGGACGGTCATATCATTGGTTGACCGGGTTGTCTACATATATGATTCCTTAAATACTCCAGAATCAGATATTGTGGCAGCGGCGAGGACTTTTGCTGAAATGGTTCCTGCCGCAATTCATATGTTCTTTCCTCAAGACTACGATCAAGCAGCTTTTACAATCACAATTGTAAAAGACGTTCCCAAAATGCGTCCACAAGTAGGTGATTGTGGAGTATACGCACTCAAATACATTGAGTGTCACATGTTAGGATTGCCGCTATCAGCAAGAGAACTATGTAATGCCAAAATGATGACCTGGAGGACGAAGCTCGCTGCGGAGGTGTTGGATGAGACATCTTCGTATACCGATCAACGCATGTGTGATGAGTCAATTATTGCAAGTATCTACGATCCCTACGACGTTCAAATTTAATTGCATGGTTAGTAAATATATGTATATAGTAAATAGGGAGATTTGTTCTAGTAAATATTACATTAACCAAACTCTGCGGCGTACAAGCAGAATTTAAGTTTTTCCTTCCTTAGTAGAAGAGAACTTATTCTGCTTATTCTTCGTTTACACGCATCATCATAAACTACGCTGATAGACTGTAAACCGAGAATACGCAGCACTTGCTCATACTCTGCATCTGCTTTGCTTACACTCAGCATAAACATGGGCAGAATAAGTTCTTTTCTACTAAGGATGATAAACATAAACTCTGCGGCGTACAAGCAGAATTTATGGTTTTCCTTTCTTAGTAGAAGAGAACTTATTCTGCCCATGTTTATGCTGAGTGTAAGCAAAGCAGATGCAGAGTTTCATTGAAGTTGGAATATCTAGCGTCATCACTCTTGTAATTAATTTTAAGTGGATTTCGTCAACCACTCTTGTATTTATGAAGTGGGTCCACTCTTGTATTTCGTAGCTCGGTCCACTCTTGTATTTATGACGTCGGTTATCTTCAACACTTCTTCTTTATTTGCAGAGCACATATAGCCGACTTTTAATGGAGCCATCTGTAGCCTCTGTCTTCAATCCGATGAACGATAATGAATCTTCCGCTAGTTCAACAACTGTATTTGAATGATCCGGATTGAAGATTCCTTCAGTTTTACTAATGAACCATAACCCGAGATGTTTTCAGCAATCCACGGAGTTCATAACTAAGGTAAAGGTGTTGCATGTTTTTCAAGAGTTTTTCATTGTTGTTCCTTATGTATCTATAATTTATTTTATGCAGCTTAACGAGAAGTACCGGCGAGCAATCAAGACTCACGAGAAAATCTTGAAGAAATAGGTTAAACTTCACAAGAAACAGAAGAGAATCGAGAAGATTATAAAACGGCTCGAGACCCATCCTTCAGAATGGGAACAGCTTGGATTTGACAAAATATCCCCTATCCCAGAAATTATCCGCCATGTATTTCACAATGATCAAGACGAATAAGAACATGTACCAGTTTTTGCTCGAATTTTTTTGTAATAAATTTAGAAAAGAAATATGAAGAATCATCCCATTTTCCAACAGAGAAGTTGATGTTTATTATAAATGCAGAGAAGAAGAAGTAGTAAATGAAGAATCTGCAGAAACATACATGGTACGTATATAAACATAAGTTCAAAATCTGCCTAAAATATGCTCCAAACCTAGGTCCTCTGCTTCGCATACTTTTTCGGTACTCTGCTTCTATATTTGAGTCTATTTGTACTCTACACCCAAATATGGCCGTAGTTTGCATCCAAAACGAGATGTAGGTTACTCTGCACCAACCGTAGTTTGCATCCAAAAGGAGATGTAGTTTGAAAGTTTTGAATACACACAGAAACACAAGTCGAAGAAAAGAGTACAAACAACAAATCCAAGAAAAGATAAACAACATCAAATAAACTAAATGTTGTTGTAATTTTAAGAAAAGTAAAATAATTACGATAACAAGAGTTCTACATAACTTTAGTCCTCCATAAACGAAAGATCAAGTTTTAACCAATCAATACGAGGAACTGTAATTCCTATCAGCTCCTCCTCAGCAATCATTTCTTTCTCTACTAACTGCTGCCGCCTAGTATCCATGACCACTTGTTCTTCATGCATCATCTTCTCCAACATAGAGTGTTTACCGGCTATTCTTTCCAACTTGAGTTTGACGCGGTGAGTTTCATCCTTCGCTCTCATTTGAGATCGCACCAGCAGAAGAATTGTCCTCAGGTGATCCTTTCCTTCCTTTTCCGCCTCCATAACTGCATCATTCCGCTTCTCTTCTGCTTCCAACTCCAGGTCTGACATTGGTGCTTTTCTTTTCTTCGAATGATCTGCGGCCATGATGTCTTGAATATGTGCCTGTAAAAGAGTAAAATGCAGAGAATGTGCCTATTAAAAATAGGAATCAACTGCGCAGACTAAAAAAAAGATTGAGTAGAAGAGAAGCCACAAGTTATTTTGAGGGTTCTTCTTTCTTTTATAGACGAGAGGGATAAAGTAAAACCACGTACGTCAGTTTTTTTCGCTTAGCTGTCATTTCAACGGTCCACCTTCCCATCATTTCAGCGGTCCACCTTCCCATCATTTAACCCGTTATTTCGTAGAGTATATGCAGAGAAGGTGCCTAAGCAGAGTACTATTAAATTTCTTGCAGAATATAAACAGAGTAGTCGCAATCACTGCCATTCCTTACTTAACGTGTTCTATCATGTATGATCGACACGTGGCGTATGTCGTATTGTAGTAGAACAATTAATAATGTACCTTGTTTCTCGTGTTCAATAATGCGATGATCGACACGTGGCCCTTGGAATGGAGCAGCATCATCTCAGAGGCGTCCAGTAATAGCTGCAGAGAATGACTAATTAGGGCTTCCATACCGATACGGTTTCCCTTCAACGAGTATAAAAGATCTCTTCTTTATTTGGGTGTAAAAACAAAGATAATTTATCCTTTCCTCCATCAGTCTCAAACAAACAAAACAAAGATAATCCAAAAGCTACAGAACGCAAGCGTATCTTTTATTCTTCTTTTCTACCCATCAGTCTCAACAATCTTCTTTGAATCCGACGTCTGCCTTTTCCTCATCTTCTTCTTCCTCTGGCGGGAGCGAACCCAACAGTGTGATTCCTGCTCTGCCAAGGAATTCGGATTGGTTCAAATATCCAGAGGTACAAGATGTGCCCGGGATTCCTCCGGTAGGCTATATCACCATCTATTGGTCTTCCTTTCGGGCATGTTTCCGCCATCGCCTGTCTTTTTTTATGATGGAATTTTGTAAAGAATTTCGGATTGCACCCAGCCAGCTTAATGCCCGCTCATGGGGGTTGATAAACGCCCTCCAAATACTGTCGGACTTATCTGGAATCACTGTTTCCAGTGCTATGATTTTTGGGGCTTTTGAGGTTAGGAGTATAGACCCCTGGTCTAATAGATATGAACTTGTTCTTCGTGACGGTTGCAGATCTCCAGTTGAACTTCCCCTCCAAATTGAGGGTGGTGATGATGACAAGATTCACTACTTCTTTGTTCGTCATTCCGGTCCTGTCGAACTTCCCCGCTAGTGGTCTGATTCAGGTAATTTCCCTCTTACAAAAAAATCATTAGACTCTGGCGAATTGATCAAGCTAACTCTTTTAACATGCGTTTTCTCTCTGTTGCGCTTCATCAGTTCTAACAACGCAGAACCGTCGCACATATCCCGATTTTCCTAATGCCCTTTTTTTATTCCACTCCCTTACCGGCTCCCTGAGTTTCTTCTCTCCGACGCCGCAGTTGACGGGAGTTCTCTTCGGGCCGATATCGACGAAGCAGAGGTCCTTCCAGGTAGCATGGATCGCCTTAGGCTTACTTGGCAAAACGTGTATCCGTCTCGCATCACTAATGTTCATTGTCCTCGTTGCGAGGAGTTGGGGTTGGAGGGAGAAGCCCTACGTGATAAAATATGTGGTTTGGAGACTCGGCTTCGGAATGTGGAGAGGGCTGTGGATTCGGTTAGGGTTGTGGCAACAACTTTGACCCAGCAGTCAAGGTTCTTGGATCGTATAAGTCGCGAGTTTGGATCGGCCGACGTTGGCTGCGATGTTCCTGGGAGTTCTAGAGGGATGAAGCGCGACCGTTCCCCGGACACTTCGTAGAATATCACCTGTTTTTTATCTATTTAGTTTTGTAATTGTCACATTTATCTATTTAGTTTTGCTATTGATCTTCCGTTGGTTTGCTATTGATCTGCCATTGGTTTGCTATTGATCTGCCATTGGTTTGCGACTAAATAATGATGACGTGGTGAGATATGCCAAATGGATAGAAATGTTATTAACACTACACCTATACATTGTCCTTTGATTCTTCTGTTATATAACAAATGCGTGCTTTTTTATCGTTTATTTTCGGCAGTACCATTAGGATGAGTTCTATATATGGGTATCAGCCCGTATTTGCCACGAGATTGATAATGTTTAAAAATTCAAAGATATTTGAATTTTCCATTTTCCCCCTAAACTGTAGAATTCAAATAGACTTTTCCCAGCCTCTTCTGTAAAATGCTAAGTAAAAGCAAACTCACCACATAAATCTGCAGTTTATGCAGCATATTTTTACTGCAAGTTAAATCAAATATAACATCTACTACAACTCAATTTTGATACTAGATGCTACCATTCGGACCCAAAAGCTGATAGAGCGTCCAGCAAAATGGGCCCCAGAAAGGAGTATGCAGATTAAAAATAGATGTCTGCGATTATCGACAAGTCCTAGGCAGAGTAAAAGCAGTATATGAAGTTTGCTCGTACTCTGCTGTCTTGAAGTTTGAATATTATAACTATAATTTTCTACTAATTCAATAAGTTTATTGGGTTGCTGCTAAAAATTTATTTATAAAAGTAGTTCTACGTCGAATCAAAAGTAATTGGCGCAACCCGATCTTGCTATTGATGGCTGCAGAGTATGCCCGTATACAAGTGCATGATGTGATGTGAGTTGATATTGCTTTGACTCTTAACATTTTTAATGGAACCGTGAAAAGTAAGTTTCATTTTTACTATATATTCTTAATTTATTATAAACGTAATGATTACGTATTCACAATCGTAAATGTTTTTGAGACAATAAAAATACTATTGGTTTTTGGGAAGTTTAATATAAGGTTAGGATAAATGCAAAGACAAAGCAGTACTATGCGTAGAGAATTAGCAGCGTCTGTTCGTACTCTGCAGTAGGGAAGTTTGAAATATTTTCCTATAACTTATCTAAAATATTATTTCGGAATAACGGTAATTATACGTTATTGTTTGTTTTACCAATTAAATGCAGAGTAAGTAAATGCATGACACTGGGCATTCTAACAAACGGTTGTTAATGTTATGGTACATTCAGCTATGATCTGCGTAAAATGTGTCGTAATCTGCTTTACACCATATTTGCATAACATTTGCAGTGAACATAAAAGAATACGCAGAATAAAAATAGAGGTCTGTTCTTCATCTTATGTCGTAGGCAGAGTAAGAGCAAAGTAAATACTAACATTTTTTAATAAGCAGATTATAAATAGAGAAAGAGCAGAGAAAGCGCAGTATATTAGTTTGCTCGTACTCTGCTGTGGTGAAGTTTGAAATATTATACTATAACTTTTCTAAATATCTCCAATGACCAATTCAATAAGTTTATTGAGTTGCGTCTAAAAAGTTATTTTTAAAAGTAGTACTACGTCGAATCAAAAGTTATTGTCGTATCAATTAAAGAAGTCCGCTCTTCCTCTGCTACAGTGTCCATCAATATGGGCCCCATAATAAAGAATCGTAGAAACTAGCAAATAAGTCCCCTTTTACCAATTAAATGCAGAGTAAGTTAATGCATGACTTTTTTGGAACCGTAAAAAGTCAGTTTTGATTATTTACCTTTCTTCAATCCAATCGTTTCTTCAAAACAATCAAAACTTCTCAGGCTCCAACACTTTTCTCCAAACATTTCAGGCTCAAAACTTTTCTTCCAAACTTTTCTCTAAAACTTTCAGTCTAAAAAAATGGCTCATTTAGATATGGTTCTAGACTTGTCACTCATGAAGAATGGTGGAAGAATCTTGGTTCAAGTCGTAAGAGAATTTGGAGAGCACTATGCACGCTTTTAACCTGAAAGACACTTGCTTCTCGCTGATTATCACGCCGTAAGAAATGCATGCTTTGATGTCCTTATGTGGTCTCTTAGGAATACATGATTTTGTTTAATTTTTAGAGGAATAGATACAATCTTTGGTTTTATGGTTTAGGGTGTTCGGATCTCTGCAACCATTCGAAATCATCTGTTGTCAAAGTTTGAAGACGTGGCTGAAGGGGAATGGTATTTGATTAGGGATTTTGAAGTGACGACGAGGCCGGGTCAGTGGAAACTAACACACCATGAGTTCCATATCTTCTTCCATGAAGAATCGATCATTAAAAAGGTAGCACGAATCTGTGGTAATCATATGGTGTCGTTATCTCCATTTCGCAGAGTTCTAAATGGCTCATTGCATAAGAAGATTAGTGTTGGTAAGTATTGATGGAATATTAGTTGTTTGATTTTCCATTTCACGTCAGATTTCTTAATCTATATTCATGTTGCTATATAACACAGTTGATGTGTTTGGTGCTATTGTGAAAGTCAAGAAATTAGAAATTTATCAAGGCTTCACAGATGACGTTTACGTTATCCCTGGTCACAAAGTTCTACACTTCACATTGAGGAATTTCAGGTAAGTTAATTATGTTTATAGTTTAGGATGTCTTTTGAGAACGAAGTACTATAAATTTGTCTTTGTGAGCTGCAGCGGCGAAAATATCAACTGTATTGCGAAGGGAACATTTGCTGATGAATTTGAGTACTTCTGGCGACTTCAGCCAATTGGGAAGGTCATATTCTGCGTGCTACGAAATTGGAATATGGACTATTTTGGAGGTAGTGTTACTACTTCATTCAACCATAGAGAACTATTGCAACATATATGACTAGGTGACTCTTTGGCATTGCAGGTGAGATACGTGTCTCGGTTCTCTACCCATTCTCTGAACTCCTCATAAATCCAGCAATTCCTGCCGTTGAAGAAGCAATCCAGCAACTAAGGGTTGTTAAGACCGGTGGTTTCTCAAAGGTTGAAGATGCATACATTGATGACCCTATTCGTCGTACCAATAACACCTAGAATAAACCTCATCAACTGTGTTGTTTAATGTTATTGCACTCGATCTTTTGAGACTCAGAGTAACACATTTGTATGTCTCGTTATAATAGCTCAGTAATTTATGTATACTTTAATTTGTTTTGTTAGACCTTTGTGGATGAAAACAAGTTGAGAAGATGCAGTTTATGCGCAGTGTTAGCGATGTAGATGCAGCCTAAATGCAGAGTCCGCCCATCATATGCTTTCAGATGCAGAGTATAAGCAGATACTGCGCCTTCGCTCAAAATAACCAATAACCGAATTGATCCGCGAGTTCAAAATGAAACACTTATAGCAAACCAGTCTTCAGAAGATACTAAAGCAAACATAGAAAAGATACTAAAGAACACACAGGTGAGACAGCTCATTTCTTTGCCTCCATCACCTCACTCTGATCCCATGGCATACTTCTCCGTCCAGCTTCGCGCAGTTGACTCGAACCTAGATTTGTCAGTCTTGTAAATATGGGCTACCTCCGGTAGAAAAGGATCATCTAGGATTGGGTCAGTCATCAGCGCGCAAATTGACATCAAAACCTAATTCCATAACAAAAATCCATCCCATTAACATACATGTTTGGCTGAAGTATTTTTTTCGACAAAACTTTGTTAAATTTGAAAAAATTCCAAACCTGGGACATGGTTAAAGAAGGAGACCATTTTTCCCTCAAGATATCATAGTCAATCGCTCCTTTTGCATTGATGTTTGGGTGGTAAATCTTTGTTTTGAAAGCCACCTGCATGCAAAGACAAAGAGAATATCAATTAAAAGCAAGATGATCAAGAGTGAAGTTTCATCCTGCAACAAATAACAGTTAACTGAAAAAGCAAAAAGCAAACCATTGGCGCCTTTATCGGATAATCCGAAGGAAAATGGATGGTAAGCAAGAAAATCCCTCTGGCATAGGGACTGTCGAAGGGTCCATTGATAGCTGCTTCCCATTCGTAAACACAATCACCAACAGGACCTAAAACATATAAGACTCAACTCAGACATTTAATCTAAATAATACTACATCCGTAAAGTTCCTATTATCATCCGTAAATAATACTACCTCTAACTGCATAAACGAGTTGGGAGTTCTAGATTTTATACCTGCCCTGATGAACTGTGTAGGAACATCCTTCTGGATCCGATTAAGTTCCATTTTAATTTGCCTTACACTATAACCCATGGTCACAAACTTGTTAAGAGAGACGAAGATGATGAATGTTGCATCTTTGGTAAACAAATAGATGTAGAGACAAACAGACACGACTTTCTCCTATATGAACACGAAGCGTTACTCTAGGGTTTTGGCAGACTAGGGAATGTGTTTTCAACTACTGCAATAAACACATGTTCATTGATGTATACTTTTTAAATGAGTTGTCATTCATCTCCTCATGTGTAAAAAAATGACTTGTCCTTTATTCTTATGGGTGTTCGTGCCATTTATTGCGCGGCAAATTTACGCGCTTTCTCTGCCATTTCTTATTAAATTGAGTTGTCTTTTCCTAGGCAGAGTATCTTATGTTATGATAGTTGACCGGTTGCACAGTAATCATCCCGCATGCTTCTCATGTCGAGCCATTAACTGAGGCGCGTGCAATGACTGTACTAAATGTTTGACCGATGTCCCTGTAAATTGAGTTTTATTTTCCAAGACAATTTAAAGGAAGATCGACCCCTTTCATTTCTTTTCTTATCTATAAAAATAGTAGATTGTTTACGAACAGAGTGCCTGTTAATTATTTTCAAAATCCAAATACCGCATCACATTGTAGGTTAACATGCAAATACCAGAGCTCCCTTCGGACATTATCTCTATCATTGCACGAAAACTTGGCCGCCTCACGTTGTGGAGAGTCGGACACATCCTCCGAATAGGGCGGATCGGTAGAGATGTAGTGTACAGTGATGAAGTCCTCAAGGAACTTAATATTCACGATCTATGTGAAGACACAGATAAAATTCTCCTAGACGGGGTGAATCGCAGCTTTTTTGTAAGATCCTTAAACGCCGGAAACCCAACTGCTATTTATTATGAGGCTGCAAGACTCGTGACCGCAGAACAAGACATCAGCGCAGCCATTGAGCTTTTGGAACGGCTTGTCCCTTTCAGTGCTAACGCAACTTATCTCTGTGGAATGCTGTGTGTATGTGCTGGACGTACGAAAAAGGCTGCACAACTTCTCAAATTATGTGTCGACGTACACGCTGAAGGTGATTTTGATAAACTCACCAGGCTTGGGGAGGAGGTTCTGGATGCGGTTGTAGCTTTCTATCCACCCATGAACCATTCTTTTGCATCAACGTGGCAATACCCTGACTGTCCAGATTTGTCTTTTCCAAATTGTGCCACTGAGCACGAATATCAACCTGGATGCGAAAACTGCTACCTGTATTGGTTCGCAAGACAGCTTTGCCGCATTATATAGGAGATTTGAACTATTTCTTCTAATTTTATTTGTTTGTATTTATAAATCCTTGAAAAGTTATGATTCCGTAATTCAAGATGTGGATTTTAATTGAATAACATGTTTTACCCTCGGATTTGTTGAGCATATATATTTTTTGAATGAAACTAAAAGTAAAATCTATAGTAGAGCACAGGAAGATTAATAGCAGATTACTGGATGAGTCATGCAGATTTCAGACGCAGACTTCGCGATACTTGATGCAGATACAGACTCTGCGATAACAGACGTAGACTCTGCGATACCAGATGCACACTCTGCGATACCGACTATTTTATGATACCCACATCAAACTAAAGACTAACATAAAACAACAGAGCACCATAAATACGGACAAATAAATAAAGTTATAAATCAAGATTTGTTTCCTTGTTTAATTAAACTTGAAGCCAGAGTGAAGCCAGAGTAAAGCCAGAGTCAAGCCAGAGTCAAGCCAGAGTCAAGAAAATGGGCATGTTTTTCGATTGTGTCCTGCATTATGGCATTTTGAGCACCTGTGATGAATTTTTGGGCTACTCTGGAAAAGACTCTTATTTGGTGTTTGAGTAGTTGGAGAATTACGAGATCGTTTCCTTCTCACCTTTGGGGATGGAGTAGTGGGTGAAATATTATCGCTGAATGGAGTACTCTACTTCATTTTCTTCGTAACGGATGGAGTCCTCTGCTTCGTTTGATTCGTTGTGGATTGAGTCCTCTGCTTCGTTTTTTGCTTTGTGGATGGAGTACTCTGCGAAGGTTCTGTTTTTTTTTTCCATTGATTACGCTTGAACCGCTTAGCCTTTTCAATAGCAGAAAGGTATCTCTTTGCCTTCGGTCTACCGGAAGGTACTTTTATGACTGGTGGCAGACATTGTTCACTAATTACGTGTGGTGGTAGAATCAAATCTTCGTCTACAGGTTTTATAGGTTCTGAGTACGTTGAATACAAGTATCCCTTTGTGAAATGATCATCCACCAGGGTAGCTTCATCAGTTTTCCGACTTAATGCAGCTTTAATCGCGTGCTCGCAGGGAATCTTCTCGACATCATATTGTTTACAAGTACAAAGTCTCTGCAATCATAAATTTCATAAATCTTAAAAAGGAATCGAACTCAGAGCAGATAAATAAGGCAAACGTTTCCTGAGACTGGCAGACTTGCTCAGGATACGTTTTCTGAAACTGGCAGTGATAAATAGCAAAAAAAAACTTACATACCTTCTGTAGATCAACCACACAATCATAATCTCCACCTGTAACATGGCTACAATTTGAATCAGTATGATGAACATTTAAAATTTCCAAGCTTCCGTGTCTTTCATGCAGTAACTTTTCAACGTTTGGGGGGAAATTTGTTTTTAATGAGGCAGCTTTGTCTCGCCTTTCCACAAACCATCTTGACAACAACTTTCTAATAGCCTCCACGAAATGTTTAACAGGAAATGATCTGTTTTCCTTAAGCGCGACATTAATGGATTCTGCAATGTTGCTCGTCATTATACCAAATCTATCTCCTGGAAAATGTGCACAAGCCCATAATTGAAATTCCGCCTCTTCCAAGTAAACTGCTAATTCACTATTCTGACGACGAATCACACCAAACAATTTTTCAAAATCTACCAGTCGATATGCATATGCAGCACAACACACCAAACTGAGCATTGCGTTCTTTTTGAACTTTAAGATGAGGTTATTTTTGAGGTGATAGTAACATACTCCCCTGTCAGCTGCGGGGAAAACCTTCTCAATGGCCTTTGCGATTCATGGATGACGGTCAGAAATAATGGCCAAATTCTTTTCATCAAGTATCACACCACGCAAAGGTGTAAAAAACCATTCCCATGAAGCATCATTCTCTGAGTCTACAATCCCAAAAGCTATAGGAAATATACTCGAATCTGCATCTTGACCTGCAGCTACCAGCATAACACCTCTGTACTTTCCAGTTAGATGTGCTCCATCTACCACAACAACCCTCTTCAAGAACTCAAATCCTTTGATGGAAGCACCAAAAGCAATGAACAAATACTTAAACCTTTGTTGAGCATCACGTTCAAGCTTTGTAATCGTACCTGGATTGGCCTGCTCTATTTTGTATAGATAGGAAGGTAAGTCCTGGTAACCCCTCTCAAAAGTGCCTCTGACCAGCTCTCGTGCATATGCCAACGCTTTATGCGCTTTCGTATAGTCTATGTCAAGACAATGTAGTGACTTAATACAGTTCATTACATGCTTAGGCGTGATTCCTTTAAGATCATTACCACCACTAAACCTATCAACATACATCTTTCCAATAAATTTTGCATTAGCCTGTCGTTGACGAGAATACCTACAGACAGCAGAGCATGTATGAGCTTCTTTATATATCCAAACGAGAAATTCTGGAGATTCAGATGAAACTGACAGAGTCGACGCACGAATCCTCCAAGAATAATTAGGAACAAAATGTTTCGCGATAAATAGTTTCTTCCTCGACGTGGCTATTTTGAAATCAAACTTCTCGATGACTGCAATCTTGCGTAATTGCATAATTAATGCTTCCTTGTCATCAACTATTTCGCCAACCTTAATGGATCTAGATTTCTTCATTGGTAATGGCTTCGTAGGCGTCTCATCGAATATATCGCAGAATAAAGGCGACATCTGCTGTTTCTTTGCATACTGTCGGCAGTCTCTGCTGTTGTTCGGTGGTGGCATCATATGCTCGTCTTTAACATTACCTACATCATCAAAATCCACACCACCATCCTCTTTGACATCACAGCTTCATCTTTACCCGCAGCTTCTGCTTTAATTCCATCGTTTCTTTTCCATGACACGCAAAGCCGGATAACCTCTTTTTCCGCCATTGTGATCAAGTTTGCAAGTTGCCTATCGTTATTCAAGAAGATAGGAGGTGTGTCGCTAGGCATTTTCTCCATGATATGTGTAGGCAACTTATAAGAAATCTCGACTGCATTCATCTGCGTTTCCAAGTTGTAATCTTCACAAACAATGCGGAGAAATTCCTCATACTTGATTTGGTCTTCAACCGCAAACAACTTGCTTCCTTTGCTTGAATCAACGTCGAAATCCCAACCCATTTTTACCTTCCATTGTCCAAAAACAGTCAACAAATGCAACATTATCTGCAAAAAAGAGAATGTTCAAAAGATCTGCAACACACTATCTTAGAAGATTTTTCGCAGAGCTCTACACTTTGGCAGGGTCTTTTAGAAATAGCTCTGCCAAAGACGTACTAGAGCTCTAGACGCAGTTTAGAAGATGGTGGTTTAGATAACTAGTGTAATGTTTTGAAGTGTTACCTGTGTTCGTTCTTCCCGAAAATATGCTCGCCTTCAACCCCTAGAATATCTTTGACCAGCAGATATTGTTAGATGTAAACGAAGATCGTCTTTCCGAAGAATGTACGTACTTTCGTTCAAAATCGAAGTCTGTAAACAATCTTATACTCGGATTTCGCTTCCGTCTCTTTGAAAATATGAAATATCTCTTTGAGGGTGAAATCGAAATAGTAGATCTAGGTTAAAGGTGGAGAGGTTGAAAAGGTTTATAGCAAACTCAAAAAAAGTAGGAAGTAATGGCATTTTTGTTATTATTGTGAAAAGAGAGGACTACTTCAAAATCCGACCGTTTATACAATTTAGTTACGTTGCAAATGTCAAGCCATGCCCTGCGAACAGTATGCTACAGTCTGTCGAGCAATATCTGCCTTATGTCTACAAAAAAGCACACACAACATCTGCTTTAAGTCTACAAAAAAAGCACACACAATATCTGCCTTAAGGCTACCACAACTGACACACTATATCTGCCTTAAGGCTACACAGTTAGCAGAGGTTAAAAAGAGTCTGTCCAACCTTAGCCTTAAGGCTACACAATCGACACTGGAAACCTGCCTTAAGACTACAGAATTAGCAGAGTTTAAGCAGCGTCTGTCCAGCTTTAACCTTAAGGCTACACAATTCACACACTATATCTGCCTTAAGGCTACATAATTAGCAGAGTTTGTCCAGCCTTAGCCTTAAGGCTACACAATTCATGCAGACTCTGCCAAGCGTAAGGATATTTTAGACATTTTCAAAAACAGTGTACTAGTTCTACAATTTTCCCTACGAAGGTACCCCGCTGGACATTAAAGTTAGAAAACGCACCATATCAGCAACTGTCCCTAGATAAAATAGTAAAATTCATACTAAAAGTAGTAAAATATAGACTATATCATTTGTGGATAGGATGTAGCAGAATACCATTGATGAATTTGGTCTTTCTCTTTACGGAGGGCGTTCTCCAACTCGATTATCCATTCCTAATACTTCTCAATATTCAATTGTACCCTGAGATCAGAGACCCAAGGTTATCAGAGGGATATAAGTAATATGAAGAAACAAACACGGTAATAACACCACCGACGTTTCTGTTGTCTTCGTTCCACTTGTTTCAAAATTGGATTCGCTCATGACTCAAATAAATTTTCTTGTTTTTAAAGAAAGAGAGAGGCTCTGATACCATGGAAACTAAATTGTGTTATCTTACTCAACCCAATGTCATCTTTATATACTTACACGCATGAGTAACCCTCGAGTCTAGTTGAGTAGCCCTCAAGACTAAATTTTATACACCAAATGGTATATTTCCTTATCTAACAATATACATATAACTCTAATACCTTTAATATTTATGGATTAATGTTGAGAAAATTAGCAAAAAGAATTACAGACATTGCACAATAAAAAGGAGAATACCCTAAAATATCATATTTTAAGATTTTTTTTTAAACATAACACCACTATTTAAATTTCCAAAAAATATCACAAATTATTATATGAAAATACATTTTACCCTAAATAAATTATAAACAAATTTAAAAAATTATTTTTGGGTTTTTTCTTTCCAATTTAGGGTTTAGATTTTCCCATTACGAAATAGGTTTTGAATAATTTTGATGTTGAATTTGTGCTATTTTTGGAAATTGAAAATTAGTGATTGTATTTTTGGAACAAAACTTAAAAGTATGGTACTTTTGAGAATCATCCAAAAAAATACATAAAATCAGTATGAGAAAATTATGTAGAAATAACTAAAGTATGAGATCATGGGTTATATGACCTTTGCGTAAATGTGTTGCCGCATTTTTGTTTTCAAGTACAACATCCCTTTAATTTTCAGTGTTTATTAGATACATATACTATATACAGTATATATACAGTATATATATACTGTATATATATATGTATCTAAGAAACACAAATACTGGAACTAAAAACCATGTGAGACTGTATATAGTATATGTATCTAATAAACACAAATTCTGGAACTAAAACCATGTGAGATTGATGCTGAAATTTGTTGTTCCTTTCAATATCAAACAACTCCAAATGTAATAATAACATCAATTGTGTTACCTTTTCGGTGTAGGGTTGTTGTACATGTGCCTCCCTAGCCACCCACCCTATATAATTTGGCCTTATCCCCCCTCCCTCCTCCCCAAAATCATACTTTGAATGATTTTGCCCCCTTCACATGTTGTATTTGACCCAGTTCCTTTTATTCCCTTTCTGTGTGAGCTCCTCTATCAACTTGCTACAAACGAGTTTGGATTCTCAAAATTTTCTAAGAAACCTCATCTTATTCTAAATTAACTTTGTTAATGTATCACAAGTTTCTGGTCATCGCCGTTGTCGTTACCAAAATATAAAAATCACCATGAATTATTTAATATTTAAATTTTATTTATAAGCATAGTGTATATTTTAATATTTTTTCAGAGGTTCGGTAAAATTTGGGTGTATTTTTCTATTTTATTAAGACTATTTTTTAGAAGATGTATAGAGAAAGAACGTATGATAAAATGAAAAATAGTGGTTCGCTAAGGTAGAAAACGACAAGGTGTTAAAAGCGTGTCCATTCTTGAGGGTACAAGATCTAAGAGAATATATTCTCTTTAATTATATCATATAGACACAAGATTACGATGTTACTTTCATATAAATGTCAATCCAATCCAAGTTTTTTATGTCTTGGATTTTTAGAACTTCAAATCTTTGGACTAGAAATTCGTTAGTTTCCTCTCTTATTCAACCATTGATTGATATCAATTCTAATACGTTCATTAGCTTTTATATATTGGTAATAAGCTTTCATGTTTTTATATAAAATAAGCTTTCATGTTTTTATATAAAATAAGCTTTTATATATAAAACGCATTTGTGTTTCGCTGACGACCTCATGGTATTTATTGATGGACATAGAAGATCGGTTGAAGGGGTGTTGCGCATATTTGATGATTTTGCACGGATCTCGGGTCTGAAAATTACTTTGGAAAAGTCCACAATCTACCTTGCTGGTGTTTCGAATCAGGTGCGAGAAAGTATAATTTCTAGATTTCCTTTCGAGGTGGGACATCTCCCAATTAAATACTTGGGTCTTCCTCTCCTTACTAAGCGGATGACATCAGCTGATTATAATCCATTGCTAGAGAAGATTCAACAAAAATATCGACGTGGACTGCTCGACATCTTTCATACGCGGGAAAAATGCAATTGTTAAATTCGGTGATTCGTAGGATCACGAATTTCTGGCTTTCTGCATTCTGGCTACCAAACATGTGCACCAAATAAATTGAGAAATTATGTGCGTCTTTCCTCTGGTCTGGTCCGGAATTGAATCCCCGAAAATCAAAAGTTGCTTGGATGGATGTGTGTAGACCGAAATCCGAAGGATGATTGGATTTCAACCATTGAAAGAAGCTAATCAAGTAAGTTGTTTGAAACTAATTTGGAGATTAATCTCAAATTAGCCTTCTTTGTGGGTGAGGTGGGTCAAGATGATCTTTATTGGTAAAGAATCATTCTGGTCATTCAAAGAAACCACAACAAAAGGCTCATGGATGTGGAGAGATTGCAAAGTCTTTTCATAAAATCCAACTCGGCAATGGTAGAAGTACTTCTTTCTGGTTTGACAACTAGTCCTCTCTGGGGTGTTTATACGACATCACAGGACCTAGAGGAGTCATTGATTTGGGCATATCAACATATACGACAATGGCAGAGGTTTTTGAGAATCATCATCGTCGAGGTCATTGTGTGGAATCCTTAAAAATCGTAGAAGATACGATTGAAAAAGCCAAGTCCGAAAGAAAGGAAAGGGTTGATTCTTCGTTTTGGAAATACGCCGACAATGTCTACAAGCAATGATTTGTAACGAAAAACACTTGGACACTATTGCGGAATGTACAGCCAGTTACGTCATGGTACAAGGGAGTTTGGTTCAAATACGATACTCCTAAATACTCCTTCCTAACCTGGCTTGCAATTCAGAATAGATTGACCACCGGATATCGTATGAGGAGTTGGGGTTCGGGATAAGTTGTGGACTGTTCTCTATGCCAAAAATATTGAGGAAACATGCAATCACATCTTCTTTGAATGTAGTTTATCGGGAGAGGTATGGAGGAAGACCATGATAAAGCTTCTTGGGGCAGATTTTACGTCCGACTGGCTTCAGATTGTTGCTCTTCTCACATCTAATCGACAAAAGTATGACCAATTTCTGATTAGGTATGCATACCACATATGGCGAGAGAGAAACCAAAGAAGACATGGGGAACCAGCTCTAACGACAGCAACTCTAATCAAGTTGATAGACAATTTTGAACACAAAGATGCATTTATTGTAAAAAAAGTTTGATTTGAATACAATTTTACATTTAATTCAAAAAAAAAAAAAATCTACTGATTTAAGTTCGACAAAGATTGGAAATATTTTTGGACTTATCCCACCACTTTATACGATATTCTCTGACTAATGAGTAGGGCATGTCGAGTAAGGCTATTATGAGATTGAAGTGCCAAGAACAAATCCATGGGACTCCCATATCAATGTGGAAGGCTATTTTGGTAAAGGGACCAGTTGGTTGCTGGGGTATGTATTTTGAATAGTAGGGTAACGATGTCTTAGTAATTTCAGGTGGATAAATTTAATCTGAAGGACCAAACCAGTACCACCATTCATGGAACCAACCTGGTATGGTTTTTGGGCATTTTGAGTCAAAGGATATGAACCTAGAATGGTCAAATGACCTAAGGTAAAAGGTTCGGAAGAAGGCATTTTGATAGTCGATGTAGGAGTATCCCTGAATATGATAGCCAGGAGTAGAAAAAGGTTTGGTAGTATGGTGATCAATAAAACCGAGGTCTTGAATAGAGCAAATGCGTAGGATTTTACATGTGGAGTAGGAAATTTGGTTTGGGTTGGTTTTATCTGGGTAATGAGTAATTTCTACGGATTTAAAATCTACTAGAATATACTCGTTAAAGTTTCGGTTTTTTGTAACATTATCTGTTGGGTAAAAGGTTGTCGTCATAGAAGACTCGATGGGTAAAGTTTTGCAATTATTTTAGGGTAATTGGTTTGGTAAATTGGATAGCCATCAGGTGTTGTTTTTGTGGTTTAAGATAGTATGTTGATTTTTGAGAAGGGTTTTGAGTAGGGTTTGAAGTCTGGCTTTTGTTTTCTGTGGTAATGGCTTTTGAATAGGATAAAGGGGGGAATTCGGCGAGAGCCAAAAATAGATTTTGAATAGTTAAAAGTTTGCCTTGAAGGTGAGGTTGAGTCTTGATATAATCCGATGCTGTCATCGGTTTCTTTTTCTTTGGATCACTCATGTTGAATATTCTTTTGTTGTTGAATATAAGTTGTTTTGCCCTGTAAATATTCTCTTGTTAGAAAATCTGGTAAGGAATTATTTTCTCCCTTAATATATTGTATATCAAAATAAAAAACTGATAAAATAGCTTACCATCTGGCAAAAATTTGTTTTGAAACTAAATTTTTTACATCTTTTTGTAAAATTTCTTTTGCGGATTTGCAATCGACTTGTAATAAAAAAAAATTATTTATTAAATCATCTTGAAATTTTGAAATACAGTTTACTATGAAAAGGACTTCGTTTTTAACGGTTGAATAGTTTTTTTGTGGTCCTAACCAAACGCCTGAATGGAATCTTATTATAGATTCTTGTATGGAGTTTGGGAGTTTTTGTTTGAGGATTCCTCCGTAACCTATTTCTGAGGCATCTATTTCTACTATCATATCGGCTTCAGGGTTTCGTATGGATAGACATAGAAGGGTTTTGACCTTTTGTTTGACTTGTTGGACTAAGCGAGTATGTTGATCAGACTAAGGCTTGGGATTTTTTTGGAGACGTTGGAATAATGGCTGTATTGTTTTCTTAAGGTTGGGTAGGAAATCAGAAACATAATTTAGGCATCCTAAGAATCTTTGGTAGTTGTGCTTTTTCTTTTAATTCATCTGGGAATTTATTTGCAAATTCAATCGATCTTGAAATAGGTGTAATTGTTCCTTGATGTATGTTATGTCCTAAAAATCTTATTTTGGTTTGAAATAAATGCATTTTCTTGGCTGATATTACTAAGCCTTGTTTTTTAACTATGTTTAAAAATGTGTATAAATGAGTAATATGTTGATCTATTGAGTTTGAGTATACGAGTACATTATCGATATAGACAATTGTGAAATTTGAGTAGTTGTTGAATATATCATTCATTATGTGTTGAAATTCAGAAGGTGCATTTTTAGTCCAAAGGGCATTACATTCCATTCGTAATGTCCAAATGGCACTGTGAATGCCGTTTTATATTTATCATGTTCGGCTATTTGTATTTGCCAGAACCCGCTTTTCATATCAAATTTTGAATAAATTTTTGCGTTATATAGTCGTTTCAGTAAATCTCTTTTATTGGGTATTAGATATCTAATCTATTGTAATGAGTTGTTAAGTGGTTTGTAGTTGATTATCAGTCGTGGTACTCTACGTTCTTTTTCAGCTTGATTATTTACATAAAAGGCCGAACAACTCCAAGGGGATTTGGATGGCCTAATTAATTTTTTCTCTAATAAATCCTCTATTTCTTTCTTACAGTATTCTAATAATTTTTTATTCATTTTTATAGGTCTTGCTTTAGTTGGTATTTTCTTTTCATTGAATTCTTTAATATATGGGAGTTCGACTATATATCATTTTCTTTCCCAGAAAGTATTTGGTAAATCGGAGCATACTTGACTTAGTAAATCATTTTCTATTGTTTTTATCTTACTCATTATGTATGGTGTTATTAATTGTTCTTCTATTTTTTTGTATGTTATTTCATTTTGTAAATATTGAATATGGTTTTTTGTTTACCTTTTATTAAGTTGATTGTTTTTTGAAATGTGTTTTGTTGTAGGTTTAAAACTTCTCTAGTTTTCATTGGTGATAAAAATGCAAATAATAGTTTTGTTCCTACTACTTTCGTGGTTATACCTATTTCAGTTACTTTGAATGGATAAATTTATGTAAAAAATGGAGTACCTAATATTATTTCTTGTGTTAGATTTCTAACTAGAATAAATTGATTTTTAAAGCAATATCTTTGATTACATATTTTTCACATCGTAATTTATTTTGTACTTTTAAATTGCTACCGTTAGCGCCGCTTAGGCGTTCGGTGGTTTTTTCATAGTATTTTTTTTAAATTATACCTTCTCGGATGCAGTTATAATCTGCTCTAGTATCCATTAATGCAATTATATTTATTTTAAAACTATGGCTTATGTGTAAGGTTATGTTAGTATACCATTTTTGGTAATTAATTTTATTAATTATTTGAAAATAATTTTCATCATTTTGTAATTCTTCTTCGTTATTATTTTTTAAATTTTGTGTACTGGATGATGCTTGAGCATGATTTTGTGCTTCTATTATAGATAATCGTGCATTTGTTTGTAATTGTTTTAATTCCTGCTGATTGACCATTAACTGCAATTCTTTAATTTGTGATTTTAATTGTTTAACTTCATTTTGTAACTCTCATGTAGTTACTTGTTTAAATAAGTTTTGAGATGGATATTTTTCAGATATCTTGTTTAGACTAAAGGGTTGTGGTGTAGATAATTGGTTTTCTTTGTATATTATATCCTTTAATTTTATTAAATATTCTTTTTTGATATCTGGATCGTCAATTTTATCTATTATGTCTAGTAAAAATTGCTTATCACTATCTTTGATGATTACATTGATTATTTTATAATTGCATAAGTTATCAGATAATTCTTGTGATTTTGCTGAAGAGTCACTTGAGTTTTCTATTTTGTTTATTGAGTAATTATCGTTAGTTTCTTCTGATAATTCAGATTCTGATAATAATAATTTAGTTTATTTTTCTTGAATATCTGGTTGATCTTGGAATATCTCATTTATTTTATTTTTTTTTATTTTGCATTCTGTTGATTTATGTCCGAGTCTTTTACAGTGCAAACACACTATTGTTTGTTTATCTGTTGGTTTAAAAATTTTGTTATTCTTTGAATAATATTTATTAGTTGGTTTTTTGCTAAAATTTTGTATTTTTGATAATGTTTTATATTATTGGATTTTCTATGTCTATATTTTAATCGTTTAATTTTTGATGGTGGATTAAGTTTATTATAACCATATTGTTCACAGAATAAACCCATGGTTATCTTAAAGTTAAATTTATCATTGTGTTTTTTATATTTATGTTCTTGACACAATTCTAATCCTTTCTTTTTAATAACTGCAAATAATTGACCATATGTAATTGTATTCCAAGGGATAGGTTGTCCTCCAGAATAATCCTTTAGTTTATTGATTACTCTTTCTGCAAAAAAAAAACGGCAATCCTGAGATAAACCGTTCTTTCCAGAAGGGTTGATTACAATCATTTCGCTGGAATATGTTTGTTATAAAAATATCTTTATACCATTTAAAATCGCCTAATGTCGGACACCTTAAATTTGTTAATACTATTTTTTTACTTTCTAATTCTTCAGCTGGATAACCAATAAAATGCATTGTTAAAGTATGGATTAATACTTCTCTAGCATTTTGGTGTTCTATTTCCTCGTAAAGACCATCTTCGCCTTCTACTCTTTTTATTTCAACATGGTTAATTATTGAATCTTGTGTAGTTAAATCTAATGAATTAACCCACTAATATTTTAAGGCTCCATTAAATCCGGTTATTAACATAACACATGTTTGTTTATCAATATTACCTCTAGCTTTATATGCTATAGCAGCCATTTCCATTTCTTGAAATAAATTCATTATTTCATATTCGGAACGTCCGTCAATATTCCATTCATATATACCGTCACCAGTATATACATTATTGGAATATTTATGGTGTTCTTCGAATAATAAATCAGGTGGAGTGTGTCATGGATAATAGGGTTTATTTGATTTCGTCATTTTATTTTTAATCCGATTAATTTCTTGATTATCGACTTCTGATTGTATGGATGTTTGAATAGATTCATTATTATTTTCGTCTATAATATTAATTACTTTTCCTTTGTCTAGTTTGTCTAATTTATTTGCAATTGATTTTAAAATTTCATTTTCTAGGAATTTCACTTGTCTTGTTACAGGTTTAAAGATTGGTGTAGTACTGATGAAAAATGATGTTGAATTATTGGATTTTGATGATTTAATATATTATTTTCATTAATGCTTAGTTTATCGTCAATATTGTCTACCTGTCTAGAAATTGTGTATAATAATTGTCTTTAATAATTATTTTGTTCATATATTGATTTAATATCTTGTATAATTATTGGGTCCTTATTATTTCTATTGGCCCTGATTTTAAAAGGTGTGGCAATAATTTATCTGTTAGGAGTATTTATTTTTAAATCCTTTAATGGTGGGTGTACTGATCTAATTTTATTACCATCTACTTGTTCCCATAGTTGGCTTAAAGATGAACTTGTATTAATTGTTTTAAACGAATAATTGATGTTATTTGCTATTGAATATGTTTCAAACCATATCAAAAATGGATTATTTGTTTCTTTTAATATCATGCAATTATACCACTTTTCTCTTAGTCCAATAGTCTCTTGTTTAGAAAATTTCTTGAAATACCAGTTACGTTTTTCTTCATTCTCTTTAGAATAAAAGTCTTTTTTTAATATATTGTTTATCAATTTCATATGTGTTGGTTATAACATTTATGGTTCTAAAATCTGATGGTGTAGGAGATGTTGGATACATTTCTTGTTCAAGTTCAGCTATAGGTGCTTTAAATTTAATTGAATTATCTTGCTTAATACTTTGATTTACGCTTTCTGTTTCTGATTCTGCACTAGATTGACCAGTACGATATTCGGCAAAATAGGCTCTTGAATGAGATAAACTAATTCTAGGTGGAAGTGGTTCTCTTAATGATTCGAATTGTAATAATATTTTTCCATCTATTTATTCAATTATTCTTGTAATATTTTTTGTTCAAAATTTCTTATTTCGATTTTCCATTGATATGGAATAGTTATTTCATCCCATTCTAGTTGTCTAGGTGCGTATGTAGCGCTTGGTGTATCTTTACTATGAACTGCTAATATAGTTGTTTCACCTATATTATCTTGTAATAAACATCTTGGGTTAAATTCAGAGGTTGATTGTTTAAAATAAATTCGATAAAGTAACAAATATCCGTGTCGTTATTTAAGGAATTTTATTTCTGGTAAATGAACATTTAATACTAATGTGTTAAGTATTGTTGGACCATATAAGCTTACTTGAAAATTAGGAGCACAATTAAAATAAATTGCTCCGTTGCATAAATTAGATTGGACTGCTCCAAGAAGCGAATCTTAAAATTTTCATAAAGTTTTGTCTCTTAATAACATCAATATTGGAGAATCAATACCGGTTCTTGATAGAGGTTTAATTGCTATTTGAATAAGTCCAAAATGAAGATAATTGAATCCTTTTTGTTTATATTTATCTAAAACGATTGATGATAATAATTTTATTTCTTCAAATTCATATTGAAGTGATAAGGTTTGTTCATGTTCTTTTATGGCATAAGCTGTTTTGAAATCAAAAATACCAATTTGATATATTTTCAGGATTAATATGTGGGAATTCATTTTTTGATATTTCTTGATTAAAAGAAGTTATTTTGACATAATTTCTCTTGAATTAATTGTAGTATTAGATACAGAAGTTGCATGTTTACATTTAAAAAAGTCTTCTAATCGAAGATGCCATGACACATTCTAAGTTTAAACTCTTACTAGAAGGATACTAACCAGTTCTATGTCGACACAACTGCGGCTTGCCAACAGTCTAACTGCCTTTCTTATGACTTGCCTTTCTTATGACTTGCTGCCTGGAACACCAACAGTGACAGTGTTTTGATAGAAAGGCAAGGATCAGTCTAGAGGGATTTAAACTAGTTTAGGTTCACAGTCTTGTGATTGAAAACGTTTTTAAAGAAAACTATGCAATAGATTGCATCGATAAAATGGCTATGATACCATTTATAATTATAAACCAATTTAAAATACTAAAGATTTTATTTTTATATTAAAATACAAAAGATTTTAAACAAAATAATAAAATTTAAACGATTATTAAACTTGTGAATTTTATTGATTTTTATGATAAAGGTACATAAAAGTATATAGATTTTGAAAACAAGGTTTTAAAGACAAAATTAAGACTTAAAGATTTTAGATAGAGAGTTTGTGTAAGTCTTCGTGTGGATTCTGCCTGTAGGCTAGCAATATTTTTATTTTCTAGAAAATTTCAGATATTTTGTTGGTACGTTGTCTACAGATATATTATGTATTTTTGTGGGTGCCAACCGTAGTATATAAGTAGAATATAGAAGTAGTAAAATAATTTACAGAGTATACATTATTCGAGAAGTGAAAAATTCATACAATACTTTTTTTTGTTTAGTAGAATATAAAAGTAGTAAAATAATTTACTACTAGAATATACATTATTCGAGAAGTGAAAATTCATACAATACTTTTTTATTATTATTCAAACTGGTCTTGGCCCAATGGGCCACCGAATGGGTCTGAATCTTGCTTATCGTCGTCTTTGTCGGAATATTCCATTTGCTGGGCTAATGACGCAAGAAGTTGTTTGAATTTGTCTTTTTGTGATTTTTTTGAGTTTGAAGAGCTTGCTGAGTGGGTTGGGCTTGGTGGAGGTTGTCGTGGTTTTTCTGTTTGTTGGGTTGATTTTTGGGTATCTTGGTGTTTTGTATTTTGAGTGAGTTGGCTTGGATTTAAGAGAGGCATAGATTTGGATATAGATTTTTGGATATCCAATATACATGTTGGGTTGATTTTAAATCCAAATCTATGCCTCTCTTAAATCCAAGCCAACTCACTCAAAATACAAAAAACCAAGATATCCAAAAATCAACCCAACAAACAGAAAAACCACGACAACCTCCACCAAGTCCAACCCACTCAGCAAGCTCTTCAAACTCAAAAAAATCACAGTTCCTTTGCAAATAGGAAGATCTTTGGCGCAAGAATAAATGATTAATCCGATCATCTTGACTTGGTTATGAAGACAAATTCAAACAATTTCTTGCCTCATTTTCCCAGCAAATGGAATCTTCCGACGAAGACGACGATATGCAAGATTCAGACCCATTTGGTGGTCCATTGGGCCAAGATCCGATTGAATAATAATAAAAAGTATTGTATGAATTTTTCACTTCTCAAATGTATATTCTAGTAGTAAATTATTTTACTACTTCTATATTCTACTAAAAAAAAAAGTATTGTATGAATTTTTCACTTCTCGAATAATGTATACTCTGTAAATTATTTTACTAATTCTATATTCTACTTATATACTATTGTTGGCACCCACAAAAATATAGAGTATATCTGTAGACAACGTACCAACAAAATATCTGAAATTTTCTAGAAGATATAAACGTGCTAGCCGACAGGCAGGACCCACATGAAGACTTACACAAACACTCAAGCATCGGCACCACTATGGAACGACACATATCAAGACACAATCACTCAAGTGTCGGCACCACTCAAGGAGCAACATGTATCAAAACACTCAACGATTCTCCTCTTATAAATAACTCCTTCCACTAAAGGAGAAAGACACGAGCAATCAGACGCACAACTCTCTCTCTAAAATCTTTAAGTCTTAATTTTGTCTTTAAAACCTTGTTTTCAAAATCCATATACGTTTATGTACTTTTATCATAAAAATCAATCAAATTCACAAGTTTAATAATCGTTTAAATTTTATTATTTTTTTTAAAATCTTTAGTATTTTAATATAAAAATAAAATATTTAGTATTTTAAATTGGTTTATAATTATAAATGGTATTCATTTAATTTAAAAGAAAATTACGAAAACAGATTTAATGGTAGTACAGTATATATAACTCAACTGGCCCCTTTATAACTCTATGATACTACTATTGTCACATGAAGAGGTTTGTCAATTACATTCGTAAATTCGTTTTTATTTTTTTTCCACCAAATATCCGAATAGAGAGGGAAAAGTTAAGCGTCAGAAGAGCAGATTAAAACGGATTTGTAGTCTAGATAAATCCTTAAATATCCCATCCTGTTCCCAAAATCATTCGGTTTTAACAAAATTTAAATCTACAATGGAAAAAATGAGAACAACGAGCTGATCCCAACAAGAATAATTACCAGACATCGAATGTGCATCGATTACCGGAAACTAAACGCTGCAACTAAAAAAGATCACTTCTCTTTACCATTTATTGATCAAATGCTTGAACGTTTTCTTAATCATCTTTGATGGCTATTCAAGGGGTTTTCAAATCCCTATCTATCCCGATGACCAAGAAAAGATGATTTTTACATGTCCATATGGCACGTTTTCTTATCGTGGAATGCCATTCAGATTATGTAATGCTCTAGCAACATTCCAATTATGTATGATGTCTATCTTTAAGTATTATATAGAAGACATAATGGAGGTATATGGACGATTTTTCATTTTATGGCTCCTCCTTTGATGTATGTTTAACAAATCTCAGTAAGGTTTTACAACGTTGCGAAGAAAGGCATATTGTACTAAATTGGGAGAAGTACCAATTCATGCTAAGAGATGAGATTTTCGTATGACAGAATATCAGAGAAAGGAATTAAAGTGGATAAGGCAAAGATCGAAGTGATGGTGAGCTTACAGTTGCCAACAAACGTTAAAGGTATATGAAGTTTTCTCAGACATGCCGGTTTCTATAGAAGATTTATCAAAGATTTTTGAAAGATTACTCGACCTCTTACTCAACTCCTATTCAAGGTTGTACCCTTTATGTTCAGTGATGAATGTCTTGTTGCCTTCGACAATATCAAATGGTGCAAATGGTTGACACATTAAAGGAACAAAATTGAGTGGAATTGACTTATCCTTTCAATTCCTCTAAAAATCTACCATTTGGGCTGAATTTGTTTTCAACCAAGTTTTACTGGGTGCCACCAAATTAGAGGAAAATAAGCATAATTCCTCTAGAATTGTTACTCCTCAAAAGATGAGAGGAACAGGTGGAAAAAGTTAGTGGAAAAAGGCTATTTCCACTCTATTTCTTCTGTTTAATATTTTTACTCCTATTCCTCTCACTGACCACCATTCGCACCCAAAGAAGCACTCATTAGTACACCGATCGTGCAATCATCCGATTGGGAGCTTTCCTTTGAAATCATGTGTCATGCAAGTGATTATGTTGTAGGAGCCGTGTTAGGAAATAGGAAAGACAAGAAACTCCATGTTATATACTATGCTAGTAGAACTCTAGACGATGCACAATACAACTACGCCACAACGGAGAAAGAGCTCCTCGCGATTTTCTACGTATTTGAGAAATTTTGATCATATTTGGTGGGTTCTAAGATAATTGTACACACTGACAATGCTTCTATTAAGTATATCTTATGTAAGAAAGATGTGAAACCACAACTCATAAGGTGGATCCTCTTGCTGCAAGAGTTTGATTTAAAAATCAGAGATAAAAAAGGCACTGAGAATGGTGTTGCGGATCATCTTTCTCATATCAGAATAGAAGAGCCACTCCCTATGAATGATTGTCTGCTGGAGGAAAATGTTTACGCTATGCATGCCATACCCCGCAACAATATCAAAGCCCCACATGACTTTTTCTTAAGCAGAGTATAACTTTCGAAACTCCTTGGTATTGTCACATTGTTAATTACTTAGCCGCTGACATTGAGCCTCCCCAATTCTTCGGGTAAAAGAAGAAAAAATTTCTCAAGGACATTAGATTCTACTTTTGGGACAAGCCTTACCTCTACAAGAAGTGTCAAGATGGTATCTTTCAAAATTGTGTTCCAGAGGAAGAAGTTTCAGGCATTCTACGTGGCTGTCACGGATAGGCCTATGATGGTCATTTTGCTACGTTTAAGACGTCTTGAAGGTCTAACAAGATGGATTTTGGTAGCCTACAATGTTTAAGGATGCCCAAGCTTTCATCTCGAGATGTGATTCTTGCCAATGAATGGGCAACATAAGCAAAAGGAACGAGATGCCACAGAACTTCATTCTAGAAGTTGAAGTTTTCAATGTATGGGGAATATACTTCATGAGACCTTTTCCGACATCTTTTGGGAACCAATACGTTCTTGTTGTTGTAGATTGTGTGTCTAAGTGGGTGGAATCAATAGCAAGCCCTACCAATGATGCTAGTGTCATTCTCAAGTGTTCAAGTCCATAATCTTCCCAAGATTCGGCGTACCAAGAGTTGTGATAAATGGGAGTATCCCACATTATCAATAGAGTTTTTGCTAATCTTCTGAAGAAACATGGTGTTACATAAGGTTGCAACCCCCTATCATCCACAAACTAGTGGCCAAGTGGAGATATCTAATAGAGAACACAAGGCAATCTTGCAAAAGACAACGAGTAAAACAAGAAAAGATTGGTCTGCCAAGCTAGACGATGCTCTTTGAGCTTATAGGAAAACCTTCAAAACACCATATTGGGAACAACTCATTTTCATCTTGTCTATGGAAAGGCATGTCATCTTCCAGTAAAGCTTAAATACAAGGAATCATGGGCAGTAAAAGAGTTGAATTTCAATCTCAACACAGTTGCTGAAAGATGTTTGATCCAAATGAACGAATTGGAAAAAATTTGTCACTTGGCCTACGAAAACACCAAGATCTACAATTAAAGAACTAAAGCCTTTCATGACAAAAGATAGTCCTAAAGACATTTGAACCAAACAACAAGGTTCTACTCTTCAACTCATGTTTAAATATCTTTCCCATAAGCTTCGATCTAGATGGTCCAGTCCTTTCAAAATCAAGGAAGTAAAACCATATGGAGCCGTTACTCTTTGGGATCATAATGGAGGTCAATTCAGTCAATATCAGTCACGGGTATCAATCAAAACCCCATGATCGATACCCGACCCTTAACCCATCCATCACTCGCGTCCCACTCGATCCACGTCCCATGAGTATCGGTCCAGATCACCGATACTTATGACCGGTACCAGCCATCCTTCAACCCACGTACAGACATCTCGACCCAGATCATTCCTCGATCCACTAGTCAGGGACACACACCAATACCCGTGACCAATATCGACCCAAACATGCCCTTGGTCGAGAAACCACGTACTATACCCACGTCCCACGACCAACAGTTTCTCGACCCAGGGTCGAGCATTATACGATCCATAGCATACCACCCACCAATTGATTTTCCCACGACCCAGGGTCGACAATTCTTCAACCAGCCTGGAACCATCATCGACCACGAATACCGGTCACGGACCGTGACCGGTATCAAACCAAGACCAAACCAGACCCAACCAAGGTACGTTTTCTCAACCCGATTTGAACCAACCAATCCAAAACCAGTTTAAACCGACTTTTAACCAATAAAAACATAAAAATTGGATTTTTAAATTGATTTTCATTAAAAAAAAATTCCTAAAAACTCTATTTAATTACTTTTAAAAGAGTTTTGTTTTAATAAAAAAAAAAACTATAATATCCATATTTTATATCTGTTGGTTAATAAAATTTGGTTTTAACTGAAAAGTTCACAATAAATTCAAAAGCTTTATTCTTCATCATAAACATAAGGTATGGTGTATGTTTTTTATTGCGTATAATCTCAAATTTTATATGTTTTTCATTGCACTTGATCTTGAATAAGTTTTCCTAAGTTTTTAGGATTCTCATAAACCAAAAAAGAAATTGGTCTGACAAAATGATATCAAACCTTAACATATCATCTGGGTGAGCAAAACTTCAATATGGTTTGAGAAATTTCTCACGATTTGACTGGTGCTTCAATGAGATCATCTGGCGAACCAAATCGCCAAATTCTTGACCAACTTGCACACCGTGGTGAATTAACAAATAGAGTTCAAAGATGAACTGACCAGCAGGACCTAACAAACAACTTAGTCATGTATTTTTAACCATGGATCTAGCTAAATCAATAGATGGTCGAGTAACACTCATATTCTTGACCCGAAACCAAACTTCATGATATTTTGTCAAAAGCTGGTAACATCGTTCTACTTTTAATCTTTTCAAATAAAATTTTATGCTATTTTAGTACTTACTTTATTCTCCCTTGGTTTAAATTGCTTTCACACTGGAACGGTGCAAAGTAAGTTTGGGAAGATTATCGTTAACTAACACGTTTGTTCGTATTTTGCTTTTATGTTTTAAGTGTTTTTGATTTTTAATTATTTCTATTAATTCATTTTTATTGGATCAAAATAAGTTTGGAAATTATGAGACTTTTCTATGAATTAATGCTCTGATTTCAAAACTCAGTAACCATTGTTGCAGGGTTTATTCAAGACAGACGATTCAGAAACCCCATGACTAGACTCCTCTGAGAAAATTTTATCTTATATTGATTTCAATGAATCTGATTTTGACTCTATCTTATTGGACTACTAATCTGAGTGTTTAAAATAATTCTTATTAAAGGTGTTAGATATGGGAAACGAATCACACATTCAGGACATCTGATCCTCTTTTACCACTCTTTTTTATTCCTGAATGGCCAGCTCACCTATAACCCTTACCTCTTTTCCGACATCATGCACTCTTTTTTTACTTTCATATGTGCACATATTTCTAAAAACGTCGGAGAAAAAGGATCGATGTAGTTTTCCAACCACTAGAGATGAAGAGGTTGGATAAACTTGGTGGAGTACTATAATGAGATTCAAGAGCTTGGCCTTTCTTTGGGATTCACAAATCATGGTAATTTTTCGTGCATATGATGACTCATATCAAAGAAGGATTATTTTCCCCTTTATATAAAAAAAAAATTACGAAAAGAAAAGAAGAAAAAATAAAAATGCAAAGGGAAAGGAAAACGGTTAAATAAAAAGAATCTCATGGCTAAGAAAACTCCCAATAAATGCCATGGATAAAATATAGAAGAGTGTGAGTGATTTGTAGTGATTGCCAGAAACATCTAAGTCTGGGGAGTTGGCATCATAGTGGTTGGAAATTGTGGACATCAACTGGTCTATTATCTCTTGCGGTTTTGCTTAATATCTTGCATCCTCCTGAGGGTCTGGTAATCCTAAACACTTTAAACCTCACCACTAAAACCAGCTTTAAAACTCCTAGCATCGTCTACCCTGAATGATATCCTTTGATGAGAAATTCACGCAAACTTAATGAATGTAGAGAGTCAATTGATGTGAAGTTGAGATTTTTGCAGGTTTGAGATTTAGAATATGGACAAAGCCCGCGAATGTCATGGTGGGAGTAAGTTGAGAAAGTCTCCGAGCTAATTTTGTTTTATGTGGATTACAGGTTGAGATTTTAAGGGTTATTGTGGGAGTTAAAACTCGCACAACTAAATTTGGTTAGGAAAATTTAGGGATTCGAAAACTTCTATGAACAGAAACATGAGAACAGAGATCCAAAGATGGTTTATATTGATATGTTAAAGAGCTTCGAATACAGAGGTTGTTTAGAAAATCCTAAGTATTCTTGCTAAGTGAAAAGTTTTGGATCCCTATTTTGAGAGATGTACATATATATTTATAGCAGCATAGCTCGGCTAAAATAAACCGTAAAATGATAAGGAAGATTTCCTAATTCTTCGCGAATTTCCTTCCTTCATGTCAATCTTTCCTTTTTCCTCGGACTCTTCTAGATTGACCGAACATTGTAGGCTCGCTGTTTGTACTCGTCGCTTCGGCCCGTCGAATGCTCAGCCCATCGGTTTGGCCCACCGAGGATAGGGCTCGGCGGCTTGGCGGCTCGGCAAGCTGAGGTCTTGGCTTGTAAGTTCGGCGGATGTTGGGGTCAATTTCCATCCCATCGAGATTGATCACCAAAAAATGGCTAAGTAAAGATCTTGGGCCTAACCGACTTCGGTGGTGCGAAGCAGCTCGGTAACACAATTGATAAGATGGCTCGGCAGTATGTCAAAATATGTCGGCTCGGCAACATGACACGCCAGTGTTGGCTTGGCGACATGACACGCCTGTGTTGACTCCGTAACAAATGGTGGCGACCCAACAAGTTGACGAACCAGCAAACGGTGACGAGCCAACATGTTGGCAGACCAACAAAAGGTGACAAGCCAACATGTTGGCAAACCAACAAATGGTGACGAGCCAACATGCTGACAAACCACCATTCGGTGATGAGCCAACGTGTTGGCAGACCAACAAACGGTGACGAGCCAATGTGTTGGCGAACCAGCAAACGGTGACGAGCCAACGTGTTGGCGAACCAGCAAACGGTGACTAGCCAACATGTTGGTAGACCAACAAACGGTGACAAGCCAACACCTGGCTCAACGGCAGGAAGAAGCAGTGATGAGCCAACACCTGGCTCAGCGGCAGGAAAAAGATAATGACGAGCCGTAACCCCTGACTCTGCATCAGGCAGAGAGAGTGACGAGCCAACATGTTGGCAAACCAACAAACGGTGACGAGCCAACATGTTGGTGAGCCAAACATCTTGGCGTCGAGCCAAAACACTTGGTGGCTCGCCAAGATAACAATGACAAACCAGCGTGTCGGCGAACCAACAAACGGTGACTAGCCAACATATTGGCGAACCAACAAAAGATGACAAGCCAATATCTTGGCGAACCAAGATAGCGGCGACGAGCCAAACGTGATTGGTGGCGAGCCACAGAATGTTGGCAACAATCCAAATGGATAACAGGCTAAACAGAGATCCAGACAAGAGAAAGAGACAACGAGCTGGATCTCCGGTGACCAGCAAAGCAGTAAGCCCAAACATTTTATTGGGCCGAGATGACGAGCCACAAAAAGTCGGTGGGCCAAGTTAGCAAGTCGAAGTAAGAAGCCCACACCCAAACCGACCTAGACAATCCAGAGAGGAAAGGAAATCCCAAAGAATAAGGAAGTTTTCCTTTCTCGTTTAGGAAGAGGCCTAGCAGACTTATTTTTGTATAAATAGGCATGTATCCCTTTGAGAAAGGGATCAGCAATTTTACCTAGCAAAACACTTGTTACTTTCTCTGCAGACAGCTTTCTAAACAGCTTGAATAAAGACACCATCTTTGGATCTCTGTTCCTGTGTTTCTTTTCATAGAAGTTTGTCGAATCCTAAATTTCCCTTACCAAATTTAAATTGTGCGAGTTTCGACTCCCACAATTTGGTGCCGTCTGTGGGGAGTCTCAAACTTTCTAACACCTAAGAACCACCGATTACGAGATCTGAAACAATGACTACCGACGGAGATCGTAGCGGCGGTGATGCAAGCAACACTAGCGTCGATCCTTCTGGAACGAGAACCAACCCGCCGTCGGCAAACACGGAAGGCGCTTCGGAAATGCTAAAAGAATTGAAGAACATGATGACCACGTTGCTGAAGAAGGAAGAGGAGCAAGACAAGCTGAATAGCTCACTGACGGAAAGAATCGAGACGCTGGCAACAGAGAACCGAGCCAGAAACACACGACTCAGAGGCACAGGTTCGACACTGAATCCACCCGTAAGCAGAGTTACTAGACGACTTAGCTTAAACCCAACATCCTTGGATTTCTCAACACCACGTGACGCACCAATGACTTTGGGAGGACTGCCACCACATCCAACCAACGAGCAAACACCCGCGGCGACAAGATCAAATATCACCAAGCCACCTCGACTGATCCGAGGAGCAAAGGGAACCAGCGGCGGATATGACCTACGCACCGACGGGTGGGCGGCTCCAACAATCGTTCTCGACGAAGAAGGAGACCACAACGCATAATTTCTCACTGACGAGGGATTCGCACCAACAACTACGGGAGCCCGTACCAGCGAGGGTGACATTAACCTCAACCGAGCCAGGAATTTAGCAGAGGAAGAAGAAAACCTCATATGGTTTCAACAGGCGCATTACGTTGACGAGCCGAGAACGATGAGCCAAGCCAGAGAGAAGAGTTGGACGAAATCCGAGCCTCCTTGGACCGTGCCAATGTTGAGATGAAAGCCGTCAGATCCCAGGTTCACAAGGCAACCAGTAAAGTCCCTGAGATTGACCGCGTACTGGAAGAGGCACACAATACACCGTTTACAGTCCGGATTACCAAGGCAAGGATTTCTGACCCAGGAAATATCAAAGTTCCAGTTTACAAAGGGACAACCGACCCAAAGGAACACATAACGGCGTTTATCATAGCAATGTGCCGGTTTCTGCCTTCTATTTGTGGAGCACCTAAAAGGCGCAGCCCTCCAATGGTTTTCCAGACTCGAACGAAACTCCATTAATGATTTCCAGCAGCTGTCTGCCGCCTTCCTGAAATATTACTCCATTTTTATGGATCGAGGAGCCTCTGATGCCGATCTCTGGACATTAACTCAAGGACCTACGGAGACACTACACAGTTTCATGGGAAGATTCAAAGCAGTGATGTCAAAATTCGAGGGGGTAAGCGACAAGGCCGCCGTGCTCGCATTAAAAAGGGCGCTGTGGTAAGAATCGGAATTCCGAAGAGAAATTGCTTTGAACGCACCACTGTCAATCCAAGACGTGCTGCACCGAGCCTCAGATTTCATAGTCAACGAAGAAGAGATGAAGGTTTTGTCTCAGAAGTATGGAGTAGCCAAAACGACGAACCGTTCCTTCCAAACTCTAATCAACCGCCTCATAAGAAGAATACTCAAGGAAACGGATATGTACACCACAAGAAACCTAATTTCGGAGGAGCCCACAACTACCAGCTGGGAGCAGGTCGAGGCAAAGCATCATGGAACACGTGGACACAAAATCAGAGTTCGTACGACGAATCATTTTATTGCGAGTATCATCACATGCACGGTCACTCAACTGAAAATTGCCGAACCCTGGGAATAAAGCTTGCGGCGAAGCTAGTGGCCGGAGAACTCGGTAACGCTGTCAGCCTGAAAGACTTAGAGCGAGAAGATGAGAAGGATCAGCCGAACCAGACAAATCAAAACGGCGATCCTCCAAAGCGAGGAAGGCGAGATGACGAGGCGACGCAGTCAGGTTCCCGAAGAAGAATAAATATGATAATGGGAGGATCACAATACTGTTCAGATACGGTGTCATCAATCAAAGCATTCCATCGCCGAGCCGATGCAAGTGTCAACTGGTCAGCACCTTCCAAACTTCCCAACAACGTCATCTCATTCGAAGAAAGGGAAACCACCGGTATTGACCGACCACATAATGAGCCCCTCATGATATAATTGATCGTAGACAATTGTGACATCGCCCGAGTTCTGATAGACACGGGAAGCTCCGTAGATGTGATTTTTCGGGAAATTCTCTGAAGGATGAACATAGACCTATCCAAAATTATGGCCGCGCCGAAGCCTTTAACCGGATTCTCAGGAGAAACAACCATGACCCTTGGGACAATAAAACTCCCCATCCGAGCTGAAGAAGTAATCAAGAAAAAATTCTATATAAACAGAATAAAGTCACTCAGAAAAAAGGATCTGCAATTTCACCTAGCAAAACAGTTGTCATCTACTTTACGCTTTTCTTGAATCAACAGCTTTGCAAAACAGCTTAATAAAAAACACCATCTTTGGATCTCTGTTTGTGTGGTTTACACTTAGAAGTTTCCGTTCCCTAAATTTCCCTTACAAAATTTAGTTGTGCGAATTTTGACCCCACAATTTGACGCCGTCTATGGAGAATCTCATAAACTTTCTGAATCTAGAAAACCACCGAACACAAGATCTGAAAGGATGACTAACGACAACAACAACGATGACGCGAGCAACACTGGTGCCGATCTTCATGGAGCAAGAACAAATCCGCCGCCAGCGAACAGGGAAGCCGTACCCAACAAACGATGAAATCTCACTCTCCCCATTTTTCAGTAGGAACAAGCCGGAGTGGCAGGGGGAACTTGTTGGGGGTGGTTTTGTATCATCCAATGAGAGGCCGCCACGTCAGCAAAATAAAGTCCTACCTTACCATGGGACGAAGCAGACCTACTGTCCAAGAATGTCTGAGAACATTTCTAAAAGACAAGACTGAACATGGAGTCACGCCTACTACCGCCCAAACCCTCACTCATCTCCTGATAAGACTATTATCCTCGGTTGTGGTTTTACTTGGGCATCGGAGAGTCTTCAGGAAGAAACTCTTCTCGTTGTCCCGAAGACTTTTCCCGCGATAGGCGTGACTACCTTGGAAACACCAACTTTGGCACATGCACAACTCATCCCCCAGAGGACGAAAATTTTACCTTGTGCTCCGTGCTCCCCAACTATTACCGAAAATAGCCAAGGTCTTATGTAAAAAATCGTGAGATACCCGTCCAGAGGATCCATAATTTGATTCGAACACTTACAAACTTAGTTTTTTTATGTTTAGTGTTAATAATTATTTATTATTATTTAATAATAATACCACCAGTAATTTTCTTAAAATTTATAAAAATCAGAAATATTATTATTGTGTTTTGTATTAAAGATTCCTTTGGCTGGATTCTTAGTGCTACATTTGTTATTGGAAGACAAGTTAAATCGAAGTACTCCTGCTGTGCAAAAACGAGAGCCGTTATTTTAGGGGTGTGTTCTTTGTCGTCACGTTAATGTTCCCAAACTGTGCTTACCTTTTGCTTATTGAGATATGGGGTGTAAAAGAAATTTAGAAAAAATATTGTCACATTCAAGGGCATTATTGGAGCATTTCATGTAAATATTTAAAAGAAAAACTGTTGTAAACAATGCGAACGATTCGGTTAGTCATTGCTTTTGATTTGGAATGACCCAAAACTAAAAATAATAATAATAATAACAGATAACAAAGAATTAAACAGTATTTTTCAGTCAGTTCACGAATAGATAATTAAAAAAATGGTTAAAAATAATTTTTTTTTTTAAAGTACAAAGATACGGTATAGTTATATTTAATGTCGAAACTCAAAACCCTCAGGATTTTTAAGGGAACAGAAACCTCTACGTATAGATTGCAGAAAAAGAGATCCAAAGATGGTTTTAATTGCTGATTACGAAAACTTTTTGAATACAAGATTTGTTTCGTCTTTTGTGTAAAATTTATTGCTCTGTCAAGTTGTCCCCTTCTCTCGAATGCCTTCTCCTTCTTTTATAGATTTCGGATTAGACAGTCCTAGCGAAAATATCGGAAACCTTCATTTTTCTTCGGAGATTTGTATTCCCTTTTCCTCCTTGGTTATGTAATTTTCTTTTTCTTTTGACCGACTTTAGCATAGACGATGTCTTGGTCCATTTGGAAACTTGCCTCGGCCCAAAAATAAAACGTTTTGCCTCGGCACGTGCTGTTTGCCTCGGCGAACACAGTTTGCCTCGGCGAACGTTGTTGGCCTTGGCGCGTGCTGTCAGCTGTCTCGGCACGTGTCGTTCGTTAATCTCGGCACGTGCGTGCCTGCTCATCTTGGGGTGTGTGCTTGGTTGCCTTGGCACGTGCCTGCTTGTTCGCCTTGGCGCTTTCTATCCACGTCCTCGGTGAATGCACTCCTCTGCCTCGGCGCGTGGGTGTTTGCTTGCCTCGGGCCAGATGGAGGTTTGCCTCGGCCTCGGCCCAAGGGAAGAAACATGCCTCGGCCGGTGGAGGTTTATTTGCCTCGGCCCATATCCATTTGCCTCGGCCCACAGGGAAACATGCCTCGGCCCATGATGCTCTGACTGTTGATCTTGCCAGGGTGGTATTTGACCCCAACAGTTAGCCCCCGAGTTCGTCAGACTCGAAGTGATTGTGACGAGGCTTAAGTTACCGAGCCAAGAAGCATGATCAACATGCTCCGTAAAAAGCATGCCGAGCCGAGATAAAACGGATCGAGGTTGCTGCCGAGCTGAAATGGACAAGTCGAAATCGAAGCCGAGCCGAAGCGTGAAGTTTACGCTGAGCCATTGTTGAGCCGTTAAACCGCTCTTGCGGCTTATCATTTCAATGATGAGTTTTTCTTGGGAATCGTGTACTTATGGTGTCATGTAATGATTTTTCTTGAGAACTTGAAACGTCTTTGCTAATTTCCGAGGCGTGTATGCCTACGCGCTAAACCCTAGATTTTTCTCTATAAATCACGAAGTGTTTTCTTCATTTCCTCACTTTGCCTCAATTTCTCCAAGGTACTGCTGTCTCCTCTCTCCTCTTTCTCTCTTATTTATTTGGGTTTTCCGTTGGGTGTCCACCGTCGTCATTTTGTGTTTTCCGATCCGTCTTCATCATCCCACGGCGGTCTCCCGAATTTGCCGATCCATCTTCATCGGCCTTCATCAGTTGACATTCTTTTGAGTTGGGAGACTCCTTCGCCGAGGCTGATTCTCCTTGGGAATTTGGTCGGAGGATGATTCAGTCCCCGGAAGCAAGTGAAACAATCGAGAAATTGATTTATGCCGAGATGAATTTGTCTGTTGAAGCGAATTTGGTCGCCGAAGAGAAGACTGCCGAGGCGAATCCGAATGAAGCGACAGATGCAGCTGCAAGTTTGGCTGCTAAAAATAGGCTTGTTATTAACGTTCCTCATCTTATTGACGAACCTCTTGGTTATATCAAGGAGTAAATAGAAGAGCCAGTTCTTGATGAAGCCGAGGCGAGATGGTTGGAACGGCTATTTGCAGGTTACGAAGCCGGTCCCTCCAGGAGTGCACCTCGGAGACAAAGAAACAAAAAGAAAAAAGTCGACCCTCCTGGATCAACTCTATCGACCGAGGAGTCCATAATGTTGCTCAGGCAAAGGTTCGGGATTTCGGAAGAGGTTGATTTAATCGTGCCTCCTCCGTAAGGACGTCCTGATAACCCACCGCCGAACCATTTTTGCTTATATGAGAGTTTCTTCTATGAGTGTTGCCTGTGGTTTCCAATTCCAAGTGTGATAGTGCGATTCTTGAGTAAACACGGGTTAGCTATTAACCAGATCACGCCGGGGGAAAGGTGTCATCTAGTGGGAATCTTGGTTTTGAGCTATGAATACGATGCCGAAGTGAGGGTTCGGCACTTGCAGCATTTGGTGGAATTTCGGAAAGTTCCAAAGTCTCAGACATACTATATTTCTCCTAAGAGGCGCTGCAAAATTATCGAGGGTTTTAAAAGCAAAACTCGCAATTGGGCGAGCAATTTCTTTTATGTCCCCATAACTGATGCGGTGATTGCTGAGGACTGCCTCCGAAAAGTCAAGACGAATTAGAAACCCATTGGTATCTACCCTTAGATTACTTGTTTCTTTTCGCTTTTCAAGCTTCTAATTAATCTTTCTTTCCTTTTAGCAGTTTATCAATTACTCCTTACTTTTCCCGAGCACATCTATATCCTCAGAGATACTCTCCTCGGCAGAAAGACTCACTGGGAGAAACACTTCTCCTTGGCACGCGTAGAAAAAGCTAGGTCTCATCTTGCTGGTGCCGACATGTCCACAAGTTTTGAACCTTCTCCTGAGCCTTGGTTGCATATTGTGGAGATAATGGGTAAGAGAATGATGATTCGTGAGAAGCAAGAGCTCAATAAAAAGGAGCTTGAGATGGCTCAAACACAACCCGCCGAGGAAGTAGATGCCGAGGTGACTTCTGGGTTGGCGCAGCCAGCTGCGGACGCTCCCATTTCGAATGATCCAATTGGCGCAGTTGTCTCTAATGCCGAGGTGACTTGTGGTGGCGAGGCGACTCAAAGTGTTGCACCAATTTAAGATGTTGCCAATCTTACTCCTCCTCCTACTCCGAGCCAACCTAAAGAGGTTAAGCCGCCATCTCGAAAGCGTCTTGCTCCTTGTGCTGATAAAGGGAAAGGCGTTACCGATGCAAAAAAACAGAAGCAAACTAATCCTTCTAACCCTGCGGCGATGCTGTTTAAGCATGATGGAGCCGAGCCTGTCTACAATGACGCGGTAGCCTCGGCTTCTCTAGTCTCCGCAATAAAGTCACCCAGTGATCTTTTTCCTCCCGTCGACAGTCTTGCTGAAAGCCAGTTGTACGTCGATATGTCTCTGCACGGCATCAAGGTATTCGCCTTGATCCAGAGATAAAAAAATTCTTCTATGTTGAAGGCCTCGGAAACTAATTTTTGTTTCCTGAATTTGTAGTTTATGGCCTCGATCAACAAAATCATCGCCAAATATGATCGAGGTGTAAAGAAAGAGAAACGTCGTACTGTCGAGGCGAGAAAAGATGCTATGGCGACTTAGGCTAAGCTTGATGATCTCACCGGTGAGAACGTTGCCGAACTCGCAGCTTCTTCGGACTAGATCAACGCTCTCGAGAAGGAGAAGGCTTTTCTCAAAGACGAGCTGGTCAGGGTTGGAGATATGTGCATGAGGTAAGAGGCTACCAAAGCGAAGAAATCTGCCGAGATTAAATCGCTGAAGAGACAACTGGCCGCGACACATGCTTTGCACGAGGCAAATGTAAAGAGAGCTCGGAAAGCCGTGAGGCGAGAGGCGGTGAAGAAGTTTCAAGGGAAACTTGACAGGCTTTCCACAAAGATTGAGAGCTTGGCGGTGATCAAGGAGAAAGAGCTGGATCTTGCGCAGGTGGATAACAATCTCCAACTTATCAACATTCTCAAGAAAGATGATGCGCCGTCCTTGGATGCCGAGGCGGCTCAGTTGTCTGAATGGAGAGTTGAACTGGTCGGAGCCCACGACGAGTTCAAAAACCTTGAGAAGGAGGTAACAGATGAACTGGTAATGTCCCCCGTATCTTCTGTTTCGGTTAGCATCACACTTCCAGGGGAGCCATTGGAGAATGTTGCAGCAGCTGTTAGTGTGAAATACTTCTCCGGGTCTAACGATGGTGCCCTAGCCGCTGATCGCATTGCTAAGGATACCACCGACCTTAATCTTCCTTAGATTTTGCTGTTTGTTGCACTGTTGTCCTTATCCCTTTTTGTCTGTCTAAAAACAAGATTCCTGGACGGTTTTATCCAATTTTTTAGTAAGGTTTTTGGCTATCTTTTACTTTGAGCCAGAGTATTTTTGCGAAGTATTGTGTTGACCAGATTTAGTGATGACTGGGTTTCTGAATGTTTGCTTTGGTTTACGAACATGTTTTCTCATACATTGTTCACTCCGATGGCAGACATGGATTTGTATAGCGCGCTGTAGAGTTTGTGATACTAAAAAATCTATAAAAGACTTGTAAATGCTCCTTGTTGTGGCCAGCAACGGACGAAAGAACAAGAATGTAAGCCCATTTTGGTAAGGCTCATGTATTCTAGTAAGGCGATATGTAGCCGAAGTAAGGCGATAGGTATGCCAAAGTGAGGCGATGGGTAGCTGAAGTAAGGCGAAGTGAGGCGATAAGTAGCCGAAGGCGATAGGTATGCAGAAGTGAGGCGATAAGTAGCCGAAGGCGATAGGTATGCCGAAGTGAGGCGATAAGTAGCCGAAGTAAGGCGATAGGTATGCCGAAGTAAGGCGATAAGTAGCCGAAGTAAGGCGATAAGTAGGAAAGTCGCGTCGTTCATAGGTGGTCAATAAACATGCCGTGGTGATTTTGTGAGGCGATCAGTATGCCAGTGTATAACAGATGGTCATATGTGTATACGGACCCACTCCCCTCCGTTTTTAAAGGAGGGGGCAGCTGAACCCATCATACAATGTATGGTTTCAATGGTGGTATTTTTTCAAGTGCATTACGTTCCAGGATCTTGGTACTGGAATTTTGGCCATGTTGGTGTGCTCATATACTCCTGGGTGAATTACTTTAGTGATTTTGTAAGGACCTTCCCAGTTTGCACCTAGTTTTCCTGCGTTTTGTTCGGCTGTATTCTAAAAAAAAATTCGGAGAACGAGATCCCCTTCACTGAATTTTTGACTGCGAACATTGGAATTGTTGTACTTGGCTGCGGCTTGTAGGTAATTCTGAATTCGGATTAGTGCTTGGTCTCGTCGTTCATTCAATAAATCTAATTCGTCAAGCAGCATCAAGTTATTAAGTCCCTCTTGGCCAGGAAGGAGACGGCGACGAATTCTGGGAAATTCTACTTCTGGAGGGATCACGCATTCGGTTCCATAAACAAGTGCGAATGGTGTTTCGCCGGTAGCGTGTCGCGGGGTTGTCCGATGAGACCAAAGGACTCCTTCCAATTCATAGGCCCAACGGTCCTTTTTGGCATCGAGCCTTTTCTTCAATCCATCCAGGATTGTTTTGTTTGCTTCTTCCGCTTGGCCATTACCTTGCGGGTAACGCGGAGTAGACTTGCTGAGACGTATCTTTCACTTTTCACAGAAAGCTTCAAAATGGATTGAGATGAACTGCGAGCCGTTGTCTGTAACAATTTCATACGGAATGCCATTTCTGCATATAATATTTTTCCAGACGAAGTTTTCGACTTGGGCATCCTTAATACTTGGAGAAGTAGTTGGTTAGTACTAGTAGAAACCTCTTTTGTTTAGACTGATGTAAAGGTCCAACGATGTCCATGGACCATCGCATGAAGGGATATGGTGACGAAATCGTTGATAAAATTTCAGTTGGCTGGTGAATGGTTGGGGCGTGATGTTGACACTTTTTGCACCTGGAAAAAAACTTTTCGCAGTCTTTTACCATGGTTTGCCAGTAATAACCGTGACGCTTGATTTTGATCGCTAATGCCCTTCTGCCAGAATGATTGCCACAAGACCCGCTGTGGACTTCTTCCATGATTTTTCTAGCTTCCTTTCCTTCAACACAAGCCGTTAGAGGCCCCGAGAACCTCCATTTGAAAAAATTGCCATCTACCAGGATATACCGAGCAGCTTGAGCTTTGAGTTTTCTGGCAGCCCATCTGTCGGATGGCAGTTTGCCATCCATGATGTACACGCGAATTGCTCCCATCCATTCTTTGTTGCACCTGTACTCCATTGTTCCTGATTGCCGCTCGTCTTCTGAATCTATTACTTCGTTTTCAAATTGGGATTCCGTTTCTAGATTATCTTCCATCACGGAGTTAATTCCTTCGTTTATTGGGATGTTTTCCTCCGGTGCATCTTTTACATGTCCGTCTGCTTGAGAACGGGTAATTGCGTTAACGTTATTGGACAGATCGATACTTGGATGCTTGATGAAATCGACTGGAATGATTCTCTGTAAATCCGGATCGGATGTTGATGCCAGGGCTGCCAATGCGTCTGCCGAGGTGTTTTTGCCGCGAGGTATTCTGGTTAGCTTAAACTGTTTGAAATTTGTTACTAGACCTTGCACTACTTTTAGATAAGCCTCCATCCGTTCATCCCTCGCAATGTACTCCCCATTGAACTGATTTGCGACTAGCTGAGAATCGCAATACGCATGGATACTCTAAATTTTGATTTCGTGGGCGAGTTTTAAGCCGGCGATCAGGGCTTCGTATTCTGCTTCATTGTTGGATGCGCAAAAACCTAAGCAAAATGACTGTTCCAAAGTCTCGCCAGTCGGGGATGTTAAGCGAATACCTACATAGGATCCTTGTTTTGAAGACGAGCCATCGACACGGAGCATCCAAACCTAATCTGATGCCGCGGTGTTTGCTTCTTCGGAAGGGACTTCAACTAGAAAATCTGCCAAAACTTGGGACTTTGCGCAACTTCTACTTCGGTACTCAATATCATATTCGCTCAGCTCAATTGCCCATTTCGCGAGCCGTCCAGATTGACTCGGGCTATGTAAGATGGTTCGGAGGGGGAAGGTTGTTAGTACCACCATAGAATGCGATTTAAAATATGGCCTTAGTTTCTGAGCAGACATAATCACGGCGAGGGCTAACTTTTCAATCTGCGGGTATCGGGTTTCACCATCTGTCAAAGTTTGGCTGACGTAGAAGATCGGTTTTTGCTCGCCCCGTTCGTCCCTGACAAGCACTCCACTGACTGCAGTAGTAGAGACCGCGTAGTAGAAAAATATGGGTTCTCCCTCCACGGGTTTTACGAGAACTGGAGGACTTGCCAGGTAATTTTTCAATTGTTTGAAAGTTTTTTCACATCTGTCAGTCCATTCGAATTTCTTATTCCCCCTCAGGGTGTCGTAAAATGGCAGACATTTGTCGGTGGATCGAGAAATAAAACGGTTCAGCGCTGCGATGCGTCGTGTCAGTCGTTGAACTTCTCGCTTTGTGTTGGTGGAGCCATTTGTATAAGGACATCGATTTGCTTCGGATTTACTTTGATGCCTCTGTGGGTGACTAGGTATCCAAGGAACTCACCGGATTTCACCGCGAATCGGCACTTCATTGGATTGAGCTTCATGTTGTTCGCATTTAGCTGTTCGAAGCATTCCCTTAAGTGGGCAATGTGATCCTTCTCCTCGAGAGACTTTACCAACATGTCATCTATGTATACCTCCATCGTTTTCCGAGCTATCGTGAGAACATCTTGTTTATCAATCGTTGATAAGTCGCTCCGGCGTTCTTGAGGCCGAATGGCATTACTTTGTAGCAGTATGTTCCGTGATCTATTATGAACGCTGTCTTTTTCCTGTCATCGGGGTCCATCAAGATCTGGTTGTATCCTGAGAAGGCATCCATGAATGATAATAGTTTATTTCCCGCCGTTGCCTCGACCAAACGGTCTATGTGTGGCAATGGGAAGCTATCCTTCGGACATGCTCTGTTCAGGTCGGTGTAATCAATGCATACTCTCCACTTCCCATTCTTCTTCTTAACTACTACAGGATTTACGAACCAGTCTGGATACTTTACCTCGATGATCGACCCGAGTTTTAGCAATCGCTCTACTTCTTCGTTTACCACCTTTGCTCTTTCGGGTCCTAATTTTCTCCTTTTCTGCTTTACCGGTTTGAAAGTTAAATCCACGTTTAGTTCGTGGGACATCACATCGTTGGCTGCCCAAGGGAATATTTGCACGTTCATTTTTAAGGAAGAGATTAGTTCTTTTTTAAGATTGTCGTCCAGCTCGGCTCCTATCTCGACACGTCGCTCTTGATGTTTGTCATCTATGCAAACTGACACCACGGGGTCGCACATTGGTCCTCATTCTTCCTTATGCGCCTCTGTGATCTGTAATTGCTATAAAAACTTAGTTAGGTCGTTCGCTTCTTCTCTATTCTTTTTCATCTTCCTTCGTTTGGCCTTTGCGCTCGGATCGGTCACCGGGTTTCGAAGCTTATGCTCGGCTAGAAAACAAATTCAGGATTCTTTCTGCTTCCCATGGATGGTTTTGATTCTCTCGGCGTCGGAAATTTTATGCAGAGGTGGTATGTTGATGGGACTGCCCTCATAGAGTTTATCCAAGGAGTTTCCATGATGACATTGTATATGGCGGGGTGGTCGGCTACTAAAAACTCCACTATCTTTGTTACTCCACCGGCGAGCACAGGCAACTTGATTGTCCCAAGGGTCATTGTTGTTTCTCCCGAAAATCCCGATAGCGGCTTCGGGGTTGCTGATACCTCGGAGAGATTGATTTCCATGTGTCGTAAACTTTCGCGAAAAATAACGTCCACGGAGCTTCCCGTATCGATCAGCAATCTGGCAACATCATGGTCCGCTACAACCAGCAGCGGATCATTGTGTGGTTGCTCAATGCCAACTGCTTTCTTTTGTTCAAAGGAGATTACGTCGTTTGGGACGTTGGTCGGCGCATTCTAGGTGGTGCTAGAACCTGCTCGGAGTTGAAAAGATCTAATCGCGGTGACGGTATCCATGCAGAATTGAGATCCTCCCATTATCATGTTGATTCTCCTCCGGGGTCCTTGCTAATTCCCTTTGTCATCTCGTCTCTCCCTTTTGGCTGGCTCATCGGCTCGATCTTCAAGGCGATATTATTTTACCTCATCTTTCTGTTCGAAGTCCTTTAGGCTGACTGCGTCACCCAATTTCCCCTCCGCAAGCTTTGCCGCAAGCAATAAGCCGAGGCTTCTACAGTTTGCAATTAGGTGTCCATACTGATGGTGATGTTCGCAGTAAGCCTTTTCGTCGTATGTGCTAGTGCTTCTTTTCCAAGTGTTCCAAGGTAACTTTTCGCGGCCGGTTCCCACCTGGTAATTGTGGGCGCCTCCGAAACCGGACCCTTCGTGATGGATGAAGCCACCGTTCTATGAGTTTTTCTTAAAATGTGATGGTGCCACGACGGTGTTTTGAACGTTGCTTCGGATCATCATTTTTGCTTATTTGTATCTCTGTGATAGGACTTCATTTCTTCTTCAATGACTATGAAATCCGAAGCTCGGTGTAATGCATCCTGGATAGTAACCGGCTGGTTCAAAGCAATTTCCTCCCTGAAACGTGATTCGTACCATAGGGATTTCCTCAGGGCTGTTAGGGCGGCTTTGTCGCTTACGCCATCGACTTTAGAGATGATCTTTTTGAAGCACTCCATAAAACTTCGCAATGATTCGGTCGAACCCTGAGATAGTGTCCACAGGTCAGCATTCGAATTACCTTGATCCATAAACATTTAATAATGCTTTAGAAAAGCAGTGGATAGTTGATCGAAGCTATCGATGGAATTACGGTCAAGGCAAAAGAACCATTCCAGGGCTGCCCCTTTGTGATGTCCACGAACAAGAGGCAAAACCTGGCGTCTCTCTCGTTTTCGCTAAGATTGGCTCGCCCCATTGCGATGTGGAACGCCATTATATGAGCTATTGGGTCGGTAATTCGCTCATAGAACGGGACTCGAATTTTTCCAGGGTTGAAATTCTTGTCCTAGTTATCCGAGCTATGAACGGTATCTTCTGAGTTTCTTCCAACACGCGGCCTATTTCGGGTGCCGAGCTAATCGCCTTGTGTACTTGGGACTTGAACGCCTTTACCTCGGCAGCGGCTCGTGCCATCACCTTGCGAATCTCAGTGAGTTCCTTATTTTGGTCGTGGTTTGATTTTTGTAATCCGTCCTCGAAGTGTGCTTACTGTTCCCAATAAGCGTCTTCCTCTTCATCCGTTAAGTCAAGTTGACCCGCGTTCTCTCTTCTGTTTAAAGATGCTGAGGGGAAGTCTGTGTTGGTCGGTCGTTCAACGGCTCGATTTTCTTCAGCTATGGCCGAGCCGTTTAGTTCTCTGTTGTCGTCGTCGTTAGTGAACTGGACGCGGCTATGAAAGGTTTTGGGGCCCTGATCAGCTCGGGCGGTTCATTGTCGACGACTGACCTAACGGTTATTGGAGTATACTCATCAGGCCGAGGTGGAGGCGGCAGATCTCCTGGTGTCCTCAGCGTGTTGCTTACCGTGTTTCGGGAGGTGGCCAAGTTAAGAGGCATTGGGGTCGCATCGAACAGCTGCCTACGGAATCTTCTAGTTGGTCTTATTCCAGATACTAAACTTTCGGCACCCTGGTTCTGTTGTTCCGAAGTCAGTGCTTGGACTTTCTCGTTCAATAAGTTATTTGCCTTTTCCTGCTCGTCTACCTTTTTCAGCAGGGTAGACATCATGTTTTTCATCTCGGCGAGAGATTCTGGAACGGCATTAGCGCCTTCGGGAGATTCGTGGTTTCTCTGGGAAGGTCGGTTGTATCGTCGGTGCTTGGACTTCTGTTAGCCATCTTTTCAGATCTTGGTCGCGGCAATCTCAAGAGTTAGAAAGTTTCAATGTCCCCACAGACGGTGCCAAATTGTGGAAGCTCAAAACCCTCACAACTAAATTTTGTTAGGATTTTTAATGGAACAGAAACCTCTAGGTATAGATTGCAGAAAAAGAGATCCAAAGATGGTTTTTATTGCTGATTACGAAAGTTTTTAGAATACAAGATTTGTTTCGTCTTTTGTGTAAAGTCTATTGCTCTGTCAAGTTGTCCCCTTCTCTCGAATGCCTTCTCCTTCTTTTATAGACTTCGGATTAGATCGTCCTACCGAGAATATTAGAAATCTTCCTTTTTCTTCAGAGATTTGTATTCCCTTTTCCTCCTTGGTTCTGTAATTTCTTTTTTCTTTTGACCGACTTTAGCATAGACGATGTCATGGTCCATTTAGAAACTTGCCTCGGCCCAAGAATAAAATGTTTTGCCTCGGCGCGTGCTGTTTGCCTCGGCGAACACTGTTTGCCTCGACGAACGCTATTTGTCTCGGCGCGTGCTGTCAGCTGCCTCGACGCGTGTCGTTCGTTCAACTCGGCACGTGCGTGCCCGCTCATCTTGGCGTGTGTGCTTGTTTGCCTCGGCACGTGCCTAGTTGTTCGCCTTGGCAATTTCTATCCACGTCCTCGGCGAATGCACTCCTCTGCCTCGGCGCGTGGATGTTTGCTTGCCTCGGCCCAGATGGAGGTTTGCCTCGGCCTTGGTCCAAGGGAAGAAACATGCCTCGGCCGGTGGAGGTTTATTTGCCTCGGCCCAGATCCATTTGCCTCCGGCCAGATCCATTTGCCTCGGCCTACAGGAAAACATGCCTCGGCCCATGATGCTCTGGCCGTTGATTTTGCCAGGGTGGTATTTGACCCCAACATTTAATAACAAGTTTTTTTTAATATATATGTAGTATTTATTAAAAAAATTTAAATATAACTAATAAAGAAAAATAATTTCTTAAATAATAATAATTATAAAATCCAACAATTTGTTTGGTAAAAGGACTGTTGTAAACTTTTTACATTTTTCAGACAGGTTGTAGCCTTTTTGTTCCAATTTCTGGTTGTTTTTTTTAACTATCTATTTAAACCATATATTTCATATGTTAGTTTAAGTGATAACTACAAGAAAGAACCATATTTCTAACGGCGGAAACCGTTAGAAATAAGTCGAGAATAAACTTTACCGACGGATGAAAAATCGATCGATTCTAGTTTGTCTGAAGCTTAAAACGTCGGTTATCCATCAAAATTTTCAGAGAACAAAAATTGTTGAAAATTTCCGACAGATTTACGACATAGCAGATTCCGACGAGGTTCTGACGACCGCCGTGGTTAAAAAAATCCATCGAAAAAGTGATCCAGCAGATTTCTGACACATGATGTCGTCGGTGATTCTTATCAGGAATCTGTAGAAAATCTTTCAAAAATCTTTTCCTACAGATTTCCGATAGATTTTTCCGATAAATCTCGATGAAACTTGTAAATAATTGTTTAATTAATTATATCATATATTGAATAATAATTAATATAATAATTTAATAAATAAAAATTTAATTCGAAATTACAAAAGTTAAAATTCGAAACTATAAAACTTCTGTTAAAAGTTTAAAACAAAAGATAATTGTATAAAAAATACATAAAATAATTTTGTTCGATAATTGAGGAGAAAAAAATTATTTCGAAGGCGGAAAGGAACCCAGGAGAAGCCTTTCGTATAGTTTTTTGAACTCGAAATTACGCCTCTCAAAAGCCTCGAACTAAACGTTCTTCTCATTAACGATATGGTTCAATTTATCGATTTCTTCAAGGAATTCAGAGGCCATGTGGAACAAAGACGAACTCACGCTATATTTAATGAGGCATCAACTGATGCTAAACTCTGGGATTCTGCGCAAAATGTTGGTGTTTCAGGAGAACAGTTACCTTCGATACACTCTCCGGAACTTCCAGATTCTCCTGGACCTCGATGCTTTATCGATGGTTCTTGGAAAAAAACATATATTTTTTCAGGATTGGGTTAGTTTTATGTTCAGGAAGCTGCTGCAGATTTTATGATGGGAGCCAAGAACTTATGTAGGAGTCTTTCCCACTACACTCAAAACAAGAAGCACTTATTTGGACAATGCAATGTATGATTGCACATAAGAAGACCAAGGTAGTTTTCGCCACAGATTGTTCCGAGTTAGTCAGGATGGTATCTACGCCGAGAGAGTGGCCAGCGTTCTCAATACATTTAGAAGAATTTTCGAGGATCAAAGAGGCTTTTCCATCTTTTTCCTTAATTCACATCCCACGCCAAAGTAATGCAAAGGTAGACCTATTAGTATGGAGTGCTAAACTTTACCAATATGATATTTTTTATATAAATTTTGTACCACCAGTTTGAATTTCTGAACCGTTTTAATTTAAATTAAAGTTGTTGACAAAAAAAATAAATTAATGCTTCATATGAAATATAACATAGCTGTTAGCCAAAATTTTAATTATTGAATTAGAAGACAACAAAATGACATAAAAGGTGGCAATCATGATTTCTGCTTGTTCTCTATGTTAGTATCTTTAAATTTATTTTGGAAAATATTATTATTTATATCTTTAATTTTTAATAATTTTTTTGCTAATCAATTACATTCACCAAATATATTTACTTTTTAAACCATCATAAATTACGGTACCATAATATTTTATTGCTATTAACCATATTACCGACATTTTTATCTCTATAAAACGTCTTAGTTACTTCTTCTATTTTGTAATTAGGATGGCTATATTCTTTTTTACCATTCCTATTATAGTTAGTAGCCAAATTGTCTCTAATATATATTACATTAAGAAATTAAAAATAAAAAAGTAAGAATTAACATATAGAAGCAAAAACCAAAACGACTAGGTTATACACCATTAGTCTGAGACGATACCGTCGTCTACTATATACTCAAATTTGAAATCTTTGTGGGTTATATTGCTGTTGTGAGTTTTGGTATTAACCAAAGATTCCGCTTACATTGCGACTCCAGCACAAAAATAAGCGATTGATTTCTTGATGGATTATCGAGTACCAAATTATCGAGAAAAAACAATATTGTAAATGTATTTAAAATAAAAGAAGAAATAACGTAGGGTCAAAGCTTCTGTTGTGCACATGTATGTGTATGGATCTAAGAAAAGTACATTAAGACAAAAATCCCCATTACTAGGTATTCAACTGTTCATGGTTCCCTACACACTTGTGCATTTATGTGTAAACACTCTAATATACACCTTTAGTAAATGATAAGTCATATCATATTCTTAAATTTGATTTGTAATCATTGTTTATAAAATTGGAAAACAAAGTAAAGGGTTAGAAAGGCACAAAGAGGAGAGGAGCAAACACCGGACAATAAAGAAATGATATAAGAGTCTTGCCTTGACTCATGACATTTTTTGACCATTTAGTCCACTGGAAATTTAGGGAGAGAGCGAGAGAGATCAAATGGCTCATCTGACATTAAAAAAAACTACAAAATAAACATTCGGCAAGTCAAGACACTTAAAGATTCGAGTTGTTCTTAATCAATATATATATATATATATATATATATATACGGTGCGTATAATGCGTTTCGAAATTCATGTACATCTCCATTAATTATCTTTATCCACCACGGTAGACAGTACAACACGTAATTTAATGAAGAATGAAATGATTAGTGGCAATCTTGGTTTACAACCACAACAATATATTTATGGTAAAGTCTTAATCTATCTTCTTCTTTTTTTTGCCATAGTCTTAAATTCAACTTTTTAATTTTTATATATGGAAGCAAGTATAGATTATTATTATTTTTCTTGTCGCAAACAGTCCTCAATTACTATGGATGCAAAAATCCTACTGCTAAATATTGAATTTGCTATATATTGAATTCTCAGAGTGAACGAGAGTTAAATGAATTGGATAGGACAATAAGATAAAAGTAAATAACATAATCAAATTCATAATGAAGAATAATGAATATTAAAGCGTAAATATTGAGTTCGCGGAGTGAATAAATCAAAAAAATTGTACTAAATATGTCTCTTTGAATATGTCATTGCCTTATTTCTCCTTCTCTCTTTTATCTTTCAAACTATTTTTATTCTTATTATTAATTAGGTTGTTTTTTTATTTAATTTTATTGATCATCCACTTAATTTCATTGATTAGTCGTTTTTCTTTGGAGATTTCCCTTACAAAAACTGATTTAGGGAACTAATTTGTCTTTGATTGGCAAAAGATTAAGTGCTAAACAAGAGAATAATAATTAAATTGGACAATAAAATTACAAATAAAACAATTCTTTTAAATGTTTGTCCACAAATATAGTTTAAATTATGTCGAATAAATCTAATAATTTAGAATAAAATACATTTTAAAAATTCAATAAAAATTTAATTATATTTTCAATTTTTATTTTGAAAAGCAAATTAAATTTGAAAAAATCCCAAAATTTATAATAATACAAAATTTCAAAAAATCTAAAAAATCTAAAATTTACCAAAAAAAACAATTTACATTGTAGATTAAAATTAAATTAATTGTAATTTTGAATTTCAAAATTAAATTAAATTTAAAATTCGCTAGTTAGTGTTGGGGTAGTAGTCGAAAGCACTAGTAAAAATATTTCCCTACAAAAAATAGTGTAATATATGTTCTTCATGTAGTTTATTCTAAATTCTTGAATTTTATTCAGCATAATTTAAACTATATTTGTAGACTAACAATTTTTTTAAAAAAATTTCATCTAACAAATTGTTGGTTTCAAAATATATAATTTTGGAACCCTATATACCTTACATTTTCAATTACTTTTTAGAATTTAAGAATTTTTTGAATTTTTGCAATTTTAGAAATTTTGGGATTTTACAAATTTAATTTTTATAAAAAAAAATTAAAGCTAAAACTATAATTTAATTATTTTTTTAAATTTTTTAATTTTTTGGTTTTTTTTAGATTTTTTTGATTTTGATTTTGATTTTTTATTTATTTTACTTTAAAAAAAAATATTTACAGTTTGACTCCAAATTAATTTTCTTAGCTACACAAAACCCAATTAGATGTTCGCAACATGAATACATATAGTTCGTGTATGTCGGTATGTTTCGTAGATTAGTTGGTGTAATTTAAAACACGTTTCTATAGTTCAGATGGTTAGCCCCACATATTAGTCCATCTTTCGTGTAGGTGAGAACGATTTTTTCTTTTCTTTTTTACGGCAACTGCGGTTTGAGCAACTTGGACATCCATTTTCTTCATATGTAGATAAAGTGCTTCGAACTTTCCATTCAACTCTGTGTATATGCCTTCTACTCTAGCATTGAAATCCTTCGTTGATTGATTTTGATTTGCAATGATTTGATGCAGCAATGTTTCCATCTTGTTGTCTTGAGAAGAGCTCGCCGAAATTTCAGGTGCCTTTGATGCCTGAAAATTGTTAAAAAGACAGTTTTTGCTGGAAATTATTTCCGCCAAATTTAGTACCACGACCAAATGATGGCTGCTGGAAATTATTCCCACTTAGATTAGCTCCACGCCCATAAGAGTTTCCTTGTTGGCTTTTCTCTTGTGGAGAATATAATTGATTTTGTGGGTTTTCCACATTGGGATTTCTGTAAGACAGATAAGACTTGTTCTTAAAATTATTGAAGTTTCAGTTTTGGAAGTAACCTTCAGCTCCAAGTAACCTTCACAGGAATTGATCGAACGTTGCTGATTTTTCAGAAGTTGGCTCATCATGATCTTTAGCTCTGCAATCTGCCTTGATTCGCCTTCATGGACTCTCATTGTCCTGTCAAAATCAGTAGCATTGTTACTATTACTAGCAGCAAGATTATCAATTAAAGCTTGACCTTCTTCAACCGTTTTGGTTGTGAAATCGGCATTGCTCGTTGTATCAAGCGAAAGCTGAATTTTCTTATCAATTCCCTGTAGAAAGTACTCAAAAGGTTAGCTTGTGTAAATCCATGGTGTGGGCAATCTCTTAAGTACTCTTTAAAGCGTTCCCAAGCGTCGTGGAAGCTTTCAAGAGGTCCTTGTTGAAAATCTTGTATCTTATTTCTCAAAAGATTAGAGCGAAATTTAGTGTAAAAGTGATTGAAAAAAGCAGACTTACAACCTGTCCATGTGGTGATAGATCCTGGTGGTAAAAACTTAAGCTACCTATGAGCTTTGTCAGAAAGAGAAAATGGAAAGAGCTTACACTTTAGATAGTCCGAAGGAACTCCGTTTTGCCTCGTTGTAGAGCAAATTTCCTCAAAGAACTCGACATGGTCCATAAGGTGTTCGGCTTGGCAGCCCGTGGAACTGATTTTGCTTGACCAAAGTACTGATCGGCGGCTTGATTTCATAATCGTTTCTTTGTGGAAGTTGAGGACTTATGGCTGCCCGATCATGCAAGTACTGATCAGGTGCATCATAACCAGCAATTGTCTGGTGAAGCGGAAATTGGCGCCCTTGGTTGTTCACAGGTGCAGGTGGTGATACACCAATGTGAGGTTCATGTGCATTCTGATTAGCAGCATGTACAATGACGTAGATTTGGTTGCCCTATGAGTCGAGAAGTGGCTGTCCATGCTCGTCAAGTTGAGGCTCTCGACCTTGGAGATTAGCGACGTTATCATTGTTAGCCATTTGTCTTTCTCTAGCTGACCTTCTATTTGTCCTAGCAAGTCTCTCGATGTCTAACTCAAGTGAGATCAGATTGTCAGAACTTTGACTTCTGGTCATACACCTGAAACACAAAGACAAAGAGAAAAACAAAAACTGAAATTAAATAGCGAAGAAAATAAAAACTTAGACGAAATTCTTAATCTAAAACTAATGGCACTACAAAAGTCCCCGGCAACGGCGTCAAAAACTTGATGGTGAGTAAGTTTTATCCAAAATAAACGCAATAACTTAGCTACGAGTGCAAATCAGATAATTGTAGTATTTTAGGATAAAATCCACAAAAACTTTTAATGCACAATAGAAATATGAATTAAGATATAAACTAAGCGAAAACAGATATTTGTGAGGGTTTTGAATGTGAATGATTAAAAGAAATAAAATAGAATTAGTGTAAACAATAAAAGGAAAGCGTTGGATTTTCAGGGATTTCTCAGGGATTCATAGTTTGAATTATTCAGACATTAACTTCTAGAGGCTATTGACTTTAATCTTTCTTTCATCCTAGAACTCAAATCATTATTTTAAAGTTAACATATTCTCGCAGCGATAACTATCTATGTCAAATCTATATCATCTATCAATTCTCGCAGTCAATAACATAAAGAAGCATGCAATTATTATCAAGATCAATTGTTCATCTAACGCAGTAACTCAACTCTCGCAGGCTAAATGGTTAGACTCATCAAACACCATGATCAAAATAATAACTCAAGTGATGGTCAAGCAGAAATCATTCTAAGATCAGTTTCTAGATGATCAAAAAAGAAACATGCAATATAATTAGATCTAAATGAAAGATTACTCTCATTTATCAAAAATGCCACTCTAGTTATCAAAACCTATATATCGAACCATGAAATTCCTCTTGAATTGACCCCTTATTACCCAACTTTGAAACTGTTCATACATAATTATGAAAACCAAGGCAAAAGTAATAGAAATCATATTTATTTAAGAGCAAAGGGTTAAGAAAACTTCTCAAAGGAGTACAAAGAGGTGAGATCTTCTCTCTTATCGAACAAAGTATAAAAAACTAGAAAGATTTAGTATGAAAAGAACAATAATCAAGAGAATGATGAAGATTTGGTATTTTCGTAGCTGCTGGAGGCTTTTTATAAGGTAGGGGTTGAGTTAGAGCTTTTTCTTTGGGGTTTTGGAGATAAGATTGAGAAAAAAGAAAATTTCCTTTTTTTTAGGAAGGGAGATCGATCGATCCCTTGGGGCTGATCGATCGATCGCCTCACAAATCCTTTTCTCCAGCCAAAGTTGCAGATATTCGATCGATCGATCCGGGGGGGTGATCTATTGATCCAGCTTCATCATCTGGGCTTGCTTCTCCTCGAACCTTAATCGACCAGTCTTCAGTAAATCAAGCATATCTTGATATTGCACCTTTGGATTTTCATGTTCTGATATCGAAATTGAAACTAACACTCCCATCTATCTCTTGGTAAAATATGAGCTTGATCCATCGGTGGAAAGATCTCTATCGGATACAAAATATTCAATTCATGGTCTCTCCTATCTTCAAATTACTCGTTTTGTATTTTTTTTGTCCAAATTGCTCCAATTTTCTGTAAAGACTCTAAGATCAACAAAAACACTAAAAGCAACCATAAAATACCAAACCCAAGTGGTTTTTTCATTAAAAACTTATTAAAAAGCGGTGAAATCTAAGGTATATCGATTATTGACTACAACAGTTGATTAATAGGATAGTTTATACATGGTTGATTATCTTTCACGAGAGTATGTTAGTCATATTATAGTGCTTCGAGTTTTAGAACGAAGGAAAAACGATGTCAATTGCCTCTAGAAATAGATCCTGAATAATTCGACCCATGATACCCTGAGAATGCCCAACGCTTTAATCTTATTGCTTCCAATCATTTTACAATTACTTTTAGTTATTCTCAACACAATCTGATTTTTCTTAGCTTTATTTTTATTTTGGTGTTAATTATTGTGCACTCTAAGTCTCTGTGCGATCGATTCTTAAAATACTATAACTGATTCGGTACTTGCAGATTTGACGTGTATCATGTTTTACCCAAAAACACAATGATCTAGCCACAAGTCCACATCAGACAATTGTAGTATTTTATGGTCGAATCAACTGAAGACTGAAATGCTAAACTATAAGTGTATTTGAGAAGAATTAAGCTAGGACAATATAAGAGGGATTTTGTTGTTGTCGCTGAAATTAAATAAACTTTAAGAAATCAATTAAAATAAACGTTGGATGTCATGGAGTATTCTAGGGTTTATGGATCAATTTATTCAGGTGTTTAGGTAGGCAAAATCAGCGGAGTATGATTCCAAACTCAAAAACTTGATAATATAATTTACATACTCTCGGAGCGATGACTAACTATATCTAAACAACCTAAGTACTCATCTCTCGCAGAAAAATAGATATATAGATATGCAATATTTCAAATCAAGATTTGATAAGTTAACCTAACTTCATACCTTAACTCTCGCAGGTTATGGCACTAAACTCATCTTATACTAGGTCCAACCGATTAACCAAGTAGTGTGCAAGCAATAATCAGTCTAAATTTAGTCACAAGTTGGCCAAACAAGCAACCTCCAGTAGATATAAGAATATAAGCAAAGAACATCTTCAAAATTTCTGAACCTAAACAATTCCTATTTATCGAGCCATGGAATCCCCTTTGAAAACCCTTAACCCCAACAAACAAACTACTCAATCATGAAAAGAAAAACCAACATTAGAATGAATAAATCTCATAAATAAAGAGGGTTTAGAAAGTTTCTCTCTGTTGGTACAGAGATTGGAAATTGTCTCCCTTGAAACAATACATAAAAACTAAATAAAAAGCCTAGAACTATGAAACTTTTGGTGTATGTGAAGAACGGGGAAAGGCTATTGTTTTTCGTGGCTGTTGTTGTGTATATATAGTAGAGGGGTCGACACTAGGGTATATTCCTAAAAGATTTAGGAAAATATCGCTAAAATCGAAATTTAGCAAAATATCATTATTTTTATGAATAGCAGTCGATCGATTGCCCTTAGTGGGATCAAACGATTGCTTCTATATTTCAAGGCAGTGGCTTATGAATTGATCACCTGCAGTGTGATCGATCGATTGCTACTTTATTCCTCTGCTTACTTTAGCTCAGACCCAGATCGACCAGTCTTCAGTAATTCGAGCATATCTTCACATCTAACCGTTGGATTTGCATGATTTAACTTGGAGATGAAAGGTAACACTCCCAGTTATCGTTTGTAAATTTTAGATTGAGCTACCATAGGGAAGGGGTCCATATGATGCATAAAAATTAATGCTAAAAAATGTTTAATGTCTAAAATCTTTGTTTTTGCATCACTTTTGGTCCAAATTGCTCTAATTTTCTGTAAAGACTATGAAAACTATAAAAATCCTAGAATCAGCAATAAAATGCTAAAACAAAGTAGTTTCTTTATTAAAAATCTATTAAAACGTATTAAAAACAGTAAAATATGAGGTATATCAACTCTCCCAGACTTAAATATTTGTTTATCCTCAAATAAAACATCAATCCAAGGGCAGGAAAGAGGTTTGAAAATTAGAGATACTCACAAAATCCTTAGGAACAATGTTTTAAATCACATCCTGTAACACATGTACCACCGAAAGAGAGAAAATCGTAACACAGATGAAAAGAGATCCAAGAAAGAGAGATATAACAATAACTGTTATGAGCTATTTGTTGTATGGATTTGTGATTTTATTAGGTTTAATATATGTTCCAAATGAGGCTAAACATCTGTCCAAAATCTTACTTAAATCAGAAGCCAAATTGTACTCGATTCCGTACCGAGGAGTGTGTCGATAGAAGTGTCAGATGAGTTGTTCTGAGTGAGCAAGATTGCCGTGAGTGAGCAAGATTGCCGTGTAGTTGTAGCCTTTTTTAGGAGCGGTGAGTCAAGGTGGTAGAGCCACGTAGCCCTAGTCACACTGCCAACCACAAGCGTTGGTCGGAAATGGATATAAAATCCTAATTTCGTTTTTTCCAATTCAATTTTTAAGGTTGATGAAAGACAATCAAATAGTTTTGGGTTTAACCCAAATGTAATCGGGTTGCGCTCTTTTGAATTCGGATCAACCTAAACGCAAAAACTTAAATGCGATTACTGATTATTACTTCCACAATCGAGATCTCATGTGGGTCTTGGCTAAAACTTCCACAATCAGAGGGAGTGGACTTCCCTTTGACATCTAAATTGGGTTCATGTAGAAAATATTGTTGTTGTCTCATGAAATGCATATGTAACCATGTCATGAAACATATTGAATCTTGACCCACATCCTAATGATATTTAAATTGATAATGATCATAATGCTCATGCAAACTATAAGGTTTGTCATCCACAACTTGATAATTTTTTACTACTACTACCCGCTTCATAATATCGATTATATCTCTTTCCATGTTGAAACTAAATAAATGCTTTCACAAAGTGTCAACATGAATATTTTTGTATTCCTGCACTTCGAACATGGACAATGCATATTACATCTTCCCACGGTGACCGGCATACTTGTCTGTTGATACATGAATATGTCAAGACCGCCTTTGAACGATTTTATATCCATTTCCTCCAAATCTTTTTACGTATACATCCATTAATGTACTTCGTATATTATCACTCCCGCAAGACATATTTTTTATAAAAAAAAATATTTCTAAGAAATTTTTGTTTTTTATAGAGCTTCGAAGATTTTTTTTCCATTGGACGTGGAGGGTCTTTATAGAGAATTTTGGAAAATTTTGCAATGTCCTTGCAACAAATTTTAGAGACAATTTTGTTTCGGCTGCAAATTATGGTGTATTAACGTCAAATTTAAAACAATTTTGTGATGGCACTATTCATCGCAACGAAATCGGTACACAACAAAAAAATGTGTTCACCAACGAAACTATTTGTCGCAACTTTGCTTGCTTAGTTACCATGTCTCCTTTTCGTCGTAGAGTCATCATTTATTTGCGACGATCTCAAGAAAAAATAAAATATAGTCACAAAATTATTGCAAAAGCGATGAATTAGCGATGGTTTAAGTTTTCTTCTCTAGTTTAAGATTTTCTTATGTAACTGAAAAATCTTAGTAATTTCGAAGGGTAATTTCGAAGAAGACCTACTAGAAATAGTATAGAAATGCCGTGGGCCGAAAAGTTATGGGACTTATATAAAATTATCTCAGGAAACGTGTTCACCAACCAAACTATTTGTCGCAACTTTCTTCGCTAATTTCCGTCGCTAATTCGATATTTTCTTGTTGTATGTTGTCAAAGTGACCGAAAATTCTTAGTAATTTCGAAAGAGTTTTGCTAAAAATAGCATATGAATGCTGCAGACCGAAAGATTGTGGGTTATATAAAAAGATTTAAGAATTTATGTTATTCATTGACAAGATTATAAAGAAATATTACACAAAAGGGTATTCGTCTCAATTTTTTATTCTCTCTATTTTCCTAAAGCGTTAATTGTTTTTCCTCCGAATTTACAAGAATTACATACTATGTTTTTCTATGTAAGGGACGGATGTGATTTTACTATAATTTATGTCTGATATTATTTCTATTCATTTTTTTCTAACTAAAATTAAGTTCTTTGTTTCGGCACATTCCAAATTAACTACTATATATATGTATTAATATCTTAGGTTATTTCAAATAACTACTACTAATCACAACTATCATTTAGAGTATGACATGTTTAACCTTAATCAAGACAGTATGGATATAAGAAATGAGTATATGTATAGCCATCCAAATTAATATTGCGACATGATATGGGTGCATATTTTCTAATTTCTTATGTTAGAAACTTTGTTATTGCTTCACCCAATTGCAGAAAGTGGGCCCGCACCAACCTCTGCTCTCCTTTACTCTATAAAACCAGCTCCTCTCTTCACACACCAAAAACTCCATCAGAACTCCCAAAGCTTTTTCCTCTTGACCTACCTCTCTTCTCATCAAGTGTTAGTAAATCCCTAACTTTCTACCCAAGTCAACTCCAGAATGCAGCCGCAAACAGACGTATTCAGCCTCCATAACTACCTAAACTCCTCGATCCCATCTCCGTATCCTTCCCATTTCCCGATATTCTCCCCATTTCAAAACAACGGTCAAAACCCGCCCTTCTATGGATTCCAAACCATAACAAACAATCCACAATCCATGAGCCTAAGCAGCAACAACTCCACATCGGACGAAGCAGAAGAGCAGCAGACGGACAAGAACATAATCAATGAGCGGAAGCAGAGAAGGATGATATCAAACAGAGAATCCGCAAGGAGATCGCGCATGAGGAAGCAGAGACACCTTGACGAGCTTTGGTCACAGGTGATGTGGTTGAGGATAGAAAATCATCAGTTGCTTGATAAGCTTAATAATCTCTCTGAGTCTCACGACAAGGTTCTTCAAGAGAATGCTCAGCTCAAAGAGGAAACATCTGAGCTTAAGCAAATGATCAGTGATATGCAGATTCAAAGCTCTTTCTCTTGCTTCAGAGACATATAATAATCCCCATTGAATAGAGCATTTTTACCCCATGTACCGCAATTCATAAATGGAATTTTTGCGTCGGTCTAATATGTATCTATGTATGTATCTATGTATGTATGATAAATCCGGAGAACTGTTGCAGGGTTTATATGATAAGGCCCTTTATTAAGTCTTTACGAAACAGCGATCTTTTCTTTCGGGGAAACGACGGCGTTTTAGGATGCAGTAGATTTATAAACGTAACAAGATTAGTGTTAATGAAGAACAAATATAAGTGGTGTTGGTCAAATCATGAGTCATGTTGGTGATGGGGACAGCAGAAGGTGGTGTGTGTTTTGTTTCTTATTACAACAGTTTCCAAATTTCCAACTACAAACCAACACACACACACACACACATTTACATGTTAAATAATTTATATGTTTATGTATGCTGACATAACTAACATGTTATCATCTTTTAGACAAAGAGGGGGGGAAAAAAAGAGGATGGTTTGTGGATCCATGATGATTTTATGTGAAACTTTCTAATTTTGATTATATTAGGCAAAGACCAAGACAAGCTTATCTGTAACTGTAAGTCTCTAGGCCCACTAACAACAGTATCTATGGTGGTGCATAGACTTGAGAAAATATTTTAAACTTTATGAAAATATTTCTTTCATGTAGATATTTCTTTTTATTTCCTGGGTGACGTTAATCTGTCTTTCTCCAAATTCCGTTCAGGACATAGAAAATGTAACTTAACATTTTACATCGTAATTAACAGAAAAACAAAATATATTTAGATCGTACGTCTACTCACTTAAGTGATTCTATATGTTTATGTGGAAACATTTTTTCTGTTTGTACTTTCATATTTATACAGACAAACGGTATTCAAATATATTTTGCTGATATTAGTTTCAAATAGAGGATTTTTGGGGGAAAAAAAGTAATTGAAAATTTTATAGGTTAGACTGCGTATTTCCCCTTCCAAATATGCAATTAAAACGCTATCTTCCTAGATTTTTTACCTTTTTGTTTTACTACACCAACATGTTTTTCTAATCGTAAAACTACATAAATTTTATTTTACTTATAATTCATCAAATGAAATTGATTTCACTAATTCCGTTTAATTAAACTGTAATGACGTTTAGTTCATTGCGTTTAGGATAACCCAAATATAAATGATTTCACTAATTCCGTTTAATTAAACTGTAATGACGTTTAGTTCATTGCGTTTAGGATAACCCAAATATAAAAGAGTGCAACCCGATTACATTTGGATTAATCCCAAAACTAATTGAGTATTTTTCAGCCTACTCGAAATTAGTCTCTCCATAATCGATCATAAGAAATCGATTTGGAGAAAAAAACAAATTAGAGTTTTTGGGTTCTTAGAGGATAGATGAAACCATATTAGGATTCTCGAGACACATCGATCTGATGGTCACGCAGTCATGAAGCTTGAATCCAAAGAATAATAGCTCATACTTGCAAGAATTAAGTTCATAACCAACAACCAATATTAATGCATACGTTTCGACCCCATAGAAACCATTACTGTAGAAATTGAACCTTACCTTCCTCAATCGGAGTAACATAATGGATTTGACACAGCCTGCGAACTTGACTCCAACTGTTTCTTTCCCTTTCGTAAATCCATTGCCTTCGCCTGATAATTAAAATGAATCCTAATTTCATTTTTTCCAATTCAATTTTTAAGGTTGATGAAAGACAATCAAATAGTTTTGGGTTTAACCCAAATGTAATCGGGTTGCGCTCTTTTGAATTCGGATCAACCTAAACGCAAAAACTTAAATGCGATTACGATTTAATTAAACGAAATTAGTGAAATCAATTTCATTTGGAAAATTATAAAGAGAAATGAAGTTCATGTAGTTTTACAATAAGGAAAAAATGTTGGTTTAGTAAAATAGAAAGGCAAGCGCAATCAACTTAACGTAATTACAGTTTAATTAAATAAAATTAGTGAAATTAATTTCATTTGGTGAATTATAAAAAAAAATGAAGTTCATGTAGTTTTACAATAAGAAAAAATGTTGGTGTAATAATTCAGAACGACAAAAAGTTTAAAGAAATAGCATTTTAGTTACATATCTGAAGAGGAAAATACGCAGTCAACCCAATTTTTATTCAAATACAACTTGTTGATTTAATTCAAATAGTGGGTTGATGGAAAAAATATTAAAATACTAAAGTAATTGAATGATATTAAAAAAATAGATCATACACGTAAGCTGAGGAGTAGTGTAATTTCAATACTTTTTTCGATTCAGTTGCAATATTATTATTGCGTGTTGACAAACAAATATAATATAGGAAAAATTAATATAAACCAGACCTTTTTCGTTAGTTTAAGAAAAGAAAGTTTTATGAAAAAATACTTCTAATAAAAAGCTAAAACGTCGAAATGGATGTTACAAGATAATTTAAACCAAAAGTTTAGACGCTGCTGCGTTCACTCTGGAACGGTTTTAAAAGATTGGCTTGTAAAATACAATAGGCTATATCAAAATCCAGGGGAGACGTGTATAAAACGGTTTTAAAAGATTGGCTTGAACTGGAATCGATTTACATATTTTAGAAAGTAAGCCCAAACATATCATGTACTCTCCTTCTTCATCAATCTTTCTTTGAATAAGACATTACACAAAGAAACAATCATACGTACGAGATCCTCTTAGGAAATGTGGTCAACAAAACAAACGAACTTTTTTTTTACGTGTCGTTAGATTCCTTGCCAAAAACTTACTAGCCAAGAAACCTCTTCAATCGTATAAAACATGTCCCTTAAAGAATTTTTTATTTATTTTTTTAAATAGTCAAAAAATTCAATCAATCTCTCACCTTTTTATTTCTCTTCGTGGGATCGAGGACGCAGAACGTAATGTAAGTGGAAGACTAAAAGAGACAATAAAGAGAGATATAGAGACACCTTTAAATTCTTCTTTTTCTTTGTTGTCATCCATGAAGACGTATGTTATGTTCATTTCTCTTTAGATCAAAACTAATCTTTGGTAATATCGAAATTTTAAACCAAGTAAACCCTCCATCATTCCTCGTAGTCTACTTGAATCAGAGGCCAACTGGCCAAGAGCACATACATAACTCGAGACTAAGAAGCTATCGACGTTTCTCTCAGAGAGGGGCGCAACATTTCAAATAGAAAATCACCCAACAAAGGTGGAAGAAAAACAAAGAATAGACATGTAAAAGCTTAGTCTTAGTACTCAATACACAATCACTTACTGAAACTGAACACAAAACATGACTTTCGTTTTTTTTTTTTTTTTTTGGGGTAAGTCACTTTGGTCCTAAAATTAATATCTATGACTCTTTGGTTCTTTTTTAGTCTTCCAACAACAGTGGAGTTTCTTTTCTCGCTTTTGATTTGTTGTTTCCTTTCACTTTGCGTATTGCATCAAGAATCATCTCAATCTTTGTCTTTGTCTGTATCTTTCTATAAATGTGTGTGTACAAAGTACGAGTGTATCTAAGACCAGAAGATAGTTTTTCTTTTTCTTTTCTTTGTTTTCGTTTCGTACGACGATTGGATTTCTTTCTCCGGAAAGTTTTTATTTCGTAAATTATAATGTTTTTTATCTTTTGTTTTTTCGTCATATCATGTGAATGTTAAAGAGTACTTTCAGACCCAATTCGAAGAGTAGATTCGATTATATGCTAGAAGAACCAGCCATCTCCTTGACTTTACGTAATTAAGAAATCATTATTCAATTATTCAATTAAGAAACCCAAATACATCCATGAACCGGAGAGACTCCGATATCTTATTATAAATAGCACGATACGTTGGCGAAATTATAACTCATCAGATTGTGACACTGTAATTGTTAATTTAGATTATAACACGTGTCAATTCGTGCGACACGTATATACTAATATTTTTTTCTTAAACTAATTATTACTTAAATATTAAATTAAATTGTCGTTTAACTAAAATAGTAATAATAAATAAAGAAAATAAAAGGAAAATAAAAGGAAAATAAAACATATTAATATGTCGTTAGATACAAGACATATTTGTTAAAATTTAAAAATTAATATTTAACATATCATATAAATAAAGAAAATTTTCTTGATTTTCTAAACATTTTTTTCCAAAACTTTTATATTACAATTTCAAATTATAAATGTCCGTATTAAAAAAATGGAAACATGATCACAAACACAAATTTTTATCAGTAAAATGGAAACATCTCATGCACGAATATGTTTAATTAGGAAGTTGAAAAATAGAAGCATAACTATATCTAATTAAAGTTAATGGAAACAATTAGGATATATAAATCGAAAAATAAAAAAATAGAAAATATATGTAGATTTAGTTTAAAATTTTAAAATATGCATAAGCATGCCAAAAAAAAAGAAAATCAACAAACATACTTATGGTTATCAATAGAGTTATAGAATATAATAAAGAAAATGAAAATCTTCAACCTATCATAGTATTAGTACTTTCCAATATTTGAAAATTTTAAATTGTATAAAATGACAATTTATAAATATTCAAAAATAATAATATTATATTTACTATAAGATTCAAGAGTGTATAAGGTTTTGCGAGTATATATCTCTATGAAAACAAAAACGATAACATTGATGGTAAACAATTACCAATCATGTATTTATGTGATGTTTGTTAATATTATTTATAAATATTTTTATAGGTTTTTATGAGGTTATTAACATAATGTTTACTCTTTTTCTTATTTTAACTCTACAATATTTAAATTATTTTTACAATTTTATCACATAATTAATAAATATTCATAACAGGTAAAAAATGATTTTATTTTGTTATTAAGAATATGATTTGAATTCTGTTTATATATATTTTTGGATCTGTATGAAATTGATCTCTTATAATTTAAAATCGATGTTTAAATAGTATTTTAAAATATTTTGACAATTCAGTGGATTACTAAATAAAATTTAAATATTTATATCAATAGTTTCTAATATAGTTATCCGCATATCAACACTCGTCCTAATCTAGTTAAAAAGAAAACCACGTTTCCATACCCTTAGTGATAGGAGCTCAATCTCCATCTTTCCATTTTTCCCATTTGCATAATTATAATTATTTATTGCCTTAGTGTCTAACGATTAGGATAGAATTAAAATTGAAAAACGTTCTTTATTCTTGTTATCTAGTTTTGCTTTGGTACTTTATCAATTAGTATGAGAGCGAGGTTCTAAACTAATTGCAAATGCACAACAATCATAATAATATAGAAATGATCGAATCTACAGAGATCTTGCGTTATACTATAAATCTACAAGAATCAAATCTAGCTAAATAAAGATATTTGGTTTTTGGTTTTGATTGAATAAACGTATGAAAATAAACTAAATAAAGCGATTAAACTTCAGTAAGAGAAATCGTTAGGAAATATGTTATTCGTAGAGATTCATAAATCATAAAATATCTATGGAATTTCAGGGATTTAATAGGAACCGTTCTAGAACTCAAATCACTAAGGTATAATCTTTCCACTCTCGTTGCTTCTATTACTATGTTTTAACAACCTAATAGACTCAACTCTCGCAGGTTATTACAAGCTGAAAACATGCATTAATTCGTTCAGGATTCAATTGTTCACAATAACCAATAACTCAGTTTTGCAGGTTATGATGTATTGCTCACCAAATAATAGTTCAAGCAATATAACAAGCTTTTGGAGAGTATATTTACCCAAGATCTAATGCTAGTTGATCATAAAAACATGCAGGAGCAAGTAAAGATGAAAAAACCTTTAGATTTTCCCTAATTCATTCGATAAAAACTTTTCTATAACCTAACAATATGACTACTCATTGAATACCTATAACCTAACAATATGACTACTCAAAAATCATCACAAACAGCAAGCAAAGAGATAAATAAGTGTTCGTAATCATAGAAATTCAAGTAGAAACAAGAAGAGTTTAAGAAATCTTTTTTATATTCAGATACAAATGTGAGATCTTCTCTTTGTAAGATCTTGAATCCAAATCTATGAAAAGACTTAAGATAAAAACGTGGCTGCTGTTTATTTTTGTGTATTATGATGGACATGTCTAACAAGAGGCTAAAAACACGTATATATAGGTCTAGGGTCCATTAGAGTTTAAGCTTATGGCATAAGAGACTTTTAATGCTTGAACAAGGTTGTAGTATCGGCCTGGAGTACAGTCCGGAGCTTGGGGAGCCCGTGACCGGTACTAGGGCATTTCTGGACATGCTTCAGCTTCGAGCCAGACGGACATGTCTTCAGTTAATCGGGTATAACTATTCAACCACAACTCCAAATGACTTGAAACAGCCTCAATTAAAAAGGTAACTCAATTATCTATCTCGTCAACAATTTGATCCAATTCCAAGTTGATTAAGGCCTCCATCGAAGGGTAAACTTCTTGTGCCTCTGTTATGTCCAACTTGGAAAAATGCATATCTTGTGAATATTGTGATTTGGATGATTTCTTTGACTTGTACAAATGTCTGTAGCATGGTTTACACCTCTATTGGTCCATTTTGCATCTTTTTGATGATTTACCCTGTAAAGACTCTAAAACTACATAAAGAAAAAAACTACCTCTAACGGAATAACACCGTAATAAAATGCATAGAAAATATAATAAAATCCATAGTAAAAACCGTAAAATATAGAGTATATCAACTCCTCCAGACTTAGCTTTTGTTTGTCCTCAAGGGAAACAAAATATCCAATAAAAGAAAAAGGTTTGAAAACACGGGAACTCACATATCCTTGGGATCATAACCTTGAAATCTCAACCTGTAATCCACATGGAACATAATTAGCTCAGAGACTTTCTCAACTTACTCCCACCACAACCTTCTCAACTCTTGTCCATCCAAATCTCAATCCTACAAAATCTCAACTTCAAATCATTTGAATATTTACATTCACAAAGTTTGGTGAATTTCTTATCAAGGATGTAATTCAGGGTATAAGACGCTAGGAGTTTAAAGGCTATTTAAGTGGTGAGGTTAAGAGTGTTTAGAGTGCAGACGCTCAGGAGGATGAAAGATATTATGTAAAACCGCAAGAGAGAACGGATAGGTTGATGTCCACAATTTTTATACCACCAATGCCTTATTCGCCCCAAACTTAGATTTTTCTCTGGGAATCACTGCAAATCGCTCCAACTCTCTGAATTATTCCATGACATTCCTTGGTATTTTTCTTAGCCCCTAGACTCTTTTTATAGATACGTTTTCCTTTTCCTTTTGTTTTTTATTTTTTATTTTTTTATTTTTTTATTTTATTTAAAGGAGGAAAACGGCTTTGTTGATATGAGTCATAAGAGGCACACAAATTTACCATGATTTATGAATTCCATGGAATAGCCAAGCTCTCGAATCTAATCTTAATACTCCACCAGGTTTTCCAATCTTTGCATCTCCAGTGGTTGGAAAACTACGTCGATCATTTTTTTCTCCGACGTTTTTGCACATATCTGCATTTATGGCAATAAAAAACAAGAGTGCATGAGGTCTCAAAAAGAGGTAATGTTTATAGGTGGGCTACCAACTAAAATTGTGCTGGCCATTTATGAACAACAAAGAATGGTAAAAAGAATAATATGTCCTGAACATGTGATTCGTTTCCCTGATCTAACACCTTAATGGTAAATATTTAAAAATCAGATTAGTAGTCAAATAAAGTAGAGACAAAATCATATCCATTAAGATAAATGCAAAACAAAAAATTTTGATGGTGAAGTCTGGTCATGGGATTTCTGAATCGTATGTCCTGAACAAAACCATGTAACAATGGTCATTGAGTTTTGAAATCAAAGTATTAGTTGCTAGAAAAGTGTCATGGGTGATGTATAGAGTTTTAAACCACTCACCAAACTACCTACAAGTGCACATCAATCACAATTAGTATAGATAAGGGATCGAATGCACATAGACTTGTCAATCACACTACGAATTATAATCAATAAAATTAAGGTAGAACAAAATAAGAGATTGTCGTTTTTGTGATTATGAAATAAACTAAATAAAAACCAGCAAGTAAACTTAATAGCAACGAAAATTCAATAGGAAAAAAGCATTAGGACTTAAGTAATTCGCAGAGAATCATGCAACAACAATGATTGATCGATTTCAGGGATTTTGGATATAAGAACCAGCTATGACACAAAACACTAATATATAATTTTTACACTGTCGTGGCTCCAACCACTATGCTTTAACTTTCTAATAGACTCAACTATCGCAGGTTATTACAAGAAGAAACACGCTTTATAGTTCAAGTTCTTATAGAGTTCACTAAACTCCTTAACTCACCTTTCGAATGGTTAAGACCTTTAGCTCATCAAATACTAGTTCATGAAATATAACAAGTTTTTGGAGAGTATATCAACCTAAGATCATATTGCTAGATGCACGGTAAAGCAATCATGCATATAGAATAAGTAAAGATGAAGACTCTATTGATATCCCTAAACAATCAGCAATCAATTATCGAATTACGAAACTCATTGAAAACCTAAAACCTAACTAGATGACTACTCAGACATGATGCACAAAAAAACACAGCAATAGATAGTAGAAATATTGATAAATAAACTGGAATTAATGAGTAAGAGTTAGAGATTCTTCTCTATATCGAATACAAAGCGAGATGTCCTCCTAAAAGCTCTTAAAACTCAAACCTATGAAAAACACCAATGGGAAAACGTGGGGGCTGTAAAATAAAGTGTATTCTAATATATTGTGGGATCTTATTCATAAAAAGAGACTAAAAATAAGGATATATAGGTTTAGGATAGTCTAGGGTTAAGTTTAGGACAAAAGAGGAATTTTGGTCGAAAACTGCTCTGATACTGGACACGGATACTGGACGAGTTTCCCATCCGGTACTGGGCTCAAAAGTGTCTTCCCAAGTGCTGATACTAGGTTGTGATACCGGTCCATGTTTGGCTTCATTCTTGGCTTGCTTCAGCTTCAAGGCAGACTGACATGTCTTCAGTAAATCGGGTGTATCTTTCTAACCACAGCTCCAAATTATATGATTCCAACTCCATTGGAAAGCTAACTCAGAATTTTCGGATGAGTGCATGTATCAATTGAGCAAGTAGGCGGTGCATGTATCGAATCGCCGGATGAGTGATTTTCGCCTCTTTAGAAGCGCTGGGTGTAACTTTTCATTTGCAAACCTCAACCAAGTGTCATATTGAGCCTCACTATTGCTAAAAGCAATCTGATCATGACACTCAAACCCCAAGATATCACACAACCCCTCAATGCTCAAAATGTGAGACTTTCCTTCAACCGAAAATGCTAAAATTCTATCCTTAGCTTTCGCAATATCCTTAGCTTTCGCGGTTTTGGTCTTCGGGTAAGATAAGGTTACTGTGTCTAGGAACTCACGTGTAATGGCTGCATAAGTTGGGTGAGAAAGTTCAACAAACTTCATAAGACCCAAAACTTCAAGGTACCATTCAACATCTCTTCGTAAACCGAGTAAATCGAGCATCTCGTAGTCAATGATTAGAGTTGTAATCATGCAAGCTGTTCTAGGACAGCTTTGTAGTCAATAACCTCTTTCATCTTTGGTCCAACTTGCTTCATAAAAACTAATATAAGACTCAAAGTGAGGCTTATAGGGATTGGATGGAGATTAAACAAGCTGCTTTTTCTCTCTCTTGTGAAATCAGTTTGATGGTAAGTGAAGATGGATCGATGGCACCACAAAGATGATGGGTGGATCTCTGATACTGCAGATGAACTTGTTCCAGGGGGAATCCACACGCAAGGACAAGAATACAAAGATATTTTCGTCAAGGCAGAAGTTTGAAGAAGAAAACTGTTGCTCTTATTGAAAATAGGATAAAAAGTGTGTCTACAAGGGCTGCAAAGGAGCTTATATATATGCTCGTCAGCCTTGACCTTCTAGAGTCTAAATTGACCAGAAAAGGAAACAAAAACATGAAAATAAAAACATAAAAATAAAGACAAATTGTTTTAAATGAAAAAGGAAAATCTGCTTAAAAGAAAAGGCAAATCTCTTTGACTAAGAAAAATTTCTTCTCAGCTTGAGCTCGTGGTCTTGAGGAGTTCTCTATTTCATTCAGAGGTTTTAACCACTCCCATTTTACCTGCATAGATTATATAAATTGAAAGTACATGTTTTTCATGTAAAAGGGGCTAGACTTGAGCTGTCTTGTTCTTCTCTTGTGCTGGTATGTTCTTGAAGCTTTCTTCCATGTTCTCTTCAGTCTTGAATCTCTCTAAGCTTGTGTCTTTGATGTATTCATCATTCTCTTCGTTTCCAGCTCCCAAAAGGTCATTTTGTGCGATTTGATCTCTAACGGCTAGTTGACTTGCTTTGGCGACATCTTGCTGTTCCAGTGTGCTTTCCTTGAAATTATTAGTTTTATGAGCTCCTTGTCCTGCCATAGAGATGGACTTACCTTGGTTTTCACTGTCAGGTGCTTGTAAAATGTCGAGGCTAGTAAAATCCTCCATTTGGTCCTTTTCGGGCCTGATTGCTTCTTCTGGTGGTGTGCCAAAGTTTGAAAACTTATGGGTCGTTTTTCCTGTCTCCATTGAGCTTATAAGGGACTCCACTGCTAGTTTAAACTTCTCACGTAGGGTCCTGGTTCTGGAACGAGTCATTGGCGCCTCTTTGACCACGAGAATATTTGTTTGATCTTGCTCTGAATCGATTTCCTCATCAATAACACTTGGGGCTTCGGTTACAATTAGTGTCAAATTCGGCTTCGGTTTCCTTGATTTCTTCTTCTTAGGGGCTGATTTTTGTGTGACTTCTACAAATCTCAGTGACTCTGGAATAACCTCATCTTCTTCACCTCTAAGTTGGTAACCATGTTCCTCATCATTATCTCTCATAATTTTCTTTCCATGTCTCTTTGACGAGTTTTTCGATGATTTCTTCAAATGTGAAGGGCGTGGGGCTTGTGCCTCTTGATCGAGGAGGACCAGAGGTGTCTCCTTGGGATTAGGCTTCCTCTTAGACTTCCTTGTACCAAGCTCACCCTCCATTGAAGATCCTACAAAAGAAAACACTCGAAAAAACATGTTATTGCATTGTAAATCGAAAATTCCCAAACAATTGGTTATAAGGAGAATTTTAATCACTTAAGAGCATATCAAGATATTAGAAACATGTAAGAATAACAACCAAAGGAAAATCAATTTTTCCCTAATTAAATCATAATTTTCGGATTTAGTGATAATGACTTAGAAATTGTTTCAAAATTTTGCAAATTAAGCTCTATTGTGTCAAAAATCATACAATACCCATGTATATATGATAAATCCATATCAATGAATGCATTAGCATCATTTAAAACACTCAAATTCGTTTTTAATTAAGAACCCAAAAATTGAATTTTTGTGAAAATTTGATTAAAGGTGCTAAACATGTAATAAATCCGCTAATAATGCTAATTAGATTCTTCAACAACCTAGTGAATTTTTGCTAAATCCATGAGAATACAAAAATTGCATAAACTTGAAAATTGACAAAGATATGGTTTATAGAAAGCATGTCTTTGATTTTAGTGAATAATGTGACTAGAATTTGAAATCCTTGTGAAAAACTAATCAAATCTTAGTCATTTGAGCAAAAACCCCAAATTTAGGTTTTGGATGTTCTTGAGCTCAAAAACACTTTTGAGAGAGAAAGAGATGAAGTTGTGTGTTTTTGACACAAAAAGAGATTGATAAAAGCTTTTAAAATCAGATTTTTAGGTGTTTTTGGTTAAAATCCAGTTTAATTTGTTTTAGAACCGGTTTGGAAATAAAAAATTGAACAAAAACACTTACATGGTTCGGGTGGGATTTCCGGAACCGTGACTGGTACATCCGTGGGTCGATAGGCGGACGATCGTGGGTCGACGCTGGATCGATCGTGGGACGAGTACATGACGGATCCGCGGGACGAGCTGGTACCGGTCACGTATGCAGGTCGATATGTGCGTCCTGTACTTGAACATGGGACGTGGGACAGATTGGGTACACGCGGGTCGAATACCATTCACGTACCTTGTCCGGTACCCGTGACTGGTGGTGGCGTTGGGTTAAGTTTTGGATGGAACACACACGATACCGGTCTGGAATGTGACCCGTTATCGTGGTCTAGTACCACCCAAAAATATTTTTTTGTTTTTTTAATATATATATATTTTTAAATCCTGAAAAATTATAATAAAATATATTGGTAATAAATAAACTTATAAAACTTAAAATTAAATCCCACAAATCGCTTGTTTATAGTCAATTAGCTCGAATCTTTTGTCGATTTAGACTTCTCGTGGATCCACTAAAGGAATTGTGGTTCCATTAGTTTCATTAGCCTATGGAATTTCAAGTTCTTCATGATTTGAGATGAATCCAAGTGTATCTCCAATGTCATAGTTGATAACACAAGCTTTCGGGAAAAGCTTTAAAGTGTTCTCAAACTTCTTCTCGATAGTTTTCTTGTCGTTTGCCTCGGATTTCTTTGGAACCATGATTCTGATATTTGCAAATGAATTAGGCACGCTCTTAGACTTGTTCTTGGCTTCACTTTCATCCTTAGTATCCACTTTAGGTGCCAACGTCGAATTGATATCGTTATACACATCCTTATGCTTCATCTTTGACGTTTTGCAACTATCATCGAATTAGCTTTGGGACATTCTCCTTTGACATTTTGGACTCCTTTTTTGGCATCTCCAGGGTCTAAACCAAGCTTCATATCCTTGACTTCAATCATTTTTGGCACACTCTCAACATTCATAGTGGGATAGAAAAGATGTTGATTTTGGCGAAAGAGATCCTTCGATTTGGAAAATCAACAATGGCTCCAGCGGTTGCTAAGAATTGCAATCCAAGTATCAATGGATTGATCTTCCCGGTCTTCATTACTAAGAATTAAAAATCAGTAGGAACAACTCCATCTCCTATCTTAACCATCAGGTTTTCTAGCATTCCATAAGGTGTAGAAGACGATAGATCTGCATACTCTATGTAGACTTTGGATGGTTGAAAGTTAGAGAACCCTAGCTCCTTTGCCATCGCCAATGACATGCCATTGACATTAGCTCCAGTATCACATAGGCAATCATAGACTTCAACTCCATTGATAGAGCATGGAACAACAAATTTCCCCGGATTATCGACTTTCTCTAGTGGCTTCCTCTTGAGCCTTCTCTTATAAGCTCTCTTTGATTCCCCAGTTAGCGTTCTTCTTCTAGTTTTGTGGATAAGGTAAACTCTTCTTGGGATGGTTTAGAGACAGCCACGAGTTCCGCTTCCTTAGTAGAAGCAATGTTGCAAAACTTCTTAGCTTTCTCTTCGGCTTGTTTCCGAACGACTTCAAATTCTGAGCGATTTGCACATCCAACTTAGAGACATGAGTAGCAATGGATTCGTACTTGTTCTTGAGATCATTTTACACACCATATATTCTTTGATTAATTTCCTTCTTTGCTTGATTCAAAGTATCAAGGAATTGCTTTGTCATATCCTCGCGTTTAGCATCCTGTGAAAACGGTGCAATAGATTGAGGGAAAGTGAATGGTTCCTTCATTTGATAGATTCTCTTAGGATGGAACGGTTTCTTGGGCTGATATTGAGCCCCTTTGTTGGCGTTTTGCTGAGGATAGACTTGATCTTGAGGGTTCTCGATGTTGTTGCTTCGGTAGGACAGATTTGGATGAGACCGAAAGTTGTTGTTGAAACCTCTGTTTCCATATTTTCCTCCAATGTAGTTCACTTCCTCTTGATTCTCCTCTGATACATCTACAATATACTCCAATATAGGGTCACAATTTGCCCTTACAACGTCTTCAACAACATGAATTCCTCTTTGAACCTTAAGTAGTTGTGAAACCATGTTCATGAACTCTGCGATTTGGGCTGAGTTGGTTGATGATTGAATAGTGCGCATATTCCTATTGTAGCTGGGACAACTATTATCATCACTAGCACCAAGGTTATCGATAAAAAGCTTGGTTTCCGGAAGAAGTTTGGTCATGAAATCCCCATTTCTTGCGGCGTTTAGTGAAAGCTAATACTTGTAATCGATACCATTGTAGAAGATATTCCAGAGATTTCCTTCAGAGAAACAATGATTAGGGCAGTCTCTAGTGTACTCCTTGAATCATTCCGAAGCTTCATTGAAAGACTCCGATGGTCCTTGTTTAAAACCTGAAATTTTGCTCCTTATAGGGTTCGATCTTTGCTTCGTGTAGAACTTGTTCAAGAAATCTCCTTTGTATTCGTCCCATGGAGTAATAGACTTGGGGGTGGGGGTAGAGACTTCATCCATCTAAGTGCTTTCTCACTTAGAAAAAAAGAGAATAACTTGCATTTGAAGTTCGACAGGAACTCCATTCGAACGGGTTGTACTGCAGATTTCTTCAAAAGTGTCGATATGATCAAGAGGATGCTCGGTAGAAAAACCATGTATTTGGTTTTGTTTCACCAAGGCAATGATTTAAGGCTTGATCTCGAAGTCATTCCTTTGAAGAGGAGGTGGACGAATTGGATTCCGTCCAAGAAGAATGCATCGGAAGAGTCAACGTCACCAATTGTCTTATGTTGACGAGGTTGAGCAAATGACGCTTGTCTTTGACGCAAGGGCTGGTTCCTCAAATTCTCTGGAGGAATTAGATGTTGGTCATCCATACGAGCTTGAACATTCCAAAGATCACCCAACAGAGGAGGATGTTGAATGTCATATCGGGCAGGTTGATTATTTTGGACTCCACCAAGAGGGTGGTTCACGTTAAGATTACCTCTTTCAAGAGCAGCAGCATCAGCAACATCAACTCGTTCTTCCTCAGTAAGAACTTGTTGATCTCGTAAATCAGCCATTCTTTGTTTTATTTGCTTCCTAAGTGTTCGTTCGAGTTTGTCTATCTCTTGCGCAGGCTCAACTAGCTTTTCTGATTAGATCTTCTAGTCATACACACCTGAAACACACGGAAAGAGAACAAAGTAAACGAAAAATCAGATTTAGAAAAAGAGAAATAAAATCGAAAATAAAGTAAAACAAAAAATTAAAACATTCTAGACTAGATTCTAGTCAAAAATTTGAAGGCAATATTCTTCAAGTGCCCGGCAACCGCGCCAAAAACTTGATGTAGAGAGTTTTAAACAACTCACTAAACCACCTGCAAGTGCACATCAATCATAATTAGTATAGATAAAAGATCGAATCCACAGAGACTTGTCAATCACACAACAAATTATAATGAATAAAATAAATGTAGAACAAAATAAGAGATTGTCGTTGTTGTGATTATGAAATAAACTAAATAAAAACCAGCAAGTAAACTTAATAGCAACGAAAATTCAATAAGAGAAAAGAGTTAGGAATTAGGTAATTCGTAGAGAATCATGCAACAATAATGATTGATCGATTTCAAAGATTTTGGATATATGAACCGTCTAGAACACAAAACACTAATATATGATTTTTCCACTGTCGTGGCTCCAACCACTATGCTTTAACTTACAGGAAGAAAGCACACTTTTTAGTTCAAGTTCTGATAAAGTTCACGAAACTCCTTAACTAACCTTTCGAATGGTTAAGACATTTAGCTCATCAAATACTAGTTCATGCAATATAACAAGCTTTTGGAGAGTATATCAACCTAAGATCAGATTGTTAGATGCACGGTAAAGAAATCATGCATAGAGAATAAGTAGAGATGAAGACTCTATTGATATCCCTAAACAATCATCAATCAATTATCAAATTATGAAACTCATTGAAAACCTAAAACCTAACTAGATGACTACTCGGACATGATGCACGAAACAACATAGCAATAGATAGTAGAAATCATGATAAATAAATTGGAATTAAAGAGTAAGAGTTAGAGATTCTTCTCTATATCGAATACAAAGCGAGATCTCCTCCTAGAAACTCTTAAAACTTAAATCTATGAAGAACACCAAAGGAAAAACGTGGGGGCTGTAAAATAAAGTGTATTCTGATATATTGTGGTGTCTTATTCCTAACAAGAGGCTACAACCAAGTATATACAGGTCTAGGGTCGTCTAGGGTTAAGTTTAAAGTAAAATAGGAATTTTGGTCGAAAACTGTTCTGATATTGGACACGGATACTTGACGAATTTTCCGTCTGGTACTGGCTTCGTTTTGGGCTTGCTTCAACTTCGAGGGCAGACTGACATGTCTTCAGTAAATTGGGTGTATCTTTCTAACCACAACTCTCAATGATATGATTCCAACTCCATTGTAAAGCTAACTCAAAGATTTTTCTGGTCACCACTTGTCGTCCAATTCTGGGTTAAATTGAACCTCCGTATATAGCTAAACTTTAGGTACTTTTGTTCTGTCCAACTCGAGAAAATGTGATAACTTGTGAATTATTTGGCTTGGACGATCTCTTTGACTTGTGTGAGCTGCTGTAGCTTGGTTTACACCTATTTTAGTCCGTTTTGCTTCCTTTTTGATGAATTTCCCAGTAAAGACTCTAAAACTTCAAATACAAGAAAAATTACCTTTAAAGGCATAAAACCATGATAAAATGCATATATAATTATAAAAATCCGTAGTAAAATAGGTAAAATTTGGGTTATATCAATGGGTATTGGTCCGTGGTCGTGACCGATACTCAGAAGTTGTGGATCGAGTGGGATGTGGGTCGTGGTAAAAGTCGGGTGTCGGTCACGGTGTTTTGGCTGGTATCCGTGACCGATAGTTATGTTCAGTCGATGGCCAGTACCGGTCACAAGCCCATCGGTACAAGGGGTAGTGGTTCGTGACTGATGGTGGTGTACCGGTCAAGGATTCTGACATGTACTCTTGACCCGTACTCCCTCATGTTGACTTTTTCGCTGGTCTTCTTCAAAATCGAATTTTTATTTTATTTTATAAAATTTTGTAAAATCCTGAAAAAATAAAAATCAAATAGTTAAGCCTAAAATATAATCCTAAAATTAAAACTAAAATTAAAACTTAAAATAAAACCATTGTGGATTGCCTCCCACACAATGCTTGTTTAATGTATTTTAGCTCGACTCCTAGGATTTTTAGGCTTAGGGTGGTTCGGTTAAGGAAATAGATACTTCCTTGCCTTGTTCTGTGTTAGCAAGATAAGGTTTTAGATGTTGGCAATTTACTGTGATTTGACCGCCATTATGATCCCAAAGAACAACGTACGGCTTCATATGGTTTTACTTCCTTGATTTTGAAAGGACTGGACCGTCTAGATCGAAGCTTACTGGGAAAGAGCTTTAAACGTGAGTTGAATAGTAAAACCTTGTCGTTTGGTTCAAACATATTTGGGACTATTTTCTTGTCATGAAAGGCTTTGGTTCTTTCTTTGTAGATCTTTGTCTTTTCGTAGGCCAAGCGTCCAATTTCTTCCAATTCGTTCAATTGGATAAAACGTCTTTCAGCAGCAGTCTTGATATTGAAATTCAACTCTTTTACCACCCATGCTGCCTTATATTCGAGTTCCACTGGAAGATGACATGCCTTCCGATCGACAAGATAAGGGAGTCGTTCCCAACGGTGTTTTAAAGGCTGTCCTATAAGCATAAAGAGCGTCGTCCAACTTAGAGGACCAATCCTTTCTTGTTATACCGGTTGTCTTTTGCAGGATGGCCTTGAGTTCTCTATTGGATATCTCCAATTGTCCAATGATTTGTGTATGATTGGGGGTTTCAACCTTATGTTTAAAACCATGTTTCTTCAAAGATTAGCAAAAACTCTATTGATAAAGTGGGATCCTCCATCACTTATCACAATTCTTGGTAAGGGAAAATTATGGACTTGAACTTATTGAGAACGACATTAACATCATTGGTAGGGCTTGCTATTGCTTCTACCAACTTCGATACGTAGTCCACAACAACAAAAATGTATTCGTTCCCAAAGGATGGGGAAAAGGTCCCATGAAATCTACTCCCCAAACATCGAAAACTTCAACTTCTAAAATGAAGTTTTGTGGAGACGAAGAAACCCATGTCTTTGCTAGTATAACGGAAGGAGGAGAAAAATCCGTCATATCCAATGACAATATCTTCTTTATGGTGTTAATGAGTTTAGTAACACCGGTGGTAAAGAGAATTTTCGACAACAAGCTCATTTCAACAACCACCAGCCATGTCCACAAGCTCCTTTTCAAGCCTATGGTCATGTCACTATGGAGCTAATATACCTTAGTTTTTAACGGTTTTTAATCGTTTGAATAGGTTTTTATTATATAAACTATTAAATTTTTTCATTTTATTGGTATTTTTTGTAGTTTTGGAGTCTTTACAGAAAATTGGAGCAAATTGACTGAAAAGGATGAAAACATACATTTTCAAGATTAGAAAGCTTTCAAGCATCAGAAGTTTCGTATCAGATGGAGATCTTCCGACCGTTGAATCATGCTCAGTTTTTCACAACATAAATAGGAGTGGTACCTTTCATTTCCAAATGCGCTGAAGAAAATCTAATGGCCAGATCTCAAGATATGGCCATGTTACTGAAGCCTGTCGCTCTAGCTATGAGATGAAGTAAACAGAGGAAGGAAAGACAAATCGACCGATCACCCACAGGTGATGGATCGATAACCAATAAAAAAAATTCTATGTCCCGAAATTCCTTAGCAATTGATCGATTCTACCCCAGGTGATTCCTTACGAGGGGAATTCCTTAGCAGATGAAGGAAGGACCAATCGGCCGATCACCCAAAAGTGATTGATCGATAAACAAAAAAAAGTCCATGTCCCGAAATTCCTTAGCAATCGTTCGATCCTACCGCTGGTGATCGATCCATCAATGTTGCGTAAAAAAGAAAATTTTCGAGTTTATCAATATCTTCCTATATCTTTTGGGAATATACCCTAGGACCGACCTCTATTACTATAAAAACTCCACATAAGCCATGAAATTATCAAGCTTTTGACAACCACCAAAGTTTTTCATCACCAAAATGCTTCTTTGTTTCTTTTTGTTCTTTTGCTTTTCGTTCGATAATGGAGAAGATTTTACCTCTTGTACCTCTACGAAGAAGTTTTCCGAACCATATCTCTATTGTTCTTAGTGACTACGGTTATTAATATTTCTTTTGCTTTGATTTTCTTGATCATGGGTGAGAAGTTTAAGTGATTAGAGTGGCGCTTTTGATAAGACTATTTATTCGTCTATTTCTGTCTAGTAACTGATCTAAGGTAATATTTTCTCGCACATCATTGATTGACTGAAATTGAATTAAGAAAAGCTTAACTTCATGGACTGCGAGAGTTGATTCGCGGGCTCTTGTGAACATATCAAACCTTATCAGAAGTATTGCTTATCTAGCTATGTTATTGACTGGGCGAGTTGATTAATAAGTTTGCTTAGATGAAGTTGATCATCAACCACGAGAGTGGGTTAGGCATATAACAGTGTTTCGAGTTCTAGAACAAATAGATTTGATTGCCTGTATGAACATAGCTTGAATAAATTGGTCCATGGACCCCTAAGGATTTCCTAAATGCCCAACATTTTAATCATATTGATTTATTCATTTAATATACTGCTTTTTATACTTTACTCGTTACAAATATTCTTTATTTTGCAAACTTATCTTAATTTTTAGTTGGCGAAATCTATTGTGCACTCTTGTTTATTTGGATTCGTTTTTAAGTACTACAAGTGATCGTTGTTTACTTACAGTTAGATCATTGTGTCCTAAGGTAAAACCTAATACACGTCAAGTTTTTGGCGCTGTTGACGTGGAAACGAGTAGTGCCATTAGTTTTCAGACTAAAAATTTAGTATAAGTTTTTCTTTACTTTTTCAATTGATTCGGCTTTTCTTTTTCTTTGTTTATGTGTTTCAGGTGCATGATCAGATTGTCATTGAAAGACTTGCAAAGACAAACAGAAGACTAGCCATATACAGAGAATGGTTAATAACGATAACATGGCTGATCTGCAAGGCCATAACAATCGAGAACCTCAACTCGATGAGCATGGACAACTCCTCGTAGATGCATAAGGCAACCAAATCTTTGTTGTTGCACATGCTGCTGTTGTGGTCAAAATGCATATGATCCTCGCATTGGTGCAATTATACTTGCACATGTAAACAACAAAGGACCCAAATTTCAGCTCCATGAAATGATTATTGATTTTGATGCACCAAATCAATACTTACATGACCGGCAGCCATACGACCTCAAATTCAACAAAGGAATCATTATGAAATAAAACATAAATCATTGCCTTGATCGAGCATAATCAGTTCCATGGATTACTGAACACCCTATTGATGACATCAAGTACTTTGGAAAGATATGCACCACAACAAGACAAAACAGAGTTCCTCCAGATTGCCTCGACTGTAAGATCTTTCCATTTACTCTTTCTGATAAGGCTCAGTGATGGCTTAAGTCACTACCAGCTGGTTCTATCACTACTTGAGAATGTTGTAACTCCACTTTTCTCAATCACTTCTACAATAAATCTCGTTATAACCTCTTAACAAACAATATACATGGATTTAAACAAGGACATCTTGAGAGTTTCTATGATTCTTGGGATTTTCCCCATCATTGTTTCCGAAAAGCACATTTTACATGTATATCACCCAAAAGTATGAGCTTTCACTCGATACAGCTAGTATTGACGATTTCACAATCAAGATGATTAAAAAGGTCAAGCTTTTATTGATAACCTTGCTGCTATTAACAGCAACAACTCTCCTAGTTTAGATAGGTACACACGTGTCCAAGAAGGAGAGACTAGACAGATTTCTGAGTTGAAGATCATGATGAAATAATTTCTGAAAAATCAGAACGCTCCTTCAATTCCTCTGCTGTTTTAAACGACACAAGTGCTGGAAATCATCAAGAGGTCGATAATGATGAGTCTAAGTGTCAAAAATAACAAGTCAACTACATTGGAGCAGAAGGTTTCTTCTAAAACCGAAATTTTGATAACTTTTAAAATAATTCTTATTTGTCTTAAATGAACCACAATCTGGAGAAGCCACATGATTAATTTTATCTTCCACAAGAGAAAAGCCAACAACAAGGTGGCCCTTATGGACGTGGGGATGTTTTAGTGGAGAAAATTTCCATCAACCATCTTTTGTCTAGGTACTAATTTAGCGGAAACAATTTCTAGCAAAAATCATTTTTTAATAATTTTCAGACACCAAAAGCACCTGAATTTTAGACCAACCATTCTCAAGACAACAAGTTAGAAAGGATGTTGAAACAGATCATTTCAAATCAATATCAATCAACTAAGGAATTTAATGCTAGAGCTGAAGGCATCTTTACCGAGCTAAATAGAAAATTTGAAGCATTATCTCTACATATCAAAAAGTTGGATGTCCAAGGTACTCAAACTGCGGATGCTGTCAAACACAAGAATGGAGTTCTTCCAGAAAAGGTGGAAGACAAGCCAAAGAGTTATTGCAATGCCATATCCAAACTCACAAAGAAGAAGTCATGGTGCCTCACCCAAGCCTGATTCTTGATGATAAATCACTCTCATTAGATTTGGAAGGAGACATTCAAATCAATAACTTCGGAATATGAGGAAACAAAGCTAACAAGCCAAATCCTCAAATAATTATATTTCTAAAAAAGAGATCCATGACAATTCATCTTTCAATGCAAAATTGCAGGCAACACTTTTCCTAACTTTCTTTGTGATTCTGGTTCTAACTTAAATGTCATGTCTACAACAACTGTAGAGAAGTTAGGTCTTCAAGGTTTCGCACCATCAAACATGCCATTTTGTTTGGGGATTCTTCTACAAAGACCCCGAAGGGCATAGTATGAGATTTACAACTCAATATCGAAAGACGCATCGTACTTGCAGATTTTCACATCCTGGAAATGGATGAAGATAAGCCATTGATACTTGGAAGAGGTTTCTTGGCTATTGTGAGAACTCTCATTGACTTCATAAAGTACCACATGATATCATTTAAAAAGATAGATGATGACACTTTTTACCCTGCAGTTTCTTTGAATGGTTTTATGCAAGAACGACTAGAATTGGAAGCAAAATGGCCTTAGAGCCTGAAGATAAGATGAACAAGCCTAAGGATGCCAAAGGAGAAGATGATGTTATCAAAAACATTGGTAGAGTTACAAAGAGAATGTTCTCTCATGTCAAGATTGTGATACCTTCGGAGCTAAAAGGAGCGAGTGCGGAAATAATTCAACAAATGATGGAGTTTACAAATAAGGTACTTCTTGAAGCCAAAGTCCTAAGCAACAAGGACAATAATAAGTTGACGATTAAACATGAAGCCTTTGATCCAGCAGCGAGCAACCCCGAAGAATCTACAAAAAGACCGATTTCCTTACACGATTCGTCTCACGCCTAGAAAAAAGGCTCTTTGTGGGAGGCAACCCACTGGCAAATGTCTAGGATTATTTACTTTCTTTTATATTTGATGTTTTAACTTAGTGTCTCAAGAAAAGATAAAAATGCAGACCCAACAGATCATCAATCGATCAATCAGCCCCATGACCAATGCCAACCCTTGCCGAACCAGTCCCGAACCATACTCCAACCAAAGTAAGTTTTCTCGACCAAGACCAAACCTAAATCGGTTTTAACCAATTTTTGACCAACAAAAATACAAAAATGGATTTTCAAATATTTTTTCACAAAATTTTAAATAAAACTCTATTTACCTCATTTTATTTAATTTTGAAAGAGTTTTTAATCTCCAAACCCCTGAATTTCCATATTTAAAATTTTTGGTTAATTACATTTGGTTTTAAGTAAACTTTTCAAAAAAATTCATCTGTCTTTCTTTAAAATCAAAGGTATGATCTCTATTCCACTATTGCATTTAATTTCCAAATTTATGCAATAAGTGATTTCACTTGATTCTCGCATAAATTCTTTTAGGTTCTTAAGCCTGATAGCATGCTCATGAACAACCATCAAACTGTCCGAGAAAAAGCTTTCAAACTTCACCAACCGACTTAAAATGTCAATTGAGTCGGAAAATTTTCAATATGGTCCGAGAAATCTTCATGGTTGGACCTCTAGCTCAACAAACATCTTCCGGTGAACCAAATTCAACGAAATCTCGACCAAAGACAAAACCAAGGTGAAACCAACAGGAGCGATTAACGTTTCATAGACCAAAAATGCCTAAAGAAAATTTTTGTCGAGTCACTTCATCCTTGGATCAAGCAAAATCAAGAGATGGTCTATAAACGAACTTCACGACATTTTGTCCAATCCGGTAAAACATCATTCTATTATTTATCTTAAGTTTTTACTCCCCTTAATTTGATTTCCTTTCACACTCGGACTGTGAGAAGTAAGCCTGGGGGGATTGTCGTTTACTAACACGTTTATGTAAAATTTTATTTTATTTTTATGGAATCGTTTTATTTTGTCAAAAGTAGTTCAAAAATATGACCTTGTATAGGAACAAATGCTTTGATTTCGCGACTCATTGACCATTGTGACAGGATTTGTTCAGGACAGACGATTCAGAAATCCCATGACTAAACTCCCCACAAAAAATTTCATCTTGTATTTATCTTGATGAATATGGTTTTGACTAACCTTACTTAATTTGTCTCATTAAAGGTGTTACATCAGGAAAACGAATCACACATTCAAAATTCTTATTCTCTTTACCACTCTCTGTTGTTGAACTGGATTTTCCACTAAGTATCAGATAGTCAAGAAATATTAGGGGATTCAGAAAATTCGTATTACTAAAACTCAAGCTCAAAGATTAAAAGGAAGAGTCAGGTCGTTGGTTTGACGAGCTAACTTAAAATAATGAAGACTAAGAAATCTAAAGCTGGAGAGATCGTATCAATTGCTATCTCAGATCTCGTGAATTTGTAATGGGATCCCCTTCCTCAATGAGATACCTCCCTATTTATACATATGCTATGTCGGCCAAAGTAAAACATATTCCTTTTAAATTATTTTCTTTCTTTTTTTAGGATCTTTCCTTTTTCTCGTAGTTTTTCCTTTTTCCCCGCAGCTTTCCTTTTTTCGATTGACATCTCATGGCCGAGCTTTGTGGGCTTCATAAGCTTCATGGACTTCGTGGGTTTAATGGGCCGATCTTGATTTAAGCATGATTTTAAGTGAGGGTATGCAGCCCATCTCCAACAATAAGCCCCCACGTTTGTCGAACGAGTGTTGTTTGAGGTCTGCAAATTTGCGTGAAGATCTTTAGCTCGGTGCAATTCTAAATCAGCCTGATTTTGCAGGTTTTGAATCGTCGCGAGATTTCTCAACTATTTCTCTCTCTATATATTCTCCCCTTTCATCTTCCATTTCCTTCACTCAATCCTCAGCTATAAAATGCTATTGCTTTCTTTATCCTCTCTACATTCTCTAATATTTTCTATAGTCAAAAGTTCCTTGTATTCCGCTGTCGTGTTCTTGAGTATTGCGGCATGATTTCTCCGATCTGCTAGAAGATCTTTGAATTTTCCTGCGAATCACGCTTGTGTTCTTCGTTCTTCTTTCATTTCTTCTTCAATTTCTTGCAACTTCTTCCTTTTCTTTTAAAACATTATGGCTTCAAACCGATGGGGTTTGACTATACCTGCTACTTCTGCTGAGGGAACTCCAGATCCAACTAGTCCTATATTGCTGAGTTCTGGCAGCTCGTCGTCCATGTTTTTGAACCTCTCGTCGAGCTCCGAGAGCTTGTCGACTGAGACTGATTCGCGTGGCATGGCGATATCTCAACTCATACCAGCTGGAATCCGTCACATGGTCGGGCTACTTGTTTTAGGTGTTGAGTGCGACATTCCGGTTAGTTGCCACTTGTTTAAGGACATGTCGTCTATCAACTCAATGAAGAAGAGCCATGGGTACTTTTATTTAAATATGAAGTCGAAGTATAATCTTACAACTGGCATTCCCAGGAAATTCTACGACTGGAAGAAGCGATATTTTTTCGTTAAAATAAACGAAGTGTTAGTTCCTGATGTCAACAGGGAATATAGGACTAGCTGGAGCATGACCATTGATAGATGTTCGCTTGCTGTGATTGCTACTTAGCTCTCTTTATGTTGATATAATCCTCTCTTTTTTTGTTTTAGATCGTCACCCTATAGGTTGACATTTTCCTCCGAACTTTTTAAACGATACTGAGAAGCTTAGTTCGTCTAGAAAGCAGTCGTGGCCAGAAATTCTTCTAGCCATAATAAAAAGGAGTTGAGCTCGCATCAATTCGGGTTAGTCAAGTTTCTTTTATCGTTTTTCACCTGTCTATATCCGTCCTTACACTTGGGTTTTGTTATGTAGCTAGATGGGAAAAGTGAACCGAGCTCTTCCAAGCTACGCTCTCCAACTAAAGGATACTCCATGATCCTCGGCTGGGATTGGAGCTGAAGCCGCTGAACTGGAGATGTCAAATCAAACTGAGAATCAGGTCGGCATGGTAGAACAAGCAGCCAATGAGGTCGTTCCTAAGGCTGCAGAGTTGGCCAAAAGTATGGAGAAGGTTAGCGCCAAGGGGAGGGAAAAGGAGAAGGAGAAGGCTGCTGCTAAGTCGGCGAAGAAGACCTCTTCTAGCCAAGCTCGAGAGATAGTCGAGGGCTCTTCCAAGCTCCTGACTGATGTTCAGGAATAGGGTAATACCGCTTTGGTTCCTTGTTCTGCGCCTGAGACGGTGCAGACAAAGAAGAGATCTGCAGAAGGTGATGTGCAGGTCGGTGATGCTGAGGCTTCTAAGAACCGGAGACTCAAAGTCTTAGGTCCTCAAAGAGGCTCTGTCATGGCGGTCGGGGTTGATCACGGTTTCTCTAACCATTACAAGAAGAATGATGAGCCCTTTGTTAATGACAGGGACTCCTGTGCTGACATGTTTCGGCTGATCAGAGGCTCTTCTTGTGACCTCCCGTCCGTTGACTGATATACTCTATATTTTCCAGTTTTTACTATGGATTTTATTATAATATAAATGCATTATATTACGGTTTTATGCCTTTAGAGGTAGTTTTTCTAGTATTTGTAATTTCAGAGTCTTTACCCGGAAAATCATCAAAAAGAATGCAAAATGGACCAAAAGAGGTGTTAATCGTGCTACATCCATTCACCCAACTAAAAAAAGTCATCCAAGTCATAATATTAACAAGATATGCAATTTTCCAAGTTGAACAGAATAGATGCACCAGCAGTTTACTCTTCGTTGGAGGCCTTAATCAACTTGGAATTGGATGAAATTTGGTGACAAGATAGATAATTGAGTAATCTTTCCAATGGAGGTGGTTTCAAGTCATTTTAGCCCTTCTATTCTTCATCTTTTCAATCTTAATTTTTATTTTCAGTTTATATTCCCTTAATTTGATTTGCTTTCATACCGGGACAGTGCAAAGTAAGTTTGGGGGGATTGTTGTTTACTAACACGTTTATTCGTGTTTGTTTTTTTTTTTAAATGTTTTTAAGTCTTTTTGCTTTTTATATCTATTAATTCATTTTTATTGAGTTAAAATAAGTTTGGGAATTATGACACTTTTCTAGGAACTAAAGCTTTGATGTCAAAACTCATTGACCATTGTTGCAGGGTTTGTTCAGGATAATCTATCCAGAAATCCTATGAATGGACTCCCCCAGAAAATTTCATCTTGCATTGGTTTTGACTCTATCTTATTGGCTTACTAATCTGATTTTTAAATATTTTTCATTAAAGGTGTTAGATCAGGGAAACAGATCACCCATTCAGGACATCTTATCCTCTTTACCACTCTTTGTTGTTCCTAAATGGCCAACTCACTTTTAGTTGGTACCCCACCTATAACCCTTACCTTTTCAGACCTCATACACTCTTGTTTTCATTGTCATATGTGCAGATATGTGTAAAAACGCCGAAGAGAAAAAGATCGAGGCAGTTTTTCTAACCACTGGAGATGCGGATATTGGAAGAACTTGGTGGAGTGCTATGATGCATAGAGAAATTAAGTCTTATGCAAACCTAAGATGCTACTAAGATTTAAACTCTAAGTGATAAACCACAAGTGCATGGCAATGTCATTCTAATACTTAGAGGTCATTCTTCCACAAAGAGATTGATTAAGACAATAAGAATGCAAAGAATTTGAAAAGCTAAGCCGATAAGTGTTTTTGAGTTTCTCCTAATATCTCTAAATGTTATGAACCTAACAAATAAGACAAATTAAATGCAATGCAACTAAAAAGTACAACCTAGTAAACGAGCAAAAAACTAAACAAGATTAAAAGAAAGCAATAAAAAGACAATATGAAAAGTCAACTAAAAGTCAACCAAATTAAGCAAAAACGAGATTTGATCAAATGAAAGGAAATATGAATCATGGGATAAGGAAATTGATCAAGGTAGGTTATCCATTAGGTGATGGTGCTTAGGCTCTAATCAATTCAATTCCTAGGACAAGGATCACTAATTTAGAACTAATCTACTTTCGTAGTACTAACCCCCTTTCTAAACTCCTTAATTATCATAGAGTTTCGAACTTGTAATTAATGAATATAGAAGCAATACTTTTAAGTCCCTAAACCCTCAAATCAACTTAAATATCAAGTGTTAATTGGCTAAGATATTATTTGCTCATATGAAATTCTCCTAAACATTTCTACGAACACCTTTTGGGCGTAAAAAGACCATGTTCTAGAAATTGATTAGGTACTTCAACCCTAGCCTTAATTGCATATCATCTGAAGGATTCCTTATAGTCTAAGACTAATACACCATAACCCAACTTCAAATAATCCTAATCAACCTAACCCATGATCCATAAGATTACTACTCACTCGTGGAAACAAAGGAAATCAAAACAATAGATGATAAGTATATAAACATTATTAGAGAAATGATATAAACTTAAGAAAACTTTAAGAAACCATCAAAGATTCAAAGAAAATCAAGGTACTAAAAATTAGAGAGAGAATCCTAAAACATGTCCAACTTAGGGTTCTTAAGGTGCTAAAACATATATATAGTGGAAGGGGAAGGTACCGGGACAAGCTGGGTCAAACCCGGATTTGTGTAGAAAATGTAGCCTGCATCGACCTGGTAAAGAGGATAGGTCGATGCAGCTTACACCAATCCTTCTTTTTGCCTGATGCTGCTCTCATCGACCTGCTGCATCGACCTGGTGAGCTGGACAGGTTGATGCAGCTTATACTTGTTGGTGTTTGGCTCCTCTTCACTCCCCTTGGTTCTTCTTTCTTCTCCAATTGATTCTACTTGACCCTAGGCCTCCATAGTACCTGAAATAGACTCAAAATGCAATGCAAATACAACATAATGGACCTAGGACTCTAAGACTAAACATAAACTAAATGGAACCTAATGTGAAGAGAAGGATGCATTAAGTAATATAAATGAGAGTAAAAGTTAAGGGAAATGCATGCGAAGGAGTGCTAAAATATTCAATCGGCATGGTAAGAAAAAGGTTCATGATACAAAAGATAAGGCGGTTTCAAAATATTTTAGTGCCTTACTCTCAAAGAATAGTAATGCAAATCGTCATGCAAAAGCAAGGGAGAAATGGAACAATTAATAGATACAAAAAAGTGCTTCCATTCTACCTAAACCCTTATGCCTTTTGAAACCTATGTTCTACCCATGATCTCACATACTTTCTTTCTTTTAAGACAAACCAAATGGTTGAGAACCAACCCTTATTATTTTCTTATGTTTTTGGTAACTCTTAGGGGGTTTTCTTTTCTAGACTCTTTCTTTTCTTTTCTTCTTTCATACTCCTTGATTCGTTTCTTTACTGTCTAACTTTGTTTGATCTTAAGCTTATGGAGGGAAACTAGGCTTTTTGCCTTAAACACTTAGAGTCTTCTTTGTGCTTAACCTTTCCCTAGAGTAGTATTTTTATTTTCTTTCCTTTTTCTTTTGTTTTTCTTTGGTTTCAACCATTCTCTTTTTTTTTTCTCACAAGTCCCTCACCAAACCCAACCAAGAATAAGATATCATAAACACCCTCCTAGTTTGCTTGCCTCGAGCTTAAATTACTAGCCTAATGGAAGACCTTCTTTGTCGTTCAAATCTTTCGAGATTTTGCACGTGTATGCATTTTCACAAAAAGGCCTCACTTAAGCAAATAACAAGGGTTTGAAATGAAAGGTTTAGGTTGATATGGGGAAAACCAAACTAAATATGAGAATGGCCATTTGGGTTAGCATAGAGTGGTAAAAACGAATAAGAAAACCCAAATGTGTCTTTGGAAACCATGAACATGCATCTCAAGATCCTAAGCAAGAATTTAATTTCAAATTAAAGTCAAGTAAGGTAGAATTGGTTTCAAGTTTAGCAAACATCAACAAAACCAAGTGTCTCGAGCGAAGAGACCAAGATGCAAAGAAGAGAGCTTTTCTACGATTTACTTAAGTAATAAACGCATTATCAAGGGTTTCATATTGAATGCTAAGTCAAAAACCTTTACAAGGCAACTTCATTATTGTTGTGCAACCTAAAATGAGCATACAAGTGCATGTTGTGCAACTAAATTAGAAAATCTTTTGGTTTTTCAAAGTTTTAAAAATTTTCGGATGCATGTTATGTTGATCTATGGTGCATGACTTAAGTGGTCATAAAATAAAACAAACAAACCATTTTATGAGCAAGGCTTCCCCCCCCCCCCCCCCGGGATATAACTCTCACCATCCCGGTGAGGTAAGTATGCCAAAGGGGAACGTGGAACACACAAATAGCAAAGAAAATAACAAGAAATTAAAGCAAATAAATGAAGGGAGAGTTGCTGATACGGTGTATTTTCTAACTTTAATGTCAAGCGGGGTACCTTACGCTTGGCAGAGTCTGCGTGAATTGTGTAGACTTAAGGCTAAGGCTGGACAGACTCTGCTTAAACTCTGCTAATTATGTAGCCTAAGGCAGATATAGTGTGTGAATTGTGTAGCCTTAAGGCTAAAGCTGGACAGACTCTGCTTAAACTCTGCTAATTCTGTAGCCTTAAGGCAGATATAGTGTGTCGATTGTGTAGCCTTAAGGCTAAGGCTAGAAAGACTTTGCTTAACCTCTGCTAACTGTGTAGCCTTAAGGCAGATATAGTGTGTCAATTGTGGTAGCTTTAAGGCAGATATTGTGTGTGCTTTTTTTGTAGACTTAAGGCAGATATTGTGTGTGTTTTTTTTGTAGACATAATGCAGATATTGCTCAACAGACTGTAGCATATTGTTCGCAGGGTATGGCTTGACATTTGCAACGTAACTAAATTGTATAAACGGTCGGATTTTGAAGTACTCCTCTCTTTTCATAATAATAACAAGAATGCCATTACTTCTTACTTTTTGAGTTTGCTATAAACCTTTTCAACCTCTCCACCTTTAACCTAGATCTACTATTTCGATTTCACCCTCAAAGGGAGATTTCATAGTTTCAAAGAGACGGAAGCGAAATCCGAGTATAAGATTGTTTACAGACTTCAATTTTGAAAGAAAGTACGTACATTCTTCGGAAAGAAGATCTTCGTTTACATCTAACAATATCTGCTGGTCAAAGATATTCTAGGGGTTGAAGGCGAGCATATTTTCGGGAAGAACGAACACATGTAACACTTCAAAACATTACACTAGTTATCTAAATCACCATCTTTTAAACTGTGTCTAGAGCTCTAATACGTCTTTGGCAGAGCTATTTCTAAAAGACCCTGCCAAAGTGTAGAGCTCTGCGAAAAATCTTCTAAGATAGTGTGTTGTAGATCTTTTGAACATTCTCTTTTTTCTAGATAATGTTGCATTTGTTGACTGTTTTTGGACAATGGAAGGTAAAAATGGGTTGGGATTTTGACGTTGATTCAAGAAAAGGAAGCAAGTTGTTTGCGGTTGAAGAACAAATCAAGTATGAGGAATTTCTCCACATAGTTTGTGAAGATTACAACTCGGAAACGCAGATGAATGCAGTCGAGATTTCTTATAAGTTGCCTACACATATCATGGAGAACATGCCTAGCGAAACACCTCCTATCTTTCTTGAATAACGATAGGCAACTTGTAAACTTTATCACAATGGCGGAAAAGAGGTTATCCGGCTTTGCGTGTCATGGAAAAGAAACGATGGAATTAAAGCAGAAGCTGCGGGTAAAGATGAAGCTTGTGATGTCAAAGACGATGGTGGTGTGGATTTTGATGATGTTGGTAATGTTAAAGACGAGCATATGATGCCATCACCGAACAACGGCAGAGACTGCCGACAGTCTGCGAAGAAACAGCAGATGCCGCCTTTATTCTGCGATATATTCGATGACACGCCTACGAAGCCATTACCAATGAAGAAATCTGGATCCATTAATGTTGGCGAAATATTGATGACAAGGAAGCATTAATTATGCAATTACGCAAGATTTCAGTCATCGAGAAGTTTGATTTCAAAATCGCCACGTCGAGGAAGAAATTGATGCGTGTAGCAAGAAGCGTTAGGAGTGAAATAAGATGAGACTTTAACAGGACAGCTTTGACACTGAATTAACGTGTGTTTTGGGCTGCGAAGGTTCCTGAAACCAGTCTAAGCACAATCTGAACGTAACCGGATAGATAGGAAGATACGGAATCACCACAACTCGTAAAGCCGAAGCACCGCAGCTGATAAAGAAACCCGCTGAGCTAGCACCCTGGATAAAGTTGCCACCACCAAGTGAAAAGACGCTCAAAAACCACCACCAATGACTCTTCCAGAAATCAAAGGATAAAGGTAAAAGATCTAAAGAGATCCAAGGGGTCACAAAGACACTCCAATTTCTTAAACTCGTTTTCTGATTTTCATTGATCAATATGAGCCTCAATATATAGAGGAAATACAATAAAAACATTCATAAAAGCTACTCTACATGCAGAAGACATAGAAGAAATAAATTGAAACTCTAATCTGCATGAAGGAGAGAGAAATAGACTGAAATAAATGATGTGTTGACTGTGGACAAAGATAACTCTTCATGTGTTATTTTTGGCAGATAATTGGCAGAGCAATCGCAGATAGATATTCAGCAGACCAATGGCAGAGCAATGGCAGATAGATATTCAGCAGACCAATGGCAGACCAATAGCAAACTGATGGTTACTGAACCAGAAACAACAATGTGACAGCCAACCCGTTTTGCTTCTCTTTTCCTTGGGTTATTTCCTTGACTTCCACATCTGCTCCCGCATCATTCCCTCCGAGTTCAAAAGGATTTGTCCTCAAATCCAGCAACTCTTTATCCTCAAAGTATGGAGAAAGATCTCCCACATTGAAAGTAGCTGAAACTCCATAATCACCTGGAAGTTCAAGTTTATAAGCATTTTCACCAAACTTTTCAAGTACCTTATAAGGACCTTCTGATCTCGGCATGAGCTTTGACTTGCTTTTGCCTGGAAACCTTTCTTTTCTTAAATGCAACCAGACCAGATCCCCTGGTTCAAATGACTTAGCACGGCGATTCTTATTGGCTTTCTTCTTATACTTCTCATTCGCCTTCTCAATCTCAACCCGAACATTCTCGTGCAGCTTTTTCATAGTCTTAACACGTTCTCACAAGGCAACGGAATTAGATCAATAGGAGTAAGAGGATTCATACCATACACTACCTCAAAAGGTGAACGTTTTGTAGTGTAACTAGTTGAACGATTGTAAGCAAACTCCGCCTGAGCCAACTTCAGATCCCATTCCTTCAAGTTCTTCTTAATTAAACCCCTCAAAAGTGTAGTCAAAGTTATGTTGGTTACCTCAGTTTGTCTATCAGTTTGTGGATGACAAGAAGTACTAAATAGCAGCTTAGTACCAAGTAATCTCCACAAAGTTTTCCAAAAATTACTTAGAAACTTTGAATCACGATCAGAAACAATGGTCTTTGGAACTCCATGAAGACGCACAACCTCTTTGAAATACAAATCAGCAACCTGACTTGCATCATCCGTCTTGTGGCAAGGTATAAAATGTGCGATCTTATTGAAACGATCAACCACTACCATGATAGAATCTTTTCCCCTCTGAGTTCTTGGCAATCCAACAATGAAATCCATGCTTACATCATCCCAAGGCTGTTCAGGAACAGGCAAAGGAGTGTAAAGTCCAGGTTGGAAATTACTTTTCATTGACAAGTTGCACACCTCTCCACAATAGTATGAACATCCTTTGCCATCTTCGACCAAAAGAAATGCTCCTGCAGTATGTCCAACGTCTTATTAATTCAAAAATGACCAGATAAGCCTCCTTGAGAGTGCATCTGCGACCACATTTACTTTTCCAGCTTTGTATTTTGACACAAATGAGAAAGATTGTAGAAACTCCACCCATTTAGCATGCCTACTGTTAAGTTTGTGCTGGTTATTGATGATCTTCAACGCCTCATGATCAGAATGGAGAACAAACTGTCCTGGCCTCAAGTAACGTTCCCAATGATCAAGAGCTCTCACAATCGCATAAAACTCATCATATGTTGAGTAATTCTTTCTAACTCCCGTAAGCTTCTCACTAAATAAGCAATAGGACGTTACCCTTGGACAAGAACAGCCCCTATCCCAACTCCACTAGCATCACATTCCACCTCAAACACCTGATTAAAATCTGGAAGTGCCAAAACAGGTGCTTAACACAGTTTCTGTTTCACCACTTCAAATGCCTTTTGTGCAGCCACGCTCCATTCAAATTTATCCTTCTTCAAACACTCAGTTATTGGAGCCATGATAGTAATAAAATTCTTCACAAACCGTCTATAAAAAGAAGCAAGGCCATGAAAGCTTCTCACATCATATTGTGTAATTGGAACTGGCCAACTCTTCATTGCTTCCACTTTGCTTGCATCCACTGAAATTCCTTCACCAGAAACAATATATCCCAAAAACACAACACTAGAAGTGAAGAATAAACACTTCTCAGGCTTAGCATAGAGTTGGTTTCTGCGTAATACCTCAAAAACCTCCCGTAGATGCTGTGAATGATTTTCTTCGTTTTTGCTGTACACCAGTATATCATCAAGGTACACTACCACAAACTTCCAATAAAGTTTCGTAGTACCTGATTCATCAGCCTCATGAAGGTGCTAGGTGCATTAGATAAACCAAATGGCATGACTAACCATTCAAACAACCCATTCTTCATCTTGAATGCAGTCTTCCATTCATCTCCTTCCTTCATTCTGATATGGTGATAACCACTTCTTAAATCAATCTTCGAAAATACCTCTGATCCATTAAGCTCATCCAGCATATCATTCAATCTTGGAATAGGATAACGATACTTGATGGTTATCTTGTTGATAGCTCGACTGTCCACACACATCCTCATTGAGCCATCCTTCTTTGGAACAAGCAGAGCTAGAACAGAAGAAGGGCTCATGCTTTCCCTTACATAACCTCTAGCAATCAGCTCCTGAACTTGTTTATGCAATTCCTTAGCTTCCTCTGGGTTACATCTATAAGCTGGACGGTTTGGTAAAGGTGCACCAGGCAACAAATCAATTTGGTGCTCAATACCTCTAATAGGAGGCAAACCAGGTGGTAAATCTTCAAGAAACACATCGCTGTATTCTTTTATCAACTGCTGCATCATTGGATGTGTACCCATCACTTCTATTTTGTCATTTTTCTCAACCACCAGAAGTGTAAAAACCTCCTTTCCCGCGTCAAGCTTCCTCACAACCCGTGATTCTCCCAAGAAAAGACTTTCCCTACAGTTCTTTTCTGGCTCTGTTTTTTCAAACAGAGTAGGTACCAATGGTGCCAACGTGATATGCTTCTTATCCTTGTAAAAAGAATAAGTGTTCTTGTACCCATCGTGCATAGCTCTCCTGTCAAACTCCCAAGGCCTCCCAAGTAACAGATGACAAGCATCCATTGGAATAACATCGTAGAGTACCTTATCTTCATAGTTCTTTCCAATAGAAAATGAAACCAGAACTTGTTTTGATACCTGCAGTTTGCTGTCATTCAACAACTTCAGCTTGTATGGCTGCTTATGTTTTGTTGTAGGTAAACTGAGCTTTTCCACTAGAGTACTAGACGACACATTTGCACAACTCCCACTGTCAATTATCAGATTGCAAACCTTCCCTTGAACTGTACAACGAGACTGGAATATATTCTCTCATTGTGCTTCTTCTATAATAGGAACAGAATGCAAAGCCCTTTGAATCACCAACAATTCTCCATGATCAGGTTGTTCAACAACAATGCAAAGCCCTTCCTCTTCATCTTGAACTTTCTGATCTACCGCTGCCAAATCAAGAGATTCATGCTTCATCTCTTCTTCAATCTCCTGAATTTCTTGAATTGTCATAACTCTTCGATTAGGACACTCAGCCTGGAAATGCCCAAAACCTTGACACTTAAAGCACTTCTTCATCCTTCTTACTGCTGCTGCTAGCTTCACCCTTAACAGTCACCTTTGGATTGAAAGAAGAACCAGAATTGTATTATCTGGAGTATGGTTTCTTTCCCGTCTTAATCTGCTTCTCCACCTTGATAGCAAGCTTCTTAACATCATCAAGAGTCCATAAAGGTTGCAGCTCCACCTTAAATGCAATCTCTTCATTTAAACCATGCACAAAATGCACAATGGTTCTTTCTGGTGGCTCTTGAACATCACACCTTAACTGCAGAAGATCAAACTCCCTTGTATACTCTTCAATAGTACGCTTCTCTTGCTGCAAGTGTATAAGTTTGAGGTACAGATCTTGCTTGTAATCATCAGGTAAGAATTTCCTCTTCAAAAGCCTCTTTAGTTTCTCCCAAGACCTGATACGAGTCTTGCCTTCTCTAACAGGCTGAGACTTAAGAGTATCCCACCAAAGGCTAGCATAACCATTAAACCTCAAGGTAGCAACTTTAAACTTCTTCTCGTCGTCATATGTATTATATTCAAACGCCCTCTCTATAGATCTCAACCAATCAAGAAAGTCATCTAGATTCAGATTACCTTCAAAATCAGGGAAATCCACTTTGAAGTCCTCTTCACGACGATGCTGCTGCTGCTGCGGACAGTTGTCTCTTCTCCTTCTCCCACGTTCTATCTGAATACCATCATCATAATCAGAACCATGAGAAGATCCCCCACCTTCATCAGAAGAAAAAATATCTTCCACAACCCTTCGTCTCCTTGGCCGCTCTTGCATATTCAAGCCGTTGAAGGCCTGAACCATCTCCCGCATCTGCTGCCTTAAATCCGCCATCTCTCTGCCAATACGCTCAGCGTATGCTTGGTCAAGAGTCAATCCTCTAGGAGCATCCATGATAAAAATATAAAACAGAGGATAAATGATAACCTTTCACTCCAGCAACCTGGGTCGCTCTGATACCACTTTGATGCGTGTAGAAGGAAGCGTTAGGAGTGAAATAAGATGAGACTGTAACAGGACAGCTTTGACACCGAATTAACGCATGTTTTGGGCTGCGAAGGTTCCTGAAACCAGTCTGAGCACAATCTGAACGTAACCGAATAGATAGGAAGATACGGGATCACCACAACTCGTAAAGTCGAAGCACCGGAGGTGATAAAGAAACCCGCTGAGCTAGGACCACACCTAGATAAAGTTGCCACCACCAAGTGATAAAGACGCTAAAAAACCACCACCAATGGCTCTTCCAGAAATCAAAGGATAAAGGTAAAAGATCTAAAGAGATCCAAGGGGTCACAAAGACACTCCAATTTCGTAAACTCGTTTTCTGATTTTCATTGATCAATATAAGCCTCAATATATAGAGGAAATACAATAAAAATGTTCATAAAAGCTACTCTACATGCAGAAGGCATAGAAGAAATAAATTCAAACTCTAATCTGCATGAAGGAGAGAGAAACATACTGCAATAAATGATGTGTTGACTGTGGACGAAGATAACTCTTCATGTGTTATTTTTGGCAGATTATCAGCAGATAATTGGCAGAGCAATGGCAGATAAATATTCAGCAGACCAATGGCAGAGCAATGGCAGATAGATATTCAACAGACCAATGGCAGACCAATAGCAAACTGATGGTTGCTGAACCAGAAACAACAATGTGACAGCCAACCCGTTGTGCTTCTCTTTTCCTTGGGTTGTTTCCTTGACTTGCACATCTGCTCCCGCATCATAAACTATTTATTGCGAAATGTTTTGTTCCTAATTGTTCTTGGAGGATTCGTGCGTCGACTCTGTCAGTTTCATCTGAATCTCCAGAATTTCTCGTTCGGATATATAAAGAAGCTCATACATGCTCTGCTGTCTGTAGGTATTCTCGTCAACGACAGGCTAATGCAAATTTATTGGAAAGATGTATGTTGATAGGTTTAGTGGTGGTAATGATCTTAAAGGAATCACGCGTAAGCATGTAATGAACTGTATTAAGTCACTACATTGTCTTGACATAGACTATACGAAGGCGCATAAAGCGTTGGCATATGCACGAGAGCTGGTCAAAGGCGCTTTTGAGAGGGGTTACCAGGACTTACCTTCCTATCTATACAAAATAGAGCAGGCCAATCCAAGTACGATTACAAAGCTTGTACGTGATGCTCAACAAAGGTTTAAGTATTTGTTCATTGCTTTTGGTGCTTCCATCAAAGGATTTGAGTTCTTGAGGAGGGTTGTTGTGGTAGATGGAGCACATCTAACTGGAAATTACAGAGGTGTTATGCTAGTAGCTGCAAGTCAAGATGCAGATTCGAGTATATTTCCTACAGCTTTTGGGATTGTAGACTCAGAGAATGATACTTCATGGGAATGGTTTTTTACACAGTTGCGTGGTGTGATACTTGATGATAAAAATTTGGCCATTATTTCTGACCGTCATCTATCAATCGCAAAGGCCATTGAGAAGGTTTTCCCCGCAGCTGATAGGGGAGTATGTTACTATCACCTCAAAAATAACCTCATCTTAAAGTTCAAAAAGAACGCAATGCTCAGTTTGGTGTGTCGTACTGCATATGCATATCGACCGGTAGATTTTGAAAATTTGTTTGGTGTGATTCGTCGTCAGAATAGTGAATTAGCAGTTTACTTGGAAGAGGCGGAATTTCGATTATGGGCTTGTGCACATTTTCCAGGAGATAGATTTGGTATAATGACGAGCAACATTGCAGAATCCATTAATGCCGCGATTAAGGAAGACAGATCATTTTCTGTTAAACATTTTGTGGAGGGTATTAGAAAGTTGTTGCCAAGGTGGTTTGTGGAAAGGCGAGACAAAGCTGCCTCATTAAAAACAAATTTCCCCCCAAACGTTGAAAAGTTACTGCATGAAAGACATGGTAGCTTGGAAATTTTAAATGTTCATCATACTGAGTCAAATTGTAGCCATGTTACAGGTGGAGATTATGATTGTGTGGTTGATCTACAGAAGGTATGTAAGTTTTTTTTTGCTATTTATCACTGCCAGTTTCGGGAAACGTATCCTGAGAAAGTCTGCCAGTATCAGGAAACGTTTGTCTTGTTTATCTGCTCTGGGTTCAATTCCTTTTTAAAATTTATGACTGCAGAGACTTTGTACTTGTAAACAATATGATGTTGAGAAGATTCCCTGCGAGCACACGATTAAAGCAGCATTAAGTCGGAAAACTGATGAAGCTACCCTGGTGGATGATCATTTCACAAACGGCTACTTGTATTCAATGTACTCAGAACCTATAAAAGCTGTAGACGAAGATTTGATTCTACCACCACACGTAATTAGTGAACAATGTCTGCCACCAGTCATAAAAGTACCTTCCGGTAGACCGAAGACAAAGAGATACCTTTCTGCTATTGAAAAGGCTAAGCGGTTCAAGCGTAAACAATGGAAGAAGAAAAAATAGAACCTTCGCATAGTACTCCATCCACAAAGCAAAAAACAAAACAGAGGACTCAATCCACAACGAAGAAAACGAAGTAGAGGACTCCATCTGTTACGAAGAAAACAAAGCAGATTACTCTATTCAGCGATAATATTTCACCCACTACTCCATCCTCAAAGGTGAGAAGGAAACGATCTCGTAATTCTCCGACTACTCAAACACCAAATGAGAAAGCTAAACTTTCGCAGAGTACTCCATCCCCACAGATGAAAAAGAGTCTTTTCCAGAGTAGCCCAAAATTCATCACAGGTGCTCAAAATACCATAATGCAGGACACAATCGAAAAATATGCCCATTTTCTTGACTCTGGCTTCACTCTGGCTTCAAGTTTATTTAAACAAGGAAACAAATCTTGGTTTATAACTTTATTTATTTGTCCTTATTTATGGTGCTCCGTTGTTTATGTTAGTCTTTAGTTTGATGTGGGTATCATTAAATAGTCGGTATCACAGAGTGTGCATCTGGTATCGCAGAGTCTGCATCTGTTATCGCAGAGTCTGCATCTGTTATCACAGAGTCTGCATCTGCATCAAGTATCGCGAAGTCTCCGTCTGATATCTGCATGAATCATCCATTAATCTGCTATTATCTTCCTGTGCTCTACTATAGATTTTACTTTTATTTTTATTTAAAAAATATATATGCTCAACAAATCCGAGGGTAAAACATGTTATTCAATTAAAATCCACATCTTGAATTACGGAATCATAACTTTTCAAGGATTTATAAATACAGAAGAAAAAAAAATTAGAAGAAATAGTTCAAATCTCCTATGTAATGCGGCAAAGCTGTCTTGCGAACCAATACAGGTAGCAGTTTTCGCATCCAGGTTGATATTCGTGCTCAGTGGCACTATTTGGAAAAGACAAATCTGGACAGTCAGGGTATTGCCACGTTGATGCAAGAGAATGGTTCATGGGTGGATAGAAAGCTACAACCGCATCCAGAACCTCATCCCCAAGCCTGGTGAGTTTATCAAAATTACCTTCAGCGTGTACGTCGACACATAATTTGAGAAGTTGTGCAGCCCTTTTCGTACGTCCAGCACATACACACAACATTCCACATAGATAAGTTGCGTTAGCACTGAAAGGGACAAGCCATTCCAAAAGCTCCATGGATGCGCTGATGTCTTGTTCTGCGGTCACGAGTCTTGTAGCCTCATAATAAATAGCAGTTGAGTTTCCGGCGTTTAAGCATCTTACAAAAAAGATGTGATTCGCCCCGTCTAGGAGAATTTTATTTGTGTCCTCACATAGATCGTCGAGACTAAGTTCCTTGAGAACTTCATCACTGTACACTACATCTCTACCGATCCGCCCCATTCAGAGGATGTGTCCGAGTCTCCACAAGGTGAGGCAGCCTTTCGTGCAATGACAGAGATAATGTCCGAAGGGAGCTCTGGTATTTGCATGTTAACCTACAATGTGACGCGGTATTTGGATTTTTAAAATAATTAACTGGCACTCTGTTCGTAAACAATCTACTATTTTTATAGATAAGACAAGAAATAAAAGGGGTCGATCTTCTTTTAAATTGTCTTGGAAAAGAAAACTCAATTTACAGGGAAATCGGTCAAACATTTAGTACAGTCATTGCACGCGCCTCATTTAATGGCTCGACATGAGAGGCATGCGGGATGATTACTGCATAACCGCTCAACTATCATAACATAAGATACTCTGCCTTCGAAAAGACAACTCAATTTAATAAGAAATGGCAGAGACGGCGCGTAAATTTGCCGCGCATTAAATGGTGCGAACACCCACAAGAATAAAGGACAAGTCATTTTTTACACATGAGGAGATGAATGACAACTCATTTAAAAAGTATACATCCCGTCGTATTTGACAGAAATTTGGGAAAGGGTTAAAAAATCAATGAACATGTATTTATTGCAGTAGTTAAAAACACATTTCCTAGTCTGCCAAAACCCTAGAGTTTATCAAAATAGTAACGCTTCGTGTTCATATAGGACAAAGTCGTGTCTGTTTGTCTCTACATTTATTTGTTTACCAAAGACACAACATTCATCATCTTCGTCTCTCTTACCAACTTTGTGACCATGGGTTATAGTGTAAGGCGAATTAAAATGGAACTTAAGCGGATCTATAAAGATATTCCTACACAGTTCATCAGGACAAGTATAAAATCTAGAACTCTCAAGTCTTTTATGCAGTTAGAGGTAGTATTATTTATGGATGATAATAGGAACTTTACGGATGTAGTATTATTTAGATTAAATGTCTGAGTTGAGTCTTATATGTTTTAGGTCCCTTTGGTGATTGTGTTTATGAATGGGAAGCAGCTATCAATTGACCCTTCGACAGTCCCTATGCCGGAGGGATTTTCTTGCTTACCATCCATTTTCCTCCGAATTATCCGATAAAGGCGCCAAAGGTTTGCTTTTTGCTGTTTCAGTTAATTGTTATTTGTTGCAGGATGAAACTTCACTCTTGATCATCTTGCTTTTCATCTTGCTTTTAATTGATATTCTCTTTCTCTTTGCATGCAGGTGGCTTTCAAAACAAAGATTTACCACCCAAACATCAACGCAAATGGAGCGATTGACTATGATATCTTGAGGGAAAAATGGTCTCCTGCTTTAACCGTGTCCCAGGTTTGGAATTTTTTTCAGATTTAACAAAGTTTTGTCGAAAAAAATACTTCAGCCAAACATGTGTGTTAATGGGATGGATTTTTGTTATGGAATTAGGTTTTGATGTCAATTTGCGCGCGGATGACTGACCCTATCCTAGATGATCCTTTTGTGCTGGAGGTGGCCCATATTTACAAGACTGACAAATCCAGGTTCGAGTCAACTGCGTGAAGCTGGACGGAGAAGTATGCCATGGGATCAGAATGAGGTGGTGGAGGCAAAGAAAGAAGCTGTCTCACCTGTGTGTTCTTTAGTATCTTTTCTATGTTTGCTTTAGTATCTTCTGAAGACTGGTTTACTATAAGTGTTTCATTTTGAACTCACGGATCAATTCGGTTATTTTGAGCGAAGGTGCAGTATCTGCTTGTACTCTGCATCTTAAAGCAGATGATGGGCGGACTCTGCATTTAGGCTGCATCTACATCGCTTACACTGCGCATAAACTGCATCTTCTCAACTTGTTTTCATCCACAAAGGTCTAACAAAACAAAATAAAGTATACATAAATTACTGAACTATTATAACGAGACATACATAAGTGTTACTCCGAGTCTCAAAAGATCGAGTGCAATAACATTAAACAACACAGTTGACGAGGTTTATTCTAGGTGGTATTTTTACGACGAATAGGGTCATGAATGTATGCATCTTCAACCATTGAGAAACCACTGGTCTTAACAATCCTTAATTGCTGGATTGCTTCTTCAATGGCAGGAATTGCTGGATTTATGAGGAGTTCAGAGAATGGGTAGAGAGCCGAGACACGTAATTTCTAATTTCTTGACTTTCACAATAGCACCAAGCAAATCAACTGCGTTATAGAGCAACATCAATATAGATTATTTAATCTGACGTGAAATGGAAAATCAAACAACTAATATTCCATCAATACTTACCAACACTAATCTTCTTCTGCAATGAGCCGTTTAGAACTCTGCGAAATGGAGATAACGACACCATATGGTAACCACAGATTCGTACTACCTTTTTAAGGATCGATTCTTCATGGAAGAAGATATGGAACTCATGGTGTGTTAGTTTCCACTGACCCGGCCTCGTCGTCACTTCAAAATCCCTAATTAAATACCTTTCTTCTTCAGCGACGTCTTCGAACTTTGACAACAGATGATTTCGAATGGTTGCAGAGATCCGAACACCCTAAACCATAAAACCAAAGATTGTATCTATTCCTCTAAAAATGAAACAAAATCATGTATTCCTAAGAGACAACATAAGGACATCAAAGCACGCATTTCTTACAGCGTGATAATCAGCGAGAAGCAAGTGTCTTTCAGGTTGAAAGCGTGGATAGTGCTCTCCAAATTCTCTTACGACTTGAACCAAGATTCTTCCACCATTCTTCATGAGTGACAAGTCTAAAACCATATCTAAATGAGCCATTTTTTTAGACTGAAAGTTTTAGAGAAAAGTTTGGAAGAAAAGTTTTGAGCCTGAAATGTTTGGAGAAAAGTGTTGGAACCTGAGAAGTTTTGATTCTTTTGAAGAAACGATTGGATTGAAGAACGGTAAATAATCAAAACTTACTTTTTACGGTTCCAAAAAATGTTAAGAGTCAAAGCAATATCACATCACAAGTGTGGTTCGCAAAGCACCACGTGTCGATAATCGCATGATGCAATACGAGAAACAAGGCATTGCCGTAATTGTTAGAATGCGCAGTGTCATGCATTTACTTACCCTGCATTTAATTGGTAAAACAAACAATAACGTATAATTACCGTTATTCTGAAATAATATTTTAGATAAGTTATAGGAAAATATTTCAAACTTCCCTACTGCAGAGTACGAACAGACGCTGCGAATTCTCTACGCCTAGTACTGCTTTGTCTCTGCATTTATCCTAACCTTATATTAAACTTCCCAAAAACCATTATTATTTTTATTGTCTCAAAAACATTTACGGTTGTGAATACATAATCATTACGTATATAATAAATTAAGAATATATAGTAAAAATGAAACTTACTTTTCACGGTTCCATTAAAAATGTTAAGAGTCAAAGCAATATCAACTCACATCACATCATGCACTCTTATACGGGCATACTCTGCAGCCGTCAATGGCAAGTGCGGGTTGCGAAGCACGACGTGTCGATAATCTCAAATGCAACATGAGAAACCCAAAATGCAAAGGCATTGCTGAAGGGGCCTTATTTGCTAGTTTCTACGATTCTTTATTATGGGGCCCATATTGATGGACACCCTAGCAGAGGAAGAGCGGACTTCTTTAATTGGTACGACATTTACTTTTGATTCGACGTAGAACTACTTTTATAAATAACTTTTTAGCAGCAACCCAATAAACTTATTGAATTGGACATTGGAGATAATTAGTAGAAAATTATAGTATAATATTCAAACTTCAAGACAGCAGAGTACGAGCAAAGTTAATATACTGCTCTTACTCTGCCTACGACGTGTCGATAATCGCAGACCTCTATTTTTAATTTGCGTATTCTTTTCTGGGGCCCATTTTGCTGGACGCTCTATCAACTGAGGAAGAAGAAACTAATAAATGATGGGTCCGACTGGTAGCATCTAGTATCAAAGTTGAGTTGCAGTAGATGTTATATTTGATATAACTTGCAGTAAAAATATGCTGCATAAACTGCAGATTTATGTGGTGAGTTTGCTTTTACTCTGCATTTTACAGAAGAGGCTGGGAAAAGTCTATTTGGATTCTGCGGTTTTTCTTTAGAGAGTGTGCATCAAGCACATTTAGGGGGAAAATTGAAAATTCAAATATCTTTGAATTTTTAAACATTATCAATCTCGTGGCAAATACGGGCTCATACCCATATATAGAACTGATCCTAATGGTACTGCCGAAAATAAACGATAAAAAAGCACGCATTTGTTATTTAACAGAAGAATCAAAGGACAACGTATATGTGTAGTGTTAATTACATTTCTATCCATTTGGCATTTCTCACCACGTCATCATTATTTAGTCGTGAAGGCATTTACGAGATTATCAGTAGATAAATACTCCAATAGAACATCGCAAACCAACGGCAGATCAATACCAAACTAATGGTTACTGGACCAGAAACATCAATGTGACAGCCATTCAGTTTTGCTTATCTTTTCCTTGGGTTGTTTCTTTGGCTTGCACATCTGCTCCCGCATCACAACGTCACGACGTGTATTTTCTGTCTTTTAACTTTGCCTTATTTGCATGTTCACTGCAAATGTTATGCAAATATGGTAGAATTTAACTTATTATACAATACAAATTTTACGCGGCTTCTCTGCAACAACTGTATTAGACGTATGTGGTTTAAAGCAGATTACGACACATTTTACGCAGATCATAGCATTTTGCTTGAATAGCAGTGGCATATTCGATAACTAAGAGATAAATAATAACTGAATGTACCATAACATTAACAACCGTTTGGAAACTTACAATTACAAAATTAAATAGATAAAAAACAGGTGATATTCTACAAATTGTCCGGGGAACGGTCGCGCTTCATTTCTCTAGAACTCCCAGGAACATCGCAGCTAACGTCGGCCGATCCAAACTCGCGACTAATACGAACCAAGAACCTTGACTGGTGGGTCAAAGTTGTTGCCACAACCCTAACTGAATCCACAGCCCTCTCCACATTCCGAAGACGAGTCTCCAAACCACATATTTTAGCACGTAGGGCTTCTCCCTCCAACTCCAACTCCTCGCAACGAGGACAATGAACATTAGTGATGCGAGACGGATACACATTTTTCCAAGTAAGCCTAAGGCGATCCAGGCTACCTGGACGGACCTCTGCTTCGTCGATATCCGCCAGAAGAGAACTCCCGTCAACTGCGGCGTCGGAGAGTAAAAACTCAGGGCGCCGGTAAGGGAGTGGAATAAAAAAAAGGGCATTAGGAAAATCGGAATATGTGCGACGGTTTTGCGTTGTTAGAACTGATGAAGCGCAACAGAGAGAAAACGCATGTTAAAAGAGTTAGCTTGATCAATTCGCCAAAGTCTAATGACTTTTTTTTAAGAGGGAAATTACCTGAATCAGACCACAAGCGGGGAAGTCCGTCAGGACCGGAATGACGAACAAAGAAGTAGTGAATCTTGTCATCATCACCACCCTCAATTTGGAGGGGAAGTTCAACTGGAGATCTGCAACCATCACGAAGAACAAGTTCATATCTATTAGACCAGGGGTCTATACTCCTAACCTCAAAAGCTCCAAAAATCATAGCACTCGAAACAGTGATTCCAGATAAGTCCGACAGTATTTGGAGGGTGTTTATCAACCCCTATGAGCGGGCATTAAGCTGGCTGGGTGCAATATGAAGTTCTTTACAAAACTCCATCATCAAAAAAGACAGGCGATGGCGGAAACCTGCCCGAAAAGAAGACCAATAGACCGTGATATAGCGTACCGGAGGAATCCCGGGCACGTCTTGAACCTCTGGATATTTGAACCAATCCGAATTCCAAGGCAGAACAGGATGAACACTGTTGGGTTCGCTCTTGCCAGAGGAAGAAGAAGATGAGGAAAAGGCAGACATCGGATTCAAAGAAGATTGGTGAGACTGATGGGTAGAAAAGAATAATAAAAGATACGCTTGCGTTCTGGTAGCTTTTGGATTATCTTTGTTTTGTTTGTTTGAGACTGATGGGAGGAAAAGATAAATTATCTTTGTTTGTACACCCAAATAAAGAAGAGATCTTTTATACTCGTTGAAGGGAAACCGTATCGGTATGGAAGCCCTAATTGGTCATACTCTGCAGCTATTACTGGATGCCTCTGAGATGACGCTGCACCATGCGAAGGGCCACGTGTCGATCATCGCATTATTGAACACGAGAAACAAGGTACATTATTAATTGTTCTACTACAATACGTCATACACCACGTGTCGATCATACATGATAGAACACGTTAAATAAGGAATGGCAGTGATTGCGACTACTCGCTGCAATAAATTTGATAGTACTCTGCTTAGGCACATTCTCTGCATATACTCTACGAAATAACGGGTTAAATGATGGGAAGGTGGACCGCTGAAATGATGGGAAGATGGACCGTTGAAATGACAGCTAAGAGAAAAAACTGACGTACGTGGTTTTGCTTTATCCCTCTCGTCTATAAAAGAAAGAAGAACCCTCAAAATAACTTGCAGCTTCTCTTCTACTCAATATTTTTTTTAGTCTGCGCAGTTGATTCCTATTTTTAATAGGCACATTCTCTGCATTTTACTCTTTTACAGGCACATATTCAAGACATCATGGCCGCAGATCATTCGAAGAAAATAAAAGGACCAATGTCAGACCTGGAGTTGGAAATAGAAGAGAAACAGAATGATGCAGTTATGGAGGCAAAAAAGGAAGGAAAGGATTGTCTGAGGGCAATTCTTCTGCTGGTGCGATCTCAAATGAGAGCGAAGGACGAAGCTCACCGCGTCAAACTCAAGTTGGAAAGAATAGCCGGTAAACGCTCTATGTTGGAGAAGATGATGCATGAAGAACAAATGGTCATGGATGCTAGGCGGCAGCAGTTAGCAGAGAAAGAAATGATTGCTGAGGAGGAGCTGAGAGGAATTACAGTTCCTCATATTGATTGGTTAAAACTTGATCTTTCGTTTATGGAGGACTAAAGTTATGTAGAACTCTTGTTATCCATATTTTTAAAATTTACGAATTGATCCTAATTATTTTACTATTCTTAAAATTTCAACAACATTTAGTTTATTTGATGTTGTTTATCTTTTCTTGGATTTGTTGTTTGTACTCTTTTCTTCGATTTGTGTTTCTGTGTGTATTCAAAACTTTCAAACTACATCTCGTTTTGGATGCAAACTACGGTTGGTGCAGAGTAACCTAGATCTCGTTTTGGATGCAAACTACGGGCAGATTTTGGTGCAGAGTACAAATAGACTTGGATATAGAAGCAGAGTACCGAAACAGTATGCGAAGCAGAGGACCTAGGTTTGGAGCATATTTTAGGCAGATTTTGAACTTATGTTTATATATGTACCATGTATGTTTCTGCAGATTCTGCGTTTAGTACTGCTTCTTCTCTGCATTTATATTAAACATCAACTTCAATGCTGGAAAATGGGATGATTCTTCATATTCCTTTTCTAAATTTATTACAAAAAAATTCGAGCAAAAACTGGTAGATGTTCTTATTCGTCTTGATCATTGTGAAATATCTGGCGGATAATTTCCGGGATAGGGGATATTTTGTCAAATCCAAGCTGTTCCCATTCTGAAGGATGGGCCTCGAGCCGTTTTATAATCTTCTCGATTCTCTTCTGTTTCTTGTGAAGTTTAGCCTTTTTCTTCATGATTTTCTCGTGAGTCTTCTTTGCTCGCCGGTACTTCTCGTTAGGCTGCATAAAATAAATTATAAATACATAAGGAACAGCAATGGAAAACTCTTGAAAAACATGCAACACCTTTACCTTAGTTATGAACTCCGTGGATTACTGAAAACATCTCAGGTTATGGTTCATGAGTAAAACTGAAGGAATCTTCAATCCGGATCGTTCAAATACAGTTGTTGAACTCGCGGAAGATTCATTATCGTTCATCGGATTGAAAACAGAGGCTACAAATGGCTCCATTAAAAGTTGGCTATATGTGTTCTGCAAATAAAGAAGAAGTGTTGAAGATAACCCACGTCATAAATACAAGAGTGGACCCAGTTACGAAATACAAGAGTGGATCCACTTCATAAATACAAGAGTGGTTGACGAAATCCACTTAAAATTACAAGAGTGATGACGCTAGATATTCCAACTTCAATGAAACTCTGCTGATTTTTATTATACTAAATGGAACGCAAACGCATACTCTTATAACAGTTATGGGCCCATGTTTATGCTGAGTGTAAGCAAAGCAGATGCAGAGTATGAGCAGGTGCTACGTATTCTCGGTTTACAATCTATAAGCGTAGTTTATGATGCGTGTAAACGAAGAATAACCAGAATAAGTTCTCTTCTACTAAGGAAGGAAAAACATAAATTCTGCTTGTATGCCGCAGAGTTTGGTTAATGTAATATTTAGTAGAACAAATATCCCTATTTACTATATACATATATTTACTAACCATGCAATTAAATTTGAACGTCGTAGGGATCGTAGATACTTGCAATAATTTCCTCATCACACATGAGCTGATCGGTATATGAAGATGTCTCATCCAACACCTCCGCAGCAAGCTTCGTTCTCCAGGTCATCATTTTTGCATTACACAGTTCTCTTGCTGATAGCGGCAATCCTAACATGTGACACTCAATGTATTTGAGTACCTATACTCCACAATCACCTAATTCTGGATGCATTTTGGGAACGTCTTTTACAATTGTGATTGTAAAAGCTGCTTGATCGTAGTCTTGAGGAAAGCACATATGAATTACGACAGGAACCATTTGAGAAAAAGGCCTCGCCGCTGCCACAATATCTGATTCTGGAGTATTTAAGGAATCATATATGTAGACAACCCGGTCAACCAATGATATGACCGTCCCAACCCAATGATTCGAGCTCACGTGTAGAACGAAGTATAACGTATCAACGTCTTTGCACCAGGCCAACTTTGTTGCGGCATAAGCTAGAAGAATACCGTGTACATTCTCGTAAGTACCACCAGGGCATCTGTCAAGCTTACGCCACTCCTTGTACCCATTCTTCCAAAGCATTTGAAATGCTGCATCCAATATAGCAATCCGCGGACTCTTGAAAGAACTAGGATTTCTCTTTAGCCTCAGTCTATACAAGTTCAGTGTTGTGTCAAGGTGCTGATAATAAAAGAAGGACAAATGTTAGGCACGAAAGCAGAGTCTACTAGACACACAACAACAAAAAGCTGAGTCTGCCCGACACACAACAACAATGGTCTGCCAGCTAAACATGAAATAAACACTTTTGCCAAATCCACTGTTGACGAGGAAGAATGTACTTACCATATCGTGTAACCATTCCCTTGGCTTCAAAAGTAAGTTGAAGAATTGATGGGCCGTTGTTTTCCCTCCAAATGGATAAATATTTGTTCTGTCGAAGAAAATCAACATTCAAGTTAGACTGCAAGGTAAAATAGACGATCTTATAGGCTGTGTGTACTTACTCATCGGCTCTGAATATGTTCATCTTGTCCACCAGTGTTTGGTCAACATCTCCAAATACAATTTCGTAAGCAAATTTCTGGACCAGTGGTGTTGCGTTGTTGCTAGGTACAACAGGAAGCGCAGTCGATTTGCTTAACCTTTCACTCCTCCTTGTTGTTAGCTTGTTGGTCTAGCAAAGATTTCTGGAGCTTTCGTATATTTTGATTTGAGATGTAGTTGGGTGGACTGAATCCACTGATGGTTCAATGATATTAACTAGATGGGAGTTTCCTTTTCCTCTACCTCTTCCTCTTCCTCTTCCTCTTCCTCTTTTTTCAATGATTTCAGTGTCAATCACTGAGCTTTTACCATCTTCGGTAGTGGAAGCAACTGTCTCCATGCAGACGTTGGTTATCAATACCGTAATGGGATCCTTAATGCATACATTAGTTTCATATGCTGCAGCGGCATCCTTAATGCAGACATTACTTTCATATGCGGCAGTGGCATCCTCTGCCCGAAGGCATACTTTGGGATCATTATCTCCTTTTTCTTTTTTGGCATCCTCTGCCTTTTCACTCCCATCAATTTTTTCACCATCGGTTGCTTCGTTGGAAACAGCTGCCTTATCAGATATAACCTTTTCACTTTCATCTATTTTTTCAACATCTCCAACTCCACCATCCTCTTGAAGATGTTCTTCTTTGACATCCTCTGCCTTTTCACTACCATCAATTTTTTCAACATCTCCAGCTCTATCATCATCTTGAAGATGTTCTTCTTTGGCATCCTCTGCCTTTTCACTCCCATTAATTTTTTCAGCATAACCAACTCCACCAGCAAGAAGATGTTCTTCACTCCCATCAATTTTTTCACCAACAGTTGCTTCGTTGGAAAGAGCTGCCTTATCAGATATAACCTTTTCTTTACCACCATCAGCTGCAGTGGCATCCTCTACCTGAAGGCAGACGTTGGCATCATTTTCTCCTTTATCTTCTTTGGCATCCGCTTCCTTTTCACTCCCATCTCCATCATTACTATCATCTTGAAGATGTTCTTCTTTCTTTGGCATCCTCTGCCTTTTCACATTTGTATATTTTTTCCCCATGGAACATATCTTGAAGATGTTCTTGTTTGGCATCATCTGCCTCGATGCCATCTGCCTTTTCACTCTAATCTATTTTTGCATCATCTCCTACTTGTTTTTGTTTGGCATCCTCTACCTTTTCACTCCAATATATTTTTGCATCATCTCCTACTTGTTCTTGTTTGGCATCCTTTGCCTCGATGCCATTATCAGTTACTTTTTCGTTGCCATCTCTTCCTTTCTCATTTGAAAAGGCGCCAGAGGCAACAACCTTGATTCCTTCTCCTTCGTTGTCTTTGCCATCTCCTTTGTTATCCACCGTCATCTCTTCTTCGTCATTCTGAAAAATTTCAAAGTAATGACTGTTACATGAACTCAGCTTCAACCTTTTACACTTTAAGGGCATACTCTGCCGTATAGGATATTAAGGGATGACAATGATGAATAGTATTGAATGCCATTATTAGTCTGCTGTAACAATTACATGTCTCACATAAATGAATGATACAACGTAGGCAAGCCGAGTATGCCATGCCCCTCTATTATTTTACCACATCTGATAGAGCCTGATATCGCATATCATACGATTGTCAGGTTTTAGTTTTTTGTTAGAGAAGCGAGTATCTTGCTCGAAACAAGTCATCCTCTCCATCAGCTTTCCAACGACCCGTGCCAACTTGTTTAAGGTTTCACTCAAAACATTCTGGTGTTCCATGCTGGTTCGTTGCTGTTCCAAATTTACTCGTTGCTGATCAAGTCTGGCGTTTTCAATTCTAGTTACAACTGCGTCAAACTTGGTCTGCTGTTTATCCAGGACAAATTCAATGATGTCGACGACATCTGTTGAACCAGTAGATGGGATTTTAGCTACAGAGAACTTCGGTTTCATGACATACCGTCCGTCATCTTCTTCTTCTTCATATTCTTCAATTCCCTTCCACTTCCTCTTCCTCTTTTCTCCATCTCGCTCTTCAATTTCCTTCCTCTTTTTCCCTTTTCCTCTCTTTCCTTCATAATTATCTACTTTCCTTTTTTTTCCAGTGCAGTTTTCTGGGACTGGCGGCGTTTTTGAGATGCTCCATTTGATGTCCGACCACGGCTGGCCAGAGAGAATGTATTTGATGAGATTATCAAGCTTGACATCTATTACGTCGTTACCTTTCCAACGTGGATAGATTTCTGCTCGGGATCTCTCACACATAGTAGTTACAGTCACCTACAAAACAGTTATATGGTTACATAAATGTCAGCCAGAAGTCAGAGTAACTCTGCCAGAAGTCTAGCGACAGGAATATGTAAACTTGTGGCAGAGTCTTTTTGCAGACGCTGCCACTGTGGCTTACTCTGCCAAAACTCTACATTTTCACTTCAACAAACTATGCCAAAGATATACATACCTTTTCACTCGAGAAGATCTTCTCCATATCGGGTCTGCCAACTTTTCCCTTATATCTTAGCAGATTTGTACTTTCAAAAGCTATAGGTGTTCCCAAATTTTCTCCCACTTTGGGCACATAAGCATACGCCCAGACCTGTAGAACTTGCACGAACCCCTTCAAAACATAAGAGTCTTGCCATATCTTCTCTTTAGTTACTAACTTAACCTGCTCAACAAGATCTTTGTAAGCAACCCTCCCCCAGGGATATCCTTCGAAAGTTGCCAAATCTATCACCAACCTAGCTAGGTTAAGGGGAATTTCGGTACACCGATCAACACCCAACAGACCGTTAGACAGAATAGCTAGGTAACTAAGCCTAATTTTATCTTCCCTGGACCAAGATTTTCTTATATTTCCACCATGCTTCATACACAATTTCACTATGTCCTCAATACAAGGGCTAGGACGGCGTATTTTGAGAAGACCCCGAAAGCGATTCCAACTTTGGTGATTAGCTTGAGAAGATACCAACCCATCCAACTGCGTAATTTCATTACAGTTAAGACCTGTGATCTCTTCAAACTCGAAGAGCGAGAACCGTGCTGGCTGCCCCGCGATCAAAAACCACAACTCAAATGGGCTTTCACACTCCAATTGTTTACAAATAAGATGGTGATGCACAAATTCCGCACTCCATCTGAAACCCAACTTCTCAAACTTACAAATAACTCCTAGCGGTGACTTGTGGACATAATCCCACACTTCCTCACTCACTACACCTTCCACCAGTGAAAGATGATTGAACTTCGAACTATAGTTTATTCTGGTATTTGGATCTGGCTCGTTTTCTTTGGAAAAAATAATGGCAGGAAAATTCATCTCGTAATCATTCATATACATGATATATTCGAAGGAGAAATATCGGAGAAATGAAGAGATCGGAGAATTATCGGAGAATTATCGGAAAAATGAAGAAAATGAAGAAAGAGATCGACCAAATTGAAGATACGCTCCTCTGCTCTAGGGTTGCTGAGGGGAAGTAGAAGAAGAGTCAATGTTGTGTTTTCCAAGCTTTATGGGCTTCGGCATGGGCCTGAAACAACTGCTTTGAGGCTCGAATATATATTGTGGAAATATTTTTAAACTAATATTACCTAATTAAGATGGCGCCCCCTTTTGTTGTACAGTTAAGTCAGCGCCGCCTTTTTCTTTTAGTAGAAACTCTTCAAAAATGATGCGCTACGTCGGCATACAGTCTGCAAAACCCTAAACCACTCAAAACGAATTAAAAACTTCGATTAACATTTGTTTAGACGTCCTAACTCCAAAGTGATCTTCAATCTAAGTGTTTAAAAGCTTATTTACATTGAAAACACAGAATGGAAGAAAAATCAATAACCATGGTAAATACCAAGGAAATGTTTCACATAGTGTCGTGTTGAACAAAGATACACGAAGAAACATATGATAACGAAATTTTTTGTCTGAGTTGTTCTTTTTAATAAAAGTTTTACTTTGAAACCAGTAAGAAATAATGTATAAAGGTAGTGGAAGTATATACAAATATACAACAACAAAAAATCACTACAAACGAATTCTCCTATATCAATCTGCATTCGGTCTGCCGTTGGTGACATTCATTCAGTCTGCGATACCCTAACCACTCGGTTTTCACTGTAGAGTTTTTCTTTTTAACATAAGTTGTACTTTGACAACAGTTAGAAATTAAAGAAATAATGTATAAAGGAAGTGGAAGTATATACAAATATACATCAACAAAAACTCTCTACAAATGAATTCTCCAATTGCGATCTGCATTCGGTCTACCGTTGGTGATATTCAGTCAGTCTGCGATACCCTCACTCGGTTTTCACCGAGTTTCTCGAGTTTTCTCGTTTCGGCTTATACCGGTTAATGCACTACTGGTGATTGTCTTCTGCCGTTGGTGATATACATTAAGGGGTAGCGCTAGTATTTTCAAAATTATTTTAGAACATAACTAAAATTATTTCACAACCATGAGCACTTCAACAAGAATCAGTCACCATTCTTTTCAAGGCACCTGCGAGTTTGAGGAGTGGACACAAGAAGGGTTCAAGCACTTGAAGGAGTTGGAGGATATATGGACTACTTGACCTACCCCGCGCCAACCATGCATTTCCTTGCCATGGTGAAGTTCATTGAGGATGAAGCGAATGGACATGGATAATACTACTTCATGGTTGGGCCAACCCAATAGTCACTCACTTTCGGCCCGTTTCCCTAACAACACGCTCGCATAGCGCTTCATGGATGAGGACGAGACGCCTTTGTGTTGTTTCTTTCAAAATGCTCGATATTGCAACACTAGTTTCTTCAAACACCTCAAGTACTCAATACCACACCGGCTGAAGAAACATAAGTGCAAAGCTAATTGGAAGGAGTCAATGTTCATCTCTTTTTGTAATTAATTATCCTAAAATCTGATATCAGTCTCCCTTTGGTCTACCGTTAGGTAGTTTGGTCTGCAAAACCCTAACTGTAAAAAATTACAGCAGTGATTACCAAAATTTTGCATAATACAAGTAGAATCTAAACAGTGTTTGCGTATACTCTGCTTACAACGGCAGAGACTGAGAATGCTTTGTTTTTCTTCTGCGAGAAAAAGCAGAGACTGCGCATATTCTTTTCTCTCTCTACTTGTACTCTACGTAGTCTACATTTACTTGCGTTGCAAATGTCAAACTGCAGAAAAAGTGCAACCGGTCTGCGTTAACTCTGCTGGTCTTAAGGGGTAGCGCTGGTATTTCCAAAAAAGTGTACTAGTTCTACAATGTTCCCTACGAAGATACCACACTTGATATTAAAGTTAGAAAACGTACCATTTTGATATGTTTCTTCATAAATGAAAGCATGCATAAGAGTACAATGGTATGGATAATGGAGAGATGTGGTACTTGGGTTTAGTGTTTGGCAGTGGCTTTGATGACTCATTTTTGTGGCTTGAGCCAGCGCTTTTCGGGATTCACATAATTTTCGATCGTTCCTCCTTTCCAACTTTCAAGTTCATCCCCCCATCAATCCTCAGTGATCATTTCTTGTGGGTACTCTTCTTGTTGAACCTCTTGTCTTGCACGAAACTCATACATGCTTCTTCTTCCACTCTCCAATTGTCCTTCATCATGATATGTTGGCTCCTCCTCGTGATGTTGTATTCAATGTCATTCTCGGAGCACATACATACTTCACCGTGCAACTTTGCTTGGAGCTTCTTTTTGTTCTAGGATTGGGTCATCCTCGGAAGACACATACTCCGAAGGTTGGATCTTCTTGAGCTTTCTCTTGAATTTACCCATTATTTTTAACCACCACTTGTTGATCCTTCCTTGCTTCTTGATTTCTCCGTAAAGTTCTGCCTCACGGGCATTTGTGGGGGTGAAATCAATTTGGGGTAGTTGAAAACCCGGGAAGTCCTCTTCGTTCTCACTCTCTTCTTGAGATTCTTCTTGTTCTATCTCGACGTCATTGTCGTCATGTTGGTGAAGATCTTCGAGGTATCCTTGACGTTGATAGCAATCCTCTTCGTCAAGGTCAAACATGACATTCTCATGGCTAATAATTGAGGTGAGTGCCGTGTTAGGAAGTAGAACACACCGAGCCTCACGTTCGGGTGTTGTGAACATGTAAATGTATGGCGAATCCTCCCAATTGTTGAATTTTATCATCAAATTCTTGACGAGATATTCGAGATCAATGTAGTTCCTTGTGCTCATCGGTGTATAGTTGGAAAGCTTGATTCCCACATGTGCAAAGATCGGAGTGACGACTCCGCAACTGGAGATGTAGGGGGGCTTGTAGGAGCGTATTTGAGGTAAGGTTTTTGCGAAGATTGCTCCGTAGTTGATATTGTCACCAAGGCTATCAGCGAATGGATCATCTTTGGCATCTCTCAACAAGTGTTTTACTCCTTGGAAAAGGAGGTTGAGCTCGTCCATCTTCAACGCATTGATTTCCAGCCTTGTGAACAATGTGTTGCCCAAAACCTTATGTATGTATCTCAACACCAGGTTTTACACAAGGGCACTCTTTGCAAAACTCGAGTCGTATGCTTTGTCCACACCAATCATGTTCCAAAATGCATCCGCCTCATCGAAAGTGGGGAACTTTACCAAAGAGTTTTTGGTGAACCCGTAGATATCACAAAATATGAAGATGGAGAGGGTGGATTCCTTCGTCCCTAGCTTGAACCGGATGTTTCCCTCCTCCGCGATCTTGACTCTTTCTCTCATGTATTCCACTTCCACCGTGGCCAAAAACTGCCTAGTGAGGGCCTCGTAAGATGGGTTGTCCATCGTAGCGAAGGCTTCAACTCCCATTAGCCTCATTGTGTCGTCAAAGTCACTCAACAACCCCATATCTCTCAACAATGCTCTATCCGCGAAGCTAGTAGCTATCATGTCGACTTCCTCCAAGTCCTCAAGAATTTCGAGTTCCATGGGACTCCATTTGGTGTTAAAGCCACTTCGTAGTACTTTCATAACCCTTGATAAACCGATTGTGTCAACCTTCTTTGGCACTCTTGTCTTTTTGTCGGTTGCTACCATTTTTTCCTTGCCTTTGCATGTAGATGCCATTGGTACCTACAATGATAAAATTCGCAGAGTAAGTTCATTTGGGAAGAATTTATAGTAACATGATTAGTAGAGTAAGTGCATTTCGAACCCTCATAATAGAAAATATTTGCCTCTTTTTACCATTTTTAATTTACGAATGAGTTTAAGGTGATGAGGACAATAATATTCAATAATCATTTCGATAAATAAGTACAATAAAGGGTTCGACTATATATATGCGGTTCTAACAGTGTATCCATTTCTTTCGAGTTCTTTAACAACTCTAGGTGAGCATTTGTATTGACAAAACCGAGAATTATACCTTGTAGTGTGTAAAGGATAATGAGAGTGTTAGAGGTTCATACCTTGGTTGGAGAGGAAGACTATGAGCAAGAGACTTTGAAACATGTAAAAGCTTTGTAGGTTTCCTTAGAAGTAGCAAGATATTGATGGTAATGAGTAAAAGAAGAGGTGTGAGTTGTGAGTGAGTGTGTGAGTGCACTTATATAGAGGTTTGAGAGTGAGAGTGAAAATTCATGCATGTGGGAAATAAAGAAATAAGTTGATAGGAGAAAGTGGTTAAGTGGTTACAAGTAGGTGGTGAATAGGAAAGTCCATGTACAAAATGGGGAGGAAAAACAATCAAGTGTCAAACAAGAAAGAAAGGGCAAGTGGGAAGAAAACTTAACGGATGTTGGCTGCATCGACCTGGCACAATGACCAGATGAAACAGGGAGGTCGATGCAGCTTACATTAAACTCCAAAGTGTTTTTTTTGCATCCCATTTGACCCATATTTGATCCTCTTTCTTCCTACAAACTCAAACATACTAAAACACAAAGAAAAATAGCTAAAGCATAAATAAAAGTATGTATAAGGATACCAAGGGATTGCCTCCCTAGTGCACTTTTTTAATGTCATTAGCTTAACGTTTTGGAGGTGTTTAAGCTTGTTGAGGGTCCGTGAACGGAATTGTCTCATTTTCACCCATTGCTTCGTGTGCCAAGTATGGTTTGCACCTTTGTCCATTCACCGTAAATTCCACTCTATCTTTTCCCACCAATACAATGGCTTCATAAGAAAAAACTTCCTTGATCTCATAAGATCCCGTCCATTTGGACTTAAGCTTCTCGGGAAATAAATGTATACAGGAGTTAAATAGTAAGACTTGGTCTCCCGCCTTGAATTCTCTCTTTAAAATCTTCTTGTCATGGAAGGACTTAGTTTTTTCCTTATATATCCGGGAGCTTTCATATGCATCTTGGTGGATTTTTTCTAGCTCTTTGAGTTGAATCAAACGCTTTTCGGATGCCGTCTTGATGTCAAAGTTGAGCAACTTAACTGCCCATAAAGCTTTGTACTCCATTTCTACCGAAAGGTGGCAATTTTTTCCATAAAGGAGATTGAAAGGCATTGTCCCAATTGGTGTTTTGTAAGCGGTTCGATATGCCCATAGTGTGTCATCTAACTTGGTTGCCCAATCTTTCCTACTTTTCCCAACCGTCTTTCATAGTATTTCCTTGATTTAGCAGTTGGAGACCTCTACTTGACCGAATATTTGAGGGTGGTATGAAGTTGACACTTTGTGCTTTACTCCGTATTTTTTCAAAAGGCTCTCGAAAACTTTGTTGATGAAATGACTACCGCCGTCCCTAATGACCACACTCTCGTGACTCCAAATCTTGGAAAGATTATCGACTTAAACAACTTGATTACCACCTTGGCATCATTCGTAGGGCTAGTTATAGCCTCTACCCACTTAGAAACATAATCGACCGTGACCAATATATATTGGTTTTCGTAGGAAGACGGAAATGGCCCCATAAAGTCTATCTCCCATATATCAAAGATTTCAACCTCTAAGATCGGACTTCGTGGCATTTCATTTCTCCTACTTATGCTTCCTTTCCTTTGGCAAGCATCGCAATGGGTTATAAACTCATTGGCGTCTTTGAACATATTAGGCCACCAAAATCCCGCTTGTAGGATCTTTGCAACCGTCTTGAATGTAGCAAAATGTCCAAACTAAGGCAATGAAATGAGATCCCGGTAACTTCTTCTTCCGAGATGCATCGTCAAAATAGCTTATCCTTGCATTGCCTATAGAGGAATGGTTCATCCCAATAGTAATACTTTATATCTTTGAAAAACTTCTTCTTCTCGTGAGGTTTGAGCTTAGGTGGTGATGCTCCAATAGCGAGATAATTAACTACATCGGAATACTAAGGTTCCTTCTCCTTGATTTGGTTTACCGCCATCATTGCCTCCAAAACTTCATTCTCTTTGCATAGGGCAACAATAGTGTTGATATGCTCTTCGGGTAGAGAATCATCGATGGGAATTCCATTCTCAACACGCATTCGAGATAAATGATCCGCGACACCGTTCTTGATACCCTTCTTGTTCTTGATCTCAAGATCAAATTCTTGAAGTAAAAGAACCCATCTCAACAATCTTGGTTTGGCATCTTTCTTAGCTAAAAGGTAATGCAAAGGGGCATGGTCGGTATGAACAATCACTTTTGATCCAACCAAGTGTGACCGGAATTTCTCAAAGGCAAATACGATGGCTAGAAGCTCTCCCTCCGTTGTTGCGTATTTAACTTGTGCATCCTCCAGTGTACGGCTAGCATATTGTGGGAGTGTAAATCCACACCAATTGAATTTTTCAAAACTTTTAGAGGGATCTGAAACTTTTGAGTAAAAACCACGAACGCGAAGATCCAAAGATGGTTATTTTATTAAGCTGTTTTGAAAGCTTTCCGTATGAGAGAAAAAGTACCGAGTTTTTGCTAGGTAAAAATTGCGGATCCCCTTTTCTGAGGGTGTACATGAGTATATATGCAAGCCAGAGTCGGCCAAACCTATTCCTAAGAGATAAGGAAGATTTCCTGTTTCTTCGGGTGATTTCCTTTCTTAAGTCGGTTCGGCCTGCTGGGCTTAGGTTCGGTCCACTTCTACTTGTGGGCTTGTTGTGAATTCCTTGTTGCCTTGGGCCTGGCTTGGTTTCGTCGAAACCATCACATTCGGCTCGGGTGGCATCAGGGATCACGGCTCGGGTGGCATTGTTTCGGGGTTCGGGTGGCATTGTTTCGGGGTTCGGGTGGCATCGTTTCATGGCTCGGGTGGCGGTGCTTCACGGCTCGGGTGGCATCGTTTCATGGCTCGGGTGGTGTTTCTTCACAGCTCGGGTGGCATTGTTTCATGGCTCGGGTGGCAGTAGTAGTGACACCGAGTCGTCTCTCCTAGTCGCAAGGGATCCCTCCGAACCATTTCCTCTTAACGACCCCGAGCTGTTTCCTCTCGATGACCCCGAGCCATTTTCTTTCGACGACCCCGAGCCATGTGAGCCATTTCTTCTTGATGACCCTGAGCCGTTTCTAGGTTTTGGCTCGGGTCCACTACGTTTCATGGATCGGGTTACACTCTTTTGATACTTAGGCATTTTCTCATCTGTTAACTTCAGGTGGGTGAAAATGACCCCAACATGTACCCGAGCCCTTTGCTCTGTCACGGGTCAGGGTACCCGAGCCCTTTGCTTTGTAATCGGTCGGGTACCGGAGCACTTGCTTGGCTTCACGGATCGGGTCGATTTCTATTCTGCGCATGCTTCATTTGCAGACCAAATTGATATGTCTCCAGATAATTAGTGTAACTTTCTGACCGTTAATCCAAATGACTTCAAACTTCTTTTGGATGAAAGCTGTCTCAATCATCTATCCCGTGTCCAAATTTTAGCTCGGTGTGTCTTCAGCTCAGGTCATACCGATCCCATCTCTTCGGCTCGGCTACGACGACCACATATTGATATTTTTTCAGTAAATCGGGTATATCTTGCCAACCTTAGCTCCAAATGATATGATTCTAACTCCATTGGAAAGCCGACTCAAAGATCTTGTTTTTCATCACCAAACCGATCTCTTTGGTATGTTATCGAACCGATCCGAGCTCTTTAGCTCAATGGCTCGGTTTTCCAAATCCTTTATGGGTTTGGTCCATCAAGGCTTCTTAGTCTCAGTTCGTGATGAGTTGAGCTTGTCATGCTCGTCCATTTTCTATACTTATTTAAATTTATGTTGATCTCAGTGGGGTAAAAACAGACCCCAACAGTTAGCCCCCCAGCTCGGCAGTATTAGTGATGGTGATGCCGAGGTGAAAGTAGTCGTTACTGAGATCAACATGCCGAGCTGAAATTGGCATTTATGACGTACCAAGCCATTTCTTTGATCACTTTGCCAAGTTGTATCTTCGATCAAATTACCAATCTGTGTCTTCGATCAAATTGCCGAGCTGTTTTGTCGTAAGAGTACTTGACGAGGCGTTTAGGTCGGGGAAAACATGACGAGCCATTTTGCCGAGGAGAACGTGACGATGCATTTTGCCAAGATGCCGTGCCGAGATTATCATGAGAAGGCGATGCACCAAAACTATTTTGTTGCTTTGTGAGACTTTTTCAAGGGCCAAGTTCCATGGGCACCTTGCAAAAAATTGAAAAGAGTATTCACGTCATTCTGAACCGGGTGTTGTACTTGATGCCCTTGCTTCAAACTCATAATCGTAACGAGCTGAGATTAGTTAGCCAAAGCGTGTTAGGGTAACTCGCACCTCTGCACAGAGTGGCTAAGTTCCAGTGTGCTATGAAGCAATGTTTACTGGATTTTAAGAAGTTAAATACCAGTTTGCTAAGGAGCGAGTGATTGCTGGGTTTTGGTTATTGCCTTCAGTTTTAGGGCCTACAATGTACCATCGACTTACATGGCTGTTTTGATAAAACATGCTTAAGTATCTCATACTAAATGACATACGGTTAGTACTATGTTTATGTATTTCACACTAATGATATACGTTTAGTGTTATGTTTCTAAGATGTTGCGACCAGCGATCAGTTGCTGGGTTTAGACAAAACATATTTAGGTATCTCACGCTAACGATATACGTTAGCACTATGTTTTCAAGATGTTGCAATCGACAATCAGTTTCTGGGTTTTAGATGAACATTTTGGCTTACAGATACGTTACCATAAACATATCTGCTCTGATAATGAACATATGTTTGCATAGTTTAGTTTGAACATTTCGGTTTACGAACATGTTACCATAAACATATCCGCTCCGACAATGGACATATGCTTGTATAGTTTAGGATGAACATTTCGGTTTACGGATACGTTGCCGTAAACATATCCACTCCGACAATGAACAAATATTTGTATAGCGAGCTTTTAATCCTAAGAAGGATGTAATGTCCAGTTGCTGTGGCCAACAACAATGAGGTGATATGAAATGTCTGTTTAGTTGAGACTGGTAATCCATAGAGGATGTGAGTGGGATGCCTGTTTTGTTAAGGCTATAGTAATCCATAAAGGATGTGATTTGAAGATCTTAGCTTCGAAAAGTTTGCTTTAATTATACATAGAGTCTATTATAAAGATGGGAGTATACGAGTATACGTACCCACTCCCCCTCTTTTTTAAGGAAGGGGGCAGCTGAACCCATCCAAAGACGAGCTGCCTACGTAGCCTTTGCAGGGATCAAGCCGCCTCGTAGTTCATGTAAAATACCTTATTGATAGTATTTCTTGAGATGCATTAGGTTCGGAGATCCTAGTACTGGAATGTCGGTCATGTTAGCGAGCTTGTACATTCCCGGTCGAATTGAAGTTAGATAGCTCATTCTTAGGTTGCCGATTCGGCTTGGATTTCTTCTGCTTCATCTTTGTGTTAAGTTCTGCTACGGGATTCCTGAGCTTATGCTCGGCCATAACACAATTTTGGGACTCCTTCTGATTTCCACGAATAGTTTTGATTCTGTTCGGCGTCGGGAACTTAATGCACATGTGGTATGTTGATGGGATATCTCTCATAGGATTAATCCAAGGGGTTCCCATGATTACGTTGTATATCGCGGGATGATCTGCCACCAAAAATTCTATGATCTTTGTTACTCCTTCGGCTCGAACGAGTAGCCTGGTCGTTCCAAGTGTCATCATTGTTTCTCCTGAAAATCCGGCTAGTGGCTCCGGCATTTCTGTAACTTTGGATAGATTGATCTCCATATGCCTTAACGTTTCTCGAAAAATAACATCGACAGAACTTCCCGTATCAATCAGCACTTTAGCAATGTCGTGGTCTCCTATGATCAGCTCGATAACGAGAGGATTGATATGAGGCTGGTCAATGCTTGACTGTTTAACTTTGATCGAAAGAAATCACATCATTTGGTAAATTGGCGGGCGCCGACCAGTTGGTGGTAACATCCGCCTTGCGCTAGAATACCTTGATTGCGGAGAACGTATCTATGCAGTATTGGGATCCTCCCATCATCATGTTAATTCTTCTTCGGGAATCCTGTTGTGTTGCCTTGTCGGTTTGCCTCCCTCTCTTAATTGCGTCTCTAGTTTAGATAGTCTGATCAGGCTGGTCTTCTTCGTCTTCTCGTTCGAGATCTTTGAGGCTGATAGTGTCACCGAGCTCTCCCGCCATTAGTTTTGCCCTGAGTTTTTTGCCAAGACTCTGACAATTCCCGGTTGAGTGTCCGTAGTAATGATTGTATTCGCAGTAGGCCATTTCTTCATAAGAACTGTCGCTTTTGGTCCACATGCTCCATGAACTTCTTCCACGGCCTCGGCCTCTTCCTCGACCGAATCCAAGGGCGTCAATTTGATAGTTATGAGCTCCTAGAAAGCCTCCCTTCTGCTGGACGTAGCCGAAACTTTGGTTGTTTCTCTTGTTGTTTGAAGAATTTGAAGCCTGGGGAGGGTGGCTTGGTGGTTTTGCTTTTCCGTACTTCTCGGTAAGGATCTTCATCTCCTCTTCTTCGGTTATGAAATCTGCAGCTCGGTGTATCGCGTCTTGTATTGTTGTGGGGGCATTCAGTGCGATCTCCTTCCAGAAATCAGAATTAAACCAGAGTGCTCGTTTTAAGGCTAGCAGGGCCACCTTGTCGCTCAAGCCTTCTACTTTGGACATGACCGTTTTGAATCTTCCGACGAAACTTCGGAGTATTTCGTTCTTCCCCTGAGCCAAAGTCCACAGGTCGGCATCTGAAGTTCCAGGATCCATAATATGGAGTAATGCTTTAGGAACGCTGCAGACAGCTGGTTGTAGTTGTCGATGGAGTTTCTCTCGAGCCTCGAAAACCACTGGAGTGTCGGATCTTTAAGGTGTTCCACGAAAAGGAGGCATTGTCCGACATCTCTGTCACTTTCTTTGAAGTTAGAGCAACCCATGGCTATGGCAAAAGTCGTTAGATGCTCCTTTGGGTCGGTTTTTCCTTCGTAAATCAGAACCTTTATCTTCCCTGGGTCGGGAATTCTCGCACTGGTGATCCGTGCCGTGAACGGAGTGTTCTGTGCTTCCTCCAAAATGCGATCTATTTCGGGCACCTTGCTTGTTGCTTTGTGCGACATGGATCGGACTGCCTTTATGCCAGCAACTCCTCGGTCCATATCCACGCGCATTGCAGCCATCTCCTCCTTCTGGGCTCGGATCCCTGCTCTTCGCTCTCCATTGATCCATGCTTGCTCGGCCCAGAGGATGTTATCTTCCTCCTCGGTTAGCTCTTGATCTCCTTCTGGGATGGCTTCGCACCTTTCGGTTTGGGTTTCACCATCTGCTGGGAGTTCGGGGTCATCGTGACTCTCCGTGTTGCGCTCCACTAGATTCTCCTCTTCTAGATTGATGATTGGGGCCGGCTCGTCCTCCCTTGGTGCATTGCCTGGTCCTTGCGCTTCGAAGGTCAGATTTGCTGAGTTTTGATGGAGCGGCAGCAATCTTCCACGGGTTCTCAACACGTCGAGAGGGGTCGAGAAATCTAGGGTTGTTGGGTTAAGGCGCCTGACGCCACGTTCGATCGGGTCTGAGATCCTGTTACTGGATCGGGTCCCCGTCGCCAGGGCTTCCAACTTTTGTGTCATCGTGTTGTTTAGCTTGTCCTACTCGTCGGCCTTTTTGAGAAGCCTCTCCAACATATTCTTCATCTCCGTGAGTGTTGATGAAGCCTCCTCGGCATTTTCAGGTCGGTTCGTCTGATCCTCCACACCGGTGTTTCTGGTGTCAGCAGCGTCTTGCTCTCCATTGTTGGCCATCATCCTTCAGATCGGTTTTGCGGTGGTTTTGGTGTAAGAAAATTTCAAGTTCCCCACAGACGGCACCAAATTGTGGGAGTGTAAGTCCACATCAATTGAATTTATCAAGACTTTTAGAGGGATCTGAAATTTCTGAGTAAAAACCACGAACGCGAAGATCTAAAGATGGTTATTTTATTAAGCTGATTTGAAAGATTTTCGTATAAGAGCAAAAGTACAGAGTTTTTACTAGGTAAACATTGCGGATCCCCTTTTCTGAGGGTGTACATGAGTATATATACAAGCCATAGTCGCTCAAACCTATTCGTAAGAGATAAGGAAGATTTCCTGTTTCTTCGGGTGTTTTCATTTCTTAAGTTGGTTCGGCCTGCTGGGCTTCTTGTCCAGGTTCGGTCCACTTCTGCTTGTGGGCTTGTTGTGAATTCCTTGTTGGCTTGGGCCTGGCTTGGTTTCATCGAAACCATCACCTTCGGCTCGGGTTGCATCAGGTATCACGGCTCGGGTGGCATCATTTCATGGCTTGGGTGGCGTTGCTTCATGGCTCAGGTGGCATCATTTCATGGCTCGGGTGGCGTTCCTTCACGGCTCGGGTGGCATCGTCTCGTGGCTCGGGTGGTAGTGGCAGTGACACTGAGCCATCTCTCCTAGTCGCAAGGGATCCCCCCAAACCATTTCCTCTCGACGACCCCGAGCCGTTTCCTCTCGACAACCCCAAGCCGTTTCCTCTCGACGACCCTGAGCCGTTTCCTTCGACGACCCCGAGCTGTTTCCTCTTGACGACCCCAAGCCATTTCCTTTCGACTACCCCGAGCCGTGTGAGCCATTTCTTCTTGATGACCCGAGCCGTTTCTAGGTTTTGGCTAGGGTCCACTACGTTTCATGGATCGGGTTACACTCTTTTGATACTTAGGCATTTTCTCATCTGTTAACTTCAGGTGGGTGAAAATGACCCCAACATGTACCCGAGCCCTTTCTCTGTCACGGGTCAGGGTACCCGAGCCCTTTGCTTTGTCATGGGTCAGGTACCCGAGCACTTGCTTCGCTTCACGGATCGGGTCGATTTCCATTCTGCGCATGCTTCATTTAGAGACCAGATTGATACGTCTCCACGGTAATTCGTGTAACTTTTTGACCGTTGATCCAAATGACTTCAAACTTCTTTTGAATGAAATCTAACTCAATCATCTATCTCGTGTCCAAATTTCAGCTTGGTGTGTCTTCGGCTCGGGTCATACCGATCCCATCTCTACGGTTCGGGTATGACGAGCACACATTGTTATGTCTTCAGTAAATCGGGTGTATCTTGCCAACCTTAGCTCCAAATGATATGATTCCAACTCCGTTGGAAATCTGAGTCAAAGATCTTATTTGTCATCACCGAACCAATCTCTTTAGTATGTTACCAAACCAATCCGAGCTCTTTAGCTCAACGGCTCGGTTTTCCAAATCCTTTATGGGTTTGGTCCATCAAGACTTCTTGGGCTCGGTTCGTGATGATTTGAGCTTGTCATGCTCATCCATTTTCTATACTTAGTTAAATTTCTATTGATCTCAGTGGGGTGAAAACCGACCCCAACACATAGTGGATGACATGAAGTCGTTTATCTTTTCTTTGTCCCAATACCGCCCCAATGGCATAATCGTTAGCGTCACACATGATCTCGAATGGATGATTCCAATCGGTGGTTGAACTATTGGTGCACTCACAAGAGCTTCCTTTAGCTTCTAGAACGCTTCAATACAATCCCCATCAAACTCAAATGCAACATCATTACATAAAAGTCTTGTCAACGGGCGTGCTACTTTGGGGAAGTCTTTGATGAAACGCCTATAGAACCCGTCATGTCCTAGGAAACTCTTTATTCCTTTAACCATGGTTGGTGGTGCTAAACTCATCATAACCTCAATCTTAGCATTGTCCACTTCAATCCCTTTTTCCGAGATACGATGACCAAACACTATTCCATCTCTTACCATGGAATGGCATTTTTCCCAATTGAGCACGAGGTTGGTACCTTCGCATCTCTTAAGGACCCTACACAAGTTAGAGAGACAAGACAAGAACGAACTACCATATACCGAGAAATCATCCATAAATACTTCCATAATGTCTTCAATAATATCCAAAAATAGACATCATGCATCTTTGAAAAGTGGTGGGCGCATTACACAACCCAAAAGGTATTCTCCTATATGCATAAAGCACATAAGGACAAGTAAATGTCATTTTTCTTGGTCTAAAGGATGAATAGGAATTTGTAAGAAACCCGAATATCCATCAAGAAAACAATAATGTGATAGGTTTGCCAACCTCTCTAACATTTGATAAATTAATGGTAAAGGAAAATGGTCTTTCCTAGTAGATGCATTTAGCTTTCTATAATCAATACACATTCTATGACCGGTTTTGGTTCTAGTTGGGATCGACTCATCCTTATCATTCTTAATTACGGTTACACCTCCCTTTTTGGGCACTACATGAACCGGAGAAACCCATGGACTATCCAAAATAGCATAAATTATCCCCGCCTTAAGTAGTTTTAAAATTTCGTTTTTAACTACCTCTTTCAAGTTCGGGTTAAGCCTCCTTTGATGCTCAATGGATGACTTAGACTCATCTTCTAGATAAATTCTATGCATGAACAAATATTGGGAAATCCCTTTAATGTCATCCAAAGAATAACCAATGGCTTTCCTATACTTCTAAGTTCATTTAAAAGCATGGTAGTTTCTTCTTCATTTAAATCATCATTAATTATGACCGGATAAGTGGAGTTTGGACCAAGAAACGCGTACCTTAGCCCAATTGGTAGAGGTTTGAGTTCCACTTTTGGCACTTTTAGCTCACTCCAATCATCCTCTATGCTAGTCGTACCATTGCTAGCTTCATCTTTTTCTTCTTTATCTTTCCCAATTTTTCCTAATTCCATAAGGCATGCACCTTCCACGAGTGGTGGGTGTGAATCAAGAAGCTTCTCATACCCACAGGCTTCTTCATTTGAATTTTAAAGCTCATCATTGTTCATTGTAAGGGCCACTTCCAAGGGGTCTTCCATGTTGATAACCTCCATGTAATCCTCTACTAATTCATCAAGCGTTTCCACATAGAAATTTTGCCCCCCTATGGTTGGTCGCTTCATAATTTTGTTGATGTCAAAGTTGAGCACAAGCTTTCCCAAATGCAAATCAATCTTACCCCTTTTTACATCTATAATGGCTCTGACGGTTGCTAGAAATGGTCTCCCAAGAATGACCGGATCGGTTGAATCCACGTTCATCTCTAGTACCACAAAATCGGTTGGAATAATGCATCTTCCAATCTTCAAAGGCAAATCTTCAAGGATTCCAATCGGTAGGCGTATGGAACGATCCGCTAAAACCAAAGTCATTCTTGTTTTCTTGTAGTTGGTGAGACCAAGCTTCTTTGATATGGACAATGGCATCAAGCTTACACTTGAGCTTAGATCAACCAAACCTCTCTCGAAAACCAAATGACCAAGTGAACATGGGAGGGTAAAACTTCCCGGATCTTGTAGCTTTGGGGTAAGGTGTTTTGGATAATGGTGAAGCACTCTTCACTCATCACTACCATGGACTCCTTAAAAAATTTCCTCTTTGTCATCACATCTTTGAATAACTTATTGTAGAGCGGGAAATTCATAAGCAAATCCGTGAAAGGGATGGTCACTTCCACTTTTCCAAGTATCCCTTGAAATTCCTCAAACTCTTTCTCTAGTAATTGCTTCTTGAAACGCCTGGGAAATGGTAATTTTGCTTCATAAGGTGGAGGTTCAAAGGTAGCCTTCTCCTTTACATCTTCTTTCGGATTGGTCTCAAGTGTTTCCTCTTCTTCTACCAATATAGGTTTCTTTGATTTGTCCTCCTTTTGTTGTGGTTTGTTAACCACCAACTCTTCATTTTTATCAATCTTTTCCTCAACAACTTGTGGTTCTCTATGTCGAAGCTTTTTCCAACTCCTCAAGGTGAGTGCATGACAAGACTCTTTATCTTGAGCTTCTTTTGTTTCTTGATGCGCCATGGGATGCATATGCTTATAGAGGAATTCAATCTTTGCATTGAGCTTAGTATAAGCCCCATCCATTTTCCTGTGAATTCCTTTCATTTCTTCCTTCAATTCAATCGCATTTTTCCCTTGTGACTCTAGAAGTTTCTCAAGCAAAGCATATGTAGCATCCTCCTTAGGGGGTGATGAGGATGATTCCCCATATTGTGGAGTTGGTTGTTGAAAATTGGTAAAGCATGAATAGGATGGAATTGGGGGTTTAGTACAAATCCTTGTCCTTGAGGATTGTATTGGCGATAGATTTTTGGTTGGTGGAATCCACCTTGAATGTAGTGTAACTCTTCTTGAGAATCTCCCAAAAAAACTCTTGGTTCCACCCCCCCCCCCAAAATACCCTCTTGATGAACCCCCTTTTGGGTTAGAGTGGTATATTTATCCAATTTCGCATTCATCTCTTTAATCCCCAAATGTTCGTCCTTAACTTCTCTTTCAACTTGGTTGTAACTTCCTTTATAGCGTCCATCACTTAGGGAGAGATTATCTACTAGTTTCTCTCCTTGTTCCGCGGTGAGTTTTGCAAAATCTCTGTTACTAGTCGTATTCAAAGCAATGTGAAACTTCTCGTGGACACCTCTATGGAAGATTCCTAGTAGTGCTTCCATAGGGACTCCATGATGGGGACAAGCCCGTGTATATCCTTTCATTCTTTTCCATGCTTCATACAAGTTTTCATTAGTTCTTTGCTCAAATCTTGCAATATCATTCCTAATCCTTGCCATTCTTTCATGGGAAAAGAACTTTGAGAGAAAGCTCTTCTTGCATTCGTTCCAATTAGTAATCAAAGTTGACTTGATGCTCCTTTCCCATTGAGATGCTTTATCTCCAAGTGAAAATGAAAAGAGAGTAAGCTTCACTACATCTTCGGAGACTCTGCTTCTCTTAATCGTAGAACACAATCTAAAAAATGTGTCAAGATGCTCAATGGGATTTTCGTGTGGCAACCCCAAAAACCGATTTCCCATTCAACATAAACGGTTGGTGGAGGCCTAATTCCCATCTTGGCTCCATTTGTAGTTGGTTCATCATAGTCTCCAATTCTCCTCTCCATGATTTGTGATTTAGTACCTACGAATTCAAAGAGGGAAAACACAAAATAAATAATATATAATAATAGTAATAAGGTGACTTAGTCTTCAAAAGAGCTCAAATCCCAATGCCTAATGCAATGCTCCCCGGCAACGGCGCCGACTTCTTGATGCGTATAGAAATTAGATCTTATGCAAACTTAAGATGCTACTAAGCTTTAAACTCTTAAGTGATAAACCACAAGTGCATGGCAATGTCATTGTAATACTTAGAGGTCATTCTTCCACAAGGAGATTGATTAAGACAATAAGAATGCAAAGAACTTGAAAAGTTAAGCCGATAAGTGTTTTTGAGTTTTTCTCCTAAGATCTTTAAATGTTATGAACCTAACAAATAAGGCAAATTAAATGCAATAAAACTAACAAACAAAACCTAGTAAACAAGCAAACAACTAAACAAGATTAAAAGAAAGCAATAAAAAGACAATATGAAAAGTCAACTAAAAGTCAACCAAATTAAGCTTAAACGAGATTGATCAAATGAAAGGAAATATGAATCATGGGATAAGGAAATTGATCAAGGTAGGTTATCCATTAGGTGATGGTGCTTAGTCTCTAATCAATTCAATTCCTAAGGCAAGGATCACTGATTTAGAACTCATTCACTTACGTGGTACTAATCCCCTTTCTAAACTCCTTAATTATCATAGACTTTCGCACTTGTAATTAATGAATATAGAATCAATACTTTTAAGTCCCTAAACCCAAAAATCACCTTAAACATAAAGTGTTAATTCGCTAAGATATTATTTGCTCATATGAAATTCTCCTAGACATTTCTACGAACACCTTCCGGGCGTAAAAAGACCATGCTCTAGAAATTGATTAGCTACTTCAACCCTAGCCTTAATTGCATCTCATATGAAGGATTCCTTATAGTCTAAGCCTAATACACCATAACCCAACTTCAAATAACCCTAATCTACCTAACCCATGATCCATAAGATTACTACTCACTCATGGAAACAAAGGAAATCAAAGCAAAATATGATAAGTAGATAAACATAATTAGAGAAATGAGATAAACTTAAGAAAAATTTAATAAACCATCAAAGATTTAAAGAAAATCAAGGTACTAAACATTAGAGAGAGAATCATAAAAATGTCCAACTTAGGGTTCTTAAGGTGCTAAAACATATATATAGTGAAAGGGTAAGGTACCGGGTTAACGCAGGACAAACCCGGATTTGTACAGAAAATGTAGCCTGCATCGACCTGGTGCAGAGGACAGGTCGATGCACCTAACACCAGTCCTTCTTTTTGCCTGATGCTGCTTCCATCGACTTGTTGCATCGACCTGGTGAGCTGGACAGGTCGATGCAGCTTACACTTGTTGGTGTTTGGCTCCTCTTTACTCCCCTTGGTTCTCCTTTCTTCTCCAATTGATTCTATTTGATCCTAGGCCAGCATAGTACCTGAAATAGACTCAAAATGCAATGCAAATGCAACATAATGGACCTAGGACTCTAAGACTAAACCTAAACTAAATGGAACCTAATGTGAAGAGAAAGATGCATTAAGTAATCTAAATGAGAGTAAAAGCTAAGGGAAATGCATGTTAAGGAGTGCTAAAATATGAACACATCATGCTACAACAAGATTCAAGGGCTTGGCCTTTCCTTGGAATTCACAAATTCTGGTAAATTTTCGTACCTATGATGACTCATGTCAAAGAAAGACTATTTTCCCCATTTATTAAAAAAATAATATATATATATATATATATATATATATATATATATATACGAATTATAAAAAAAGAGAGGGAAAGGAAAACGAGTCAATAAAAGAGTCTCATGGCCAAAGAAAATCCCAAGGAATACCATGAATCAATTTAGAAAAGTTGGAGCGATTTGCAGAGATTCTTAAAAACATCAAGTCTGGGGGAGAAGAGGAGTTAGGGATTGAAGTGGTTGGAAACTGTGGACATCAACGTGTTCGTTCTCTCTTGCGGTTTTGCATAACATCTAGCGTCTTCTAGAGTGTCTGGTATTCGTAAACACTTTAAACTTCACCACTAAATCAGTCTTTTAAACTCCTAGCGCCGTCTACCCTAAATGATATCCTCTGATGAGAAATTCACGCCAAACTTAATGAATATAGAGAGTCAATTGATGTGAAATTGATATTTTTACAGGTTTGAGATTTAGAGTATGGACAAGGCCTGCGAAAGTCATGGTGGGTGTAAGTTGAGAAAGTCTCTGAGCTAATTCTTCTTCATGTGGATTACATATTGAGATTTCAAGTCTAAGTTCCCGAGGATATGTGAGTTTCCGTATTTTCAAACCTCTTTTCTATGCTTACATTATTTGTTTTGCTTGAGAAAAGCAAGAAAACTAAGTCTGGGGGAGTTGATATACTCTATATTTTACAGTTTTTACTATGGGTTTTATTATATTTTATATGCATTTTATTACGGGACCAGGAATAAGCGCCCATAAGTAATCATAAACATAGCAACCACGTTTTTATCTTAAGATTATTCATAAAATTTTGATTCAAGAGCTTCCAAGTAGAAGATCTCAGCTTTGTATTTTCATATAGAGAAGATTTCTTAAATCCTTCTTGTTTCTACTTAAATTTCTATTATTATGAATACTTATTTATCTCTTTGCTTGCTGTTTGTGATGATTTCTGAGTAGTCATATTTGTTAGGTATTAGGTATTCAATGAGTTCATGAATTATTAAACTTTTATCGAATGAATTAGGAAAAATCTAAAGGTTTCTTCATCTTTACTTTCTCTTAATGTTGCATACTTTTATGATCAAATAGCATCGGATCTTAGGTTAATATACTCTCCAAAAGCTTGTTATATAGCCTGAACTAGTATTTCATTAGCAATACATCATAACCTGCAAGAGTTGAGTTATGGGGTATTGTGAACAATTGAATCCTGGACGAATTAATGCATGTTTTCAATATGTAATAACCTGCGAGAGTTGAGTCTATTAGGTTGTTAAAACATAGTAATTTGAACCACGAGAGTGGAAAGATTACACCCTAGTGATTTGAGTTCTAGAACGGTTCCTATTAAATACCTGAATTTTATAATTGTTTATGATTTATGAATCTCTGCGATTAACCTATTGCCTAACTCTTTCTCTTACTGAATTTTAAATAATTTTATTTACTTTATTTTAGTGCTTTCTTTCAATCAAAACCAAAACCTAATATTTTTGTTTTAGCTAGATTTGATTCTTATAGATTTGTAGTACAATGCAAGGTCCATGTGGATTCGATCCCTTCTATACTATTGTGATTGTTGTTCACTTACAGTTAGTTTAATTGGGTTTAAAAATCTCTACATTATTGATGAGCTTGACGAAGCGGAGGCGTATAAAGACTTGGATCGTACTACAACACAAGTAAGTTTTCTATCAGTTTGTTGTTAGGTGTGTACCTTGATTTGCTTGACTTTTGATTAATAATTTTTATGTCTTTTAGATGGTGAGCCTGACGAATCGTCTGACTGGGTCATACGATCTTAAGTTTAAAGCGGCGTGGAACGCGCAAAAGTAGGTGGCCACATTGAAGAAGTTGGTTTTATGCGAGCTTGAACTCGGCTTGAATATTTTTCTAGGTGCAAGACTGGGTTCGGCTTAACCTGTTAGATATCCTAGGTCAAATATGAATATGCGAGATGTGCTCAACTTAATTTATTTGGCCGACCTAGAACTTAGTGCGGGACTTGCCTCGAGTTTCAAATCTTTGACCATAAGGTTTTGGGCTTACAGTTTGAAGACGTGGATTATTTAACCACTGCATCCGTGTGTAATGCATTTTCAAATCTTACATCTGGCTAGGATGTCGATGCATTTGTATAAAATAATTTGATTATGAAAGACGGACTGTAGAAAATAGTTCAGTTTGGAAAGACGAACTGTCACATATATATTTTAATAAATTTACAGTTATTCCTTGTCAAAGGCTGCCTACATACCCTTAGAATAGGGATCAAGCTGTCTATAGTTACACAGGTGAAATATAGCTCTGCTAATGAGCGTATATATTTTTGTTTTGGCGCATCACCGATCTACTAGTAGTAGCGTTTAAGACTCATAGAATTCCATGATTGCGGAATTTGTTCTCCTTTCTTAGTTTTCATCTCGTAGACTCCTTGTTTAACTATCTTCGTGGTCTCATATGGAACTTCCTAGTTACCACAGAGCTTCTCTGCTTTCCATTCGGCTATGTTTCCTTAGACTTTTCTTAAGACGAGGTCGCCTTCGTCGAAGTGTCTGTTCTTGATTTTCTTGTTGTAGTAGCGAGATGCTAATTGTCGATAATTTTATATTATGAGCAGAGCTTGATCCCGCTGTTCTTCTAGTGTATCAAGGTTGTCTATGAGCATTTCATAATTGAGTTCGGCGCCTTGTGACATCATCGTTTGACGGAGGCTAAAGACATTAACGTATGCTGGTGCCATTGCTTCCATTCCATGTGCCAAAGAAAAAGGTGTTATGTTTGTAGCTCGACGCGGAGTAGTTCTATGCGACCATAACACTCCATCTAGCTCATCGACCCATGCTCCTTTCTTTTTTCGAGGCATTTCTTTAGTCTGTTGATGGAAGTAACCTTGAGCTCCAATGTAGTTGATTTCTTCCTCTTGTCATTCATGTTCAACATGGACGAATCCTTGTTGATTTCCAGCCCCTATGTCATTGAGAACTTCACATGAATTGATTGAACGTTGCTGATTTTTCAGAAGTTGGCTCATCATGATTTTTAGCTCGGCGATCTGCCTTGATTCGCCTTCATGGACTCTCGTTGTCCTGTCAAAATCAGTTGCATTGTCAATTAGAGCTTGACCTTCTTCAACCGTTTTGGTTGTGAAATCGCCATTGCTAGCTGTATCGAGCGAAAGCTGATATTTCTGGTCAATTCCCCTGTAAAAGGTACTCAAAAGGTTACCTTGTGTAAATCCATGATGTAGATAATCTCTTAAGTACTCTTTAAAGCATTCCCAAGCATCGTGACAACTTTCAAGAGTTCCTTGTTGAAATCCATGTATCTTATTTCTCAAGATGTTAGAGCGAGATTTAGTGTGAAAGTGATTGAGAAAAACAGACTTACAACCTTCCCATGTAGTGATAGAGGCTGGTGGTAAATACTTAAGCCACCTATGAGCTTTGTCAGAAAGAGAAAATGGGAAGAGCTTACTCTTTAGATAGTCCGAAGGGACTCTTTTTTGCCTTGTTGTAGAACAAATTTTCTCGAAGAACTCGATATGATCCATAGGGTGTTCAGTTGGCAGCCCATGGAACTGATTTTGCTTGACCAAAGTAATGATATGGGGCTTGATTTCATAATCGTTTCTTTGGGGAAGTTAAGGACGTATGGTTGCCCGATCATGGAAGTATTGATCAGGTGCATCCCAATCAACAATCGTCAGGTGAAGCTGAAATTGGGGCCATTGGTTGTTCACAGGTGCAGGTGAGTTTTCATCTATGCGAGAATCATGTGCATTTCAATTAGCAGGTTACCTTTTGCATCGAGAAGTGGTTGTCCATGTTCATTAAGTTGAGGCTTTCGGCCTTGTAGATTAGCAACGTTATCATTGTTAGCCATTTATCTTTCTATGGCTAACCTCGATTTGTCCTTGTAAGTCTTTTGATGTCTAACTCAAGTGGGATCAAACTGTCATAACCTTGACTTCTGGTCATACACCTGAAACACAAAGACAAAGAGAAAAAAAAAACTGAAATTAAATAGCGAAAAAAAATAAAAACTTATACGAAATTCTTATTCTAAAACTAATGGCACTGCAAAAATCCCCGACAATGGCGCCAAAAATTTGATGTGTGTCAAGTACCCTAAGACCTACAATGCAAAGCTGCAAGTGCACAACAAATCAGTTGTAGTATTTTAGGAATCGATCCCACAGAGACTTTGAATGCACAATAGAAATATGAATTAAAAATTAAACTAAGTTGAAACAGGCTTTTATGGGATTTTTTTTTGGTATGCAAATAACTAAAAGCAATTAAATAAAATCGATGTAACCAATAAGAGAAAAGCGTTAGGTTTTCAGGGATTTCTTAGGGATTCATAATTCAAATTATTCAGGACTAACTTCCAGAGGCAATTGATATCATCTTTTTTTCATCCTAGAACTCAAATCAATATTTTAAGGCTAACTTACTCTTGCAACGATAATCATCTATGTCAAATCTATATTATTAATCAACTCTCACAGTCAATAACATAAATAAACATGCAATTATGATAAAGTTCAATTGTTCATCTAACGCAACAACTCAACTCTCGCAGGCTAAAGGGTTAGACTATCAAATAACAGATCAAAACAATAACTCAAGTGATGTTCAAGCCGAAATCGTTCTAAAATACATTTCTTGGATATCAGTAAAGGAACTTGTAGTAAAATCAGACCTAGATGAAGGACTACTATGACTTATCAAAAGCGCCACTCTAATTATTAAACCCTATCTATCGAAACCATGATGTTTCCCTTCGAAAATCCCCTATTACTCAACAATAAAACTACTCGGACATGAGTATGCAAACCAAAGCAAAAGTAATAGAAAACATATTCATTAAGAGCAGAGGATTCATAAAACTTCTCTGTAGAGGTACAAGAGGTGAGATCTTCTCCCTTATCGAACAAAAGTAAAAGAAACTAAAAGCTTTGGTGATGAAAAGAACAAAATCAATCTTCACGAGAATGATGAAGACTTTGTATTTTTGTAGTTGTTGTGGTCTACATATAGGGTAGGGATTGAATTAGGTTTATTTATTTGGACTTTAGGAGATAAAACCGAAGAAAAGAAAATTTCCTGTTTTCAAGGCCTGCGATCGATCGATCGCCTATGAAATCTCGTCCTCCAGCCAAAGTTACGGATGTTTGATCGATCAATCGCAAGGTGGCTGATCGATCGCTCGTTCTTCATACTCATGGCTTGCTTCTCCTCGAACCTTCATCGACCATTCTTCAGTAAATCGAGCATATCTTGAGATCGCACCGTTGGATTTTTACAATCTAATATGGAAATTGAAGCTAACACTCCCATCTGTTTGGTGATAAAGATTTGTCATATCGACGTTTAGGATTTGTCATATCTTCAAATTGCTTGTTTTTCATCCTTTTTGATCCAATTTGCTCTAATTTCCTGTAAATACTCTAACATCCACAAAAACTAAAAACAACCATAAAATGCCAAAACTAAGTAGCTACTTCATTAAAAACTTATTAAAAACTGGTAAAATCTAAGGTATATCAACAATCTCGTATGGGAGTTCGTGGCGGCAAATGACGTCTTTCCACACAAAGTTATGCACGTCTTTGGCATGTATCTTGACGTAAGACTCAGCTTCCACCCATTTTGTAAGATAATCCGTCATAACCAAGACGAAACGCTTTTGGCATGATCGTGGTAGCGGTCGTACTATATCCATAGCCCACCTCATGAATGGATATGGTGAAGTGACTGTTGTAAAACTTGGTTGGCGAATGAATCGTGGGAGTGTGTCATTGACACTTCTAGCATCAAGCTATGTACTTCACGCAATATGATATCATAGTTGGCCAAAAGTGTCTATGCTTTTTGATTTTCAGAGCTAGAGCTCGGCCACCGGAATGATTTCCACCAGCTCCATCATGAGTTTCAGCTATCACTCTTGTTGTTTCTTCGCCGTGGAGACAATGCAAAAATGTTCTCGATGCCCTCTATCGGAAAAGATTGTCGTCTAGAAGAGTGTAATGCGAACTTCGTGCTTTCAATCGCCGAGCTGCCTATTTATCTGGCGGTATGTCCCCATTGGTGATGTAAATTCATATTTCATCTCTCTAATCTATTGTGGTAGGACCTTCATCTGCATCCATTGGACCACTTAACTCATTAGTTTTTCCTTCACCTTCTTTTGATATCAATGTGGTATACTCCTCTGGTTAGTTTGATGCTTGGTGCGTCAATGCTTTCGACTGGTATTACCCGTCACAGGTTTGGATCAGAGGTTTATGTGAGTGCGGCTAGCGCGTCACCCATTGTGTTGTCACCTCAGGCTATATTTGTTAGCTAGAAGAAGTCGAATTCCTTGGATAACTCCTGAACAACTTTGAGGTATGCATCCAGTCGTTCATTTTTTGCCTCATATTCTCCACTAAATTGGTTGGCTAACCGTAGACCAGCGATCAATGCTTCGTATTCGGCTTCATTGTTTGATGCTAGAAAACCGAGGTGGAATGATTGTTCCAATACTTCCCAAGTTGGAGATTTTAACCGTACTCCCATTCCTGATCGGTGCCGTGATGATGCTCCATCGACATGTAAAGTCCATTTTTCTGCTGTTGGGATATCGTCGCTGACGAGTTCTGGAGGAAGTTCGACGAGGAAATTTGCTAAGACTTGAGCTTTCGCGCTTGTTCGGCGCTTATGTATTCAGTGTCATCGACTGCCCATTTTTCCATTCTTCCCGACTGACTTGGACTATGTAAGATCGTTCGCAATGGTTGACTCGTTAGGACGGCGATCGAATGGTATTGAAAGTAAGGGCGTAGTTTCTTTGCTGAAATAACGACTGCAAGCGCAAGTTTTTCTAACGTTGGATTTCTCATTTCAGCTATATCCAGAGTATTGCTAACGTACAAAATTGGCTTTTGTTCACTGTGGTCTTCTCTAACCATGACACCACTGGCTGCCGAGCTGGAAGCTAAAATGTACAAGTACAAGGCCTCTCCTTCTTCTGGCTTCGCCAAGATCAGTGGTGTGGATAAATACTCCTTGAGTTATTTGAAAGCTTCTTCGCATTTTGCATCCCATTCAAAGCGCTTATTTCCACTAGTAGTTGATAGAATGGCAAACATTTGTCGATTTACTTGGAGATAAATGATGCACTTGTATATTGGCATTCCTTAGCTTTTATATTCATTAAGATTATATTATGCATCTTTCTCTTCATTTTAGGTTCCATTTAGTTTAGATATAGTCTCAGAGTCCTAGGTCCTTTATGTTGCATTTGCATGCATGTTTAGTCATCTTTGAGGTTCAATGGAGGCCTAGGAGCAAGAGAAACCAATTGGAGAAGGAGGAGAACCAAGGAGAATGAAGAAGAGCCAAAGTTCCCTTGAAGACCACTACATCGACCACCCATGCTCAACTGGTCGATGTGAGTGGCCGATGTGAGCAGCACCACGCAAAATCCAGAGACACTGAAGGACCACTGCATCGACCACTTCAACTCAACTGGTCGATGTGGCTGGTCGATATCAGGCTCCTTTTATGCAAAAAAACGGGTTCGACCCGATTTGTCTCGAGTTGACCCGGTACATCTGTGGGAGTCGAAATCAACACAATTAGAATTTGTCGGAGGTTTGTTAAGAGGGATGAAATTTCTGCGGATGAACCACGAACGGAGAGATCCAAAGATGGTTTTTATTAAGCTATGTCGAAAAGCTTTCGTACAAGAGTTTGAGAGCAAAAAAGTCTAGGGTTTTTAGCTAAGTAAATTGCGGATCCCTTTTTCAAGAGATGTACATGAGTATATATACTAGCTTGAGTCGGCCAGGTCAATCGTGGGCCTTTGCATTGTCGTAGGCCGAAGATGGGCTTGTTGTCTTAGTATAGAAATGGCTTCGGCCGCGTTGTCTTCTAGCCTCGTATAGAAATGACTTTGGCCAGGCAGCTCCGTATAGACTTGACTTCGGCCAGGCAGCTTCGTATGGAATTGACTTCGGCCAGGATTGTCTTCGGCAGCTTTGACTTTGGCCAGATAGTTTCGTATGGACATGACTTCGGCCAAGCAGCTCCGTATAGACTTGACTTCGGCCAGGCAGCTTCGTATGGAATTGACTTCGGCCAGGATTGTCTTCGGCAGTTTTGACTTCGGCTAGATAGTTTCCTATGGAATTGACTTCGGCCAGATAATTTTCGTATGGTTTTGACTTCGGCTAGACAGTTTCGTATGGTTTTGACTTCGGCCAGGCAGCTTCGTGTCACGGCCGAAGTGGGTCATTGCCGATGTGGCCTGGCTTGGCTGAAGTCCCCGCGTTTGCCAAAGTCTCCAGTGCCTGCCGAAGTCTCCGTGCTTGCCGAAGTCTCCGTGCTTGCCGAAGCCTCCGTGCTTGCCGAAGTCTCCAGTGCTTGCCGAAGTCTCCGTGTTTGCCTAAGTCTCCAGTGTTTGCCGAAATCTCCCTGCTTGCCGAAGTCTCCGTGTTTGCCTAAGTCTCCAGTGTTTGCCGAAGTCTCCCTGCTTGCCGAAGTCTCCGTGTTTGCCTAAGTCTCCAGTGCTTGCCTAAGTCTCCGTGTTTCCCTAAGTCTCCAGTGCTTGCCGGAGTGGCCAGTGCTTGCCGAAGTCTCCAGTGCTTGTTGAAGTCTCCGTGTTTGCCTAAGTGGCCAGTGCTTTTCGAAGTCTCCGTGTTTGCCTAAGTCTCCAGTGTTTGCTGAAATCTCCCTGCTTGCCGAAGTCTTCGTGCTTGCCGAAGTCTCCGTGCTTGCCGAAGTCTCCAGTGCTTGCCGAAGTCTCCGTGTTTGCCTAAGTCTCCAGTGTTTGCCGAAGTGGAGCAGAGCTTTGCCGATGTGAGCCAAAGCTTGCCTAAGTGGAGACAAGGCTTGCCTAAGTGGAGACAAGGCTTGCCTAGGCGGAGACAAAGCTTGCCTAAGTGGAGACAAGGCTTGCCTAAGTGGAGACAAGGCTTGCCTAGGCGGAGACAAAGCTTGCCTAAGTGGAGACAAGGCTTGCCTAAGCGGAGACGAGGCTTGCTTGAGCGGAGACAGAGATTGCCTAAGTGGAGACAAAACTTGCCTAAGCGGAGACAAAGCTTGCCTATGTAGAGACAAGGCTTGCCTAAGCGGAGACAAAGCTTACCTAAGTGGAGATAAAGATTGCCTAAGTGGAGACAAAGCTTGCCTAAGCGGAGACAAAGCTTGCCTAAGCGGAGACAAAGCTTGCCTAAGCGGAGACAAAGTTTGCCGACTTCTTTCCTTTCTTCGCCGAAGTCTCCACGCCAAGGTGAGCCAAAGCTTGCCGATGTCTCCTCTTTGCCGAAGTGGAGCAGAGCTTGGTTGGAATGGCCTATCTCGTGCTCAAGCGGACTCGTACAGAAATGACCTAGGCACAATTCCAGCCTTGTCCGATTCTTTGCATTTCCACACTTAGCCATTTTTCCATTGATCGCAGCTGGGTGGGTTTTGACCCCAACAGTTAGCCCCCCAGCTCGGTAGTTTCAGTGATGATAGTGCCGAGGTAGAGGAAGTCCAAGCTGGGATCAATGCGCCGTGTCGATTGGTACGAGCTCAATTGACATGACACCGAGTCCGTCGTTTTTGATATCTTCCAGGTTTTTCATCTTCAGACTGATAATCCTATTTCCAGTATAAATTTCTTCATTCAACTGTGTTTTGGCTCGGTTCCCAATGCATGATGACATCATCTTTTGCTTTATGAGCCTATATATGCTTCCACTTCTCCTCACTTTCTCTTCACTTCTTCATTTTCTCAAAAACTCAAGGTAACTTCTCTCTTCCTTTCTCTCTCCTCTTTTTTGAAAATTTTTATGTCGGGTTGTTGTTTTTGTTCCTCTGACATTGTTCTTGGGCCGAAGTCTCCTCTGCCGAAGTAGACCTTGCCGACATCTCTCTTTGCCGAAGTTTCGCCCGTGCCGAAGCGAAGCTCTTCTCGGCCGAAGTGCTTGGTTGGCCGAGCTGATTTCGTCCTTTGCCAAAGACCCCCTCTCTGCCGAAGTAATCTTTTGCCGAAGTGGCGAAGTGGAGCTTCCTCTTTGCCGAAGTTTTTCGATTGCCGAAGTCTCCTCCGGCCGAAGTGGAGCTGTCTCTTCAAAGAGTAGAGAGAGCGTGGGCTCAATACTTTGGATATTATTCTCCGAGTTCAACTTCTTCGTCTTCCCCCACCAGTATGAGGAGATCCATGGGAAAGCGATCATCGGTTCGCGAGAGGATGGAGGCCGCAACCCGCGCCGCGATGGAGCAAGCGGAGGTTGGCCGAACTGAGATTTCTGCTGAGTAGCTAAGCGCTGCCCTAGATTTTCCCTCGGGTGACCCATCCGTAGATCCGTCTATGCTGGCTTTGTCCGTCCCCAACACACCAGGGATTGTGCTGGGTCTTGGGCAATTGGATTCGTCTGTCCCTCAAGCGAGAGAAATTGTGTCGGGTCTCAGGCGATTGGCTTTGCCCCCGGTCCACCGTAGAAATGGTAAAGCTGTTGCCGTGAGTGAGGGCACCGATCAGGTGAAACCTGCCCGAAGGCGTGCCGCGGCAAAGACTGACAAAGGGAAAGACCCTCGTAAGGATGATGCTCCTAGACGAAAAAGGTGTAATGCCCCAGTTTGCGATGCTGCCAAGGATGAACCGCCTTTGGAGCCCGTATCTCTGCCATTTACTTCTAAAATGGTTTGTGACGATGCGTCAGCATCGGCCACTCTCTTCTCCACAATTCTCTCTAATGGGGATTGCTTTCCTCCTCCCGATACTCTTTCTCGAAGCAAGCCATATGCCGACATGTATCATCGCGGTACTAAGGTAATTCTTGCTGATCTTCAATTCTTCTATTTTGTTGAAAATGTGATGTCTAAGTCTTCTCTCCCTGTTTAGTTTCTGGCCTCCATTAACAAGATGACGCTCGGCTATGAGGCGAATGCTCAAAAGAACGCAAGGAGAGCTAAGCGCGCACGGAAGGTGTCCGAAGAGCTGAGCGCCAAGCTTGACGAGGCCGAGCGCGAGCGCGCTGCCGTGGTGGAGAGAGCATCAAAGCAGAGAGAAGACTTGGAGGCTGAGGTGGAAATTCACAAGGAGAGGCGTGGCCAAGTTGATGATAGGATTCGTTACCTAGAATCTTTTTGTGTCCAGCAGGAGGCTCAGGTTGCCGAGCTCCATCGGATGTTAAGCTCGGAGAAGGCCATGACCGATAAGAAGGTTGAAAGAGCTGAGAAGGTGGCGATGCACAGAATGGCCAAGAAATTTCAAGCTAAAATCGACTAAGCCAAGGAGAAGGTGAAGAGTTTAGGCGGATCATCGAAAAATAGCGTGGTTGACCTTGCTCAATTGGACGGCAACCTTGAACTTCTTGCCCTGCTTCGTGGTGACGAACCACCTTCGTTGGATGCCGAGATTGAGAAGCTCCAGGGATGGAGAGCTAAGTACGCTAAAGTCGATGATGAGTTTGACAGGTTGGTTACCTCACTGGGGGACGACCTAGTGGTTTCGCCGATCTCTGAAGATTCGGCCAATGTTGCGGTTGGCAATGATTCAGTCGAAGTGTTCGCGACGGATGTCGGCATTTGGACTTTCTCTGGGTCCAACAGGGGTAACCCTGGTTTGACTTTGCTTGGTCCGAATAAAGCCTCATAATCTGAGACGACACCCGAATCCTCTGATAACGATGAGGGTGTATCTTCAAGGGGTAAGATATGATGATGATGGGGATACGCCAAAGGCTATGGCTTAGCCTATCTCGTTCTATTTATGCTTGATGTTATTTGGACATGATGCCTGGATGGCTTTATCCGTATTGATTTTATTACATTTGCCTTGTGGCTTTTGCTTTTGTCGTGTTGTTTCTTTGTTGTTGAAACTCATTGCTTTGATGCTTTTTTTTTTTATCCAAGGAGGATCGATCTGTTTTGCTAGACCTTGTGTTTAACGTTTAATGCCAACGATTTGTTTGTTGGGTTTGACATGATGATTCCAATCCGTGGATATGTTAATGTAAGCATACTTGTTTTGATTAGGTGCTTTGACCAACGATTTGTTTGTTGGGTTTTCGGATGAACATTTCGGTTTACGGATATGCTACCGTAAGCATATCCGCTCCAACAATGGACACGTAGTACTGTTGTGACCAACGATTCGTTTGTTGGGTTTAGGATGAACATTTTGGTTTACGGATGCGCTACCGTAAGCGTATCCGCTCCAACAATGGACATGTAGTACTGTTATGACCAACGATTTGTTTGTTGGGTTTAAGATGAACATTTCGGTTTACGGATACGCTACCGTAAGCATATCCGCTCCGACAATGGACATGTAGTACTGTTGCAACCAACGATTCGTTTGTTGGGTTTTTGATGAGCATTTCGGTTTACGGATACGTTACCATAAACGTGTCCGCTCCGACAATGGACATCTAGTACTGTTGCGACCAACGATTCGTTTGTTGGGTTTGAGATGAACATTTCGGTTTACGGATACGCTACTATAAGCATATCCGCTCCGACAATGGACATAGATATTTATATAGCACACGCTTTTAATCCGCTAGGATGTAATAGTTAGATCCGTAAAGGATGTAGTAGTTCGTTGCTGTGGCCAGCAGCAACGAGAGTGCGATGAGGTGCCTGTTTAGTTAGGACTTTGAGTAATCCATGAAGAATGCGAATGGGATGCCTGTTTTTGTTAAAGCTTTAGTAACCCGTGAAGGATGTGGTATGATGATCCTAGCTTTGAAAAGCTTGTATTAAGTAGACATAACGCCTATTATGAAGGTGGGAGTATACGAGTATACGTACCCACTTCCCCCCTTTTTTTTTAAAGAGGGGGGCAGCTGAACCCATCCGAAGATGAGCTGCCTTTGTACCCTTTGCAGGGATCAAGCCGCCCCGTAGTTCGTGTGAAGTGACTCAGTGATCCGTAAAACTGTGCTTTGATAGCTTGTTCTTAGGTTGCTGATCCAGCTTGGCTCTCTTTTCCTTCATCTTCGTGTTAAGCTCTGCTACGGGATTCCTGAGCTTATGCTCGGCCATAACACAAATTCGGGACTCCTTCTGATTTCCACAAATGGTTTGGATTCCATTAAGCGTTGAGAACTTTATGCACATATGATATGTTGAGGCCACGGCGCGCATCGTATTTAACCAAGGGGTTCCAATAATAACGTTGTAGATTGCTGGGTGATCGGCCACCGAAAACTCCACGATTTTGGTTATCTCTCCAGCCCGAACAGGTAGCTTGATTGTTCCGATTGTCATTGTCGTTTCTCCGGAGAATCCAGTCAATGGTTTTGGAGTTGCCGTAACTTCGGTAGGTCGACGTTCATTCTTCTGAGAATCTTTTTGAAGATTACGTCCACCGTGCTTCCGGTGTCTACCAACACTCTGGCCACATCGCAATCATTGATGATTAGCTCGATCACGAGAAGGTCATCGTGAGGTTTGTCGATTCTGGTAGTCTCCCTTTCTTCAAATGTGATTACGTCATTTGGGAACTTAGAAGGCTCGGACTAATTGACGCTGACGTCGGCTCGTCGTTGAAAAGCTTTAATCAACGAGACTGTGTCTGAGCAATAGTGAGATCCGCCCATTATCATATTTATTTTTCTTCTTGTCCGAGCTTGCGGGGCGTCGTCATCTTGCCTCCCTCGCTTAGGAAGGTCTTCATTCACCTGCTCGGAGAGGTTCGCGTTGGTATCCATGTCAAAATCCTTGAGGCTGATATCCCCTTTGAGTTTGCAAGCTGCCAACTTTGCAGCGAGTTTTAAGCCTAGGATGCCGCAATTTGCAGTCGAGTGTCCGAAGATATGGTGATGTTCTCAATAAGCTGCTTCGTCGTAAGTTCCTTGGCCCCTGGTCCACGTGCTATTCCATGTACCTCTTTCTCGGCCTTCGCCTCGTCCTTGCCCATAGCCTGACGAATCAACTTGGTAGTTATGGGCTCCCTTGAATCCTCCTTTGTGTTGGATGTATCCGGAACCTTGGTTGGCCTTTCTGTTGTTCGGTGGGTTCGGAGCAGAGGGAGGCTAGTTCGTGGACTTCGCCTTTCCGTGCTTCTGGGCTAGGATCTTCACTTCTTCTTCATTGGAGGCAAAGTCCATTGGTCGATGCAATGCATCCTGGATCGTGGTTGGTGCGTTTAGCGCAATCTCCTTCTGAAAATCTGAGTCGAACCACAGGGCTTTCTTCAATGCTTGCAGCGCGGCTTCGTCACTTATCCCTTCTACTTTCGATAGTACCGACTTGAATCGTTCGATAAACATTCGTAGAGTCTCGTTTTGTCCTTGTACAATGGTCCATAGATCCGCATCGGATGTTCGGTGCTGCATGAATATAGCGTAATGTTTGAGGAATGCTGATGACAGCTGATTGAAATTGTCGATCGAGTTTCTCCCCAGCCTGGAGAACCATTGGAGAGTTGGGCCTTTAAGATGCTCGACGAACAAGATACATTGACCAGCGTCCTCTTCTCCTTCTCTGAAGTTTGCTCGTCTCATTGCTATCGCGAAGGCGGTTAAGTGCTCCTTTGGATCAGTTTTTCCTTCATAAACTGGTATCTTCAACTTCCCCGGATCGGAAACCCTTGCCTTGGTAATTCGAGTCGTGAATGGGGTGTTCTATGCTTCTTCAAGCACTCGGTCGAGTTCGAGAGCCTTGCTGGTAGCTCTATGCATCTGAGATCGAACAAATTTCATCTCAGCGGCCGCTCGCTCCATGCCTGCTCGAATTTTGGCCATCTCCTCCTTCTGGGCTCGGATTATCGCTTTATGCTCTTCTTCAATCTGGGCTCGCTGGGCCCAAAGGATGTTCTCCTCTTCCTCGATGAAGTCCTGATCAAGGCCGAGGTTGGTATCGCTTCGTTCAATTTGAGATCGGGTTGCACCCGCGAGTTCGGCTCCGCGGTGGTGTTCCAAGTCGTGTTCCCCTTCTGGGTTGTCCTCCAGGTCGATCACCGGATTCGTTCCGTCCGTAGTCTGCGTATTTGCCTCCTGCGGTGTCGCGTTCAGTTCGGCGGTTGTGGTTGGTTTGTTTGTAGGGAGTAATCCGCCTTGGGTTCTTGGTGCATGGTGAGGTGTTGAGAAATCGAGGGCCGTTGGATTGAGATGTAGAAGAGGGCGCCTCATTAGGTCAACTCCTCAGCCTCTACCACGGGCTCGGCTCGCCGTCGCTAGGATTTCGAGCTTATCGGTCACCATTGTGTTTAGCTTGTCCTGCTCCTCCGCCTTCTTGAGCAGCGTCTCTAGCATCGTCTTGATCTGTGTCAGGGCCTCTGGGCTCGTCTCCACGACTGCAGGCGTTGGTGTATCTGTTGCTCCAGATCCATCGATCCCCGCGTCCTGCGGGTCGTCGGCTCGTCTGTCGCTAGTCATCTTCTTCGAATCATTCGTGCGGTGGTTCCTTGGAGTAAGAAAGTTTCAATTCCCCCTCCTTCTAGCGCCAAATTGTGGGAGTCGAAATCAACACAATTAGAATTTGTCGGAAGTTTGTTAAGAGGGATGAAATTTCTGCGGATGAACCACGAACGGAGAGATCCAAAGATGGTTTTTATTAAGCTGTGTCAAAAAGCTTTCGTACAAGAGTTTGAGAGCAAAAAAGTCTAGGGTTTTTAGCTAAGTAAATTGCAGATCCCTTTTTCAAGAGATGTACATGAGTATATATACTAGCTTGAGTCGGCCAGGTCAATCCTAAAGAGATTAGGAAAACTTCCCAATCCTTCGGGATTTTCGTTTTAGCAAGTCGGCTTGACTTCGTGGGCCTTTGCATTGTCGTAGGCCGAAGATGGGCTTGTTGTCTTAGTATAGAAATGGCTTCGGCCGCGTTGTCTTCTAACCTCGTATAGAAATGACTTCGGCCAAGTAGCTCCGTATAGACTTGACTTCGGCCAGGCAGCTTCGTATGGAATTGACTTCGGCCAGGATTGTCTTCGGCAGCTTTGACTTCGGCCAGATAGTTTCGTATGGAAATGACTTCGGCCAAGCAGCTCCGTATAGACTTGACTTCGGCCAGGCAGCTTCGTATGGAATTGACTTCGGCCAGGATTGTCTTCGGCAGCTTTGACTTCGGCCAGATAGTTTCGTATGGAATTGACTTCGGCCAGACAATTTTCGTATGGTTTTGACTTCGGCTAGACAGTTTCGTATGGTTTTGACTTCGGCCAGGCAGCTTCGTGTCACGGCCGAAGTGGGTCATTGCCGATGTGGCCTGGCTTGGCAAAAGTCCCCGCATTTGCCGATGTCTCAAGTGCTTGCCGAAGTCTCCGTGCTTGCCGAAGTCTCCATGCTTGCCGAAGCCTCCGTGCTTGCCAAAGTCTCCAGTGCTTGCCGAAGTCTCCGTGTTTGCCTAAGTCTCCAGTGTTTGCCGAAATCTCCCTGCTTGTCGAAGTCTCCGTGTTTGCCTAAGTCTCCAGTGTTTGCCGAAGTCTCCCTGCTTGCCGAAGTCTCCGTGTTTGCCTAAGTCTCCAGTGCTTGCCTAAGTCTCCGTGTTTGCCTAAGTCTCCAGTGCTTGCCAAAGTGGCCAGTGCTTGCCGAAGTCTCCAGTGCTTGCCGAAGTCTTCGTGTTTGCCTAAGTGGCCAGTGCTTGCCGAAGTCTCCGTGTTTGCCTAAGTCTCCAGTGTTTGCCGAAATCTCCCTGCTTGCCGAAGTCTTCGTGCTTGCCGAAGTCTCCGTGCTTGCCGAAGTCTCCAGTGCTTGCCGAAGTCTCTGTGTTTGCCTAAGTCTCTAGTGTTTTCCGAAGTGGAGCAGAGCTTTGCCGATGTGAGCCAAAGCTTGCCTAAGTGGAGACAAGGCTTGCCTAAGTGGAGACAAGGCTTGCCTAGGCGGAGACAAAGCTTGCCTAAGTGGAGACAAGGCTTGCCTAAGTGGAGACAAGGCTTGCCTAGGCGGAGACAAAGCTTGCCTAAGTGGAGACAAGGCTTGCCTAAGCGGAGACGAGGCTTGCCTGAGCGGAGATAGAGATTGCCTAAGTGGAGACAAAGCTTGTCTAAGCGGAGACAAAGCTTGCCTAAGTGGAGACAAGGCTTGCCTAAGCGGAGACAAAGCTTGCCTAAGTGGAGATAAAGATTGCCTAAGTGGAGACAAAGCTTTCCTAAGTGGAGACAAAACTTGCCTAAGCGGAGACAAAGCTTGCCTAACCGGAGATAAAGTTTGCCGACGTCTTTCCTTTCTTCGCCGAAGTCTCCACGCCGAGGTGAGCCAAAGCTTGCCGATGTCTCCTCTTTGCCGAAGTGGAGCAGAGCTTGGTTGGAATGGCCTATCTCGTGCTCAAGCGGACTTGTACAGAAACAACCTAGGTACAATTCCAGCCTTGTCTGATTCTTCGCATTTCCACACTTAGCCATTTTTCCATTGATCGCAGCTAGGTGGGTTTTGACCTTAACAACATCTCTTTTCTATAAATAGTTTTAAACACTTTAAAACCCTAAGTTTTTTCTTATTTTTGTATCCTTTGGTCAAGAAAAAAACCCTTTGGTTTCTTTCCTCTTTTGGATGCAAAACTTGGATCTTTTTATGTCTGTTTAGTGAAGTTTCTTAATTTGTTTACCTTAATCCTTTATTATGTCTTTCTTTGTTTATGCTTTTGTTGTTTCCATGATCATGAGTGAGTAGTTTTCTTAGTGGATTATGGGTGGAGTAGATTAGGATGTTTGATGTGTGATTAGAGATGCTTAGATCTAGATTAGTATGATTTCCCATGATTAGAGAGAACCCATTGCTAGGATTGAAGTAATTAATCTATTTATTGAACATAGTCTTTTCATGCCCAAAAGGTGTGTGAAAATATCTAGGAGACTCTAATTCATGTTTTTCATATCTTCGCCAATTAACACTTGATGTCTAAGGTGATTAGTAGACTTATATGGGTTTATGCATTAATGATCTATAATCTACTTCAATATGGATCGAAAGATTGTCATTTTGGGTAATTATTAGAATGGATTAGTATTTGCGAAAGTGAACTAGTCTAGATATATGATCCATGTCTTGGAACTGGTTTGTTATATGACCTTGCATCATTAGTCATAGGTTAAACACTTACACTATGTGATATCTACCCAAAGTCCATGCATTTATCATATTTGATCATATTTACTTGTCCGGTTGACTTTTTGTTGACTTTCTTAAATTCCTTTTGAATTTGCTTTCTTCAAGTTTAATTTGCTTATGCATGTTCCTATCTTAGTTTCTTAATCTTATTTGGTACTTTTCTTGCATCTATGCATTGGTTTGCCTAGGTTGTTAGAATTGGTTACAAAACACAACTCTTGAATTTGACTTAGCTTCTATAGTATCTTGCATTCCTTTTGTCTTAACATACTCCTTGTGGAAGAATGACCTTTAAGTGTTACAATTATATTGCAATGCACTTGTGTTTTATTTCTTAGAGTTTAAAGCCTTAGTAGCATCCTTAAGTTTGAGCATTCGAACCTAAATATTCTACGCATCAAGTTTTTGGCACCATTGTCGGGGAGTATTATATTAGGCATTAAGATTTTGATTATTTGGAGTCTAAGTTCATATTTTTATATTTCACTATTTGATCGTTTGTGTTCTTATATTTCTTTCTCTTGTGTAGATGTATGATTACAAGAAGCAAATGCACACCAAGTGATATTGATCCTAGGATTGACATCAATCGGTTAGAAAGGCAAGTAAGAGAACCAACAATGGAAAGAGAGCGGTTAGATCACTTAAGACGTTTAGACATTGAAGAAAACCATGCTAACCAAGGTGGTGGAAACTACCAATAGAGAGAAGCACATAGAGTTGGATTAGGAAACCAACCTAGAGTTCCAATTCACCCTCCTACGGAAGAAATAAGGATTGGTGTGTTTGAGGAACCCCTCACTAATGGGACTATAACGGGCATTCGACCTCCTCCATGCGCCAATAATAATTGGGAGATTAAGTCTAGTCTCATCAACATGGTGCAAAACAATCGATTCTTTGGATTGCCTATGGAACATCTGATGCACTTGTATTTTGGCATTTCTTAGCATGCATTTTCCTTAGCTTTTAAATTTATTAATATTACATTATGCATCTTTCTCTTTATTTTAGGTTCTATTTAGTTTAGATTTAGTCTTAGAGTCCTAGGTCCTTTATGTTACATTTGCATTCATGGTTAGTCATCTTTGGGGTTCAATGGAGGCCTAGGAGTAAGAGGAACCAATTGGAGAAGGAGGAGAACCAAGGAGAATGAAGAAAAGCCTAAGACCATCTAAGGAGCTCTGCATCGACCATCTAGCTTCACCAGGTCAATGTGAGTGGTCGATGTGAGCAACCCTAGTTCACCTGAGGACCACTGCATCGACCACTCCAACTAAACTGGTCGATATCAGGCTCCTTTTATGCACAAATCCGGGTTTGACCCGGTTTTTCCCAGGTTGACCCGGGTACACTTAGCTCCTATATATATAGTTCTAGAAACATTAAAACCCCAATTTTTTCTTCTCTCTAAGTGGGTATTTAGATCCAAACCATGTTTTTTACATTTTGGACAAGATCTTCAACATTTCATGTGACTTAGTGAAGGATTTCTTCACCCCCTTTATCTCTTATCTTTTATTTATGCATGTTCATCATGTTTATGTATTTTTCTATGTTCTTCATCATGTTTAGGAATTAGTCTTCTTGTGGATTAGGGGTTAGGATAGATTATAGTTGATTGATGATTTATTAATGATCTTTAAGTTTAGATTCTTATGATTTCTTATGTTTAGAGTGAACCCAAAGCTAGGATTTACTTTGCTAATCAAATCATTGATCACAGACTTTTCATGCCCAAAAGGTGTTTGTGAAAATGTCTAGACCAGTTCTAAACATGCTTTCCACATCTTAGCCAATTAACATTTGATGATTAAGGTGGTTTGTTGACTTATTGGACATATGCATTAAAGATCATTAATCATTTTAATTGCAATTGAGAAATTAGCTTAATTAGATGATTAGTAAATAGATTAGTCTCATGAAAGTGAACTAGTCTACTTTATGGAATCCATGTCTTGGAATTGAACTTGATTGCTTGTCCTAGCATCACTACTTACTTGTTAATCATCCTTAGTCAATTACTATGCCCATGATCCATATTTTCTCTTTTGTTGGACTATGAGTTATGCTAGATTAGGATGCTTTGATGGTTAGATGATGATTATTATGGTTGATGATTGTTAGATCCTTCACTTAGGTTGAGATTAAAGCTAGTTTTAACTTGTTCATTCAAAATCTAGACCTTAGGCATTTCCAAAATTGTGACTACTTAGCAACTTGTGATGATCGTCCCAGTTGAGTCACAAAATCGTAATTAAATACCCACTAACAAGCGACTAATTTGTGAAGATGCTATGAAAGTGTGACTAATTTGCTTCTATTTACCAACTCATCCGTGTGATTTTGAAAAAACAACAATAGAAAATTGTGAACATATGTAGTTTTAAGTATCTACATAGATTTAACTAGTTTTTACACTAAATAGATAATATACTTCTTGAAAACTTATAACTTTGGATTTGATGAAACATCTTTGCATCTTACATAACATCTTAACATATATTACATATGTTTTTTATGGTAAATTTTGTTTAAGTTTATTTTTTTCAAAATTTAGTTAATTAGTATTAGTTTAGGGTTTAATTTTTGCATATACTTCATGAAATCGGAAAAGACTAATTGGTTAATCATGTGGACTATTTTATGGTTTTAAACTGTTAGGGTTTAGGGTATAGCTTTGTGACTAAAAAAATAGTCACAAAACTGTCAGTAATTTGGGACTACTTTGCTACTATCGTCTAAATTTGCGAGTACTTTGTTACGAATTTGAAAAATTTCGAATTTTCTATATGTTAAGGTTTGAAATATTTGGGATTTTAGTGAAATATTTTTGGGCTTATAGGCGGCAATTAATTCCCACTAAAATTATTTTGCGACTACTTTTAGACCAATTTGTGACTCTAACGTAAAACAAGTATTCAAATTCAGATTTCCAAATCAGTTTTCCAAACCCTAAATTTTGTTCTTTCTCTCTCGATACACGGCAATTCAAACCCAGATCGTTCTTCTCTTCCGTTTTCTTACTGATTTGGGTCTGAATCTTCATCTATCAATCATTGTTGACCAATTTCCTTCTTGATTTGGGTCTCTTCATCGCTCTCTCTATCTCTTTCCTAAACCCCAAACAAAAGATTCATCTCTGAATCTTTGACTCTTCATCTCTGTCAAAGATTTGGGTCTCTTTCTGCTTCTCATCGGCTCTCTCTCTCCCCATTTCATTTACCCAATCGTAAGATTCAACCCTGAGGTCAAGTTGCTAAGGAAAATCCACTAGAGGTCGAGTTGCTAAGTCATAAGTCTGTCGGTGGGGGTAGATCAACCGGCGGAGCGTTCGAGCCAACGGCGGAGTTGGTTCAACCTCAGGCGGAGGTCTTCGAGCCAACGCCAGATTCTCCTTCCTTGAGTCATATTTCGAAGATGAAGTCCCCTTCTCACTCGATTTCTCATCTTCTCTCTCTCTGTCACTCTGTTGACGGACTCGGGTGTAGCTTCGTCTTCTTTGAGAGTTCTTTGAAGAATTTAGGGTTTCTCGGTGGTTTTGGTTTCTGGGATTTTTTTTTAATTTGGGTTTTGTGAATTCGAAGAATTTGCGTTCTCTGGTGTGAAGATTTGGTCAAACTTGGTTACCTGTCTACTTGTTGGTGGCTGAGAAAATTAGTCTCCGTTTATCTTTTTTCTTACCCATTTGTGTTCGTCGATTCTCGCTCTATTACAGATGCTGAAGATTTTTTCATCGGTCCCATTCGCCGTGAAGTTGCCTATAAGGTCGATTCAGCTTTGGAAGGACTCGTTCCTGATTCGGACAGGTACCTGAGATTTTCCCCTTTTTTAGCATTTCAATTTCGAAGTATATTGGTTTGAATTTTACTTGCTGAGCTTAATCGAGTCTTATGAATGTGGCTTGAATAGTTGGGTATTGAAAGTCTGTTTGATTTATGGTAAAAACTGAGCTGTTGGAATTGAAAAATCTTGGTAAAGTTGAAGCTAAAATCTTAAATGAGTGCTACTTTTTATCCCCAATCTTTGGAGTTCGTTCACTAGTTACTAGATGAAATCCAAAGGTCAGGGGAAGAAGGTTAGGAACCTTTCTTTCTGCGCAAAATAGAAAATGCCATCTTTGTTTTTTCCCTTTGTTGAATCTGAGTACCTTAGTGAATTGATGATTCCTTTTTCTTGGCCTAATTTTGTGTTATATCTATACTTTGGTGATTGAACAGAACATGAAAGAGATGGAATTTTTCACTGAGTATGGTGATGCCAACCGTTATCAGATTCTTTAAGTCATTGTGAAAGGAAGCTACGGAGTTGTTTGTGCAGCTATTGATACACACACAGGATAAAAAGTCGCCATAAAGAAGATTAATGATGTATTTGAACATGTCTCTGATGCTCTTCGTATCCTTCGTGAGGTCAAGTTTCTTCGTCATTTAGAATACCATCCACAGCTGCTCAAGGATTATATGAACGGATCTAAAGGCTCAAGTTTCTTATATCCTAGGTTTTTACTTCTTCCTCTTTTGGACATTAGTATATGTCTTCCTTTGGTAGCAAAATAAATGTGAGACATCACTCTTTCTTTATTCATTGTTATGGATCTTATATTTCATGTTTCTTTTGCTTTAATATTTTTCAATGTTTTAATTTTAGCTTCTAATCATTTTAATTTCAGCTTTTTAAATTGAATATATATATTAAGATAGTTGCAAAGAAGTTGCTAATACGTGACAGTTTTGTAACTAAATTCCCGTTTGTCACAATTTAGTCTTTAATATACGACTACTAAATTTTGTCACAAAGTAGTCGCTTATGTATGACTAAGTTTAGTAGTCACAAAATAGTCCTAAATAAGTGACTACTTTGCGCCTATTGTATTTTGCGACCAAAAATTTGTGACTACTTATTTTAGTCTCTAAATAGTCACAAATTGCGATTTTGCGACCATTTTGTGACCTTTTTCGGAGTCACTCATCCCTTGTTTTCTTATAGTGTTTATTGATATGAGTCATAACAAGTTTGAAATTTTACCATGATTTATGAATCCCAAGGAATAGCCATAACATGTTCAAAATTAAAATGGTCTTGAATCTCATCTTAATACTCCACCATGTCTTCCAGTTTCTGCATCTGTAGTGGTTGGAAAATGGCGCTGATTCTCTTTCTCTCCGACGTCTTTACACATATCTGCACATATGGCAATGAAGACAAGAATGTGTGAGGTCTGAAAAGAGGTAAAGGTTTAAGGTGGGGTACCAACTAAAAATGAGTTGGCCATTCAGGATCAACAGAGAGTGGTAAAAAGGAATAAAAAGTCATGAATATTTTTATTGAGAAAGAATTAAGTCATGTTAGTGGTCAAAGTAAAATAAAGTCAAAGTTTTATCAATAAAAAGTTATTGCAAAATGAAATATCCGGAAGGTAGATCCAGCCATGTGGTTTCTAGTTTGTACGTCCATACAAGTCCTGCAATAATGGTCACTGGGAAAAATGTCAAAATCTCCTACTAAAGTTTTGACTCAGTAAAACAAACTGACTCGATAAAAATATAAAATGACTCAAAATAAAAACACCAAAAGAAAGAAAATAGCATCAGTACGGATAGTACCTCCCCTAGACTTGCTTCACATTGTCCTCAGTGTGATAGTAATCAACTGAGAGAGAGGTAAATACAATATAAAAATAACTAAATGTGGCTGAATAGAGAAAAATAAAGAAAAAGAAAAAAGAAAATGGTACTACTGTCAATGATCCTCAGTACTGGCACTCTGATTATGGCTGCGGCTCCTCCTGTCTCGTCCCAGGCCTTGTCTCGGAAAGACTGTTTACCTATGCGCCTCTGTGGATGCTCATCGGGACCCTCATTAGTAGCTGGGGTGGAAAACAAGAAGCTCGGGTGTGCACTCTAATCCTAGCAAGTGAATGCCAAATCCTATGCATCAACCCACTGGTCCTCTAACAGCTCTCAACTGTCCAGCAACGGTAGGCCATCTCATCTGAAACGTCTGGAGGAAGCTCATGCTATGTAGTCACTACAGGTATGATCATCTCGAAGTTATCATGAGTCTCTCCCTGAGTCGGGATGCTAAAGACTGGTTCATCCTCTCGTGGGTCTGGTGGTGCGCTGGAGGTTGCCCCTTTATGCCTCAATGATCGATGATGTACATCAATGGTGAGGACTGTATCAGGCTGAAACTCGATGTCTGACCTTGTAGGCAGTGTGAACCCCTCCAGTGGCAGTAGACAGTGAAAGAGTGTACCCATGAAATCATGGACGGTATAGACTTGGTTTATCATCATAAACCGACAATTGATGAAATACTTGATGTTCATCAGACTGGTACTCTTCTTCTTATTTGTGGAGGAATGAGGGACTCTGTGTGGCCGAAGATGATAGTGAGCAAACTACATATATGCTTCTCCTTAGAGCTCTAAGTGCTCGAGAGTCCTCTGAACTTTCTCTCCACCAAAACAGCACCAAAAATTGAACCAAGGTTCACCTATGGGAGAGGTGCGTACGACTCATGGAACTCCTCTGGAATCAAGGCCCTGATGGCGTAATGTATGAGCAGAAGCTCATCATGTCTGACAGCCGCTGGCTCCTCCTTAGCAAATAGAGTGTTGCTAAGGACTCTGGCCATGAACTTGATCAACGGGTTCCTAATCATGTACTACTTAGCCTTGTTAGAGCAATATCATCCACCTGCAATCAAATCCCAAATGAAATCATCATGAGCAGTGGCCTCAAGAAAACAGATCCCCTCTGGCCTCGGGTAAAAACCGTAGAGTCTGCATAAATCAGGGATCGAGATACTGTAATGGACTCCATAGGCTATATACGAAAGCGTCCCCTCGCTAGCCAAATGTAGATCTGACCCAAAATCCTGAAAAATGTAGCTGTATAGATGCCAAGAATTGGCGGGACAAATATGGATGTAATGGGTAAGTTTGGGTCGGCAAAGTCCCAATACCCATAGTCTCGCTCATGACTGCTATGCAAGTCTACAATCCCAGCTTCTCCAAATCCATGCATCTGTAGCGACTAGAAAATTGTGTCGATCCTCTTTCTCTCCGGCGTTTTTACACATATCTGCACATATGACAATGAAGACAAGAATGTATGAGGTCTGAAAAGAGGTAAGGGTTTAAGGTGGTGTACCAACTAAAAATGAGCTGGCCATTCAGGATCAACAAAGAGTGGTAAAAAGGTATAATAAGTCCTGAATATTTAATTCGTTTCCCTGATCTAACACTTTTAATGAAAAAGAATTAAGTCATGTTAGTGGTCAAAGTAAAATAGAGTCAAAGTCAGATCAATCAAAAATTATTGCAAACTGAAATATCTGGTAGGTAGATCCAGCCATGTGGTTTCTAGTTTTTACGTCCATACAAGTCATGCTCTGTAGTTACTGCAGGCATCATCATCTCGTAGTAAACCTGAGTCGGGAGGCTAAAGACTGGCTCATCCTCTCGTGGGTCTGTTGGTGCGCTGGAGGTAGCCCCTCTATGCCTCAATGATCGACGATGTACATCAATGGTGAGGACTGTATCAGGCTGAAACTCGATGTCTGACCTGGTAAGCAGTGTGAACCCCTCCAGTGGTAGCCGGCAGTGAAAGAGTGTACCCACGAAATCATTGAAGGCATAGACTTGGTTTATCATCATAAACCGGCAATTGATGAAATACTTGATGTTCATGAGACTGGTGCTCTTCTTCTTATCTGTGGAGGAATGAGGGATTCTGTGATGGTCGAAGATGATAGTGAGAAAACTATAGATACGCTTCGCCTTAGAGCTCTTAGTGCTCGAGAGTCCTCTGAACTTTCTCTCCACCAAAACAGTAGCAAAAATCTCCCCAAGGTTCACCTCTGGGAGTGGTGCGTACGGCTCAGGGAACTCCTCTGGAATCAAGGCCCCGATGGCGTGATATATGAGCATAAGCTCATCATGTCTGACAGCCGCTGGCGCCTCCTTAGCAAATAGAGTATTGCTAAGGGCTCTGGCCATGAACTTGATCACCAAGTTCCTAATCATGGACTGCTTGGCCTTGTTAAAGCAATACCGTACACCTGCAATCAAATCCCAAATTATGGACTGCTTGGCCTCGGGTCAAAACCGTAGAGTCTACACAAATCAGGGATCTGTAATGGACTCCATAGGCTATATATCAATGCTTGGTGTGAATCAAGAAGTTTCTCATACCCAAGGACTTCTTCATTTGAAGGTTCAAGCTCATTATTCTTCATTGTAAGAGAGATTTCTAAGGGATCCTCCATGTTGATAACTAATGTAGTGAAGTTTTAAACCACTCACTAAACTTCTTGTAAGTGCACAACAATCACAATTAATATAGATAAGGAATTGAATCCACCGAGACTTGTCAATCACTCTACGAATTGTAATGATTCAAATCAAGGTAGAACAAAATATAATATTGTCGAGGTAATTAAATAAGAGATTAAATAAAACAGCAAGTTAATTAAATAAGATGTAAATTCAATGGGAGAAAAGCGTTAGGGATTAGGATATTCGCAGAGAATCACGCAATGATAAGATAGATTGATTTCAGGGATTTGTATAAAAACCGTCTAGAACAAAAACACGAAGGTATAGTCTTTCCACTCTCGTGGCTCCAACCACTATACTTTAACAACCTAATAAAATCAACTCTCGCAGGTTATTACAAGAAGAAAGCCTGCTTTAAATCGTTCATGTTCTGATAAAGTTCACTAGACTCCTTAACTCAATTTTCGCAGGTTAAGACGTCGAACATGAACTCATGAATATTAAATACTAGTTCATGCAATATAACAAGTTTTTGGAGAGTATATTAACCTAAGATCAGATACAAGATGCGCGTTTCTCATAAATTCTAGGCTAAATTCTCATAAAAAACCCTCTCAAGATGATGGACCACGTTTTATAGATTAGTCCACGCTAATGGTAAAAGCCCCTTAGCATTAGTCACATTCAAGATCCGCCGCTAAGCATTCCATCTCAATGACTAAGCTAGCATAATTACCAAGTCCATCAAAGCCACAAAGATTCATAGAACGACGACTAAATGGCTATGTGACCCAAGCTAACAAAAGATTTTTTAAAACATTTCCCCAAACTTACTAGGTAAAGGCAAAGCTTAAGATCTAGATCAAGAGTGATTAAGTCTCAACTAGCATTAAGAGCTCTCTAAGTGATGAGATAAAATAAATATTTAGCTTTTTTAAAACAAGAGATCATTCTCTAGAGAGCCATGATACAAGATCATGTCCAAAGCTTCCAAGGAGAACTTTGGTCTAGCACTACATCTAGAGAAAGGATTCCCATCAATCAACAAATACCAACACCTTCCTAACCCAATCACCACAAGTGAAATCTAGTCACTCATGAACATGGTGGAAGCAAAATCAAGAGATGAGATTAAAGACATAGTTAAATACATAAATGTAAAGACTTTAATGTAAATGCATAAATGAAAAAGTTAAATTAAAGAGCATAAAAGTAAAGACATAATTAAAGACTTAATTAAAATTGCATTAAAAAGTAGAAGTTTTCTCCATAATCATTTTGGTTACACATGAGAACCCAAGGGTATCTCTTATGACCAATGGACTAAAAAAAATAGAGAAACTTGTTGTTTGGTGGCTACATAAGGGTAGTATTTATAGGAAAATGAGATAGGGGAACTAGGGCAAGTTCCATGGGCTTGAGGGGTTTGGGTCTTGAAGTTGTGGGCTTGAAATTGGTGAAATGGGATTTTTTCCGCAGCACCAGGGGTCGATCGGTGGAGTGTCCGACGCCTGCTCTTCTCCTTGATTCACGTCAGGCGTCAGCCGGTGTAGTGTCCGACGTCTGGCGCACCCTTCGCGGCAGAATGACATGTCTCTACCAAATCGGCCATATCTTTTGAATCACAGCTCCGAATGACTTCATTCCAATTGCAATGTGTAGCTAACTCAATTTCCCATGTCTTATCCAAAATTCATTTTCATTCGATCAGTTTAGTATCTTCATTTGACATGATATTTGAGACGTTTTTAACTGTTTTTGCACCGTCATTCTGCTTGTTTGCCTCTTTCTTTACATGCATCCTTCTTCTTTGCTTCCTCCTTGCTCCTCTTGATGTATTTAGTTCAAAGTGTGCTCCAAGTACCTAGATGAAGACTCAAATAGACCAAAAAGATACATGCATGTTCTAGGACTCTAATATGCGGAAACTAACCTAAATGTAATGAATATATGCAAAATGTAAGGTAATGCCATAGATAAATGGTAAAAACTAAGGCTTAAGACCATTAAAATATGGACACATCATTGGGCAGGAGTATCGGTCAGGAATCTTGACCGGTATTTGACTATCGATCATGAGAGTATCGTCATGAGGCTTAGGGAGAGTGCTGACCGGTACTGGCCCGTCATTGCTTTAGTTTTCGGCACTTGTTTCATCTGCGAGCAAGACAAACATATCTTCAGTAAATCGGATGTAATTCTTCAACTAAATCTTCAACTTACTTTAAAAACTTCATTAGAATGCTAACTCAATTCTCTATCTAGTCACCAAATTTTATCCAATTACAAGCTGGTTAGGACCTTCAGCAAAGGGTAAACTTCTGATGCATATGTTCTATCTAACTTAGGAAATTGCATATCTTGTGAATATTGTGACTTAGATGGTTCTTTTGACTTGAGTAAATAGATTTAGCATGGTTAACACCTCTTTTGATCCATTTTTCATCTTTTTGATGAATTAACCTATTAAGACTTCAAAAACTACAAATACGACAAAACTACCTCTTTTGGTGTAAAACAGTAATAAAATACTTAAATTAAATAGTAAAATCCAAACTAAAAACAGTAAAATATAGAGTATATCAGCCAACCATGCACACAAACGCCGGTCCTATGATTACTTTCATCGAGCCAACCTTTCTCTAACACTCTAATATGACAAACAAAGAATATGGGTCGAGACAAAATTGAATTTGCCCGAAGCAATCTATAGAACAATCGTGACGCTTCGAACCAGCCGAGAAATGTCTATCGAGACAGAACTAGGTCGAGTGTTTCTCGACTGACCCTATCGATCGTGGGTTAAGTCTCTCGGCCAGACCCCATCGATCGCGAGTTAAGTCTTTCTCGACTATCACCGCCGATAGTGGATTGAGTGTTTCTCAACTATCACCACCGATAGTGGATCGAGTGTTTCTTCATCTAAATTTGAGTTTATTATTTATTTCTTGATTGACCATCTAGCCACTGCTCATTGGCTAATAATCTCGTCAAAAGTGTTGGTTAGTTACCTAAACTAATTTGGATTAGTAAATCGTCATAATCTTCGGGAGTAAAATTATGAAGATTTGCGAAAATATCGAACTTGGACTACGGATGCATGATTAACTGCTTGATTACCATAAGGAGTTGTGTAATTTAGGTTATTTAGACATAGGAATTGGCGCTGCGTAAGTAGGTCAATTATCCATTCGTGATTTGAGTTCTATAACATATCTATCTAATTTATTTGGTTTAATTCATCTGATTTAATCGATCCATGATACCATGTGTATTCTATGATGCCCATCACTTTTACTACTGATTATCTATCGTTATTTAATTTCTTTTAAGTTTATTTATTGGTATTTTCATCACTATTCGCAACCCATTAACAAACACCCATATTTCTGTCTTAGCTCAACTCGCATCTCATAAATTCATAGTGTGATTATTGGTCTCTAGTGGATTCGACCCCTAAGTATTATTACGATTGTATGTGCCCTTCCACGGTATTTCTAGGGTTAAAACTCTGAGATAACATCACACCCAAGGAAAAAACCGAACCAAAAAAGTTGATAGGAGGAAAATTACTACAAATTTTTAACCCTAAGAAACTACAAGTGCATGTCAATTGATGTAATACTTAGGGATCGAATTCATGAGGAGTGTGATAAGGTACAATAAAAATGCAAGATACTCTTAAAGCTAAGCCAAATGAAGTTTTGGGTATTTTAGATATCTAACTAGCAACTTAAATGAAATGAAATAAGTGAAAATGCAAAATAAATAACCAAGACAAGATAATTAAACCAAATGCAAGACAATTAACAAAATAACTAAAGCAAAGATCAAATGAAAACAAGATGAAATCTATCCAAGAGGATTATGGATCATAGGTGTGGATGCTGAAATCCACACCGAAGTATTTATGTATTTAGAGAATGAATTTGAAGGCTATATACTCTATTAATAATGATCAACTTATAAGAAATGCTTCGATGAATTGAATTTTGATTGATTAATCGAATTTTACAAAATGGTCTCATAGAGACATGTTTATAGTGAGCTCGGTGAGCTGTTCTTAGGTTAAAACGATAAAATTCTATATGTCAATCCCAGTAGATCATCTTCTCCTTATATAGTCGTCGTCCTTACTCAACTACCCCGTGTATGTCGGGATTGTATGCTCCACCTTGCTCTCCATAAATCTCTTAGTATCTTTGAATTAACATTTGAGTTAGTTTTCTAACGAGCTCCATACGAGCTCGAAGACAGCTCGTAGTTCTTTACATAGGTCGAGATGGACATATCTTGAAAGGGAGTTAACTTCTTGGGCTTAGACATCTGTTAAATTATGGGCTTCTATGGGCCAGATTTGGTGTCAAATTCAGCTCCAACAGTTATCCCATAGCCCATTAAGTGATATGGGTCAAACTTAAATGGGCAGAGAATATTCTAGACGAGTTGCAATTTCGCAGAAAATCCTTTGATGATGTCATATCTCAGACAAGGTATGTAATCATTACAAACGAATGGTCGAGATTTGAGATGTTAGAATCAGATGGCTGAGATGTAGGGAGGCGAGAGATCTGCGTGATCTCGGTAACTACAGTAATTATGACTTATAAAATCATTCCCCACGTCTCTTCTTCTTTAACCGTTCAGACTTCCACTACCACATGTAAATTCCCTTTCCTTTCTATCCTTCTGTGTTTATATTTTCATCTCACTATTCCTGCAAGAGTTGTTAGGCTAATACTAACTCATTTTTAAAAAAAAATCTGACATGAAATATGTCTTCAATTCCACCAATCAAAAAGTATTTTTCGGATTCGATCTTCAAATTGATCGGGTTTTGATTGAAGCCATTTATCTTTTCCCGGAAAGAATCCTCCTCTTTTGTTGTTGTGTATCTGTTTTGTTGTTTTGTTTTATAAAATGAGCACCACCGGTCGAGATATTTCTAGTGGATCTGTGGAAAGGTTTGGCCCTTACAAGCGATCGCTAATTAAGGATGAGGAAATCCTATCTCTATATGAGGTCTATGGATTTTCCTCTGGAGTTGAACAATACTTTCAGCAGACGAGTCATCGGAGAAAGTCAGTATCTCCTACCACTGAATTAGTCCAAAGCAATCTACAGAATGATCGTGATGCTTTTATCCAGTCGAGAATCTATATGCAGATGGAACTAGTTCGAGTGTTTCTCGACTGACCCTATCGATCGTGGGTTAAGTTTCTCGGCCAGACCCCATCGATCACGAGTTGAGTGTTTCTCGACTATCACCACCGATAGTGGATCGAGTTTTTCTCAACTATCACCACCGATCGTGGATCGAGTGTTTCTCAACTAACACCACACCAATACCCACCGTATCACATGGCACAACATCTCTCAACCCTAGGGTGCATTAACCAAGTACCCAACTAATCCATGGAGTCTACGACCATATCTCGTATATGCATGATTCGCAAGCCTCGACTAATACTATCTTCTTAGTTGCTAACCATCTTCTTAATTGTTTTCTTTTCTTTTGAGTCTTGCATATGCACTTGTAAGTATTGAAAATCCTTGAAAATACAAAAAAAAAAAAATCAAAAAATTTGAAAATCAAAAACAATTCATGTTGCTTTTATTCTTTATTTTCTAGAATTGAGTCTAGAGCATATATGATGCATTTATATGCATTGGAACAATGATGATCTCTCCTTGGAAAATTTCAACTCATGAGTTTGATTCACTGTCTTTGTTAGTAGTTGTTTGATGCATTTAAATGATCTTGAAGTAAAACACGAACCATGCTTTGATCTCTTGGTTTGAATGTCTTTGTTTTGGTTGAATTTTTTTTTTGAATTGATTTCAACTCTATGCTTATTTGGACTATAATTAAATCTTAATTCTCTCCCTTAGAGGCTTGAAATCGATCTCATGGTTTCCTGCAATCGAATCCCCTCATTAAGGAGATAAATTTTCTGTCGAAGAAATGTAAAGATGTATCCATCAGATACGGCATCAATGGCCATTGATATCAATCAAATCCGGATTTAAGGCATCAGAAAGATTAAATCGAAGATAAAGGAGGAAATCGTATCATGAAGCCAATCTTCTGAAAAACAGATCGATGAAACCAAACAACAGGAGATCTCCGACGCCTTCGATAGGTCAGAGATGTGAGATCGGAAAAGGCTTCCGATTAGGATTTTGAAAAATCCATCTGTTACAATCGTCGGCCTAAGAGAGACTAATGCAAATATCTATTTAGAAAAATCAAGAATGTTAAATCATTCAATGTGTTTTTGTTAAAGAACTGTCGGAAGTCATATAGTATATTTGTAACTTTCATATACTCTATATGAATATTTTACACGGCAAAAGAAAATGAACCATAAATAATGTAATTGCATTATTATTGATAAGGAAGGATGAATATACATTGGTGTTACATATATTGATATAAAAATATAGTCCGTTACGATAGAGCCACATGAAATGTCTGTACCTACTCCATTTCTTAAATTATAATTTTTTTTTTAATTTGTTAATCTACATAGAACAAATTTATTGATCTACATTTCCCAATTCCATTTAATGGCTCCATACATAAGGAGAATAAAACTCCTCTCTTCACGCAATTCCGGCGATTAATCTCCTCTTAAGTTCCATCCTGCGATAACCAATACCAACATTGTTCAACTAAATCCAAAATCGATGTTAACCGGACTATATGTTACAAAAACAAACTAAACCGGGGAGTTAAATACCTCATGAGTTGACGGTCATTGGCTCCAGTGGCCATCATTCCCCGGTTCTCATAAGCACGTCGGAGAAGATACGGTATAGCAGTTTCGACCGGTCCAAACGGCATGTACTTGCTAACATTGAACCCAGCTCTCTTTAATCCGAAGGACAAAGCATCTGACATACCATATAGCTGCGCAAACTCTATTTTCCCGTTCTCTTTATCAATTCCGAGCTCACTCGCTTTCCTTGACGCAAGTCTCCCTGAAATAAAAACATTTCTCCAATCAGCAATCCATTTCACTAAAAAAAGAGCGTATAAAACCGGCCTTTACAATGAGATTCAGTGGCTGACCCGAATCAGCGTTATGTGTTGCAAGAACGACGCCGAAACCCGATCCGTTCGAGGCTTTCTCCATCAGGAAGGTCATGCAGTTGTTGTAGCAAGCGTGTGTATCCTGCATTGTGTCGTGGACCGGGGACTTGCAACCCAAGGAATCTGCCAATCTAGCTTCACTAGACATATAAGCACCTCTCACCAACTTAAATCCCATAGGAACTTTCTCTTTCTCAGCTTCTCGCACCGCCAAATGCAATCTCTCACCCGCGTCTCTCAAGTACGCCTGAATCGTGTTGTAAACAATCGGTCGGTCTTTGTCCGCATTGAACATGATTGCCGATGAATAAGCCATGTAATCGATCGCGGGTTGGAGGATTGTGTCTTCTGCATCGATCAGCAAAGGTACATTGGATTCTTGGCATTTCCGACAGATGTCTTGGATCCTCCCGTGGGCTGCTTCGAGCTCCCGTTCTTCTTCGGCGGTTAACGGTTCCGGTTCTGTATTTGTGTGGTAGAGAGGACTCGAATCGGAGAAAACTGGAAATGATTTGAGCTTCCACGAGAGTTTGAAATTCGGACTCTTGTATTCCCACCGAAGCAGATCGCTCACTCGTTTCAGAAGACTAATCGGACAAATCGCGGTTATCTTCACGACCACTGAGCTAAACTGTTGGAACAAACAGAAAACTAACGGGTCACTATACAACCAAATATAAAAGATAAACCAGAACAAGCCGGGTCTTCTCACAACTATGAACCGGGTTTTAGGTAAACAAAGAATATTCCTAAAGCGTAATTTCTTCCGAAAGTTCTAGTCCACCTATAAGGTCAGATTTCCAACTAGGACCTCGTGCGTAGAAATCTAATCTGACAGCGACGTATTGCTTTGATTTTTTCACCACATGAAATAAAATTAAAAGTAAATACATCAGACGCAAAGTCATTTTAATAAAAGAATCTTACGAAAGGCAAGTTGGGTGCGTACTTGTTACTTATCAAGGTTTTGAAACGCGTAAAAGTAATTAAACCATTTTTTTAATTCCTATATGAAAAATATATCAATGTATCTATGCAAGTGTACTTTGTCGGGGTACGGACCAAGTTGCCCAAATTTGATAATTTATTTGTTTTAAGAAAATGGTTATGAAATTACTAAATGGAAGATATTATTTTTAAATGTTTTTCGAGAGTAAATTAATTTTGGAAAAGAAGGATAAACAGAGCAAAGAAGAGAAACAGAGGAATTCTGAAATGTCAAAAAAAAAAAAAAAAAAAAAGCTTACGTGAGATGTTGGCAAGGATTTGGCAGCTTCGATGGTTCGAAGGAATTGGTGCATGTTATCATCGCAAGAGGTAGCGTCGTCAGCGTGTTCGACGCCGTACACAAGCATCCCTTTAAGACCCGTAGCCTCGTAGACGCTCTTCACGCGCTCGGCGGCTGCGTCAGCATCTTCACCGGCACAGAAATGGTCATAAAAGGTACCTTTCACAAGCCCAAGGACCATGCCACGTGTCACGGCAGCGTCCATGAGTTTAGAGCTCATGACCCACGTTCCGAGATCCACCATAGGTCCTATCGCCGCCGCATGCAGCACGGCAGTGGAGCGGAAGAGATCGGAGGTAGGAACGGAAGCGAAGAGACGGGCTTGATCGGAGAGATCGAGGACATGGTTAGCTTCGTCGGGTTTCGGGTGGTGGAGAGGCGGCTCCGCTTGTTGTCCGAAGGAGAGAATCTCCGGGACGACGGCGGTTGAGGCGGTGACGGTGGGTGGACCCACCGGGTTTAGGGCGGAGAAACGGTAAGGACGCCGGATGAAGTTTGTTCGGAGAAGACGGGTTGCCATAAAATTCAAAGATTTTCTTTTGAAACAAAAAAAAAAGAATTTATTTCTCTCTTGTTTTATGTTTCTTAGGCTTTTCGGTTTTATCGCTGTTTTTCCCCTTCTCTTCTTTTTTCTCAACTTTTGTTGTGTGATTTTTCTCCTCCCATGTTACTGCCTCATATATTTATAGAAGAACATAAAACCATATGCATATACATACATGTTTCGCGTGTTCGGTATATATAGATGCCAATGTGTACAATTCTTAATCGGCTTGAGATACAATTATCTCAAAAAATAGACGAAAAAAATAATCTCAAATTGCAACAGAATCTTTATAAAGAAAGTCAGAGTTCTTAAGTTTTTTTTTGTTTTCGACAATTTGAAGATTTACTTGCTTTCATTCCACTTAAAATACCATAGTCTTAATTAAAATACAACTGTGTGGTATTAATATTCTAGACCCTTATGGTATGGTATCGTATAATGGGTATTCTTGACAAAAGAATTGAAACTTTAAAAGCAACTCTTTGCTCATTTTTCTTCAAAAAAAAAAAAAAAAAAACTCTTTGCTCATTTAAAAAAAAAAAAAAATAGGTAACTTTTGCAATCACGGTGAGGTTCAACGGGGAATCTGGTAATACTACTATATTTGATCCTTTATTCCAAGTTTCTACTGCTTTCTAACCAAACAAACAAGCACACCGTTTTCTACTTATGTCTTGATTGACATCATCACATTCTCAAGAGTTAATATATGTAATTAATAACTAGCAGTATATAATGTATAGTCTTTTGTACACCTAAGAGAGTAAAAGAGAAACGGAATCCAAAATTAAATAGAATACAATAATACAGTATAATTTAGAGGCTTCGTTATTTTTTTAGGTCCACAAAAATTAGCTATTCTCTAATTTATTTATTTTGAAAAAAAAAAAAGGTAAGAGGAAGATTGCGCCATAATTTTCTGAGAGAAACTATCTGTTTTTTTTTTTTTTAAATAAACAACAATAAATAAAGACGTCAGAGACAGCAAGGTCCTGACCATAGGATGAGTCATCGGATAACTTTTTAATTAATATAATATGATAACTTTATTTTAAATTGATTTTGTTTCCCTAAATTAAAGGATTTGTTTCTGGCGAGACGGTGGAGGGAAGAGATATGAAGGATGAGTGGATGATGAGTCGGATACAACTTGAGGACCTGGACTTGTTCTTTTGAATCTTTGACTTTTCTAAATTGGAATCTCTGGAATCTTAATGATTATTAATTTGAATTAATCAACAAAGATTCTAAAAAAAAAGGTAAATTAAATAGATGTTTAAAAATAGATTTGTTGTAAAACTAATTTTTTTACTGCAAACAGAATCTCGATTTTGATTCATCCATGTTTTTCTTCTATTTATAAAAAACATGTATGCATTATATTGTAAAATTCTACAATTTTATTTATAAAAACGATGAATAACAATAATAAATAACTTGATTATAATTACATATATTTTGTAATAATAAAATTTTCGAACAAATTTTAACAATTGTCATATTATTTTTTGAATAACATATTATTGATGCTATATTTTTATTTATTTTTACCACCATATATTTATTTTTATGCTATAATTTTAGTTATCTAACAAATAAACCTTCAAAACATAGTAACATTTTTTTATTTTTTTTTTGTTAAGAAAGTAAATATAATTTAAAATGAAGATTTTTAGGAATTACATTTTGATGACTTATAGATTTAGTTTCCTGGCAAAAATAAAAGTTAAAAACAAGGAAGTAATATATTATATTCGGTAAATCGGGACTCGATCGGAACCATAGCTGAGAAGCGTCCAGTACCGAGGAACAGCGATATTGATCCCGGTATCTCATAGAGAAAAATTATTCGTCAAAACCGGAGAAGAAGTTATAACCCGAATGATTGCCAAAATCCCATCCTCGCCAAATGGAAGCTGTTTCGCAAGTAGTCCAAGGATAGCGCAAAAAACAAAGGAAAGAACAAGCCGTAAAAAATAGGTCGTCCTCCTCGCCTAAAAAACGAAGCTCGTCCAAGAAGCCCCCAAACCTGCACTAAGACGGAACAACACTAGCCAAAAGAGTCTAGATACGCTCACTCACTCTATCAAGATCCCTTTTCGATGTCGGCTAGCACAGAGTAAAACAGCACCAAACAGTCAGAAGACCTACTACCTCCTCCAAACTGCAATGAAAGAACTCAACAAAACTAATCCCGAAGCAACCCCCAAACAATAATCAACTGGAACAACAACTTCTAACCGAGAAACGAAGCATATTCACTAATATAACCCACACACTTCGGAGAGAAGCGGAGACGTAGTCACTGGGGGACATTAAAGCAATGGAACCTTACTGGTGAGAGAGATTGAGCTTACACCGCAACCCACTAAGGCAAAAACCGAGCCTAGAATCCCTCTGAGGACCATCTTCTCCTCGACGCCGCAGGAAACCACCGTAGAAGCCACAAACCATAACATCGGCAAACCCAGATCCGATTTACCAAGAGGAACTTCTTCATCGGAGGCGAGGCCTGTCCTCATGAGCCCCTAACCAAACCGTCAAAATAGACCCAATGGAAACTCTGACCACGAGCATCGTTGACGAGAACACGGCGAGAAGGGACTAGATCTGATGCGATCCACCACCTTCCAAAGAAGCCTCGTCGAGATCCCTGTTGAATGATGCCGAATCAGCCATCGTATCAAACCACCGCACTGGCGCCACCGGAGAAGCATCTCTGAGCACCAGGAAGACCCGATCCGGAGAAATCTCTACTGAAAACGACGCGAGCGGAAAAAGTAGCGTAACCAAAGCTTAGAAGGGAAATGGGTGCCTCTCCCGGCACCGACGAGGAGCGCCGGTCATTGGAGAGGCGACTGTTGGAGATAAGCTTGATGGCGGCGGAGAGGGTTTAGGGCGAACTTCCAAAAAGGAGAAAGAAAAAAGAAATCCCTCTAATTAATCTCTTATGCTTAATTAAGAATTTTTTTGGAAAATACCACTTTTGAAATACCACGTTTCAAAAATGCCACATTTCAAAAATAATTTCAAAAATATCACTAAAATTATATTATTTACCCAAAATAATATTTGAGTTTGTGTTAACTATTTTAGGTTTATGGTTTAGTTTTTAGGATTTATGGGTTGTTAGGGGTCAAAATCATTTTTAAGATTTATAAACCCTAAATCCTAGACTTTAAACTCTAATTCCTATAAAATCCTAATTTCAATAAATAAGGATAATTTAGTCAATTTATACTTAATTAGTGGCATTTTTAAAAATGAACAACTCATTGTGGCATTTTTAAAAATAGACACATCGAAAATGACATTTTTGAAATTGTTTCCTTAATTAAAATAACTCTTTAAATTTTTAAAACTGTTTATTGTAAAAATTAATACATTTATAATGGAATATTAATTGTTTTTTTAATATATATGAAATTTCTAAAAAAAAAGAAAAATTTAAACGGAGGGATACTATATAATAATTTGAATTTGTCGCATCTTTTCGAAAAATTACGATAGAGAATCTTTGAAAAAAGCAGAAGGACTGGGACCCATTCGTCCCCAAAAATGGCAGAACAAGTTTGGCAAAAAAAGATGAAATAATAATATAATTTTTCTTACACATAAAATAATAGTAATATATATTTAATCGTATTGACGTAATTTGAGCCGTTAAATTGAGGGAGGGAGGAGGTGAGTGGGTCACGTGAGGAAGTAAAGAGGGTAGGTGGACATTGGACACGAGAGTTGCCAGCTGTAGCCGCCATTTCCATTGGTCCAACCCAACCTCGCATGCAATATTCATTTTTTTTCCTCTCTCAACAATAATAATGTTAATCAAATTAAATTGGATTGTAATTTTTTTTTTTTAGATAATAATTATGTCGGTACTGTAAATGTAACTGACCTTGATGGTACTGTTTTAAAACTAATTTGATGTATAAATCAGATTTCATTATGCATTATTGATTTTTTCTCCTTCTTCAAATTGTAAATGCATTACTAAGTTAACGAGTTCAACCAAGTGGTAATATGCTAATAATTCTCGCTTGGAGAGAAATTTAGTGTAGGTCATAAATCATTTTTTTAAGTTTAGAATTATCTAACCATTTTTATTTGGATAGTCAGTATTATTTTAGATTTATTTGAAAATTTGATGAGTGGGCTACTTTATAGCTATACTCATCCTAAAAAATTAGCCGAGTGGTAAAAAACTCGGATCACCCCATGATTATAAAAAAAAAGAGTTTACGAGTTCATGGGCTTTTCGGCTAATATAAAAGGTCGGATCTAAGATCGTCTCTAATGGTGTTTTAAATTTTATCTTTATTTTATTTTGAAGATGGAAATGAAAACAACTTCTCCAATGAAATTTCTTTATCATCTTCAAAATGAGGAATGAATAGTATTCCTTCATATTTGAAGAAATACTATTCATCTCTTCATATTTTGGTGAACTTTTTTATTTACAAATTAGTCATTCGACTTTAAATATGTTTAAATTTTATACATAAACAAAACTATGTGTTTTATTTTATCCAACTAATTTTAAATTTTGTGTTCTTATTTTATCAAATAAATAAAAATAAAATAAAACGCAATACTAAGAAAATTTATTTTCACTTTGAAATGCGTTAATTGGTCATTTATTGAAAAATATATGTCTATTGTTGTATCGTAGAAATTTACATTTTTTGTTTTTTTGTTTATGTTATGAAATGTAGTTTTATTTATATAATAACTGTTTAATTTCATGATTTTATTGAACTATTTGTTAAAAACAAAATAATTGGATAAAAGTTGTACATGTAAAAATTAGGGTATTGCTAACGACTAAAAATAAATAAAGATGAAATATGCTTGGAATATTCTATTTAAAGTAAAAAATAAAGTAAAAGATTGGAGAAAATCTTGCTTCATTTTGAAAAAACCTCATTTTGAATGAAAAATGAAGCCAACGGTCGGAGATGCCTGATGTGTCTATATTTTAATAGTTTTTTTTTCTTTTTTTTTCGATAGTTATATAAATTTAGTTAGGTTCGGTAATCCAAATTTTAATGGTTTTAAGCCTTATTTTTTTACCATTTATCTATGGCATTGTTTTGCATTTTGCATACATTCACCGCATTTATGATAGTTTCCACATTTTAGAGTCCTAGAGCATGTATGTGTCTTTTTGGTCTATTTGAGTCTTCATCTAGGTACTTGGAGCACACTTTGAACTAAATACATCAAGAGGAGTAAGAAGGAAACAAAGACGAAGGATATAAGTAAAGAAAGAGGCAAACAAGCGGAATGACGGTGCAAAAACAGTTTAAAAGCATCTCAAAGATCATGTCCAATGAAGGTCCTAACCTGATCGTATGAAGCTGAATTTTGGACATGACATATGAAATTGAGTTAGGTACGCATTGCAATTGGAATGAAGTCATTCGGAGCTGTGATTTAAAAGATATGACCGTTTTGATGAAGGCATGCCATTCTGCCGCGAAGGGTGCGTCAGACGTCGGACACTACACCGGCCGACGCCTGACGTGAATCAAAGAGAAGAGCAGGCATCGGATACTCCACCGGCCGACGCCTGGTTCTGAGGAACAAGAGCTCATTTTCACCACTTTTAAGCCCACAACTTCAAGATCCAAACCCCTCAAGCCCATGGAACTTAGTATCCACCAAACAACAAGTTTCTCTATTTTCTTAGTCCATTGGTCTTAAGAGATACCCTTGGGTTCTCATGTTTAACCAAAAGGATTGTGGAGAAAACTTTTACTTTTTAATGCAATTTTAATTAAGTCTTTAATTATGTCTTTACTTTTATGCTCTTTAATTTATGCATTTACATTAAAAGTCTTTACATTTATGCATTTACATATGTCTTTAATCTCATCTTTTGATTTTGCTTCCACCATATTCATGAGTGAGTAGATCTCAGTTGTGGTGATTGGGTTAGGAAGGTGTTGGTGTTTGTTGGTTGATTTATGAGAATCCTTTCTCTAGATGTATATGTAAAGCTAGTCCAAAGTTCTTCTTGGAAGCGTTGGACATGATCTTGTATCATGGCTCTCTAGAGAAAGATCTCTTGTTTTAAAAAAGCTAAATCTTTACTTTGTCTCATCACTTAGAGAGCTCTTAATGCTAGTTGAGACTTGATCACTCTTGATCTAGATCTTAAGCTTTGCCCTTACCTAGTAAGTTTGGGGAAATATTTGAAAAAATCTTTTGTGAGCTTGGGTCACATAGCCATTTAGTCGTGGTTCTATGAATCCTTGTGGCTTGATGGACTTAGTAATTATGCTAGCTTAGTCATTGAGATGGAATGCTAGAAGCAAAGGATCACGTAACACATTTGGAGGAGTGTTTCAAACAGCTTAACTCACACAACATGAAGCTGAACCCGATAAAGTGTAGATTCGCGGTCAAGTCCGGAGAGTTTCTTGGTTACTTAGTTACTCATCGAAGTATCGAAGCAAACCCCAAGCAGATTGACGCGCTTATTCAGATGGCTTCGCCAAAGACAAAATGCGAAGTGCAAAAACTGACTGGGAGGGTAGCTGCGCATAACAGATTTATTTCACGATCTACCGACAAATACTTACCCTTCTATGACACTTTACGAGGAAACAAGAAGTTCGAATGGACGGATAAATGCGAAGAAGCCTTCCAGCAGTTGAAGGAATACCTTGCTAATCCGTCGGTACTTGCAAAGCCAGTCGAGGGAGAGCCACTCTTCTTGTACACCACAATCTCTGCCATAGCAGTAAGCGAAGTGCTCATTCAAGATGGACGGGAGAGCATAAACCAATTTTTTACGTCAGCAAGACTTTCACCGACGCAGAGACAAGATACCCGCAAATGGAGAAGTTGACTTTATCGGTTTTCATGTCTGCCAGAAAACTAAGACCGTACTTTTAATCACACTCAATTGTGGTCCTTAGTCCTTTCCCCCTGGGATCCATTTTGCACAGCCTAAGTCAATCAGAGAGATTGGCCAAGTGGGCTATCGAGCTGAGTGAGTACGACATTGAGTATCGCGGACGAACTTGCGTGAAATCGCAAGTGCTAGCTAATTTTTTGATCGAACTTCCGGAGGAGAGCCTCGCTGAAAGAAATCCGAGTTCGACTCTGACATCACCGATGGGAGAGATACTTGAACAATCTTTTCGCCTAGGTTTTCGTGCCTCCAACAATGAAGCAGAGTACGAAGCCCTCATTGCCGGAATAAAGCTCGCGCAAGAACTCAAGATTGACTGCATTCGCGCATTTTGCGATTCACAGTTAGTTGCTAACCAATTCAGTGGGGAATACGCTGCTAAAGACGACCGCATGGAAGCATATCTAAAGGTCGTCAAAGACTTGATTGCGCAGTTCAAAGAATTCACGCTCACACGTATTCCGCGAGGAGAAAACACTTCGGCTGATGCACTAGCAGCTCTCGCATCGACTTCCGATCCAGACTTGAAGCGGATTATCTCGGTGGAATTTATCGAACACCCGAGTATCACCCTTTCCGAAATGGTGAGTGTAGTTACTCGATCTCAAGCCGCCAGGAAAGCAAAGGAGAAATTCAGTGCACCAGACGCCGCTGAGGACAACGCCGAAGAACAAGAAGCCATAACCAACGATTCAATGGTCCAAGACAGATAAAGGACCCGATCTCAAACGGAAATAGACGCAGTTAACGAGGACAAAAATCCCGCAAATGTTGAAGAGGAAGCAACGGCCATGGACGAGGATTCAGTTCCCCTTTCTCCCGACGTCAACCCCCTTCACGAAATTGAAGCTGTCGAGATGGACGAAATGTCATAGGAAATGAAATACGGCTGCGACAAAGGGTGGCTCGATGAAATCCGAGGATATATCTGCGATGGTATCTTACCGTCCGACAAGTGGGCGGCTCGTTACATCTTGCTCGATGGGAATATTTTCAAATGGAGATTCTTGGGACCATTACTCGCATGCGTTGAAGAAAAGGAGGCAAGAACAATCATGGAGGAAATCCATAGTGTTTCATGTGGTAACCATTCAGGAGGACGAGCTTTGGCGATAAAAATCAAACGACACGGTTATTATTGGCCGACTATGATACAAGATTGCGAGAAGTTCTCTACTAGATGTGAGAAGTGTCAACGTCACGCACCAATGACTCATCAGCCAACCGAGATGCTTTCCTCAATATCATCACCTTATCCGTTCATGCGATGGTCCATGGACATTGTTGGACCTTTACATCCTGCGAAGCAGAAACGATTCTTACTGGTCTTGACGGACTATTTTTCGAAGTGGCTGGAGGCAGATTCTTACGCCAGTATCAAGGAAGCACAAGTCAAAAGTTTCGTATGGAAAAATATGATATGCCGACATGGAGTCCCATACGAGATTGTCACCGATAATTGTTCGCAATTCATCTCCACAAGGTTCGAAGCTTTCTGTAAAAAATGGAAGATCAGATTCAGCAAGTCCACTCCAAGGTATCCACAAGGAAACGGCCAGGAAGAAGTAGTAAACAAGACAATTCTCGACGGTCTAAAACAGCGTCTTGACGAAAAGAAAGGATGGTGGGCTGACGACTGGAAGGAGTGTTATGGTCTCATAGGACAACACCGCGATGAGCAACCAACGAAACTCCATTCACTCTCGTCTACGGGACAGAATGCGTTATTCCACCGGAGATATGTTTTCCAGGAGTCCGCCGAAGACTTCTCCCAGAACAAGAAGGGCTCAATCACTTATTGATGCTTGATGAGTTGGACTTGATCAATGAAAGGTGGGATCAAGATTTGATCCGAATTCAGAATTACCAGAACGCAACGGTAAAGTACTACAACTCTCACGTACGAAAGCGACAGTTCTACGAAGGAGACTTAGTCCTACGGAAGGTTTTTCAGAATACAGCAGAACGGAACGCCGGCAAACTTGGAGCAAATTGGGAAGGACCTTACAAAGTCACAAAAGTAGTCCGACCCAGAGTATATGAACTCGCCAACATGTCTGACGGTCCAATACCAAGATCGTGGAACGCAATGCATCTCAAGAAGTACTATCCTTAAGGTACTTTACATGAACTACGTGGCGGCTTGATCCTTTGCAGGGGTACGTAGGTAACTCATCTTCGGATGGGTTCAGCTGCCCCCCTCTTTAAAAAAAAGGGGGGGGAGTGGGTACATATACTCGTATACTCCCACCTTTATAATAGGCTCTACGTCTACTTAATGCAAGCTTTTCGAAGCTAAGATCATCATATCACATCTTTTATGGATTACTAAAGCCTTAACAAAAACAAGCATCCCATTCGCATCCTTTACGGATTACTCAAAGTCTTAACTAGACATCTCATCTCACTCTCGTTACTGCTGGCCACAACAACGAACTACTACATCCTTTACGGATCTAACTATTACATCCTAGCGGATTAAAAGCGTGCGCTATATAAATGTCTATGTCCATTATCGGAGCGGATATGCTTACGGTAGCATATCCGTAAACCGAAATGTTCATCTCAAACCCAACAAACAAATCGTTGGTCGAAATACCTATGTTTATTATCGGAGCGGATATGTTTACGGTAATGTATCCGTAAACCAAAATGCTTATCTTAAACCCAACAAACAAATCGTTGATCGAAACACCTATGCTCATTATCGGAGCGGATATGTTTACAGTAACGTATTCGTAAACCGAAATGTTCATCTTAAATCCAACAAACGAATCATTTGTATTAAGACCAAAGCAAAATACAACGAGGTGCATCAGCGGTTAAACAGTTTATGATACTTGGTAGCCGAAACAAATCAGTCCACCTCGGATAAAAAGTGTTCAGCAACAAGATTCGAAAACAAAGAAACAACCCTACAATAACAAAAGCCACAAGGCAAAAATAACAAGTTAATATGGATAAAGCCATCTAGGCACCATATTCAAATAAAGTCAAGCACAATGACATCAAAGGGGATAAGCCAAGCTATAGTCTTCGGCACATCCTTAGTAACGGGTTCGACGATCTTCGTCATCGGCAACCTTACCCTTGGAAGACACATCGTCATCAAACCTCGAAGCAGGCTCATCGGAGGATTCGGTCGTCGTCCTAGATTCGGAAGCCCTCTTCAAACCAAGCAAAGACAGACCAGGAGTACCCCTGTTAGATCCAGAGAAAACACGAACCCCGATATTCGCCGCTAACGCTTCGACGGGCTCGTTACCTAGCATAACATTGGCCGAATCCTCAGAAATCGGCAAAACCACCAAGTCGCTCTCCAACTCGGTAACCAACTTGTCGATCTCATCGTCAGCACCATCGTACCTAGCTTTCCACCCGTGGAGTTTCTCAACTTCGGCCTCCAACGAGGGGGTTCGTCACCACGAAGCAATGCAATGAATTCAAGATTACCATCGACTTGGGCGAGATCAACCATGTTACTTTTCGACGACCCGCCCAAGCTCTGAAGCTTCTCCTTGGCTCGATCAACCTTGGCCTGGAATTTCTTTGCCATTTTACGAATCGCCGTCTTCTCAGCTCGCACCACTTTCTTGTCGGTCATAACCTTCTCCGAGCTTAGCAGCCATTAAAGCTCGGCAACCTGAGCATCCTGTCGAGCCCTAGAAGACTCTAATCGAAGAACTCTATCGTCGGCTCGGCCGCACCTCTCCTTGTGAAGTTCCACCTCAGCCTCCAAGTGTTCTTTCTGTTTTGATGCTCTCTCCATCGCGACATCATGCTCACGCTCAGCTTTGTCAAGCTTGGTCTGAAGTTCTTCCGCCGCTCTCTTTGCACGCTCGACTCTCCTCGCATTCTTTGGGGCATCCGACTCGTAGCCAAATGCCATTTTGTTGATGGAAGCCAGAAACTGAACAAAAAGAGAAGGTTAGATATCAACACTTTCAACAAAGTGATAAAAAAGGAGAGAAGAGAAATATCGGTATATGGTTCGCTCTGAACCAGATTATCGGGAGGAGGGAAGCAATCCCCCGTAGAAAGGATGTTCAAGAAAAGAGTAGCCGATGCTGATGCGTCGTTGCAAACCATCTCAGAAGCGAACGGCAGGGATACAGGCTCCGAAGGCGATTTCTGCTCGGCAGTATCGCGAATTGGAGCATTACGCCTTTTGCATTTAGGAACATCGTCTTTAGGAGGCCCTTTCCCTTTGTCGGCCTTCGTCACGGCATGTCTCCGGGCTGGCTTCACCTGGTCGGCTTCCTCACTTGTGTCCACGGCCTTGCCGCTTCTGCGCCTAGCCAGAGATGAAGTTGGTTGCCTAAGACCCAGCACGATCTCTCTTGCTTTGGGAACGGACGGAGCCAACATGGACGCCTCTTTGGCCGGGTCGGCCGCGGGAAGAGCAAGGACAACACTTGGAGTTGGGTGCTTGGAGGAAACTTCAGCTTTCGCTTGCTAAGCTTTTGCGTGGATTTCGGCTTCCATCCTTTCACGAACCGTTGATCGCTTTCCCATATTGTTCTTTGTACCACTGGAAGAAGACGAAGAAGTCGAGCTTGAAGAATAATAACCGAAATGTCGAGCTCGTGCTTTCTCTACTCTCTGAAGAGTAAAATCTCTTTGCCAATCACACTCACCGGAAGCAAGAGTCTCGCAAAGTGTAATTATGTCTGGAGGGCACCTTGGGATCGGATTACGAACTGCAAAACCAACAAACAAAGTAGAGGATCACGATATATTCGACAAAGTAGAAACATTCATAAAGCTACAGATCGGCTACCGATTTCTCTCCATCTGTTTCTAATCTTCTTAGTCCAATCGGCACCAACCGAAGCTTCAGAAATAGGCACAAAGAAAAAGTAGTCTTCCCAATATCTATCTTTACTTGGAAACCTTCGATAATCTTACGGTGGACCTTGTTCGAGATGGAGTAGAGAAGCTTATCCTTAAAACGAAATTTCCGAATGGATAGTGTGGGAGTATAAATCCACGCCAATTAAATTCGTCCCGTCTTTTAGAGAGATATGAAACTTCTGAGTAAAAACCACCAAAAACACAAACAGAAATCCAAAGATTATGTTTTATTAACCTGTTTAGAAAGCTTTTGTATGAGAGCAAAAGTACAGAGTTTTGCTAGGTAAATTGCCGATCCCCTTTTCAGAGGGTTTACACGAGTATATATATAAGTTTTTGTCGGCTAAGTTAATGCCTAAAGATATAAGGAGGATTTCCTAATTCCTAGGGATTTCCTTTTAGCAAAGTCGGCTACCACCATGGACTTTGATTCATGGGCTTTAACCTTGTCATCTCTTTTGTGGGCTCGTCGCCTCGGCCCAAATCCCTACCATCGAACCTTGGCTCGGGTGACACCATGATTCACGGTTCGGGTGACACCATGGTTCACGGTTCGGGTGACACCATGGTTCACGGCTCGGGTGACACCATGGTTCACGGCTCGGCTGACACCATGGTTCACGGTTCGGGTGACACCATGGTTCACGGCTCGGGTGACATCATGGTTCACGGCTTGGGTGACACCATGGTTCACGGCTCGGGTGATACCATGGTTCATGGCTCGGGTGACACCATGGTTCACGGTTCAGGTGACACCATGGTTCACAGCTCGGATGACACCATGGTTCATGGTTCGGGTGACACCATGGTTCACGGTTTGGGTGACACCATGATTCATGGCTCGGGGTTGCCTTGTATCACGGTTCGGGCGTCAATGGTTGCCCTTGTCTCTGACCCCGATCCGTCCTGTCTTCGACCCCGATCCGTCTTGTCTTCGACTGAGGTTGCGGTACCCGAACCAACTCATCCTGTCGTGGTTAGGGGGTACCCGATCCAACTCTTCCTTCACGGTTAGGGATCCCGATCCAACTCCTTCTGTCACGGTTAGGGATCCTGATCCAACTCCTTCTATCACGGTTAGGGGTCTTGATCCAACTCTTTCTTCACGGTTAGGGATCCCGGTCCAACTCTTCATTCACGGTTAGGGATCCCGATCCAACTCCTTCTGTTACGGTTAGGGATCCCGATCCAACTCCTTCTATCACGGTTAGGGATCCCGATCCAACTCACTCTGTCGCGGTTAGGGGTCACCCGAACCAACTCACCTTGTCACGGTTAGGGGTACCCGAACCAACTCCTTTCATGGTTAGGGGGACCCGATCCAACTCACTCTGTCGCGGTTAGGGGGCAGCCGAACCAACTCCTCCTTTTATGGTTAGGGGGACCCGATCCAACTCACTCTGTCGCGGTTAGGGGGCACCCGAACCAACTCACCTTGTCACGGTTAGGGGGCATTCGAACCAACTCCTCTTGTCATGGTTAGGGGGCATCCAAACCAATTCCTCCTTTCATGGTTAGGGGGACACGAACCACGGTTAGGGATCCAGTTGCTAATGTTCTTTCATACTTAGCCATTTTTTAATCGTTGATTCTCAAGAGGTGGGATCTGTCCTCAACAACGATAATTGATGTAACTTTCTGATCGTTGACCCAAATGACTTCAAACTTCTTTTGGATAAAAGCTAACTCAATCATCTATCTTCTGAACAAATTTCGGCTCGGGATGCCTTCTGCTCTGGTGACACCGAACCCCTTCTTCTACGGCTCGGGTACGATGAGCACATATTGATATGTCTTCAGTAAATCGGGCGTATCTTGCCAACCTGAGCTCCAAATGATATGATTCCAACTCCATTGGAAAGCTGACTCAAAGATCTTGTTTGTCATCACCGAACCAATCTCTTTAGTATGTTGACGAACCGATCCGAGCTCTTTAGCTCAACGGCTCTATTTTCCAAAGGTTTCTTGGGCTCGGTTCGTGATAAGTTGAGCTCGTCATGGTCGTCCCTTTTCTATATTTAGTTAAATTTCTGTTGATCTCAGTGGGGTAAAAACCGACCCCAACAGATAGCAAGTTCAATAGTTTATCCACGGTAACCTCCTCGTCATAATCAAAACTACGAACGAAAATTCCAACCAAGTGCCGAATACCCCGAGGAGTTATTTGCACCAAAGCCAACCTATGTTTCCATAGATACTCAAGAATGATCCTTGGTATGGGAAACCAGAGAAAGCACATGTAAAAGCAACTTCCGTACAAGGTGAAACACCCCTTGGAAGGGTCATCAGCTCGATCTAGTGGTGACGGGAAGATAAGCTCAATCTCTTCGGAGATATTGAACCGATGCCTAAGACTCTCCAAAGATTCTACAGTAGAAATGGTAGATCCCGGAGGATCGGGTACGTCATGCTTGGATCCACTCTTAGAAGATCATCTCTTTGAAGAACACGCTTGGAGACCCGCGTCTCGCCTCATCTTAGCAAATCGAAACTCCAATTCTCCATTTCGATTTTCACTTCGAAAGGATTCTACGTTTTGTCAATCAAAGAAGCAGTGAAACCAATCGGGCTCGTCATACGATTGTCGACTTCGTCAGAATCACGAAAGTCTGCAAACCTTCTCATCTTTTCTGATTCATGAAACATACTTGTAGGCTCGGTGAGAATTCTTTCCGGCAAAAGGAGACTTCGGCAAGGCACTTCGGTTTGGCAAAGGCGAGAACCACTTCAGCAAGGCACTTCGGCAGAAAGGTGTCTTCGGCAAAAAAGCCTCTTCGGAAAAAATAAATCTTAGGCGAAAAATACGAGACCACTTCGGCACGAAGTTTTCGGCAAAGGTACTTCGGCGAAAAGAGGACTTCGGCGAAGAGAGAGCGCTTCGGCAAGAAGAAGGACTTCGGCAAAGGGAAGTCTTCGGTACAGAGAAAGATCACTTCGGCGAAGAAGGACTTCTGCGAAGAGAGAAGGCTTCGGCAAGAAGAAGGACTTCGACAAAGAGAAGTTTTCAGCACGGAGTTGACATCGGCAAAGCTACGAATGGGGGAAGCCGCGAATCAAGGCCGGTTGGACAAAGAGAGAGCTCTGCGGCCGCCGGCGAGAGAGACAAAAAAAACAACCTAAAAAAAATCTTTAAATGAAGGAGAGATAAGGGAGGAAGGGAATTACCTTATCTTCTTGGAGGTTTTTGAGAAGTGAAGAGTGAGGGAGAAATGAGAAAGAGTGGAGATATATATAGACTCTTAAAGCAAAAGGGTGATGTCATTATGTCTTGGGAATCGTGCAAAACACAGTTGCATGAAGAAATTTCTACTAGGTATGAGATTACCAATCTGAAGACAGAGAACTTGGCTCAGCAAATTTGACGTAATCAAGTTTGGCAGAATATCAAACGCAACGGACTCGGTATCACGTCGATTTGGCTCGTACCGATTGACATGACGCATTGATCCCAGCTTAGACTTCCTTTACCTCGACACTATCATAACTGAAACTACCAAGGTGGGGGGCTAACTGTTGGGGTCAGAATCCACCCAGCTGAGATCAATGGAAAATGACTAAGTATAGAAATACGATGAATCGGATAAGGCCTAAGCTAATGAAGCAGCTAAGGCCTAAGCCAACGAAGTCATGCGATGCCAATTCTACACGAAGTCATGGCCGAAGCCAATTCTACACGAAGTCATGGCCGAAGCCAATTTTATACGAAGCCGATTCTATACGAAGTCGATTCTATACGAAGACAGTGTGGCCAAAGCCGATTCTATACGAAGTCAATTCTATATGAAGACAGTGTGGCCGAAGACAGTGAGGCCGAAGTCGATTATATACGAAGTCAATTCTATACGAAGTCGCGGCCGAAGTCAATTCCATACGAAGTCATGGCCGAAGCCAATTCTATACGAAGTCGCGGCCGAAGTCAATTCCATACGAAGTGATGGTCGAAGCCAATTCTATACGAAGCCAATTCCATACGAAGTCATGGCTCGGTAACACGAAGTCATGGCTCGGCAACATAACGACGAGCCGGCGAGCTCGAGAGAAGTTGGAGGCCGAACCCTGCTGTAAAGCCCAAGATGTCATAACCGACTTGCGAAAAGGAAATCTCGAAGAATAAGGAAGTTTTCCTTGATCATTTTGGAAAAGGCCTAGCCGACTGATTCCTGTATAAATAGACATGTACCCCTTTGAGAAAGGGATCGGCAATTTACTTAGCAAAACCCTAGACTTTTTGCTCTCAAACTCTTGTACGCAAAAGCTTTTCGAAACAGCTCAATAAAACCATCTTTGGATCTTTGTTTTCGTGGTTTATACGCAGAAGTTTCAGATCCCTTAAAGGTTTCGTGACAAATCTAATTGTGTTGATTTCGACTCCCACACAAAGTATTTCGAAAGCATTTCTTTACATAAAGATTTAATCTTTAGTATTCTCTACAATGATCTCTTTTCATAAAAAAACTCCCCAAAACCCTCTTTTAATTTATCTAGCTTAAGTTCACTTCTTAGTCTCGATTTGGCTTTTATCAACTCCTTTCTTTGGGTTCGACCTCTACATACCGCTATTATTGCCTTATACTTGGGCATCTCTAGTAGTGATAAGACTTATAAATTTAAACCTTGTCACTATCACAATGGTGATCCTTGCTATCTAGCGAACGATCTCTAACTTGTGCGCCATTAATGCCCTAATTGGGTAAACACGAAAAACTATACCGTTGACTATCGGAGATATAATCGGCCTTTGTGTATGGAAGTCTGATATCATATGATATTCTTATCGGCCAAAATGTGTTTCATGGGCTCAGGACAAACAAATCTTGTAAGAAAAGTTTTATGGCAATAAAGACAAATATGAGTAAAGCTTATGATAGAGTGGAATGGCCTTTCATTGAGAGCTTCCTCATAAAACTTAGTTTTGCGGAGTGGTGGATTATTTGGATGATGTGGTGTATTCGGTCTGTAGAGTAGAATATTTTGATTAATGGTAAACCAAGAAGTCGAATAATTCCGGAGAGAGGACTTTGCCAAGGGGACCATTTGTCAATGTACTTATTCATTATATGGATCGAAGCCTTAATTGCTAACATACGGAAAGCGGAACATGGTAAATATCCTACGGGAATTAAAGTGGGAAAGCCCGCCAGTGTCTCATATTCTTTTTGCAGATGATAGTCTATTTTTTTGTAGAGAAAATGTTCGGGAATGCCATGTTATTTTACAAATCCTCAAAAGGACTAATTAAAAGAGTTGGTACATGAACGTCCATTTCAGTGTGGAATGATTCTTGGATACCAACTCTATGCCCGAGGCCATCAATTTGTAAGGGTAATAACTATTACCCATTCTTTAAGATCAATCATTTGAGACACCCTTTGACTAAAACGTGGAATGTGGACTTACTGAAAGAAATAGTTGTCCCAGAAGATGTCACGATAATCAGAATATACCGATAAGTCGTACAAATCGTTCGGATTCATGGGGTTAACACTACACAAAATCAGGTAAAAACGATCAAATCAAGGTATAATACGTGGCAAAAATCATCTAATGCAAAGTCAGAGGCAAGGACTAATGGTCCAAATATTATACCTCTACAGACATTTATATGGAAGCTAAGATGCCCTTCGAAATTACGTCATTTTATTTGGCAAGCCCTATTGGGGTGTGTTCTGGTCACATAAACTTTGAGGCATCGAGGGATAAATTATGACACACAATATGTTCATTGCGGAGCAGATGAAACAATTAACCACATATTGTTTGAAAGTCCCCCAGCTCTACAGACTTGGGCTATATCATCTTTACCGTCAGCTCCGGGAGTGTTCCCACTGACATCGGTTCTCGCAAACATGGATTACCTATTCTGGAGAGTACCAAATGATCTTCAAGATCGAAGTTTTCCGTGGATTATTTGGTATATTTGAAAAGCCCAGAATGATTAAATTTTCAAAATTGTTGATCGGGATCCTTTTTCAATTTTGCAGATGGCCACAAATGAGGCGAATCTCTGGGAAAATGCTCATACGGATACTCAGTTGGGGGAACCAGAGGCTGTACCCCTACCCATAAATTGTCCTAAAACAGAGGAGTATCAGTGTTTTGTAGATGGTTCTTGGATGGAATCAGACATTTTTTTCCAGATCAGGCTGGTTTTACGCTCAGGGAGAAACAGATAATCCACTAATGGGAGTTCAAAATCTCTGGAGAAGTCTTTCCCCACTACATGCAGAACTGGAAGCACTAATATGGACGGAGGTTGCGTTCGTCACAAACTGCTCAGAATTGGTGAAGATGGTGTATGCACCAAAGGAGTGGCCGACTTTTGCAATACATCTAGAAGAACTCGAGGGGAACAAGGAGTTTTTCGTGACTTTATCTCTGACGCAGGTCCCACACTCTCGTAATTCAAAAGCGAATTTGTTGGCATGTAGCTCTAGGTTTTTTCCGTATGATATATCTTTTGTTGATTCTGTTCTACTGGTTTGGCTTTCTGAAACTTTTTAGATGATTAAATGATGTTGACCACAAAAAAAACTATAGCTTTAAAGTCATTTATTGGAGAGAAATATGTCCTATTGTTGTATCGTAAAATTTACATTTTTTTTGTTTTTCTATTTATGTTATGAAATGTAGTTTTCTTTATATAATAAATGCTTAATTTTTTGATTTTATTAAACTATTTGTTAAAAATAAAATAAGTGGGTAAAAGTTGTACATGTAAAAAAGGGTATTGTTATTAACTAATAATAAAATGAAGACGAAATATATTTTAAATATTTTATTTGAAGTAAAAAATAAAGTAAAAGGATTGAAGAAAATTTTGCTTTATTTTTTTCTTCATTTTGAAGAAATTTCATTTTGAAAGTAAAAATGAAGCCACCGGTTGGAAATGCCCTAATTTGGTAAAGACGAAAAACTATAGCTTTAAAAATTGTAAAATAAAAAGACTTAGTTTCAATACATTTCGCGATTTGATTCACACTAGTCGATGAGTAAATGAGAAGGAGATTATATCGAATTCTTATTGGTCACTTTGTATTCTTGTACGGTTATACTCGAGGAAACCCAACTATTTTTTCCATTTAGGCCCATGACGAGATCTTCACAATCCGTGACAAATCCACCTTCCAAGTTATATATGTTAGATATGAATTAATAAATTCATTAATTTTATCAATAATTGATATTAAAAATGCTACATTTATCACATATGGCGCGAGAGATTGGAATCAGCTGATCACGTACACCCACTCCATCAACCTAGGACGCATCAAGCTTTTCTTGCTTCGCTATGTGCTTCAATCAACAATTTATCTATATGGCGCGAGAGAAATGGCCGGAAACATGGAGACACCCCATCTCCGACAGCTAGAATCATCAAATTCATAGACAAAATTGTTCGAAACCGAACCAGCTCCATCCGAAACTCAGGAAACTATGCCTATGAAGAGGGATTAATCGAATGGTTTTCCACGAGACCTCCGTAGGTAGGTATCAACAAGCGCTTGGAAGACACAAAGCTCTGCTATTTTATTTTTAAGCTCATCTAAGAACATAAACATTTAATTGTAAAAATATTTTTTGTTTGAATACTATTTTTACATTCATTAAAAAAAAATACTACAGATCGGTTCATCCATTAGAAAACAAAGCTTGTGCAAATGGTAAACAAAGCAGTGGTCATTTTAGAACATCGGTATAATGTTATTTGAAATTTCTTTGATTCTTAAGCGAAGGAAAAAAAATCACGAAATTTGATCTGGAACAAGAACAAAAATTGGAAAACAAATAATAAAAACGAATTTGAGTTACATCGGACCAAAAAGATTGGTAAGTAGTGTATTATGTAAAAATATGAGAGTTTCCGTGGAAAAGAGGAGTAAATTTTTGAAAAAAAAAAGACTGAATATCTCAGTTATGTGTAAGAGTGTATAAAAATAGGATCCATCCTCATTAAGTGAGAAGGTTGATGAGTTTTTATAGAGAATACATGACTCCAAATGGTATATCAAATCGGAAATCGGATCACAGATCTTCGTTATTCGAGTACGCCTACATACTTTGTTGTTGTTTGCGCCAATTTTCTAAAATGTGAATCCCGAAGTGAAGGAATGTGAAACACTTATTGCAGAGAACATTCTCGTTTGTTTTATCTTTTTTTTTTGGGATAAAATGTAAATATTATTCAAAAAGAGCGTTTTAGATCATACAAATTGCATAACTGATAGCGTAGAAATATAAGTTTGAAGTGATCAAACCTAAGATGTTTACTTAGTTTTAATCTCTAAGCATAAACCACAAGTGCATAACAATTTCATTGTAATACTTAGAGGTCATTCTTCCACAAGGAGTATGATTAAGACAATAAGAATGCAAGAGACTAATGAAGCTAAGTGATTCAAGTGGTTGTGTTTTGAGTAACCAATCTAACAACCTAAGAAAGTGATGCAAACTAGTAACTAAGGAACTAAACAAGATTAAGAAACTTAAATAAAAACAAGCATAAGCAAACCAAACTTAAAACAAAGCAATATGAAAAGTCAACCAAAAGTCAACACAAAGCTAAACAAGATTGATTCAAATAGATAAAAGCATGGACTTTGGGTATAGATCATAGACTATGGATGATTAACTAATGGCTAATGATGCTCAATCATATGACAAACCATTTCCAAGACATGGATCCTAACAAGTAGATTAGTCCACTTTCATGAATACTAACACATTCACTAATCACCCAAAATGACCACTCTTTTGATTCCTATTGACAATGATTAGAGATTATTAATGCATAAGTCCATATAAGTATCAGTTCACCTTTAAGATATGAAAATCATGTTTTAGAGTTCATCTAGGCATTTTTGCAAACACTTTTCGGGCACAAAAAGACTTTGATCAAGGAATTGATTAGCAAGTTCAATCCTAGCTTTGGGCTTACTCTAAACATATGGAAACATAAAGATTTAGACCTAAACATCACTAATCATGCATCAATCCCCCTAATCTACTCTCCCGATCATCCACTAAAGGAACTACTCACTAATTCTCAAACAAACCATGAAAACATAAGTAATGAAAGACATAATGAAATATTAAAGAAAAGATTAAGAAACACTTCACTAATGTTGCATGAAAAGATCAAACTTTAACATCCAACATAGCAAAAGATCCTAGGATTTATGTTTTTGCCTCTTGGATAAAAGAGATAAGATAAAACTTAGGGTTTTAATGTGTTTAAAAATATATATAGAAAATAGTAGAATGTACCCCGGTCAACCGAGATAAATCGGATCAAACCCGGGTTTGTGCCTAAAATGTCAGTTCGTAGGGTCTGAAAGATCGATCCACTGAGCCACCTTAATCGATCAGAATGTCGTTTTCGTCCCAAGAATCCCCTGGTGTCACTTTGATCGACCATCTTGATCGATCTAGGGAGTGGGTTGGGTCGATCCAGGCTACACTCAGTGGAATCTTCATTTTGGCACTAATTTTAGTTTGGTCGACCCATCTGCTCGACCCAGGGAGCAAGCATGATCGATCCATGTGACGTTTCTCCTCTTTTGGCTTTGATGTCTGATGTGTCCATATTTTAATGGTTTTAAGCGTTGGTTTTTAACCATTTCTTTATGACTTCGCATTGCATTTTGCATACATCCATCACATTTAAGCTAGTTTTCACATTTTAGAGTCCTAGACCATGCATGTGTCTTTTTGGTCTATTTGAGTCTTCATCTAGGTACTTGGAGCATGTTTCGGACAAAGGAGATCGAGAGAAGCTAGAAGAAAGCAAGGAAAAATGATCAAAACGAAGAAAAAGGCAAAAAGGACAATTTTCATCCGTCGAGCAACTCACCGGCCGGTGAGTGTCACTCACGGACGAAGGAAGAAGACCACCCGCTGGGTTATTCACCGGCCGGTGAGTGATGTGGGGCCTCTCCAACCCAACTTATTTGACCCACTTAACCCGGGCTGACCCGGAAGTAATTACCTTATCATATATATATATATATATATATATATATATATATATATATATATATATATATATATATATATATATATATATTGCATTGGGACCTAAAAACCTAAGTTTTATCATTCTCTAAGTTGTAGCCACCTCCAATAACACAAAAACACTTTGTAGTGATGAATCTCTATCTTTATAGAACATAGTCCTTGATCTTTGCAAGTTCTTTTCTTTTTCTTATTTTCCCTTTAGTTATGCAATATTATATATTTTCTCATGCTTTTCTCATGAAGAATTGTGAGTAATGCTTCTAGTGGAGAATGGGTTAGGTAGATATAGGATGATCTTCTTGATGTTTATGTTTAGATTTTAATTATCTCATCACTTAAGGTGCTCTTAATACTAGACTTGGAGTAGCTAACCATAGTTTGGATTCTAAACTTTCTCACGCCTAGTAAGTGTTCGATGAAATGCTTGAACCAACGTTGTTGTGAGCTTGGGTCACATAGCCATTTAGTCGTGGTTCTGATCCTTGTGACAAAAATGGGATTGTATTAATGCTTGTCTAATCATTGAGATGAAATACTTAGCGGTTGATCTTGAATGTGATTAGAGAAAGAGGTTTTTACCATTAGCGTGGACTAATATATTGAATGAATATCCCATTGTCTTGAGATTGTGTTAATTGTTTGACTTAGCATTTTGAAATCACTCACTAATCTATCTTTGTCATTTACCTAGCCCATGATCCATGCTTTTTATTGATATATCAGCTCTACCTTTATTTTAGTGTCTTGTAAGTTGTTTGAAGTGATAAATTTTCTTGCTTTGCTACTTTAATTTAGCTTTTAATAATCTTAGTAACCAAAAACCAAAAATATATCTTGTCTTACCTTAGGATTGTTGTTATTTTTGGAGTGTGCTAGCAATTTTCCTTCCTTTGGATTCAACCCCTACTTACTACTAATCATACCTTGCACTTTGGGTATTTTAATTTGTGATAGGGCTTATAAATATTAAAGCTTGTCACAAGCATAAAATATTAATCTTTACTTAATAGTAAGAGGTTGAACTTTTATGCGCATCAAGTTTTTGGTGCCGTTGCCGGGGAAAGAATAGCCATTTCGATTTTAGTTACCCTTAAGACTAAGAATTTTTCTTTAAATTAAGCATTAATCATTTTCTTTCCTTTGAGTTGTTTCTCTTGATCTAAGGTGATCGACTATGAACCAAGAGGAGGAAAATCAACAAGTTCAAGGAGAGGAGTTGATGGGGGCAACAACCAAACCATGAGCAAGAACAAAGCCCCACGATTGGAATGTTTGATGCTCCAAATGATCGTTGTAGGAAGTTTGGGATTCGGCCGCCATTTATAGACAATAACGTGTTTGAGATAAAGTCAAGCTTAATCATCTTGGTTCAAAATTCTCGATTTTTTGGTGCAAGCTTGGAAAATCCATTGGATCTCTTTGATCGGTTATGCGGAACCGTTAGGTTGAGTGGAGTATTCGAAGACTCTATGAAGCTAACTCTCTTTCCATTTTCTTTGGGAGACAAAGCAACTCAATGGGAGAGAAATGTCCCTTCCGAAACAATTTTGACATGGAAAGATTACAAAAAGGAGTTTCTACTTAAATTTTTCTCCAAACAAAAGACGGAGAAAATAAGGAATGACATTTCGAGTTTTAGACAAGAAGTCAATGTGACATTTCAAGGAGTATGGAAGAGGCTTAAAGGATATCTAAGAGAATATCCTCACCATGGATTTACAAAGGCGGCTATCTTGGGAATCCTATACCGAGGTGTGAAGAAAAATTTGCGCTTTGTACTAGACACGGCTATTGAAGGAAACTTTGACACCAATGATGTGGTGCGAGGTAAAAAATTGGTGGAAAATTTGGCACAAAGCAATGCTAGCTATACGAATGGGGAAGAGAAATCCGATATTGAGCAAGTTGTCGAAGAATCCATGAGAGAGATGAAGCTTATACATAAGAAGTTGGATGAAGTGCTAAAGGTGACTCAAAAGTCGGTGAAATCATTTAGTAAAAACGGTTTCCAAGGGTTTTCAAGGGAGAGAATGCTAGAAGATGAACAAGAGGGTGTTAACTACATTGGTAGCCAAGAAATATACCAACAAGAGCAATTCAATAATTTCTACTCTCAACAACAAGGAAGGAAGCAAGATTTTGAAATGAGCCACCCTTGGAAACTACAAACATCTCTACCAAGGAATGCTACAAAATTTCAAGAGGCACCATTTTCTTCTCCACCACAAGATAACAAAATGGAGCTCTTAATGAACAAGTTGTTAGAAGGGCAAGGGAAAATGTCCAAAACTTATGCTAGTGGTGAAGTAAACAAGAAACCAGCGAGGGTTTCAAACGATTTATACGAGGTTGTGCAAGGTGCCAATGAATCGCTTAGGAGTTATGTTAAAAGGTTCAACCACGAGATGGTGACCTTCCCAAATTACAACGTATCCACCGCCATATCGGCGTTCAAGTGGGGACTACTCACCGATGGACCCCTATACATGGGATTGACTAAGTACGCCCCGTTAACAATGGAAGATACAATGCTTAAGGCTAACGTAGAGATCAAATGGAAAGAGGATGAGGAGCGACGGATGTTAACCGTTTCCTCAGCCAAGTCAAACCCGACAAGGAAATAACCGTATGATAAAAACGACAAGAGAGACGGAGCACGAAGCGGCTATGACAAGAAGGGCAAAGACAAGCCTCGTTTCGACCCCATGAACTATTCTAGTGATCGCCGATATGCTACAGTCCATTAGACGGAAGAGGACAATCAATCCGAAGAAGGAGCGCCAGAGCCGCCGAAGTTAGAAGAGATGGGACTGGACATACCCGCCACCCAGCTGATTTGCAATCTTCAGAGCATGGGAGGCCACGTCTGATGGCCTCAGAATAAGCGTTCGGAAGGACCGCCAAAAAGAGGGTTGTACTGGTGTGACTATTACGAGGGGGATGGTCACTGTACCGAAGACTACATTGCACTGAGGATTGAGGTGCAGAACCTGATCCGCAGAGGACACCTGAAGTAATATATGTTAGACATGACACAAAAGATGATAGAAGAACAGGAAAAAGTTGGATCGGAAGCCAAGAATGAGGACGCATTACCAGCAGCACCGCACTCAAAAAGAACTATCAGTTTCATCTCTGTAAAACCCACCGAAGCACGAGAAAGGCAACAGGTCGTGGTCACCTGTGAAGAAGGAGGAGCCAGGGGAATTTCATTCTATCCCCTAGTAATTTCTGGAGGTCCCGTCATATCTTTTGAAGCTGCCCCGGAAAGGAATGTTCACCCCGTAGCCAATGACGCCTTCAAGGTCACCTTACACCTTTCAGATTACCTGGTCAAACGTATACTAGTAGACAACGGGAGCTCTAGTAATTTGCTATTTCTGCCAGCTTTCGAAGAAATGGATCTCATCAAGGAACAATTGTCCCCAAACATCACCACCTTCATTGGCTTCAACGGAAACCCTCTTCATGGTGGTGGATTACCCGTCCAGCTACAACGCATTGCTAGGACGCTCTTAGATACACGCAATGGGAGCAATACCTTCCACTTACCATCAACTCATTAAGTTTCCAGGTGGGAATCGAGTCGGACAGATACGCGGAGAACCTAGGAAGGCCACACTGTGGCCATCGATGCTAGAAGTCAGAGAAGGGATAAACCCCATGGAACGAAAAATTGGACCTGAGGGGGTCCTATAGAAAAAAGTGGGAAAATGCACCGCGAGAGTATGACTACGGAAGTCAAAGAAATAGCTGGAGGTGTGAAGCGCCCTACCCCCAATTCGAAGAATCAGGTATTCGGGGGTGGATGCAATCCCTGGTTAGTTTCGGCCCCCGAGAGGCGGAGAGGAAGGGTTCATCATGAATTTGTTAAGTCCGATGAGTCGAAAAAAACAACAACGATTCTTGGGAAAGGTAGGATCATATAACTAGAGTGTGCCCCTCCTAGCGGAGAAACTCCTGGCATTTAATGCAAGCTTGCTGATGAATAACGATGGACCTAGGAAGGAGGTCACGATGACCGAGTTATGGGATCATATCATGGCAAGGCCGAGGTTGGCTGTTCTTGACAAGAAAGAACCACTAAACATGTTCCTCCGAGGGACTAAACGGGCGGTATACGCTGTCATGACAAAAAAGGAAGGAGGGTTACACCTGCCAGTGTATTACACCAACAAGCTATTGTTGCATAGGGAATCTGGATTTCCCCCGACTCGTAAACTAACGCTCGCCCTCACTTCCAGATGTAGAAGAATGCGGCCATACCTATACCAGCATCCTGTCACCATAATCACGTCTTCCCCGATAGAGTTAGAAGGGAGAGCAATTTCATCATTGGCAGGGATGTTAGAGTTGTTGGGAGAGTTCGACGATTTGAAGCTCGGTTTCACGCTCAGGAAGGATGACGATCCTCAACCTCCAGACGGATTCAGCCAAGACTTCAACGAGGAAGTCGCCGAACCCGAACCAATGGTAGAGCCGCAACCATAAAAAGAGGCTAAGTTTTCTATCTTGATCTTTAAAAACAAAAAAATGCACCCGCTAAACTCTCTATGTTGCAAAATTATCTTTAAGTATCTATATTTTTTAAGTTCTATTTTAAGTCAGTTTAATTTATCACCGCAGTTAATCCAAAGAAAAATCGCGATCTCTTAGAAAAAACAATGTTCTCTTCATTATTCAGAATCAAGGTAATCCAGAGGGATGCGGTTACAAACAGATGCATAGCAAAGAAGCAAAGAAAAAAAGGGAAATAAAAAAACCTCCAGCGGCTGCGAATGGACTAAAATTTACCCCAGGCGTGGGCGGCATACTCGCGGAAAGGAAAAGCTGCGAACCAAACCGCCAGCGCCGATGGGAGGATCCTGAGAAAGCGGCAATCCATGATTAAAGCCCTGAGAGGAGCGAACAACATGAGGGAACCCAGGGGAATGCGGAAGGTCTCCTGTGAACTCACCACCAATCTTACGAGGAGGAAATTGTGGAGCACCTGGGGAAGGATTGTCGGGGAACACCCCTAGGACGGCCTTTTTCCATGAAAAAGAAGGCATGATCAGCTCGGAGCTAGACGAGTGACGAGGTGTGAAGGGAGGCAAGGCGCCACTACCAATCGAAGAAAACAAGTTCGTGGCGGGCCTCACAGTAAGGGATGAATGATCGCTGGTGGAGAGATACACACGGAAGGTTGAACCATAAGCGGAACCGCGGGTAGAAGAAAGTGAGGTTGCGGCCACGCCAGTGGATGACTGCTCGGTTCTGCTATGGTCATCGAGGGACGGACATGGAAGGTCAGTTATTGAAAGAAAGAAGGGAATGGAGTGGAGAGAAGCTAGGAAGAAGCAAGAGGAGGTACACACCATTTATAGGAAAGAAAGGGCTCGTAGATTACTTCTTCCAGCCTTGGGTCGGCGCGAAAACTTCAACTCCGAGGAAAGGAGAAGGAAGTCCAACCTCGAAAAACCCAAGGACACTAATAACCTTCCACCGCACCGAACGACCACCCAAAGGTGACACGTGGACAATACGGTGAGAATACATCCATGAGGTGCGTCACGTTACATATCAATTGATAAATACATACAAGAAAGAGGCCTAAGAGCCCAATAAATACAAGAGGCCTAAAGGGCCAAAAAACTTTGGAGAATTACAATTGTCGGGAAGGCAGCCTAGTCTCCTGAAAATACTCCGCTCAGGGTACCTCCCCGATGGGATTTGGCTATAAGGAGCAAGATTGGTCCCCCGGCTCTACCCTCCGAAATGCTGGATCGGTCTAGTAGTCTTCGAGGGGGTTGGTCGTTTGACTCAGGCCCTTGGCCTACATGGGAGTTCGCATGCTCTTCACCAGGTCTCCAGACTCAGGTTATTGCTACCTCCGAGAGAGATCTCGAGCCCTCCAAGATCTCCGGACTCAGGCAAAGGCCTTCAGAAATCTCGTGCCCACAGGTCTGCGGACTTAGGCTCAGACCTCCATTTGGGCCCTAGGTATCTGGACTCAGGCTCCGGCCTTCATCAGGGTTCTCATGCCCTCAGGTCTCCGGACTCAGGCTCCGACCTCCAAGGATGTCTTTACGGCTCCCAGGCTTTTGGGTCATGTTTACTTGTATTTCCTAGAACAGGAAACAATTTGTGATCATAAATGCATGCTCGTACGACTTCATTCATGATTCGATACTCAGAGGACAATCTCAGCGCATGGTCGTACAACTGTATTTAAGATTGGACTCCTGAGAAAAAGTTGTGCTCATAGAAAAAGAGAAGTTTTATCCGTTGCCCGAGTCCGAGACTCGGACTCGAACAACGGAGGAGGCGATTGTTGGGGATAAAATAATCCTCTTTGAGTTAAGCTAATCGCCTGATGCCACGTATCTCAAAGCTCAGGCGGGTCCCTTAGCTATATTGGCGGAGCTTATCTTTGAACAAAGCCCTAGAGGTATTTGTGCTTGAATCAACAATGGCCCAAATAACTTTATGGGTAGGGCCACTTGAGACTAATCCACGCCCCAGTTGTCGCGTCCCTTTACCCGTGGTGATCTGAGTCTGGAACTAAGTGGCTAGACAAACAGGTACCCCTATTAGCACCCGGAGATGGCACACGGAGCCCGAGTTCTCGTATCAGGAACTCGGACTAGGTATGAAATATTTTACTCAAATGCTAAGTTCAAAGCATTTCGAATATTCAAGTTTGAATATGCTGTCAAAGGGTAAAAACTTTCACCTTATGCGTGTTAGGGTAAAAAGAAGGTGGTCCATACTCAGAGAACGATTAAAGTGGGGGAGAACTAATTCCGAGGGGTTACCCCGGCTGTAGACCCGCTGCATCAGATGCTGCTAACGGTACATGATGGTCAGGCTCAGTGACGCAGAACCGTATGTCGGCCAAGTGGTACAAAAAGACAAAAAAGTTAGGTGAAGAGCACTCAAGTGCCCCGTATCGGGTCAAACCCGGGAGTTCCGACCCGACCCGACCAAGGACGCGAAACCGATATCCGGATATTCTCCCATAAATCTTATACAAAGCCCTTTTTTTAAGAAACTAAGGCTGATTTCTTTGAGTTCTTAGTCTCTTTCCGGCTGTTTAGGGCCATTATCTCCGGTTCTCTTCACGGATTCCTTGTCTTCGACCGGATTCTCTCTAAACTAAGCCGTTGTCCGACCGGATTCTCTTTAAACGCTCTGTTTCCCCCTTCTGACTCACCTTAAGTTTCTTACCACCAAACGTTCGAATACTCCGCAGACCATCCCTTGTTCGGCCCGGAGTTACTCTTTCCTCTACTTTCTGGTTTTCCGACCATCTTTCCCTTACTCTCCATGACTCCCTGTGGCCCTTTCTCTTTTCTCTCTTTTGCTCTTTTTTTACTTGAGCGTCGTAGAGCCGTCGGAAAACATCCTCAAATCGTGTTTTCGCCGGCCTTCACGTGTTTGTTGATTGAACAGAAACCGGTCCCCCAGTGGTTATTTAACAAGACTATAAATCTCCGAAACACTCACTATATATAATGCAACACATAGTTAGAGAATGGAAAATTAACATTTTTTATAATTTTAATAAGATGGTTTGATATGTAAATATATTATTAAATTTTTTTTTCTGGAAAGAATATAAGTTCGCTGAGATCTCGTAAATATAGTGAGACATATATAACCATATAATTCCTATTATATAGTGTTTTCATATTTCCTATAAATTTTCCAATTACAATACACTACATCTCAAATATAATTTATATGGAAAGAAAAAAAAATTATAAAAATATATGGAAAATTATATTTAAACTAAAATTTTGACTGTAATTTTATGAATAGCAATTTTGTCATGTGTTACACTAATACTTTTAGAAATTAGAAATAATATATTTTATTTTTCTTTTTTAAATTCGTTTTTGAGTTACTAATTTTTTTAATAATATGTCTTATTTTTTTTTTCTTTTGACTTATTATTTTCTTTTAGTTACACTACAATTTGATCTAAGAAATAAATAATGTAGAGAATGAAATTTTATATTATTTATAATATATTAACACGTGTCACAATCTAAATTAATAATAATATGTATTGTGATCTGGTAAATTATAATTTTATCTGCGTATCGCACTCACGTCGAATATATTTTGCGTATAAATAAGATAGAGAATACAACAAGTTTGAGTTTTTTGAACCCCACATGGAAAATGTTTTCAGAAAAATGAAAACGACAGCTCCATGAGCTGCCAAAATAATTTATTCGTGATGAGTCAACAATGAGTCGATGCCAACAATGTTGGAAACTTCCTAAATTATTGATATACCAAATTCTACACCCTCAACTCTTAAGTAATTGGAAGATAGTAGTATCATCGACTGAGATACATTTCAGTTTTGTTCAAAATTTTTGATTTTTGATTTTTTAAAAAAAGATGTGTTATTGAATGAAAATAATAGTTTTGTTAGTAAAGATAAAAATTAATAAATCATAATAGCTTAGTAAACAGCATACTACATTTTCATTGTTCTAAATTTTTTTATATAATTATTTATTTATAACCAGGATACTAACCATATCATAGTTATTAAGTAAATGTAATCATATACTAATAATAATATCGCCCAATACTAACCATAATCGTACTAATCGGTATCATACTTAACCGTGATCATTTCAATAATACATTATAGAGTTAAGGTCATCGCTAAATAAAATTTATAATTGTAACCAGTGGCCAAATTTTTTTAACCATAATAACAGTAACAATAGTCATTCCTAGTAGGAATTTGTACAATTTAGTTTATGTTGGGTCTCGAATCGATCAAGGAAGATTTGGGAGAAAAAATCAAAGAATTAATGTTGTGATTTGTGGGCATCTGGAGGATTTTAACACGAAATCAAATTAACATGATTTGTGGGCATCTGGAGGATTTTAACACGAAATCAAATTAACATATCGGTTTCCTTGGGGTGGGGGGGCATAACAAAAGATTAATATTTTAGACGAAATGTAACGTCGGAAGCGTGATAGCCTGGAATAAGCATGAGCTTTAAGTCGAATCGAGGTTTTTAGCGGTGAGAATACAGTCGTCTCATTCATCAACTAGATTTTGACGTGTGCCACACCCTCGTCCGATGGCCCGTGTGTTAGTCCGGGAGACTCGAAATACTTGTTTACTGACCCTGCAAATCACCACATGATCTTTTCCCGTGTTTTATCCCCACTCACACGGTATTGGAAATGAATTCCCAGTAACCCATCCTTAAATTGCTCGAACTCAAGCACGTTTAACTCTGGAGTTCTCACAGGATGTGTGACGGAAAAGATAAGTGCACTTTGGTGACATAGGTAGCCTAATCTCTTTGCATGCACCATATATTTCTAGAAATCGGGGTGTTACAATCACCCCCACTCACAGATCGCAACGTCCTCGTTGTGTACCAAGATCGTCACCCCCGACAGTGTGAGACACACACTCATCTGGGTTCGGCTCTGATACCACTTGTAACGCCCCGACCGCCACCGTTCGTTCGTGGGCTCCCACACCCACTCTCGGCCAGTGGGCCCCACCCTCGTCTGACGGTCGGTGCGTTAATCCGGGAGGCTCGAAAGACTTGTTTAATGACCCTGCAAATCACCACATGATCTTTCTCCGTATTTTTTCCTCACTCACACGGTACTAGAAATGACTTCCCGGTAGGTCACCCATCCTTAAATTGCTCCAGCTCAAGCGAGCTTAACTCTGGAGTTCTCTCAGGATGTGTGACGGAATAGATAAGTGCACTTTGGTGATATAGGTAGCCAAATCAATTCTTATTAGCCTCTCCGCATGCACCACATATTTCCAGAAATCGGGGTGTTACAATAATAAAATTATAATATTTTTTAATATATCATTTGAAATAGTAAGATTATATGGTACATCTTTCATATAGTTAAATATATTTTACTTTACAAAATCTAATATGCATGACATTTAGTTTGAATGTAAGCATTTTTGGTATAAATTGGATACTTCTAAGATTATGAATTCTCTCAAACTTATTTATCAAAAGATCGTAACAATATTATATGAATTTTCTCAAACTTATATATCATTAGAAATAGCAAGATATATATGGTACATCTCCCATATAGTTAAATATATCTCTCGTGTAGTTAAATATATTTTACCTTACAAAATCGAATTTGCATGATACTTAGTTTGGATGTAAATATTTTTGGTATAAATTCAATACTTTTGAGATTATGGATTCTCTCAAACTTATCTATGAAAAGGAGACTTGTTTGACCAATAAGATAATGCGTACAGACTTAGAAGTTTAATCAAAACAAAAAAATTAATGCATTAATATGTAAAAATGTGAATACTGATGTTTTTTCAAAATTCAAGCATGATTTTTTGTTTTCAATTTATTTGGTATAAACTGTTTGGATTTAGCTAACATTGACAACTTGTATAGATGATTGATAGTTTTATAGGCTCCAACAGTTGGATTTATAGCAAACGAAACAATGATTCTTATATCTCCTTATAAGAGAAATTATCGAATCCTTTAGAATATATATATATATCGATAAACTTATCGTGTTTTCCTGTAAACATTGAAAAATATTATATTTCTAAAGTTATATGATTATAAAAAAAGTTCAACGTTAATTAAAACAATGATTAACCATTAAGCGATACAAAAAATAATAATTGTAGGGTCAATCATATTGTAAAAAACAATAGGATACAATTTTATTTATATGGTATCTAAATGCACATTAGTAAAATTTATAAAGTAAATTTAAATTGACATCAGTCAAAAATGATTTATTGTTAAAACATTCTCTTATATAATATTTTCAAAATATTAAAATGTTACGTTTTAGTTGAACTTAGCTTTGTAAAACATGTATTTGTGGGCTGATGCTAAATAATAAGAATATGTAGAGATTTCCACATGGCGTATAATATTAATTGAAATATTTTGATTGGTTAAATTAATTAATGTGTCCTTAAAATTCTTTCTTAATCGACACATAAATGTTTTTAGATTTATTTTTTCTATGTCTTTTCAATTAATATGTAAATGATTTTTGTGAAAAGAATTAGAGGAGATCTCCTATCTCATATTTTCCTCTCAGAATCTTGAGAAACTGTTTTCTAGGGAATTATATAAGCGAATTCGAGTGTAGATAAGAATATAGTCTCCTACCCAGTTTATCTAAGATTAAATTGTTGATACTAGTCGGGTTGATTAGGCGGTGAGTTATCTCTGGTTAAGGAAATGGGTTTTTGTTGTCTACAGAGACCGTCTTTGGAAAAAGGTATGGCGCAAAGTGGTGTTAACAATGGAAAAGTGGTTTTGGAGGTAAGTTTGGTTTATGATAAGCTTCCAAAGTTTTGTAAATTATGTCATTGTGTTACACATGATAGAGAATCATGTCTTAAATGGCGGGAATGGATATCTCAAGGAGGGAATGATAGTTGTTACCGATAATCTAATCATAAAGCTATCAAATATGGCAGCTGGGAATCAAGAGGAGTGCAAAGGATTACCAGGTAAACGTTCTCTTGAATTTACAAAACTGGACAACAGAGATGGTGTAACACCCAACCCAAAAAATTAGATTCTTGTCTCTGAGTGTTAGAATTTCGTATAATTTATTGCCATATAATTTCTTTTATAAATCATATACAAAACTCATCTTTTACAGCTCAGGGAGATTCAACTTATCGACCTAGGAAGACCTATATGTTGCCCAACTACCACTTCTACTTGTGCCATCCTATAGTCGTTCCCGACCTGGTTTCCTTCTTGCAAGTTCTGGTAAGGGGTGAATTTGAATACTCAGTGATATACTCTTTATTTTACTGTTTTTACTATGGTTTTATTATATTATATAAGCTTACGATTTTATGCCTTTAGAGGTAATTTTTCTCGTATTTGTAGTTTTTGGTTCTTTATATGTAAATTCATTAACAATGATGCAAATTGGAGCAAAAGAGGTGTAAATCATGCTACTACCATCTCCACAAGTCAAAAGCATAATTCAAGTCACAATACTCACAAGATATGCATTTTTCCAAGTTGGACATAATAGAAGCACCAGAAGCTCTACTCCGTGATGATCTCCTGAAGAAGTGAGGTACTGATCTCCTAACTGCTTTGACAAGCGTGGAAATCAACTTGCCTTTACTATGCACATTGGCCTCATGAAGCGCTCTATGCTATTGTTCCTCTGCTAGAGTGGTATAGAACCATCTATCCATGGTTGTACGCAGAGGGGTTGTAACGGGCTGGACTAAAAGAGGTGCAACAGAGGGAGAGGGCTGTGCAATGTAGGGCCTAGGCACTTCTCTAAACTGACCTCGGCATGCTGCTCGAGCCTTGGTGCGATAGTAAACAGAAACTCCGACAAGTGGACAACCTGATGCATGTATAAACCAAAGAGATCGAGGAGTATCAAAGGAAGCATTAGCTTCACTCAAGGCTGGAAGAGAGTCACAAAGAAGAAGTATGCATTGGTTTTCTTCCTCATATGGTGGTGTGAAGAGATTGCCAAACCAATCGGAGGCTTCAAACCGTCCACAAAGAAAGTGGTTCTTCTGAAGTGTAGAAAGATGGAGCTTGTTCTCATCTTTCAAGGGCGGTGCAAGGCTGAGATTAACTCCACATGCTAGAATTATGGCCGTGATAATACCACCAAAATCACTATAAGCGTTCTTCTTCTTCTTTTCCTTAGCTGCATCATGCTTAACTTTAATCAAACACCGAGCCAATAGAGATTCAAAGTTCATCTTCTCGGGTGACTCCACAAATGGTGCAATGAGGATAAGAAACTCATCTCTTCGGACGATGCTATGCTCATTCCTGCTGAAAATCAATTGAGCAACATTCCACAATTGGTGCAATTTACTCCACAAATGGTGCAATGAGGGCGATGCATGTATCGAATCGCCGGATGAGTGATCTTAGGTTCCTTGGATGCGCTCGGCTTAATCCTCTCATTTGAAAACTTCAACCAAATGTCATAGTGAGCCTCACTAGAGGTAAATGCAATCTGTTCATGACACTGAAAACTAAGAATATCACATAACTCGGCAATTCTCAAAGCATAAGATTGCTCACCAATGGAGAACGTGAGAATTCATTCCTTAGCCTTCACATCCTTGCTGTCGGGATATGCTTGTGTCATCGTGCTAACTAATTCACCTGTGAGATCCTCATAAGAGTGGTGAGAGAAGTCAACAAACGTCCTTAACCCCAACGCGTCGAGATACCATTCAATGTCCCTCCTTAGACAAAGCAAATCAATGGTCTCATAATCAATACGTAATGTGGGAACTATCTTGAACTTTTTCGGTGCCTGTAGTCAAACTCGGTATCCATTGCTGGCCCAACTGGTTTCATAAATTTTTTTGGTGCTTCGAACACAACTCGGGTTGTTTTTGGCCTCGGTTTCCTCATGACTTTGAAAAATTCAACAAATACCAAATAATGGATTTCAATGTTATAAATAATCAATTAAAAGCATAATGAGACATAACAGTTAGTTAAAATTGATATCCAAAGGCAAAACAAAATTTCTCAAATTTAATCATAATTTCAGATTTAATGTTACCCACAAAAGAAAATTATCAAAATTTTGCAATTGAAGTTCGAATATGCCAAAATTCATATAAATCATATGTATATGTGATAAACCTATATCAATGAATGCATTAGAATAATCATTTAAATCACCTAAATTCATGTATAATGAAAAACCCAAAAAAATAATTTTGTGAAAATTTGAATTAAAGGTGTAAACGTGTCAAAAATTAATCAATATTGCTAATTCCATAGTTAGACAACCTTATCTAAGTGAATTCTCCAACAACCGAGTGAATTAAACTAATTTCATGAGAAATTCAAAAAGTGCATAAACCAGAAATTTGAGAAAATTGGGTTTATAGAAACCAAACCTTTGATTTTAATGAAGAATGAGTTGGGAAATCAAAACCCCCTTAAAATTTACTTGAAATAAAGTGATTTTAGCAACAAAAAAACCCAAATTTTAGGTTTTGAGGGTTCTTGTGTTGAAGGACACTTGAGAGAGACAAAGAGATAAAGTTGTGTCTTTTTGACACAAAAACAATATGATGTACGCATTAAAATCCGAAATTTTAAAGTATTTTGTTAAAATCGGTTTAATATCGGTTAAGGATCAGTTTAGTTTGAGCCGGGTTAAGTAAACTTACCTTTTCGTTCGGATTTGTCCATTCCCGTGACCGGTATTGGCCATGGTCGGATGGTCGCCATCGTGGGTCGTGGCTAGGTCGGTCGAGGGTCGATAGGCTGTTGTGATCTAGGTCGTGTGCGGTACATACATGTGTCGATAGGTGGGATGTACCTGGGTCAAAGTTGGTATTACCGTGGGTCGGTGGACTGGGTCGTGTGTAGGTCGACTGTGGGTCGATGTTCGGTCGGTAATAGGTATATACCAAGTTTTACCCGATACTCGTGACCCATACTAGGACGTGGGACGATCGAGAAAGCTCGATCCATGGGACGTACCTGGGTCGAGTATCGGTCACGATTCTCGACCGGTACATGTGACTGGTACTCATCCAATGATCGAGATTCATGGGTCGTGAGTATCGGTCACGGTTATACCGGGACGGGGACTCCAACCCGTGACCGATATTGGAATACTGGTCACGGTTCGTGACCCGTATCCGTGACTGGTTCCACGACCCGATTCACCTTTTTTAATTAATTTTTATAAAATCCAGAAAAATAAAAATAAAATCGATTAGTTAAAAATCAAATTGTAAATATTAAAATTAAAATTTAAAACTTAAAATAAAGCATAAAATAAAATAATATTTATGGTTGCCTCCCATAAAACGTTTGTTTATAGTCAATTAGCTCGATGTGATTCTACTAAATGAATTGGGATTCCTTTAGCTTCCTTTGGTTCATCAATTGGAGGGTCAAGAGGGATTGAAGTGTGTCCAAGTGCGTCTCCATTGTCGTCTTTGAGGTCAAAGGATTTCGGAAAAAGCTTCCAAATGCTTCAAGCTTTTTCTTGACGGTCTCCTTGTCTTTTGCATCAACCCCATCGGGAAGAAAGACTTGTATCTTTTAAAATGACTTAGGCACCTCTTTAGGCTTCTTCTTAGCTTCACATACATCCTTAGTAACCAGTTTAGGTGTCAAAACCGAATTAATGTCCTCATAGACATCCTTATTGATATAAGATTGGAATCCACCAATCTAATTGATCACAAGGCTGTCAAGAACTGACAAGTTTGGAAGGGATGATGATCACCACTCAAAGGTTTGGAAAGCCTTTGAAATAAGATCATTAATCAAGCCACCTCTTCACGTGGCTTCACATGTGAGTTGTCCAAGAGCTATTGAAAGCTTTTCTTCACTGGAAATGGAAAAATACCTAAAGTACTCATCCATGTTTCCTTCTCATTCTAGATAATTTGCTCTTCCATCTGAAAATTTAAAGAACTCGGGTCCCAAATACTCATAGCCATCATCTAGAGATAGCCTGATTTTTTGTCTTGTATGTTGCTTGAAATGATGTATGAGATGTGTAACTCCATGAGATGGGCTGTGTATGGTCTGGTGGCTTTGGCTTGACTTTTTTTGGTATTGGTTCATCTTCAAAATCTCCTAGAGAATCATCATCTTCTGTCCATTGCTCCTCTCCGTGAGCACTCCTTTCAATGTCATCTTCTTCTCCCCATTGGCCCATGCTTGAATTTCCCATTCTGATTCAGAATGAGTGTAGCTAAGCTCACTTTTGGAATATTCATAACTCATTGTTGCTTTAATTCCTCGTGTACCTTGCAAGAAAAGAAAAGTACAAGAGAAATAATTCAGTATCGAATTTAAATGTGAGCAACACTAGATATAGAAATAAAATGTTCTCTTGTAATCTTAGTGTAATTGTCAACGCTCAAAAATGGAATAAAGTTGGAAACCCTTTTTCCAAATTTTATTAAAAAAAGAAATAAAACGAAACATGGAAACAAATTTTGGATTGTTCTGATTTTTTTTTTTTTTTTTGTAGTAAAACAGAAATAAACTGCAAACAATTTTTTTTTGTTTTGTTTGGATTTATGGGACAATAAAAAACAAAAAGATTCAAAATGAAACAAATAAAAATTTTATGGTCTTTTAAATTTATGGAAATGAAAGAAACAAGGAATAAACAAATTCTTATTTGGTTTTCAATTTTAATAAAATAAAAACTAAGGAATTGCAACAAAACGATTTTTATGAATTTTTGATTTATCAAATTGAAATAACAACGAAATAAAATACTAAGATGGATAGACATAATCTGAGATATGAGTTTTAAGTTCTGATACCAAATGATATAAGATTGGAATCCACCAATCTAATTAATCACAAGGTTGTCAAAAACCAACAAGCTTGGAGAGGATGAAGATCACCATTCAAAGGTGTGGAAAGCCTTTGAGATAAAATCACGAATCAAGCCTATGTGAATCCACACAATAGACAGTGATTCAAGCTTCTCTAAATGAATGGAATTTAAACAACTTAGCAAAACAAAAACAAAAACAAAGCTTTCAAATGAGTAATACTTGAAAATATATTTCAATGAATAAAAGTCTACAAATGATAAAGAGGTCGAGCTTATATAGACTCCCAAACTAATGGCCTGTTTTAAAACAAAATGAAAGAAATAAACAATATTTAAGAAAATATGACCGTTGCGTATCTTAGCCAAATAAGGGAAGCTTTATGGCTCCTTTATATCTTGATATCTTGATAATAACAGGTTATCCCTGAGTCTTCTAGAAGTCTTCTTTAGCTTCACAAATCCATAATATAGCCGTTGGAATGGTAAAGTGTTCTAGGGTCTATATATGGCAAGTCTTGATGTGTGAATGAGTAAAGTTGGATCCTGATCCAATGTCTGAGAATGGAGCTTGAAGTGTCCTTAGGAGCCTCTAGTTGTAGTAGAGTCTCACCTGGTCGCCAAACATAAGATTCAAATCTGCCAAATCTGGAATATTCAAATCTGCCAAATCTGGAAGATTCAAACCAATTCGCCGCATGCCTCTGATTGTTTAATAATATATCACAAGTCATTTCGTATCTTAAATCTTTCTGGTTTGGTTGGAATTCTTCAAAAAAGCCGTGTATGTCTAAATTGGATAAGTTTTGGTTCGCCCGGTTTGGACAGCTCATATCTTCTTCATGTGAACTGATATTGGACTGATTTCTCTTCAAGGCGTGCTCTAGATGAGGTACAAATGTAGTGCAAGTGGTCTTGGAGCTTGCACATGTCATCTTGGGCCTGGTTTGGGTTGGAACATGCCCAAGTGTCTTCTCGAGTAAGCTGAATGGGCTTTGGCTATGAGATTGAGATGGGTCTCGGCCATCTATTGAACTCGACAGCTCATGGACTTTTTTCTCTCGTCCATTATCTTTTACATGGGTGCTTGATCTAGGTTCTTCATTGTTTGACCTTGGTTTGACTCATTTAGCTTCGGTTTGGTCTCGTTAGCCTTCTCGTCTTGTGTAGGGTATTTGGGATTGGTTCTTTGAGTATATGTGATCTGATGACCTCATCACTTATGCTTCATCTTTGACGGTTTCACAACTATCTTTGATTTGGCTTTGGGATCTCCTTCTTTGACGTTTTGGAGTTCTTTCTTGGCATCTCCAGGCTCTAGATTAAGTTTCTTGTCATTGACACACTTTCAATGTTCCTAGCCGGATCGATGACATACTTGTTGATTTTGATGAAAGAGTTTCTTTGATTTAGAGAATCAACAATGGCTCCAGCGGTTGCTAAAAATTACAATCCAAGTATCAATGGGTTCGTCTTCCCGGTCTTCATTATCACAACTTGAAAATCAGTAGGAACAATTCCATATCATACTTTAAGCATCACGTTTTATAACACTCTATAGGGTGTAGAATACGATAAGTCACTACAGAAAGTACGGGTATTAATAGCACTTCAGGATAGCGGTTTATGTGTTTCAGTTATGGTTGACTTATACCTGACTTTTGCATAGCGTTTCTAAATTTTTAAACGCTATGATATATTGTCGAGTTGAAAAAATTGTACTCGCGCTTAATTTTTTGGCTCTAAGGTTTTTTATTAGAATCTGTAAAAGCATAAACTACATTTAAAATGTTATCGAATGGTAAGCGGGAAAGTTTTCAGTGCTTGCCACTAAGTAAAAATTGGACGTCAAAATTTTTTTTAATCATTTTTGGATAGATTTTTTATCTCCCTCTTAAGTAAGAATTAAACTCCAAAAAATAATCTAACATTTGACCTAAATGAGTCAAATGCTCATTTGTCCCTCAAAAATAAAATTTAATCTAACTAACCCCTTAAATCTAATTACCCCCTCTTATTTGCAAACAACAATTAATTAATATCTCAACAACCAATAAAATTAAAATTAAACCAAAACAAATCACCCTCCTCTCTTCTTCCTCCACGTCATCTTCTTCTTCTTCTTCGGTTCTTCTCGCTTCCGTCGAAAGAAAAACAGAGCAAGCTTGTTCTCTTCTTCCTCTCAACATCGTCGCACCACTAAATCTTCCTCACGTGGAGCAAGCTTGTTCTCTTCTTCCTCTCTTCGTCATCCCCTCCTTCTTATTCGGTTCTTGTTCTTGCAGAAAGAAAAAAATAGAGCCAAAACGAGGATTACAAGCTTGTTCTCTTCTTCCTCATGCCATTGAGTCGCAAATTTAAGGTTAGACTTTCCGTTTTATGCAATTTCGTGTTTAGGATTACATTAGGTTGTGAAAACCCCTCTTTTTAAAGGTTTCTTGTAGATTTGAAAATTTGTTCTTTCTGTATAGTTTTTTGGATATTGAACTTGTTTTGTAAGTCTATTAGGGTGATGTGGTGATTTTTGTGGTAAAATACGAGCTGAATCATACTGAACCGTACTAAATCGGAGGTAAATCGAAACTGCAGAGGTATAACTGAGAAGATTGGTACTAGTGAGAGTCACTGGTATTACTTATACAACTGGTACTAGTGAGACTCAATGGTATTACTCGAATAATCGGTACTACTGAGAAAGCTATTATTACTGAAACAACTGGTATTACTGAAAAAGTGGTATTAGTGTGTATATGATTTAGAGTTTAAGGCATATGGTTTGGGGTTTAGGGTATAGGGTACATAGTATGAAATATAACTTTTTCTAGTTCTATTAACAATAGAAATATAGTAATTTTTTATGGATTGATGAGTGTTTGATTTAGGTGAAGAATCCACCTCAAGCGTTTCACACAAATAAAGGTGAAAAATCCATAAGATAAACCCTAACAATTTGATATCAAACAAGTAAATCAAGTTAACTACTCATGCATAGTAATAGTAGAAAGACAGCAATAGATTGAAGCAGAAAACATCATCCATAGATTATATTTAAAGAGTACAGAGATAGAAATCTTCTCTAAGTTGAAGTACAAATGTGAGATCTTCTCCTTGAAGCTCTTAGAACCAAAATCAATGAAGAATTATGAAAGATATATATTAAAAATTGAGTCGGATATTTATGGTGAATATTTGTTGCTGCTTTCTATCTAAAAGGGGCTAAAAGCAAGTATATATAAGCATTGAGAAGTCTTAAGTCGGTTAGGGTTTTATCTTGGGCAAAAAGGAAATATTACTTTTCTGATGAGTATTGGGCAGGAGTATTGGGCAGAAATCTTGAAAAATATTGGGGTACCGGCCAGGAGGGTATCGGCATGAGCCATGGGGAAAAAGCTAACCGGTACTGACCCTTCCTTCCTTCAGCTTCCTACGCTTGCTTCTCCTTTGAGCCAGAAAGACATGCCTTCAGCAAATTGGGTGTAATTCTTCAACCACAGCTCCAAATGATTTTAAACTACCACCATTAGAAATTTAAATCAATTTTTATCTCGTCACCAAATTTAATCGAATTCCAAGATGGTTAAGGCTTCCAACGAAGGGTAAACTTCTTGTGCATCTGTTCTGTCCAACTTGGGAAATAGCATATCTTGTGAATATTGTGACTTTGATGGTTCTTTTGACTTGAGTGAATGGCTGTAGTATGATTGACACATCTTTGGATATACTTTGCATCCTTTTTGATGATTTAACCTATTAGGACTTCAAAAGCTACATATACGAGAAAACTACCTCTTTTGGTGCAAAAGCGTTATAAAATAGTAAAATCCATACTAAAAGTAGTAAAATATAAAGTATATCAACTCCCCCCCTCTCTGAGACTTAGTTCCTTGCTTGTCCTCAAAAAACAAAGAATCTAAGCATAGAAAAGAGGTTTGAAAATTCGGGAACTCGCATATCCTTGGGAGCTTAGACTTGAAATCTCAACATGTAATCCACATGAGACAAAATTAGCTCAGAGACTTTCTCAATTACTCCCACCAAGACTTTCGCAGACCTTGTCCACAGCTCAGAGACTTTCTCAATTACTCCCACTAAGACTTTTGCAGGCCTTGTCCATACTCTAAATCTCAAACCTGAAAAAAAACTCAATTTCGAAATATTTGACTCTCTACATTCATTAAGTTTGGTGGTGAATTTCTCATCAAAGGATATCATTCAGGTTATACAACGCTAGGAGTTAGAAAGGCTGATTTAGTGGTGAGGTTTAAAGTGTTTAGGGTTACCAGACGCTCCAGAGGATGCTACATATTATACAAAATTGCAAGAGAGAACGAACACTTTGATGTCCATAGTTTCCAACCACTTCAATGCCTAACTCCTTTCTCCCCGAGACTTAGATGTTTTTGGGAATCACTACAAATCGCTCAAACTCTTCTAAATTGATCCATGGCATTCCTTAGGATTTTCTTTGGCCATGAAACTCTTTTATTGACTCGTTTTCCCTTCGCTAGCTTCTATTTTTTCGTATTTTTGTTTCTTTCCTTTTTTTTTCTTTTTTTCTTTTTTTTTTTATAAAGGGAAAAACGCTCTTTCTTTGATATGAGTCATCTAGGTACGAAAATTTACCATGATTTGTGAATTCCAAGGAAAGGCCAAGCTTTTGAAACTTGTTGTAGCACTCCACAAAGTTCTACTAATCTCTGCATCTCTAGTGGTTAGAAAACTGCGTCAATTCTTTTTCTCTCTGACGTTTTTGCACATATCTGCACATGTGATTATGAAAACAAGAGTGCATGAAGTCTGAAAAGAGGTAAGGGTTATATGTGGGGTACTAACTAAAAGTGAGCTGGCCATTCTGGAACAACAAAGAGTGGTAATGAGGATAAGATGTCTAGAATGTGTGATTCGTTTTCCTGATCTAGCACCTTTAATGAGAAATATTTAAAAATTAGGTTAGTAGTACAATAAGATAGAGTCAAAATCAGATTGATTGAAACCAATGCAAGATGAAATTTTCTGGGGGGAGTCCAGTCATGGGGTTTCTGAATCGATTGTCCTGAACAAACACTGCAACAATGGTCACTGAGTTTTGAAATCAAAGCTTTATTTCATAGAAAAGTGTCATAATTTCCAAACTTATTTTGACTCAATAAAAATGAATTAATTGATATAAAAATCAAAAAGAACTTAAAAACATAAAAACAAAACACGAACAAACGTGTTAGTAAACGACAATCCCCCCCAGACTTACTTTGCACCGTTCTTGTGTGAAAGCAAATCAAATTAAGGGAGTAATAAACTGAAAATAAAATAAAAATTGAAATTGAAAAGATGAAGAATAGAACGATTGTACCAGTTTTGACAAAAAGTCCATAAAGTTTGGTGGACATATTTGATGAGCGTGACCCAATTTTAAACATTCTCCAATCCATAGGTGAGGTAACTTGACTAAAGTTTTCTTTAGGTCATGTTGGTCAGTTCATCTTTGAACACCATCTTCTAATTCACCACGGTTTCCAAATTGGTTCATAAATTGACGATTTAGGTTGCCGGATGATGATCGTTCAAAAGTTGAACCGTGAAGAATTCCTTGAACCATCGCTGAACCAAATGACATTATAAGTCTGCTCGTGAAGTTTAAGACCATTTGGTTGAACGGATTGAGACTTGGTTCATGGCATCCTCCGGTGTGGACCGTTGGTTCCATAATTGGTTTGATCCATTTGTATGTGTCCTTGACCAATCTGATTTTCTGCTCATCCCCTAGAATACCACGTTGTTGTGTCTCTTGCTTCCTCACTTTTAGTTTACATCTCCTTTGAATGGTTCAGATAATGCTTAGACTATTTGATTTGTGTGTCCACAACAAAAAGTCTTGATGCAAATCCTATAAAGTACAAAATTTCCTTGCAAAAATACTTGAAATCACTTGTTAAATGCTTCTTGGATCTGAATATCGCAATATTGGGTATTGAATTCCAAATCCAAGATTCATAAGATAAAACATAAGAACAAACTAAATCCAAATATGAATCCAAATTGATAAAAAATGTCTAATCTAAGTGAAAGCAGTGAGAAAAATGAGGAATACTTGTCAAGATATTTAATTTAATTGAACAACCAATTTAATCTAACCAAAAATATCAATTTAAAATGCATAAGTTCATAAATCAATAATTCCATCAAAAATAAATTTAATGAAACATATAGATTAAAAATAATGAATTTATGAAAATGCAAATTTAAAAATTAATCTGATCCATATTATTTGTGAATTATAATTTAAAAGTTGGTTTTGAATAAATAAAAGAGAAAAAAGAAAAATTTACCTTTTTTATAGACCATGGTTAGGTGGGTGGTTCGGTGATTCGGTCATGGACAGGCTAGGTCGTGGTCGAGGTTCGGCTCGTTCCTGGGTCATGTGGTTGTGGTCAAGGTTTTGTCGACCATAGATCGTAGCGTCATCGACTCGGAGTCGGGTGGATCACGGGTCGTGGGATGTGATGTGTGAGTCATAAGCTTCGGGTGTGGGACGGGTGTATCGTGGGTCTTGGGTGGTCAAGGTTTTGTGTCTGTGGGTCGTGATGCCGGTCACAGGGTCGTGACCGGTATCGGGTGGGAATAGATGTGGGTCATGGGACGGGTGGTCGAGGGTTTTGTATCGGTATGTATAAAGGAAGCTTCGTGCCGATATGACCCAGATCGGCATTTGGGTCGAGTTTTACTCCCCATCGGTCGAGAGTATCGATCACAAAATCGTGACCGGTATTGGGTGAGAATTGGTTGAGGATTACGTACCTGGGTCGAAGTTTGGTTGATGTCGGTCACGTATCCCGATTGATATCATGACCAGTATTGGCTGAATCGAGTTTTCCTTACCGCAGGTCATGCTATGTGGCATAATGATCGAGTATCAGTCAGGAGTGTGTGACCGATATTGGACCTTTGGTCATGTGATGATGGAACACCGGTCATGGGTCGAGGCTTCGGACCGGTATGGGTTTGGTCGATACTTGGGTATCGCTCACAGATCTTGGTCGATATCCGTGTCTGTTTTCGTCATTCTTCACCTCAAATCAATTTTTTAATTTTTATAAAGTTTTATAAAAATTTTGAAAATAATAAATAAATAAATAAGTGCTTAACAAAACCATAAAAATTAAAAACAAAATTGAAAACTCAAATTAAAAACTTAAATAAAATTAAATAAAGCCAAATAAGACTTAAATAAAATTAAATAAAGCCAAATAAAGATTGCCTCCCATAAAGCGTTTTTAAGTTTTTTACCTCGACTCCTTATGATTTAGGCTTGAGAATGACCATCTAAGGGCCTGATGTTACCCTTAGCTCGTGATCTTGGTCTCATATGGTCTTCATATTCATCGAAAGGTTGTTGAAGAGGATTGTTTACCAATACTTCTCTCTTCTCCGAAGCAATGTAACGAGTACACCTTGAAGAAAAACGAGGAGGTGATGCGTAGTAGAAGAAGTATTTGTTGGGGTCAAATACCACCCTGGCAAGATCAACGGCCAGAGCATCATGGGATGAGGCATGTTTTCCTATGGGCCGAGGCAAATAGATCTGGGCTGAGGCAAATAAACCTCCACAGGCTGAGGCATGTTTATTCCCTTGGGCCGAGGCCGAGGCAAACCTCCATCTGGGCCAAGGTAAACGGCACCATGCGCCGAGGCGAACAACTATACGCGCCAAAGCAACTGGCTGAACGTCCCAGAACGCGTCGAGGTAACTGAGCACGCACCGAGGTAAACTTCACCAAACACCAAGGCATCCCAGAACGTGCTGAGGCAACTGAGCACGCGCCGAGGTAAACTTCACCAAATACCAAGGCATCCCAGAATGCGCCGAGGCAACTGAGCAAGTGCCGAGGCGACACCTTCATAATTTGGGCCGAGCCAAAGAATGAAGAAGTCGGCTGACGAGTAGAATTCGGAGATCGACCGAAGAGGAAAAGAAAACACAAGTCCAAAGAGGAAAAGTAAATATTCTGATATTCTCGATAGGACGGTCTAATCTGAAGCCAATAAAAGAAGGAGAGGGCATTCGAAAGGAGGACACACAAAAATTGAGACAGAGCAATAGGTTTCACACAAACAAATCTTGTATTCTAAAAAAGCTTTCGTGATCAGCAATAAAAACCATCTTTGGATCTCTTTTTTGCAATCTGTACCTAGAAGTTTACGTTCCCTTAAAAGTCCTAAACAAAATTTAATTGTGAGGGTTTTAGCCTCCACAATTTGGCGCCATTTGTGTGGACTCCTAAACTTTCTGACTCTTTAGATTGCCGAAACCAAGACCTAAAAAGATGGGTGATGGAAGCCGCAACACCAACACTGACAACACGACTGACCCTCCTAGGGAAACTATAGACCTCCCAGAAGATGCTATCGCTGTCCCAGAATCCCTCGCCGAGATGAAAAATAGGCTGTTTACCTTGCTGAAAAAAGTTGACGAGCAAGAAAAGGCAAACAATTTGTTGAACGAAAAAGTCCAAGCACTGACTTCTGAACAACAAAACCTTAGTGCTGGGAGCTTAGTATCGGGAATAAGGCCCACCAAAAGATTCCATAGGCAGCTGTTCGATGCAACCCTGACGCCTCTTAATCCTGTCGCCTCCCAAGACGTAGTAAGCAATGCGCCGAGGACACCAGGAGATCTGCCACCTCCGACTCGGCCTGACGAGTATACTCCAGTAACCGTTAGGTCAACCGTCATTAATGAACCGCCCGAGCTGATCAGAGCCCCCAATAGGCGTGTCCAATTCGCTAGTAACGACGATAACAGAGAACTAAACGACTTGACTGGAGCCAAAGGAAACCGAGCTATTGAACGACAGACCGACGCGGATTTCACCTCGGCATCCTTAAGTAGAAGAGAGAACACGAACCAACTTGACCAGATGAATGAAGAAGAAGATGCTTACTGGGAACAACAAGCACACTTCGAGGACAGACTACAAAGATCAAACAACGACCAGAATAAGGAACAAACTGAGATTCGCGGGGCAATGGCACGAGCCGCCGCCTAGGTAAAGGCGTTTAAGTCACAAGTACACATGGCGATTAGCTTGGCACTCGAAATAGGCCGCCTGTTGGAAGAAACTCAGAAGACACCATTCACAGCTTAGATAACAAGGACGAGAATCTCCAATCCTGGAAAAATTTGAGTTCCGTTCTATGAGGGAACTACCGACCCAAAAGCTCATATAATGGCGTTCCGCATCGCCATGGGGCGAGCTAATCTTAGCGAAAACGAGAGAGACGCCGGGTTTTGCCTATTGTTCGTGGAAAATCTCAAAGAAGCAGCCCTGAAATAGTTCTCTCGCCTTGACCGTAATTCCATCGATAGCTTCGACCAACTTACCGCTCCTTTTCTAAAATATTATTCAATGTTCATGGATCACGGTACTTCGAATGCCGACCTGTGGACACTATCTCAGGGTCCGACCAAATCATTACGAAGTTTTATGGAGCACTTCAAAAAGATCATCTCTAAAGTCGACGGCGTAAGCGACAAACCCGCCCTAACAGCCCTGAGGAAATCGCTGTGGTACGAATCACGTTTTAGGGAGGAAATTGCTTTGAACCAGCCACTTACTATCCATGATGCATTACACCGAGCTTCGGATTTCATAGTCAACGAAGAAGAAATGAAAGTTCTGTCCCAGAGATACGGATCGACAAGAACGACGAGCCAAAGCAACGTTCAAAACACCGTCGTGACACCGTCAAATTTTAAGAAAAACTCACAAAATAGTGGCTTCATCAGTCACGAAGGATCCGGTTTCAGAGGCGCCCACAGTTACCAGATGGAAACCGGCCGCGGGAAGTTACCTTGGAACACTTGGAAAAGAAGCACGAGCACATACGAGGAAAGGGCTTACTGCGAACATCAAAATCAGTATGGACACCTAACTGCAAACTGTAGAAGCCTCGGCTTATTGCTTGCGGCTAAACTTGCAGAGGGGAAATTGGGTGACGCAGTCAGCCTAAAGGACTTCGAACGGAAAGACGAGGTAAAACAACCTCGCCTGGAAGACCGAGCCGACGATCCAGCCAAAAGGGAGCGACGAGATGACGAAGCAAATCAGCAAGGACACCGGAGGAGAATCAACATGATAATGGGAGGATTCCAATTCTGCATGGACACCGTTTCCGCAATTAAAGCTTTTCAATGCCGAGCAGTTTCTAGCACCACTTGGATTGCGCCGACCGAAGTCCCAAATGACGTAATCTCCTTTAAACAGAAGGAAGCGGTCGGCATTGAGCAACCACACAATGATCCACAAGTCATCGAACTGGTTGTAGCGGACCATGATGTCGCCAGAGTATTGATCGATACGGGAAGCTCCGTGGACGTATTTTTCGCGAACCTCTACATCGCATGGAAATTAATATCTCCGAAGCCGCTGACGGGGTTTTTGGGGGAAACAACAATGACCCTTGGGACAATCAAGTTGCCTGTATTCGCCGGTGGAGTAACAAAGATAGTGGAGTTTTCAGTAGCCGACCACCCCGCCATATACAACGTCATCATGGGAAATCCCTGGATAAACTCTATGCGAGCAGTTCCATCAACATACCACCTCTGCATAAAATTTCCGAGGCCGAGCGGAATGAAAACCATCCGCGGGAACCAGAAAAAATCTCGAATTTGCTTTATGGCCGGGCATAAACTTCGAAACTCGGTGACTGAGCCGAGCACAAAGGCCAAACGAAGGAAGATGAAAAAGAATCGAGAAGAAGCAAACGACCTAACTAAGCTTTTATAGCAATTACAGATCGCCGAGGTGCATGAGGAAGAACGAGGACCAATGTGCGACCCCGTGGTGTCAGTTTGCATAGAAGACAAACATCCAGAGCGATGTGTCGAGATAGGGGCCAAGCTGGCTGACAATCTTAAAAAAGAACTAATCTCTTTCTTAAAAAAGAACGTGCAAACATTCGCTTGGGCACCCGAAGATATGCCTGATATTAGCATCAACGTGACGTCCCACGAATTGAATGTGGATCCAAATTTCAAACACGTAAAGCAGAAAAGGAGAAAGTTAGGACCCGAAAGAGCGAAGGCGGTAAACGAAGAAGTAGAGCACCTGCTAAAAGTCGGGTCGATCATAGAGGTAAAGTATCCAGACTGGCTCGCAAATCCTGTAGTGGTTATGAAGAAGAATGGGAAGTGGAGAGTATGCGTTGATTTCACCGACCTGAACAAAGCATGTCTGAAGGATAGTTTCCCATTACCACACATAGACCGCTTGGTCGAGGCAACGACGGGAAACAAACTATTATCGTTCATGGATGTCTTCTCAGGATACAACCAGATCTTGATGAACCATGAAGACAGGGAGAAGACAACGTTCATAACAGATCGCAGAATATACTGTTAGAAAGTAATGCCATTTGGCCTCAAGAACGCTGGAGCGACTTATCAACGATTGGTAGACAAGATGTTCTCGCGACAGCTAGGAATAACGATGGAGGTATACATAGATGACATGTTGGTAAAATCTCTCGAGGAGAAGGATCACGCTGCCCACCTAAGGGAATGCTTCGAACTGTTAAATGCGCACAACATGAAGCTCAATCCAACGAAGTGCCGGTTCACGGTGAAATCTGGTGAATTCTTTGGATTCCTAGTCACCCATCGAGGCATTGAAGCAAATCCAAAGCAAATCGATGCTCTTATACAAATGACTTTGCCGAGGACAAAGCGAGAAGTTCAACGACTGACATGACGCGTCGCGGTGCTAAACCATTTTATTTCTCGATCTACCGACAAATGCCTACCATTTTATGATACCCTAAGAGGAAACAAAAAGTTCGACTGGATGGACAGATGTGAAGCAGCTTTCAAGCAACTGAAAAATTACCTTGCCAGTCCTCCGGTTCTCTTCAAACCCGTGGAAGGAGAACCCCTGTTTTAATACAACGCGGTCTCTTCCACTGCGTTCAGTGGAGTGCTTGTCAGGGACGAACGAGGCGAGCAAAAACAAATCTTTTACGTTAGCCAAACTATGACAGATGCCGAAACCCGATATCCGCAAATCAAAAAGTTAGCCTTCGCCATGATTATGTCTGCTCGGAAACTAAGGCCATACTTTCAATCGCATTCTGTCGTGGTGTTAACAACCTTCCCCCTTCGAACTATCTTACATAGCCCGAGCCAATTTGGAATGCTCGCAAAATGGACAATTGAATTAAGCGAGTACGATATTGAGTATCGGAACAGGAGTTGCACGAAGTCCCAAGTTCTGGCAGATTTTTTAGTTGAACTACCTTCCGAAGAGGAAGACGGCGCGACCTCGGACTCTGTTTGGATACTCCATGTTGATGGCTCGTCCTCAAGACAAGGATCCGGTGTAGGTATTCACTTAACATCGCTGACTGGCAAAATTTTGGAACAATCGTTTTGCTTAGGCTTTCGCGCGTCTAACAATGAAGCAGAATACGAAGCTCTAATCGCTGGCCTTAAACTTGCCCATGGGATCAAAATTAAGAGTATCCACGCGCATTGCGATTCCCAGATAGTCGCGAATTAGTTCAAAGGGGAGTACACTGCAAGGGACGAACGAGTGGAGGCTTATCTAAAAGTAGTGCAAAATCTGGTAACGAAATTTAAACAGTTTAAGCTAACGAGAATACCTCGCGGTGAAAACATTTCGGCAGACGCATTGGCAGCCCTAACATCAACATCCGACCTAGATCTGTAGAGAATCATTCCAGTCGAGCTCATTGAGCATCCAAGTATCAATCTTTCCGTTGTTAATGCAATTACTCGATCTCAAGCAAACCGACAAGCAGAAGATACAGCGGAGGTAAGTACCCCTGAAAACAAATGCATGGACTCTGTAATGGAAGAGAATCCAGACATGGAACCTCAACTCAAAGATGGCGTAGTAGATGCGGAAGATGTCCGGCAATCAGAAACGATAGAGTATGGGTGTGACAAAGAATGGATGGGGCAATTCGCGTTTACATTATAGATGGCGAAGTACCATCTGATCGATGGGCTGCACGAAAACTCAGAGCTTAAGCGGCTCGCTTTGTTTTGCTGGACGGGAATGTCTTCAAATGGAGGTTCTCAGGGCCATTGTTGGCCTGTGTTGAAGGAAATGAAGCTAAACAAATTATGGAAGAAGTCCATGGCGGCTCTTGTGGTAATCATTCAGGCGGAAGGGCCCTAACAATGAAGATCAAGCGTCACGGTTATTAATGGCCAACTATGGTAAAAGACTGCGAAAATTTTTCTGCCAAGTGCAAAAAATGTCAACGCCACGCTCCAACAATTCATCAGCTACCTGAGATGTTATCGTCAATCTCATCGCCTTACCCTTTTATGTGATGGTCCATGGATATCATCGGGCCTTTACATCCATCTAAATAGAAGAGATTTTTATTAGTATTGACAGACTACTTCTCCAAATGGGTCAAAGCGGAGTCTTAAGCTAGCATCAAGGATGCGTAGAACACTTCGTCTACAAAAACCTTTTCTGCAGACATGGCGTTCCATATGAAGTCATTACAGACAACGGCTCGCAGTTCATTTCAACCCGTTTTGAAGCTTTTTGTGAAAAGTGGAAGATACGTCTCAGCAAGTCTACTCCACGTTACCCGCAAGGTAATGGCCAAGCAGAAGCAGCAAACAAAAAAATCCTGGATGGATTGAAGAAAAGGCTCGATGCAAAAAAGGGCCGTTGGGCCAATGAATTGGAAGGAGTCCTATGGTCTCATCGGACAACTCCACGACGTGCTACCGGCGAAACACCATTTGCACTTGTTTATGGAACCGAATGCATGATCCCTCCAGAAGTAGAATTTCCTGAAATTCACCGCCGTCTCCTTCCTGGCCAAGAGGGACTTAACAACTTGATGCTGCTTGATGAATTAGATTTAGTGAACGAACGACGAGACCAAGCACTAATCCGAATTCAGAATTACCAACAAGCCGCAGCCAAATACTACAACTCCAATGTTCGCAGTCGAAAATTCAGTGAAGGTGATCTCGTTCTCCGAAAAGTTTTTCAGAATATAGCCAAACAAAATGCTGGGAAACTAGGTGTGAACTGGGAAGGTCCTTACAAAGTCACTAAACGTGGGCAACCCATTTTAGGATGGGTTCAGTTGCCCCCTTCTTTAAAAATGGAGGGGAGTGGGGCCGTATACATATACGTCCATCTGTTGTAGACGTTGGCATACTGATCGCCTCGCAAAATCACTATGACATGTTTATTAACCACCTAAAAGAGCGACAAGAACTTCCTACTTATCGCCTCACTTCGGCATACCTATCGCCTCACTTCGTCATACCTATCGCCTCACTTCGGCATACCTATCGCCTCACTTCGACATACCTATCGCCTTACTTCGGCATACCTATCGCCTCACTTCGGCATATCTATCGCCTTACTTCGGCATACCTATCGCCTTACTTCGGCATACCTATCACTTTACTAGAATACCTGAGCCTTACCAAAATAGGCTTTATGTTCTTGTTCTTTCGTCCGTTGCTGGCCACAACAACGAGCATTGACAAGTCTTTTATGGATTTTGTACTATTACAAACTCAACAGCGCGCTATACATATCCTTGTCTACCATCAGAGCGAACAATGTATGAGAAAACATGTTTGTAAACTGAGGCAAACATTCAGAAACCCAGTCATCACTAACACTGGTCAACGCAATACTTTGCAAAGTGACTATAACGCAAAGTAAAACATGCAAAAAAAGAGCCGAGAGAGCCAAAAAAACTTTAAATGTTTTTGGATAAAGCCGTCCAGGCATCTTGTTTTTAGACAGATAAAAAGGGGGAAAAGGACAATAGTATAACAAATAGCAAGATCTAAGGAAGATTAGGTTCTACGGTGTCCTTAGCAATACGATCAGCGACTGGGGTACCATCGTTAGACCCGGAGAAGTCTTTCACACCAATAGCTGCCGCAGCATTCTCCAATGGCTCCCCTGGAAGTGTGGTGCTAACCGAATCAGACGATACGGGGGATATTACCAGTTCGTCCTTTACCACCTTCTCAAGCTTTTCGAACTCGTCGTGGGCTCCGACCAGTTCAACCCTCCATTCAGACAACTGGGCCACCTCGGCATCCAAGGACGGCGCATCATCTTTCTTGAGAATGCTGATAAGTTGGAGATTGCTATCCACCTGAGCAAGATCCAGCTCTTTCTCCTTTCTCGCCGCCAGGCTCTCAATCTTTGCGAAAAGCCTATCAAGTTTCCCTTGAAACTTCTCCACCGCCTCGCGGCTTTTTGACCTCTCTTGATATTTACCTCTTGCAAAGCATGTGCCGCGACAAGTCATCTTTTCAGCGATTCAATCTCTGCAGAGCTCTTCGCCTTGGTAGCCTCTTGCCTCATACACATATCTCCGACCCTGATCAGCTCGTCTTTAAGGAAGGCATTCTCTTTCTCGAGAGCGTTGATCTGGTCCGAAGAAGCTGCGAGTTCAGCAACATGCTTACCAGTGAGATCATCAAGCTTAGCCTTAGTTGCCAGAGCATATTTTCTCGCCTCGGCAGTATGACGTTTCTCCTTCTTTGCACCTCGATCATATTTAGCGATGCTTTTGTTGATCGAAGCCATAAACTACAAATTTAGGAAACAAAAATTAGTTCCCGAGGCCTGCAACATAGAAGAAATTTTTTTATTTCTGGGCCGAGGCAAATACCTTGATGCCATGCAGAGACATATCGGCGTACAACTGGCTTTTAGTAAGACAGTCAACGGGAGGAAAACGATCACTGGGAGATTTTATTGCGGCGACTAGAGAAGCCGAGGCTACCGCGTCATTATAGATAGGTTCGGTCCCATCATACTTAAACAGCATTACCGCAGGGTTAGAAGGATCAGTTCGCTTCTGTTTCTTTTCGGCGATGCATTTCCCTTTATCAGTGCAAGGGGCAAGACACTTCCGAGATGGCGATTTAACCTCTTTAGATTGACTCGGAGCAGGAGGAGGAGTAGGATTGGCAACATCGTGAATATTAGATGCAACACCTTGAATAGATGCGACAACTTCGGCAATTGGATCATTTGAAGCGGGAGCGTCGGCAACCGGCTGCGCCAACCCATAAGTCACCTTGGCATCTACTTCTTCAGCGGGTTGTGTTTGAGCCATTTCAAGTTCCTTTTTCTTGAGCTCTTGCTTATCACAAATCGTCATTCTTTTACCCATTATCTCCACAATATGCAACCGAGGCCCAGGAGAAGGTTCAAAACTTGTGGACACGTCGGCACCAGCAAGACGAGCCCTACCTTTTTCTACGCGTGCCAAGGAGAAGTGCTTCTCCCAGTGAGTCTTTCCGCTGAGGAGAGTAGAGGGTATAGGTGTCCTCGGGAAAAGCAAGGAACAATTGATAAACTACAAAAAGGAAAGATATTAATTAGAGAAGCTTGAAAAGTAGAAAGACACAAGTAATCTAACGACAGCTACCAATGGGTTCCCAATTCCTCTTGACTTTTTGGAGGCAGTCCCCATCAATTGTCGCATCAGTTATAGGGATATAAAAGAAATGGCTCGCCCAATCGGGAGCTTTGCTTTTAAAACCCTCGATAATTTTGCAGCGCTTCTTAGGAAAAATATAGTATGTCCGAGATTTTGGAACTTTCGAAATGACAGCAAATGCTGCAAGTGTCGAACCCTCACTTCGACATCGCATTCATAGCTCAACACCAAGATTCCCACTAGATGACACATTCCGCTCGGCGTAATCTGGTTAAGTGCTAACCTGTGTTTACTCAAGAATCGCACTATCACACATGGAATTGGAAACCACAGGCAACACTCGTAGAGGAAACTCTCATATAAGCAGAAATGGTTTGGCGGCGGGCTATCAGGATGACCTGACGGAGCAGGCACGATTAAATCAACCTCTTCCGAGATCTCTAATCTTTGCCTAAGAAACATCAAGGACTCCTCGGTCGACATAGTTGATCCAGGAGGGTCGACTTTCTTCTTACTATTTCTTCGTCTCCGAGGTGCAGTCCTAGAGGGACCGGCTTTGTAACCTGCAAATAGCCGGTCCAACCGTCTCGCCTCGGCTTCATCAAGAATTGGCTCTTCTATTTCCTTCTTGATATAACCAAGAGGTTCGTCAATAAGATGAGGAACATTAATAACCACCCTATTTTCAGCAGCCAAACTGGCAGCTACATCTGTCGCTTCTTTCGAATTCACCTCGGCAGTCTTCCCTTCGGTGCCCAAATTCACTTCAACAGATAAATTCGCCTCGGCAGAGGTCGATTTCTCGGTTGTTCTACTTACTTCCGGGGACTCAATCATCCTTCGACCAAATTCCCAAGGAGAATCAGCCTCGGCAAAGGAGTCTCGCAACTCAGAAGAAGACATAAAAAATTCAAGGAATACTCGAGACCTGATAAAGGCCGATGAAGATGGATCGGCAAATTCAAGAGAAACCACCGTGGGACGATGAAGACAGACCGGAAAATGCAAAAAGAAGACGGCAGACTGAACAGAAAATCCGAATAAATGATAGAGAAAGAGGAGAGAGGAGAGAGCAGTACCTTGGAGAAGTTAAGGAGGCAAACTGAGGAAATGAAGAAAACACTTCGTAATTTATAGAGAAAAATCTAGGGTTTAGCGCGTAGGCATACACGCCTCGGGAACTAGCAAAGACGTTTCAAGTTCTCAAGAGAAATCATTACCTGATACCACGAGTACACGACCCCCGAGAAAAACTCATCATTGAAACGATGAGCCGCAAGAGCGGTTCAATGGCTCAACAACGGCTCGGCGTAAACTTCAACAACTTTACTCTTCGGCTCGACTTCAATTTTGACTTGTCCATTTCAGCTCGGCAAAAACCTCGATCCGTTTTATTTCGGCTCGGCATGCTTTTTCCGGAGCATGCTGATCTTGCTTCTTGGCTCGGCAACTTAAACCTCGTCATAATCACTTCGAGTCTGACGAGCTGGGGGGCTAACTGTTGCGGTCAAATACCACCCTGGCAAGATCAACGGCCAGAGCATCATGGGCCGATGCATGTTTCCATGTGGGCCGAGGCAAATGGATTTGGGCCGAGGCAAATAAACCTCCACAGGCCCAGGCATGTTTCATCCCTTGGGTCGAGGCCGAGGCAAACCTCCATCTGGGCCGAGGCAAATGGCACCACGCACCGAGGCGAACAACTACACGCGCCGAAGCAACTGGCAGAACGTCCCAGAATGCGCTGAGACAACTGAGCATGCACCGAGGTAAACTTCACCAAACACCAAGGCATCCCAGAACGTGCCGAGGCAACTGAGCACGCGCCGAGGCAACTGAGCACGCGCCGAGGCAATTTAGCACGCGCCGAGGTAAACTTCACCAAACACCAAGGCATCCCAGAATGCGCTGAGGCAATTGAGCACGTGCCGAGGCGACGCCTTCATAATTTGGGCCGAGCCAAAGAAGGTAGAAGTCGGCGGACGAGTAGAATTTGGAGGTCGGCCGAAGAGGAAAAGGAAACACAATTCCAAAGAGGAAAAGGAAATATTATGACATTCTCGATAGGACGGTCTAATCTACAACCTATAAAAGAAGGAGAGGGCTTTCGAAAGGAGGACACACAAAAATTGAGACAGAGCAATAGGTTTCGCACAAAAAAATTTTGTGTTCTAAAAAAGCTTTCGTGATCAGCAATAAAAATCATCTTTGGATCTTTTTCTGCAATTGGTACCTAGAAGTTTCCATTCCCTTAAAAGTCCTAAAGAAAATTTAGTTGTGAGGGTTTTAGCCTCCACAGTCTTTATCAATGTTTACAAACGAGATCCTTTCTTTAGGATAGTCCATGATTGCTCCTACTGTAGCCAAGAAAGATCTCCCAAGAATTAAAGGTGCATAGGAATTTTGCATCTTCGCCACTTGGAAATCTACCGGAATAAGAAAGATTTCGATCATAAGAGGTAGATTGATGATTTCTCATACTAGAAGGGTGGAAGAACCATCAGCAAGTCCTACTCTTATCCTTGATGGTCGAAGATTTTTGATCTTCATCCATCCAACAAGTGTTTCTGAGGTTAGGTTGATACCGGCTCCCGAATCACAAAGTGCATCATCGAAGTTGAATCCATGTATGGAGCATGGTATGGTGAAAATTCCAGGGTCCACGGTCTTGCACAACGTCTTAAATTTTGATCTTGGATCCCTAGCTCTCTCAAATATTTCCTCAATCTCATTTGTTTCCTCTTTGCTTCGCAAAAAGCATTTTCTCAAAGAAGAAAACTTTTTCCAAGCTTCGTCAAAAGATACATCAGATGGAAGCTTCTTTACCATTGAGTTGATCTTTTTCAGCATCTCATCATTATTAGATGGTGATGTTCTCTTGTCAATCCTTTCTGCAAGCTTAATTCCTTCTCGGGGTCTTTTTACCAAAATTCTAGTCTTAAGTCTTGTGTGGTTTGTTCCAGCCTCCTCAAATGGTTATGGGTATGCATTTTCAGCTTGATAAAAAGTGGATTCAGCTCCTCCAAGAGAGGTTAAAGCATAGCAATTTTTAATGAAAATCGGTTCTTCTTCAATTGATTACAAACCGAGGCAAAAATTGACCGTTTCCTCCAACCTCGACAAACGATCATCGATTTTCTTCACACGTCTAGAGAGAATAATTTATTTACCACTAAGGGCTGTAGTCGTCCCTATTAGTTCATTATATTTTCCAGAATGTAGAATTGAGCATCCTTGATTGCTTGCATACTTTGTTTTTGTCCTTTCATTAATACTTGTACGGTTGAATGGATTTCGCCTTGAATAACTCCAGCTTCTTCCACTGCCTTCTCAGCATGATGTGCCTTGATTTCTACTGTGTTTAGATGAGTATTAATCTCAGCAACATTCTCATTCGTGTTCTTAGTCTCCCACTCCAAGTTATCCCAAGTGCTATCCAACCTATGCTTGAAATTGGAGATTTTTCGTGCATCATCTTGGAGGTCTCGGGCATGTTGTTGCTGCACTTCTTCAATTTTAACAATCCTTGTTTCAATGCCTTGGATTTGAGATGAAAGAGATTCGAAATTCTCCCAAAAAGATGAATTAAAGCGTTCCAACTTTACATCAAATTCTTGGACAGATTTTTGTTGACATTCCATGAGTTGATACATCATTGCTTCAAGCCTACTCTCATGTGGTGTCTTGGGGGCATGATCAGATTTTGGTGGTGGTGGTTGTGGACGTGTGTAGTTGTGGTGGAGGCGATGTCATTCATGATCGAAATTTTCCCAATTGCGACTTTGGTACGGGTGAGAGTGTTCGTACCAATTGTTGTTGAAGTTTGGCGGTTGAAAGTACTCATGTGGCATTGTGCTGTAATTTCCAATGGTCTCATGATGATGAGGAGACGCCATTTTTCGAGTGTATGAGTTGTAGTGTTACATTGATAAATTCCTGAAACACACAAAAACAAAATAAAAACCGAAAATAAGAAATAAATAAAAGAAAAACAAATCATAGACTAAATTCTTATTAGAAATTCGTAGGTAACAAATCAATCTTTGGCAACGGCACCAAAAACTTGATAGGGTGGGAGTTTTAATATTTACAAACCCTAAAATTAGTTGCAAATGCACATGAAATCACAGTAGTACTTACGGGTCGATCCACTGGAGACTGGAAAGATGTTATCCTATGAATTTATAAGATTCGAATTAAGCTAAGTCAAAATATATTTGGGGTTTTAGATTTAGGAGAAACAAATTAAAAGAAACAAAGCAATAAATAAAAGCAATTAAAATAAATGTTAGAGAAGTTAGGTATTATACAATTCGCAGAAACACATGAAGACACAAGTTAATATCGATTTAGGGATTTAATAAAAACCATTCTAGAACTGAAATCACTGATGTATAATCATCCACTCTCGTGGTTCCAATTATTATGCTTTAACATCCTAATAGACTCTACTCTCGCATGTTATTAAAAGAAGAAAACATGCATGAATTCATTCAAGACTCAATTGTTCACAATACTCCATAACTCAACTCTCGCAAGTTATGACATATTGCTCACCAAATACTAGTTCAGTGAAAGAGATGCATCACTATTGTGGTTTTAGTTCCCTAGAGATCATTCACAGGTTACCTACTCCAGCTCAAGCGTTGCAAACAAATAAAGGTGAAGATCCATAAGATAAACTCTAACAATTCGATATCAAACAAGTAAAATAATGTAATCATTGAAAACCCTAAAACCTAACAAGTTAACTACTCATACATAGTAAAAGTAGGAAGACAGCAATACATTGAAGTATAAAACATCATCGATAGATTAGATTTAAAGAGTACAAAGATAGAAATCTTCTCTAAGTTGAATTACAAAGGTGAGATCTTCTCCTTGAAGCTCTTAGAACCAAAATCAATGAAGAATTATGAAAGATATATATTAAAAATGAGTCTGGTATTTATGGTGAATATTTGAGGCTGCTTTCTCTCTAAAATGGGCTAAAAGCAAGTATACATAAGTCTTGAGAAGTCTTAAGTCGGCTATGGTTCTATCTTGGGAAAAAAGGAAATATTACTTTTCTGATGAGTATTGGACAGGAGTATTGGGTAGAAATCTTGACCAATATTGGGGTACCTGTCAGGAGGGTATTGGCATGAGCCATGGGGAAAATCCTGACCAGTACTGACCCTTCCTTCCTTTAGTTTCCTATGCTTGCTTCTCCTTCGAGTCAGGCAAACATGTTTTCAGTAAATCAAGGGTAACTCTTTCACCATAGCTCCAATTGACTTGAAATTACCTCCATTAGAAAGGTAAGTAAATTCTATTTTTTGTAACCAAATTTAATTCAATTCCAAGATTTTAAAGGCTTCCAACGAAGGGTAAACTTCTAGTACATCTATTTGTCTAGCTTGGAAAATTGCATATCTTTTGAATATTGTGACTTGGATGTAGCATGGTTGACACCTCTTTTGATCCATTTTACATCTTTTTGATGATTTAACCTATTAAGACTTTAAAAACTACATATACGAGAAAACTACTTCTTTTGTGCAAAAGCGTTATAAAATAGTTAAATAAAATAGTAAAATCTATACTAAAAGTAGTCAAATATAGAGTATATCCGATTCGCACTTGCAAGATTTGTTTTTTCTATTTATCAATAAAAAAATACAATAAATTACTACTTAAATATGTTTTTTTCTATTTCTCAATTAAAACAATATACGATAAATTATTATTTTATACTAAGAACATAAAATAGAATAGAAAAAACTATTACAAAAAACAAAATAAGAAGGGAAAGTTAGTGAATCTTTGATTTAGAGTTTAAGTTATATCACGATACCTACAAAACATCTCTTAAAAATTTTAAAGTATAAAAATTTAAATTAGTTGAAAAATATATAACTCATAAACTCAAAAATATAAAACATTATTCATTAAAAACTATATAAAACATTTTAAATATTTTAAAAGGGCATAAAAACACATAAGCATTCAGAAGTGGAGAGCCAATGTGGAGAGATCACTCGGATCGATGACGTGGCCAAATCTCACTATCTATGAATTCTTCCTTCTTCTACTTTTCTTTTCCTCCAATAGATTACCCAGATCGATGATGTGGCAAAAATAAGTGATCCTCATAGGTTTTGACCCAATCTAATTAACCATAATTTCTTCATGTCTCTCACCCAATCTCCAAGTCATTCTCTCAACCCGAACAAGATCATTAAGCAAGCTTAGTCATTACATTGCACTACATTGTTGAAAATATCTCAAATTGGCTTGCTTTGGATTTGAATGATCATGCTAATTTGATGAAAAAGGGAAGAACCTTGAATTGGCTTTACAATGTCATCATTGATTGGTTTATGTATGTTCTTGGTTGCTCAGGTTATATGTCTCTCCATTAATGCACTTATGAATTTCGAATTTGATCAATATATAATGGTTAGACACTTTGTGCTTTCAATTGTGAACCATTCTCATTTGAGAATTGCTTTTGTAGTATCAACAAGGCAGACGAACCATGAACTCTTCATCAAGAACAAGACGCCATTCTCACCAAGGGACTTGTGTGTTTGAGGAGTGGTCTCAAGAAGATTTTCGGTTCCTAGTTCAAGTGGATGATCTTGTGGAAAGGATGCATTTGGGGGAGCTAGCTAAAATGCATCATGAGACGTATCCGGAGCCAACCAAACACTTTCTAGCCATGGTTCAATACATTTGAAGATAGACCAAACAGGAGAGGACATATTCACTTCATGATTGGACCGAAAAAATACTCAATCTCCTTCAAGGCGTTTTGTGAAGTATATGGATTCCCGAAATACTCTTCGAGCGCGTTGTCATGAACCTAGGCTCCTATCCAAGAGAGACCAATAATGGATTTTAACAATATGGTCTTGACACACACTCTCGAGGGTCGATTTGCTCCAAACACGCTTGCGTATCGCTTCATGGATGAAGACGAGACCCCTTTGTGTTGTTTCTTGCCACGTACAAGGTATTGCAACACAAATTGCTTCCAAGACCTAAGGTTTCCAATGCCACACCACTTCACGTTTGAGCCTCCTCCTCCTCCACAAGATTTCTATTCTGATTTCTACTAGCTCCAAGGTATCATTTCCACCATTGTCAATACCTCTTCGATTTTTTAAATTTTCATTCTTGCATTTTCGTGATTTGTTCATCCTTCCCTTCGGTTTTGCTCTCTCACAGGGACGGTGAGAAGTAAGTCCGGGGGAGGATAATTTCTAATGATCATTTGAGTTTGTTTTTTTCTCTTTTGCATTCTTGAGTCTCATGCATAATCACATTACATTGCATATACGATAAAACCACAAAAAACCATAAAAATTTGAAAAATTTCGAAAATACAAAATGATTTTCTCATTTAGTTGTACTGCATACACTTGTATGTTCATTCTAGGTTGCATTGTACATATGAGAACAACGATGAATTTGCCTTGTAAAGGTTTTTAACTGAGTGTGGGGGTCGAAACTCGCACAACTAAATTTTGTAAGGAAAATTTAGAGATTCGAAAAACTTCTATGAAAAGAAACACAAGAACAGAGATCCAAAAATGGTATTTTTATTCAAGCTGTTTAGAAAGCTGTTGCAGAGAAAACCACAAGTGTTTGCTAGGTCAAATTGCAGATCCCTTTCTCAAAGGATGTACATGAGTTTATATACAAGTCTTAGGTCGGTTAGGGTTATTCCTAAAATGATAAGGAAAACTTCCTTATTCTTCGGGATTTTCTTTCTTCCCTGCTTTGTCTAAGTAGATTCGGGTGTGGGCTTCTTACTTTGACTTGCTAATTCGGCCCAAAAAACTCTTGTGGCTCGTTGCTTGGGCCCAACAAGATGTTGGGCTTGCTGCTTCGCTGGATCACCAGAGGTCCGGCTTGTCGCCTCTTCGTCTTGTCTGTATCTTTATCTGTATAGCTTGTCACCTGTTTGGATTGACGCCAACATTTTGGCTCGTCGCCAACACTTTGGCTCATCGCCAACACTTTGGCTCATCGCTATCGTTTTGGCTCGTCGCCGGTGTTTTGGCTAGTCGCCGGCATTTTGGCTCGTTGCCGGCGTTTTGGGTCGTCGCCAACACTTTTGCTCGTCGCCAATATTTTGGCTCGTCGCCAACACTTTGCCTCATCGCCAACACTCGTTGCCGGCGTTTTGGCTCGTCGCCAACACTTTGTCTTGTCGCCAACACTTTGTCTTGTCGCCAACATTTTGGTTCGTCGCTAACATTTTGGCTCGTCGCCAACATTTTGGCTCGTCGCCAACATTTTGGCTCGTCGCCAACATTTTGGCTCGTCGCCAACATTTTGGCTCGTCGCCAACATTTTGGCTCGTCGCCAACATTTTGGCTCGTCGCCAACATTTTGGCTCGTCGCCAACATTTTGGCTCGTCGCCAACATTTTGGCTCGTCGCCGACACTTGGACTCGTCGCCGGTATTTTGGCTCGTTGCCAACACTTTGCCTTTTCGCCGGCGTTTTGGCTCGTCACTAACACATTGGCTCCTGGCCAACACATTGGCTCCTGGCCAACACATTGGCTCGTGGCCAAAATTTTCGCTCGTCGCCAACATTTTGGCTCGTCGCCAATACTTTGGCTCGTCGCCGGCATTTTGGCTCGTCGCCGGCATTTTGGCTCGTCGCTGGAGTTTTGGCTCGTCGCCAATATTTTGCTTTATCGTCGGTGTTTTGGGTCGTTGCCAACATTTTTCTTTGTCGCCGGCTTTTATTCTCGTTGCCAACATTTTGGGTCGTCGCCAATCATTTTGGCTTGTCGCCAATATATTGGCTCGTCGCCAACACTTTGGCTCGTCGCCGGCGTTTTGGTTTGTCGTCGGCGTTTTGACTCGTCGTCTGCCACCGAAGCTGGTTCGGCCCATCTACTCTCCTGTTGGGTTTAGCGGTCAATCTCGATGGGGTGGAAATTGACCCCAACAGTTAACCCCAGCTCGTCAGAGTCAGTGATGATGATGACGAGGTAAAAGTTAGTCATCTCCGAGATTGACATATGAGACTTATCTTATGTTGTCGAACCACTTCGGTGGATATTTTCGTCGAACCATTTTGGGTCGCCGTACTGCTGAGGTGAGACATTATTGCAGAGGCATTTGTTACCGAGCCAGACTGGCATGTCATGTTGCCGAGCTATTCAGGTGTGCGCTGTCGCCAAGCTATTTTGTTACTTGTATTACCGAGCCATTTTGGCTCGTGACATTATCGAGAGGCTGACAAGTCTTTATCTGCCGAGACGTTAAAGTGAGGATGTGGTCGAGCAGTTTTGGCTCGTCATATCAATGAGTAGTTCAGGCTGCCATGCTACCGAGCCATCTTTGATTCGACATTATTGCTGAATTGTCTTGGCAGCCGACGTTACCATGCTGTCTGGGTTGTCTGACCGCCGAGCCATCTTTGTACTGCCGAACCATTGCAACAAGCTGCTGACCCATCTTGCTGTGCTTGATCTATTTTGGTATCACGCACTGTGCTTTTAAGCGTCTATATATTCATATTCTTGCCCCACTCCTCATAACTCATTTCTCCAAAATTTCCGTAAAGACAGGTAGCTCTCTTCTCTCTCTTCTTTTCTCTATTTTTATGTTTAAGTTTTGGCTAGGTTTTTGTTGATTTCTTCTCTTCCACCGCCGAATCTTTGAATTTTACGACCTAGCTTCGAACGTGGCTCGGCGGTTCCTTAATTTATTCGATCCTTCTTCGAATTCCTCCGGCGACTCCTTGAATTTTTCCGATCCATCTTCATACACCTGCGGTGAGTTAACGAATTTTTCGATCTATCGTTTTTTGTGTCTCCGAGCCAAGATTTCTTCAATTTTTTTGCTAAGTATCTAGTGTGTTTTCGAGCAAAGCTCTTTGATATCGCATACCGCCGAGCTGGAAGATTCTATTGGTTTGGCAAACTCTGCTTCACTGCTTGGTCGTAAGATGGTGCTATCTCCTCAGGTTACCGAACCAGTCGAGCCTGGTTTTCCGCTGGGTCGGCTACAGATTGATATCCCATCTTTGGTTGATGATGCCTTTGATGCCGAGGCAAGTTTGATATAGAAATCCCTTGACGAAATTAAAGTCGAACCAACAGAGTATAGTTTTGACGAAGCCGAAAAGGTGCGGTTGGAGAGACTGTTTGCGAGCCACCAAGCTAGCACATCGACGAGGCGAAAACCTAGGAAGAAAGCTCCTAAGAAACGAACCGACCCGCCTGGTTCATCTTTGTGCACCGCTCAATCCTTGGAAGCATTGAGGCATCGATTCAACATTTTAGAAGACGTTGATTTGATTGTTCTGGCTTCAATAGACCGAGCCGAGGCTCCGCCGCCTAGGCATTTTACTCTCTATGAGAGTTTCTTTTACCAAAGTCTGCTGTGGTTTCCAATTCCTGGATTGATCATCCATTTTTTGTCCAAGCATGGATTAGCGCCGAGCCAAATTCCTCCTCGGGGGATGCGTCACTTGGTGGGAATTCTTGTTCGGAGCTACGAATGTGACATGACTGTTCGCGTTTCCCATCTTCGTCACTTCCTTGAATTTTGGAAGATTAAAAACTCCAGAGCCTACTATGTTTCTAATAAGAAGCAGAGAAAGATTATTGAAGGCTTCCGAAGTAAAGACAGCGACTGGGGGAGCTACTTTTTCTTCGTTCCTATTAATGACACCACGGTAGAAGCCGGATCCATCTGCCATGTCAAAATGGAGTGGGCAACTATTGGTGGGCGAGCCGTAGACTTTTCAGGAGATCTATCGGGTGTTTATTTTGTAGCGAGCTGAGCATATCTTTCATTTCTTTATTTTTGCAGTGCGGCAGATTCTCCCATATTTCCCATAGGATACGCTTACACTTCGGAACATGCATGCTGCGGGAAAGTGCCATTGGGAAAATCATTTTTCCATGAAGAGAGTCGAGAAAGCCCGAGCCATCTTTGCCGGTGTTGAAGTATCTGACAGCTCGAAATCTGCATCTCCATCTCAAAATTTTCAGGAAAAAGCTATGGGGAAGAGACCGACGAATCTGTGATAAACAAGCTTTGAAGGAGACGGCAAAAGAAACTGCTAGCCGAGCAGCTGATGGGGTTGAAAAAATCACCGAGCCAAACCCTGCGGTGATTGGCCAGATGACACCGGGACAGAGCAAACAACTCTTTCCGAGCCTCCAATTCTCGATGCTGAGGCTACGGAAGTGGTTTCAGCTCTTGTTTTGGTTGCCAGGCCTTCTAATTCGGTGATATCTCAACACAACGAGGGCAAGAAGCTGACTCCCAATAAGCATTCAACCTCTGAGGCTGACAAGGAAAAAGCCAAGGAAAAACGAGAGAAGAGGAAATGGCAAAATCCTGCCGATCCTGATTCTACTGAGCCAGCGCTAATGTCGTTTAGGCATGAAGGATTCGAGCCAATATGTAATGACGAGGCAGCGTCGGCAACTCTCTTCTCAAAGGTTCGCTGCTCAGGAGATAGGCTGCCGCCTCTTGATATGCTGTCCCATGGTGATCTCTACACCGATATATCGCTCCGAGGCACCAAGGTATGTTTGGAGATTGCATATTTTGTTGAAATAAAAAGACTAAGTACTAATAATATTTCTCCCTTTCATCAGTTCGTTGCATCCATCAACAAGATGTTGCCGCCTTTGAGCAAGATGTGCGAAAGGACAGGCGCCGGATCGAAGATGCCCGAAAGCATTCCTTGTGGGAGTGTAAATCCACACCAATTGAATTTGTCCAGACTTTTAGAGGGATCTGAAACTTCTGAGTAACCACGAACGCGCAGATCCAAAGATGGTTATTTTATTAAGCTATTTTGAAAACTTTTCGTATGAGAGCAAAAGTACATAGTTTTTGCTAGGTAAAAATTGCGCATCACTTATTCAGAGGATGTACATCAATATATATACAAGTCTAAGTCGGTTAGGGCGACTTCCTAAAAAGAGTAGGAAGTTTTCCTATTCTTTCGCTCGTTTGCCTTTATTCATGTCTATCTTCCTTTTCCCTTTTATGGGTCCAAACTCATTCTCATCGGAATGGGCCGAGCCCACCTTTCGACTCCACGGCTCGGGTGGCATTCGGCTAAGCAGCTCGGGTCACATTCTTCTTCACGACTCGGTGACAGTTTGGCTGAGCAGCTCGGGCGACTTCATGGTTCGCGGCTCGGGTGGCTTCTTGGTTCACAGCTCGGGTGGCATCACGGTTCGCGGCTCATGTGGCTTCTCGGTTCACGGCTCAGGTGGCATCGTGGTGGTAACACCGAGCTATTTCTCCAATACTAACCGAAGCGCAAGGGGCACCCGAGCCATTTTTTGTTCGTGGTTCCGAACCGTTTTCGTGTGACATCCAAGCTGTTTGAGTTTGGCTCGGCTGTTCATATCACCTAGGTGGCACCGAGCCATTTTCGTGTGACACCCGAGCCGTTTGAGTTTGGCTCGGGTGCGCATATCACCTAGGTGGTACCGAACTGTTTTCGTGTGACACCTGGGCCATTTGAGTTTGGCTCGGTGCTCATATCATCCATGTGGTACCGAGCCATTTTCGTGTGACACCCGAGCCGTTTGAATTTGGCTCGGGTGTTCATATCACCTGGGCGACACCGAGCCATTTTCATGATACTTCGGACATTTTCTCATCTGTTAACTTCGGGCGGGTGAAAATGACCCCAACAGTTAGCCCCCAGCTCGACAGTTTCAATGTTGAGAGTGTCGAGGTGAAGAGCAACCCGAAGTTATCATCCCGTAGCTGAATTATTGTGGTGATTGCACCGAGCCGCTGGAGTGTTGTGGTTAAGTCCCTTAGCCATTTTATTTCGTTCTATGGCACCAAGCGGTTATGTTAAGAATTTGGCTCGGGGTTTTCCGTATAGAACAAATTCTGCTCGGGAGCCTCTACAGAATTTGGCATACTTTTCTCGGGGAGTCTAAATGTTTTTGCCGATCTCTGAGGCGTATGACGTCACTCCTTGCCTATATAGACTGTGTTGCCTCCCAATCTTTCATAACTTCATTTCTCCGAAAAATCCTCCAAAACAGGTAACCCCTCTCTCCTTTCTCTCTCTATTTTTTGCTTAAGTTATTTTTAACCGGGGCCTCCGTTATTCTTCCTTCGCCGCCGATTCCTTTGAATTCCCCGATCCATCTTCAATTAGCTCCGTCGCCGTTCTTGAGCTTTCTAGTGATTTTTTTAGAGTTTGGATATGACTTTTAATTTATTTAGAGGATCTTGATATGTTCTTCATTTCTTAAAAGGCTTTGATCTACTATGATTAGCTTCTGAGAACCCCGATCTATTTTCTATTTATTCGAAGATTTAGATCCCTTTTTCTGAGCTATTAGGGATCCTGATCTGTTTCTGTCTTCCAAAGACCCAGATCCGTTTCCAAACCCAAAATATGTCTCAGTTGTCTGCATCTACGTCACCCGAGCCGTACGCTAGGTTATTCGATAGTCCATGCCAGTCTTCATATCCCAAGCCGTCCTTCTCCACAGATCCGTTTCTCGCTCGAAGTTGTAGCCGAGCAGATTCTTCTGGTGTGAATGTTCAGAGGATTTGGATGATTCAAATGGCTCGGGGGTAGGGCCTTCCATTCTTGGTATGAAAGTTGTGTTCTCCGAATCCTCGAGAGCCGACAGTAATGCCGGGAATCCTTTGGAATTTGAAGTCCCTCATCTTCACGAATCTCCTTTTGACAAGACGGTAAATCCTTTTGTTGACACAATGGATCCTGAACATGCGAAATTTGAACCAGAGGATTGGTTTTACGATCCTGTTGTGGCTAGACAAGAGTTGGAACGTCTAATTGGACCTATCCAACGAGCCCTAAGGATGAGGAAAGCTAAGAAGCGACCCGATCCACCTGGTTCAACTCTCTCTACTTCATATTCGTTGACAACCCTTAGGCAGAGATTTAATATCTCGGAAAAATTGAATTCGTTCTTCCCTCAAGACTGATCGAGTCAATAAACCTCCCCCCGATCACTTTACCCTATTTTTTGTGCTTGGATGGCTTTATCCACTTTGTAATCTTTTGAAGAACTACTATTTTTGTCTTGTTATCACTTGATCTGTTCAGGATATCGGTTTAAGGAAACGCCTTGTGTTTGATAATTGTGTTTGCGAAGAAACATTAAGTGTGCTTCTTTTGTTTGGTGATAAGTCTAAATGCTTTGCTTGTATTGCCTTAACTGTTTTGATGAATGGACTTGAACACATGTTTGCGTAGTTATGTTTGAGATGAACATTTCGTTTCACAGATACGTTACCGCAAACTTATCTGCTCTGATAATGAACACAAGTTTGCATAGTTTGGTTTGAGATGAACAATTCGGCTTACAGTTATGTTACCATAAACTTCCCTGCCCCGAAATTGATCATAAGTTTGCATAGTTTAGTTTGAACATTTCAGTTTATGGATACGTACCGTAAACGTACCCGCTCCGACAATGGACATATGCTTGTATAGTTTAGGATGAACATTTCGGTTTACGGATACATTATCATAAACAATTCTGCTCCAAAAATGAACATATGCTTGTATAGTTTAGGATGAACATTTCGGTTTACAGATACGTTACCATATAAACATATCCGCTCTGACAATGAACAAATATTTATATAGCGCGCTTTTAATTCTGAGACGGATGTAATGGTTTATCCATAAAGGGTGTAGTAGTTCATTGTTATGGCCAGCAGCAATGAGAGTGAGATGAGATGTCTGTTTAGTTAAGACTTTGAATAATCTGTAAAGGATGTGGGTAGGATGTGTGTTTTGTTAAGACTTTAGTAATCCGTAAAGGAAGTGATCTGAAGACCTTTTTTTCTTTTTTTGTTGTTGAAAATTTTGGTTTAGTTAGACATATAATCTATTATAAAGATGGGAGTATACGAGTATACATTCCCTTTGCAGGGATCAAGTCACCCCGTAGTTCATGTGAAATAGCTTAGTGATAGTATTTCTTGAGATGCATGGCATTCCATGATCTTGGTACTGGAATATTAATCATGCTGGCGAGTTTATAAACACTAGATTTGACTACCTCTGTGATCCTGTAAGATCCTTCCCAGTTTGCTCCTAGTTTTCCGGCATTTGTTTCCGCTGTGTTTTGGAAAACTTTTCGCAAAACTAAGTCTCCTTCGTAAAATCTCCGTCTTCGAACATTAGAGTTGTAGTATTTTGCTGCTGCATTTTGATAGTTTTGGATCCTGATTAAGGTCTGATCTCGTCTTTCGTTGATTAAATCCAACTCGTCAAGCAGCAATAGGTGATTGAGTCCTCTTGTTCCAAAAGAAGTCTGCGGCGAACTCCAGGAAAGTGTATTTCTGGTGGAATGATATATTCCATCCCGTAGACAAGGGCGAATGGGGTTTCATCAGTCGCCCGTCTTGGAGTTGTGCGGTGAGACCACAACACTCCCTCTAATTTGTCTGCCCAACATCCTTTCTTTTCATCGAGACGCTTTTTCAAACCATCAAAGATTGTTTTGTTGATTGCTTCTGCTTGACCGTTCCCTTGTGGATATCTTAGAGTGGACTTGCTAAGTCTGATCTTCCATTTTTCGCAGAAAGCTTCGAAACGATTAGAAATGAACTGTGAGCCATTGTCCGTCATGATCTTGTATGGTACTCCATGCCGACATATGATATTCTTCCAGACAAAGGCCTCCACTTGTGCTTCTTTAATGCTAGCACATGAGTCGGCTTAGACCTATTTCGAAAAATAATCCGTCAAAACCAACAGGAATCACTTCTGCTTTGAGGGATGTAATAGCCCGATGATATCCATGACCCACCGCATGAACGGGTACAGTGATGAAATTAAGGAGAGCACTTTGGTTGGTTGGTGAATCATTGGCGCGTGGCATTGACATTTCTCGCATTTGGCTCTCCCTCCTGAATGATTTCCGCATGAACCGTTGTGAACTTCTTCCATGATCTTCCTTGCGTCCTTTCCTTCTACGCAACTTAACAATGGTCCTGAGAATCTCCACTTAAAGACATTTCTATCGAGTAAAACGTAACGAGCCGCCTGGGCTCGAAACTTACAAGCTGCCTACTTTTCGGTTGGTAAGACCCCGAAATAATTCTCTTTAGATCCGGGTCGGAAGTCGATGAAAGGGCTGCATGTACACAAGACCACGATTGAGTGCGATTGGAAGTAAGGCCTCGGTTTTCTTGCGGACATTATGACAGATAGTGCCAATTTTTCCATTTGCGGGTACCTCTTCTCGGCGTCTGTAAGGGTTTTGTTAACGTAAGATATTGGCTTCTGTTCGCCTCTCTTGTCTTGAATCAACACGCCGCTCACTGATGCGACGGAGATTACGGTTTACAGAAAAAGCGGCTCTCCTGTTACTGGTTTTGCGAGAACTGGAGGGGTAGCCAAGGTAAGTCTTCAGCTGTTGAAAAGCCTCTTCGAATTTTTCAGTCCACTCAAACTTCTTGTTCTCCCGCAACATATCGTAGAAATGCAGACATTTGTCGGTGGATCGTGAGATAAATCTGTGAACTGCAGCTACCCTCCCGGTAAGTCTTTGCACTTCTCTTTTTGTCTTCGGTGAAGTCATATGGATGAGCGCGTCGATTTACTTAGGGTTTGCTTCAATGCCACGGTTATTGACTAAGTATCCGAGGAATTCTCCTGATGTGACAGTGAATCTGCATTTGGTTGGATTTAACTTCATGTTGTGAAAGTTCAGCTGTCATTCCTCGAGATGAGCCACGTGACCCTGCTTTCTTAGTGATTTCACCAGCATATCGTCTATATAAACCTCCATTGTCTTTCCGAGTTGGTCAGCGAACATCTTGTTCACCAGCCGCTGATATGTTGCTCTGGCATTTTTCAGGCCGAACGGCATCACCTTGTAGCAGTATATTCCACGATCTGTTATAAAAGCTGTTTTCTCCCGATCGTCAGGGTTCATCAGGATCTGGTAGTAACCCGATAAGGCATCCATGAATGAGAAGAAGCTATCTTTTTGACAAGCTTTGTTCAGGTCGGTGAAATCCACGCACACGTGCCATTTTGCATTCTTCTTCTTGACCACCACCAGGTTAGCTAGGCAGTCTGGGTACTTCACCTCAGTTATTGAACCGACACGCATGAGTCTTTCTACTTCATCATTGACTGCTTTGGCTCTGTCTGGCCCAAGCTTTCTCCTTTTATGCTTTACTGGTTTGCACGTTGGGTCAACATTCAGTTCGTGGCTTGTTATCCCGATATCGATGTCGGGCATGTCCTCCGCTGCCCACGCAAAAGTTTTCACATTCTTTTTCAAGAACGAAATGAGTTCTTCCTTGATTTTTCCGTCGAGCATTGCTCCAATCTCCATGCATTGCTTCGGATGTTCATTGTCGATGCAAACTGATATTACGGGATCACATGTTGGCTTATTTACTTCTTCTTCGTGATCCTCCGCAATCTGTAATTGCTATAAAAGTTTGGAAAGCTCTTTGACCGGCTCTCGTTCTGTCTTCATTTTCTTGCGCTTCGAATTTGCCACCGGCACAGTGACTGGATTTTTGAGCTTGTGTGCGGTTAGGAAGCAGACGCGAGACTCCTTTTGGTTCCCACGAATTGTTTTTACTCCATTTTGGGTAGGGAACTTCAAGCAGAGGTGATATGTCAAAACCGCATCGCGCATAGATTTCAACCAGGGGGTTCCCATAATGACGTTGTAGATTGCTGGGTGATCAGCTACAAAGAATTCGATGATTTTTGTCACCTCACCAGCTCGGACATGAAGTTTGATCATCCCTGCAGTCATTGTCTTCGGAGTTGATACTATTTCGGTTAGATCGACATTCATTCTTCTGAGTGTCTCGAGGAAGATTACATCCATAGTGCTTCCAGTGTCTACCAATACGCGGGTTACGTCGCAATCGTTTGTAATTAATTCGATTACAAGAGGGTCGTCGTGCGGCTTGTCGATTCCGATTGTCTCCCTTTCTTCGAATGAGATCACGTCGTTCGGAAACTTTGAGGGTTTGGACCAGTTGATGCTGACGTCTGCCCGTCGCTGGAATGCTTTGATCGATGAAACTGTATCCGAGCAATAATGAGATCCTCCCATTATCATGCTTATTCTCCTTCTCGATCCGTAGGGTGGTGCCTCATCATCTCGTCTATCGCGCTTAGATGGATCCTCCTTTGTTGGGTCGGGTTTGTATGCGTTTACATCCATCTCGAAATCCTTGAGGCTGATGTTTCCTCTAAGTTTGCCAGCCGCTAATTTTTTGGCAAGTTTCAGACCGAGAATGCGGCAGTTTGCGGTGGAATGCCCATAGATGTGATGGTGTTCGCAGTAAGCTGTTTTGTCGTAAGAACTGTCGCTCTTGGTCCATGTGCTCCATGACTTCCTCCCGCGACTTCGGCCTCTTCCTCGTTCGTATCCAGGGGCATCAATTTGATAATTGTGAGATCCTCGAAAGCCTCCATCGTGCAGGACATAACCGGAACTCTGGTTGTTTCTCTTGCTGTTTGAAGAATTTGAAGCCTGAAGAGGATGGCTTAGCGGTTTTGCTTTTCCATACTTTTTAGTGAGGATCTTCATCTCCTCTTCTTCGGTTATGAAATCTGCAGCTCGGTGCATCGCGTCTTGTATCGTTGTGGGGGAGTTCAGCGCAATCTCTTTGCGGAAGTCGGAGTTAAACCAAAGTGCCCGCTTCAAAGCTAGCAGGGCCGCCTTGTCGCTCAAGCCTTCCACTTTGGACATGACCGCTTTGAATCTTCCGACAAAAATGGAGTGTTTCGTTCTGCCCCTGAGCTAGGGTCCACAGGTCGGCATCTGAAGGTCCAAGATCCATGAATATGGAGTAATGCTTCAGGAATGCTGCGGAGAGCTGATTGTAGTTGTCGATGGAGTTTCTCTTGAGCCTGGAAAGCCATTAGAGTGCCGGACCTTTAAGGTTTTCCACGAAAATGAGGCACTGTCCGGCATCCTTTTCACTTTCTTTGAAGTTGGAGCGACCCATGGCTATGGCAAAAGCTGTTAAATGCTCCTTTGGGTCGGTTTTTCCTTCTTAAATTGGAACCTTCATCTTCCCTGGGTCGGGAATTCTTGCACTGGTGATCAGTGCCATGAATGGAGTGTTCTGTGCTTCTTTCAATACGCGATCTATTTTGGGCACTTTTCTAGTTGCCTTGTGCATCATGGATCGGACAGCCTTTATATCTGCGGCTGCTCGGTCCATATCTGCGCGCATCGCAGCCATCTCTTGTGTATGGGCTCGGATCCCTGCTCTTTCCTCCCCATCGATCTGTGCTTGCTCAGCCCAGAGGATGTTCTCTTCCTCTTCGGTCAATTCTTGATCTCGTTCTGCGATGGCTTCGCGTCGTTCGGTTCAGTTTGGATATGGCCAACTGCTGGGAGCTCGGGGTCATCGCAGCTTTCTTTGTTGCGCTCCACTTGATTCTCCTCTTCTAGATTGATGATTGGGGCTGGCTCGTCCTCCCTTGGTGCATTGCCTGGTTCTTGCACTCCAGAGATCAGATTTGCTTAGTTTTGATGGAGCGGCGGCAATCATCCACGGGTTCTCGACACGTCAAGAAGGGTCGAGAAATCTAGGGCTGTTGGGTTAAGGCGTCTGATGCCACATCGGATCCGGTTTGAGATCCTGCTACTGGCTCGTGTCTCCATTGCCAGGGCTTCCAGCTTTTGTGTCACCGTGCCGTTCACCTTGTCCTGCTCCTTGGCCTTTTTGAAAAGCTTCTCCAACATATTCTTCATCTCTGTGAGTGTTGATGAAGCCTCCGCAACGTTTTCAGGTCGGTTCGTCTGATCTTCCACGCCGGTGTTTCTGGTGTCAGCAGCGTCTTGCTCTCCGTCGTTGGCCATCGTCCTTCAGATTGGTTTTGCGGTGATTTTTGGTGTAAGAAAATTTCAAGGTCCCCTCAGACGGCGCCAAATTGTGGGAGTGTAAATCCACACCAATTGAATTTGTCAAGACTTTTAGAGGGATCTGAAACTTCTGAGTAAAAACCACGAACGCGAAGATCCAAAGATGGTTATTTTATTAAGCTGTTTTGAAAGCTTTTCGTATGAGAGCAAAAGTACAGAGTTTTTGCTAGGTAAAAATTGCGCATCACTTATTCGGAGGATATACATCAATATATATACAAGTCTAAGTCGGCTAGGGCGACTTCCTAAAAAGAGTAGGAAGGTTTCCTATTCTTTCGCTCGTTTTCCTTTATTCATGTATATCTTCCTTTTCCCTTTTATGGGTCAAAACTCATTCTCATTAGAATGGGCCGAGTCCACCTTTCGATTCCACGGCTCGGGTGGCATTCGGCTAAGCAGCTCGGGTCACATTCTTCTTCACGGCTCGGGTGACAGTTTTGCTGAGCAGCTCGAGCAACATCACGATTTGCAGCTCGAGTGGCTTCTTGGTTCACGGCTCGGGTGGCATCACTATTCGCTGCTCAGGTGGCTTCTCTGTTCATGGCTCGGGTGGCATTATGGTTGTGACACCGAGCTATTTCTCCGATACTGACCCAGGCACAAGCGACACCCGAGCCATTTTCTCTCAATGGTTCCGAACCATTTTCGTGTGACACTCGAGCCGTTTGAGTTTGGCTCGGGTGTTCATATCACCTAGGTGGCACCAAACCGTTTTTGTGTAACATCCGAGCCGTTTGAGTTTGGCTCGGGTGCTCATATAACCTAGGTGGCACCAAACCATTTTCGTATGACACCCGAGCCGTTTGACTTTGGCTCGGGTGCTCATATCACCTAGGTAGTCCCAAGCCATTTTCGTGTGACACCCGAGCCGTTTGAGTTTGGCTCAGGTGTTCATATCACCTGGGCGACACCGAGCCGTTTTCATGATATTTCAGACATTTTCTCATCTGTTAACTTCGGGCGGGTGAAAATGACCCCAACATTCCTCAAAGATGAGTGGAACAAGGCTGGTGACTTAGCTATGAGGTTGATCGCTCTAAGTAAAAGAAGGCTACCGAAATCGAGTCTTTGCAAAGGCAGCTTGCTGCCGCTCACGCCTTGCACGAATCAAATGTGAAAAAGCTCAGAAGGTGGCGAGGCGAGAGATGGCGGAAAAGTTTCAGGGGCGGCTTGCTAAGATCGAAAAGAGCATCGACGAGCTGAAGGTGGCGAAAGAGAAAGAACTCGATCTAGCCAAGGTTGACAGCAACTTGCAGTTACTAGAGATTCTACAGAAAGACGATGCGCCTGCTCTGGACTCCGAGGTGACGAAGTTGGCAGGATAGAGAGTTGACTTGGCTGATGCGAACGAGGAGTTTAAGAGGATCGAGGCCTAGGTAAAGAGAGATCTGACACTTTCACCGGTTTCTTCTCACTCTGTGGACACTCTCCTTGGGAACGAACCAACAGAGAATGCAGCGGCAACAGCCGGAGTTACAGACTTCGCAGGCTCAGGTTGGCACACCTGGAGTCGCCAATCTTGCCAATGAAACGATCTCCAAGCTGGATCCTCCCAAATGATCTTTCTCTTAATGTTTCTTTGATTCGAACCTTTTCTTTGGTATTTTGAACACAAGTGCCTAGACGGCTTTATCCACTTAGTTTCTTTTCTACGTGTTACGGCTTTAAGTTTTGTAATGGGTGCCGTCTGTTGGCGCGACACCTTTCATCCTTGTTTGAGTATCTGCTCGCTTATGTTCTCGTTTGCGTATTTGTTTTGTCGCTTGTTTTGTTGCACTTTGATGTGATATGTTCCGGACCATCGTATGGTTACCGGGTCTCAAGCGCTTCGTTTTTCTGTTTTAGGGTTTGCGGTGTTCCGACTTACATTCCCGTTTTTTGACGATGAAACATGTTTAGAATCTCATACTAACTGGTGGATTTAGTATTATGCTTCAAAGATGTTTAGGACCAGTATACCAAGAGGTGTTTACTGGGTTTAAGAGTATATTTCGAGTTTTAAGACTTGCGAGTTTTCGACTTACGGGTCCCTCTTGAAGGTAAACTTGTAAGAATATCGTTCAGAATATACATTTCGGATATTAGACCAGGATATACCCAGTCAGAATTTATATAGCGTGCTTCTATACCAGTGAGAGGGTGTTGGAGAACCTTATTCCTTATAGAAATAATGGTTAAATCCATAAAGGATGCGGTAGTTCATCTGTTGTGGCCAGCAACAGACGAGATGATAGAATATCAATGAAGGATGTAAAGTTGTTTGCGTAGGTCAGGTGACACGGGTTCGTGTTCGAAATCGTTGTCTTTGAGAAGTGTAATGCGAAAGATCGCGTTTTCGAGACATGGGAGTATACATGTATATGTACCCACTCCCTCCCTTAAAAAAGGAGGTGGACAGCTGAATCCGTCCGAAGATGAGCTGCCTACGTACCCTTTGCAGGGATCAAGCCGTCCCGTAGTTCATGTGAAGTGTCTTAGTGATAGTACTTCTTTAGGTGCATTGCGTTCCAAGACCTCGGTATCGAAACGTCAGACATGTTAGCGAGCTCGTACACTCCTGGTCGAACAGTCTTGGTGATTTTGTAAGGCCCTTCCCAGTTTGGTCCTAGCTTGCCAGCGTTTATTTCGGCTGTGTTCTGAAAAACCTTGCGGAGAACCAAATCGCCTTCTTTGAATTTGCGACTTATGATGTTGGAGTTGTAATATTTAGCCATCGCCTGCTGGTAATTTTGAATCCGGATCAATGCATGGTCTCGTCATTGGTTTATTAAGTCCAGTTCGTCGAGTAACATTAGATGATTCAGTCCCTCTTGCCCCGAAAGAAGTCTGCGGCGGACTCCGGGAAATTCCACATTGGGTGGAATGACGCATTCTGCACCGTAGACAAGGGCGAAAGGTGTTTCTCCTCTGGCTCATCGCGGAGTCGTCCGGTGTGACCATAATACTCCTTCAAGTTCATCCGCCCAACGTCCCTTTTTGCATAAAGGCATTTTTCAGGCCAACAAGGATAGTCTTGTTTGCTGCTTTAGCTTGTCCATTCCTTTGTGGATAACGTGGCGTAGACTTGCTGAGCCGTATCTTCCATTTTTCACCAAAAGCTTCGAATCTTGTAGAGATAAACTGCAAGCCATTATCGGTGACGATTTTGTATGGAACTCCATGCCGGCTTAAGATATTTTTCCAAACAAAATGCTCAACTTGGGCGTCCTTTATGTTGGCGTAAGAATCTGCCTCGGCCCATTTGGAGAAGTAATCTGTCAAGACTAGCAGAAATCTCTTTTGCTTAGATCTATGTAGAGGTCCGACAATATCCATTGACCAGCGCATGAAAGGGTAGGATGCCGAGATTGATGACAGTAATTCGGTTGGTTGGTGAATGATCGGGGCATGTCATTGGCACTTTTAACACTTAGTAGAGAACTTCTCGCAGTCCTTCACCTAGCCGGCCAGTAGTAGCCGTGACGCTTGATCTGGATCGCCAAAGCTCTCCCACCGGAGTGGTTGCCGCATGATCCGCTGTGGACTTCTTCCATGATTTTTCTAGCTTAGACGCCTTCGACACCGGCCATCAGTGGTCCTGAGAATCTCCACTTGAAGATGTTTCCATCTAATAGAACGTATTGATCAGCTTGAGCTCTGAGTTTTCGGGCAGCCCATTTATCTGATGGTACCTCGTCGTCCATGATGTATACGCGGATTGCTCCCATCCATTATTTGTCGCATCCGTAATCCATTTCCATTAGTTGTGGATCTTCCTCCATCTCGACAGCTTTGTCTTCGGCTGGAGGATCTGTTTTGGGCTCTTCCTCTACCTCGATTGTTTTGTTTTCAGCCGAGGGCCACCTATTTTGGTCTACTTCCATAGTGGTGGTGTCAGCGTCGCCTTCTTCCGCAAAAATATTCCCGGATGTTTCTTTGGCTTGACTGGCTGTCTGGGAGTAGGTAACCATGTTCACGGCGTTAGAGAGGTTGATGCTTGGGTGTTTGATGAATTCCACTTGGATTATCCTTTTCAGGTCTAGGTCGGAGATGGATGCGAGTGCTGCTAGTGCGTCTGCCGAAGTGTTTTCCTCACGCGGTATCCATGTCAACGTGAATTCTTCGAACTGTGTAGCTAGTTCCTTGACGATCTTCAGATAAGCTTCCATTCGATCATCTCTGGCTGTGTATTCGCCGCTGACTTGGTTGACCACCAGCTGCGAATCACATTAAGCATGGAAATGCGAAAACTTGAGTCCGCGAGTGAGTCTCATTCCTGCAATTAAGGCTTCGTACTCTGCCTCATTGTTGGATGCGTGAAAACCCAAGCAGAACGATTGTTCGAGGATTTCGCCTGTTGGAGAAGTTAAACGTATTCCTACCCCAGATCCTTGTTTTAACGATGATCCATCTGCGTGGAGCTTCCATACTAGGCTTGGAGCTGATTATTCTCTTTCTTCTTCTGGGAGTTATATCAGGAAATATGCAAGGACTTGAAATTTCCCGCAGGTTCAGCTCCGGTACTCGATGTCATATTTGCTCAGCCCTATTGCCCACTTCGCCAACCTTCCAGACTGGCTAGGACTATGCAGGATGCATCGCAGAGGGAAAGTATAGTCAAAACCACAATTGAATGTGACTGGAAGTATGGTCTCAGCTTCTGGGCATAAATTATTACAGACAATGCCAGCTTCTCCATCTGCGGATATCGGGTTTCAGCGTCGGTGAGAGTTTGGCTGACATAGAAAATAGGTTTCTGCTCGCTGCGCTCTTATCGGATGAGTACTCCACTTACTGCTGTTGCGAAAATGGCCGTGTAAAGGAATAGTGGTTCACCTTCCTCTGGTTTCCTTAGTACTGGAGGACTGGCTAGGTATTCTTTCGGCTGTTGAAACCCATGTTCGCATTTTTCTGTCAATTCGAACTTCTTATTGCCACGCAGTGTATCGTAGAAAGGCAAACACTTATTGGTTGATCGAGAGATAAACCAATTCAGTGCAGCGACCCGTCCTGTCAACCTCTAGACTTCGGGCTTTGTTTTCGATGATGCCATTTGTATGATCGCGTTAATCTACTTCGGGTTGGCTTCAATTCAATGGTGAGTGACCAGATATCCGAAACTCTCCGGACGTCACCACAAATCTGCACTTTGTTGGGTTGATCTTCATGTTATGCAGGTTCAGTTGCTCGAAAAACTTTTCGAAATGAGCTACGTGATCCTTTTCTTCCAAAGACTTCACCAGCATGTCGTCTATATAAACTTCCATCATCTTCCCGAGTTGGTTGGCGAACATTCTGTTCACCAATCGCTGGTAAGTTGCTCCGGCGTTTTTGAGGCCGAATGGCATCCTTTTGTAGCAGTATATTCTGCGGTCTGTGATGAACGCTGTCTTCTCTTGATCATCTGGGTTCATTAGGATCTGGTTGTATCCGTAAAAAGCATCCATAAACGAAAGGAGTTTGTTGCCCGCTGTGGCTTCTACCAATCGATCGATATGTGGAAGCGGGAAGTTATGCTTTGGGCAGGCCTTGTTCGGGTCGGTGAAATCCATGCATACGCACCACTTTCCGTTCTTCTTCTTTACCACTACAGGATTAGCGAGCCAGTCTGGGTACTTCGCTTCGACTATTGATCCGACGAGTAGTAATCTTTCCAACTTGTCATTCACCGCTTGTGCTCTTTCTAGCCCAAGTTTTCTTCTTTTATGTTTTACTGGTTTGAAGGTCGGGTCCACGTTTAGCTCGTGGCATGTCACATCGATGCTGATGCCGGGCATGTCTTCTACTGTCCATGCGAAAGTGTTTACGTTCGTTTTGAGGAAAGAAATCAGATCTCCTCTTATTGGGTCCTTCAGCTTGGCCCCTATTTGACGCAACGCTCTGGGTGATTGCCGTCAATTTCACTGAAATAACATGGTCGCAAGTGGGTTTGCTCTTCCTCTCACGATCCTCCGTAATCTGTAATTGTTATAAGAGTTTTGCCAATCCCTTCTCGGGTTCCCTATCAGTCTTCATCTTCTTTCGCTTGGTTGTGGTGTTTGGCTCCGTGACGGGGTTCCTGAGTTTGTGCTCGGCTAGGAAACAAATTTGGGACTCTTTCTGGTTCCCCCAAATTGTTTTGACTCCTCCGAGGGTCGGAAATTTAATGCAGAGGTGGTAGGTTGACGGTACGGCTCGCATGGAGTTTATCCAGGGGGTGCCCATAATCACGTTGTAGATCGCGGGATGGTCTGCAACCAAAAACTTCACTATCTTGGTTACTTCTGTTGGGGCCGGTTTTCATCTCATCGAGATCAACTGCTGATAAGACTAAGTATGGAGAAAAGGCTAGCCAAGCAAGGACAAACTCTTGGCTCGGCGGTAGAAGCAAGCACTGATTTGGCTAGGCGACGAGCCAACACTTGGCTCGGTAGCAAGGAGAATGGAATGACGAGCCAACACCTTGGCTAGGAAGTAAGGAGGAATAATGACGAGCCAACATCTTGGCTAGGAAGTGAGGAGGAATGATGACGAGCCAACATCTTGGCTAGGAAGTAAGGAGGAATAATGACGAGCCAACATCTTGGCTAGGAAGTGAGGAGGAATGATGACGAGCCAACATCTTGGCTAGGAAGTAAGGAGGAATAATGACGAGCCAACATCTTGCCTAGGCAGGGAGAAATGGTGACGAGCCAACATTTTGGCTAGGCAGTGGAAGAAGCAGGAGACGAACCAACACTTGGCTCGGTAACAAAGGAGAAAGGGGTGACGAGCCAACATCTTCGCTCGGTAGCAAGACGAAGCAGGAGACGAGCCGACACTTGGCTCGGTAGCAAGGAGAAAGGAGTAACGAGCCAACACCTTGGCAAACCGAAGAACGGTGACGAGCCAACATGTTGGCAAACCAACGAACGGTGATGAGCCAACATGTTGGCAAACCAACAAACGGTGATGAGCCAACATGTCGGCAAATCAATCCTCTGGCTCGGTATTGGGAGTAGCGGGCAGGACAAGCGACGAGGCAACTCGCCGACGACCCAGTGAAGCAACGAGCTCAATATCTTGTTGGGACGAGGCAACGGGCCACAAGGGTTTGGTTGGGCTAAAGTAGCAAGTAAGAAGCCACATCCGAACCAACCAAAAAAGAGGAAATTCCGAAGAATAAGGAAGTTTTCCTTATTCCTTTAGAAAAAGGCCTAGCCGACTTGTTTTCGTATAAATAGACATGTACCCCTTTGAGAAAAGGGATCCAAAAATTGACCTAGCAAAACACTTGTTATTCTTTGCAACAGTTTTCAAAACAGCTAAGATAATAAAAACCATCTTTGGATCTCTGTTCTTGGTTCCTTTACATAGAAGTTTGTCGAATCCCTAAATTCTCCTTACAAGTTTTGGTTGTGCGAGTTTCGACTCCCACAATTTGGCGCCGTCTGTGGGGATTTCTAAACTTTCTGACACCAAAGAACCACCGAATACGAGATTTGAAACGATGACTACCGACGGAGATCGAAGTGGTGACGTTGCAAGCGACATTGGCGTTGATCTTCTTGGAACAGGAACCAATCTGCCTCCGGCGAATACGGAAGAATGTTCGAAACTCTAACAGAGTTGAGAAACATGATGACCACGTTACTGAAGAGGGCCGAGGAGCAGGAAAAGCTAAACAGCTCGCTGACGGAGAGAATTGAGACACTGGCAACGGAGAGCCGAGCCAGAAACACACGATTCAGAGGCATGGGTTCGGCGGTGAACCCACCTGTCAGTGGAATCACCAGACGGCTTGGCTTAAACCCGGCGGCCCTGGATTTTTCAACACTACGAGATGTACCAAGGACGCTGGGAGGATTGCCACCACCGTATCCCATCAACGAGCGAACACCCGTGGCAACCAGGTCAAGTATCACCGAGCCACCTCGACTGATTCACGAAGCAAGAGAAGCCAGCGGTGGGTACGACCAACACACCAATCATGGTTCGGCTGCAACAATCGTCCTTGACAAAGAGGGCCTCGTGGAAGGAGATCATAATATGGAGAATTCCGCTGACGAAGGGTTTGCGCCAATGTTGACACAAGTCCGAGCTAGCGAAGGCAACATCGATCCGAACCGAGCCAGGAGCTTAGCAGAAGAGGAAGAAAATCTCTTGTGGGTACGACAGACACAATACACTGACGAGCCGAGGACAACGAGCCGAGCCCAGAGAGAAGAGTTGGACGAAATCCGAGCCTCATTGATTCGAGCCACTGCTGAGATGAAAGTCGTCCGATCCCAGGTGCACAAGGCAACCAGTAAAGTCACAGAGATTGACCGCGTATTGGAAGAAGCGCACAATACACCGTTTACAGCCCGAATTACCAAGGCAAGGGTCTCCGACCCAGGAAAGATCAAAGTCCCAGTCTACGAAGGGACAACCGACCCAAAGGAACACATAACGGCGTTTATCATAGCAATGGGCGAGCCAATTTTAGAGAAAAGGAGAGAGATGCCGGTTTCTGCTTGGTATTTGTGGAACATCTAAAGGGTGCAGCCCTCCAATGGTTTTCAAGATTAGAGCGGAACTCCATTGATGATTTCCAGCAGCTGTCTGCCGCCTTCTTGAAGCATTACTCCATGTTTATGGATCGAGGAGCCTCAGATGCCGACCTATGGACATTGATTCAAGGGCCTACGGAGACATTGCGAAGCTTCATAGTGAGATTCAAAGCAGTGATGTCAAAAGTTGAAGACGTAAGTGACAAGGCCGCTGTGCTCGCTTTAAAAAGAGCTCTATGGTACGAATCCGAATTCCGAAAAGAGATTGCTCTGAACACACCACTATCAATCCAGGACGCACTGCACCGAGCCTCGGATTTCGGAGTCAAAGTTCGTACGACGAAAAAGCTTACTGCGAATTTCATCACATGCACGGTCATTCAACTGCCAACTGCCGAACCTTGGGAATGAAGCTTGCGGCAAAGCTGGTAGCCGGAGAACTCGGTAGCGCAGTCAGCTTAAAGGACTTCGAGCAAGAGGGCGAAAAAGATCAGCCGAACCAGACAAGTCAAAATGATGATACACCCAAGCGAGGAAGACGAGATGACGAGGCAGCGCAGTCAGGTTCTCGAAGAAGAATAAATATGATAATGGGTGGATCACAATACTGTTCGAACACGGTGTCTTCAATCAAAGCTTGCCAGCGGCGAGCCGATGCGAGTGTAAACTGGTCAGCACTCTCCAAACTCCCCAACGATGTTATCTCGTTCGAAGAAAGGGAAACCACCGGCATCGACCGACCACATAATGACCCCCTCGTGATAGAATTGATCGTTGATGATTGCGACGTCGCCCGAGTTCTGATAGACACAGGAAGCTCCGTAGATGTGATCTTCCGGGAGACTCTCAGAAGGATGAACATAGACCTGGACAAAATCACAGCCGCGCCGAAGCCTTTAACTGGATTCTCGGGAGAGACGACCATGACCCTTGGAACAATAAAACTCCCTGTCCGAGCTGAACAGGTAACCAAGATAGTGGAATTTTCGGTTGCAGATCATCCTGCGATCTACAATGTTATCATGGGCACACCCTGGATAAACTCGATGCGAGCTGTACCATCGACCTATCACCTCTGCATCAAATTTCCGACCCCTGGGGGAATCAAAACAATTTGGGGAAACCAAAAGGAATCCTGCATTTGTTTCCTAGCCGAACACAAACTTAGGAACCCCGTCACAGAAACCACCACCAGGAGAAAGAAGATGAAGACTGACAGGAAACCCGAGAAGGAGTTGGCAAAACTCTTATAGCAATTACAGATCACGGAGGATCGCGAGAGGGAAAGCAAACCAACTTGCGACCCCGTCGTCTCGGTGAACATAGATGGCAATCACCCAGAACGCTGTGTCGAAATAGGGGCTGAGCTGAAAGATCCGATAAGGGGAGAGCTGATTTCGTTCCTTAAAAAGAACCTACACACCTTCGCATGGGAAGCTGAAGATATGCCTGGCATCAGCATCAACGTAACGTGCCACGAGCTGCATGTGGACCCAACCTTTAAACCCGTCAAATAGAAAAGGCGAAAACTTGGTCCGGACAGAGCACAAGCAGTGAATGACGAGGTGGAACGATTACTACGTGTGGGATCAATAGTCGAAGCAAAGTATCCAGACTGGCTCGCTAACCCTGTGGTGGTTAAGAAGAAAAATGGGAAATGGCGTGTATGCGTGGACTTCACCGACCTGAACAAAGCCTGCCCCAAAGACAGCTTTCCGCTACCACATATTGATCGATTGGTGGAAGCGACAGCAAGCAACAAACTCCTTTCATTTATGGACGCTTTCTCCGGATACAACCAAATCCTAATGAACCCTGACGATCAAGAGAAGACGGCATTCATCACAGACCGCGGGATATACTGCTACAAAGTCATGCCGTTCGGTCTCAAAAATGCTGGAGCCACCTACCAGCGATTAGTAAACCGAATGTTTGCTGGCCAACTGGGTAAGACAATGGAAGTATACATAGACGACATGCTGGTGAAGTCTTTAGAGGAGGAGGATCACGTAGTTCACCTAGAAGAATGTTTCAAGCAACTGAATCTGCATAACATGAAATTGAACCCAACCAAGTGCAGATTCGCGGTCACGTCTGGAGAATTCCTTGGATATCTGGTCACCCACCGTGGAATTGAAGCCAATCCGAAGCAGATTGATGCACTCATACAGATGGTGTCACCGAAGACAAAGCGCAAAGTCCAGAGGCTGACAGGACGGGTCGCTGCACTGAATCGTTTCATCTCTCGGTCAACTGATAAATGTTTGCCTTTCTACGATACGCTACGTGGAAACAAGAAGTTTGAATGGACAGAAAAATGCGAACAGGCGTTTCAGCAGTTGAAAGAGTACCTGGCCAGCCCTCCAATACTTACGAAACCGGTGGAAGGCGAGCCACTGTTTCTATACACGGCCGTTTCGGCCACGGCGGTAAGTGGTGTACTCATCAGGGAAGAGCGCAGCGAGCAGAAGCCAATTTTCTATGTTAGTCAAACTCTCACCGACGCTGAAACACGGTATCCACAGATGGAGAAGCTGGCATTGTCTGTGGTAATGTCCGCTCGAAAATTGAGACCATACTTCCAGTCACATTCGATTGTTGTTTTGACTACCTTCCCACTGCGATCCATCTTGCATAGCCCTAGCCAGTCTGGGAGATTGGCAAAGTGGGCAATAGAGCTGAGCGAATATGACATCGAATATCGAAGCAGAACCTGCGCAAAATCTCAAGTCCTAACCGACTTTTTGATAGAACTCCCAGAAGAAGTGATAGAAGAGCCGTCTCCGAACATAATATGGAGGCTTCACGCGGATGGAACATCATCAAAACAAGGATCCGGAGTGGGAATACGGTTAACCTCTCCAACAAGCGAAATCCTCGAGCAGTCATTCCGCCTGGGTTTTCGTGCATCCAATAACGAAGCAGAATACAAAGCCTTGATAGCTGGAATGAGACTTGCTCTTGGACTCAAGGTTTCGCACATCCACGCCTACTGCGATTCACATCTGGTGGTCAACCAAGTTAGCGGCGAGTACACAGCCAGAGACGACCGAATGGAAGCTTATCTAAAGATTGTCAAAGGACTGGCTGCACAGTTCAATCCGGATTTGAAAAGAATAATCCCTGTGGAATTCATCAAAAACTCAAGCATCAGCCTCTCTGGCACCGTGACCGCGGTCACTCGCTCCCAAACAGCCGTTCGAGCCGAAGGAATATCTGGGCCAAGTCTTGCAGAAAAGGGCAGCACCGACACCACCAATCTAGATGACCAGAACATGACACCATCGGTGGAGGACAAGGTAATTGATATAGAGGAAGAACCTGAAACGGAGCCTCCGGCCGAAGATGTAGCAGTGGAAATGGAGGAAGAAACACAACAAACAGAAATGAACTACGGATGCGACAAAGAATGGATGGGAGCAATTCGCGTATACATTATGGACGGTGAGACACCATCAGATAAGTGGGCTGCTAGAAAACTCAGAGCTCAAGCTGCTCGATATGTTCTCTTAGATGGAAACGTCTTCAAGTGGAGATTCTCAGGACCACTGATGGCTTGCATCGAAGGTGCCGAAGCGAGAAACATCATGGAAGAGGTCCATAGTGGCTCGTGTGGCAATCACTCCGGCGGAAGAGCCTTGGCGGTCAAGATCAAGCGTCATGGCTACTATTGGCCAACGATGGTGAAGGACTGTGAAAAGTTCTCCGCCAGATGCGAAAAATGCCAACGACAATGCCCCAATGATTCATCAACCTATGGAGTTGCTATCATCAATCTCAGCGCCCTACCCTTTCATGCGCTGGTCAATGGACATCGTCGGGCCTCTGCATAGGTCCAAACAAAAGAGGTTCTTGCTGGTTTTGACAGATTACTTCTCGAAATGGGTAGAAGCAGATTCTTACGCCAACATAAAGGATGCCCAAGTCGAAAATTTCATTTGGAAAAATATATTATGCCGACATGGCGTTCCCTACGAAATTGTTACGGACAACGGCTCACAATTTATCTCTACAAGGTTTGAAGCCTTCTGCGAAAAATGGAAGATACGACTCAGCAAGTCTACGCCACGCTACCCACAAGGGAATGGACAAGCAGAAGCAGTAAACAAGACTATCCTGGATGGCTTGAAAAAACGCCTTGATGCAAAGAAGGGACGCTGGGCAGATGAACTTGAAGGAGTGTTATGGTCGCACCGAACCACTCCGCGATGCGCCACTGGAGAAACACCCTTTGCTCTTGTCCATGGTACCGAATGTGTCATCCCAGCCGAGGTCCAATTTCCTGGAGTCCGCCGCAGACTTCTTTCTGGGCAGGAAGGACTGAATCACCTCATGCTACTCGATGAGTTGGACTTGGTTAACGAACGAAGGGATCAGGCACTGGTTCGGATTCAAAATTATCAACAGGCAGCAGCTAAGTATTACAACACTAACGTCAGAAGTCGCAAGTTAGAAGAAGGTGATCTGGTTCTCCGCAAAGTTTTTCAGAACACAGCCGAAAGAAACGCTGGCAAACTAGGAGCGAACAGGGAAGGACCCTACAAAATCACCAAGGCAGTTCGACCAGGAGTATACGAGCTCTCAAACATGTTTGATGTTCCGATACCAAGATCTTGGAACGCAATGCACTTAAAGAGGTATTGCCACTAAATCACTTCACATGAACTACAGGACGACTTGATCCCTGAAAGGGGTACGTAGGCAGCTCATCTTCGGATGGGTTCAGTTGTCCCCCTCCTCAAAAAAGGGGGGGGGGAGTGAGTACGTATACGTGTATACTCCCACACCTTGCATCACTCTTTAAAGGTAATAACTCCAAACTTTTTCTAGCACAACTCGTCACTTAGTCGACACAAGTTACATCTTTACATCCTTCATGGATATTCATCATCTCGTCCGTTGCTGGCCACAATAGACGGGCAACCACATCCTTTATGGATTTTAACCATTACCTCTATATGGGATAAAGGTTCTCAACACCCTCTTACGGGTATAAAAGCGCGCTATACAAATTCTGGTTGGGTATATCCTAATCTAATATCCGAAAGGTATACCTGGACGATATTTTTACAAGTTTATCTTTGAGAGCGACCCGTAAGTCAAAAACTCGCAAGTCTTAACACTCAAACTAAACTCTAAAAACCCAGTAAACACCTCTTGGTACACTGGTCATAAACATCTCAGAAACATAATACTAGACCTAAAAAGTTAGTATGAGATTTTAAACATGTTTCACTGACGAAAGAACGGGAATGTAAGCCGGAATACCGCAAACCCTAAACTGACACCAAAAAGACTAAACCATATTCTTTACTAAACAAAGATGGTTCGCAATATCACATCAAAAAGACGGACGAGAACGTAGATAGATACTTCCAGCAAGGGATAAGAGAGTTCATGCCAACAAATGGCAAACGTTACAAGACTTAGCAATTGACACATAAAAGAGTTGGATAAAGCCATCCAGGCGCTTGTCTTAAACAAAAATATGCCAAAACAAAAGAGAGTTCTCGAGTTAAAAAAAAAAACACAAGGAGAAGGATCATTCAAGAGGATCTGGCTCGGAAGGCTTCTCAGCGGCAAGATCGGCAATACCCGGCGTGCCAACATTTGAACCTGCAAAATCTACAACTCCGGCTGTTGCCGCCGTATTCTCTGTTGGCTCGGTTCCCAGGAGAGTGCCTGTGGAGTCTGAGGAAACGGGTGAAAGCATCAGGTCTTTCTTCAGCTCGGCCTCAATCTTCTCGAACTCATCCGCCGCGTCGGCCAAGTCAGCTCTCCATCCTGTCAGCTTCAACACCTCGGAGTCGAGAGGAGGTGCATCCTCTTTCTGCAGAATCTCAAGCAGCTGAAGATTACTGTCAACTTGGGCCAAATCAAGCTCTTTCTCCTTTGCCGCTTTCAGCTCGTCAATGCTTTTCTCGATCTTAACAAGCCGCTCCTGAAACCTCCCCGACATCTCTCGCCTCGCTGCTTTTTGGGCCTTTTTGACGTTAGCCTCGTGAAAAGCATTGACGGCCGTGAACTGTCTCTTCAGGGACTCGATTTCAGCAGCTTTTTCTGCTTGGAGCGATCTATTCTCATGGCCAAATCACCGGCTTTGTTCCACTCTTCCTTAAGGAACGCCTTATCCTTCTCGAGAGCTTTGATCCGAGCTGCGGCATTCGCCAGCTCGTCCGCATGTTTGCCTTCCAGCTCGGCAACTCTATTTCGGAGGAAAGACACGTCCTTTTGAGCATCCTCGATTTGGCGCCTGTCCTTTCGCACGTCTTGCTCGAAGGCGGCGACGATCTTGTTTATGGAGACAACGAACTGGCCATAAGAAGAAACAATCAACGCTTAAGGTTTTGTTCTTTTTCTTGGTAAAACATTGAATCTGCAAAATACCTTGGTGCCTCGGAGCGACATGTCCGTGTACAAATCGCCATGAGAAAGGACATCGACAGGCGGTAGTCTGTCTCCCGAGCAGCAAACCTGCGAGAAGAGAGTCGCTGAAGCCTCGACATCATTACAGATCGGCGCGGATCCTTCTTGTCCAAGAGACGCCGGCCTTGGCTCGGCAGGAGTTGGATCGGTATGCCTTTGGCGCTTTCTCTTCTGTTTTTCCTTGGTTTTTTCTTTATCTGGCTCAGAGGCAGGTCGTTTCTTCCCATCGCCTTTGTGTTGGACGAACACCGAGCCAGAAGGCCTAGCGACAGGAACAATAGCGGAAACCGCATCCCTTGCTTCGGCGTCCAAGGCTGGCGGTTCGGAGGGAAGACGTGCCTCCATTTCAGGCACGGTTCGGCCAGGCACCTCAGCAACCGGTTCGGCATCTTGTTCAGCTGGTTTAGCTGTTTCATCAGCTCGGGCAGCCACCTCTTTTTCCTTCATCTCCTTCAGAGCCTGTTTGTGACGGATGGTCAATCTCTTTCCCATACTTCTTCTTTTTGGAGGACTTTGCTCTGGGGACTCAGATTCCGAGCTGTCAGAAACTTCAACACCGGCGAAAGTGGCTCGGGCTTTTTCGACTCTTTTCAGGGAAAAATGTTTCTCCCAATGGCACCTTCTCTCAGCAAGTGTGCTCCGAAGCGTGAGCGTGTCTTCTGGGTAATGTAGAAGAATCTGCCGAACTGCAAAAAGTACAAAAAAAATTGGTCAACTCGTTACAAAGCAAAACTTAGCGAATCTCCTGAAGAGTCTACGGCTCGCCCACCAATATCTCCCCATTCCGACTTGACGTAATGGATGCTTTCGGCTTCTACCGTAGCATCATTGATAGGAACAAAGAAGAAATAGTGCCCCCAATCGCCGTCCTTGCTTCGGAAGCCTTCGATTATTTTTCTTTGCTTTTTATTGGAAATATAGTAGGCTCGGGAGTTCTTGATCTTTCGGAACTCAAGGAACTACCGAAGATGGGAGATGCAAACAGTCGCATCACACTCGTAGCTCCGAACCAGGATCTCGACTAAGTGACGCATCCCACGAGGTGTAATTTGGCTCGGCGCCAACCCATGCTTGTATAGAAAGCGAACGATCAAGCTAGGGATCGGAAACCAGAGCAGACAACCGTAGAAGAAACTCTCGTAGAGAGTGAAATATCCAGGCGGCGGAGATTCAGCTCGGTCAGTTGGAGCAGGGACAACTAGTTCGACACCTTCTGAAATATGAAATCGATGCCTCAGTGCCTCCAAGGATTCAGCGGTGCACAAAGACGAACCAGGTGGGTCAGGTCGTCTCTTGGGCATTTTCCTTTTGGGTTTTCGCCTCGTCGATGTACTGGCTTGATGGCTCGCAAATAATCTCTCTAGCCGTATCTTTTCTGCCTCGTCGATAACATAATCCGTCGGCTCGGCTTTGAATTCTTCGAGAGCTTTCTATATTAGCGTCCCCTCGGCATCTGCCTCGGCATCAAAAGCCTCATCAAATATAGGTTGGGCGATGATTTGCAGCTGGCCTGGCGGAGAATTGAGTCCATCCGGCTCGGAACTTTGTGGAGACAACACCATCTTGCGTCCAAGCAACGAGGCAGAATTTGCCGAACCCACAGAGTCTTCCAGCTCGGTGATATGAGACATTGATGTTTCTGGCTCGGAGTCGAATTGGTACTTAGCAGAAATTGGAGCAATCTCGGCTCGGAAAATACCCTTGGTGTGAAGAATTCCGGTTCGGCGACAAGAGATCAAGGTAACGACACAGTCTGGATGATGATGGATCGGGAAATTCCGACGTTCGCCGGAGATGGATGAAGATGGATCGGAAAACGCATAGAACCGCCGAGCCGTGTATGAAGATAGGTCGGAAAACTCAAGTTTGACGGCGGAAGAAAGGAACTTAAAAAAAAAACCTAGCCAACAACTTAAACGAATAGAGAGAGAAGAAGAGAGAGAAGAGAGATACCTGATTTTTCGGAAATGAAGAGAAGTGAGTTGTGAGGAGTGAAACAAGAATCTGAATATAAAGACGCATAAAAGTAAAGCGCGTGACGCCACGCGGCGTCGGAAACACGCAAAAATATTTGCAGTTCCCAATAAAGTTGTAATCATGAATGGAGATACTTCAAGCAAAAATTACTGCCGAGCCAAAAAACGAATCACTTATTGGGGTGGTTCGGCAGTATATCAGAAGAATATGGCTCGGCGGAACGGTAGTCTAAGCGATACGAAAAGATGACGAGCCAAAGTGGCTCGGTCGTACGAATAATAAGCGGGCTCGGCAGCATGACAAAGGTGTCGGTTAAGCAGAAAACAAATATATCGCAGGTCAAAGTGGTTCGGCAATGAAATTGAAGACGAATCAGCAGCACGTCAAGGGGTTGGCTCGGCGATAAAATACTCCAGTGTTGGCTCGGGGATAAAACACCTCGGTAACACTATCGGTTTGGTTCGGCATTTGTCAATACCCGGATGACAACTACACCACAAAGCTGGCTCGGTAGCCCAAAGAGAGTTGATCTCAATCTTGACTTCTCACCTTGTCACTATTATTAATAATACTACCGAGCTGGGGGACTAACTGTTGGGGCCGGTTTTCACCTCATCGAGATCAACTGCTGATAAGACTAAGTATGGAGAAAAGGCTAGCCAAGCAAGGACAAACTCTTGGCTCGGCGGCAGAAGCAAGCACTGATTTGGCTAGGCGACGAGCCAACACTTGGCTCGGTAGCAAGGAGAATGGAATGACGAGCTAACACCTTGGCTAGGAAGTAAGGAGGAATAATGATGAGCCAACATCTTGGCTAGGAAGTGAGGAGGAATGATGACGAGCCAACATCTTGGCTAGGAAGTAAGGAGGAATAATGACGAGCCAACATCTTGGCTAGGAAGGGAGGAGGAATGATGACGAGCCAACATCTTGGCTAGGAAGTAAGGAGGAATAATGACGAGCCAACATCTTGGCTAGGCAGGGAGAAATGGTGACGAGCCAACATTTTGGCTAGGCAGTGGAAGAAGCAGGAGACGAGCCAACACTTGGCTCGGTAACAAAGGAGAAAGGGGTGACGAGCCAACATCTTGGCTCGGTAGCAAGATGAAGCAGGAGACAAGCCGACACTTGGCTCGATAGCAAGGAGAAAGGAGTAACGAGCCAACACCTTCGTAAACCGAAGAACGGTGACGAGCCAACATGTTGGCAAACCAACGAACGGTGATGAGCCAACATGTTGGCAAACCAACAAACGGTGATGAGCCAACATATCGGCAAATCAATCCTCTGGCTCGGTATTGGGAGTAGCGGGCAGGACAAGCGACGTGGCAACTCGCCGACGACCCAGTGAAGCAACGAGCTCAATATCTTGTTGGGACGAGGCAACGGGCCACAAGGGTTTGGTTGGGCTAAAGTAGCAAGTAAGAAGCCACATCCGAACCAACCAAAAAAGAGGAAATTCCGAAGAATAAGGAAGTTTTCCTTATTCCTTTAGAAAAAAGGCCTAGCCAACTTGTTTTCGTATAAATAGACATGTACCCCTTTGAGAAAAGGGATCTGAAAATTGACCTAGCAAAACACTTGTTATTCTTTGCAACAGTTTTCAAAACAGCTGAGATAATAAAAACCATCTTTGGATCTCTGTTCTTGGTTCCTTTACATAGAAGTTTGTCGAATCCCTAAATTCTCCTTACAAGTTTTGGTTGTGCGAGTTTCGACTCCCACAACTTCTTCAACGCGGACGGGAAGCTTGATTGTTCCAAGGGTCATGGTTGTTTCTCCTGAGAATCCGGTTAAAGGCTTTGGAGTGGCCGTGATTTTGGATAGATCGATGTTCATCCTTCTGAGAGTTTCCCGGAAGATTACGTCTACGGAGCTTCCTGTGTCTATCAGAACTCAGGCGACGTCGTAATCTTCCACGATCAATTATATCACGAGGGGGTCATTGTATGGTCGGTCAATACCGGTGGTTTCCCTTTCTTCGAACGAGATTACGTCGTTGGGAAGTTTGGAAGGCGCTCACCAGTTGACGCTGGCAACGGCTCTCTGCTGGAATGCCTTGATTGAAGACACCGTGTCTGAACAGTATTATGATCCTCCCATTATCATGTTGATTCTTCTCCGAGAGCCTGACTGTGTGGCCTCGTTGTCTCGCCTTCCTCGCTTGAGGGGATCACCATTTTGATTTGCCTGGTTAAGATGATCTTTCTCGTCTTCTCGCTCGAAATCCTTCAGGCTGACAGCGTTGCCGAGCTCTCTGGCTACTAGTTTCACCGCAAGCTTTATTCCCAAGGTTCGACAGTGTGCGGTTGAGTGACCGTGCATGTGATGATACTCGCAGTAGGCCTTTTCGTCGTAAGAACTTGGATTTCGTGTCCATGTATTCCATTGAGCTTTGCCTCGGCCTGTTCTCACTTGATAGTTATGGGCTCCCCGAAATTGGGTTTCTCATGGTGTACGTATCTGGTTCCTTGATTACTCTTCAATTGAGGCGATGGGTTCGGAATTTGGAAGGAACGGTTCGTTGTTTTGGCCATTCTGTATTTCTGAGACAATACCTTCATTTCTTCTTTGTTGACTATGAAATCTGAGGCTCGGTGCAGCGCGTCTTGGATCGATAATGGCGCATTCAAATCAATTTTTTTTCGGAACTACGATTCGTACCACAACAATTTTTTTAATGCGAGCAAGGCGGCCTTGTCGCTTACGCCCTCGACCTTTGACATCACCGCTTTGAATCTTCTCTTGAAACTTCGTAGTGTCTCCATAGGCCCTTGAGTTAATGTCCAGAGATCGACATTAGAGGCTCCTCGATCCATAAACATGGAATATTGCTTCAAGAAAGCAACAGACAGCTGCTAGAAATCATCAATGGAGTTCCGCTCAAGTCTGGAAAACCATTGGAGGGCTGCGCCTTTTAGATGCTCCACAAACAAAAGGCAGAAACCAGCATCTCTCTCCTTTTCCCTAAAATTGGCTCGGCCCATTGCTATGATGAACGCCGTTATGTGCTTCTTCGGGTCGGTAGTCCCTTCATAAACTGGAACTTTGATCTTTAGGGGGTCGGAGATCCTTGCCTTGGTAATCCGAGCTATAAACGGCGTGTTATGTGCTTCTTCTAGTACGCGGTCAATCTCCGGGACTTTACTGGTTGCCTTGTGCACCTGGGATCGAACGCCTCTCACCTCAGCAGTGGCACGATCCAAGGAGGCTCGGATTTTGTCTAGCTCTTCTCTTTGGGCTCGGCTCGTCAGCGTATTGCGCTTGTTGGACCAATAGAAGATTTTCTTCCTCCTCTGGTAAGTACGTGGCTCGGTTCAGAGTAATGTCGCCTTTGCTGGTTTGGGCTCTTGTCATTGTTGGTGTGAATCCCTCGTCGGTGAGATTCTCCGTGTTGTGGTCTCCTTCTTCGCGCCCCGCCTCGTCGAGAAACGATTGCTACAACCGACCCACCGTTGGTGCGTAGGTCTTGTCCATCGCTGGCTGCTCTTGTTCCTCGAATCAGCCGAGGTGGCTCGGTGATAGGTTATCTGGTCGACGCGGGCGTTTGTTCTTCGGTTGAACGTGGCGGTGGCAGTCCTCCCAAAGTCCTCGGTGCGTCGCGTGGTGTCAAAAAATCCAGGGTCGTTGAGTTTAAGCCAAGTCGTCTAGCAATCTCGCTGACAGGTGGATTCATCGTCGAGCCCAAGCTTCCAATTCGGGTGTTTTGGGCTCGGCTCTCTGTCACCAGCGCATCGATTTTCTCCGTCAGTGAACTATTCAGCTTGTCTTGCTCCTTCGCCTTCTTCAGCAACGTGGTCATCATGTTCTTCAACTCTGTCAGCGTTTCTGAAGTGCCTTCCGTGTTTGCAGGCGGCGGATTTGTTCTCGCTCCAGGAAGGTACGCGCCAGTGTTGCTCGCGTCTTCACCACTTCGTTCTCCATCGGTAGTCATCTTTTCAGATCTCATATTCGGTGGTTCTTAGGTGTCAGAAAATTTTAGAGTCCCCACAGACGGCGCCAAATTGTGGGGTCGAAACTCGCACAACTAAATTTTGTAAGGAAAATTTAGGGATTCAAAAAACTACTATGAAAAGAAACACAAGAACAGAGTTCCAAAGATGGTGTTTTTATTCAACCTGTTTAGGAAGCTGTTGCAGAGAGAATCACAAGTGTTTTGCTAGGTCCAATTGCGGAACCCTTTCTTAAAGGATGTACATGAGTTTATGTACAAGTCTTAGGTCGGTTAGGGCTATTCCTAAAATTGCGGAGTATTGATCCGAGACGAGCATGGAGAACAGTAGCCAATATTTTACGTCAGTAAAACCCTTACAGACGCCGAAATGAGATACTCGCAGATGGAAAAATTGGCATTATCCATTGTAATGTCCGCAAGAAAGCTAAGGCCGTACTTCCAGTCTCACTCGATCGTCGTCATAAGCACCTTCCCGATAAGGTCCGTTCTGCACAGCCCAAGTCAATCAGGAAGGCTAGCAAACTGGGCGATAGAACTGAGTGAATACGACATTGAATATCGCGGATGAACGTGCGCAAAATCCCAAGTCCTGGCCGATTTTCTTATCGAACTACCTGAAGAAGGTATCGACGACAAAATGCAAAGACAGCTCTGGAAACTCCATGTTGATGGCTCATCCTCCAAAACCGGCTCGGGAGTAGGGATACGACTAACTTCTCCAACTGGCGAACTGCTGGAAAAATCATTCCGCCTCGGCTTCCACGCATCTAACAACGAAGCAGAGTACGACGCCTTGATTGCCGGGATGAGACTTGCTAATGGCCTAAAAATCGAGCAACTCCATGCATTTTGCGATTCCGAACTAGTCGCGAATCAGTTTAGCGGCAAAAGATGATCGAATGGAAGCTTACTTGACAATCATCAAAGAATTGGCTGCACAGTTCAAACAATTCATCCTAACATGTATCCCACGAGGGGAGAACACCCCAGCCGACTCACTTGCAGCCTAGCATCAACTTCCAATCCAGACCTAAAGAGAGTAATCCCAGTGAAATTCATCCAACTCTCAAGCATCAATCTACCCGACACAGTGAATGCCATAACTCGCTCACAAGCCGCTACGCAAGCAACAGAAGTTACAATCAGACAAGAGGTAGATGAAATACAGGAGGAATTGGCAAATCTGCCATCCGCTGAGCCGGAAACAGCCCCAATGAAAGAAGACAGCCTTGAAGCGCCACCAATAATCAAAAACAGCAATGATCCTGTCACCGAACCACGATCCAACAAAGAAGCAAAGGAGATCAACGACGAAGCACAATACGGCTGCGACAAGGAATGGCTCGGCGCAATCAGAGAATACATATACGACGGAGTCTTACCAACCGAAAAGTGGGCAGCTCGTAAGCTTCGAGCCCAGGCAGCTCGTTACGTTTTACTCGATGGAAATGTCTTCAAATGGAAATTCTTAGGACCATTGCTAAACTGCGTGGAAGGAAAGGACGCAAGGAAGATTATGGAGGAAGTTCACAACGGCTCGTGCGGCAATCACTCCGGAGGGAGAGCACTAGCCGTAAAAATCAAACGTCACGGTTATTTTTGGCCAACAATGATCAAAGATTGCCAGGGATTTTCAGCCAAATGCGAGAAATATCAATGCCACGCTCCAATGATTCACCAACCAACGGAAATGCTCTCATCAATCTCATCACCATATCCATTCATGCGATGGTCTATGGACATTGTCGGGCCGCTGCATCCCTCAAAACAGAAACGTTTTCTGCTGGTTTTAACAAATTATTTTTCAAAATGGGTCGAAGCCGACTCATACGCTAACATTAAAGATGCACGAGTGGAAGCCTTTGTCTGGAAGAACATCATAAGTCGCCATGGAGTGCCTTATGAAATCGTGACGGATAATGGATCACAATTCATCTCAAATCGTTTTGAAGGTTTCTGCAACAAATGGAAAATCAGACTCAGCAAGTCCACTCCAAGATATCCACAAGGGAACGGACAGGCCGAAGCAATCAACAAAACTATCATAGACGGCCTAAAAAGCGTCTTGATGAGAAAAAGGGACGTTGGGCTGAAGAACTGGAAGGAGTACTTTGGTCTCACCGCACCACCCCAAGATGAGCAACGGGGGAAACCCCATTCCCCCTCGTGTATGGAACATAGTGTGTCATCCCACCGGAGATCCATTTCCCAGGAATTCACCACAGACTACTAACAGAACAAGAATGGCTCAATCACCTATTGATGCTTGACGAATTGGACTTGCACAATGAAAGAAGGGATCAAGCCTTGATCAGGATCCAAAACTATCAGAACGCTGCAGTAAAGTACTACAATTCCAATGTTCGGGAAAGACGTTTCTACGAAGGCGATTTAGTTTTACGAAAGGTTTTCCAAAATACAGCAGAAACGAATGCCGGAAAATTAGGAGCACACTGGGAAGGACCTTACAGAATCACGGAGATTTTGATGAGCCAACAACAAATGGAGCAAATCGTTGATGATGAATAGGAAATCAAGTCTAGCTTGATAAATATGGTCCAAAGTAATCGGTTTTTAGGGTTGCCACATGAGAATCTTATTGAGCATTTGGACACTTTGATAGCTTATGCTCAATGGCGAAGAGAAGTGGAGTCTCCAAGGATGTTGTTAAGCTTACTCTCTTCCCTTTTTCTCTTGGAAATAAGGCATCACAATGGGAAAAGAGTATCAAGTCATCTTCAATCTCCAATTGGGATGAATGTAAAAAGAGTTTTCTCTCAAAATTCTTCTCTCTTCATAGGACGGCAATGATTAGGAATGAGATTGCAAGGTTTGAGCAAGGAGCTAGTGAAACATTGTATGAAGCGTGGGAAAGAATGAAGAATTACACTCGGTCTTGTCCTCATCATGGGGTCCCTATGGAAGCTTTACTCGGGATTTTCCACCGTGGAGTTCATGAGAAATATCATATTGCCTTGAACAAGGCGAGTAATGGGGATTTTGAAAACTTGACCGCGGAACAAGGAGAGCAACTCATTGAGAATCTTGCCCAAAGTGATGGTCGTTATAGTGGAGCTTACAACCACGTTGAAAGAAGAGCTAAGATTGAAGATGTTTGGATCAAGTAGATAAACGGAAAGTTGGATAAGTGTATACATTTGAGCCAAAGAGCTATTCACTTTGTGGAAGGTTTTGATGAGCATCAAAAGGTCGTTAGGGAAGTTCATTAAAAGGGACAAGGCTTTCAACCCCAACAACAACAAGGGTACATCACCAAGCAACAATACTCTTACCCAAACTTTCAAAGTCAAGGTAATACGTCTACTCAACCTTCACCAGAAAATTGGGAGATTAAAGCTTTGGTACAAAGAATGTTGGATGGCCAAATCAAAGGTAATGAGGATATTGGATTCCTACTAGATCATCACTAAACTATACCATTTATGAACTACGAGGCGGCTTGATCCACGAAAAGGGTACGTAGGCAATCCATCTCAGGATGGGTTCAGCTGTCACCCTCTTTAAAGGGGGGGGGGAGTGGGTACATATACGCTTATATTCCCATCTACTGTAAACGATTCGCTTCGGATACATCTTAGAAACACTTCGGAATATTTATCGCGTTGTTAAACATCCAATCTTCAACACTTTGGCATACTTATCGCCTCACAAAATCACCAAGCCTTATCAAAATAAAGTAGCACTTATATTATTTTTTGTTTGTTGCTGGCCACACCAACGAACTTTTTACATCCTTTATGGATTTTTACTACTACAGCATCTACAGATCTAAGCGCGCTATACAAATCCTTATGTTTTCTATCAGAACGGGCACGTGTGAGAAAGTGTGTTCGTAAACCGAAGTAAACATTCAGAAACCCAGTAATCTGTTTCTTAACACTGGTCCTTGACATCTCATAACACTTCGATTCAAGTTAAAATACGAAAAACGAGCCGAAAATAGCCGGAAAACTTATGGATAAAGCCATTCAGGCATCTTCTTCTTGAAAAAAAAAGACATAACAGAGCCTAAAGAGGATTGGGATCCACGGTCTCCTTGACAGTACAATTAGCAGTGGGAGTACCAGCATTGGATCCGGAGAAATCTCTTACACCAACGGCCACCGCGGCATTTTCTAACGGCTCACCAGGAAGTGTTGAATCAACCAAATTAGACGAGACATGTGACATTGCCAGCTCGTTCTTCACCTCCTTTTCAATCTTCTCAAACTCTTCATGGGCCCCAATGATGCAAATCTCCTAAGATCGGCACTCTGAAATGGGTTAGGGATAGTCTGTGCAACCAGGAAACCAAGAGGATTCGTGGATCAAAGGATGTGGATCGAAAAATCACACAGAGGATGCGGAAAGGCCTCTGATATTCCAACTGGACCTTCTTTGGATATGACGCACCAAAGGAAGAACAGGGTTTCTTGTGGATATTCCACACCAGCAAGAGATGATCTAATCTTAAAGAGTTTTAGAAAAAAAAGATAGATTGATTTCGTTCAGGTTACAAGAGAATAAAAAAGAGACAACACAAAAGTCTGAAACAACATGCAAAGGGTTTTGGAAATAACAAAAGCATTAAAGATAAGTTTGAAACGAAACTTGACTCTTCTCCATCCATTGGCTGCGTGATATTGATGTAAAAGAAAGGCCTTGGGCTTTTATTTTAAAAAATGGGCCATGGTGAAGTGAAACAGCTGCCTCATTAAAAACCTTGTCAAGAAAACCTAGTGTGACAAAACTTGACAAGAGAAAAAGAGTACAACCGAGACACTTTTCCCATTTGTTGAAATCACTTAGCTTGAATCAAAACCAAAGTGGTTTGACAAGCTTCACCTCCGTACTGGCTATCTTGTATCCGTATTTGACTAAGTAATCCTCCAACAGCTTGGTTGAACATCTTGGCTCTTGATCGAGTCATTGGACCAGTTGGTGTGACCAGAACATCCTCAGCTTCAAGCTCATCCTCGGGTTCAAGCTGCTCCTCCGGTTTAGGTTCTTTCCCCTATTCCAAGCTCCTTGTACCATCTAGGATCATATCATCCTCTCCCACTTGAAAAGGATTTGACCTCAAATCCATTTCATCTGCAACATAAGGAACCAAATCAGAAATATTGAAAGTAGAGCTCACTTTATACTTACCGCGCAGGTCAAGTTGATAAGCATTAGCACTGATTCTTTTTGCTATTTCGAATGGTCCATCAATTCTAGGCATCAGTTCGACTTCCTCTCTACTGGAAATCTTTCCTTCCTCAAGTGCACCCATACTTGGTCTCCGACCTCAAAAACCTTCTCACATCTGCCCTTGTTGGCCTGTTTGATATACTGTTCAGTTTTCTTCTCTATGTTTTTCCTTGCATTCTCATGGATCTGTTTGACGAGTTCAGCTTTCTTTTTCCCATCTGTGCTAGCTCGTTCACTCAAAGGTAAAGGGATTAAATTCAAAGGAGAAATTGGGTTAAAACCATAAACAATTTGGAAAGGAGAATACTTAGAAGCAGAATGCACAGAATGATTATATGCAAATTCAACATGAGGCAAACAATCTTCCCAAGTTTTCAGGGTCTTTTTAATCAAAGCACGAAGAAGAGTAGAAAAGGTCCTATTTACTACTTCAGTTTGTCTGTCAGTTTGGGGGTGACATGTAGTAGAGAATAAGAACTTAGTCCCTAACTTAGACCATAAAGTTTTCCAAAAGTAACTTAGAAACTTAGTATCCCTATCTGAAACTATCGTCCTAGGCATACCATGCAAACGGACAATGTAATTGTTCCACTGGCCGCACATGAAAAGGGATGTTGAAAGAATTTGTGACAGATGTGCTACTTCCAAATGCTTGATCAAGCATTACCTTGAAAGTTTTAGCGATTCCAAAATGTCCCATTAAGCCTCCTCCGTGGGATTCTCTAAAAAGTAAATCTCTCATGGAACAGTTAGGCACACATAAACGTTTATCCAAAAATAAGAATCCTTCATGCCTATAGAACCGTCCTGAAGCAAACTTCACATGCTCGATACATCTTTCCAAAATCAGAATCATTTTCATATAAGCTTTTAAGATGATCAAATCCTAAAATCTTAGCTTCAAGAGTAGTGATTAAAGCATACCTTCGGGATAACGCATCAGCAACAATATTTTCCATACCTTGTTAGTATTTGATGACATATGGAAAGGTTTCAATGAATTCTACCCACCTCGCATGTCTTTTTTTGAGTTTCTACTGACCTTTCAAGTGTTTGAGAGATTCATGGTCGGTGTGTATGGCAAACTCCTTGGGCCACAAGTAATGCTGCCATGTTTGTAGGGCTCAGAATAAGGCATACAGCTCCTTGTCATAAGTGGGATAGTTCAGAGTGGCTCCTCCAAGCTTTTCGCTGAAATAAGCTATGGGCTTCTTATCCTGCATCAAACAGCTCCAATCCCAATACCAGAAGCATCACATTCAATCTCAAAATTTTTAAGAAAATTAGGTAATGTTAAAACAGGAGCGTGACTGAGCTTCTCTTTTAAGGATTGAAATGCTTCTTCCTGCGCTTGTTCCCACTTGAAACCGACATCCCTCTTTATTACTTCAGTGTGTGGTGCGGCTAAGGTGCTGAAATTTTTGACAAAACGTCTATAGAATCCTGGAAGGCCGTGGAAGCTTCTCACTTCTCCTACTGTCTTTGGACTTGGCCATTCTCGGATTGCCTTGACCTTTTTCTCATCCACCTTAATACCATCTGCACTTACAACAAACCCTAAAAACACAAGGTTATATGTACAAAAAGTACATTTCTTAAGATTAGCATATAGATTTTCCTTTCTAAGCACACTTAAGACCAATTTCAAATGTTCAACATGTTCTTCTAAGCACTTGCTGTAAATTAAGATGTCATCGAAATAAACAACAACAAAAACTCCTATGTAAGCTCTAAGAACATGATTCATTAACATCATGAATGTACTAGGTGCATTTGTTAACCCAAACGGCATAACTAACCATTCATATAGTCCATGTTTAGTTTTAAATGCAGTTTTCCATTCATCCCCCTCTTTCATCCTAATCTGATGATAACCACTTTTAAGATCAACCTTAGAGAAGATGCTAGAACCATGCAATTCATCTAACATATCATCTAATCTAGGTATAGGGTGGCGATACTTCACCATTATGTTGTTGATGGCTCTGCAATCAACAGACATTCTCCAACTTCCATCTTTCTTAGGCACAAACAGAACTGGTACAACACAAGGGCTCATGCTTTCACGGATATGTCCCTTTTCCATCAGTTCACTGATTTTCCTTTGTAATTCTTTTGTTTCCACTGGATTAGTTCAGTAAGCAGGTCTGTTGGGAAGTGAGGCTCCTGGCACAAAGTCTATTTGATGTTCGATACCTCTGATTGGTGGAAGCCCCTTGGGATTATCATCTGGGAACACATCTTCAAATTCTTGCAAAAGAGAAGTCATTTCACTCGGCAACACCGGTGTTAAGTTAGTTAAACTCATAAGAGTTTCCTTAAACACAAACAGTAGGATGGGTTGTTTGGAGAACAATGCCTTCTTGACCTCACCAGCCTTAGCAAAAAAATTTGAATGTTTGGTTACCCGTCCTTCTTTGGGTTGCATCTGCTTTTGGTCTTGATAAACCTCTTGTGGAGTCATCGGAACTAGAGTGGTTCTTCTCCCTTTGAACTCAAACGTATGGCGATTGGTGAACCCATCATGCAACACATTTCTATCAGATTGCCATGGCCTGCCTAACAGTATGTGACTAGCCTCCATCGGAAGAATATCACACAAAACTTCATCTTCGTACTTTCCAATGGCTAAGGGAAATAACACTTGGTGGTTGACTTTCATTTCCCCACTGTCATTAAGCCACTGAAGCTTATAAGGTGTTGGATGTTTCTTTGCTATTAAACCAAGCTTCTTTACCATGGTTTCACTTGCCACGTTGGTGCAACTGCCTCCATCAATAACAACACTGCAAACTTTGCCTTGAACAAGACATCTAGTATGAAACAAATTTTCCCTCTGTACTTGTTCATTTTCCTTTGTTTGAACACAGAGATCTGCTGGCCACCAATAAATCTCCTTTAGTAGGCTGCTCTAGGTGTTTTTCCGAAGAATCATAAATAACTTCTTCTTCCTCTGAAACTATTTCTCCACTTTCTAGCAGTACCATCACGGTCTTATTGGAACACTCATTGGCGTAATGTCCCATGCCCTTGCATTTGAAACATTTTACATCACGAGTTCTGGTTGTAACTTCTCTGGTCTTGCCTTTGTTATCTATAGAAGGTTGTGTTCCAGGTTTTGAGTTCATAACTGGCTTGTTTTCTCTCTGATAGTTGATCTCCTCTTTCTGATAACTTGGCTTACTAGTAATTGGTCATGAACCATAACTAGGTCGTGATGAACTCTTTCTCTTAACTTGCTGTTCAAACAAAATGGCTTTGTGCAACATCTCTTCAATTTCAACATAGTGTTGTGTCTCCAATCTGTCTTGAATTTCTCTATTCAAACCTCTAAGAAACCTTGACATAGTTGCTTCTCTATCTTCTGAAATGTCAGCTCGCAACATTAAGGTTTCCATCTCCTGATAATACTCTTCAACAGAACGGTTTCCTTGTGTGAGTCTCCTCAGTTTCAGATGCAGCTCACGGTGGTAATGACTAGGAACAAATCTCTTCCTCATAATAGCCTTCATTTCCGACCAAGACTCAACTGGAAATTCTCCATTTCGTCTTCTTGAAGTAACTAACTGATCCCACCAATTGAGAGCATAATCATAAAACTCAGTAGCAGCAACTCTTACTCTGTTGATTTCTACGTAGTGCTGAACGTTGAAAACCAGTTCAATCTTCTTTTCCCATTCCAAATATGCATCTGGATCATTTTTCCCATGGAAGGGTGGAATTTTAAGCTTCAGACTTCCAAGATTGTCTTGCAGACGATCTCTGCCTTCTCTTGCAAGTATGTTGTGCCTTCTTTGACTGTTTTGAGATAAACTGCTCCTATGGCCATAATAATTATCAGTTTCTTCATTTCTAGACTATTCAGGCTGATCACGGTTTCTCCTTTGATTTCTTCCTTGCTGCGAACGTTTCAACTCTATATCAATGGTTGGATGAAGTTCTTGGCGAAAAGCATCTAGTTTGGTTTCTATCAGCTTTGTCATAGCTTCAATCAAAAGCTTGTTGTTACGGTTATTGCTTTCTTCTTCATCTGGTTCAGACATCCTTTACGCAATATCAACAAACAAAATCACCAGTAACAAGTTCTAAGAGCAAAAAAATATATATTCAATTAAAATTCAAAGAACTCTTCATTCATAGATTTATCAAACTGACTCTTCACAAATCCTAAATCCGTTTTTAAATCTTAGAAACAGATCTGATTCGTTTTTATGAATATGAAGAGTCAAAATAAGCATCAGATCACTAGAAACAACTTTTCACGATTTTAAAAATTATTTCAACACTTCTAAACACAGATCAAACCGTTCTATATGATAATCAGATCAAAAAACAAAATTTCCTACACCCTAGAATTCAAACGACAAGATCTGGGGTGAAACAAATCAGAAAATCTTGATTTAAGACTCGATTCAAAACTCCACACTCTAATCGTCACAATCTGGGTGAAAATTTTAAGCATATGATGAAAAATGAATGAGACAGAGAATACCCAACTTTCATAATGTTGCTCTGATACCACTTGATGCAAATCTCCTAAGATCGGGACTTTGAAATGGGTTAGGGATAGTCTGTGCAACCAGAAAACCAAGAGGATTCGTGGATCAAAGGATGTGGATCGAAAGATCACACAGAGGATGCGGAAAGGCCTCTGATATTCCAACTGGACCTTCTTTGGATATGATGCACCAATGGAAGAACAGGGTTTCTTGTGGATATTCCACACCAGCAAGAGATGATCTAATCTTAAAGAGTTTTAGAAACAAAAGATAGATTGATTTTCGTTCATGTTACAAGAGAATAAAAAGAGACAACATAAAAGTCTGAAACAACATGCAAATGGTTTCAGAAATAACAAAAGCATCAAAGATAAGTTTGAAACAAAACTTGACTATTCTCCATCCCTTGGCTGCGTGATATTAATGTAAAAGAAAGACCTTGGGCTTTTATTTCAACAAATAAGCCATAATGAAGTGAAACAGCTGCCTCATTAAAAACCTTGTCAAGAAAACCTAGTGGGACAAAACTTGACAAGGGAAAAAGAGTACAACCAAAACACGTTTCCCATTTGTTGAAATCACTTAGCTTGAATCAAAACCAAAGTGGTTTGACAAGCTTCACCTCCATACTAGCTATCTTGTATCCGTATTTGACTAAGCAATCCTCCAACAGCTTGGTTGAACATCTTGGCTCTTGATCGAGTCATTGGACCAGTTGGTGTAACCAGAACATCCTCAGCTTCAAGCTCATCCTTGGGTTCAAGCTGCTCCTCCGGTTCAGGTTCTTTCCCCTGTTCCAAGCTCCTTGTACCATCTAGGATCATATCACCCAACCAGACCAATTCGCCATTCAGACAGCTGAGCCACCTCGGCATCTAAGGATTACGCATCATCTTTCTTAAGAATGTCAAGGAGTTGGAGATTACTATCCACCTACGCGAAGTCAAGCTCTTTCTCTTTGACCTCCTTCAAATCATCAAGACTCTTCCCGATTTTGGCAAGTTTTCCTTGGAACTTCTCTGCCATCTCCCGCCTTGCCACCTTATGGGCTTTCTTCACGTTAGTCTCGTGCAAGGCATTCGCAGTGGCAAGATGTCTCTTCAGTAAATCAATCTCGGTGGATTTCCTTGCCTTAGTACTTCATGCACAAATCCTCAAGTCTAACCGTCTCGCTTTTGAGAAATACCTTCTCCTTCTCAAGGGCACTAATCTGAGCCAAGGAGGATTCCAACTCGGCAGTATGCTTGCTTTCGAGATCTTCGAGCCTGGTCTTCATTTGCAAGGCATCCTTTCTCGCCTTGGCGATTCGGCGTTTATCTTTCCTTGCTCCCTGGTCGTACTTAGCAATGATTTTGTTGATTGACGCCATAAACTACAAGTTAAGAATCAAAAAATCAATATCAAAGGCTCTTACTTGAAAAGAAATTTTAAAACATTCTGCTCCGGAACGGCTACCTTGATGCCATATAAGGACATATTGGCATACAAAGCTCCTTCGGTAAGAATATCAACTGGTGAAAGACGTTCACCGAGAGACTTGATTTTAGAAAGGAGAGAGGTCGAGGCAGATGCGTCTTCATAAACAGGCTCGTCCCCGTCATGCTTAAACAACATCGCAGCAGGGTTCGAAGGGTCGTCTCTTTTTTGTTTCTTCTCGGTATTCTCCTCAGCAATGCCTTTCCCTTTTTTAGCACTAGAAGCAGGACGCTTCCGGGACGATGCCCTGACTTCCTTAGATTGACACGGAGAAGGAAGAATGGAGTTAGAAGGCATACCAGACACGACATGCCTTGCCGTATCTTCAATTACTCGCTTGGCAACATCTCGAGTTGCCTCGGCATCAGCAACACCACCATCTTTGTCCTCGTTTAAGATTGGAGCAACACTAGTCTCCCGAACAGGTTCAGACGTCACCTCGGCATCCCTAAGAGATGCTTCGACTCCATCTGCATTTTTCTTCCGAGCCTTCTGCTTCATTTCCCTCTGCTTTAGTGCCTGCTTATCACGAATTGTCATCCGCTTGCCCATTAATTTGACGATATGTAACCGGGGTGCAATGGAAGATTCTGAGATAGTGGATACTTCAACACCAGCAAAGCGAGCCCTTACTTTTTCCACGTGTGCTAACGAAAAATATTTCTCTCAGTGAGTCTTCCCACCAGCAAGTGTGTCTCGAAGGATGTAAGTGTCCTATGGAAACGTTGGGAGTAAATGATGAACTGCAAAAGCAAAGGAGATATTAGAAACATAAAGATAACATTAGACCGGAGTAGTCTAAGATCGGCTACCAATGGATCTCCATCTCGTTTTGACTTTTCCGAGGCAATCTCCGGCAATCGTCGCGTCGGTAATGGGAACATAGGAAAAATAACTCCCCCAGTCATTGTCCTTGCTTTTAAACCCTTCGATTATTTTGCAGTATTTCTTGGGAGAGATATAATACGTCGGAGATTTCAGGATCTTCCGAAATTCAAGAAGGTGCTGGAGGTGACGAACCCTCAATTTGGCATCACACTCATAACTTAGCACCAAAATGCTAACGAGATGACACATTCCCCGAGGCGTGATCTGGTTAAGGGCTAGCCCATGGTTCTTTAGGAATCGTAATATCAAGCCTGGAATCGGAAAACCACAGGAGGCTCGCATAGAAAAAACTCTAATGCAAGCAGAAGTGGTTCGACGGAGGATTATTGGGACGATCTGATGGAGAAGGTACAATCAAGTCGACCTCCTCGGAGATTCCAAACCTTTGCATCAACGACGCCAAAGATTCTTCAGTCGACAAGGTTGACCCAGGTGGGTCGGCTCTTTTCTTTGTTACATTCCGTCTACGTGGCACACTCTTGGACGGACCGGCTTCGTAACTAGCAAAAAGCCTCTCTAACCACCTTGCCTCGGCTTCATCGAGAATGAGATCTTCAGGCTCGATCTTAACATTACCAGGAGGTAACACCATTTCTGCGTCGGGAACATCTGTAAGTGGGTCATCGACAAGATGAGTGACCTTGATAACGAGCCGGTTTATGGGGTGGTAAGTATCCGAGCCACCCATTTCATTTTCTTTGGCAGCTAAATCTGTTGCGACATCCAAATTTGCTTCATCCAAGTTCGCCTCGGCATCTACCGCATCTGCTTCATCATCCAGGTTCGCCTTGGTAACCATATTTGTCTCAACAGCCGAATTCACATCGGCAACAATTGATTTTTCATCTGTCTCGCTCACCTCGGGAGATTGAATCATCCTACGACCAAGCTCCCAAGGGGAATCAGCCAAGGCAAGGGAGTCTCGCAACCCGTCCGATGAAGATAAGATTGAAGATGCAACAAAAAATGCAAAGAAACCGCCGAGGAATGTTGAAGATGCTTCAGAAAATTCAAAGAAACCACCGCGGAATATTGAAGATGAATTGGAAAACTCAAAGCAATGGCGGCGAACGACGGAAAACTTAAATAAATATGAGGAAGAAAGAAGAGAGAGAGAAGAGAGCTCTACCTTTGAGTTTTTGAAGATGCAAAGTGAGATGAAAATGAGGAAGTGTCCCGGTACTTATAGAGAAAAATCTAGGGCTCGGCGCGTGGGCAAATGCGCCGCGGGAACTAGCGAAAATGCTTCAGATCCTCGAAAAGAATCATTACATGACATCACGGGTACCCGATTCCCAAGAAAAACTCAATCGCCAAAGATATCGCGAGCCGTAAAACTTTAGATCGGCTCAAACACCAGCTCGGCGCAAACTTCAGCTCATCTTAAACTTTGGCTCAGCATAAATATAAGCTCGGCATGTGTTTTTCGGTGAGCTTTTGCTCGGCATATTGGCTAAGCATGTTGATCTTGCTTGTGGCTCGGCATATCGACCTCGTCACAATCACTCCTTGAATCTGACGAGTTGGGGGCTAACTGTTGGGGACAATTTTCACCTTGACAAGATCAACATAGAAATGACCCAAGTATTGGCTAAACATTACCATGGGCCGAGGCGAGTACCAGTACGCGCCGAGGTAAACATTACCCTGGGACAGGATGAGTGACAGTACGCGCCGAGGTAAACATTACCCTGGGCCGAGGCAAGTGTCAGCACGCGCCGAGGCAAACATCAGCATGTGCCGAGGCGAGTGACGGCACGCGCCAAGGCAAACGTCACCTTCGTGGGCGAGGCGAAGTTTTCACGAATAGGGCCGAGGCAAAGACTTCATTGGGCCGAACGGACAGATGGGGGTCACGTAGAAGTCGGCCAAGGAAGAAAATGAAATACAAGTCCAAAGAAGAAAAGGAAATACAAGTCCCAGAAAAAAAATGAAAGATTCTGATATCCTCGCTAGGACGGTGTAATTTGAAGTCTATAAAAGAAGAAGAGGACATTCGAGAGAAGAATCCGCAATTTCACAGAGCAATATACTTTATACTTAAGCAAAATCTTGTAGTAAAAAAACTTATCAAATCAGCAATAAAATTATCTTTGGATCTCTTTTCTGTAATCAATACCTAGAAATTTCTATTCCTTCTAATTTTTTCTAACAAAATTTAGTCGTGCGAATTTCGATTCTCACAGTTAGTTTATCCTAAAATAGGTTTACCAGTAAAATGATTGTATTCTTTAGATGAGTTAATTTTTTGAACTAATACCACGAGTTGGCCTAAAATTCCCAAGTAAAGAAATTATATAAAAATATAAAATAGCCATCTAGAGAGATTACTAACATTAAGAAAGCTATATATCTCAAGTGGCCCCAAAAACGAATAGTATGGGCCTAAACGTAAGTACTTGGTTAATAAGCTACTTTAGACTTTGGTAGTGGCCCAGCAACTACTATAGACTTCTTTTATCTTTTGTTCTGATCCAATTTTGATTTGAAATCCTTTATTTGTTTACCCTTCAAAAAGATTCTTAAGAAAAGCCGAAAAGCAATCTGTAACAGAAGTCATGATGCGCGAGAACTACATTCTCTGAAGATCAGTTCTCTTTTTTTTTTCTCAGGTAAAGAAGTTCGGATCATGCAATACTTTTCTCTCAATTGAATTTGTGTCGAAGCTTCGAATTCATGTCGCGAAACCTTTGATGATTTGAGAAATTGTCTTAGAAAATAAAGTCTTTGTGATGTTGAATTCTAGAGATCAAGTCTCTTACTTTTTCTCTCTCTTCTCGTCTCTAGAATCTAAGATTACCCATTCGAATAGAAATTACTTGTGGAATAGGTAGCGAAATGGAAGAAGGTGATCGAGAAGTAAAAAATAGAGTTGCTTTTGTCCTAATCGATGGTTTGGGAGACGTATCAATACCGAGATTAGGCTATAAAACTCCTCTACAAGCAGCAAACATACCTAATCTGGACGCAATCGCATCTGCTGGAATCAATGGTCTAATGGATCCAGTGGAAGTTGGATTGGGCTGCGGTAGCGACACGGCTCACCTCTCTCTGATGGGTTATGACCCGAGAGTGTATTACCGAGGACGTGGTGCGTTTGAGTCCATGGGTGCAGGATTAGCAATGTCACCAGGTGATATAGCTTTCAAGGTGTGCTTGATTCTTCTTCCATCTTCTCTTGTACATTCTTTGTCATCTATAGGTTTGACATTGTGAAGATTTCATTATGCAGTCTAATTTTGCGACGTTGGATGAGAAATCTGGAATTGTTGTTAGTAGGAGAGCTGATCGGCATTTCGAGGAAGAAGGGCCTATACTTTGTGCAGCTCTTGATGGAATGAAGCTTCCTTCTTTCCCTGAGTATGAAGTGAGAGTCAGGTGCAATCTATTTCTCTTATTCTTTATGATTCCTATATTGGGTTTGGTTTGGATTTTGGCTAAAGCAAGATTTTTCTACAGATATGCAACGGAACACAGATGCGGCGTGGTCGTAAAAGGCCCAAAACTTAGTGGGAATATATCTGGAACAGATCCGTTGAAGGATAATCGTTTGCTTCTTGAAGCTAAACCTTTAGATGAATCAGAGGAAGCCAATCACACAGCGAAAGTCGTTAATGAATTATCCAGGGAGATATCACGCATTCTTGTTTCCCACCCGGTTAATGCAAAGAGAGTTGAACAAGCCAAGAATACCGCTAATCTAGTCCTTCTACGAGGCTGTGGCATTCGAATCGAGGTTTGTGTTTCCGTACTTTACTGCCTCTTACAAATGCTTTTAATGAATCTAAGTACTCCATGTACATATCTGTTACGGGTTTTTGTATATAAAGGTTCCTCCTTTTCAAGAGAGGCACGGCTTGAGGCCGTGTATGGTAGCACCAACAAAGATTATAGCTGGACTTGGTATGTCCCTCGGTTTTGACATTCTAGAAGCTCCGGGAGCCACTGGAGATTACCGGACACTTCTCACATCAAAAGCAATTGCTATAGCAAATGCGCTCTCAGCGCCTTTGAATCCCTGCCCAAATGTCTTTGTACCGGGAGAGGACGGGCATAAACCGGGAAGGTCAGATGGTTACGATTTCGGGTTCCTTCACATAAAGGTGAAAACTTTTTTCTGTCTTTTAACACAAAACTTCAAAATTTCCATTCTGATTTTCAGATGGGTTTTTTAATATAATGCTTGCAGGCTATAGATGATGCGGGTCATGACAAGGCGACATTGTTCAAAGTTCGAGGCTTGGAAGCTGTGGATAACGCGATACGTCAGCTTGCTAAGCTTCTATGGCAAGCTGAATCTTCTACAAATTACCAGTATTTCTTGTGCGTCACCGGTGATCATTCTACTCCAGTTGAGTATGGAGACCACAGCTTCGAGCCCGTCCCATTCACAATCTGCCGCTTAAGAGAGTTTGTGAGCGCGGTTGGAGGAGAATCAGTCCTATTAGAGACGTCTTTAGACCCTTTTCCACTTCCAACGGTTGTGGAGTCCGGTGAAGATGTCACTGGGAAAGTGGAAGATGGTGGGAAGAGGGAAGCTCCTCCGGCGATTGGTGGAGATTCAGTTGCAGAGTTGAATGAGGTCGCAGCTGCAAGAGGATGTCTTGGCCGTTTCCATGGCGGTGAAATGATGGGAGTCATCACCAAGTTCCTTCAGCTAGATGTATGAATTTCGTAAATTTTGCTTTTTTTTGTGTGTAGATTTTGGTTTTGGAAGTGTAATAAAATTATCAAACTCTGACAATTTAGGTTTTGTTTTTGTCCTTCAACCACAAACTCTGGCAGTCGGTTTTTATTGAAAAAAATGTCGAATCCTGTTTTTGGTTTTAGTTTGATTTTTCATAGAATGTACCGATTTAACTAATCACAAAAACCGAAAGAATCATTATACTAAATGACGAGTGATTTTTCGGAATGAAGCTCTCTTGTTCGAAGGCATAAACTTGATAGAATGCCATTAATGATATCGCTTATTTACGGTTATTTGTTACTGGTTTTCTAATTACTAAAATACTTTTATTGAGCCCGATCATAAATTATTTAAATGCTAAACATTGAGCTTAGATACTAAACATTGAGCTTAGATGCTAAACATAGCCCATAAAGATATGCCGGTTACAAAAAATCCTAGCCACTAACACTATAATCTCTTAAATTTTTTCTTTCTTGGTCTTCTTTCATAGTTCCTAATCTGTTTTTTTTTTGTTTTTTTGTATATATTATATTCATTAATCTATGTTGAACCACTGATTCGGTTCGGTATTACAATAGAAAGAGGGTCGGAGATTCTCGTTTATATTCGATTGAGCTCAGAAATACAATGGAAGAGAAATCTAAGTCGTTTACACTGTTTCTTAACTTCAGAAGATGAGGTCGGGACGACCTTGATTACGAAAAATCTTTGGCGGACGAGGTCGGGATTGATTGCTAATATCGAACAGGATGTCGTCTGCTCGGGTTTGATCGCTAGTACCGAAGAGGATGTCGTCTGTTCGGGGGCGATTATCGGGTTGATTTTTATCTTCCGGCGACGGTGGTGGGTCGGAATTTTCACTTTTGGAGTTAGAGTCCAAAAACTATGCATTTTAAGTCCCTTACGCTCTGCTCAGGTGAGATTTATCGTCCAACTATAAGATTTTCGCCCCTATTGATAGGTAAATGTCGGTCAGTTACTATGATTTAATTCTAACTATAGTAACTGACTTTAACCATCCTATGATTATGTCCATAATTCCTTAATAATTTAGACTTTCGGTGATTGGGCCTTGATGATCATCTTGGGTCAGGCCCATGTCATTAATGGGTGAAACCCATGCCCAACAGTAGACCCCCCGGTATCAGCGAATCGCTATGGGCCGAGTTTGTTGTTACCTTAATGGGCCTGGCCCGAGTTTGTTGGGCCGAAACCATCATTTCTTCCTATTGGTCGAGATAGCGGTGAACGATCTTCGAGGCGCGACACTTCGTCTCCCGATATGGGCCTATATATATGAAGCTCCCCTCCCTCATTTCTTCACTTCTCTCCGATTCTCAAAGGTAGATTTCTCTCTCTTTTCTCTCTCTAGATTTTACCGGTCCTCGTTTCTATCGCATTGTCGCCATTTTTGCATCTCTTTTTCCAGTCCGTCTCCAAGGGCGTCGATTTCTCCTGTATCGTTCAGTATTACTATTGCTTCTCCCTTTATCAACTCTCCGCTCTCGCCTCATCACAGCCCCTTTGGATCGGAGTCTTCCGTTCGGAATAATCCAGATGCATCGAGCACGTCTTCCTCGTCCTTCGACTCTACCGACCTAAGGTTCATGGCTAGTTTCCGAGCTCGCCTTGCCCTCGAAGATGGAGCAGTTGCTAGCACAAGAAGGGTTTCTATCGAGATTCCTGAACTCGATGATCGGGAAGCGTCGGGTACTTCTTCCCCAGTCTTTGGTCGGGAAGATGAGGGAATTTATCCCTCCGGACAGGTCGGTATCGAGATCGGCGAAGCCTCGGGTTTGCCCGGGCCAAAAGAAGAAGACATTGGTCCTCTTTTTATCGAAGATGTGGGAGATTGGGGTGATTCTCCATGGCCGGGTATTGGTAAACACATAGGTTTCGAGAGATATGATAATCTCCCGTCCCTATCTACGTCAGAGTCGATCAGCGCGATGCGTCTAGAGCGGAAGCTGCCTTCTGGATTGACGTTTTTGACCCCCAGGGATCACGAGCATCTTTGGGCTCCACCATCGGGTTACATCTGCATATACGAATCGTTTTTCACCAAATGCAGCTTGTGGTTCCCGCTCCCAAGGCTCCTGGTCGAATATTGCGCTCGTCGCCGTATCGCGATTTCCCAGCTGACCACCGCGGCTATTAGGAATATGACTGCTATCCTAACCCTTGCTGCCGAGTTAGGTAAAGCGGTTGACTGTGACGCTTTCGAAGAGATGACACGTTTGACGAGGAAAAATAAAATCTTTGGTCGGTTTTATGTCAGCATGAGATCGAATCACTATCTGATGGCCGGTATTCCGAGCAAGGTGGATTTGTGGGAAACCCCTTATTTTTACGTCAAGATCGATGAAGCGTCTGTTCTTAATCCTGGCTGGGAGTTCCGAGCTGATTGGAATGTATTGCGGGTAGTCTTTTTGCCTTGTGTTTTTATTGGATTTGCCGATCTCACTCTTAATTCTCTTTTTTGGTACAGTTCCTCATCGTCTGTTTAAAGCTCCTCTGGAAGGTTTTACCAACTTACTCGACGAATTGAGAAGGTTAGGTCGTCAGAGGTGGCCAGAGCTCCTAGAGCAGCGTATTCAACGGAGCCTCGCTCGGATTAGTTCGGGTTATTTTCTCTTTTGGCTTCATCGAGATCAATTATCCGCTTACTAAAGTCTTCTTCTTCTTTTTTACTTTAGGTCCGTACGACGTGCCCCTTGACCCTTTGAGACCGTTCTCGGAAAACAAAGAAAGGAAGACAAGGCGAAAAAGATGGGAAAAGTCGTTCTGAATATTCTGAGCTATGATGTAGAGAGAAAGAAGAGGAATGAGGTTCCTGATGCTGGGGTGAGTACTGCGGCCCGCACCAACCTCCCGATGGCCATCAGCGGTAACATGGGAGATATTCAGGCATCCGGGGATGATGGTCAATTTGAGGATCGGGTATCGTGATTCCGCGCCATCTAATGACTTGCTGATGTAAAAGATTGGTTTTTGTTGGTCGCGGTCCTGCCGTACTAACACACCGCTTAATGTCGTACCGGACACTGATACGTATAAATAGAGCGTCTCTCCTTCCTCTGGTTTCGCCATGATCGGTGGTATCGTAAGATATTCTTTTAGTTTTTTGAACGCGTCTTCGCATTTATCGTCTCATTCAAACTTTCTATTTGCTCGGAGCTGTTGATAGAAAGGTAGACACTTGTCTGTTGACCGGGAGATGAAGCGGTTGAGCGCGGCTATCCTTCCTGTGAGTCGTTGTACTTCTCTCGTGTTTTTTGGTGAAGAGAGTTCGGCGATGGTTGATATCTGTTTTGGGTTTACTTCAATGCCATGCTGGGTGACGATGTACCCCAAGAATTCGCCCGACGTTACTCCAAATGTGCATTTGACGGGATTGAGTTTCATTCCATAGTGGTTTAAGATTTCAAAGCAATCCCTGAGATGTTGAATATGGTCGTCGGCTTTGCGAGATTTGACGAGCATGTCGTCGATGTAGACTTTCATAGTTTCACAAAGCTGTTCGGCGAACATTCTGTTGACGAATCTTTGATAAGTGGCGCCTGCATTCTTAAGGCCGAAGGGCATGACCCTGTAACAGTAGGTCCTCCGATCGGTAATGAATGCGGTTTTTTCCTGATCATTGGGATGCATCATTATCTGATTGTACCCGGAGAAGGCGTCCATGAAGGAGAGAAGTTCGTTTCCGTCGGTGAAATCGATGCATACTCGCCATTTACCATTATTCTTTTTAACCACGACCGGGTTAGCCAGCCAATCATGATACTTTACCTCAGAGATTGAGCCTGCCTCGAGTAATTTTTTGACTTCTTCATTGACCGCTTGAGCACGCTCTGACCCAAACTTTCTTCGCTTTTGTTTGATCGCCTTGTAGATCAGGTCGACGTTGAGCTCATGACACGTGAGCTCAGGTTGATACCTCTCATGTCTTTTGTTGACCATGCGAATGTTGATGCGTTTTCCCGTAAGAATTGAATTAATTTGGTCTTGATCGTTTCGTTTAGCTTGGAACCTATTCCGACGCGTCTTTCTGCTCTATCTTGATCGATGCAGACCATGGTAGTAAGACCTCGGTCTGGCTCCATTGCCGCAGGTGTTTCCGAGCTTCCAATGTGAAGGTTCATTCGTCGGAGCCTTCGCTCGGTGATGAAGCATGTTCGGGCCATTTGCTGGTTTCCTTGAATCGTGAAGACTCCTGTTGCCGTCGGGAATTTGATGCATTGGTGATACGTTGACGGTACCGCTCTAAGTGAGAAAAGCCACGGGTTTCCCATGATAACGTTGTATACTGCGGGTTTGTCAACCACGATAAATTTAACGAGTTTGGTTATCCCGCCGGTATGTACGGCCAACTTGATTGTTCCGACCGTTATTGTAGATTCGCCGTCAAACCCGGTGAGTGGTTTCACGCTTTGATAGAGTTTCTTTGAAGATTATGTCGACTGAGCTTCCGGTGTCGACTAGGACTCGGGTTACTTCATAGTCTTCAATCTTCAACTCGATTACCAGAGGGTCATTGTGTGGCATGGCCATGTTTCTGGTGTCTGCTTCGCCAAAAATGATGGGCAAGTCGACTTCAGCTCTTTCCATGACGCTTTGGCTTGTAGCAGCTTGTTTTTTGTATTGCTTTATAGATCTGACTGAGTCATTTCCGGCCTGAAATCCACCCATTATCATGTTAATCCTTCTTTTGGAGGCTGGGGAGAGTTTGAACTTGGTCGGTTGTCGTGTGGTCGTTTAGGTGGGTCGGTAATGTTGCCGCTCTGCCCTGTCTTTTGGTCATTTTTGTTGTGCTGACTTCCGCTGGATTGGTATTTTTCGTTTGGTTGACTTGTTATTTGGCTAGTAGATGGTCCTTTAGATGTCTGCATTGAGAGGTAGAGTGTCCGAATAATTGATGATAGTTGCAGAAATACTTGGTGTCTTTGGCATCTTTGGAGTCTTCGTTTCGTATGGTTTCTGGGGGGAGCTTTGCGTATTTCCGACGTAGTATGTCGAAGATTTCTTTCCCCGATCCTCTTTGTAGTCTATCTCGAAGCGTTGCCGTGGTTCATAGTGATCGTCTTTTGGCTTTTCTTTGGGGGTCGGGGGCTTAGCCGGTGAATATTTCTTTAAGTTGACCGCTCGATCATCTTCAAGCACAATATACCGTGTAACTCGGTGCATCGCATCCTCCAGGGTTACGGCTTCGTTGAGTAAGAGGTCATCCCTGAACTTGGAGTCATGCCACAGACCGTTTCTCATTGCGGCAAGGGCAGACCCATCTGGAATAACGACCTTAGAGAGCACTGCCTTGAACCGATCCATGTAGACTCGGAGAGATTCCTTCGGTCCTTGAGTCAGGGCCTAGAGGTTGGCGTCTGATGCCCCCTTTTGCATGTACATAGAGTAATGCTTTAGAAAAACCGTAGATAGTTTTTGGAAACTGTCTATGGAGTTCGGTTTGAGACGTGAAAACCAGTTGAGTGCCGAATCGCCCATATTTTCTACGAACAACTGGCAATACCCGGCGTCCCTTTCGTCTGGGGTAAACTGGGTTCAGCCCAAAACTATGGTGAATGCAGTCATGTGTTATCTGGGATCTTTCCCGCCCTCGTAAGTCGGTATTTTTAGTTTTCCGGTATTCCTGATTGGAACCGAAGTGATCCATGTGGTGAACAGGGTTTGTTGTGTTTCTTCAAGCACACGATCAATTTATGGGGCGGAGCTGAGAGCTCGATGTACTTTGGAGGTCATGTCCTTAAGCTTGGCTTTCATGCCTTCGATCTCGGAGTCCCGTTAAGAGGTTGGATCCCGGTGTTGTGGGGTTGTGGCCCGAGTGATGCATAGGCTTATTGAGCTACCTGTTGACCCATCTGCTGCTAGGTTCGTCGTCCTGTCCAGGTTAGCTGGCTGATTCGGTCTCTCAGTGGCGAAGGGAGAAGGGCTTCTGAGTTGTGGCGATGCATTGGCCGATATGAGGTTTGCAGTGTCCAACTGTTCGTGGTAAATAGCTTGAGCGGAGGCTAATGCTTATAGTCTTTCATTCGTCTATCGTGTCATCTCGTCTTGCCGGTCAAGACGTTGTAGTAGTTTATCCAGAATGGTCGCAAAGTTGACCTGATCGTCAGTGATTAGAGTGCTTTCGTGTCCAGCTGGCCCGGGTTGAATTGCAGCAACACCTTTTGTGTTGGCTTCGTCTTGGGCAGCCGCTGAGTTAGGCTCATGCGTTACGATTGTGACTTCTTGGGTGACTGTTTCGTTGATCGGTTGGTCGTTTTCCATTTTTGAGCTTGAATCTTTGCGTGGGAGAATCTCAAATGCCCCTACCTTGTGCGCCAATTGTTGAACCACTTATTCGGTTCGGTATTTATAATACAAAGAGGGTCGGAGATTCTCGTTTTTATCTTCCGACGATGGTGGTCGGTCGGAACTTTCACTTCCGGAGTTAGAGTCCAAAAACTATGCGTTTTAGGTCCCTTATGCTCTGCTCAGGTGAGATTTATCGTCCAACTATAAGGTTTTTGTTCCTATTTATAGGTAAATGTCGGTCAATTACTATGGTTTAATTCTAACTATAGTAACTGATTTTAGTCATCCTATGATTAGGTCCATAATTCCTTAATAATTTGGAATTTCGATGATTGGGCCTTGATGATCTTCTTGGGTCAGGCCCATGTCATTAATGGGTGAAACCCATGCCCAACAATCTAGGTAATGAATTTCAATTTCCTATACTATCCTCTTTTATTTTTTTCTTTTCTTCTAGGTATCATATTTGTTTATGTATGGTCTCCTCCTTTTTCTTGGTTGTCTGATTTGGCATAATTTAGGATCCTTAGCATTCATTTTGTTTGGTTTTTTGAAGTATGATAAATTAAGTTTTACCCAAAACAAATCCAATAACCTACCTGCAAGTGCACAGCAGACGACTGTAGTATTTTAAGATTGAATAAATAGAGACTTTGAATGCACAATAGAAATATGAATTAAGAATTAAACTAAGCAAAAATATTTTTTTGTGGAATTTTTGAATGCAAATAATTAAAAGACATTAAATAAAAATTGGTGTACACAATAAGAGGAAAGCGTTGGGATTTCAGGAATTTCTCACGGATTTTTCAGGGATTTATAGTTCGAATTATTCAGGCATTAACTTCTAGAGGCAATTGATATTAATCTTTCTTTCATCCTAGAACTCAAATCACTATTTTAAAGTTAACCTACTCTCGCAGCGATAACTATCTATGTCAAATCTATGTTATCAATTAACTTTCGTAGTCAATAACATAAATAAGCATGTAATTATTATCAAGTTCAATTGTTCATCTAACACAGTAACTCAACTCTAGCAGGCTAAAAGGTTAGACTCATCAAACACCATGATCAAAACAATAACTCAAGTGATGTTCAAGCAGAAATCGTTCCAAGATCAGATTCTAGATGATCAAAAAAGAAACATGCAATATTATTAGATCTAGATGAAGGATTACTCTGATTTATCAAAAGCGCCACTCTAGTTATCAAAACCTATCCATCAAACCATGATTTTCCCCTTGAAAATCCCCTATTACCCAACTATAAAACTACTCAGACATAATTATGAAAACCAAGGCAAAAGCACTAGAAATCATATTTATTTAAGAGCAAATAGTTGAGAAAACTTCTCCAAGGAGTACAAAGAGGTAGGATCTTCTCTCTTATCGAACAAAGTAAAAAAACTATAAAGCTTTGGTGTGAAAAGAACAAAAACAAATCTTCAAAAGACTGATGAAGATTTGGTATTTTGGTGGCTGTTGGAAGCTTATTTATAAGGTAGGGGTCGAGTTAGGGCTTTTCCTTTGAGGTTTTGGAGATAAGATTGAGAAAAAAAGAAAATTTCCTTTTTTAGGAAGGCGATCGATCGATCGCCTAAAAAATCCTATTCTCCAGCCAAAGTTTCGGATGTTCGATGGATCGATCCCATGGGGCTGATCGATCGATCGGGATTCATCATGGGCTTGCTTCTCCTCGAACCTTAATCGAGCAGTCTTCAGTACATCAAGCATAACTTGGGATTGCACCGTTGTATTTCCACGTTCTGATATAATATTTGAAGCTAACACTCCCATCTATATTGTGGTAAAATATGAGCTTGATCTAACTGTGGTAGAATCTCCATCTGATGTAAAACATTCGACGCTCATGATCTGTCCTATCTTCAAATTTCTCATTTTGTATCTTATTGGTCCAAATTACTCCAATTTCCTGTAAAGACTCTAAGATCCACAAAAACACTAAAAGTAACCATAAAATGCCAAAATCAAGTAGTTTCTTCGTTAAAACCCTATAAAAACATAATGAAAGCGGTAAAATCTAAGGTATATCAACTCTCCCAGACTTAAACATTTGTTTGTCCTCAAACAAACAGCAACTGAAATTCCGAAAAGAGGTTTGAAAATCGCGGAAACTCACATATCCTTGAGATCATAGTTTTGATTCCTTAACCTGTAATCCACATACAAACAAAGTTAATTCAAAATATTCTCATCTTATCCCACCATGACCTTCGCAAGCCTTGTCCATTATAAATCCCAAGCCTGCAAAAACCTTAACTTCACATTATTTGACTCTCTACATTCATTAAGTATTGCATGAGCTTTTTCTCTAAAGGATGTCATTCATGGTAGACGACGCTAGGAGTTAAAAAGGCAATTTAATGGTGGAGTTACAAGTATTTAGGGTTACCAGACGCTCCGGAGGATGCAAGATATTATGCGAACCGTAAGAGAGAATGGACCTGTTGATGTCCACAGTTTTCCAATCACTAGATGCCTAACTCCCCCAGGGTTAGATTTTTCTCCAAGAATCACTGTAAATCACTGCAAATACTCCATATCTCTCTCAATCGATCCATGATGTTCCCTGGAATTTTTATTGGCCTTGAGACTCATATTATTGATCAATTTCCTTTCCTTTTTGTTTTTCATGTTTTTTTTTAAAGGGGAAAATTGATCTATTAGAAACATGGAGTCTCAAAGATACCAAAATTACCATGACATATGCAAATCCCAGGAAAGAACCAAGCTCTCGAATCACAATCAACGTACTCCACCAAGTATCCTCAATCTCTGCATCTGCAGTGACTGGAAAACTGTGTCGATCCTCTTTCTCTCCGACGTTTTTACACATATCTGCACATAAGACAATGAAAACAAGAATATGCGAGGTTTGAAAAAGAGGTAAGGGTTTAAGGTGGGTACCACCTAAAAATGAGCTGGCAATTCAGGATCAACAGAGAGTGGTAAAACGGAATAAGAAGTTCTGAATGTTTGGTTCGTTTCCCTGAAATTTAAGTCAGGTTAGAAGTCAAATATCGTAGAGTCAAAATCATATCCATCAAAATGAATGTAAACTGAAATTTTCTGGGGTTTCTGAATCGTCTGTCTGAATAACCCTGTTGCAATGGTCCCTGAGTCTCAAAATCAAAGCATCTGGTCCTAGAAAAGGTCATAATTCCCTACAAATTTGACTCAATAAAACAATTTATCCTAAGATTTTTTTTTTAAATTACTCAATAAAAGCCAAAAACAAACCAAAAGAAAACAAATATCGTCAAATACCGAGAAATGCTCCCCCAGACTTAAATCACATCGTCCCGGTGTGAATTTAGACAAGAGAGAATCATAATCAAATGAAAGATATTGAAAAGCATGGATAAAAGATGATACCTCGATGATCGTTGGAAAAATGCATTCCAATTGGTGACTCTTTTTATGGATTTTTCGGATTTTTTTTCTTTTCTTTTCGGGATCAAGGAAATTCGAATTTTACCTGTGTGGTGGCGATCGATCGATCACGTAGGGCTGATCTATAGATCAATGATGATCTACCATGCTATGTTTTTATGCGGATGCGGGATCGGTCGATTGGTTATGACCGATCGATCAGTGGGTTGATCGATCGATTGTTGAGCCTGAAGTTTTGCCTTTTTCGATCGTTCTTGAAACACTAAGTAAATTCATCAAAAACCAAAGAAATAAACTTAAATTATAAACACTTACCAATAGGTTGCCTCCCACTAAGAACTTCTATTTAAAATCGTTTAGCTCGACTTGGACGCCATTTTCTAGGCTTTGGTTGAATTGTCTAAGGAAATCGGTATTTCTTTAGATTCTTCGATGATACTTCTTACCCTCTTCCTTCCACCCTTCGTACTACTGGTGTAAGCAATAGAATCACACATGGGGTGTTTCTCAGCTTTCTTGCTTGGAACAGCTTCGTAGAAGACCTTTTTATCCACATAAGTGAACAAAATCCCTTTTTTGGGCATGTCAATGACTGCTCTGGTTGTGGCAAGGAATGGTCTCCTAAGTAGTATGGTTATGTCGACTTTTCTGTCTACAATCAAAAAGTCTGTAGGAATGAAGGAGTTTCCTATTTGGATGTCGAGGTTATAGGCAATCCCAAGAATCTTCGCTGTAGATAAATCTGCCAGCTTCACAGATAGGTTTGCTGCTTCAATATTTGACAATCCTAGCTTATATGCATCAATTCTTGACATAACACTCACTCATGCATGCTCCAGTGTCACACATAGTATTTTTAAAGGGAATCCCTTGAATTGAAAAAGAGATAAGAAATTTTCATGGATCTTCTTTCTTTGTGAGTTTCTTTAAGGAGGGTTTTATCATTCGCCTCGTCTTGTTGAACAGCCTTTTGACATCAGCTCTGGACTCTTTGCTAGAGTTTAAGAAATATTCCAAGGGGTATTGGTCCCATGTTTGATCAAAATTGACATCAGTTGGAATCCTTTGCACCAACTTCTCGAAAATCTCCAAGATCTCCTTTTTGACCGGTCTCTTGAATCGTTTATGGCGGAACGTGTTACCTGCATCTGAACTAGAATCAGAGTCAGAAGATCCAAAAGTCAGTTCTTTGTCAGGAATCCAATCAATCATATTCAATCAAATTTCAAGATCATCTTCGTCTATCTTCACAAAAAGATCGACAATTAGGTCTACGATTTCTGAATTTTTGTCAACTTGAACTTCGAGATTTCTTGCTTGGAACAGCTTCGTAGAAGACCTTTTTATCCACATAAGTGAACAAAATCCCTTTTTTGGGCATGTCAATGACTGCTCTGGTTGTGGCAAGGAATGGTCTCCTAAGTAGTATGGTTATGTCGACTTTTCTGTCTACAATCAAAAAGTCTGTAGGAATGAAGGAGTTTCCTATTTGGATGTCGAGGTTATAGGCAATCCCAAGAATCTTCGCTGTAGATAAATCTGCCAGCTTCACAGATAGGTTTGCTGCTTCAATATTTGACAATCCTAGCTTATATGCATCAATTCTTGACATAACACTCACTCATGCATGCTCCAGTGTCACACATAGTATTTTTAAAGGGAATCCCTTGAATTGAAAAAGAGATAAGAAATTTTCATGGATCTTCTTTCTTTGTGAGTTTCTTTAAGGAGGGTTTTATCATTCGCCTCGTCTTGTTGAACAGCCTTTTGACATCAGCTCTGGACTCTTTGCTAGAGTTTAAGAAATATTCCAAGGGGTATTGGTCCCATGTTTGATCAAAATTGACATCAGTTGGAATCCTTTGCACCAACTTCTCGAAAATCTCCAAGATCTCCTTTTTGACCGGTCTCTTGAATCGTTTATGGCGGAACGTGTTACCTGCATCTGAACTAGAATCAGAGTCAGAAGATCCAAAAGTCAGTTCTTTGTCAGGAATCCAATCAATCATATTCAATCAAATTTCAAGATCATCTTCGTCTATCTTCACAAAAAGATCGACAATTAGGTCTACGATTTCTGAATTTTTGTCAACTTGAACTTCGAGATTCTTCTCGAGGTTCGAGAGATTGATGACTTCCTTGCTCATTCCAACTATCTTCCCAAGAACATCTTGATAGATACCATCTACTTTGAACCCAAGATCAAATACGCTTTTGGCATTTGCATAAACTTTTACATCCATGACCTACATATGAGCAAAGGATTGATGAGGAAGGCAATGTTGAAACTGCCTTTGCTGCGCCACAGGTGCTGGCTGGAAATAGCCACTCCGAGAATCTTGTGGGTAGTCGAATGGATGTGGCATAGTGATCTCGTTGCGATCTTCAGAGTAGTCAAAATCTCCCATGTTTATTTCTCAAGTGAAATCACGTAAAATACAAAGACAGAGAAAAGGAAAAACTGGAATTAAATAGCGAAGAAAATAAAAACTTAGACGAAATTCTTAATCTAAAACTAATGGCAACGACGCCAAAAATTGTATGTATGGTAAATTAAGTTTTACCCAAAATAAATGCAATAACCTAGCTGCAAGTGCACAACAAACGATTGTAGTATTTTAGGATCGGATCCATAGAGACTTTGAATGCACGATAGAAATATGAATTACGAATTAAAGTAAGCGAAAACAGATTTTTGTGAGGTTTTTGAATGAAAATAATTAAAAGCAATTAGATAAAATTGGTGTAAAAACAATAAGAGGAAGCGTTGGATTTTCAGGAATTCATAATTTGAATTATTCTGGCATTAACCTCTAGAGGCAATTGACATTAATCTTTCTTTCATCCTAGAACTCAAATCATTATTTTAAGTTAACCTACTCTCACAGCGATAACTATCTATGTCAAATCTATATTATCAATCAACTCTCGCAGTCAATAACATAAATAAGCATGCAATTATTATTAAGTTCAATTGTTCGTCTAAAGCAGTAACTCAACTATAGCAGGCTAAAGGGTTAGACTCATCAAACACCATAATCAAAACAATAACTCAAATTATGTTCAAGAAGAAATCGTTCTAAGATCAGTTTTTAGATGATCAGAAAAGAAACATACAATATAATTAGATCTAGATGAAGGATTACTCTGATTTATGAAAAGCGTCACTCTAGTTATCAAAACCTATCTACCGAACCATGATTTTTCCCTTTGAAAATCCGTATTACCCAACTATGAAACTACTCAGACATAATTATGAAAACAAAGGCAAAAGCAATAGAAATCATATTTATTTAAGAGCAAAGAGTTCGGAAAAATTCTCCGAGGAGTACAAAGATGTGAGATTTTCTCCCTTATCGAACAAAATAGAAAAAACTAGAAAACTTTGGTGTGAAAAGAACAAAAATCAATCTTCAAAAGAATGATGAAGACTTGGTATTTTCGTGGCTGCTGAACGCTTATTTATAAGGTAGGGGTCGAGTTAGGGCTTTTCCTTTGAGGTTTTGGAGATAAGATTGAAAAAAAAAATTTCTTTTTTTGAGGAAGGGCGATCGATCGATCGCAGTAGGCTGATCAATAGATCGCCTCACAAATCTCATTCTCCAGCCAAGGTTGCAGATGTTCGATCGATCGATCCCATGGGGCTGATTGATCGATCGGGATTCATCATTTGGGCTTGCTTCTCCTCAACCTTCATCGGACAGTCTTCAGTAAAGTGAGTATAACTTGAGATCGTAGCGTTGGATTTCCACGTTCTGATATCCGAATTGAAGCTAACACTCCCATCTAACTTGTGGTACAATATGAGCTTGATCTAAAGGTGGAAAGATCTCCATCTGATGCGAAATATTCGATGCTCAGCATCTGTCCTATCTTCAAATTGCTCGTTTTGGACCTTTTTTGGTCCAAATTACTCCAATTTCCTGTAAAGACTCTAAGATCCACAAAAACACTAAAATCAACCATAAAATGCCAAAACCAAGTAGTCTCTTTGTTAAAAACCTATAAAAACATAATGAAAAGCGGTAAAATCTAAGGTATATAATTTTCAATCTCTTTTCTTTCACATTTAGTGTTTTTCTCTTCATTTGGAGTCTCATTTAGCTTTAGCTTGAGTCTTAGAGTCTTTTCATTGTTCCATGCATAAATGCATTGTATATGGTGTCTTTTCTGGTACTTTGGAAGCCTAAGAGTGAAAAGAACGAATATGGATAAATGATCATGAAGAAGAGTGAAGAAAACACAAGGACAAAGACCAATGCACTTGAAATCGACCATGATCAATTCACATGGTCGATCCCACGTGCACTAGAGGACACAAGCCAAACGAGCTAGAATTATGCCTGGATCGACCATGGTCGATCCCAGAGACACAGAAGACTTTTTGGAGCAAAATGCACCTGAGTTCGAATATGGTCGATCCTAGTGGTTGATCCAGCACACACACTTCTCTTTGAACCAGGGTTTGACCCGGTTTGTCATGGGTTGATCCAGTTTCCGCTCCCCCTTCACTATATATATATATATAGCACATTAAAACCCTAACTGATGTTGTTTAAAGCTATGTTATGCTCTCTTAAGTTTGTTTATGTTTCTTTGGATTGATCTTTGAATCTTTTCATGATCTATTAAATTTTTCTTAATCTTTTCTTCTTACCATCCTAATTATGTCATTATCTTTGATTGCTTTTGTTTTTGCACTAACCATGTGTGAGTAGTGATCATATGAATTATGGTCTATGTAGATTTGGGTGATTAGAAGTTGGGTTAAGGTGTATTAGGTTTATATTACATATATTCCTCGCATTTGAGATTCATTTAAGGCTAGATTTGAAGTAGCTAATCAAATTCTAGAACATGGTCTTTTCATGCCCGGAAGGTGTTTGTGGAAATGTCTAGAAAAATCTCAAATGAGCATTTCACATCTTAGCCAATTAGCCATTGATGATTAAGCGATTTGTGGGTTTAGGGACTTTTAATCATTGCTTCTTGATCCCATAATTGCAAACGAGAATGATAGTTAGGGAATTAAAGAAATGGATTTGATATACCTTAGATTTTACCGATCTTTATTATGTTTTCAATAGGTTTTTAATAAACAAATAACTTGGTTTTGGTATTTTATGGCTGTTTTTAGTTTTTTTTTCGGGGATCATAGAGTCTTTACGGGAAATTGGAGTAATTTGGACCAAAACGGAAGCAAAACAAGCATTTTGAAGATATGACAGATCATGAGCGTCGAATGTTTTTCATCATATGGAGACCTTCTCACCGTTGGATCAAGCTCAAAGTTTACCATCAGATAGATGGGAGTGTTAGCTTCGATTTCCATATTAAATCGTGAAAATACAACGGTGCGATGTTAAGATGTGCTCGGTTTAATGAATAATGATCGATGAATATTCGGGGAGAAGCAAGCCCAGAACATGAAGCATGACCGATCGATCACCCCCTACGATCGATCGATTGAACATCCAAAACTTTGGCTAGAGAACATGAATTGTGAGGCGATCGATCGATCAGCCTACGCGATTGATCGATCGCCCCTCCTGAAAAAAGGAAATTTTATTTTCTTCGATTTTATCTCCTAAATCCCAAAAGAATAAACCTAATTTGATCCCTACACTATATAAAGACCATATAAGCTACAAAAATACCAAGTCTTCGCCATTCTCTTGAAGATTGATTTTGTTCTTTTCATCAGCAAAACTTTTAGTTTCTTTTACTTTTGTTCGATAAGGGAGAACACCTCTTGTACCTCTATAGAGAAATTTTCTAAACCCTCTACTCTTAATGAATATGTTTTCTTCTGCTTTTTCTTTGGTTTGTATACTTATGTATGAGTAGTTTATTGTTGGGTAATAGGGGATTTTCGAAGGAAAACATCATGGTTCGATAGATAGGGTTTAACAATTAGAGTGGTGCTCTTGATAAGCCATAGTAATCCTTCATCTATATCTGATTTAATTTTATGTTCCTTTACTGATCATCTAGGAATTTATTATAGAACAATTTCGCCTTGAACATCACTTGAGTTATTGTTTTGATCATGCTGTTTGATGAGTCTAATTCTTTAGCCTGCGAGAATTGAGTTACTGCGTTAGATAAACAATTGAAATTGATATTCATTGCAGGTTTATTTATGTTATTGACTGCGAGAGTTGATTAATGATATAGATTTGAGATAGATGGTTATAACTGCGAGTGTAGGTTAACCTTGAAATAGTGATTTGAGTTCTAGGATAAAAGAAAGATGATATCATTTGCCTCTACGAGTTAATCCTGAATAATTCGGACTGTCTATCCCTGAAAACCCAACACTTTTTTCTTATTACTTACACCGATTTTATTTAACTGCTTTTAGTTATTTGCATTCAAAAACCCCATAAAAATCTCATTTCACCTAGTTTAATTCTTAATTCATATTTCTATTATGCATTCAAAGTCTCTGTGGAATTGATCCTAAAATACTACGTGGGGGTTATTAGGTTATGGATTTTAATGGATTTGAAAATCCAAAAAAAATCCAGTGTTATTGGTTCTATGATTTTAAAATCTATATCAAAATCTTGTGTTATTGGTTCTATAATTTATAAATACTATTTAAAATCACGTGTTATTCAATAATACAGATTCACTTATGGATTTGATTTCGCAGTGGATTTTAGTGGATTTTGTAGGATTTTCATGTTAAAAATACAAAGACTCAAATCCGAGGGAAAACCTACAGATTTAGAATGATTTATAAATCCTATAAGATTTACAAATCAACTAAAATAAACAAACCAATAATACCATCTACAATTGTCTGATGTGCACTTGCAGCTAGGTTAGTGCATTTATTTTAGGTAAAAAATATTCTTTTCAATATTCTTCAATTTGATTATGACTTTTTCCTATTTAAATTCACACTGGGATGGTGCGATTTAAGTCTGGGGGAGGGTTCCTCGTTATATGATGATGTTTGCTTTCTTTTGCTTTATTTTTGGTTTTTATTGAGTAATTTAAAAAAAATTTAGGACAAATTGTTTTATTGAGTCAAATTTGTAGGGAATTATTATATTTTCGAGGAACAGATGCTTTGATTTTGAGACTCAGTGACCATTGCAGCAGAGTTATTCATACAGACGATTCAAAAACCCCATTACTGGACTTGCCCCAGAAAATTTCAGTTTGCATTTATCCTGATGAAAATCTGATTTTGACTCTATTATAGTGACTTCTAACCTGACTTAAATTTTCTCTTTAAAGGTGTTAGATTAGGGACATGAACCAAATGTTTTTGACTTCTTATTCCTTTTTACCACTCTCTGTTGATCCTGAATGATCATCTCATTTTTAGTTGGTACCCCACCTACCTCTTTTCAGACCTCACGCATTCTTGTTTTCATTGTCATATGTGCATATATGTGTAAAAATGCCCGAGAGAAAGAGGATCAACACAATTTTCCAGTCACTGTTGATGCAGGGATTGAGGATACTTGGTGGAGTACATTGATTGTGATTCGAGAGCTTGGTTATTTCCTGGTATTTGCATATGTCATGGTAATTTCCGTGCCTTTGGAATTCCATGTTTCAAATAGATCAATTTCTCTCTTTCGAAAAAAACTATAAAAGCAAAAAAGGAAAGGAAATTGATCAATAATAGGAGTCTCAAGGCCAATAAAAATCTCACGGAACCTTATGGATCGATTGAGAGAGATGTGGAGCATTTACAGTTATTTACAGTGACTCCTGGAGAAAATTATAAGTTTAGGGGAGTTAGGCATCTATTGATTGGAAAACTGTGGACATCAACAAGTCCGTTCTCTCTTGCGGTTTTGCATAATATCCTGCATCCTCCGGAGTGTCCGGTAACCCTAAATACTTTTAACTCCACCACTAAATAGCCTAATTAACTCTTAGCGTCGTCTACCCTGAATGACATCCTTTATTGAGAAAGCTCACGCAATACTTATTGAATGTAGATAGTCAAATGATGTAAAGTTAAGGTTTTTGGAGGTTTAGGATTTAGAGTATGGACAAGGCTTGCGAAGGTCATGGTGGGATAAGATGAGAATGTTTCGAATTAACTTTGTTTGTATGTGGATTACATGCTAATAAAGAAAAACTATGATCTCAAAGATATGTGAGTTCCCGCAATTTTCAAACCTATTTCTTGAACTTGAGCTGTTGTTTGTTTGAGAACAAATAAAGGTTTAAGTCTGGAGAAGTTGATATACCTTAGATTTTACCAATTTTTATTATATTTTTAATAGGTTTGTAATAAAGAAATTACTTGGTTTTGGCATTTTATGGCTGCTTTTTAGTGTTTTTGTGGATCTTAGATTCTTTACAGAAAATTGGAGCAATTTGGACCAAAAGTATGCAAAACAAGCATTTTAAAGATAGGACAGATACTGAGCGTCGAATGTTTTGCACCAGATGGAGACCTTCCCACCATTGGATCAAGTTCAACGTTTACCAGTAGATAGATGGGAGTGTTAGCTTCAATTTCTATATTAGATCGTGAAAATCCAACTGTGCGATCTCAAGATATGCTTGATTTGCTGAAGATTGATCGATGAAGGTTTGAGGAGAAGCAAGCCAGAACATGAAACATGATCAGTCGATCGCAGCATGATCGATCGATCACCCCCTGCAATCGATCGATCGAACATCCGCAACTTTGGCTGGAGAACGAGAATTGTGAGGCGTTCGATCGCCCCTTCTGAAAAAATGAAATTTTATTTTCTTCGATTTTATCTCCTGAAGCCCAAAAGAATAAACATAATTCGACCCTACACTATATAAAGATCACAACAGCCACAAAAATACCAAGTTTTCACCATCCTCTTGAAGATTGATTTTGTTCTTTTCATCACCAAAGCTTTTAGTTTCTTTTACTTTTGTTCGATAAGGGAGAAGATTTCACCTCTTGTACCTCTACGGAGAAGTTTTCTAAACTCTATGCTCTTGATAAGTCATAGTAATCCTTAACTTAGATCTGATTTTACTGCATGTTCATTTACTGATCATCTAGGAATTGATTATAGAACAATTTCGGCTTGAACATCACTTGAGTTATTGTTTTGGTCATGATATTTGATGAGTCTAATTCTTTTGCCTGCGAGAATTGAGTTATTGCGTTAGATGAACAATTGAACTTGATAGTAATTGCATGTCTATTCATGTTATTGACTGCGATAGTTGATTAATAATATAGATTTGACATAGATGGTTATCACTGCGAGAGTAGGTTAACCTTAAAATAGTGATTTGAGTTCTAGGATGAAAGAAATATGATGTCATTTGCCTCTAAGAGTTAATCCTGAATAATTCGAGTTGTGTATCCCTGAGAAATCCCTGAAAAACCAACATTTTTCTCTTATTGCTTACACCGATTTTATTTAACTGATTTTAGTTATTTGCATTCAAAAACCCCATAAAAATCTTATTTCGTTTAGTTTAATTCTTAATTCATATTTCTATTGTACATTCAAAAACTATGTGGATTCGATCCTAGTATACTACAATTGTCTGATGTGCACTTGCAGCTAGGTTATTGGGTAAAACTTTACTCACCATCAGAATTAATACCATGGACATGGATTAGTATAGAATTAGCGATTCTTGCCTTTGGAATATAGTTGGTTAAAGCCTAGCACCAACACCAAATAGATAATCCATCGTATTCAATTACCTTAGCATGTAATCCATAATCATCTTTCGTAGATTTCATCTTGTTTTCGTTTGATCTTTGCTTAAGTCATTTTGTTAATTGTCTTGCATTTGGTTTAATTATCTCGCTTGGTTATTTATTTTGCATTTTCACTTGTTGCATTTCATTTAAGTTGCTAGTTAGATATCTTAAAAACTCAAAACTTTGTTTATCTTAGCTTTCAGAGTGTATTGCATTCTTATTATACATAATCTCATGGATTTGATCCCTAAGTATTACATCGATTACCATGCACTTATAATTTTTCAGGGTTAAAATTTTGTAGTAGTTTTCCTTCTACCATTGTCTGTGATTTATATTTTGATGTTGGATCTAAATTTTGGTCATGTTGTATCTAATATTTGTTTCTTCTATCGGCCACCCTTTTACCACTGTTCGCTCTCGGTTTCTAGCTTGGTAAATCATCCGATTCCGACCATCGCTGCCTGGTAACCCTCTCTCTCTCTCTCTCTCTCTCTCTCTCTCTCTCTCTCTCTCTCTCTCTCTACCCCCTCCGGAGCCGATGCCACCTCCGAGTCTTGTCTCTTCTCTTTACTTTTCTAACTTCTTCCATCTCTGATTAAAAATAAAAAAATAAATGTTTTAGGTTTCTTCTGCTTCTAAATCGTTCTCCGAAGGTCTTAAATCGATCTCATCGAATCTGGTCGAATCGTCATCTTTTTAGTTTGATTAGCTGGATTACTGTAGAACAAAAATTTTGTGGCAATTGTCTAACCGGTCGTGTTGTTTTTTTAATTCTATATCTATCTTCGTAGATGTAAAAAAAGGAGAAGAAGAAGACAAAGAAGAAGAGGAGGAGGCAGAAGAAGGACGTAATTCTTCGTATTTTATTATGTTTTAAGTTGTTATGTTTAAAATATTTATGTTCGTTTAATTGCTTCAAATAATTTTTTTTCGGCATCATCTAAACGGTTGTGACATCAAAGAGGAAAGGGACGAAGAGCTCGAAGAAGAAGTAGAAAACATCAGAGAATGGGCTTCCAGTTTGGATGTTCTCTGGATAGGTTAGTTCTACATTTTCATTCTCTCTTCATTTTTTTCGTTCTGCATCATTTGATTTTTTCGTTTTGTCAACGCGTCTCAGATTTATTTGAACCTTCAGTATCACTGCTCATTGGACACCAAACCCTGAAGATAAGACTACTCTTCAATATGATGATGTGATGAAGTTGAATTTTGGAACAATGGTATGGTAACAAAAATATTTTTCTATGGTTTTCCTCCTCAAAAGCTTATTGCTTTTCATCTGTTTAGTATTTCTAAATGGAGATGTCGCATAATTACAATACTTATATTTTTTTTTTGCAGGGCACATTATTGATTCTGCTTTTATAGATGCATTCAATCATGTGTTTGATTCTTTTTAGTTGCCTCTTGTGAAGCAACATATATCGGTGTCATAATGCTCATATCGTTCATGTTACTAATAATTTATGCTTCTGTCTCTAAGAAAATTTGTAGGATAATTCTGTTCTCAGATATAATGGATGCATTAATTTTGCAGTGATTTTTCAAAAGTTTGTTTCACTAGCATGTTAGGTTCTTCATTTTGATTTTATCGGTCAAGTCCAACTTAATTTTGAGCTTCTAAGGTCATTTAATCTCATTAAGCTAACAATCAAATGAAATTATTTCGTTAAGGCTTTTGATGTGTTGCAAGTAATATAATCGTTTCTTGGCCTATTTATCTAGAATGGTTCAAAATGAGACACATTAGTGTGAAGGAGTACCACTTATAAAAAATATTTTACGAGTGGTCCATTCTTTTCAATAATACAACTGCTATCATTTTTTCTATTTTATATTTGTTTTACTAATTAAATAATTTTACCGGTGTACTTTTATCGAATATTGAAGGTCTGCCAAAACGATTAGCTGATAAACTGCCAAAGGTGTATAAGCGCTTTTCCAATCTGTCTGCCAATAAGTCTGCCATAACACTTCAAACGTAGAGAATGTATGACAATGAGAAACCCTACATAACAAAACATGTATGCCTCTTCTCACAATTGATCTAACAACGAATGGATTCTCAAACCAATCTCCCCCATGATCAATTGTGAGTTTAGGTTTCGATAAGATTTATGTGAAACAAAGATTATGAAACCAAATTTCTCCCCTCCCCCCCTCCCCATGATGATGGTGGGAGCAGTACAATTTAGTTTGTTATACTCATACTTTAGTATGAGCCCTTATGAGCTTATACTCATAGTTTAGTATGGGCCTTTATGAATTAACAATGTCGTTTGTAACCCTCCATAAAAGTCAACATAAACAGTAGTGTTAATGGCAACTCTTATTTATTTTACACCCGATTTTAGAAATCTCCAATTACCTTTGAGCGACGACGTAGAGAATTCCGACATCAGTGGTTCCTCGGCAGCGATGACAGAGGATCTCGGCATCGGTGTGGTGGTGATTTAGAATACTTTCTAATTTCTTTTCTCCATTTTCGGTTCTGATTGTAAGAAATTGGCTATCTCCATATATCTATGTTTCATTGTTGAATATATTTGAGAAAATAAGAGTTTCATTGTTTGTAAATAAAAATTTTAGACTTTTGTGCTAATTTCATTGTTTCGGATGTGTACAAATTCATTTGATTTTTTAAAATTACTGTTTTTGTTTGTTCCAATAAGGAAAATATTAACATAAGAGATTAATTTTCTTTGTCTGTTTCATATATCAAAAAATTTAACTTGCAGTGGTTAGTAAAAGATTTTTGGCATTATTAATTCATTTAGTGAATGTAGTTAATGAATTTTGTTATCAAATTTAAATGGCAATATCTATGAACATACAATTAAGTACCTAATGACATTATCTTGTGACAACTTTTTCATCTTCATTTTGTGTTTGAAGATTTTCCTTTATTGAAATGTGGCTCTTGTGAATACGCTATTTGCTATCCATTTGTAGGAAGATTGAAGAAATGTATTTGAATTTTGAATGCTTTCTTGCGAACTCATTCAGTTTTAAACGAGGATTTCCATCCAAATGTATTGTGGAAGTGATTTGATAATATTGAAACGAAGACACAACTTAATCCCAAGCGTCTTTTTTTTTGTGCCTCATCTCGAGCGTTTGTTTTTATTATGTGTGTGATAAATGTGCCAGTATTATGAATTCATTTTTTTTTTAGAATGATCATTTTTAAGTAGGTAGAAGACGCCGTTTGAGTAAGTTGAAGATATGTTCTAAAAGCTTGGAAGTATTGAAACCGAGATTACTTATATCAAAAATGTGGTCTAAGATTTGAAAAAGAGGTTCAAGGTTGCAAAACAGAACTCCGTAATCATATACCACCTTATGTTTCATATAGGTGAAGAAAAAAATATAATTGGTTACTAAGGTTTTTATCAGTTTGAACTTGTGAATTTACGTTGTATAACTTTTGAGTTGTCTTTACTATATAATGAATCCAAATATAATAAAATAGTTCGGAGGTGGAGGTGTTCACATAGATTCAGGAGGTTCAAACAATGTTTTAGAAGAGTGACGTTCTCAGCTTTTAAACCCTACAAATGCCCAACAAACACATTAGTATTTAGGGATCAATCTACAGGAGATTGAGAGGATGCACTTCGTATATAGTTAGAGTATAATAGAGCTAAAACAAAATAAAAAGAAGATTTCACGAAAAATCAGATTGCAAAATAAAATAAAGATAAAGCATATTAAAAACATGTGTAGATCAATAAAGAGAACCGTTGGGTGTTCAGAGAATTCGCCAAGGATCAGAGACTACTTCGCCAAGAAATCTAGCAATAATAAATCTAATAGACAAGTTCTAGAACTCGATTCAATGATATATAAAAGACATATTCTCGCAGCGCCAATTAATTATTCCCAACAATCTAATTAGTCAACTCTCACATCTAATTAAGATCAAGTTCGATTAACATTTATAAAGATCTATAACTCAACTCTCTCATGTTATAACTCTAAGTTCATCTAAGCTAGTTCATGAGATAAATCTGCACTTTTGGTGGGTTTATAAACCTAGAATCAATTACTTAGTGGCCAACAAGCAATATGCAATAAGACCAATCAAAGAACGAAGAACTTTCTATAAGAAATATATTCTAAATCCAGCTACCTAAACTAATAGATCCATGAATCCCCTTTGAAAAACCCATAAACCAACAAGAAAAATACTCAGACAAGATTGAAAAAACCATAGTAAAAGTAGAAGAAAGCTGCATAAAAAAGAATAAAGGTTTAGCTCAATGGAGTACAAAGAGGATGAGATCTTCTCCCTCAAGAGTAAAACTCTGAAAATATGTAACAGGCTGTAATTTTCGTGGCTGTAAAGTTATGATTCGTGTGTGCCCTAAAATTACAAGTGAGAGGTGTATTTATAAGTGTTGAGAAACTTCTAGGCCTTTTTTGGTTTAGAAGAGTTTGGGCATGTTTGGACATGGTTTTTTGCCTTGGGGTGTAAGGAATGATGAGCCACGGCCTGGAGAAGCATTAGGGAAGTGACATGATATAAGCTTGGAGTCCACCAAAGCTTTTTGAGTACAAGATGTCAATTGTTGATAAGATTGATGGATCAAAGAGTGCTACTAAATAGTGTGGAAAGCCTTTAAGATAAACGCACAAACCTTACCCTCAAGAAATCCACACAAGAGACTGAGATTCAAAAATTTTCTAGTCTAAGGAATCCAGCTAAAGTCTAGAGAAAGAAGGGACAAAGCATAAAGAGCATCAAAAAGATTAACTCGGTTTATTCTGATAAAAATGTGTCTAAAAATGATACAATGAACTGAGCTTTTATAGGCTCGACTCTAGGACATAGAAAAACAGTCTAAAAGGCTAAAACAAGAAAGGAAATACACAAAAGTAAATGATAGATGATCAAGTGATGATAGTGCTTTTATCTTATGTCGTTTGGAGCTCTTATGGGGATTTCGACCAAAAATGGAAAGTGTGATACTTCCCTTGTATCTAGATAACTTGGGGAGATATGTGTGATGTATTGGGAGCCTCTGAATGGTGTGGAATGTCTCAGATTTGTGCCCTTCCAAAAGGGAAAGGAGATGTTGAAACTTAATTACAAATGGCTCCAAATATGGTAAGTGTGAGCAAGGGAGGATCCATCTGATCCTCTGGATGCCGGAGCATTGGAATACTTTTTGAAGAGCCTCTAAATGATAGGGAAGTTCTCCTAGTTTCCAAACATATGTTTGAAGTGATCCATATATGGAAAGTTCTAAATATGGTAAGTGATCGGTCCGCTGGTTTGTAAAATTAATTATGCTCAAGTGTGAACAGGTTGTTGGGGTCAGGTTTTACCGCACTGAGATCAGCAGGTGAAAATGACTAAGGGGGTATTATTCAATGATGGATTTTAATAGAGTTTAAATCTAAGGAGAATCCATTCTTATTCAGTCAATGATTCTAAATCATACTTTAAAATCTGGTGTTATTGGATATGGTATTTATAAATCATGTCTTAAAGATTTTAAAATCTGGTGTTATTCAATAAAAGATTTTAAATCCATCATTAAAATCCAGTGTTATTCAACTTTAAAAGATTCTAGAAATCTTTGTTTTTTAATGGATTTGAAATGACTTGTAGATGAAGTTTAATGAACAAATGATTAGAAACAAAATCCAAGGTATACTGCAGAGTTTTAGAATCCACACACATAGACTCCATCAAAAATTAAAATCTTGAAGATTCTAAACTGATGGAATTGACTTTAAATCATTGATTCAATAACACCCCCCTAAGTAAAAACTGTGCCTAGCAGAACATTCTGTGCCTAGCCGAACATTCTGTGCCTAGTCGAACATTTTGTGCCTTGCCGAATATTCTGTGCCTAGCCAAATATTTTGTGCCTAGCCAAATATGCGGAGAGCCAAATCTGCGGAGAGCTAAACTTGCGGAGAGCCAAACTGTCGACTAACCAAGCTGACGATGAGCCGAGCTTACGACGAGCCGACTAACCAAATCGGCAACAAGTCAACGAACTAAAGAGCCGACGAATCGATGAGTCGTGGGCTTCGATGGGCTCGAACAGTGACAAAACCAAGCCTTGGGCCTCGGCAAAGGTCACTCCCGAGCCGTCGAGCTCGGCTAGGCATCATGGGCCTCGGCCTTCTTCCACGACGAGCCGTAGGGCTCGGCTAGGCACCATGGGCCTCGGACTTTTTCCACGAAGAGCCGTCAGGCTCGGCTAGTCACCATGGGCCTCGGTCTTCTTCACGACGAGCCGTAGGGCTTGGTTAGGCATCATGGGCCTTAGTCCACTTCAACGACGAACCGATAACTCCGACCTGCTTCGACGACGAGCCGTGGTAGGCCTTGGAGGGCCGAGGCGACGTGTCCAAGACTCGATGGGCCGAGGTGAAGAACCAAAGCAGGAATCCCACGATGTTCAGCCGACTTAAAAGAATCCGAGAAAAAAAAGGAAGGATGAACATGAGGAAATGAAACTTGCGAAGAATTAGGAAGTTTTTCTTATCATTTTAGGGTTTGTCCTAACCGACCCAAATTTGTATAAATAAGCATGTATCTCTCCAAAAATGGGGATCAATAATTTTACCTAGCTAAACACTTGTTATTCTCTCTGCACTTTTCTTGTATCAAAAGTTTTACGAAACAACTTAATAAAACCATCTTTGGATCTCTTTGTTTTCGTGGTTCATCCTTAGAAGTTTTTGTTCTCTTATTTCTCCTAACCAAATTTAGTTGTGCGAGTTTCGTCTACCACACAGTTCTGGTTAGTGTATGACTTCATCGCGTGCTTTTGATGGTCTAAGAACATAATCCAAATGGTCTGAATGCTATACTCTTTTTGGATGGGATTGAATCCATCGAACAAGAACCATAGGTCTTTTATCAGCGACCGCCATAAATTACCCAATTTGAAAACTCGATTCCCATTGTGTATGGACTGCTTTGGACCAATTCCACTTTGCCGCGTGCCTCTAATGGTTTACGTTTCTGGAACAAGTCGGTATGTTGCTCAATACCTTCTGGTTGGTTTGGTATGCTTTTTTAAAGGCGCATATGTCTTTATAGGATCCGATAGACCTTGTGCATTTGGTTTGATTGAGCTCATGTTCAGCTACTTGTCTTATGTCCACATCAGACACCCTTTTTGACTGAATTTTGTCCTCAAAACGAAGTTACCTGCAAAGAGAGAATGCAAGTTAGCTCATATGGGGATATTTTTCCGCATCTAGGGGCTTTCACTTGATCAGCAAGGATGTTAGGACGCCTTTTCAAGATTTTCAATTCGTTGACTTGAGCTGCAAGTCTCTGGATTCTCCATGGATTACATTCGGGTCCGCGGCTAAAATGGGGATATATTCTTGGTCCATTTGTGTCTCTTATGTTCTTAACCCGTTTGAACATCTTTTTGGTGTGACAATTTGATCATGCCAGTGTTAGGAAATATAGAAACAAGTTGAGATGGTTCAGATTGGACCTCTTCAACAGTCGGGGTGGAACATTTTTGTGATCCTCGTTTGCTTGCAGATCACGACAAATGGGTTGATCCGGTTCTTTTTTTAGGTGTCGGACTCTTCTCGTTGGGGACCCCTTTGCTATATGTCCATATCCTTTGCACCTATAACAATCTATCTCATTTAATACTCGAGGGGAAGAACACTTACCTTCGTCCTCAACTTGCTGGAGTTTTGCTTTTTGCCACAAGTGTATGTGTTGTGTACTCTTGGCTTGCAATGTTTGGAGGGTAAGCGATTTGGGCTTTTGTGGTAGGTTGTGAGGTGCATATCTCTCCGTCATGATCCACTTTAATTGCCCTCATGTGCTAATTGTTAGCTCCTTGTAGTGACAACGGACATCTTCCTCTTTTAACCACCATTTGTAACCTTCTCCGGTGAGTTGTCCTAGACAGTAGGTAAGTCTTTCTTCTATTGGGATGGAGTAGTATTTAAAATACTCATCCATGTCTTGCTCCTATTGTAGGTAGTCTCTAGAATCTCTTCCTGAAAATTCAAAAAGTGTAGGTTCATAAGTATAATAGTCTTCATCTAAAGTTACCCATGATTCGGTTGGATGTGCTTGGTGTGTGGGGCTCCATGTAAGTTCTTGTGGTTTGGGCTTCAACTCTTCACGGTTTAGTTCTTCTTCATTTTCTCCATGGGAGTCGTCATCTTCAGTTCATGGCTCTTCCCCATGATCATCATGTTCTTCCCACCAACTTTGGTTTGGTTCATCATCCTTGCCGATTTCAGAGTTGTTAAGCTCGTTTGCTTCATCTTCATAGCCCATAGCTTTTAGCCTTGGTTGTTGATTTGTTGAGTTATTACAAGCTTTAAATTTATAACCCTAGGAAAGCTGCAAGTGCACAGGAAAATGCAGTAGTACTTAAGGGTCGATCCACATGAGACTATAAAGATTATGCGCTACGAATCTATATGATGCAAATTAAGCTAAGACAAAATATGTTTTGGTTTTTCGGGTTTATGAAAAACAAAAATAAGAAAGCAAAGCAAAGAGAATAAATCAAAGATAAGAAATTAATAAGGGACAAAAGTTAGGCATTAGACAATTCGCAGAAACTCATGAAACACATAAAGATATCGATTTTAGGGTTTTAATAAGGACCGTTCTAGAACTCAAATCACTAAGGTATAATCTTTCCACTGTCGTGGCTCCGATCACTATATTTTAACACCCTAATAGACTCAACATTCGCAGGTTATTACAAGGTGAAAATACGCATTAGTTCGTTCAAGATTCAATTGCTCACAATGCTCCATAACTCTGCTTTCGACTGGTTATGATATATTGCTCACCAAATACTAGTTCAAGCAATATAACAAGCTTTTGGAGAGTATATCAACCTGAGATCAATCACTGGTTAGCTACTCTAGCTCAAGCTTTGCATACAAGTAAATGTGAAGAATCGACTAGATAAACTCTATCAATATTCGCTATTCAATTATACATAAACATGGAATCTTTGAAAGGCCTAAAACCTAAGGAGCAAACTACTCAGACATGTTTAGATTAAACATACAGTAGCAAGAGTAGTGCATAAACATCATAAATCGATTAGATAAAAATAGTATAGGGTTAGAAATCTTCTCTATGTTGAAAAACAAGTTGAGATCTTCCCTTAGAAGCTCTTAGATCCAAAAATCAATGAAGAACATAGATAAAAACGTGTATGAAGTTTATTCTGATAATAGGTGGCTAGTTTTTCTCCTAGAGAGGCTAAAATCAAGTATATATAGGCTTACATAAGTCCTAAGTCTGTTAGGATTTGATTTAGGGCAAAAAAGGAATTTTGGTCGAAACTAGTCCTGGTACTGGACACGGTACCGGAAGAAATATTGGACCTGTACTGGGGTCTTCAGAAGGTCTTCTAGTGTGCTAATATCGGCTTGAAGTACCGATCCACTGTCGTGACCGGTACTGGCTTCAATCTTCCGCTTGCTTCAGTTTCAAGGCAGACAGACATGTCTTTAGTAAATATGTTGTAACTCTTCAACCATAACTCGAAATGAATGCTTCCAGCGCCATTAGAAAGATAACTCAAAGTTCTATCTTGTCACCAAGTTTCATCAAATTCCAAATTGATTTGATCCTCTGTCTGTTGGTAAATTTCTGGTACATCTGTTATGTCTAACTTGAGAATTTGCATTATCTTGAAGATATAGTTTTTTGGATTGGCACCCTTTTGCTTGAGTGAATAGATGTAGCATAGTTAACATTCCTTTTGATCCTTTTTGCATCCTTTTGATGTTTTAACCAATTAAGACTTTAAAACCTACATATACAAGAAAACTACCTCTATTGATATAAAAGAACAATAAAATGCATAGAAAACATAGTAAAATCCATATGAAAAGTAGTAAAATATAGACTTTAAAACCTACATATACAAGAAAACTACCTGGGCAGTACCGGTCATGGGTACTGGATGGCGATTTTTGTCCGGTACTGGGCTGGGCTGGGACGCGATCGAGAAAAACTTGCCCATATGGACATTCGATTGAGTACCGGTCACGATTTGTGACCGGTATCATGTCCAGTACTGGGCTCCTTCGGTCATGGATCATGATTTCAGCTAGTACTGGACAAAAGTTTTGACCAGTATTGCGATCAGTACTGTAGACTTCGTCTTTCTTCTCCAAAAACACATTTTTTGTATTTTTATAAAGTTTTGGTAAAAGCATGAAAAAATCATAATTAGATAAAAGAATGAGTAACAAAGCTCTAAAAATTAAAATCAAAATTAAAAACTTAAATTAAAGACTTAAATAAAATAAAACACAAAATATGGGTTGCCTCCCATAAAGCGCTTGTTTAAAGTATTTTAGCTCGACTCCTTGGAGTTTTTAGGCTCGAGGAAGGTTGTCTAAGGGCCTGAGGTTGCCCTTAGCTCGTGATAGAGGTCTCCTATGGTCATACTCTTCATCTTCATTGAATGGTTGTAGAGTAGGATTCTTTACCAACACTTTTCTTTTCTCCGAAGGGATGTATCGAGTGTCTCTTGCCGGAAATCCTGGAGGTGCTGCGTAGTAGAAAACATCCTTGTCAATAATGGCAAATGATATCCTCTCCTTTGGATATTTCAAGATAGCTCCAGCTGTAGCCAAGAACTCCCAAAAATCAAAGGTGCATAAGAGTTTTGCATCTTCGCCACTTGAAAATCCATCAGAACAAGGCAATCTCCAATCTTTACAGGTAAATTGAAGAGTTCTCCCACTGGAAGGGTTGAAGAACCATCAGCAAGTCCTAATCTTATCCTTGATGGTCGAAGATTTGTGATCTTCATCCATCCCACAAGATTTTATGAGATGAGGTTGACACCGGCTCCCGAATCACAAAGTGCATCGTCGAAGTTGATCCATGAATGGAGCAAGGTATAGTGAATGGCCCTGGATCAGCGGTCTTGCAAAATACTCTAAGGTTGGCTTGTAGATTCCTAGCTCTCTCAAACATCTCCTCAATGAAATTGATTTCTTCTTCGCTTCGTGGAAAGCACTTTCTCAATATAGGGTATTTCTTCCAAGCTTTTTCAAAAGAGATGTCGGGTGGGAGCTTTCTCACAAGTGAATTGGAGATTTCCAGCCTCTCATCATTGATATAACGTACTGTTCTCTTGTCAACTCTCTCTGTAGAACGAGTTCCTTTCCGAGGTCGTTTTATCGAAATTCTAGTCGTCAATCTTGTTTGGTTCGTTTCAGCTTCGTCAAGCGGTCTTGGCTCTTCACTTTCAGCTTGATTAGAAGTTGATTCATCTCCTAAAAGTGTGGTTAAGGTACATCAATGAACCGTGGCGGTTGGTTCTTCTTCTATTGATTCGAAATACTTGACCCGTTCTTCCAAGCTCAACAGACGATCATCGATTGTCTTCACACGCTTAGAGATATCACTTGATTTACCACTTAGGGTTGTAGTCTCACCAATGAGTTCATCATAATGAATATTCAGGTCAAAACAAACGGCGTTAAGGGTTTGCACGTACAACCTATTATCGGTCTCCAATTTCTTCACTTTCGAATGAATTTCGCCTCGAATAATTCCAGCTTCACTCACGGCCTTCTCAGCTTGATACGCCCTGATTGCTACTGAGCTTATATAAGTAGTAAGCTCAGTAACGTTCTCATTCGTGTTCTTATTCTCCCATTCAAAGTGATCGCATATGTCGTCCAAGTTGTACTTGAGGTTTATGATATCCGTCTTGTTCTCTTGGAGATCTCGTGCATGTTGTTGTTGTATCTCCTCAAGTTGAACACAATGTGCCTCAACTCTTTGGATTTGAGAAGTAAGAGCTTCGAATTTCTCCCCAAAAGTTGAACTAAAAGTCTCGATCTTTGCATCAACCTCATGGACGAACTTTTTGATTTCTTCCATGAACTGATACATCATAGCTTCTAGTCTATCCTCTTAAGTAGTTGAAAGAGCATGATCTTGAGTTGGTTGTGGTGGCTGTGGATTTTCGTAATGATGGTAGTGAGGATAACCTTCACGTTCATAAGCTTCCTGATGTATTACATTTTTGACGCATTCTAACCCAAGTTTTCAATAGTTTTTAGAGTTTTTCTGTGTTTTTAGAGTCTTTTCAGGATCGGAAAATGTTTGGATGGAATCTAAGGTGTAAGGAGCAAGGAATGGAGCAAAGGAGCAGAAAATTGGTCAGATCGATCGATCTACTCATGGATCGATCGATCCAACCTCAAGCCAAACCACCGTAACTTTTTGGATCGACCTATGAAGACCAGATCGATCGATCGATCCATCATCAGATCGATCGATCCATACCTTGGATTGATTGATCCAGTTTTTCAGAACATCTCAGATCGACCAAATTTTAGCAGATCGACCATTCCATGCTCAGATCGATCGATCCACACCTTGGATCGATCGATCCATACCAAATCTACCAGAAAAAGGAAAATTTCAATCTGCTTATTTCACTGGATTTTGCCTTTTCTTTTCAACCAGAACGTTTTTATTATATATATTCGAGTTTGAGCCATTGTTTAGGCAACATTTTTACGCACTACATATGCTTTATATTCTATTCAGACTTTTTGGTTTCTGCAATTTGTAAGATTTGGGGAGACGAATCTCTGACTCTATATCTCTGTGAATATTTCTGAACCCCTTTGGATATCTATTTATTTGATTATGAGTTTTTCTTCATCTCCTTCTTGTTTCTCTGCATCCATGTCTGAGTAGTTTCATAGTTAGGTTTAAGGTTTCAAAGGAGTTTATGAATCATTGAATCAAATATAGATAGAGATTTATCATCTTGTCTTCACCTATCGTTGTTCTTATTGCTTAGACTGAATTGATCATTTAGTCTCTAATGTTTAATCTATTCATCAAAAGTGTTATAGGTTGCTTGATAGAACATAGGTGAGCGAATTGTCCTTAGCCTACGAAAACTGATGCTAAGGCGATTTGTGAACATATCGAACCTGCTCGTTAATGCTTGTTTAGAATTCTAAGATCAAACGACAGTTTAGATTCTTAGGTTGCTAGATAAAGTGATTGATACCACGATAGTGGATTGGTTATACATTCATGTTTAAGTTCAAGACTGTGCTTATTGTTCCCTGAATAATTCTCTTGTTCATGATCTCTGAATTCCTGCGAGTTACCCTTGGCCTGACGCTTATTTAAATTGATTTTCACACCGTTTAATTTGCTATTTTAGTTTCATATTGCTACCAACAACCATCATATTACTATCTTAGCTTAGTTTCATTCATAAGATTCGTAGTGTGATACTTGGTCTCTGTGGATTCGATCCTTATAATACTACTTCGTTTGTTGTGTACTTGCAGTGATATTTTAGGGTTAAAACTCTGTGTATCAAGATTTTGACACCGTTTCCGGGGACCAGTTGCGTTACCTTCGAATTTGAGACTGAAATTTAGTCTAAGATTTACTAATTAGTTTTATTTTTGCTCTCTTGTGTGTTTCAGGTGTATGCAGAGAAGAAGCGAAGGATCTGACAACCTTTTCAACTTCAACAACCAGGAACTTGCAAGGTTAGAGCGAGCGAACAGAAAAGCGAGGTCGAATCCAGTCACAATGGGTGATAATATCGACAACCCAGCCCTTGCTACAGCAGTTGAACTTTAAAGGCTACAAGAGTAGTTGCAACAATTGCAACTATTGCAGCAACGACAGCCTACCATCGGGGATGCAGATACTTCTCACACCTTTTACCAGAATAGAGCTGCAATTTTTCCACCAGCCATTGCGAGAGCGGACTATGATATCAAACCTCAGATGATCGCATTGGTGAAGAAGCACGTATTCCATGGCCTGCCAGCTGAGAATCCAATGGATCACGCAGAGAATTTCGATGAGATTTGCAGCACTACTAATGCGAATGGGGTACCTGATGATTACCTCAAGTGCAAGCTTTTCCCTTCTTCTTTGGCAGACAAAGCATCGAGATGGCTCAATTCTCTACTTCCTGGATCATTGACCACTTGGGATGAATGCAGAGCAATTTTCTTGGATCACTTCTACACCAATTCCAAGACGTCTTCATTGAAGAACAAGATCACTGCTTTCCAGCAACATTCAGGAGAGTCTTTCTGTGAGACTTGGGAGATATTCAAGGAGTATCGCAGAGAGTGCCCTCATCATGGATATTCGGATGGGCAGATTCTTAGCATCTTCTACGATGGAGTTGAGTGGGATTACAAGAACGTTCTCAATGCTACTAGCAATGGGGACTTCATGACTCAGAGTAAGAAAGGAGCATATCAACTCATTGAGAACTTGGCTGCAAGTTCAAAAAATCGTTGTGCTGAATATGACAAGTCTAAGAGTGTCAACAGTGTGGAGGCTCAGAAGATTGACGAGCTGAATGAGAAACTGAATCAACTCTTGAAGGCAAGTCAGAGAGGCGTGCAATTTTGTGAGAGTGGAATAGATCCAGTTTTCTGTCAGGAATTTGTTGAGGAATGAACTGATGAGCTACAGGAAGTAAACTATGTTAACGGGCAGAGTTTCATGCAAAACAGGAATTTCAACCAGAACTACAGAAATCACCCAAATCTGTCACACATGAGCACAGATGTCGAGAATCCTCAAGATCATATCTACCCACAACAGGTGATCGCCCATGGTCAACAATTTTAAGGAAAGTCGTTCGTGCAAAATGCGGGAGTCAGTGGTTCTCAGGGATTTACAGGATAGACAGGCGTGCAAAACCAGGATTTTCAGAATAACTTTTCTCAGGATTTTTAGGGGAAACAGTTCGTGCAAAAACACGGTCAGATCAGATTTCATGGTGGATTTCAGCAGAAACAGGCTTTAAACAATTTTCAAACGACATCACCAGCTTTATTCCAAGCTCCTGCGAGCTCTGCGAATGACTCTCAAGATGAACTCAAGGTTCTTATGCAGCATCTCTTACTCAACCAGCAGAAAACTACTAGCGAGATCAATGTCAAGGTGGACAGCATGTACAACGATCTCAATGGTAAGTTTGAAGCTCTCTTTACTCACGTGAAGAAGCTTGACACTCAGGTAGCTCAGATCTGAGCATCATACAAGCGACCACCAGGGACTCTTCCAGAAAAGGTTGAGACAAATCTCAGAGAGCACTGGAATGCAATATCAGTTCAGAGTAAGATGGATATTGTACCGGAAGAAGTAGAGGAAGCTGCGGAATCGTTACCATACATCCCTAGAATCACATATCCTCAAGGACTGAAGGATCGTATTGACAAAGAGAAACTAGCTGAATTCAATAAGATTGTGAGAGAGCTTCCCCATGATATCTCGTTTGAAGATTCACTTAGAGGCAATCCTGCATATCGGAAGTTTGCTAGAGATACCATAGAAAGCCTTACAGTTGTCAAGGCCCTCTTTGTGGAAGTAAGGAATACATCCTATGAAGATATTGCCTAAGATGGAAGACCCTGGGAAGTTTGTGGTTCCATGCTCTATTTTAGGAGTTGAATTTAAAGAATCTCTCTGTGATTTTGGATCTTCTATTAATCTCATGTCTAAGGCTATTGCAGAGAAACTCGGGATTTGCTGAGATGAGACCTGCTCATATATCTCTCAAGTTTGTAGATTCTTCCACCACGATTCCACATGGCACAATTCATGACCTACATGTTCAAGTAGGAAACTGTCTTGTTCCTACTGATTTCCAGGTGGTGGAGACCCTCACATCATTACCAAGGAAGCCCGTAAAAAGACAAAGGTAAATGGGAAGGTGAAGAGCCAAGGAATCAAGGGAGATTCTCCTATGATTTTGGTACCTCAGAGATGTGTTGGAGACACGATTGAGTACAAGGAAGTGCAAAGGAATTTCGAAACCTTTCTCAAAGATTAGAGCTATTCTCACTCCAAAGTTTAAAGAGAAGGGTACAGAAGCTATGAAGGAAATGTTGAGCAAGGTTCTAGAGTTTAAGATAACTGATCGAGGAATTTTTTTTGGAGCAAGTTCCCATGCTCATCTTCCTAACTGATACATGAGACCGAAGTCAAGCAAATGCTTAAAACAAGCGCTTGGTGGGAGGTAACCCACCGGTAAGTGTACATACTTCATTTTGCTTTGTTTTCTAATTTTTTGTTTTGGTTTTCAACATTTCAGGTAAAAAAAAAAAAGTTTTGCAGATCGATCGATCCAAGTGGGCACCAAAACTCCGTAAGTTTTCAGATCGATCGATCCGGGCCAAGATACGTTTTCTGCAAAAAAAACAAAATCGTTTCTTTTATTTTCATCTTTTGAGTCTGTTTTGCCTTTCTCTTGATTTATTTTATCACCGAGACGGTGTGAAGTAAGTCTGGGGGTGGGTGTTTATCGTTTACTAAGTCTATTTTCTTTCTTTTTTCTCTTTGAGCCAGTTTGTCGGTTTATTGAGTCAAATTTATTGGAAACTATGATCTTTCTCTTGGTTTTTCGAGTCTTTTCTGTGTTTTTAGAGTCTTTTAAGGGTCGGAACACTTTTGGATGGAATCTAAGGCGTAAGGAGCAAGAAATGGAGCAAAGGAGAAGAAAATAGGTCAGATCGATCGATCTACACATGGATCGATCGTTCCAACCTCAAGCCAAACCACCATAACTTTTTGGATCGACCTGTGAAGACTAGATCGGTCGATCGATCCATCATCGGATCGATCGATACAGTTTTTCATAATATCTCAAATCGACTAAATTCAAGCAGATAGACCATTCCATGCTTAGATTGATCGATCCTGACCAAATCAACCAGAAAAAGGAAATTTTCAATTTGCTTATTTCACTAGATTTGGCCTTTTCTTTTCAAACAGAACGTTTTTATTATATATATTCGAGTTTGAGCCATTGTTTAAGCAAACTTTTTACGCACTACATACGCTTTCTATTATATTCATACTTTTTGGTTTATGGAATTTGTAAGTTTTGGAGAGACGAATGTCTGACTTTACATCTCTGAGAAGATTTCTGAACCTCTTTGGATATCTATTTATTTGATTATAAGTTTTTCTTCATCTCCTTCTTGTTTCTCTGCATCCATGTCTGAGTAGTTTTATATTTAAGTTTAGGGTTTCAAATGAGTTTATGAATCATTGAATCAGACATAGATAGGGATTTATCATCTTGTCTTCACCTATCGTTCTTCTTATTGCTTAGACTGAATTGATCACTTAGTCTCTGATATAGGGTTTAATCTATTCATCAAAAGTGTTATAGGTTGCTTTATAGAACATAGGTGAGCGAATTGTCCTTAGCCAACGAAAGTTGATGATAAGGCGATTCGTGAACATATCAAACCTGCTCGTTAATGCTTGTTTAGAATTCTAAGATCAAACGGCAGTTTAGATTCTTAGGTTGTTAGATAAGGTGATTGATAGCACGACAGTGAATTGGTTATACATTCATGTTTGAGTTCAAGACTGCGCTTATTGTTCCCTGAATAATTGTCTGGTTCATGATCTTTGAATTCCTGCGAATTACCTTTGGCCTAATGCTTGTTTTAATTGATTTTCACACCGTTTAATTTGCTATTTTAGTTTCATATTTGTACCAACAACCATCATATTGCCATCTTAACTTAGTTTCATTCATAAGATTCGTAGTGTGATACTTGGTCTATGTGGATTCGATCCCTATAATACTATTTCGTTTGTTGTGCATTTGCAGTGATATTTTAGGGTTAAAACTCTTTGTATCACTTCCAAGGTTGATGTTGGTACATATGAGCATTGTACCGATTGTTGTTGAAGTTTGGCGCTTGGTAGTATTCATGACGCATAGGGATATAATCCCCAATGGTCTCATGGTAGTAAGGAGTCACCATTCTTCTAGAGTAGGGGTTGTAATGTTCCATTGATGAATCCTTGAAACACACAAAAACAAAAGAAAAATCGAAAATTAGAAATAAAATAAAAGAAAGCAAATCTTAGACTAAATTCTTATCAGAAATTCGTAGGCAACAAATCAGTCCCCAACAACAGTGCCAAAAACTTGATGTGCTGGGTTATTACAAGCTTTAAATTTATAACCCTAGGAAAGCTGCAAGTGCACAAGCAAATGCGGTAGTACTTAGAGGTTGATCCACTAGAGACTATAAAGATGATGTGCTATGAATCTATATGATGCAAATTAAGCTAAGACAAAATATGTTTTGGTTTTTGTGGTTTATGAAAAACAAAAATAAGAAAGCAAAGCAAAGAGAATAAATCAAAGATAAGAAATCAATAAGAGATAAAAGTTAAGCATTAGACAATTCGCATAAACTCATGAAACACGTAAAGATATCGATTTTAGGGTTTTAATAAGGACCGTTCGAGAACTCAAATCACTAAGGTATAATCTTTCTATTGTCGTGGCTCCGATCACTATTTTTTAACACCCTAATAGACTCAACTATCGCAGGTTATTACAAGGTGAAAACATGCATTAGTTCGTTTAAGGTTCAATTGTTCACAATACTCTATAACCCTGCTTTCGACTGGTTATGACGCATGGCTCGCCAAATACTAGTTCAGGAAATATAACAAACTTTTGGAGAGTATATCAACCTAAGATCAATCACTGGTTAGCTACTCCATCTCAGGCTTTGCATCCAAGTAAAGGTGAAGAATCCACTAGATAAACCCTATCAATATTCGATATTCAATTATACATAAACATGGAATCTTTAAAAAGCCTAAAACCTAACAAGCAAACTACTAAGACATATTTAGATTAACACACAGTAGCAAGAGTAGTGCATAAACATCATAAATCGATTAGATAAAAAGAGTATAGGCTTAGAAATCTTCTCTATGTTGAAGAACAAGTTGAGATCTTTCCTTAGAAACTCTTGGATCCAAAAATCAATGAAGAACAAAGGTAAAAACGTGTATGAAGTTTATTCTGATAATAGGTGGCTGCTTTTTTTCTCCTAGAGAGGTATATATATATATATATATATATATATATATATATATATATATATATATATATATAGGCTTACATAATTCCTAAGTCGGCTAGGGTTTGATTTAGGGTAAAACATGAAGTTTTGGTCGAAATATAGTTACTTGGGTTGGTCCCCTTTGCTTGAGTGAAAATCTGTAGCAAAGTTAACACTCCTTTTGATCCTTTATACATCCTTTTTGATGTTTTAACCTATTAAGACTTTAAAACCTACATATACAAGAAAACTACCTCTTTTGATAGAAAAGAGCAATAAAATGCATAGAAAACATAATAAAATCCATATGAAAAGTAGTAAAATAAATGCATATGAAGAGTATATCAATTGTACCTTGTTAATCAGTAAGGTTATGTTGAGAATGAAGTTCATAAAAAAAAGAAATATTGGTGAATAATGTAAAAATGGAAAGAAATATTTTTTCATAGCTTTTCCTTTATTATTTCGGAATAAATGGAAGATAAATATAGAAAACGAATTTTTTTAAGAGAAAATGATAGGGATTGGATGGTGGTTGCACAAGCTAGCCAGTTCATGTCCTTCAAAAGAGAAAATGATAGGGATTGGATGGTGATTGGTGGCATCCCTATTGCTAGGATCCGATAGACCTTGTGCATTTAGTTTGATTGAGCTTATGTTCAGCTACTTGTCTGACAACCTCATCATACCTTACCCTTTGACTGAGTTTTGTCCTCAAAACTAAGCTACATGCTTAGAGAGAATGCAAATTAGCATTGATGTATATTTTAAACCCAGTCAAGGGGTAAGGTATGATGAGGTTGTCAGACAAGTAGCTGACAACCTCATCATACCTTAAATCTATAAGAATCAAATCTAGCTAAAACAAAGATTTTTGGTTTTTGGTTTTGATTGAATAAAAGCACGAAAATAAACTAAGTAAAGCGATTAAAATTCAGTAAGAGAAAACGTTAGGCAATAGGTTAATTGGAAAGATTCATAAATCATAAACTATCTATCGAATTTCAGAGATTTTATAGGAACCGTTCTAGAACTAATATTACTAAGGTATAATCTATCCACTCTCGTGGCTCCAATTAATATGTTTTAGCAACCTAATTGGCTCAATTCTCGCAGGTTATTACAAGTTTAAAATATGCATTAATTCGTTCAGGATTAAATTGTTCACAATACCCCATAACTCAACTTTAGCAGGTTATGATGTATTACTCATCAAATACTAGTTCAGACAATATAACAAGCTTTAAGAGAGTATATTAACCCAAGATCTGATGCTAGTTGATCAGAAAAGCATGCAACATTACGAGCAAGTAAAGATGAAGAAACCTTTAGATTTTTCCCAATTCATTCGATAAAAGCTTAATAATTCATGAAGTCATTAAATACATACTCCCTCTGTTTCACAAAGAGTGTCATTCTATGATTTTCACACAAATTAAGAAAAGTATTAAAAGTTCTATTATACCCCTTATTAATACACTAAACAAATTTCTCTCTCTAATTAATACATTAAAATAAAAGGGTTAAAACTGGAATTTGGTCATAAATTCTTCATTGAAAATACAAAACGACACTCTTTTTGAAACAAAAATAAAGTCGTAGAATGACACTCTTTATGAAACAGAGGGATTATAACCTAACAATATGACTACTCGGAAATCATCACAAAAAGCAAACAAAGAGATAAATAAATATTCATAATCATAGAAATTCAAATAGAAACAAGAATTTTAAGAAATCTTCTCTATATGGAGATACTAAGGTGAGATCTTCTCCTTGGAAGCTCTTGAATTTAAATCTATGCAAGCATTGATGCATTCGTAATTTAGCATCCTTAACATGCATTTTTAGTAGTTTTTAAAGTCATTTGTCTTGTTTTGTATCTTTCTATTCATTTTGAGTTCCATTTAGTTTAGGTTGAGTCTTAGAGTCCTAGGCTTCATTCCATGCATTTCAATTGCATTTTTAGTCTTTTCGGGTACAATAGAAGCTTAGGAGTAGGAGGAGCCAAGTGGAGTTGAAAGAGAGTATTGCTAGTTCAAAGTGGGAAACCAAGTATTGCTATTCAACTCAGGAGTACGGTTGTTTCTCGAGAAACTCAAATCAAAGTGGATGGGGCCTTATGAGATCAAAGACATTCATCCCTATGGAGCAATTGTCTTGGTTGGAAAAGATGGGGTGTAATTCACGGTAAATGGACAAAGGAGCGAGACCTACTTAGAAAATGAAGCAGTAGGTGAGGGTGAGACGATTCCACTCTCGGAACCACAACAAGCCTAACCGGCTCAAAACGTCAAACTAATGACGTTAAAAGAGCACACTTGGGAGGCAATCCCATGGTATCCTTTGTGCATATTTATCTTATGTTTTAGCTACTTTTATTTGTGTCTTTGTGTGCTTTTATTTGTAGGAAGTACGAGGAACAATCATGGATGGTTTAGGAGGCAAACAAAGCAAGATAAGGTGAAATGTCAGTTTGATCGACCAAGGCAGCTCCCTGGGTCGGTCAAACTGGTCGATCAAACAAGCACAAGAGCCGAAAATGTACTTCCTCTAAAAACTTCAACTGGATCAACCCAGTCTACTCACTGGATTGATCGAATTGGTCGATCAAATGAACATCAGGGCTGCAAATGATATTCTCCAAAAATGTAACTTGGATCGATCAACAGGATGGATCAAAGCTACACCCGTGGAAAAAAGTGTCCATTTGATCGACCAAAACTCCCTAGTAGACCGATCAAACGAATGCCAGAGGGAAAAATCGGAGCATTGCCAAAATTGTCAGTTTGATCGACCCACTCTCCTCACTAGATCGATCAAACTGGTCGACCAAATGGATACCAGGTAAGCTTTCTTCCATCCTTTTCTTGTTCTTTGATTTGGTTTCTCAAACCATTTCCCCCAGTAGTTACAAGTAGGTGGAGTTGCATAATGATCACTCTTGTCTCCCACTACAAAGAAAAACCTCTATATAAGCACTTCTCTCTATCTCATTCAAATCACAAAAAACTTTTATCTCTTCTTGCTAAACAGTCTCTTTGATACATTTGCACTTCATCTATAGCATCCTCTACAAGTGCCTCATTTCTCATCATCCATTCAAATAACAAGGTATGAACTTCTCACTCTCTCTCTTCTCTTTAGAACTCAAGGATTGGTTAAGTTTTATTAAACCTTCAAAATCTATTTTCAATAAGTTCTTGAATGTGAATAGTAGTGATTTTGCAAATTTATGGATCGTTCAATATCTTGTATGCTTTGAATCATCCTAACTTTCCATTATGATCATAGCATTCTTTTATAAAAAATTTGCAAATCACATCCATGTTTTTAAACACACCTTGCTATTACTTGGAAAAATGATGAAATGAGGATTTTATGGTATTCAATTATAAGGCTCACCTCAATGCACTAACTTTCCAAATCGCTAAAATGTAGGTACCAATGGCATCATCCTCAAGAACGGACAAGGGGAAGAAAGTCCCGACCACCTCTAAGTCCAAGGCCCTCATCCAAAAATTTCCTCACAGATCGAGAGTTACAGGGACTTTGGAAGAGGTAGAGAGCCTCGAGGACTTGAGACAAGTAGAAATGCACACAACTAGTTGGGTAGATATAAGACTTCTACGTGATATGGGTGATGCAGTCATCAAACCAAGCATCTACCAAAATCAAGTACCCGAGGTCAAGAGAGCCACAATGACATATTCCAAGGCTAGGAGGCTAAAGGAATAAGCCTATAAGGCAGCAGAGTTCCTCCAAAACACAAAGAATCCAGCAGCCTCACTCAGAAACTCTCCTGAAATACCAAATATTCAACAAACCACCAAGGCACCCGATTTAGACTTCATGGAAGATGTTGCACTTCTGAGCATCAACAAAGGTCAGCCTCGAATCAACCAAGGTAAAACTATTTACTTGGCAGGAAATGGAGCTCAGAACATCAACAATCTCACAGGGATCACGTCGGAGCTGCAAGATACCATCAAAACAAGCTGTTTAGCCGATAGAGAACAAATGGAGCAAGAAGAGGATTCTGAAGCTAAGCACGAGGAAAAACTTGAAGATCTCAACTGTATCGACTTCAAAGGACTTGAAGAGGAAGAATTCATCAAAGACTTCAAGCTGGATGGACCAGTATCAGCCTTGAAGGCTTCAGCTTCAAAACCAGCCAATACGAGCGCAAACAAGGTAACTTCTATTTACTATGAATTTGTGCAGGTAATGTAAAGTATCTCAGTGGTATTTATGGCTGTAAGAAACCACAGTTCAAGCCTCAGCCACGTCTTCAGTAGTTTAAGTAGTTTTTTTTTTATTTTGGCAAACTTTCCATTTTTGGTATTTTGAACGCTTTGTAGTTTTCCTTTACAAGTGCTGTCATTTTTAGAGTCTTTTGCTGTTTTTGTGTCGACCTAAACCCTAGGTCTAAGCTGAAGAACTATTATATAAGGTACTCCTACAGCGTTGTATTTTTAACCTTTTTCTGATCAAAATACAAACTTTTCTTAGATCAAAGCCGCCGGCTCTGTCTAGAACTTTGCTCTGTTCTTTGTGTGTGGATTTACCTTAGACTGAGTGTTACTTCTGTATCAAAGATCCCCTCACAATTTATGTGGTGCCTTCGATCCATCATGTTCAGAATTACTTGTGGAATCAAGCTATCCTGTTCGTTTACTGTTTGTTGAATCAATCAGCAACCATTCACCCTCATCTCTACCTTTACTCATCATCCATTCAATTTGTCAGACCTGAAACCGTGTGTCATAACAGAGGTGTAATCCGATCTTATATCATTTGATATCATAGCCAAAAGTTCTACCTTTGGTTTTTCTATCCCTTATGTCTTTTTTTTAGTTTATGCAATTTTGTTGTCTGTTTTAGTTTTGTTCTTAAGAAAAACCATAAAAATCAAATCTGTTTGCTTAGTTTCTTGCTGTTTCGTTTATTTAGTTCATATAAACCCCAAAACCATAAAAAAGTATCGCTGTTGCATTTCTGTTTTTGTTTCGTTGCTTAGTTTGTTTCAGTTTGTCTCATAAATTGAAAAATCCAAAAAAAAAAAAAAGGTATCCACAAAAACGTGTTGCTTGCTGTTCAGTTTGCTAGGTTGCTAGTATTTGTTATTTCGATTCTGTTAAGTCATAAAAGCCATAAAATTTGTGTCTAAGTTCTGTTTAAATCTGTTTTGTCTGTTTTGTCTGTTTTGTCCATTCATATAAACCAGAAAACCCAAACGAATTGATGTTGTTCGCTTAGTGTCTTAGTTCTGTCTCAGTTTGCTAGTTGTTATTTAGGTTGTTTCAGTTGCCTCTTAAGGACGAAAATCCAAAAAGAGTTGCTTCTTATTGTCGTCGTTGTTTTGTCTTTATTTCCATTAAACCAGGAGATCAAAAAGAGTTAAATTTCCTTTTAGTTGTTTGTGTTTTGTTTTTGCTTGTGCGATAGTCTTTTTTTGCTTTATAAACGAAAACCAAAAGAAAGAGTTTGTTGTTGTGTTTATCAGGACTGTTTTTCTTTCTATTATGTGGTATCTTTGATTTGCTTATTGTTTTTGTTGAGTTCAAGGACTTTCAAGTGATCAGGAGGCGCAATGGCTGAGGAAGACACTTGGGATCAAGGAATTGATTATGACCTGAGCATATGCGATGAGGAGGATGCCTACATGAATGAGCCATGGTCTGAGGGCAAAGAGGACTATGGTCATGAACCGAACAGAGAAGAACTTGAGCCTGAACCACCATATCGTTTTCGATACAGTTCAAGCCAGAGGAAGTGGTACGAGGAAGAAGATGAATGGGGAGAACAAGACCAGGAAGAAAATGACCCCAGAGAAGAGTCATGGACTGAAGATGATAACTCTGAAGGAGGATATGAAGAAGCTGCAAGCCGTGAAGAGTTGAATCCCAAGCAGCTAGACAACACATGGAGTTTAACATGGAGCCACCCACATCAAACTTCTCACGCTCCCAAATATATGGTTCATTTTAGTTCTGATTATCAACATGCTAATGAAATTCAACTCTATACATTTTCAGTAAAAAGAAACTACCTAGAGTGGGAAAGAAACATAGATGAGTGGTTTTACTACAATCGCATCCTGATGGAGGAGAGATTAGCTTATGCAATTGGCTAACTCACAGAGATGCTTATAAATGGTGGTTGCAAGAAAAAGATGATTGTCGGTACTACAAGAAGCCAACTATCACCACCTGGGGAGATCTTAAGGAACTACTAAGGGATAAGTATGCACCCAAGGATTTAGTACCAAAAATCAAGGAACTATATCCAAGAATTTTCTTTAACCACAACGAGCCCAGCCGTGCTCCACAAGCAAACGCCAAAGGTCAAGGTAAACCGTCTGTTTCTCAACAATTACAAGGACTAACTTCTTACAGGTATAAGAACAAGGGCCACACTGCTACGGAATTTCCAAGCAAGAAACCCATGTCCTCAACGAATTCAAGATGTGAAAAGTTAGTGACCAAAAGGCGAGCAGTTCAAGAGAAGAAACCAGTCGTAGTCATGGATAAAAAGAAAACTCCAACTACCGTGATGACTAAGGCACAACAGGATCACACAGAGGTAAGTACCTCCACAGCTTTTCAAAATTTTGATAAGCTTTTTGATAAAGCAATGCGCTTGATTCAGTCCACTAGAGTTGAGAAAGGTCTAGGTACCAAAGAGGAACCTGGTCAAACCAATTGTTGTGATCTGCAAATAAACAAGAAACAAGAGATTGTTTCAGCCTCTAAAAATGAAAAGGTACAAGCTAAATTGTCTCAATCTGTTTATGATGATCCCATGACTATTATAATGCACTTGCCCTTTTCCAAAAGTGTTGAGAGAGATGCAGGACCAAATGGAGAACACTTGGATACAATTGTGTCGTCTCCTTACCAAAGAGAACAAAGCAAGCGAACAGAACATGAGAAGAAGACTCCACCTGAGCCGAGTCCAACAAAGCTTGACCCACAGGTCAAACAACTAATAGATAAGTCTTCTAACATTGTGAACTTGCTTGAAGTAGTCTGTTATGAATGTTAAGGGCTAGGACACTTCTCTAAAGAATGTCCAACTAAGAAACCAATACATTCTACATATTTAGAGTTTAATAAGAAAGATCTCCACAAGTGTGATAGCTTTGTTAAATTAGATTTTAAAACTCTAAATGCTAGCATAATACACTTGTCTCTGCCAAAGAAAGTTGAAACATGTTTAGGTATGACGAATGAGCAAGCGGATCAAGAGGAATCACCAACTCAAGAACCGAACCAGGAGCAATCTCAACACACTACTCAATCTGTGCTGCCAAAGAAAGCAGAGCCGAAAGCACACATTCCACCATCTCCGAGCAGTCCCAATGCACCAGGTCAAATAGTTTTGAGGGCAAAAATTTTTGAAGAGGGAAAGTATGATGCAGTCATCAAACCATGCATTTACCAAAATCAAGTACCCGAGGTCAAGAGAGCCACAATGACATATTCCAAGGCTAGGAGGCTAAAGGAAGAAGCCTATAAGGCAGCAGAGTTCCTCATTAATACAAAGAATCCAGCAGCCTCACTCAGAAACTCTCCAGAAATAGCAAACATTCAACAAAGCTCCAAGGCAGCAGAGTTCCTCCTAAAAGTTTTTAGTATTTCATATTGGTTTTAGTGTTTTAAAGGTGGTTTTAGTGTCTTTGCAGTTTCTAGAGTCTTTACAGGTTATTTAGACAAATTGGACCAAAAGGGTAGAAAGACAAGAAGTGTAGTTTCTCTAGAGATCCAAAGCATCAGACTTTTGAGAACCGTTGAAAGTATTCCACATATTGGAATGATTTGAAATTTTGCCACACGATAGCCACAAGAGGCAAATTTCCTCCAGAAGTGGTTTGAAAGCATTGGAACCAACGGTTGAAGAGTTAAACTGATTTTCGTGAAAACTGTCCTAGCATACCTCAACATGCGGGAAATGAGCTCTTACCTGCGGCCTCGACCCATCGTGGCCGCAGGAAAAAAGCTCTTTCCCACGGTCACGTTCTCACAGTGTCCCCTAACCACGGCTCATGCTCTTAGGCATTCCAAGGCCCAAAACCAAGTCCAAAATATGCCCAAAATTTTCTAAACTAATAAGAAAACAACCTAAAAGAGCTAAAATTTCTCAACAGCTATAAATACACCTCACTCTTGTAATTTTGAGAGGATCCACGACACTAACACGTACATCCACGAAATTTACAGCCACCATAAACATAGTTTCATAGTTTTTCATAGTTTTCATTTCTAAGAGCATCAAGGAGAAGATCTCGTATTTATACTTCGTTACAGAAAAGATTTTTGAACCTTTACTCTTTTAGTTCATTTTATTCATGATGTTTTCTACTTATCCTTGCTGCTTGCTTACTTTCACAATCTTTGAATAGTTATCTAGTTAGATTTTAGGGATTCAAAGAGTTTTCATGAATTGTTAGTTTGAAGATTATTTTCTAGGATTATCTATTGATTTTTTATCTTGATTGTTTGCATTGATGATTGCTTGACTGTGCATCCTGTGATCGGAACTAAGGTAGATTTACTTTCCGAAAGCTTGATAAATCACATGAACTAATAAAGATAAGCTAGGTGTAGTAACCTGCGGAAGTTGAGTTATAATGACTAGTGAACATATCGAACTTGGTTGAATAAAGCATGTTTGACTTTTACTAATAACAAACGGGAGTTTAGTTTATTAGGTTGTTAAAAACAGTAGTTTAGCACCACATAAGTTGGTTAACTATATCTATGAGTTTCGATTTTAAGATGGTTTGTTTATTGAATCCCTGATATTAATCTGATTTCTATGATTCATGGTTCTCTGCAATTACCCATAATGCTTAACGCTTTCTCCATTGAATTTACATCGATATTTACTTGTTGTTTTATTTTATTTATTTTTATTTTCACTATTCACAACCCTCAAACAAACACCCATCTATTTTAGTCTTAGCTTAATTCGAATCTCATAAACTCGTAGTGTGACTCTTTGGTCTTCAGTGGATCGTTCCATAAGTACTACTTCATTTGTTGTGCACTTACGGTCTTAATTCAGGGTTTAAAACCTGAGCACATCAACATAGATTTCCTGCCACTTAGGTGTGTTACTAGAATGTTTGGTGGAATTATTATCTTCATGTCTAGTGTGGTTACTTGAGAAATTTAGTGGATTAATGCATCATTTTTAGGCATGTTGGTTATCTTGAATGATTTAGTGGAGTATGGCATTGTTGTGAGTGTATGATATGTTTCTCTTGGTTATATATTCATCATATGTGTGACACTTGTGATTAAAAGTTGGTTCCGTTTGTTTTCCTTTCCAAGATTTGTTTTATAAATAAATCGTAATAATATTGTAAATTGGGACCAGGAAAGTGAAAAAGTTGTCTAAGTGGTTAGAGTTTTCCCAAGGAACCTTAATTATTGATTAGATGGTTGGTTTGAGATTGTTTGGTGGTTTGAGATTGTTTGGTGGTTTAAATGGTAGGGAGGCTAGGTGTTTATCAACTGACCTATTTTCTCTTGCGATTTTGCATAATATTTTGCATTCTCCGGTGCGTTTAGGAACTCAAAACATTTTAAACCCCACCATTAACTTAGCCATCGCAATATTTTCCCCTAATATAAATCCCTTGATCAGAAGCTCACGCAATCATAATGAATGTAGAGGGTTAACTGACGGAAATTCGAAGTTTTTGTAGGTTTGGGATTCAAATTATGGATCAGGTTTGCGAAGATCATTGTGAGATTATAGAGAGAATGCTCTAATCAAGTTATGTTTTATGTGGTCTCTAGGTGGTAGTTCAAAGCATGGTGACTGAGATTTGGGAGTTCCTGTAGTTTTCAAACCTCTTCCTTGGGCCTTAGAATTTTGTTTGCTTGAGGGCAAGTTTATATGTTACGATTTTACGTGTTTTTATCATTTGTGTTTAAGTTTTTTACCGATTTAAAATATGTTTTTAGTGTTTCTTAATCTTTTATCGAGTTTTTTTCAGATTCTAAGCTACTTTGGAGGAAAATAAACAATTTTGGTTGCAAATGAGCATATGAAGATGCATGATTGTACGGAAGCGTCCGAAATTTGGCATTCGATGAAAGACTTCACACCGATGGATCGAGCTCCAATTTTGACACGATCTAGAGCACTGAGTTAGCTTTCATTTGGAGGTGGTTTAAGTTCATTCCAATGGTGTGATTGAAAGTTATTCTAATTTTTGTGAAGACAAGTCAGTCTGGCGAGCAAAAGAAACATGCGCAGAAAAGAAAAGAAACATGGATCTCAGCCCGAGTGAGCCAGCACCCAGCCTGAGTGGGCTAACGATGCGAAATGCTGATGATGCGACAGAAACTCAGCTTGATCGAGCCCGCTTGAAGCCTTATCAGGCACGACTAGACAGAAAAAGGCAATTGTGAACTTTCTTGTTTCGCCTTGACATAATCCCAACTTGAACTAATCTGATTTCATACTTATATATACCTTATTTTTAGCCACTTGGAGGCTACACTTTATTTTTTATTCAGGATTTTAGTTTTTTCCATGTAAGTTTTGGAGAGACGAATCTCTGACTCTACACCTTTGAGAAGATTTTGAACCCTAGTTTTTAAGTTTTAATCTAATTATGCAATTTCTTTCATCTCGCTTTGCTTTTTTATTATTATGTCTGAGTACATCCATAGTTAGGTTTAAGATTTCAAAAGGATTTCCATGGATTGTTGAATCATCTTTGCTAGAATAGAGATTTATCATCTAGTTCTTCATATACAGTTGTTCTTATCGCTTAAACTGGCTTGATCACCTAATTTATGATCTTAGGTTGTTTAACGCACCATAGGTGTTTGACTAAATATCTGAAAGAACATATATGAGTAAAACATCATTAGCCAACCAAAATTGATGTTAAGGTTTTTTGTGAACCTATCGAACCTGAATAATTAATACATGCTTAGCTTCTCAAATTCAAACGACAATTTAGAATCTTAGGTTGCTAGACATAATAATTAATTATATGTCAGTAGATTAGTTATAAATTTGTAATTCGAGTTCTAGAACGGCGTTTTCATTGCTTCTGTGCTAGTTCATCTGATTTACAATTTTGGATTCCTACAAATATTCTTAAGACTCGAAGTTTTTAATTCATAAATTTACATCGCTATTGCTTTCTCATTTATAATAGAAGAAATAGTTCAAAATTGTGCGTTTTCTAACTTTAATGTCAAGCGTGGTACCCTCGTAGGGAAAATTGTAGAACTAGTACACTTTTTTGGAAATACCAGCGCTACCCCTTAAGTCCAGCAGAGTTAACACGGACCGGTGGCACACTTTCTGCATGTTGACATTTGCAACGCAAGTAAATGTAGACTACGTAGAGTACAAGTAGAGAGAGAAAAGAGTATGCGCAATCTCTGCTTTTACTCGCAGAAGAAAAACAAAGCGTTCTCAGTCTCTGCCGTTGGAAGCAGAGTATACGCAAACACTGTTTATATTCTACTTGTATTATGCAAAAATTTGGTATACACTCCTGTGCTTTTTTACAGTTAGGGTTTCGCAGACCAAACCACATAACGGTAGACCAAAGCCAGACTGGTATCAGACTTTAGGATAATTCATTACAAAAAAGAGCTGAACATTGACTCCTTCCAATTAGCTTTGCACTTATGTTTCTTCATAATAAAAACATAAACTCCCGACCAAAAAAAACAAACAAACATAAACTCATAAGCTAATATAACTGATCAGAGTTGTAATCTTGAGGGGTGGAAGAAACAACACAAAGGCGTCTCGTCCTCATCCATGAAGCGCTATGCGAGCGTGTTGTTAGGGAAACAGGCCGAAAGTGAGTGAGTATTGGTTAGGCCCAACCATGAAGTAGACATATCCATGTCCATTCGCTTCATCCTCAATGAACTTCACCGTGGCAAGGAAATGCATGGTTGGCGCGGGGTAGGTCAAGTAGTCCATATATCCTCCAACTCCTTCAAGTGTTTGAACCCTTCTTGTGTCCACTCCTCAAAATCGCAGGTGCCTTGAAAAGAATGGTGACTAATTCTTGTTGAAGTGCTCGTGGTTGTAAAATAATCCCTAGTTTTAGTTATGTTCTAAAATAATTTTGAAAATACTAGCGCTACCCCTTAAGGTCACCAACGGCAGAAGACAATCACCAGTAGTGCATTTAACCGGTATAAGCCGAAACCAGAAAACTCGAGAAACTCGGTGAAAACCGAGTGGGTAGGGTATGAAAACCGAGTGGGTAGGATTTCGCAGACTGACTGAATATCACCAATGGCAGACCGAATGGAGATCGCAATCGGAGAATTCGTTTGTAGAGAGTTTTTGTTGATGTATATTGTATATACTTCCACTTCCTTTATACATTACTAGATTAAGACCCGCGTAATACGCGGGGTTTTAATTATAACTTATTTATAAATGATAAAAAATAAAGTAAAACGTGTCGGTAATCGATTAAATTTCATAAAGGTAAAATTTATGAAAATGTAAGAAATATAGGTTAAATCTTGTTGATGTAAATATTTAGATTTTGATTGTTACTCGCACACTTATTTTATATGTTGATTAGTAACTTTGTTTCAAACTGAATTTCAACTCCACGTATTTCATCTCACAATACAACTCATGTATTTCATCCATAATATTAAAACCATATTTTTACTCCATGCATTCCTTGTCAATCAATAATACCCAAAATTTTCATATCAAAATAATATATGCATAATGCATTCTATCAAATTTATGTCTATATATGTCATTAGTGTTAAACAAATAGTAAGAAAATTAACAAAATATATTAGTAAATAAATTTAAAAGTATTAACAAAACATGTCGTAATCTCATGAATATCAATTTTTTATATACCGCACTAATACTTTTAGAGATTGAAAATAATTTGTCTTATTTTTCTTTTTTAGTTTTTTTATTTAGTATTCCCTTTTAATTTTTTAATAATATGTTTTATTTTCCTTTTTTTACTATTATTTCATTTTAGTTACACTACAATTATAAATAATTTGTCTTGTTTTCCTTTTTTTAGTCTTTTTGATTTACTATTTCCTTTTTTTTTATAATAACATGTCTTATTGACTATTATTTCCTTTTAGTTACACTACATTTTGATTTAAGAAATAAATAATGTAGAGAAAGAAAATTTATATTTTTATATTAATATATTGACACGTGCCACAATCTCAATTAAAATTAACACATGTCACGATCTGGTGAGTTACGATTTTGCCTACGTGTCACACTCACGTTGGGCAAAATTTAAAGTAAAATAGCTTTGACCGATTTGAGGAACTCTTGAATTCATGATTTGCTTGAATGATGTATTTTTTTTTCTGTCTCGATTAGTTATGACATTTTTCCTTTTTTGTTTTTAAACGTATTGATATGAAACAAATTTTTCTTTTTAATGATATTTTTTTTACAAATTTTCTCTTTTAGCTTTTTTTAATAACATTTTTTACAAATTTTTCCATTTACCTTTATTTAATGACATCTTTTTACAAATTTTTCCAATGATGTATTTTTTTTCCTTTCTTTCTCGATTAGTTATGGTATTTTTCCTTTTTTTGTTTTTAAACGTATTGACATGAAACAAATTTTTCTTCTTTTTTAATGATATTTTTTACAAATTTTCTCTTTTACCTTTTTTTAATGACATTTTTTACAAATTTTCCTTTTACCTTTTTAGTGACATTTTGTTTACAAATTTTCCCTTTTTTTAATGACAATTTTTTTTACAGAAGGACATTGACTTTTTTTGTTATGTTAGGACATTTTTTTGCGATGGTGTATTTTTCTTTTAACTTTTAGATAAAAAGGAAATATTATTTAAATTAAAATTAACTTTCTACGTTAGTATATTAACACGTGTCATCATCTCAATTAAAATGACACATGTCACGATCTAATGAGTTATAATTTTGAGTGCATTCTCCTTTATATAATAAGATTTCATTAGTTTCTAACTGTTGTCAAAGTATAACTTATATTAAAAAGAAAAACTCCACAGTGAAAACCAAGTGGTTAGGGTATCGCAGACTGAATGAATGTCACCAACGGCAGACCGAATGCAGATTGATATAGGATTTGTAGTGATTTTTTGTTGTTGTATGTTTGTATATACTTCCACTACCTTTATACATTATTTCTTACTGGTTTCAAAGTAAAACTTATGTTAAAAAGAACAACTCAGACAAAAAAAATCGTTATCATATGTTTCTTCGTGTATCTTTGTTCAACACGACACTATGTGAAACATTTCCTTGGTATTTACCATGGTTATAGATTTTTCTTCCATTCTGTGTTTCAATGTAAATAAGCTTTTAAACACCTAGATTGAAGATCAATTTGGAGTTATGACGGCTAAACAAATGTTAATCAAAGTTTTTGAAGAGTTTTGACTGGTTTAGGGTTTCGCAGACTGTATGCCGATGTAGCGCAGTGTTTATGAAGAGTTTCAACTAAAAGAAAAAGACGGCGCTGACTTAACCGTACGACAAAAGGGGGCGCCGTCTTAATTAGGTAATATTAGTTTAAAAATATTTCCACAATATATATTCGGGCCTCAAAGGAGTTGTTTCAGGCCCATGAAGCCCAGAAAGCTTGGAAAACACAACATTGACTCTTCTTCTACTTCCCCTCGGCAACTCTAGAGCAGAGGAGCGTATCTTCAATTTTGTCGATCTCTTTCTTCATTTTCTTCATTTTCTTCATTTCTCCGATAATTCTCCGATCTCTTTATTTTTCCGATATTTCTCCTTCGAATATATCATGTATATGAATGATTACGAGATGGATTTTCCTGCCATTATTTTTTCCAAAGGAAATGAGCCAAATCCAAATACCAGAATAAACTACAGTTCGAAGTTCAATCATCTTTCACTGGTGGAAGGTGTAGTGGGTGAGGAAGTGTGGGATTATGTCCGCAAGTCACAGCTAGGAGTTATTTGTAAGTTTGAGAAGTTGGGTTTCAGATGGAGTGCGAAATTAGTGCATCACCATCTTATTTGCAAACAATTGGAGTGTGAAAGCCCATTTGAGTTGTGGTTTTTGATCGCGGGGCAGCCAGCACGGTTCTCGCTCTTCAAGTTTGAAGAGATTACAGGTCTTAACTGTAATGAAATTACGCAGTTGGATGGGTTGGTATCTTTTGAAGCTAATCACCAAACCTGGAATCGCTTTCGGGGTCTTCTCAAAATACGCCGTCCTAGCCCTTGTATTGAGGACATAGTGAAATTGTGTATGAAGCATGGTGGAGATATAAGCAAATCTTGGTCCAGGGAAGATAAAATTAGGCTTAGTTACCTAGCTATTCTGTCTAACGGTCTGTTGGGTGTTGATCGGCGTACCGAAATTCCCCTTAACCTAGCTAGGTTGGTGATAGATTTGGCAACTTTCGAAGGGTATCCCTAGGGGAGGGTTGCTTACAAAGATCTTGTTGAGCAGGTTAAGTTAGTAACTAAAGAGAAGATATGGCAAGACTCTTATGTTTTGAAGGGGCTCGTGCAAGTTCTACAGGTCTGGGCATATGCTTATGTGCCCAAAGTGGGAGAAAATTTGGGAACACCTATAGCTTTTGAAGGTACACATCTGCTAAGATACAAGGGAAAAGTTGGCAGACGCGATATGGAGAAGATCTTCTCGAGTGAAGAGGTATGTATATCTTTGGCATAGTTTGTTGAAGTAAAAATGTAGAGTTTTGGCAGAGTAAGCCACAGTGGCAGCGTCTGCAAAAAGACTCTGCCACAAGTTTACATATTCCCATCGTAACTACTATGTGTGAGAGATCCCGGGCAGAAATCTATCCACGTTGGAAAGGTAACGACGTAATAGATGTCAAGCTTGATAATCTCATCAAATACATTCTTTCTGGCCAGCCATTGTCGGACATCAAATGGAGGGTCTCAAAAACACCGCCAGTCCCAGAAAACCGCAGAAGAAGGAGGAGCTAAAATCCCATCTACTGGTTCAACAGATTTCGTCGACATCATTGAATTTGTCCTGGATAAACAGCAGACCAAGTTTGACGCAGTTGTAGCTAGAATTGAAAACGCCAGACTTGAGCAGCAACGAGTAAATTTGGAACAGCAACGAACCAGCATGGAACAGCATACTGTTTTGGGTGAAACCTTAAACAAGTTGGCACAGGTCATTGGAAAGCTGATGGAGAGGATGACTTGTTTCGAACAAGATACTCGCTTCTCTAACAACAAACTAAAACCTGACAATCACATGGTATGTCCAACTCAGCAATTGTTGAAATAAAAGCACTGGCATGATATGCGATATCATGCTCTATCAGATGTGGTAAAACAATAGAGGGGCAAGGCATACTCTGCTTGCCTAGGTTGTATCATTCATTTATGTGAGACATGTAATTGTTACAGCAGACTAATAATGGTATTCAATTCTATTCATCATTGGCATCCCTTAATATCCTATACGGCAGAGTATGCCCTTAAGGTGTAAGAGGTTGAAGCTGAGTTCATGTAATAGTCATTACTTTGAAATTTTGCAGAATGACGAAGAAGAGACGACGGTGGATAACAAAGGAGATGGCAAAGACAATGAAGGAGAAGGAATCAAGGTTGTTGCCTCTGGCTCCTTTTCAAATGAGAAAGTAAGAGATGGCAAAGAAAAAGTAACTGATAATGGCATCGAGGCAGAGGATGCCAAACAAGAACAAGTAGGAGATGATGCAAAAATAGATTGCAGTGAAAAGGCAGATGGCATCGAGGCAGAGGATGCCAAACAAGAACATCTTCAAGATATGTTCCATGGGGAAAAAATATACAAATGTGAAAAGGCAGAGGATGCCAAAGAAGAACATCTTCGAGATGATGGTAATGATGGAGATGGATATGCTGAAAAAAGTGATGGGAGTGAAAAGGCAGAGGATGCCAAAGAAGAACATCTTCAAGATGATGGTAGAGTTGGAGCTGTTGAAAAAATTGATGGGAGTGAAAAGGCAGGGGATGCCAAAGAAGAACATCTTCAAGATGATGGTAGAGTTGGAGATGTTGAAAAAATTGATGGGAGTGAAAAGGCAGGGGATGCCAAAGAAGAACATCTTCAAGATGATGGTAGAGTTGGAGATGTTGAAAAAATTGATGGGAGTGAAAAGGCAGGGGATACCAAAGAAGAACATCTTCAAGATGATGGTAGAGTTGGAGATGTTGAAAAAAGTGATGGGAGTGAAAAGGCAGAGGATGCCAAAGAAGAACATCTTCAAGATGATGGTAGAGTTGGAGATGTTGAAAAAATTGATGGAGTGAAAAGGCAGAAGATGCCAAAGAAGAAAAAGGAGATAATGATCCCAAAGCATGCCTTCAGGCAGAGGATGCCACTCCCGCATATGAAAGCAGTGTCTGCATTAAGGATGCCGCTGCAGTAGATGAAACTAATGTATGCATTAAGGATCCCATTACGGCATTGATAACCAACGTCTGCATGGAGACAGTTGCTTCGACTGCTGAAGATGGTAAAGGCTCAGTGATTGACACTGAAATCATTGAAGAAAGAGGAAGAGGAAGAGGAAGAGGAAGAGGGAGAGGAAAAGGAAACTCCCAGCCAGTTAATATCATTGAACCATCAGTAGATTCAGTCCACCCAACTACATCTCAAATCAAAATATACGAAAGCTCCAGAAATCTTCGCCAGACCAACAAGCTAACAACAAGGAGGAGTGAAAGGTTAAGAAAATCGACTGCGCTTCCTGTTGTACCTAGCAACAACGCAAAACCAGTGGCCCAGAAATCTGCTTACGAAATTGTATTTGGAGATGTTGACAAAACACTGGTGGACAAGATGAACGTATTCAGAGCCGATGAGTAAGTACACACAGCATATAAGATCGTCTATTTTATCTTGCAGTCTAACTTGAATGTTGATTTTCTTCGACAGAACAAATATTTATCCATTTGGAGGGAAAACAACGGCCCGTGAATTCTTCAACTCACTTTTGAAGCCGAGGGAATGGTTACACGATATGGTAAGTACATTCTTCCTCGTCAACAGTGGATCTGGCAAAAGTGTTTATTTCATGTTTAGCTGGCAGACCGTTGTTGTTGTGTGTCTAGTAGACTCTGCTTTGGTGCCTAACATTTGTCCTTCTTTTATTATCAGCACCTTGACGCAACACTGAACTTGTATAGACTAAGGCTAAAGAGAAAACCTAGTTCTTTCAAGAGTCCGCGGATTACTATACTGGATGCAGCATTTCAAATGCTTTGGAAGAATAGGTACGCCGAGTGGCTTGAGCTTGAAAGATGGCTTGGTGGTACTTACGAGAATGTACACGGTATTTTTCCAGCTTATGCCACAACAAAGTTGGTCTGGGGCAAAGACGTTGATACGTTATACTTCGTTCTACACGTGAGCTCGAATCATTGGGTTGGGACGGTCATATCATTGGTTGACCGGGTTGTCTACATATATGATTCCTTAAATACTCCAGAATCAGATATTGTGGCAGCGGCGAGGGCTTTTGCTGAAATGGTTTCTGCCGCAATTCATATGTGCTTTCCTCAAGACTACGATCAAGCAGCTTTTACAATCACAATTGTAAAAGACGTTCCCAAAATGCGTCCACAAGTAGGTGATTGTGGAGTATACGCACTCAAATACATTGAGTGTCACATGTTAGGATTGCTGCTATCAGCAAGAGAATTGTGTAATGCCAAAATGATGACCTGGAGGACGAAGCTCGCTGCGGAGGTGTTGGATGAGACATCTTCGTATACCGATCAACGCATGTGTGATGAGTCAATTATTGCAAGTATCTACGATCCCTACGACGTTCAAATTTAATTGCATGGTTAGTAAATATATGTATATAGTAAATAGGGAGATTTGTTATAGTAAATATTACATCTTAGTAGAAGAGAACTTATTCTGCTTATTCTTCGTTTACACGCATCATCATAAACTACGCTGATAGATTGTAAACCGAGAATACGCAGCACCTGCTCATACTCTGCATCTGCTTTGCTTACACTCAGCATAAACATGGGCAGAATAAGTTCTCTTCTACTAAGGATGAAAAACACAAACTCTGCGGCGTAGAAGCAGAATTTAAGTTTTTCCTTCCTTAGTAGAAGAGAACTTATTCTGCTTATTCTTCGTTTACACGCATCATCATAAACTACGCTGATAGATTGTAAACCGAGAATACGCAGCACCTGCTCATACTCTGCATCTGCTTTGCTTACACTCAGCATAAACATGGGCAGAATAAGTTCTCTTCTACTAAGGATGAAAAACACAAACTTTGCGGCGTAGAAGCAGAATTTAAGTTTTTCCTTCCTTAGTAGAAGAGAACTTATTCTGCTTATTCTTCGTTTACACGCATCATGATAAACTACGCTGATAGATTGTAAACCGATAATACGCAGCACCTGCTCATACTCTGCATCTGCTTTGCTTACACTCAGCATAAACATGGGCAGAATAAGTTCTCTTCTACTAAGGATGAAAAACACAAACTCTGCGGCGTAGAAGCAGAATTTAAGTTTTTCCTTCCTTAGTAGAAGAGAACTTATTCTGCTTATTCTTCGTTTACACGCATCATCATAAACTACGCTGATAGATTGTAAACCGAGAATACACAGCACCTGCTCATACTCTGCATCTGCTTTGCTTACACTCAGCATAAACATGGGCAGAATAAGTTCTCTTCTACTAAGGATGAAAAACATAAACTCTGCGGCGTACAAGCAGAATTTATGTTTTGTACAAGCAGAATTTATGTTTTTCCTTCCTTAGTAGAACAGAACTTATTCTGCCCATGTTTATGCTGAGTGTAACAAAGCAGATGCAGAGTTTCATTGAAGTTGGAATATCTAGTGTCACTCTTGTAATTTTAAGTGGATTTCATCAACCACTCTTGTATTTATGAAGTGGGTCCACTCTTGTATTTATGACGTGGGTTATCTTCAACACTTCTTCTTTATTTGCAGAGCACATATAGCCGACTTTTAATGGAGCCATCTGTAGCCTCTGTCTTCAATCCGATGAATGATAATGAATCTTCCGCGAGTTCAACAACTGTATTTGAATGATCCGGATTGAAGATTCCTTCAGTTTTACTCATGAACCATAACCCGAGATGTTTTCAGCAATCCACGGAGTTCATAACTAAGGTAAAGGTGTTGCATGTTTTTCAAGAGTTTTCCATTGCTGTTCCTTATGTATCTATAATTTATTTTATGCAGCTTAACGAGAAGTACCGGCGAGCAATCAAGACTCACGAGAAAATCTTGAAGAAAAAGGCTAAACTTCACAAGAAACAAAAGAGAATCGAGAAGATTATAAAACGACTCGAGGCCCATCCTTCAGAATGGGAACAGCTTGGATTTGACAAAATATCCCCTATCCCGGAAATTATCCGCCAGGTCTTTCACAATGATCAAGACGAATAAGAACATCTACCAGTTTTTGCTCGAATTTTTTTTCAATAAATTTAGAAAAGGAATATGAAGAATCATCCCATTTTCCAGCATTGAAGTTGATGTTTATTATAAATGCAGAGAAGTACAGTACGAAACGCAGAATCTGCAGAAACATACATGGTACGTATATAAACATAAGTTCAAAATCTGCCTAAAATATGCTCCAAACCTAGGTCCTCTGCTTCACATACTTTTTCGGTACTCTGCTTCTATATCCAAGTCTATTTGTACGCTGCACCAAAATCTGCCCGTAGTTTGCATCCAAAACGAGATGTAGGTTACTCTGCACCAACCGTAGTTTGCATCCAAAACGAGATGTAGTTTGAAAGTTTAGAATACACACAGAAACACAAATCGAAGAAAAGAGTACAAACAACAAATCCAAGAAAAGATAAACAACATCAAATAAACTAAATGTTGTTGAAATTTTAAGAAAAGTAAAATAATTAGGATCAATTCGTAAATTTTAAAAATATGGATAACAAGAGTTCTACATAACTTTAGTCCTCCATAAACGAAAGATCAAGTTTTAACCAATCAATATGAGGAACTGTAATTCCTCTCAGCTCCTCCTCAGCAATCATTTCTTTCTCTGCTAACTGCTGCCGCCTAACATCCATGACCACTTGTTCTTCATGCATTATCTTCTCCAACATAGAGCATTTACCGGCTATTCTTGCCAACTTTAGTTTGACACGGTGAGTTTCATCCTTCGCTCTCATTTGAGATCGCACCAGCAGAAGAATTGCCCTCAGGCGATCATTTCCTTCCTTTTCCGCCTCCATAACTGCATCATTCCGCTTCTCTTCTGCTTCCAACTCCAGGTCTGACATTGGTGCTTTTCTTTTCTTCGAATGATCTGCGGCCATGATGTCTTGAATATGTGCCTGTAAAAGAGTAAAATGCAGAGAATGTGCCTATTAAAAATAGGAATCAACTGCGCAGACTAAAAAAAAGATTGAGTAGAAGAGAAGCCGCAAGTTATTTTGAGGGTTTTTCTTTCTTTTATAGACGAGAGGGATAAAGCAAAACCACGTACGTCAGTTTTTTTGCTTAGCTGTCATTTCAACGGTCCACCATCCCATCATTTCAGCGGTCCACCTTCCCATCATTTAACCCGTTATTTCGTAGAGTATATGCAGAGAAGGTGCCTAAGCAGAGCACTATTAAATTTATTGTAGAATATAAAAAGAGTAGTCGCAATCACTGCCATTACTTATTTAACGTGTTCTATCACGAATGATCGACACGTGGCGTATGACGTATTGTAGTAGAACAATTAATAATTTACTTTGTTTCTCGTGTTCAATAATGCGATGATCGACACGTGGCCCTTGGAATGGAGCAGCATCATCTCAGAGGCATCCAGTAATAGCTGCAGAGTATGACTAATTAGGGCTTCCATACCGATACGATTTCCCTTCAACGAGTATAAAAGATCTCTTCTTTATTTGGGTGTACAAACAAAGATAATTTATCCTTTCCTCCATCAGTCTCAAATAAACAAAACAAAGATAATCCAAAAGCTACAGAACGCAAGCGTATCTTTTATTCTTCTTTTCTACCCATCAGTCTCACCAATCTTCTTTGAATCCGATGTCTGCCTTTTCCTCATCTTCTTCTTCCTCTGGAGGGAGCGAACGCAACAGTGTGATTCCTGCTCTGCCAAGGAATTCGGATTGGTTCAAATATCCAGAGGTACAAGATGTGCCCGGGATTCCTCCGGTAGGCTATATCACCGTCTATTGGTCTTCCTTTCGGGCAGGTTTCCGCCATCGCCTGTCTTTTTTGATGATGCAGTTTTGTAAAGAATTTCGGATTGCACCCAGCCAGCTTAATGCCCGCTCATGGGGGTTGATAAACGCCCTCCAAATACTGTCGGACTTATCTGGAATCACTGTTTCCAGTGCTATGATTTTTGGGGCTTTTGAGATTAGGAGTATAGACCCCTGGTCTAATAGATATGAACTTGTTCTTCGTGACGGTTGCAGATCTCCAGTTTTACTTCCCCTCCAAATTGAGGGTGGTGATGATGACAAGATTCACTACTTCTTTGTTCGTCATTCCGGTCATGACAGACTTCCCCGCTTGTGGTCTGATTCAGGTAATTTCCCTCTTACAAAAAATTCATTAGCCTCTGGCGAATTTATCAAGCTAACTCTTTTAACATGCATTTTCTCTCTGTTGCGCTTCATCAGTTCTAACAAAGCAGAGCCGTCGCACATATCCCGATTTTCCTAATTCCCTTTTTTTTATTCCACTCCCTTACCGGCGCCCTGAGTTTCTTCTCTCCGACGCCGCAGTTGACGGGAGTTCTTTTCGGGCGGATATCGACGAAGTAGAGGTCCGTCCAGGTAGCCTGGATCGCCTTAGGCTTACTTGGCAAAACGTGTATCCGTCTCGCATCACTAATGTTCATTGTCCTCGTTGCGAGGAGTTGGAGTTGGAGGGAGAAGCCCTACGTGCTAAAATATGTCGTTTGGAGACTCGGCTTCGGAATGTGGAGAGGGCTGTGGATTCGGTTAGGGTTGTGGCAACAACTTTGACCCAGCAGTCAAGGTTCTTGGATCGTATAAGTCGCGAGTTTGGATCGGCCGACGTTGGCTGCGATGTTCCTGGGAGTTCTAGAGGGATGAAGCGCGACCGTTCCCCGGACACTTCGTAGAATATCACCTGTTTTTTTATCTATTTAGTTTTGTAATTGTCACATTTATCTATTTAGTTTTGCTATTGATCTTCCGTTGGTTTGCTATTGATCTGCCATTGGTTTGCGACTAAATAATGATGACGTGGCGAGATATGCCAAATGGATAGAAATGTAATTAACACTACACCTAGAGGGATGAAGCGCGACCGTTTCCCGGACACTTCGTAGAATATCACCTGTTTTTTATCTATTTAGTTTTGTAATTGTCACATTTATCTATTTAGTTTTTCTATTGATCTTCCGTTGGTTTGCTATTGATCTGCCATTGATTTGCTATTGATCTGCCATTGGTTTGCGACTAAATAATGATGACGTGGCGAGATATGCCAAATGGATAGAAATGTAATTATCACTACACCTATACGTTGTCCTTTGATTCTTCTGTTATATAACAAATGCGTGCTTTTTATCGTTTATTTTCTACAGTACCATTAGGATCAGTTCTATATATGGGTATGAGCCCGTATTTGCCACGAGATTGATAATGTTTAAAAATTCAAAGATATTTAAATTTGCAATTTTCCCCCTAATAGACTTTTGGTATGAGCCCGTAGAATTCAAATAGACTTTTCCCAGCATCTTCTGTAAAATGCTAAGTCAAAGCAAACTCACCACATAAATCTGCAGTTTATGCAGCATATTTTTACTGCAAGTTATATCAAATATAACATCTACTGCAATACAACTTTGATACTAGATGTTACCATTCGGACCCATCAGCTGATCGAGCGTCCAGCAAAATGGGCCCCAGAAACGAATACGCAGATTAAAAATATATGTCTGCAATTATCGACACGTCGTAGGCAGAGTAAGAGCAGTATATGAAGTTTGCTCGTACTCTGCTGTCTTGAAGTTTGAATATTATACTATAATTTTCTACTAATTCAATAAGTTTATTGGGTTGCTGCTAAAAACTTATTTATAAAAGTAGTTCTACGTCGAATCAAAAGTAATTGGGGCAACCCGATCTTGCCATTGATGGCTGCAGAGTATGGCCGTATAAGAGTGCATGATGTGATATGAGTTGATATTGCTTTGACTCTTAACATTTTTAATGGAACCGTGAAAAGTAAGTTTCATTTTTACTATATATTCTTAATTTATTATATACGTAATAATTACGTATTCACAATCGAAAATTTTTTTGAGACAATAAAAATACTATTGGTTTTTGAGAAGTTTAATATAAGGTTAGGATAAATGCAGAGACAAAGCAGTACTATGCGTAGAGAATTCGCAGCGTCTGTTCGTACTCTGCAGTAGGGAAGTTTTAAATATTTTCCTATAACTTATCTAAAATATTATTTCGGAATAACGGTAATTATCGTTATTGTTTGTTTTACCAATTAAATGCATAGTAAGTAAATGCATGACATTGCACATTCTAACAAATGGTTGTTAATGTTATGGTACATTCAGTTATTATTTATCTCTTACTTATCGAATATGCCACTGCTATTCAAGCAAAATGCTATGATCTGCGTAAAATATACCGTAATCTGCTTTACACCACATAAATGAATGACACTGCGTATTCTAACAAACGGTTGTTAATGTTATGGTACATTCAGTTATTATTTATCTCTTACTTATCGAATATGCCACTGCTATTCAAGAAAAATGCTATGATCTGCGTAAAATGTACCGTAATCTGCTTTACACCACATAAATCTGCAGTTTCTGCTGATAGAGCGTCTAGCAAAATGGGCCCCATAAAAGAATACGCAGAATAAAAATAGAGGTCTGTTCTTCTTCTTTTGTCGTAGGCAGAGTAAGAGCAAAGTAAATACTAACATTATTTAATAAGCAGATTATAAATAAAGAAAGCGCAGAGAAAGCGCAGTATATTAGTTTGCTCGTACTCTGCTGTGGTGAAGTTTGAAATATTATACTATAACTTTTCTAAATATCTCCAATGACCAATTCAATAAGTTTATTGAGTTGCGTCTAAAAAGTTATTTTTAAAAGTAGTACTACGTCGAATCAAAAGTTATTGTCGTATCAATTAAAGAAGTCCGCTCTTCCTCTGCTAGAGTGTCCATCAATATGGGCCCCATAACAAAAAATCGTAGAAACTAGCAAATAAGTCCCCTTTTCAGCAATCGAACCGTGAAAAGTAAGTTTCATTTTTAATATTCTTAATTCACAATCGTATATGTTTTTGAGATAATAAAAATAATATTGGTTTTTGGGAAGTTTAATATAAGGTTATGATAAATGCAGAGACAAAGCAGTACTAGGCGTAGAGAATTCGCAGCGTCTGTTCGTACTCTGCAATAGGAAAGTTTGAAATATTTTCCTATAACTTATCTAAAATATTATTCCGGAATAACGGTAATTATACGTTATTCTTTGTTTTACCAATTAAATGCAGAGTAAGTAAATGCATGACACTGCGCATTCTAATAATTACGGCAATGCCTTGTTTCTCGTATTGCATCATGCGATTATCGACACGTGGCCCTTCGCGAACCAAACTTGTGATGTGATATTGCTTTGAATCTTTAACATTTTTTGGAACCGTAAAAAGTCAGTTTTGATTATTTACCATTCTTCAATCCAATCGTTTCTTCAAAACAATCAAAACTTCTCAGGCTCCAACACTTTTCTCCAAATATTTAAGGCTCAAAACTTTTCTTCCAAACTTTTCTCTAAAACTTTCAGTCTAAAAAATGGCTCATTTAGATATGGTTCTAGACTTGTCACTCATGAAGAATGGTGGAAGAATCTTGGTTCAAGTCATAAGAGAATTTGGAGAGCACTATGCACGCTTTCAACCTGAAAGACACTTGCTTCTCGCTGATTATCACGCCGTAAGAAATGCATGCTTTGATGTCCTTATGTTGTCTCTTTGGAATACATGATTTTGTTTAATTTTTAGAGGAATAGATACAATCTTTGGTTTTATGGTTTAGGGTGTTCGGATCTCTGCAACCATTCGAAATCATTTGTTGTCAAAGTTTGAAGACGTGGCTGAAGGGGAATGGTATTTGATTAGGGATTTTGAAGTGATGACGAGGCCGGATCAGTGGAAACTAACACACCATGGGTTCCATATCTTCTTTCATGAAGAATCGATCATTAAAAAGGTAGCACGAATCTGTGGTAATCATATGGTGTCGTTATCTCCATTTCGCAGAGTTCTAAACGGCTCATTGCATAAGAAGATTAGTGTTGGTAAGTATTGATGGAATATTAGTTGTTTGATTTTCCATTTCACGTTAGATCTAATAATCTATATTCATGTTGCTCTATAACAGTTGATTTGCTTGGTGCTATTGTGAAAGTCAAGAAATTAGAAATTTATCAAGGCTTCACAGATGACGTTTACGTTGAGGAATTTCAGGTAAGTTAATTATGTTTATAGTTTAGGATGTCTTTTGAGAACGAAGTACTATAAATTCGTCTTTGTGAGCTGCAGCGGCAAAAATATCAACTGTATTGCGAAGGGAACATTTGCTGATGGATTTGAGTACTTCTGGCGACTTCAGCCAATTGGGAAGGTCATATTCTGCGTGCTACGAAATTGGACAATGGACTATTTTGGAGGTAGTGTTACTACTTCATTCAACCATAGAAAACTATTGCAACATATATGACTAGGTGACTCTTTGGCATTGCAGGTGAGATACGTGTCTCGGCTCTCTACCCATTCTTTGAACTCATCATAAATCCAGCAATTCCTGCCGTTGAAGAAGCAATCCAGCAACTAAGGATTGTTAAGACCGGTGGTTTCTCAATGGTTGAAGATGCATACATTGATGACCCTATTCGTCGTAACAATACCACCTAGAATAAACCTCGTTAACTGTGTTGTTTAATGTTATTGTACTCGATCTTTTGAGACTCGGAGTAACACTTTTGTATGTCTCGTTATAATAGTTCAGTAATATATGTATACTTTATTTTGTTTTATTAGACCTTTGTGGATGAAAACAAGTTGAGAAGATGCAGTTTATGCGCAGTGTAAGCGATGTAGATCCAGCCTAAATGCAGAGTCCGCCCATCATCTGCTTTCAGATGCAGAGTCTGCAGAGTACAAGCAGATACTGCGCCTTCGCTCAAAATAACCAATAACCGAATTGATCCGCGAGTTCAAAATGAAACACTTATAGCAAACCAGTCTTCAGAAGAAACTAAAGCAAACATAGAAAAGACACTAAAGAACACACAGATGCAGCCTAAATGCAGAGTCCGCCTATCATCTGCTTTCAGATGCAGAGTCTGCAGAGTACAAGCAGATACTGCGCCTTCGCTCAAAATAACCAATAACCGAATTGATCCGCGAGTTCAAAATGAAACACTTATAGCAAACCAGTCTTCAGAAGATACTAAAGCAAACATAGAAAAGAAACTAAAGAACACACAGATGCAGCCTAAATGCAGAGTCCGCCTATCATCTGCTTTAATATGCAGAGTACAAGCAGATACTGCGCCTTCGCTCAAAATAACCAATAACCGAATTGATCCGCGAGTTCAAAATGAAACACTTATAGCAAACCAGTCTTCAGAAGATACTAAAGCAAACATAGAAAAGACACTAAAGAACACACAGATGCAGCCTAAATGCAGAGTCCGCCTATCATCTGCTTTAATATGCAGAGTACAAGCAGATACTGCGCCTTCGCTCAAAATAACCAATAACCGAATTGATCCGCGAGTTCAAAATGAAACACTTATAGCAAATCAGTCTTCAGAAGATACTAAAGCAAACATAGAAAAGATACTAAAGAACACACAGGTGAGACAGCTCCTTTCTTTTCCTCCACCACCTCACTCTGATCCCATGGCATACTGCTCCGTCCAGCTTCGCGCAGTTGACTCAAACCTGGATTTGTCAGTCTTGTAAATATTGGCTACCTCCGGCAGAAAAGGATCATCTAGGATTGGGTCAGTCATCAGCGCGCAAATTGACATCAAAACCTAATTCCATGACAAAAATCCATCCCATTAACACACATGTTTGGCTGAAGTATTTTTTTCGACAAAACTTTGTTAAAACTGAAAAAATTCCAAACCTGGGACATGGTTAAAGCAGGAGACCATTTTTCCCTGAAGATATTATAGTCAATCACTCCTTTTGCGTTGATGTTTGGGTGGTAAATCTTTGTTTTGAAAGCCACCTGCATGCAAAGACAAAGAGAATATCAATTAAAAGCAAGATGAAAAGCAAGATGATCAAGAGTGAAGTTTCATCCTGCAACAAATAACAATTAACTGAAAAAGCAAAAAGCAAACCTTTGGCGCCTTTATCGGATAATCCGGAGGAAAATTGATGGTAAGCAAGAAAATCTCTCCGGCATAGGGACTGTCGAAGGGTCCATTGATAGCTGCTTCCCATTCCTAAACACAATCACCAACGGGACCTAAAACATATAAGACTCAACTCAGACATTTAATCTAAATAATACTACATCCGTAAAGTTCCTATTATCATCCGTAAATAATACTACCTCTAACTGCATAAAAGACTTGGGAGTTCTAGATTTTATACCTGCCCTGATGAACTGTGTAGGAACATCCTTCTGGATCCGATTAAGTTCCATTTTAATTCACCTTACACTATAACCCATGGTCACAAACTTGGTAAGAGAGACGAAGATGATGAATGTTGTGTCTTTGGTAAACAAATAGATGTAGAGACAAACAGACACGACTTTCTCCTATATGAACACGAAGCGTTACTCTAGGGTTTTGGCAGACTAGGGAATGTGTTTTCAACTACTGCAATAAATACATGTTCATTGATGTATACTTTTTAAATGAGTTGTCATTCATCTCCTCATGTGTCAAAAATGACTTGTCCTTTATTCTTATGGGTGTTCGCACCATTTATTGCGCGGCAAATTTACGCGCTTTCTCTGCCATTTCTTATTAAATTGAGTTGTCTTTTTCAAGGCAGAGTATCTTATGTTATGATAGTTGACCGGTTGCATAGTAATCATCCCGCATGCCTCTTGTGTCGAGCCATTAACTGAGGCGCGTGCAATGACTGTACTAAATGTTTGACCGATGTCCCTGTAAATTGAGTTTTATTTTCCAAGACAATTTAAAGGAAGATCGACCCCTTTCATTTCTTTTCTTATCTATAAAAATAGTAGATTGTTTACGAACAGAGTGCCTGTTAATTATTTTCAAAATCCAAATATCGCATCACATCGTAGGTTAACATGCAAATACCAGAGCTCCCTTCGGACATTATCTCTGTCATTACACGAAAACTTGGCCGCCTCACCTTGTGGAGAGTCAGACACATCCTCCGAATAGGGCGGATCGGTAGAGATGTAGTGTACAGTGATGAAGTCCTCAAGGAACTTAGTCTCGACGATCTATGTGAGGACACAGATAAAATTCTCCTAGACGGGGCGAATCGCAGCTTTTTTGTAAGATGCTTAAACGCCGGAAACCCAACTGCTATTTATTATGAGGCTACAAGACTCGTGACCGCAGAACAAGACATTAGCGCAGCCATGGAGCTTTTGGAACGGCTTGTCCCTTTCAGTGCTAACGCAACTTATCTCTGTGGAATGTTGTGTGTATGTGCTGGACGTACGAAAAGGGCTGCACAACTTCTCAAATTATGTGTCGACGTACACGTTGAAGGTGATTTTGATAAACTCACCAGGCTTGGGGAGGAGGTTCTGGATGCGGTTGTAGCTTTCTATCCACCCATGAACCATTCTTTTGCATCAACGTGGCAATACCCTGACTGTCCAGATTTGCCTTTTCCAAATTGTGCCACTGAGCACGAATATCAACCTGGATGCGAAAACTACTACCTATATTGGTTCGCAAGACAGCTTTGCCGCATTATATAGGAGATTTGAACTATTTCTTCTAATTTTATTTGTTTGTATTTATAAATCCTTGAAAAGTTATGATTCCGTAATTCAAGATGTGGATTTTAATTGAATAACATGTTTTACCCTCGGATTTGTTGAGCATATATATTTTTTGAATGAAATTAAAAGTAAAATCTATAGTAGAGCACAGGAAGATTAATAGCAGATTCCTGGATGATTCATGCAGATATCAGACGCAGACTTCGCGAGACTTGATGCAGATGCAGACTCTGCGATAACAGATGCAGACTCTGCGATACCAGATGCACACTATGTGATACCGACTATTTTATGATACCCACATCAAACTAAAGACTAATATGAAACAACGGAGCACCATAAATAAGGACAAATAAATAAAGTTATAAACCAACATTTGTTTCCTTGTTTAAATAAACTTGAAGCCAGAGTAAAGCCAGAGTGAAGCCAGAGTGAAGCTAGAGTGAAGCCAGAGTAAAGCCAGAGTGAAGCCACAGTCAAGAAAATGAGCATGTTTTTCGATTGTGTCCTGCATTATGGCATTTTGAGCACCTGTGATGAATTTTTGGGCTACTCTGGAAAAGACTCTTTTTCATCTGTGGGGGTGGAGTACTCTGCGAAAATTTAGCTTTCTTATTTGGTGTTTGAGTAGTTGGAGAATTACGAGATCGTTTCCTTCTCACATTTGGGGATAGAGTAGTGGGTGAAATATTATCGCTGAATGGAGTACTCTGCTTCGTTTTCTTCGTAACAGATGGAGTCCTCTGCTTCGTTTTCTTGGTTGTGGATTGTGTCCTCTGCTTCGTTATTTGCTTTGTGGATGGAGTACTCTGCGAAGGTTCTATTTTTTTCTTCTTCCATTGATTACGCTTGAACCGCTTAACCTTTTCAATAGCAGAAAGGTATCTCTTTGTCTTCGGTCTACCGGAAGGTACTTTTATGACTGGTGGCAGACATTGTTCACTAATTACGTGTGGTGGTAGAATCAAATCTTCGTCTACAGGTTTTATAGGTTCTGAGTACGTCGAATACAAGTTATCCTTTGTGAAATGATCATCCACCAGGGTAGCTTCATCAGTTTTCCCGACTTAATGCTGCTTTAATCACGTGCTCGCAGGGAATCTTCTCGACATCATATTGTTTACAAGTACAAAGTCTCTGAAATCATAAATTTAAAAAAGGAATCGAACTCAGAGCAGATAAACAAGGCAAACGTTTCCTGAGACTGGCAGACTTTCTCAGTATACGTTTCCTGAAACTGGCAGTGATAAATAGCAAAAAAAAAACTTACATACCTTATGTAGATCAACCACACAATCATAATCTCCACCTGTAACATGGCTACAATTTGAATCAGTATGATGAACATTTAAAATTTCCAAGCTACCGTGTCTTTCATGCAGTAACTTTTCAACGTTTGGGGGGAAATTTGTTTTTAATGAGGCAGCTTTGTCTCGCCTTTCCACAAACCACCTTGACAACAACTTTCTAATACCCTCCAAGAAATGTATAATAGGAAATGATATGTCTTCCTTAAGCGCGGCATTAATGGATTCTGCAATGTTGCTCGTCATTATACCAAATCTATCTCCTGGAAAATGTGCACAAGCCCATAATCGAAATTCCGCCTCTTCCAAGTAAACTGCTAATTCACTATTCTGACGACGAATCACACCAAACAATTTTTCAAAATCTACCGGTCGATATGCATATGCAGCACGACACACCAAACTGAGCATTGCGTTCTTTTTGAACTTTAAGATGAGGTTATTTTTGAGGTGATAGTAACATACTCCCCTATCAGCTTCGGGGAAAACCTTCTCAATGGACTTTGCGATTGATAGATGACGGTCATAAATAATGGCCAAATTTTTATCATCAAGTATCACACCACGCAACTGTGTAAAAAACCATTCCCATGAAGCATCATTCTCTGAGTCTACAATCCCAAAAGCTATAGGAAATATACTCGAATCTGCATCTTGACCTGCAGCTACCAGCATAACACCTCTGTACTTTCCAGTTAGATGTGCTCCATCTACCACAACAACCCTCCTCAAGAACTCAAATTCTTTGATGGAAGCACCAAAAGCAATGAACAAATACTTAAACCTTTGTTGAGCATCACGTTCAAGCTTTGTAATCGTACCTGGATTGGCCTGCTCTATTTTGTATAGATAGGAAGGTAAGTCCTGGTAACCCCTCTCAAAAGTGCCTCTGACCAGCTCTCGTGCATATGCCAACGCTTTATCCGCCTTCGTATAGTCTATGTCAAGACAATGTAGCGACTTAATACAGTTCATTATATGCTTAGGCATAATTCCTTTAAGATCATTACCACCACTAAACCTATCAACATACATCTTTCCAATACATTTTGCATTAGCCTGTCGGTGACGAGAATACCTACAGACAGCAGAGCATGTATGAGCTTCTTTATATATCCGAACGAGAAATTCTGGAGATTCAGATGAAACTGACAGAGTCGACGCACGAATCCTCCAAGAACAATTAGGAACAAAACATTTCGCGATAAATAGTTTCTTCTTCGATGTGGCGATTTTGAAATCAAACTTCTCGATGACTGAAATCTTGCGTAATTGCATAATTAATGCTTCCTTGTCATCAAATATTTCGCCAACCTTAATGGATCCAGATTTCTTCATTGGTAATGGCTTCGTAGGCGTGTCATCGAATATATCGCAGAATAAAGGCGGCATCTGCTGTTTCTTCGCAGACTGTCGGCAGTCTCTGCTGTTGTTCGGTGATGGAATCATATGCTCGTCTTTAACATTACCAACACCATCAAAATCCACACCACCATCCTCTTTGACATCACAAGCTTCATCTTTACCCGCAGCTTCTGCTTTAATTCCATCCTTTCTTTTCCATGACACGCAAAGCCGGATAACCTCTTTTTCGCCATTGTCATAAAGTTTGCAAGTTGTCTATCGTTATTCAAGAAGATAGGAGGTGTGTCGCTAGGCATTTTCTCCATGATATGTGTAGGCAACTTATAAGAAATCTCGACTGCATTCATCTGCGTTTCCAAGTTGTAATCTTCACAAACAATGCGGAGAAATTCCTCATACTTGATTTGTTCTTCAACCGCAAACAACTTGCTTCCTTTGCTTGAATCAACGTCGAAATCCCAACCCATTTTTACTTTCCATTGTCCAAAAACAGTCAACAAATGCAACATTATCTGCAAAAAAGAGAATGTTCAAAAGATCTGCAACACACTATCTTAGAAGATTTTTCGCAGAGCTCTACACTTTGGCAGGGTCTTTTAGAAATAGCTCTGCCAAAGACGTACTAGAGCTCTAGACGCAGTTTAGAAGATGGTGGTTTAGATAACTAGTGTAATGTTTTGAAGTGTTACCTGTGTTCATTCTTCCCGAAAATATGCTCGCCTTCAACCCCTAGAATATCTTTGACCAGCAGATATTGTTAGATGTAAACGAAGATCGTCTTTCCGAAAAATTTACGTACTTTCGTTCAAAATCGAAGTCTGTAAACAATCTTATACTCGGATTTCGCTTCCGTCTCTTTGAAAATATGAAATCTCCCTTTGAGGGTGAAATCGAAATAGTAGATCTAGGTTAAAGGTGGAGAGGTTGAAAAGATTTATAGCAAACTAAAAAAAGTAAGAAGTAATGGCATTCTTGTTATTATTGTGAAAAGAGAGGAGTACTTCAAAATCCGACCATTTATACAATTTAGTTACGTTGCAAATGTCAAGCCATGCCCTGCGAACAGTATGCTACAGTCTGTCGAGCAATATCTGCCTTATGTCTACAAAAAAGCACACACAACATCTGCCTTAAGTCTACAGAAAAAGCACACACAATATCTGCCTTAAGGCTACCACAACTGACACACTATATCTGCCTTAAGGCTACACAGTTAGCAGAGGTTAAGAAGAGTCTGTCCAGCCTTAGCCTTAAGGCTACACAATCGACACACTGTATCTGCCTTAAGACTACAGAATTAGCAGAGTTTAACCAGAGTCTGTCCAGCTTTAGCCTTAAGGCTACACAATTCACACATTATATCTGCCTTAAGGCTACATAATTAGCAGAGTTTAAGCAGAATTTGTCCAGCCTTAGCCTTAAGGCTACACAATTCACGCAGACTCTGCCAACCGTAAGGGTATTTTAGACATTTTCAAAAAAAATATACTAGTTTTACAATTTTCTCTACGAAGGTACCCCGCTTGACATTAAAGTTAGAAAACGCACCATATCAGCAACTGTCTCTTTATAATATTACATTCAAAACAAAACAAAAACTCATATTGTGTATCTTAACTTAGCTTTATCCCCATAGATTTGTTGAATAACATTTGGTCTATGTGAACTCGATTTCTAAAATACTATTTCGCTTGCTCTGCATTTGCAGTGTTATTTTTAGGGTTAAAATTATGTGTATCAGTTAAATGAGTTGTTAAGCTTCGCATACACAATACAAAAACCATTCAAAAACTAAAACACCAAAAGTTTATTATTACATAACTAGTACAAGCCTCCAATTTTTGTTTTCGATGTAACACAAACCTAGTTTTCATAAGAAATTGATTATCCAACAAATTGATAATGAGGTATCGGTGATCACAACAATACCACAGCATAAGAGACAATTTCTCACCTCTTTTGGAAATTAAGAGTCTTAACCGAGAAAGCATATATAAAGACAAAAAGGAAACAGAAAGCGATGAGGACAAGTGAGACAACCCACAAGAAGTCGTATTCATAGCCATAATAATTTTTCATGAACTCAACAACCTTCTCACCCGTATCAAGCTTCGTCTCTACATTTCCATATTGAGATATCGTCACTCCGTATAACCCCCACCACGCTGGGTTCACATACGTGAACCATCTCAACCACACCGGCATTCGCTGCAAGATCCATTTAATTTTGAGCATTTTTACTTTATATTTCTATGACGGTATATCTCTCAGCTCCAAGCTGAAGCTAATTTCAAGAACTTGGAGCCACCCAATAGAATTATAGTCGTTAAAGAGAAATATGCATCCATCCCAGATTGATTCCTAGTCTCTACTGACTAACAATACGATAATAACCATTGAAATACCATCATTTGGTTAATTGTGAGCATTGTTGTTACAAAATTTAGAAAGAAGGTCTATAATTAGGATTGGTTACTTACAGGACGAGGAATGGTGAATCCTGAAAAGACGTTCAACGATGTGGACATGATACCATTGAGTATCGCAGCAGTTTCTTGATTAGAACTTACAGCAGTGAGCATGATACCGGTGTATATATAGTAGAGGATGCTGATGAAGGTAAAGAATGTGTTCAACAAAAATTTGGAAGCAGTCCATTCGTATCCAATCATCCCATAGACGATCGCTCCATAGATGCAAGCTTGAGCCATTGTATATGGAATCTCGATTATCACCTTGAAATGATTTTAGTTTCGAGTTTAGAAACCAAAGCGTAAGATTAATTGGTACATATAAATGAAATAAGTGGGAGTGTATAAATTACCTGTGAAAATGCATAGGGTAGAGCGGAGTACATTCCAGCTACGGTCTCTCGATAAAAAACCGTACGCTCGGCGATTGCGACAGGACGCACAGTAGCTGCGCTCTGTGAGCCTAAGAAGCCAATAACGGTTGACAAGGCTCCTACACTGTTGAAGATATCTTGTCTAGTTCCTCTCCTTTTGCCAAGGCTCCAGAAGATGACTCCATACATGATTCCAACCGCGGCCGCGAAACATAGACGCACAGCGTTGTAAGGAACGTTTCTCCAATATGATTTGTGTTGCTTCCACAGGCAAGCTTGGAATTGAACGAGATAGGATTGTGAATACTTTGTTGAGAAATGAATGTCTTGTGCATGAGGAGAAACACTGTTCAATTCCTCTATTAGATTTTTGTTTCTCCTGCATGCACACAACAATATCTGTGAGATTAATATACTTTGTTAGATTGATGTTTCTAGAGGTGCTTACCTGTAGAGGTTTGAATTTTTGTATACTTGGGAAAATCTGACACCAAGAACATCTTCTTGTACCCTTGTTGTCACTTCAAGGGCCCATGTTGCTGGATTGTAACCTTTCTTGATTTTTCCAACTCCTCTAATTCCCTAAAAACATCTTGTTAAGCTATTATGATAAATAAGACTGTGTGGAGCGGATAATTCAGTTCTTCTCTCTTACCTCAAAATATTCAATTAGTTGTGAGGAATGGTGGCCAATTGGCCCCACATAGATCTCTTCTCCTCCTCTCGTCAACAAGAAAAGCTACCAAAATGAAAAGTGCATAACTAAAGATAAAAGTAATCTTCGTACGTCAAACGTCGTAATTAACACGATCGTGACATATGGTATCCGATCGATCATATTTTAACATTTGTAAAAAAAATTTCCCAATTATATTTTGCCACATATCAAACAAATCTTATTTAAAAAAAACTTATATATTTGTATTTATCATATTATAAAACAAATCTTATTTTGACAAAAAAATAAATCTTATTTTAATATATCTAGATTTACGTTTATTAATTAAACATTGTAATTAATACGATCGTGACATGTGGCATCCGATCGATCAGATTTTGACACGTGTAAATTTTTTTCCCAAGTATATTTTGTCACATGTCAAACAAATTTTATTTAAAACAAAAACCTTATATATTTGTATTTATCATATTATAAAACGAATCTTATTTTAATATATCTAGATTTACGTTTATTAGTTGAAGCACACATATATAAAGTAATAATATCAACAATATCAACATCTTACCAACGTTTTCCCATAAAACTATAATCTACCTTTACGTGTATTAGTTGAATTAGGTTTTAATATTTTTTCATTAGAATATGTAATTTATGTGTAATAATCTTTTGAATTTGAATAGAATGAGATTTAAATATCCAAATCTTCAAGGATTATATTTTTTAATTTTTAGGTTTAAATAGTAAAAAGTATATCTAATTCAAATAGAAATAGAAAAAACTAATTATTTGAAACTATGTGATCAAATTTAATTGGAAATCAAATAATAAAGGAATCAAAATAAATAAATAAGTGTTAGACTTCTCAATTAGTGGTTTCATATTAGAGTTTTCAATTTTTTGTACGGGTGATCTGATTTTGTTACTATTTTTCGTGTTTAGTTTCTTTTTCATAGATTATAAGATAATAAATTATAAACCCACATAGTCTTATCTATTTTTTAAAACCATAATACCACTATAACTTTGAATTATATTGCAAACAGGAATACAAATATTCTTTTCATTAATTTAAAAAAAAAATTGTTTCATAAATTTTCCTTTTGCTAATCAGTAGATCTAAACATATATATATATATATATATATGAGTAACTAAATAATAAAAAGTAAACATAATTCAAATTGGAATAGTAAAAACATAAATATTAAAAAAATATGATAATATTTAATTAAAGCCAAATAATAGAAAAAAAATCCAACTAAATAAATAACTGTTTAGAGTACAATGTCGGTAGTTTCACATCGGCATTCTGAATCTTATTTATTATTTTTATGAGTGATCTGATTTTTTTTCTTGCGTTTTTTTTTCATTTTGAAATAGTTTTTTTTATTTTAAAAAAGTGATGCCATTATATTTTTAAATTAAATTACAAATATAAATTAATTTTTTTATAATTTTTTTTGCTAATAATTTCGATTCTGAATAAGATCCTATTATATAAAACTTGATGCATATACTTTGTAATTAACATTATCGCGACACATGTCAATTAGTCGATCAGATTTTGACACGTCTAAAAAACTTTTCCAATTAGATTTTTCCAAGTGTCAAAATAGTTTTATACATTTTTAAAAACATAATACCATTAAATTTTTGAATTATATTACAAAATAAGAATTAAAAAATTCATTAATTATTTTAAAAAAATTTAATATTTTTTTCTTTTGTTAATTAGTAGATCTTTAAAAATATATATATGAGTATCTAGATAATAAAAATTAAACATAATTCAAATAGGAATATTAAAAAAAAGATATTAAGAAAATATGATAAAATTTAACTAAAAAACCAAATAGTAAAAAAAAAAATCCAAATAAATAAATAATTTTTTAGACTTCTCTTTCTGTTGTTTCGTATCGGGATTCTCAATTTTATTTATTTACTTTTAAGGGTGATCTGATTTTGTTTTTCACTTTTTAATTTTTCAAATAGTTTTTTTTATTTAAAAAATCTAATACCATTATATTTTTTAATTAAATTAAAAATGAATTAATTTTTTATAATTTTATTACTAAAAAATTAGATCTCAAATAAGATCTTATTATTTAAAGGTGGATGTGTCTACTTTGTAATTAATATAATTGAGACACGTGTCAACAAATTAATGAGATTTAGACATGTGTAACTTTTTCCAATAGATTTTGACATGTGTCAAAGGGGTTTTGTTTATTTTGAAATCAGATTACAAAAGAAAAATAAAAAAAAATCAATACCATTATAAATTGCAATATATTGTGAGTTTTTTTAATATTCTGCTTACCATTATGTGGACGCAGTAAAATTTATAAAATTGATATTTGAGAAAAAGTTATATTGAAAGTTTCTCATGCTGTGCAAACTATAGAAAAAAAATAATTGACGAAATGCTTATAATTTTTTTCTCATCAGAAGAAAGATAATATGTCGATTCAGAAAAGAACAGTAAAAGTCAAATATGATTAAAAATAAGTAAATATAATTCAAATAGTAATATGAGAATCAATTCATTAAGATTTTGAAAAAATATATATATAAATATGAGTAACTACATCATTCAAATAGGAATATGAAAAACTAATTATTTGAAAAATGTGGCAAAATTTAATTGAAAATAATATAATATAAGAAAAATAAGAGAATCAAAATAAATAACTAATTGTTAGGTTTTTCTATTAGTGATTCCACATCGATTTTTTCATCTTATTTTATTTATTTTCACGGGTTACTGATTTTATTTTTTATTTTTTCGTGTTTAGTTTTTTTCTCCTGTTTATAGAATATTAAAAGAGTAACAATAATTCAAATAGAAATATGATAATTAATTCATCAAAATTTTGAAAATAGATATATGAGTAGCAAAATAGTAAAAACCTAAATCTAATTCAAATAAGAAAACTAATTATTTTAAATATGTTATAGAATTTAATTAGAAATCCGATAATAAAAGAATCAAAATAAATAAATAACTGTTAAATTTCTCAATCAGTGGTTTTGTATTAGAGTTTTCAATCTTTTTTTACGGATGATCTGATTTTGTTTTCTATTTTATCTTGCTTTATTTATTTTTCACAGATTATAAAATAATAAATTATAAACCCGCATATCCTAAATCTAGTTATAATATAAAGAAACAAAATTGTAAGTTACCTCATCAAAGGATTCAAAAATATCGATACTGGGCTGGTGAATGGTACAGACAACCGTTCTTCCAGTGTTAACAGTGTTTCTCACGGTCCTCATGACAATCGCGGCAGCTCTTGCATCCAAGCCAGATGTTGGCTCATCCATAAAAAGAATAGAAGGATTGGCTACAAGCTCTACCGCGATTGTCATTCTCTTTCTTTGCTCAGTCGAAAGCCCACTAACCCCCACATATCCGACCAACATCTCCCTTAATGGTTCCAACTCTATAAGTTCCATCACCTCTTCAATAAAGAGCTGCACATTTCTATAAATTAGATGGGTTTTTGAGTCTTATAAAGCGTATTAATCATCATATATAGACTAAGAAGCACAAACCTCTCGAGTATGTGTGTCGATATTAGGGGGTAACCTCAACCATGCAGAGTAAAGAAGGGACTCATGTACTGTTAAAAGAGGGGAATGGATGTCAAATTGTTCACAATATCCCGAAACGCGGGCAAAGCTGTCCTGCTTTTTAGGAAACCCAGAGACATTTATTTCCCCTTGAATGTATCCAGTGTTCTTGCGCCCGGCTAAAACATCCATCAAAGTAGTTTTTCCTGCTCCACTCATCCCCATAAGTGCAGTAAGAACTCCCGGTCTAAAAGCACCGCTTACTCCATTCAACAGTACTAGTTTTTCCTCTTTTAAGCCTTTTTCTTTCATGGCCTACGAAATTCTCTTGTTTCATTAGTTCATCACCAAGATACATCACTCTTATTGAAAATGTTATTCACCTACCTTTGGAATATTAACGGAATATGTGATGTTCTTGAACGTGATGTATAGAGGCTTGAAAGGAATACGCAGTTTTTTGTCGTTGCAAGTTTTCATTGTCGCCAGTCCTATAAAATTCAAGCCATGTTTGGGATCATAAGTTCTTTTAAAGAAAATGAAAAGTGAGAGATATCCTAGACCTTACTGGCAAAGAATGGTTGCATCGTGGTTCTTGAATAGCCTCTGCCCGTTAGCATATTGTTGCTTTCAGCTTCTTTGCATTCATCAGGTGAAACCGTAACCTTGGATACTCCATATTCTTCAAGATTAAATTTTTTACATCTAACGGATGTAATTGGTGTTTATCTAATTTATAGATACAGAAAGAGGAAGTGAGGAGACTCACGTTTGAGATAAGCCAGAGACAAAGATGTAATGATGTTGGACAAGATTGTGGATATGATCAATGCTAAAAGTCCAATCCAATACCAGGAAGTTCCTACAGAAAATCCTCGCGACTTCAAGACAGCTATTCCAAGTCCCTGAAAATCTTACACTACGTAGTAAAATTTGGTTTCCGCACAATGTGAAGTTGGTAACTTAAGAAAGGGTTTCAAAGAAATTACATCTTTCCAAGACTTGCTACGAAATTCGTTAACAGAAATAGCTGTCTGAATATACATCATGGGCGATGTCCAATACGCCCAGGTTAACCATTCGTGCACTTGATCTGCGTGATTACAGAAATTTATATCACTAATTAGTTCATGGATCATACGCAGAGAATGACTCTAGACAATAACAACCACCTCAAAACTTACTTCGGGACAACACATATCCGCTAAATGTCATCAGCCACATCACAGCAAGACATCCCATTGTGTTCGCAACGACATGATTCCGAGTCACTGCAGCAATACATCGAAAAAGGCCATACGACATTTGTCCGCACAATGCTAGTATCAAGTAATGTTTAAGGATCCTGTAGCAACAAAAAAACTTACACGCGCACACACAAATATATACTCTTAATAGTAAACAAAGCCAAGAAAAAGTTATGGAATCTTGAAATAAGCTTACGATGCAATGGTTGGGTCATATCCAATGAAAAAATAAGTTGTTAAAACCACGACGAAGACTTCTACAAAGGAAATAGGGAAGTTGATGATTGAGGCCGGTAACGAGAAAGCCCAGGACGGATAAAAGCTAAAACAGCGTTGCTTATAGAACACTGGAAGCTTATCAATAGTCATTGGAAGTTCAAAAAACCCAGAGAACACAACCATCTGCACTTCCAAATAGATAGCTCCCATGTATATGATTCCATCCTCTAACGTGTTGTGATATTTTTTTTGTTGCGAAAAAACAACTGCGATTATAAGCGCATTGAGAAAGAGCTGAAATGACTTGAGGGCGAAGATTCTAAAATTTCTTTTCATTAGAATCCATTCTCGTGCTAAGCAGGCTTTTAGTAGCTCCAACTTGCTAGCTCCATATTTAGTCATTGTCAAAGCTGCTCCATGGTTTTTCCATCGATCAAATGGAGTTGCAAGTTGAGACCGCATTGTGCTCCCCAAATGATACATTTTGAAGGCTTCCTCAAACTGTTTTGCCGATATATAACGATATGGCAGCTCTATATTAGTCCAATATTGTTCTTGATCTTTTCTGGACAAAATCTAATTGAAAAGTGCAATCTTGATCAGTAAAACACAAAGTAATGAATATGTTTCATTAAAAAAAGATTGTTGTTGGAGAACTCACTTCTTGCAAGTAATCAGCAATCCCTTTTCTTTCTGGACATTTAAATCCCATAAATTCAAAAAATTCGAGGACATTTTCCCGAGTGCCTTGGTAAACGATTCGACCTTCTCCAAGAATTATGACATCATCAAAGAGCTCGAATGTCTCTGGAGGAGGCTGGAGAAGAGAGATAACCGCGGTTTTATCGAAAACATGGATCATTTGCTTGATGCACTTGACCATCTGAAATGTTGTTGAGCTATCTAAACCATCTGATATGTTGTCCATGAAGAGAGCTCCGAGTGGTCCGACCAACATCTCGCCTGCACACAATCTCCAAATCACATTAAAAACACATTTCAATTCCAACCCAAATACTATTAGGAGTTCGACATTAGTACCAGTTGTTACGCGTTTCTTTTGCCCTCCAGAAATGCCTCTTTTCATATTATCCCCAATTATCGTATCAGCACATATCTCAAGTCCTAATACCTTTAAAACATAATCTGTAACAACATTCTCCTTGTGTCCTTTCATAACCGATGCCTGTAAAGAAAATCGCAACATTATAAAGATCAATTTTATTTTTAACTTTGTTTGAGTGGGTAGAAGACTTGCAATGTGGGTAAGGTCTACTATAGACATTTTAAATGACAATAATACTCGGATTTTCTACAGGCTTCAGGGATTACTATGGATTTCCAAGAATCTCCCTGGTTATAAAAAATAACAAAAATATTTCTTAACTTCTCTACCTAATGATCTCTCATGATACCTTCATTAGTGCATCGAGGTAAGGATCTGGCTTGATCTTCAAATCTTTCTCCCGTCTCAGTAACTCCGCAAGCATATCTGTTCTCAACCATGCATGTCAATAAACAATTTGGAGAAATCCTTATAGAATTAAAAGGGAAAATGGTTCATACCATAGCCTTTGCCGACTCCTTGGCATTTTGCGGAAAACTTTAATGTTTCTCGAACTGTTAGCCGCGGTAAATGAACATCGTATTGGCCAATGTAGGCGGCAGTTTTTTCAGGCACGAACTCATGTAGTTCATGCCCATTATATGTCACTTTCCCTGTACACTAACCATTCAACAACACAATCTTACCATTGCTACAAATAAATTCTATATAGCCAATCAATGCATACTTTGATGTGTATATTTACTTTGAGTCCACTGTCGATCTTTCCAGACAATGCTTGAAGTAGGGTCGACTTTCCAGAGCCCGGTGGTCCCAAAAGTAGAGTCAGCCTTTAGTAAGAAAAAAGAAACGAGAATTTATGCATGTTGTAAACTAAAGATGTTAATAATGGAAGCATATAAGAAAAATTAATCCGGTGAAGAATACAATTTTCTTTTTCTGAGAATCGTCCAAGCTATTTGGGGGCGAGAGGCCAAAAAAAAAACAAATGATGGCTTTTTTTTGTTTTATCCACTATATTTGTATGAAAGAGTAAAAACAATGAATCATAAATAAATAGGTGAGTTAGTAACACAAATGTTAATTAGCTAATTATGAAAATGTAAAGAATATATAGTAGGTTATGTTTTATATTATTTTGATATTTCTATCTTAATGATAATTAATTCTATTATGTTGAAAAATTAAACATATACTAAATTTTAATTATCAAAATATGAGGCCTTAAATATTTACGGGCTTCAGGTTCTATATTGCCTTATTTCTATGAAGCATCTGAGGAACATTATTAATCCGTTGCAGGATACCTTTCTTTTCTGGGGCATACAACAATCTCCAGCAGACTAAACCGACTAATATCTTCGATCATAAAATATGTCCACTGCAGACAATTTGTTTCTTCTTTTTTTTTGATAAACGCAGCTTGATTTTTACACTGCCACAATTCAGAGTCTACTAAACAAAAAAGAAAAGAAAAAGCTAGGATAGTTGATGAACCTGCCGGGCTTGATGATTCCGCTCACATTCTTTAGAATGGAGATTCTCTTTCTTTCCATCCGAAGAACTCCAATCTTAGTTCCAACACCCTTTTTATAATATAGAAATTAGACAAATAGGTGAGATGAGAGAGAGGTCAAAAACCGGCTTCGAAAATATTATTGTAATAAATGAGAAACGAAATATTACTTTCACAACGCTGACGAATGAGTTCATGACTGTGGGAAAAGCTCTACTTCCCACATAGGCTTCGGCAGTCACGTTCAGATCTTCAAACCGGACTTCTATCGTTGGGAGATTCAATGAAACTCTGTTTGTTTTTTATGACAGAGTAAAGACAATTTTAAATTCTACAAGATTAACAAACTTATACACAAGTACTTCAAACGTTTTTTTTTTTTTTTTTGTTAAAGCTTTTTTACCTGTCAAAACGACTCTTTAGCCTCCGTAGATACTCTCCATGCCAATCCTCGTCATCCATTGTCATCACTCTATCAAACAGCTCTCTTCTCTCCACGAAGCCAAGATCCTTCATGTCAATCTCTTTGAAACCTCCAGTGATCCCTCTCAGCACCGCCTTCCTCGCTCGGTCGTACGTCGGAAGACGCTGCAGCTGCTCCAGAGCCGCCCATTTCATGCCTTCCTCTTCGTCTTCTTCTTCGTTTTGCCGGCGACTACTGCTTCTGCTCATCATGCTCTCTACCTCTGAGCTCGCTCTGTAATGTGACATTGCTTCTTCTCTCTCTCTCTCTCTCAGCGCTTTCTTCCTTGTTTCTCTCTCAACTCTTTCTATCATGTAATAGATGCCCAACAGTACCCTTGAATCTTTTAGACAGCAGGTTACATTTTGATTTGGCTGTAATATGTGCACAAATACATATGCAAATGGCAACTTATTCTTTTGAGGGTAATACATTGAATGCCAGATTCTTGCAAAAAAAAAATTAAACAGGTGTGGATTCTTTTGACCAAAAAAAAACAGGTGTGGATTCTCATGACAACTGTGATCTTGGCCTATTTATGACCCAATCTAAATATCAGAGGTTACATCGATTAGACGATTACTATGTTTGGACAATATCTAATAAATATTTTTTTTTCAAATCTTCACACAGATTCTATACCTCACCGAAATCAAACACGTGTCTGCATACAATACATACATGCATACAGAGAAAGAAAGAAAAAAGTATGCATACATGCATATGAGAGAAAGAAAAGCTCTTCCAATTACGAATTAAGCTTGGATTTTTCTTAGCTCTAGCTTTTCTTTAATGCGTAATAATCTTCTTATTGAAGTGTTTAATCATCTTATCTACGCTACGAATTCACGGCTATCTTTTGTATACCATGTACAAACAAGTTCATTTTCAATGAAATTCAAATTTCTATAAAAAAAAAAAAAGACATGGGGAGATGCATGCACCCAGTAAAATATTTATATTTCTATTTATGTCAGATATTTTTTTTTAAACAAAATTATTGGTGTTAAAAAAAACAAGAAACATTACTTGATTCATTGGGAAAAATCAATGTGTGGCCCCTTTATATTTGTCTCCTTTTTAAAAAATGGCATTGTTTCCATTTTCTTATATTGTCAACATTTGTTTTGAACTTTTTTTTTTGATAAAAACATTTGTTTAGAACTTACATTTATAATAACTTGTGTTATGTCCAAGTCATTTTTTGTATAAAAGGTATTCTATTGAAAACAGGTGAACGATTACAACATGGAAAAAAATACAATATAAAAACAAATATAAACTACGGAGACAACAAGACTACAAATTGAAAAACTAAAAAAGGATACTAAAAATATATAACGGGATTCAAAAAACCGTGAAACGACGAACCACCGCAAGAAGAAGAGCCAAGGCACGCAAGCACGACAACTAACAGCGGCAAAAGGACAGGAAACGATGGTGAGAACACTCAACCTAGAACGAGGACCCATCTTGCCGAGAAAAGCCTTCGATCTAAGTGCATATCACAAACCAAAAGGTAACCAATCCTCCGAAAGCTGAAGAACCCAACATGTCCTCAACACAAATCCGTGGATAGAAGACACCTAACGGGGCCAGAGAACCAACGATAACACCTTGAAGCATACTCTAATAGCCAACAACCACGCAACACAATGCTAGCAATCCGCATTAAGACAAAGAACCGATAGCCACAACCTCACTAACTAACAGAGAGAGAACCACCAGAGAAAACCGAAAAGAGAAAGCATGAATGAGGGAAACCGAAGACGACGCTAGCCACTCCACGCGGTGAAAAAGAGGAGGTAGGCACACAGCCTAAAGTGACTAACCCCAATTGAGCCCCACAACCAAACTTTAATCCGGGATTAGGCAGCTCAGACTTTAACGACTCAAACTGAGAAGTGGCACCAGTCTGAGACATGAAGAGATCACCCGACTTCCGAGACCATCTGCAGAGGAAGGGGAGAGAAGAAATACCACGCCTAAAGGAACCTTTACCATGACAGAATTCAAACCACAACCAAGCCTTCCCGAGTTGCGGAGAAGAGAAAGAAGCAACCAAAGATAGAAAACGGAGGGAGCGCCTACACAGACCGAAACCTGCCCCACAGCCAGAGCAAGGAGGAAGCTAAATGAACCAGAGCAACAAGCACATAATAGGGACAATAACAACCAAGTTTCGATGGGAAAAATAAAGGAGAGCATAGGAGGCAGCCTAAATCGAGATAAAGAGAAGGAGATTTTACCGAATTTTAAAATCCCACGGCCTTTACCTAAAATGCATGGAGGAGAAGGTCAAGGCTAGCCGCCGCTGCGAGACTGATGGGAAATATCGAGGAGGACAAATCGGCGAAATTCTTCGTAGAGAGGATCGTACTCAGAGGCCACGCCGGAGAGAAAACTGTCATCCTAGACACAAAGACCCTATAAAATCCACAACTATAGATATCCCCTAACGAATGCCCTCGGAGACACCGAAAAAGCCCTAAACAGAGCTATCAGAGAGCACCAGAGATCTCATATCCCGATCCCGTCCACTGTCCTCTAGCAATCGCATTCGGGATTAAAGAAATAAACTAAAAGGCTCACCACCGATATGTATCACCATCCACAGACTCCGAAACTATCGAAGTCTATGAAACCCCAAGCGACCCGATAGAACAACTAGATATGTTCCCATCTGCAGGGAAAAATCCAATCGGAGAGGAGCCGAAGAAAAAAGAGCAGAAGGAGATCCCGCTCACGGTGGCAGTGAGAACCACCGACTGCTGGAGAGGGAGATCAGAACCTTGCCTTTTGCGGTGTTAGGGCGAACTCGAAGGTTTTAGAGAGCAACGATTGGGCTTTCTTTTGTTAACTTAAGATGTGAATCTTTTATGTCCGGGTCTATTGATTATTAAGTAAAGAGTTAGTTAAGAAAGTAGGTAGTTTAAAAAAAGTAATATGAAAAGTGGGTGAATCACTGTAGCAAATTAGAGAAATGGTGGTTTGGTACTGTTACACTAATAGAAGGGAAGGGGAGAAAAGACGCAAATGACCTTAAGAGTAAGTGGGACCGTGTACACTGTTATCTTGTACACCATCATGCATATTATTTCGTACACCGTCGTAATACATCGCCGTGCACACTGTTTCATACACCATCGTGGTACACTGTCGTGCACACTATTTTTGCATACCGTCATAGTACACCGTCGTGCATATTTTTTTCGTACACCGTGGTGCACACGGCTCTGTACACCGTTGTGCACACTGCTCTGTACACCGTCGTGCACACTGCACCATCATCATCAGCTGTCCACCACCAAATCTATTATCCACCACCTTCACCCTAAATACATTGCTGTACACCATTCATATGTGAGAGAATGATTGAATAGTTCTCTTTGTTCATAGTCTGAGGATTGTGTTATGAGAACGAGACTGGTAGACGAGCGGTGTACACTATGATAAGCGGTGTACATGATGGTTTGATGTTGGTGGTAGAACGGCTGCACTGCAGTTTAGGGTCATCCTATATTACCGACATGAATTATGTACACTAACGGTGGACAAACAGTATACACTGCAATTTAGGGTGGAAACGGGTGTGAAAGGCGGTGAACACGGTGGTATACGGAGATGTGTACACCGTTATTTTATCCACCATAGCAAAATTGGTGCTAAACAGCAAACCATCGTCTTCACCATCTATTTTTAAATCTTCAGGGGCTAATCATTTTTCTCCAATGCGGCGTAGCTAACTTCTCTGTCTTTTACTGCTTTAAGCTCAAGTTTGTCTCTTCATTTCACACATTCAAAAGCAACTTTTGAATTTAGAACAAAAGAAAAATAAAATCACTCGAGATAGTTGGTATTCATGAAAGCTAATATCGATGATCCTATCGTCCTAAATGATTAAAGACCATAGCAAAACACCGAAACTAATGAAGATGGTGAAATAAAATCATGCTAATGCATCGAATTTGAGATTCTTCCTACAACAGACTACAATCACAAACACTATAGAATTTTCTTAATCGACTTTCGACCAATAATCACAAATAAATACATGTATTTTTCGATTTTTAACCATAGATTTGCTTGTTCTCTCCCGACAAAGCCTTGCATATTCTTAAAGCCATTTCCTAATTTCAAAATTGAAAATAAGTACAGTTCATAACCAAATCTCAATTTTCAAATTTGCAAAACCCAGTTCAAAAACCTAAATTTTTACGTGAGGATGTTGAGATTCTTTGACACGAAACGAGGACTCGGTGGTGGAAGAGAAGTTGTATTCACAATCGGGCTTGAATCAGTGGAGGAGAACTCGCCGAATAGCTCGAATCGGTGGGTAGTTAGGCGGAGGTGGAAAAGCGGTGGGAGCTAAGATAGGCGGAGGTGGAGCAAACATCGGAAGTAGAGCCAACGGCGGAGGATTTGATGTAGCTCTCTCCTTCTACCTGGTCGTCTCCATCATTGTCATTTTGTCTAAGAGAAGAAGAAGAAGGTGATTAGGGTTAGAAAGGCATAAATGTAAATATTGGCAAGGTCAATGGTATTTGTTAATGAGAAACTCAAACGTGTCTAAATTGTCAATTATGAACAGTATACTACCTATTTCTATAATTTAAGTTTTGAAAAGTACCCATTGAGCCAATTTCCTCTTAAGTAAATTGGTAAATTCTTGTTACATATTCTTTAATTCGTAACATGAAAATAGATTTAACTATATGATTAAAAGGTAGATAACATATATGTTTAACATATCATAATGACTAAAACAGTTAATTGATTTAATTTAATTTTAATTTGCGATATTTTGATGACATAGTTATATTTTAGAGAAATTTCTTAAAATACCACTAAAATAAGTTTTTTACAAATATACCATCACTAATTTTCTTTTCCAAAAATACCAGTAAAATTTTTTTTTTTCAAAAATACCACAAACACTAATAATAATTTTTTTAGGGTTTATAATTTACTAGATTAGGACCCACGTAATACGCGGATTTTTAATTATAACTAATTTATAAATGATAAAAAATAAAGTAAAACGTGTCGGTAATCGATTAAATTTAATAAAGATAAAATTTATGAAAATGTAAGAAATATATGTTAAATCTTGTTGATGTAAATATTTAGATTTTGATTGTTACTCGCACACTTATTTCAAACTGAATTTCAACTCCACGTATTTCATCTCGCAATACAACTCATGTATTTCATCCATAATATTAAAATCATATTTTTACTCCATGCATTCCTTGTCAATCAATAATACCCAAAATTTTCATATCAAAATAATATATGCATAATGCATTCTATCAAATTTATATCTATATATGTCATTAGTGTTAAACAAATAGTAAGAAAATTAACAAAATATATTAGTAAATAAATTTAAAAGTATTAACAACACATGTCGTAATCTCATGAATATCAATTTTTTATATGCCGCACTAATACTTTTAGAAATTGGAAATAATTTGTCTTATTTTCCTTTTTTAGTTTTTTTATTTAGTATTCCCTTTTAATTTTTGAATAATATGTCTTATTTTCTTTTTTTTTTACTATTATTTCATTTTAGTTACACTACAATTATAAATAATTTGTCTTATTTTCTTTTTTTAGTTTTTTTTATTTACTATTTCCTTTTAATTTTTTTTTAATAACATGTCTTATTTTTTTTTAGACTATTATTTCCTTTTACTTACACTACACTTTGATTTAAGAAATAAATAATGTAGAGAAATAAAATTTATATTTTTATATTAATATATTGACACGTGTTACAATCTCAATTAAAATTAACACATGTCACGATCTGGTGAGTTACGATTTTGCCTACGTGTCACACTCACGTTTGGCAAAAATTAAAGTAAAATAGCTTTGATCGATTTGTGGAACTCTCGAATTCATGAATTGCTTGAATGATGTATTTTTTTTCTTTTCTTTCTCGATTAATTATGACATTTTTCCTTTTTGTTTTTAAATGTATTGACATGAAACAAATTTTCCTTTTTAAATAATATTTTTTTTTTACAAATTTTCCCTTTTACTTTTTTTTTTAATAACATTTTTTACAAATTTTCCCATTTACCTTTATTTAATGACATTTTTTTTTACAAATTTTTCCAATGATGTATTTTTTTTTCTTTCTTTCTAGATTAGTTATGGCATTTTTTTCTTTTTTTTTTGTTTTTAAACGTATTGACGTGAAACAAATCTTTTCTCTTTTTTATGATATATTTTACAAAGTTTCTCTTTTACCTTTTCTTAATGACATTTATTACAAATTTTTCTTTTACCTTTTTAGTGACATTTTGTTTACAAATTTTTCCTTTTTTAATGACAATTTTTTTTACAGAAGAACATTGACTTTTTTTTGTTACGTTAGGACATTTTTTTTTGCGATGATGTATTTTTCTTTTAACTTTTAGATAAAAAGGAAATATTATTTAAATTAAAATTAACTTTATATGTTAGTATATTAACACGTGTCATCATCTCAATTAAAATGACACATGTCACGATCTAATGAGTTATATAATTTTGAGTGCATTCTCCTTTATATAATAAGATATGTTTGAGTTTGGGTTTAGTATTTTAGATATTTAGGATAGGTTTAGGATTTAGGTTTTAGGGCTTAGTTTTTATGGTTTAAGATTTAGTTTTTAGGGTTTAGTGTTTAGAGTTTAAGGTTTAGTTTTGAGAGTTTAAAATTTAATTTTAGTTTGTGGTATTTTTGGAAAAAATGAACTTTTAGTGATATTTAAAAAACTAATGATGGTAGGTTTAGAATAAAAAAAACTTTTTGTGATATTTTTGAGAATTGGTCGGCAAAAAAAAATATATTTTTGAGAATTTTCCTATATTTTATGATAAAATAAAAATCATGTGTAAATTAATATTTTAATATAATATAATAAATATTTAAAATAGATAATTCTATGCAATACATATTTTTCTCTCTTAGTAGGTTTATAGGGATTGCATGGAGATTTTTCTCTCTTAGTAGGTTAATAGGGATTGCATGGAGATTAAACAAGCTGGCATTCGCTCTTTCTTGTGAAATCAGTTTGATGGTAAGTGAAGATGGATCGATGGCACCACAGAGATGATGGGAGGATCTCTGATACAGCAGATGAACTTGTTCTAGGGGGAATCCACAAGCAAAAAACAAGAACACAAAACTATTTTCGTAAAGGCAGAAGCTTGAAGAAGAAAATGGCGGCTCTTTTATTGATAATAGGGTAAAAAGTGTGTCTACAAGGGCTGCAAAGGAGCTTATATATATGCTCGTCAGCCTTGACATTCTAGGGTCTAAATTAACCAGAAAAGAAAACAAAAACACGAATATAAAAGCATAAAAATAAAGACAAATGTTTTAAACGGAAAAAGGAAAATCTGCTTAAAAGAAAAGGCAAATCTCTTTTGACTAAGGAAAATTTTTTCTCAGCTTGAGCTCGTGGTCTTGCGGAGTTCTCTATTTCATTCGGAGGTTTTAAGCACTCCCATTGTACCTGCATGGATTATATAAATTGAAAGTACTTGTTTTTCATGTAAAAGGGGCCAGACTTGAGCTATCTTGTTCTTCTCTTGTGCTGGTCTATTCTTGAAGCTTTTTTCTTTTGTGGGAACCTCTCTGGTCTCATGTGAAGCCACACCCATTCTCCAGGTTCAAAAACCAGCTTCTTGTGTCCAGCTCATCTCTTGTACTCTTCAGTCTTCTTCTCAATGTTTTCTTTGGGTTTTTGATGAAGCTTCTTCACGAACTCGCCTTTGTTGAGCCCGTCTAAGTTTACTTGCTCAGCTTGTGGAATAGGTGAGAGATCCAGGGGCGTTAAAGGATTAAATCCATAAACAACTTCAAAAAGGGACAACTTAGTAGCCGAGTGAGTAGCATGGCTATAAGCAAATTCAACAAAAGGAACACATGGCTCTAAGTAAAGTGGAAAGAGTACGGTTTACCACTTCTGTTTGTCCATCCGTTTGAGGATGACAACTCGTAGAGAACAATAATTTTGTACCCAACTTCCTCCAAAGTGTTTTCCAGAAATGGCTGAGGAACTTGGTATCACGATCAGAGACTATTGTCCTTGGCACTCCATGTAAACGAACCACTTCCTTAACGAATAGATCAGCTGTTTGGGTAGCATCGTTTGTTTTATCACATGGTATGAAAGGGGCCATCTTAGAGAACCAGTCAACAACAACAAAGATTGAATCCTTGTGTTAGATCTTGGGCAATCCTAAGATAAAGTCCATAGAAATATCCACATATGGTGCATTAGGAATAGGTAAGGGAGTGTATAAACTGTGAGGATGTAACATGGACTTGGCTTTGTGGCATGTGATGCAACGTGAACAGAACTTCTCCACATCTTTCTTGAGATGAGGCCAAAAGAAGTGATCCATCAAAATGGCTAGAGTCTTATCTACTCCAAAGTATCCCATTAAACCTCCTCCATGTGCTTCTCTAAGCAGTAACTCTCTTAGTGAACCTTGTGGAACACAAAGCCTCTTGTACCTAAATAGAAACCCATCATGTAGATAGTATGCTCCATAGGCTCCTTTCCCACATTCCTTGTAGCTTTCTTTGAAATATGGATCTTCCCCATAAAGATCTTTGATATGTTCGAATCCCATCACATTTGCCTCCATGGTTGAGATCACAGCATGCCTCTTTAACAAGGCATCAACTACTACATTTTCCTTTCCCTTCTTGTAATTGATTACATAAGGGAACGTCTCAATGAACTCCAACCACTTAGCATACCTTCTCTTAAGAGATGTTTGGCCTCTTAAGTGTTTAAGAGTTTCATGATCTGTATGAATGACAAACTCCTTGGACAACAAGTAGTGTTGCCATGTTTCCAAAGCTCGGACCAATGTGTAGAGCTTTTTGTCATAAGTTGGGTAGTTAAGTGAAACTCCACTAAGATTTTTACTAAAATACGCCACTGGTCTCCCTTTCTGATGTAGAACAACTCCAATTCCCAAACCAGATGCATCAGACTCTACTTCAAACAAGACTTCATAATCCGATAAAGCTAAGACTGGTGCTTTTGTGAGGCGTTCTTTGAGAGTGTTGAATGCTGCTTTATGTGCTGCTCCCCATGTAAATGGCACATTTTTCTTTATCACAATAGTAAGTGGTGTAGCTACTGTGCTAAAATCTCTAACAAAGCGTCTATAGAAGCTTGCTAGACCATGAAAGCTTCGAACATGTCCAATAGTAGTTGGTGTAGGCCACTCCTGTATGGCTTTAATCTTCTCCTCATTAACTTGTAGGCCTGTTCACTTACAACAAAACCTAAGAAGACAAGTTTATTAGCACAGAAGGCGCACTTCTTAATGTTAGGATAGAGGCCTTCCTTTCGAAGTGTCTTTAACACCAATTCTAGATGCATAAGATGATCAGAAAAACATTTACTGTAAATAAGGATATCATCAAAGTAAACCACGACAAATTTACCGATATAAGCCCTTAAAACCTGGTTCATGAGGCACATGAAGGTGCTTGGTGCATTAGTTAGTCCAAATGGTATGACTAACCACTCATATAGCCCCTGCTTTGTCTTGAATGCGGTTTTTGTTGGGGTCTGTTTTCACCCCATCGAGATCAACTGCTGAAAATACTAAGTATGGAGAAAAAAAGCCTAGCCAAATGAATGTAAAGCCTAGCCAAACAAGCACAGACATCTGCCTCGGCATCAACACTTCTCTGGCTCGATATTGAGGAAAGGCGATGAGCCAACACCCCTCTTGGTTCGGCGACCGAAGCAAGGAGACAAGCCAAGTACTGGTTCGGAGACGAAGGCATGAACGAGTGAGCGACGAGCCAACGTTTGGCCAGGCATGAAAAAGTGAGTGACGAGCCAACGTTTGGCTAGGTGACGAGCCAATGTTTGGTCAGGCATGAAGAAGTGAGTGACGAGCCAACGTTTGGCTAGGCATGAAGAAGTGAACGACGAGCCAATGTTTGGCTAGGCATGAAGAAGTGAGTGACGAGCCAACGTTTGGCTAGGCGACGAGCTAACGCTTGGCTAGGCATCAGGAAGGAGTAGTGACGAGCCAACACTTGGCTCGGCAGCAAGGAGAAGCAATGACGAGCCGACATGTTGGCAAACCAACAAATGGTGACGAGCCAACATGTTGGCGAACCAACATACAATGACGAGATAACATGCTGGCAAACCAATGACGAGCCGACATATTGGCAAACCAACTTTCTGGCTCGGCAATGGGAGAAGCAGGTGAGATAAGTGACGAACCAGCCCATCGATGACCGAACAAAGCAACAAGCCCAACATTTTTGATAGAACGAGGCAACGAGCCACAAGACATTGGTGGGCCGAAGCGACGAGGCAAAGAAAGAAGCCCACGAAAACCAGAGAAAGGAAATCCTGAAGAATAAGGAAGAGTTCTTTTATCGTTTAGGAAAAAACCTAGCCGACTTATCCGTATATAAATAGACAATGTACCTCTTAGAAAGAGGGATCCGAAAATTGACCTAGCAAAACACTTGTTATTCTTTGCAACAGCTTTCAAAACAGCTAAGATAAGAAAAACCATCTTTGGATCTCTGTTCTTGATTTCTTTACATAGAAGTTTGTCGAATCCCTAAATTCTCCTTACAAGTTTTGGTTGTGCGAGTTTTGACTCCCACAATTTGGCGCCGTCTGTGGGGACTCTCAAACTTTCTGACACTTGAGAACCGGAGAATACGAGATCTGAAATAATGAATACCGACGGAGATCGAAGCGGTGACCATGCAAGCAACACTGGCGTCGATCTTCCTGGAACAGGAACCAATCTGCCTCCGGCGAACACGGAAGGCACCTCAGAAGCGCTGATAGAATTGAAGAACATGATGACCACGTTTCTGAAGAAGGCCGAGGAGTAAGATAAGCTGAATAGCTCACTGACGGAGAAAATCGAGACACTGGCAACGGAGAGCCGACCCAGAAACACACGATTCGGAGGAATGAGTTCGACTATGAATCCACCTGTCAGCGGAATCACTAGGAGACTCGGTTTAAACCCAACATCCCTGGATTTTTCAACACCACGTGACGCACCGAGTACTTTGGGAGGATTGCCACCACCATATCCCACCAATGAGCACACACCCGCGGCAACCAGATCAAGTATCACCGAGCCACCTATACTGGTTCGTGGGGAAAGAGAAACCAGGGGTGGACGTGACCAACACACCAATGGTGGGTCGGCTGCAACAATCGTTCTTGACGAAGAGGGGCACGTGGAAGGAGATCACAACACGGAGAACCCCGCTGACGAAGGGTTTGCACCAACACTGGCGGGAGCCCGAGCCAACGAAGTCGACATTAACAACCGAGCCAGGAGCTTAGCAGAAGAGGAAGAAAATCTCTTGTGGGTACGCAGGCAATACACACTGACGAGCCAAGAACAACGAGCCGAGCCCAGAGAGAAGAGTTGGACGAAATCCGAGCCTATTTGATTCGAGCCACTGCTGAGATGAAAGTCGTCCGATCCCAGGTGCACAAGGCAACCAGTAAAGTCTCGGAGATTGACCGCGTGCTAGAGGCAGCATACAACACGCCATTTACATCTCGGATTACCAAAGCAAGAATTTCCGACCAAGGAAAGATCAAGGTTCCAGTCTACGAAGGAAACACCGACCCAAAGGAGCACATCACGGCGTTCATCATAGCAATGGGCCGAGCCAATTTCTGGGAAAAAGAGAGAGATGCCGGTTTCTATCTACTGTTTGTGGAGCATCTAAAAGGCGCAGCACTCCAATGGTTTTCCAGGCTTGAGCGGAACTCCATTGACAATTTCCAGCAACTGTCTGCTGCGTTTCTGAAGCATTACTCCATGTTTATGGATCGAGGCGCCTCTGATGCTGACCTCTGGACATTAACTCAAGGCCCTACGGAGACATTACGAAGCTTCATGGGAAGATTCAAAGCGGTCATGTCAAAGGTTGAGGGTGTAAGTGACAAGGCTGCCGTGCTCGCATTGAAGAGATCGTTGTGGTACGAGTCAGAGTTCCGAAAAGATATTGCTCTGAACACACCACTATCAATCCAAGACGCGCTACACCGAGCCTCCGACTTCATAGTCAACGAAGAAGAGATGAAGATCTTGTCTCAGAAATATGGAGCAGCCAGAACGACGAGCTGTCCCTTCCAAACTCCAAACCCACCTCCTCCCAAGAGGAGTAATCAAGGAAGCGGGTACGTACACCACGAGAAACCCAATTTCGGAGGAGCCCACAGCTACCAGGTGGGAATAGGCCGAGGCAAAACACCTTGGAAGACGTGGACACGAAGTCAGAGTTCGTACGACTAAAAAGCCTACTGCGAGTATCATCACATGCACGGTCACTCAACTGCCAACTGCCGAACCCTGGAAATAAAGCTTGCGGCGAAGCTAGTAGCCGGAGAACTCGGTAACGCTGTCAGCATGAAGGACTTCGAATGAGAAGATGAGAAAAATCAGCCGAACCAAACAAATCAAAATGATGATACCCCCAAGCGAGGAAGGCGAGATAACGAGGCGACGCAGTCAGGTTCTCGAAGAAGGATAAATATGATAATGGGAGGATTACAATACTGTTCGGACACGGTGTCTTCAATCAAAGCCTTCCAGCAACGAGCCGATGCGAGTATCAACTGGTCAGCACCTTCCAAACTTCCCAATGATGTTATCTCATTCGAAGAAAGGGAAACCACCGGCATTGACCGACCATATAATGACCCCCTCGTGATAGAATTGATCGTAGACGATTGCGACGTCGCCCGAGTTCTGATAGACACGGGAAGCTCTGTAGATGTGATCTTCCGGGAAACTCTCAGAAGGATGAACATAGACCTATCCAAAATCACAGCCGCGCCGAAGCCTTTAACTGGATTCTCGGGAAAAACAACGATGACCCTTGGAACAATAAAACTTCCTGTCCGAGCTGAAGAAGTAACCAAGATAGTGGAGTTTTTGGTGGCAGATCATCCTGCGATCTATAATGTCATTATGGGTACACCCTGGATAAACTCCATGCGAGCCATACCATCGACCTATCACCTCTGCATCAAATTTCCGACCCCCGGAGGAGTCAAAAAAATTTGGAGAAACCAAAAAGAGTCCCGCATTTGTTTCCTAGCCGAGCATAAACTCAGGAACTCCGTCACAGAAACCACCACCAAGAGAAAGAAGATGAAGACTGACAGGAAATCCGAGAAAGAGTTGGCAAAACTCTTATAGCAATTACAGATTGCGGAGGATTGTGAGAAGAAGAGCAAACCCACCTGCGATCCCGTTGTTTCAGTAAACATTGATGGTGATCACCCAGAACACTGCGTTGAGATAGGGGCCGAGCTGAAAGATCCGATAAGGGGAGAACTCATTTCTTTCCTTAAAAAGAACGAAAATACCTTCGCATGGGAAGTAGAAGATATGCCCGGCATCAGCATCAACGTGACATGCCACGAGCTAAACGTGGATACAACATTTAAACCAGTCAAACAGAAAAGGCGAAAACTCGGACCAGAAATAGCACAAGCAGTGAATGACGAAGTGGAAAGGTTACTATGCGTAGGATCAATAGTCGAAGCAAAATACCCTGACTGGCTCGCTAACCCAGTAGTGGTCAAGAAGAAGAATGGAAAATGGCGTGTATGCGTGGACTTCACCGACATGAACAAAGCCTGCCCAAAAGATAGCTTTCCGCTTCCACATATTGATCGACTGGTGGAAGCAACAGCAGGCAACAAACTCCTTTCGTTTATGGATGCTTTCTCCGGATATAACCAAATCCTAATGAACCCAGACGATCAAGAGAAGACGGCGTTCATCACAGACCGTGGGATATATTGCTACAAAGTGATGCCGTTCGATCTTAAAAACACCGGAGCAACTTACCAGCGATTAGTGAACCGAATGTTCGCTGGCCAAATGGGGAAGACGATGGAAGTATACATAGACTACATGCTGGTGAAATCTTAAGAGGAGAAGGATCCCGTAGCTCACCTAGAAGAATGTTTCAAGCAACTGAATCTGCATAACATGAAACTGAACCCGACCAAGTGCAGATTTACGGTCACGTTTGGAGAGTTCCTTGGATATCTGGTCACCCACCGTGGAATTGAAGCCAACCCGAAGCAGATTAATGCGCTCATACAGATGGTGTCACCGAAAACAAAGCGTGAAGTCCAGAGGCTGACAGGACGGGTCGCCGCGCTGAATCGTTTCATCTCTCGGTCAACTGATAAGTGTTTGCCTTTCTATGACACGCTGCGTGGAAACAAGAAGTTTGAATGGACAGAAAAATGTGAGCAGGCATTTCAACAACTGAAATAATACCTAGCCAGCCCTCCAATACTTACGAAACCAGTGGAAGGCGAACCATTATTCCTTTACACGGCCGTTTCGGCAACAGCAGTAAGTGGATTACTCATCAGAGAAGAGCGCAGCAAGCAGAAGCTATTTTTTATGTCAGCCAAACTCTCACCAATGCCGAAACCCGGTATCCACAGATGGAGAAGTTGGCTCTGTCCGTGATAATGTCCGCTCAAAAACTAAGACCATACTTCCAGTCACATTCAATTGTGGTTTTGACTACCTTCCCACTGCGATCCATCCTACATAGCCCTAGCCAGTCTGGAAGATTGACAAAGTGGGCAATAGAGCTGAGCGAATACGACATCGAGTATCGAAGCAGAACCTGTGTAAAGTCTCAAGTCCTTGCAGATTTTCTAATAGAACTCCCAGAAGAAGCGATAGAAGAGCCGGCTCCGAGCCCAATATGGAAGCTCCACGCGGATGGATCATCATCAAAACAAGGATCTGGAGTAGGAATACGGTTAACCTCTCCAACCGGCGAAATTCTTGAACAATCATTCCGCTTGGGTTTTTGCGCATCTAATAACGAAGCAGAGTACGAGGCCTTGATCGCAGGAATGAGACTCGCTCGCGGACTTAAAATTTCGCACATCCAGGCCTACTGTGATTCACAGCTGGTGGTCAACCAAGTCAGCGGTGAGTATACGGCCAGAGACGACCGAATGGAAGCTTATCTGAAGATCGTCAAAGAGATGGCCTCACAGTTCAAAGAGTTCACATTAACACGGATATCACGCGGGGAAAACACTTCGGCAGACGCGCTAGCAGCACTTGCATCCCCCTCCGATCCGGATTTGAAAAGGATAATCCCAGTAGAATTCATCAAAAACCCAAGTATCAACCTCTCTGACACCGTGAACCCAGTCACTCGTTCCCAAACAGCCACACATGCCGAAGGTATATCTGGGCAAAATCTCGCAGAAAAGGGCAGCATCAACACCATCGCTCTAGACGACCATAACATGCTACCATTAGTGGAAGACGAGGCAATTGAGATAGAAGAAGAGCCTACAACAGATCCTCCGGCCGAAGGTGAAGCAGTGGAGATGGAGGAAGACCCACAACAAACATAAATGGACTATGGATGTGACAAAGAGTGGTTGGGAGCAATCGGAGTATATATCATGGACGGCGAGGCACCATCAGATAAGTAGGCTGCCAGAAAACTCAGAGCTCAAGCTGCTCGATATGTTCTCTTAGATAGAAACGTCTTCAAGTGGAGATTCTCAGGCCCACTGATGGCCTGTGTTGAAGGCACCGAAGCTAGAGAAATCATGTCAGAAGTTCACAGCGGTTCGTGTGGCAACCACTCCGGTGGAAGAACTTTGGCAATCAAGATCAAGCGACATGGTTACTATTGGCCAACTATGGTAAAGGACTGCAAAAATTTCTCTGCCAGATGCGAAAAATGCCAACGACATGCCCCAATGATTCACCAATCCACAGAGTTGCTGTCGTCGATCTCAGCGCCCTATCCTTTTATGCGCTGGTCAATGGATATTGTCGGGCCTCTACATAGGTCCAAGCAGAAGAGGTTTCTCTTAGTTTTGACAGATTACTTCTCCAAATGGGTCGAGGCAGATTCTTACGCCAACATAAAGGACGCCCAAGTCGAAAAATTCGCCTGGAAAAATATCTTATGTCGGCATGGAGTTCCATACGAGATTGTCACTGACAATGGCTCACAGTTTATCTCTACAAGGTTTGAAGCTTTCTGCGAAAAATGGAAGATACGACTCAGCAAATTTACACCACGCTATCCACAAGGGAACGGACAAGCAGAAGCAGTGAACAAGACTATCCTGGACGGTCTGAAAAAACACCTTGATGCAAAGAAGGGACGTTGGACAGATGAACTCGAAGGAGTATTATGGTGACACCGAACCACTCCGCGGCAAGCTACCGGTGAAACACCTTTTCGCTCTTGTCTACGGTACAGAATGTGTCATCCCAGCTGAAGTCCAATTTCCTGGAGTTCGCCACAGACTTCTTTCAGGGCAGGAAGGACTGAATCAGCTCATGTTACTAGACGAGTTACACTTGGTTAACGAACGAAGAGATCAAGCGCTGGTTCGGATTCAAAATTACCAACATGCAGCGGCTAAGTATTACAACGCCAAAGTCAAGAGTCGCAAGTTCAAAGAAGGTGATCAGGTTCTCCGTAAATTTTTTCAGAACACAGCCGAAACAAACGCTGGCAAACTAGGAGCAAACTGGGAAGGACCCTACAAAATCACCAAAACAGTTCGACCAGGAGTGTACGAGCTCTCAAACATGTCTGATGTTCCGATCCAAGATCTTGGAACGCAATGCACCTAAAGAGGTATTACCACTAAATCACTTCGCATGAACTACGGGACGACTTGATCCCTGAAAAGAGTACGTAGGCAGCTCGTCTTCGGATGGGTTCAGTTGTCCCCCTCCTTAAAAAAGGGGGGGGGGGGAGAGTGGGTACGTATACATATATACTCCCATATCTCGCATCACTCTTCAAAGAGAATAACTTCAAACTTTTTCAAACACAAAACTCGTGCTACTTAGTCTTCACGAATCACAACTTTACCAAGTATTCTATCACCTCGTCTGTTGCTGGCCACAACAGACGGACAACCACATCCTTTGCGGATTAACCACTATCTCTATATGGGATAGGGTTCTCAACACCCTCTTACGGGTAAAAAGCGCGCTATACAAATTCTGATTAGGTATATCCTGGTCTAAATTCCGAAAGGTACATCCTGAATGATATTCTTACAAGTTTATCTTTGAGAGGGACCCGTAAGTCGAAAACTCGCAAGTCTTAACACTCAAAGTAAACTCTAAAACCCAGTAAACACCTTTGGTACACTTGTCGTGAACATCTCAGAAACATGATACTAAACCTAAAAGTTAGTATGAGATTTTAAACATGTTTCATTGTCAAAAGAACGGAAATGTAAGTCGGAACACCGCAAACCCTAAACTGACACTAAAGCACTCAATAAAAAGACAACCATATTTTTACTAAACAAAGATGGTTCGCAATATCACATCAAAAATACAAACGAGAACATAAGAAGATAATTCCAGCAAAAGATGAAAGATGTTATGCCAACAAACGGCAACCATTACAAAACTTAGCAGTAACATACAAAAGTGGTGGATAAAGCCCTCCAGGCACTTGTCTTCAAAAAATACCGAACAAAAGAAAAGAATTTTCAAGTTAAAGAAACATAGAGGAAAAGATCATTCGAGAGGATCCGGCTCGGAAGGCTTCTCAGCAGCAAGATCAGCAACCCCTGGTGTGCCAACATTCGAGCCGGTAAAATCTGTGAGTCGCTGCCGCATTCTCCGTTGGTTAGGTACCCAGGAGAGTGTCTACAGAATCTGAGGAAACAGGTGAAAGAGTCAGATCTTTCTTCAGCTCGGCCTCAATTCTCTCAAATTCATCAGCCGCGTCGGCCAAATCAGCTCTCCAGCCTGTCAATTTTGTCACCTCGGAGTCGAGAGTAGGTGCATCCTCTTTTTGCAAAATCTCGAGCAGCTGTAGGTTGCTGTCGACCTGAGCTAGATCAAGCTCCTTTTCTTTCGCCGCCTTCAGCTCGTCGATGTTCTTCTCAATCTTGGCGAGCCGTTCTTGAAATCTCTCTGATACCTCCCGCCTCACAGCCGTCTGGGCCTTTTTAACATTGGCCTCGTGCAAAGCCTTCATAGCATTGAGCTGCCTCTTAAGAGATTCAATTTCGGCAGTTTTCTTCTGCTTAGAGCGATCCAACCTCATAGCTAAGTCGCCGGTCTTGTCCCATTCATCTTTGAGGTATGCCTTCTCCTTCTCAAGACCTACAATTCGGGCAGACGCAGTTGCTAGCTCGGCAGTGTGGTTACTCCCCAGTTCGGCGATCTTGTTCTTTAAGAAGGATGCATCTTTCTGAGCATCTTCGATCCGACGCCTATCCTTCCTCACATCCTTTTCGAATGCGGCAACCATCTTGTTGATAGACGCGACAAACTGATCAAAGGAAAAATGGTCAACATTTCGTTTTTCTACAACAACAAAGAAACACACACACACAATCCCTGAAAATACCTTAGTGCCTCGGAGCGACATGTCGGCGTACAGGTCACTGTGAGATAGAACGTCGAGGGGAGTCAATCTGTCCCCCGAGCAATGAACCTGCGAGAAGAGGGTCGCTGAAGCTGCCTCGTCGTTGCATATTGGCTCGGATCCTTCATGCCTAAACGACGTAGGTTCCGGCTCGTCAGAAATCGGGTCGACAGGCTTATGGTGCTTTCTTTTTTCTGCTTTCCTTTGGTTCTCTCTTTATCGGCCTCGGAAACAGGGCGTTTGCCAGAAAGCTTCTTGTCTTCCCTGTGCTAGGAATTTATTGAAGAAGAGGGTCTAACAACCGAAACGAGAGCCGAAACTACTTCTCTAGCTTCGGCGGCAAGAGCTGGTGGCTCAGAAGAAGGATGTGTCTCGATTTTAGTCACAGTTTGGCCAGGCACCTCGGCAACTGGCTCGGCGGATTGTTCGATTGCGTTAGTTGCCTCATTGCTCGGCTAGCCACCTCTCTCTCTTCCTTCTCCTTCAGGGCCTGTTTATCGTGGATCGTCAATCTTTTTCCCATATTTCTCCTTGGGGGACTTTGCAATGGAGATTCAGACTCCGAGCTGTCAGATACTTCAACACCGGCAAAAATGGCTCGGGCTTTTTCGACTCTTCTTAGGGAAAAATGTTTTTCCCAATGGCACTTCCTGGCGGTAAGTGTTCTCCGAAGCGTGAGCGTGTCTTCTGGGTAACGTGGGAGATCTGCCGAACTGCAAAAACAAAGAAGAGAAAGTAGTGGTCAGCTCGCTACAAAACAAAACCTTAGCAAATCTCCTGAAAAGTCTATGGCTCGCCCACCAATAGTTCCCCACTCTTCCCTGACGTAATGAATGCTCTCGGCTTCAACTGTAGCATCGTTAATAGGGGTAAAGAAAAAATAGTTCTCCCAATCACTGTCCTTGCTTCGGAAGCCTTTGATAATCTTCCTTTGCTTCTTATTGGAAATATAATAGGCTCGGGAGTTTTTGATCTTTCGAAACTCAAGGAACTGCCGAAGATGGGAGATGCAAACAGTCACGTCGAACTCATAGCTCCGAACCAGAATCCCAACTAAGTGATGCATCCCACGAGGCATAATTTGGCTTGGCGCTAACCCATGTTTGTACAGAAAATGGATGATCAAGCCAGGAATCGGAAACCAGAGTAGACAATCGTAAAAGAAACACTCGTAGAGAGTGAAATGCCCAGGCGGCGGAGATTCAGCTCGGTCTGTTGAGGCTGGAACAACCAGATCTACATCTTCTGAGATATTAAATCGATGCCTCAGTGCCTCCAAACACTCAGCAGTGCACAAAGACAAACCAGGTGGGACGGGTCGTCTCTTAGGAGCTTTTCTCTTAGGCTTTCGCCTCATCGATGTGCTAGCCTAGTGGCTAGCAAACAATCTCTCCAAACGCACCATTTCTACCTCGTCAATAACGTATTATGTTGGCTCGGCTTTGAATTCTTCAAGAGCTCTCTGAATCAAAACTGCCTCGGCATCTGCCTCGGCGTCGAGATTTTCATCAACCAGAGGTGGAGCGACAAGTTGCAGCTGACCCAATTGAGGACTAGGTTCGATCGGCTCGGAAACCTGAGGAGATAAAATCATCTTACGACCTAACAATGAAGCAGAATTGGCCGAACCAACAGAATCCTCCAGCTCGGCGATATGAGACATTGAGGATTTTTGGCTCGGAATCAAACTAATACTTAGCAGGAATTGGAGCAACTTTGGCTCGGAAACACCCTTGATATGAAGAATTTAGGCTCGGAAGCAGGGAAGATCAAGACGGTGACGCGACACGGATGATGATGGATTGGAAAATTCGAACACTTGCCACAGATGTATGAAGATGGATCGGAAAATGCAAGGAACCACCGAACCACATTTGAAGATGGGCCGGAAAATTCAAAATAACGGCGACGGAAGAGAAGAAATGATAAAGACCTAGCCAACAACTTAAACAAAAAAAAAGAGAAAATAAGAGAGAGAAGAGAGCTACCTGTTTTTTTCGGAAATATGAAGAAGTAAGTTATGAGGAGTGAGACAATGATCTGAATATAAAGACGCATGGAAGCACAGCGTGTGACGCCACGCGGCCTCGGGAACATGCGAAAACATTTGTAGTTCCAATAAAGTTATAATCATGATAAGAGATACTTCAAGCCAACATTACCGCCGAGCCAAAGATGAATCAAACTTATTGGGATGGTTCGGCAGCATATTAGAAGATGATGGCTCGGCGGAATGGCAGTCTAAGCAATACAGCAAGATGACGAGCCAAAACAGCTCGGTCATACGAGTGATAAGTTGGCTCAGCAGCATGACAAAGGTGTCGGTTCGGCAAAATGACAACTTGAATTAATCACGAGCCAAAGTGGCTCGGCAACGCAAGTGACAAGATGAATCGGTAGCACGTCAAGGAGTTGGCTCGGCGACATGATACTCCAGTGTTGGCTCAGAAATAAAACACCTCGGTAACACTATCAGTTTGGCTCGGCATGTATCAATGCCCGGATGACAACTTCACCGTAGATTTGGCTTGGTAACCAAAAGATGGTTGATCTCGATCTCAATTCTTCACCTCGTCACTATTATCAATAATACCACCGAGCTGGGGCTAACTGTTGGGATCGGTTTTCACCCCATCGAGACAAACTGCTGAAAATACTAAGTATGGAGAAAAAAGCCTAGCCAAATGAATGTAAAGCCTAGCCAAACAAGCACAGACATCTGCCTCGGCATCAACACTTCTCTGGCTCGGTATTGAGGAAAGGTGATGAGCCAACACCCCTCTTGGTTCGGCGACCGAAGCAAGGAGACAAACCAAGTACTGGTTCGGAGACGAAGGCATGAACGAGTGAGTGACGAGCCAACATTTGGCTAGGTGACGAGCCAACATTTGGCTAGGTGACGAGCCAACGTTTGGCTAGGCATGAAGAAGTGAGTGACGAGCCAACGTTTGGCTAGGTGACGAGCCAACATTTGGTTAGGCATGAAAAAGTGAGTGACGAGCCAACGTTTGGCTAGGCGACGAGCCAACGTTTGGCTAGGCATGAAGAAGTGAGTGACGAGCCAACGTTTGGCTAGGCGACGAGCCAACGCTTGGCTAGGCATCAGGAAGGAGTAGTGACGAGCCAACACTTTGCTCGGTAGCAAGGAGAAGCAATGACGAGCCGACATGTTGGCAAACCAACAAACGGTGACGAGCCAACATGTTGGCGAACCAACATACAATGACGAGATAACATGCTGGCAAACCAATGACGAGCCGACATGTTGGCAAACCAACTTTCTGGCTCGGCAATGGGAGAAGCAGGTGAGATAAACGACGAGCCAGCCCATCGATGACCCAACAAAGCAACAAGCTAAACATTTTTGATAGAACGAGGCAACGAGCCACAAGACATTGGTGGACTGAGGCGACGAGGCAAAGAAAGAAGCCCACGAAAACCAGAGAAAGGAAATCCCGAAGAATAAGGAAGTTTTTTTTTATCGTTTAGGAAAAAACCTAGCCGAGTTATCCGTATATAAATAGACAATGTACCTCTTAGAAAGAGGGATCCAAAAATTGACCTAGCAAAACACTTGTTATTCTTTGCAACAGCTTTCAAAATAGCTAAGATAATAAAAACCATCTTTGGATCTCTGTCTTGGTTTCTTTACATAGAAGTTTGTCGAATCCCTAAATTCTCCTTACAAGTTTTGGTTGTGCGAGTTTCGACTCCCACAGTTTTCCACTCATCTCTTTCATGCATTCTGACTTGGTGGTATCCACTCTTCAAGTCTAGCTTTGAAAAGATGGTTGCTCCACTTAGTTCATCCAGCATGTCATCTAAACGTGGAATGGGATGTCTATACTTGATCGTGCTGTTGTTGATTGCTCAGCAGTCCACACACATCCTCCATGCACCATCTTTCTTGGGCACCAAAAGAACTGGTACGGCGCAAGGACTAAGGCTCTCTCTGATGTATCATTTAGCCATTAGTTCTTGGACTTGTTTTTTCAGCTCCTTAGTCTCCTCGGGGTTCATTATGTACGCTGGTTTGTTGGGCAATGCTGCTCTGGGAACCAGATCAATCTGATGTTCTATGCCTCTGATGGGGGGGGGGGGGGGGGAAGCAGCTGGTATGTTATCCAGGAAGACATCTTTGAACTTGTCTAAGACAGTGCGTACCTCAGCAGGAAGTTCTAACTCTAGAATTCCTGAACTTAGACAATCCTTGAAAACCATTAGTAGCACGGTGTCCTTGGCACTCATGGTTTTACAAACTTAACCAGAAGAGATGTAGAGGCTGGACATATTTACTTCAACCTCTTTAGTCATTCGTGCTTGCAGCTCATGCACTTCTAATGGACTAAGAGGTGCTAAGTTGTGTTTACAGTCCTTATGTGTGAAAGAGTAATAGTTGGTTCGACCATTGTGAATGGTGACACGATGAAATTGTAATGGCCTGCCAAGTAAGAGATGCCCAACTTGCATTGGTACCACGTCACACAACTCTTGGTCTTGATACTTGTCCACACTGAATGGAACAGAAACTTGCTCCGTGATCTTGAGCTCAGTTTGATCATTGAGCCATCACAGCTTCTATGGTTTAGGATGCTTGATCTTTTCAAGACCTAACCTATCCACCATATACTTGCTAGCCACGTTAGTATAAGAACCTCCATCAATTACCAAATTACATGCCTTGCCTTGATTGTGCATTGCGTGTGAAACAAGTTTTCTCTTTGGACTTTCTCATCTGGTTGGATTAGAACACTAAGCACTCTCCGGGTAACTAAGAGTTCTCCGGTGTCAGGATTAGAACACTAAGTATCCTCCATCTCATCTTGAGACTCATAATCACCACTTGGAGTGATGATCATCACCCTTTGATTTGGGCAGTCTCGGGCGTAGTGTCCCCTTCCATGACACTTGAAACAAGTAACATCACGAGATCTAGATTGACTAGGGTTAGGATACTTACCTGGTTCAGGTCGGGAAACTTTAGGAGCCTCATTGGATTTGCCTTTGAATCGCGAGTCGATCTCTATAGCCTTGCCTTTTTCTATAGGCTTGCTGCCACTTGAGGACCAAGGGTGAGGTGCTCTACTCCTGTTTGCTAGAGAAGTCTTGCGCTTGATTTGCTGCTCTACTTGGACAGCCAAGTGCATCAACTCGTGAAAACCACTATATTGAGCTCTCTCCACCTTTCTTGCTATACGCTCTTGCAATCCGTCTATGAACTGCGCCATTAGAGCCTCCTCTGATTCCTCTAACTCCAATGAGTTCACCAGCTTATCGAATTCTTCAAAGTACTCGTCGACGGTCCTGTTTTCCTGAGATAACTTACGATAATATTTTTGTAAGTCCCTACGATAATGCTCTGGAACATACCTGAGCCTTAGGAGAAACTTCATGTCACCCCAAGTAGCTACTGGTCCAAAACTTTGCCTCCTTCTTTCAGCTACGTTTTTGTCTCACCAGGCTAACGCATTCTCTGTGAGCTGTGTAGCTACAACAGCTACTTTCTTGTTTTCTCCATATCCATAACACTCAGAAATGTACTCCATGCGTCTCTCCCAATCCATGTAAGCTTCGGGATTCGACTTTCTTGCAAAAGTAGGTGGAACAAGTTTAATATCATTATTTTTTTCCTTAGGTTCTACCTCTCGTGCTCTGTTTCTCCTGAGAGGGTCTCTTATTCTATGTTGTTGTTTCAAGAGTGGATCTGGTGGATCCTCATCAAGCCTTGGCATCTCCCCATCGTCTGTCTGGTCATTCTGTTGAAGCGGAGCTGCCCTCATAGCAGCACGCACTGGCGGTTGCTCTAGACGCCTAATGCAATCTCCAAACTCATGTCTCATAGTTCCCACTTGTTGGCCAACGTTCCTCATCTCTTCTCTCATTGCGTTCAGCATCTGTAGGAGAATATCAGGTGGAACTGCTTCTCCATCAGCCATGTTGTCTCTCTGGTAGTTTGTAGGTCCTTGCACTTAGACAAAAACAACAACAAATCAAAGATACCACATAAAACGGAACAGGCAAAATCACACAATCTCAAACTGAACAGATTTCTCTAGTCTAGTTAAACAAACAAGGGAACCAGTAGATTGCTCAAAACAAGACTAAAATTAACCTAATCAGAATCACACAACTTTTTATGGGGTTTTTGCTTTATGAAATCAAACTGAAACAGATAACTAACAACTTAATAGATCAAACAATAAGCAATAACTTTTATGGATTTTATGATTTATCAGAAGCAAACAAGTAAAGCAAAAATAACTTACGCAATCAGTGATACCAAAAGAAACCAATTGGCAAAATGTTTTGAAAAAGTTCAACACAAACAGCAACAATTTTTGTGGGTTTTAGGGTTTAAAGGAATCAAACAAGCAAAACGTAAATAATTTTTACGGGTTTTTCTATTGCAATCAAAACCGGAAACAAATAACAGAAAGATGGATTGATAAAACCTGGGGTTAGGAACTTTTAGCTCTGATGCCAGATGATATAAAACTCAAAGTGAGGCTTATAGGGATTGGATGGAGATTAACCAAGCTGGCATTCGCTCTCTCTTGTGAAATCAGTTTGATGGTAAGTGAAGATGAATCGATGGCACCACAGAGATGATGGGAGAATCTATGGTACAGCAGATGAACTTGTTTTAGGGGGGATCCACACGCAAAGAACGAGAACACAAAACTATTTTCGTCAAGGCAGAAGCTTGAAGAAGAAAATGGCGGCTCGTTATTGATAATAGGGTAAAAAGTGTGTCTACAAGGGCTGCAACAGAGCTTGTATATATGCTCGTCAGCCTTGGCCTTCTAGGTTCTAAATTAACCAGAAAAGAAAACAAAAATACGAATATGAAAGCATAAAAATAAAGACAAATTATTTTAAACAAAAAAGAAAAATCTGCTTAAAAGAAAAGGCAAATCTCTTTGACTAAGGAAAATTTCTTCTCAGCTTGAGCTCGTGGTCTTGAGGAGTTCTCTATTTCATTCAGAGGTTTTAACTACTCCCAACTGCATGTATTATATAAATGGAAAGTACCTGTTTTTCATGTAAAAAGGGCCAGACTTGAGCTGTCTTGTTCTTCTCTTATGCTGGTCTGTTCTTGAAGCTTTCTTCCATGTTCTCTTCAGTCTTGACTCTCTCTAAGCTTGTGTCTTTGATGTATTCAACATTCTCTTAGTTTACAGCTCCCAAAAGGTTATTTTGTGCGATTTGATCTCTAACGGCTAGTTGGCTTGCTTTGGCGACATTTTGCTGTTCCAATGTGCTTTCCTTGAAATTATTAGTTTTCTGAGCTCCTTGTCCTCCACAGAGATGGAATTACCTTGGTTTTCACTGTCATGTGCTTCTAAAATGTCGGGGCTAGTAAAATCTTCCATTTTGTCCTTTTCGGGTCTGATTGTTTCTTCTGGTGGTCAGCCAAATTTTGAAAACTTATGGGTCGTTTCTCCTGTCTCCATTGAGCTTATAAGCGCCTCCACTGCTAGATTGAACTTCTCACGTAGGGTCCTGGTTTTGGAACAAGTCATTGGAGCCTCTTTGACCACGGGAATGTTTGTTTGATCTTGCTCTGAATCGATTTCCTCATCAGTTTTCATGTACACCAAAATCATCGCGGATCCCATAATGAAAAATTCAAGTAATATTTAATTTAATCATTTAACTATTCGATGAAATTTAATATCTACTTAATTTTATTAATATACATTTAAAATGAAAAAACCTAATGAAAAAGTCGAAAAATTAACAAAAGTATAGCAAAGAATAAAACAAATCTCAATAATTTATCTGGAAAAATTAAAGTAATGGATAATATTTATTTTTAAAAGTTTTTAATAATTTTTTTATGAATAGATTTTTTTTTAATTATTTCAAAAAGAAAAAATTAAATGAAACAAGGATAGTGTCTGGGGTAAATTTACTTTCTTACTTTAGGCGAATCTTTTACCGTCACTTCAACAAAGTTAGGCGAATTTCTTAGCGCATGTGGGTAATTGGTCTATTAAGCCGGTTCTAGAGATATTTGGGCTTGATTTAAAATTGTCCAAGTAACTCGATGAGTTATACCACATGTCTCCAACTCTCATGCTGAATGGTGTGGTCACACCGCAGAGGATGAATCAGACTGGATACTGAATGGTCAGACGTATAGGTAAAGGAAGCAAATGGGAAGCAGAGCACTGATGTATTATGCTTTTGTGCATTCCCATGACTTACATTCATGTGCATTTGGTCTCTGTTTGCATCATATTAGTGTGTTCTCTTGCATTTCGAGTCCCATTTCATACTTAGCATCATTTTAGAGTCTAGGATTCATTCCTTTGCATTTTGGGCATCTTTGGTTTCTTTTTAGGTACTTTGGAGACTCGATTGGAGTTGGCACTTGAAGGAGGCTTTGGTGAGCTAAATTGGATGCTAGAAGATGGGAAATTCATGTGGAGCAAAGGGGTTTCAAGTGGATTGAAGAGAAAAGCAAGAAGACTAAGGAAGCAGCCGAAAAAATTGAAGCAAGTCGTGATTGTGGGTGATCACGAGGGTGAAAAATGCAGCCTCCCTGTGGTGGTTCTGATCGACCCACTGGGTCAATTTCTGGTCGATCAGGGCCCCCGTTTCTGCACTCTTCCATTGTTGAATTTCTGTTGACTTTGACTAGTTGACTTTTTTTTTCCTAGTTATTTTCCTAAGTATAAATACTCTCCTAATGATTGAAATAACCTAAGTTTTCGTTTCTCTAAGTTGGTTTTTAGATCCAAACTATGTTCTTTACATTTTGGACAAGATCTTCAACATGTCATGCCACTTAGTGAATGATTTCTTCACCCTTTTATATTTTATATTTTATTTATGCATTTTTATTATGTTTTCTTTTTGTTCTTCATCATGTTTAGGATTTAGTCTTTAGTTGGATCATGGGTAATGCTAGATTAGGTTGATCCTTGTTCGATCATTCACTCTTAGATGGAGCTTAATGCTAGTTTTGACTTTATCATTCAAATATAGACTTTAGGCTTTTCACACCCGGAAGGTGTTTGTTAGAATGCTTGAACCAAACTTTTTGTGAGCTTTACATACCTAGTCAATGGGAATTGATGATTAGGATGTTTGGTGAACTAATTGGATTTTTCTTAATGTTCATTGATTATCTAATTGCAAACGGAGGTTTATGATAATTAGGTGATTAGTGAAGTGATTAGTGCCATGGAAGTGGATTAGTCATATTTGTGAGTTCCATGTTCTAGGATGATGTTTAATGCAATCTTTTGAATCATTTTTTGGTTGTTAATCTATTCTTATGATAGTTAAACCCATGTTCCAATGCTTTTATTTTGTTTATCTTCTTCCATTTCACTTCTTATCTTTTCTTAGCTTTTAAAACCAAACAAAAACCCAAAAATATCTGCTATAGCTTAGTTTGTTTCTCGTATCTTTACTGTTGCAAACTTTAGTCCCTTGGGATCGATCCTTAAGTACTCCTCGGTGTTCCATGCACTTGTGGATTATTTTAGGCTTTATAAATCTAAAACTTAAGCGCCTAATTGGATCTTTACTCTCTAGTGAGGGTAAAATTAGAGCGTGTCAAGCACGGAGTCCGATTTTTCGTATCAGAAAATTGGACTAGGTATGAATTTCCATTAAAACACGAATGTTGAATTATTTTTATATGTTTGAATTGGTTCACGGTCAAACAGTTAATAGTATTTACCTTACGCATGTGATAGGTAAAAGCAACTGGCCTCTAATTCCGTGGAAAACAAAGCAGACAAACCTAATTTTAAGGAGTTTCCCGGCGTCTAACTCGCCTCACTAAGCATTGTGCCTTGTACGATAAAGGCAATATGCTGCACCGCATTTCGCAGCTCATTTCATATACAACAAAAATTGAATATCAATTACCCTAAATTTTACAGCCAAATTTCTAACCTAGAACCATAAATCGATTAAACGCAAACAGAGATGTTCGAATCTATCTTAAGACCAATAAATATACCTTTGTCGTTGAAAAAAAGTGACGTAGAATTGGACTAGGGTTTTGCCTCTAAAGTCGAAGGTAAGAAACCACTCTTTGTTTTTTTTCTCTCGCTTCGATCGAGTTTTTTGTCTTTAAGCCAAAATACAAGAGTATAATATAACTAATAAAATGAAGCTTTTTGATCTCCGTTATAAAAATACTCCATTAGCGTATGGGTTTATTTACGTCAACTAAAACGTTAGATTTTTTTAAGCCTTTTTATAGTTTTTTATGTGAAATCTCAATACCTTAAATTTGTTTTTGTTTTAATTTTGGGTTAGCTATCCCAATGACCATATTGAGCCAATTAAGCAAGAATATAGCCATCATCATTTGCAAATTAAGCAAGTAACATAGTGGGAGGTGAGTTGCCCAATTTATCTCCAAAATTGATGATCGTTACGTGTCCTAAGGAGCTGAGGGTATCTCCTTTCTACTCTCACTATATTTGATTAGCTAATATTTTTTTAGTTGATTCATATCTCTTTAAAAAAATGCATTCAAGTTCGTTATATTATTGAAAAATATAGTTTTCCACACATGCCATGATTTGAAAATTTTAAAATAAACAACAATTACTCGAAAAACATATATCTAACTAAATGGAACAAAAATAATATTTACGACACTCAATATATAACATATATATTGAAGTATTTATTTATTCATTTCCGGCCAACCGATTCAAAACCGGTTTGAAAAATTCGTCCTGGCAACATATCTTCTGTAAAGTCAACCAAAACGTGCATGTAAATGCATCATTTTGACACCAAATTTAAGTGCGTCTATTCCATAACTAACTTATCAAATAGAATAGTATCGCAAACAGACTAATGACAAACTTATCAACTTATGAAATAGAATAGTACTGTGAAATAGAATAGTATCGCAAATGTTCCAATGACAAAACCTTCACATTTGTTACCCAAATTATCATATATATGACGAGTTGCTTACACAAGAAGACACATATTACATAGCATAGTGTAACACATGTTTGGATCTAAAAATCTATATATATAATAGCAGAGTCTTCTTTCCATCTAAGGCCTCCACGTCATTCTATTTTTTTACACGTCAGCATAGATTTACTTACGCCGATTTGAATAATAATTATTTCGAACATGATAAACTATTTCCACACTATTTAACGTCCAATAAACTTTCGGCCCACTATACTTCCCGAGCCCATTCCCACGGTTTGGCCAAACGTTCCCTTCAACACCTGTTCTCGACTCTTCTCCTTCACTTCGACATTCAGTTCTGAAAATAATTGCAGAGCTTTTGACGGCTGCTTTAACCATTGTCATCGACTTCAACACAACTCTTAATGATGGTTAATTTAATTCCCTATAATTCCCCCACGACTCCATCTCTCGCCATCGATTTTACATCTCCATTTAGCCGTTTCTTCCTTCTCTTAAAAGCCCCAATTATATAAATTCCGCAATTTCCACCACATAACCCCACACCTACTTGATCTTACTCTCTCAAATCTATACTTGATTGCAGTTTACTTTTTCTCCAAAATGGCTTCCGTTGATGTTGTTGCGATATCGTCTCAGGCTAACTATGTGACTTTTGATGACTTATGACTAGGTCGCTCATCTCAAGAGATTGTTGGCCGCCTCCTCCGCTTCTAGGATGCTCAGAATATCAAGCAGGAAGACGAATTCATGGGGATAGTCCGACTCTTTCTTGATGATAAGGTACAATCTTCACCAAACCACTTTCCTATGTTCTCTGATTTCAGAGCTTCATTATTAAAACTAAACGCTTCTCCTAATCTCTTATAGTGCTCAGTCATACATGGTTTCATACATGCTGCTCGTGCTGACCAATTCCGCCATGTTCTAAGCGACGGTGCCATCTTTCATGTCGGAGGATTTGACGTCGGCCGTTGCACAAACCTCTATAAGATCACTGGCCACCCTTTTGTCATTCGTTTCCTACCGGCCACAATAATTGTTCATGTTGCTGATGTACGACCTACAATTGAGCGGGAGAAATTCATGTTGCGCAAGAACGACCATCTCCAAGCATTAGCTAATACTAATCTTGAACTCCCAGGTAAATCACCTCTTCGCTATTTAAGACACCCTATTATTCGAACCTACTAAACTTATAACCATGGCAAACAAAATTTCACTTTCTTACAGATGTTGTTGGCCAAATCCGGTTTGTGCAAGGATCAAACCTCCGTGATGCTACTTCCACACAACGTGTAGTTGTCCGCTTTCGAATAGATCCGTAAGCTCACTTATGTACTATAAACAATATCCGCAAAAATAAGACATTCACTTTACACAATTTTTCTGTTTGCAGGACTGTTACTGTGACCCTCTAACTCTAGGATGACGCAACAGCTATCTTCCGTGCGCACCTTGCTTCTGAAAATCATATGAATTCAGTAATGCTGGTAACAACGATCAACCCCAAACTGTTTGGAGGCAAACATGAACTCTGATACACCCTAATACAAAAAAAAACAAAACCACCACCTTAAAATTAACTCATAACACATGTTATTCTTTGTTCCCACAAGAAATCTATTCTTGAACTCCACACCGGCGACAAGGTTCTTCTTCGACTTCAACATCCAGGTCATCCAACAGTTCACCAAAAGGTCAAACTGAAATTAGCAAAACTCTTATACAAGCATCCCATGCGTGCATGTTCTCACATAAACTCCATATATATACACATAATCCAAGTTTCCATACATTCTATAGATCCAGAATGCACAGAATAGTTTACATGCATTTTTTATATCTAAAATTTTAAATATCTGTAGTGGTGACTAATTAATACTTGCTTCGTGCAGCTTGGAAATTGAAACTGCTACACCCTTCAATCGTGCTGACACCTCTGACGGAATCAAGAAGAAAGAAATTGTCTCCATAAAAGAATTACACAGCTACATATCAAAAACCAATGCACATGTCATTTCAACTTTACAACACCAACATCTACCATTCATTTTTCACACTTCAACAATTATCTACTTACCTTTCCAAACAGATTCAGAACACTGATTGTCTTTGCAAAGCGCGAATCGTTGTTGTCCTTCAAAAGAATGGCTGGTCATATGGTTCATGTGCTAGATGTAGCCGCAAGTTGGACAAGTATGGGAGCGCACTACGCTGCAGCAAATGTGTGTCCCCAAATGTCACCGGAGTTGTGAGGTACCATACAGTAATTTATCCACATTTGATACACCCCAATAGCCTTCAACCATTGAAACTGAAAAGTTTTAAAATAACACGTTAATATTCCCAACACTTTTTGTAGGTACCGTGTAGAACTTGCAGTCCACGATGGTCATGATGCTGCAACGTTTGTGGTCTTTGACACAGAAATGACCAAGCTTGCCACCAAAACTGCATCTGCTCTTACTCTTGAGGCTGTAAATACTTCACCCACAATGAACTCCATATGACCCTCTTAACAAATTCTATACTAACTGTCTATTTTTAATCAACCCACATATAGGCTGATGGTGATTGAAAATGAATTACCAAACTGTTTGATACACCTTTCTGGAAAACAATTTGTTTTCCAAATACGAGTAACTCCATTTAACTTTACACCCAAACATCGAACTTTCACGGTAACAACAATCACTCAACATTTCCCTACTAAAAATTGTCCACAGGTACTCACTACACATTGTCACATTCATATAATTTATTATAGAAACAAAAGTACATACTGGATTTAAAAAATGTCACTCCATTTCAGGAGCAGTTATTGGCTGATGGAAACAAAACTGGAGTAATTTTGGACACAGGAACAACTTCTGGAGCGGGTACGGTTAATAACACTCCGACCGACATGAAATTATTAACAACAACAAGTTCTGATGTTAATGTGCAAGAGAAGACCCGCAAACGCGGACGTGAATAGTACTTACATAGCCAACCATTCACGCCCACGGAAAATGCCTTCCTACTATTTGCATTTCTATTTCAGCATCTTTTCTTCATTTGTTTCAGTTCTCAATGTTGTTTCTTTCCTTCTTGGTAAAACACAATTTTGTTTGCATTTCTATTTTAGCCTCTTTGCTTCATTTGTTTTAGTAGTCGATGTTGTTTCTTTCCTTCTTAGTGAAACACAATTTCACATTTAATAATAAAGGGATTTAAGGCATTTGGTTCACAACGAGTCCATATAACAAATCGTTAAAATATATGATATTTTGAACAATAATAAATACAATAATAAGATAAAGCTAAGGTTTTCACATGTTGTGTCTCGGACAATCTTATAATTGTCTCCTCAAAAATACACCTACAATTCCTGCAGATACAAAGGAGAAGACGGAAGTTTAAAATTAAACGAGGCCGCAAACAAAAAAATCAAATTTCATTCTCAATTTTTGAAAACCAATGTTCGAGCAATTGAAAAATTATAAACAATGTGAATATTTTGAAACAAAGGATAACATATTTTTAAATGAACCAAGATAAGCATTATAATATAATCTTATGAATAGGTCCGTTCGTACAAATATCAAAACAAGAAACCTCTAAATTATCAAATTAGAACAACGTCAAGAATAAACCAAAAAAAAAAAATATTCATCTCTACTATATATACGTTTCATAAATTGAAAAACATGGTTCTGAAGTAATCAATAGTATAAATATTTGGTTTATAGGTAAATTAAGAATAATCAATTAATTATTAAATAACTCTCTGCTCTAATACTACAACATGTTACATTCCAGGAGAAGACGAATAGATAAAGACTCAAAAACAATTTCACAGAAAGAGAAATCATTCTTGAGAAGCACAAACCCCAAAAAAAAATTTACATGATCCAACAAAAAAAAATACTTCAACTACTATTGCAGCTACGAAACCATGGAGGGCGCAACATCTGCTAAGAGAAACGCGCACCAAACAAGTACCAAGAAAGGAGCAAAACGGTTCAAAACGCAACCTCAAAAACATCTTCAAACCAACACATTAGAGAATAGTAAGTAAACTAATTGGACGATAAAGAAATTGAACCAAATGTTATTCAGATAAGATATTAAGAAGTTCTCATATGGTTTACAAGTATTACATTGACAGCAACAAATTGTGCCTCATGGGTTTGCACACGTCAAGGTACACAGTGACGAATAACATCAATAGGAAATCAATATCATTGGAGTTCAGATACAAGAATAATCACATTTGCCTATGAAACCAAATTAACAATATAACATTGCAGGGGAACAAAGGAAAGCGAGGCAAATGCGACGAGCAATATTACTTGCAAAAAGAGCTACTCAAAAAGGTACCAGGGCGGTGTTACTAAAAACAAATTACAACCTAGAATATAAAAGTATTAACTACTTCATAAATAACTGTAAAAAAATTGTAGGCAACAAAAAAGAATCATTAAACAAATCATCAGCAAGTAATATACATGAGAATAGTGGGATGCTACAATGTCCATTTTGTGACGCTTTGGTGTGGAAGCAAGAGAAGATGGGAACAAAAGGACCAAAAAAACTACCATTATTTACAATATGTTGTCAACAAGGGCGAGTAAAATTTCCATAGGATCTACAATTCTATTCTCGCGTTCACGTTAATGGGTGCAAAGATAGATAAAGCAGTCATGAACAAAAGTGGTCCATTCACTTATAGAATCCATGGGAAAAATCACCACAACATTGGATCGTTAGTGCCGAGAACAGGACATCCCCCTAAGTTTTTGCAACTTTACATCTTCGACATAGCTAACGAGGTCAAAAACAGAATTTCAGCAGTAGGTCGAACCATGGGTGCTGGTGAATTGGATGAAAGCATAGTGAAAGACCTCATCATGACAATTGATACATACATTTGTTTGGCTAAATTTTTTAGAAAGGCAAGGGACATATATGAAAATGGTGATTGTCAAGAATTTTGAATAAGGCTAATTGGGAAGCAGAAACAAGGAATGGAGTAAGATTTGCCAACAACAGATGAAATAGCCGGTTTAATTGTAGGTGATTTAGCAAGTGGTACAGAGGAAAAGGGTGTGATAGTCCAACACAAGTAGGCTGTTCTTCAGCAACTTAGTGATTTACACCCTTTGTTCATGACTCTACAATACCCTCTTTTGTTCTCATATGGAGAAACTGGCTACCACAACCGAATACCAGTGGTTGAGAGGGAAGGTAATGTTAGGAAAAGAACATTCATCACTAAAAGAGAATTCGATGCCTACCAGATTTAAACAATACTAACTGAAGGCATGATGATTTTTCGTTCTAAGCGGTTACTGCACCAATATATAGTCGATGCTTATACCTTGATTGAGCAAGAACGATTGCGTTGGTATCGTTTGAATCAGAGCAAGTTAAGGGCAGATCTGTACAACAACGTCAAAGATGCAGTCACAAGAGGTGACACAGATGCAAAATCGATAGGAAGACGGGTGATATTACCATCAAGCTATATAGGAAGTCCACGATACATGGTTGGAAATTATCATGATGCAATGGCATATGCAGGTGGTATGGAAATCCAAATTTATTTATCACCATGACATGTACTCCAAAGTGGGAGGAAATCACAAACCACTTAAACACATATGGGAACGATGCATCTAATGACAGGCCATATCTTGAATGTAGAGTCTTCAAAATAAAGTTAGATGAGTTGTTAGCCGACTTCAACAAAGGCCTCTTCTTCCCACGGCCAGTTGCAGGTTAGACCACATACATAATTACCTTTCGAATTCAAATACTATTACTAAATGTCCACTAACTTCCATGATTTTTTTAACCGAAAAAACAGTTGTCTACACTGTTGAATTCCAAAAACGAGGATTGCACATGCACACATTTCTTATGGCTCCCAGGAGATCTTAAAAAGGCAACGCCAAAAGGCATAGATAAGATTATTTCTGGGGAAATACCAGATAAAGACATAGATTCTGAAGCATACAAACTGGTAGAGCAACACATGATGCATGGTCCATGTAGAAAAGATCGTCTGTCTTCTCCTTGCATGGAAAAAGGGGTTTGTCGTAAAAAATTCCCAAGAGAATTTGTTTCGTTCACAAAAGTAGATGACACTGGGTATATCTTATAACAGCAGAGGAAAAATGTAAGGTTCGTCATAAAGGAAGACACAAAACTGGATAATCGGTATGTCGTGCTGCACAATCTATAAATCCTTAAAAAGTACAAAGCCCATATCAATGTAGAATGGTGCAGTAAGTCTAGCGCAATCAAATATCTCTTCAAAATACATCACAAAAGGGGGTCAATAGAGCAACATTCATAATCCAGAAAGGAAATGAGGGAGATGCTCAAGGCGAAGGAGAAGGATCTGGGAAAAAACATAGGAATGAGATAAATGAGTATCTGGATTGCCGCTACTTATCAGCATGTGAAGCCATGTGGAGAGTTTTCAAGTTCAGTATTCACCACCATAATCCACCGATGCAACGACTACCACTATACCTTCCTGGGAAGCAACCCACGGTATTTGAAGAAAAAGAAAATCTGGAAAACGTAGAATTTTGCTATGGTCATGGGAGGACTATGCTTACATAATGGTTTGAGCTGAATAAGATCTATGAAGAAGCAAGGCAAATGAAATATGTGGAGTTGCCAAAGTATTTTCTTTGGGATACTTCAAATCAAATGTATTCAAGAAGGAAACAGAGGGGAAGCGTCAGACGTGTGGTATACATACACCTAGCTGCTGGAGAGTTGTATTATCTTCGGATGTTGGTCAACATCGTGAAGGGACCAACAAGGTTTGATGACCTATTGACTGTTGGAAGCGTTAAACATACAACCTTTAAAGAAGCCTGTTATGCAAGAGGATTGCTAGATGACGACAAAGAATGGCATGATGCTATGGACGAAGCAAATTAGTGGGCAAGCTCATACCTACTTAGAAGCCTATTTGTCTTAATCTTGATTTACTGTGAAGTCTTGCAGCCGGTTAAACTTTGGGAACATTGTTGGAAATATATGGCAGATGACATATTGCATAAGGAACAAAGAGTTCTAAGCTTCCCTGGGCTAGAACTGAATGAAGAAGAGCTAAAGCAGTACACACTGATTGAAATAAAAATTCTACTGCGCCAACATGATAGGTCACTAACAGATTTTAAAGATATGCCTAAGCCTACCAAGACGGTTTTGGAAGAGCTAAACAACTAATTGCTCACGCAACAGTTTCAGATCAACACTACCAAAGAGGAAGAGATACATGCCGAATTATTCAAACAGCTGAACGAGCAACAAAGGATAATTTATGAAGATGTACTCAAATCAGTGATGAATGAAGAAGGTAAATTATTCTTTCTATATGGAGCGGGAGGCACAGGAAAGACTTTTTTATACAAAACTATTATATATGCTCTGAGATCGAAGCAAAAAATAGTCATGCATGTAGCATCATCCGCGATAGCAGCTCTGCTTCTACCAGGTGGAAGAACAACACATTCAAGGTTCAAAATACCACTCAATGTGCATGAAGATTCAATATGTGATATTAAACAAGGATCTATGCTAGCCCATCTACTAAGTAAAGTGGATCTCATTATTTGGGATGAGGCTCCTATGGCTCACCGTCATACATTCGAAGCAGTAGACCGGACACTGAAGGATATCTTATCAGCGGGTCAAGATGGCTCTAACCAAACCATTTGGTGGGAAAACAGTTCTTCTAGGCGGGAATTTCAGACAGATCTTACCAGTCATACCTCAAGAAACTAGACAAGAAACTATTTGCGCAACAATAAATCATTCCTATCTATGGCTATCATGTCAAAAGTACTTGCTATTACAAAATATGAGAGTCGAACCAGAGGAAAAGAAATTTGCAAAATGGATTTTGCAAATTGGAGACGGAGTTGCACCACATAAAACCTATGGAGAAGATGAATATCAAGAAGAAGACAGGATTATAATTGACGATAATCTTATGCTCCCAGTGATGGAAAACCCGCTGGAGGAACTTTGTCAGTCAATGTTTCCGAACTTTATTGAGTCATATCAAGACTTGGACAGCCTAAGAGGAACATCTATTCTAACTCCAAGAAATGAGACAGTAGATGAGATTAACGATTATATGCTCTCAAAAGTGCCAAGAAACACGATGGAATATTTGAGCGCAGACAGTATCGGCCAAGATGAAGCACAAACTAAAGGGATTGAGAGCGCAGACAGTATTGGTCAAGATGAAGCACAAACTAAAGGGATTGAGATTCATATCCAATGGAATATCTAAATGCATTAGAGTTTCCAGGTTTACCAGCTCATCGAATATGCTTAAAAGTTGATGTTCCAATAATGCTACTCAGAAATCTCAACCAAAAAGAATGACTATACAATGGAACAAGGCTTATTGTCACTCATATGGGGAATAGAGTAATCGAAGCAGAGATTCTCTCAGACTCAAAAGAGAAGAAAAACTTTTTAATCCTAAGATTATACTTTCGCCTCAAGATTCTAAGCATCCCTTCACTCTAAGATGGCATCAGTTTTCGGTTCGAATGTGCTACGCTATGACAATAAATAAAAGTCAAGGACAGACCTTGAATAGAGTAGGGCTCTATCTACCAAATCCAGTGTTCACACACGGCCAGCTCTATGTTGTCTTGTCACATGTCACATCACCAAAAGGTCTTAAAGTCCTAGACACATCCAAGAACAAACAAGACAATAACATTGTTACAAACATTGTCTACAAAGAGGCTTATAATAATCTACCAGCGATTACAGGTATCACATTTACATTAACAACTAACATAATACATACTAATAACACATAACTACCCTACTTCTTATGTATTATACTAAATTTTATTGATAACTTAACTAAACTATCAACAAACAATAATTGTTAACATCCAAAACTATTCCTACCTATGACCATGGAAAAAAATATGTCCAATAGTACAAATTTGATAAACTAACAAATTGTCTTCTTACTCCGATGCAGGTAACCATAACAATATATAAATAAGTGGCTGAGACCTAGGGATTTTCATCGACAAAAAGGCAAAGGTACACTAACCCAACAAACTATTCGTCCAAAATACATATACTATATCACATAAGTATTGTAATCAAACTAAATATAATTTAAACCTAAGTTGCTCTCCAAACTAAACAATGTATATATTTAAAATTCTTAAATAGGTTCAGATCATGCATTCGAAGAAGAAACCAGATGAAGGAATCCCAGAGTAAGACCATGGGGACTCGCATTTCACCACAGTGTCCCTAACAGGATGAAGGAAAACCAATTTCTACTTTACGCAAGTTTTTATACAAACTAATCCATCCCCAACTGAAACAAAACAAATTCTCATTTTCAAAACTCTCTTTTGCCCTCATTTTGAGTCGATTATAGTTTAACAACATATAAAATATACGTTTAAACAACTTTCAATACAATACCTGTGAACACAAAGAAGAGCTCAGACAATTGTCTATCAGACGTGGCATCAGATGGGAGAGAAGACAAAATGGCGGAGTTGAATAATACGAACTAATAGGATCTGAAAAACAACAAATCAAACTAAGAAGATGATACCAATATAACCTCTTTTGTACAATTCTCAATTCACAAGATGTCATTCTACAGATATTCAAATTTCCTGTACATATCTCCTCTAATAAAAAGGGCCAGAATCAAACACAATATACGAAATCCATTATCTCAGAAAAGAAATCATAATAGATACAAAACGTTCAAAAAGAACACATTCGAGTCATTTCAACTTAAGTTCGAGCAGACAAACAACTAATCTCTATACCTCTTTGGAAATTTCGACCAAATTTCAACTCAATACTCCTAACGAAAATAAATTAGATCAGAATCCAGATAAAAACCTGAAAAAGACGACAGAAATAGACCAAGCATTTGCACTTACTTTATCCAGGATTCCCAATCCGAAGGTGGATTGAAAAGACCGAACAACAAAATCGTATTCTTCCATTCCTTAAACTGCGATTATCACGACAACGCCCAACATAAACGCTGTTTTCTGATCCATACAGCGTTTGCTTCCGGCGTCTCGGAATATCTACACTGTAACTCGAACACCACACCAGGAATTCATAGGGAACACTATAGTCAACGATTACGAAGGTGCTCTCAGCAACCAAAGAAATATCTCCTTCTCAAACCGATTGGAGTATATGGTATTCGATACCGAAGCTTCAACGGAGGATTCGGTTGTGGTTCTCGCTGGGTATCAGTGTGAACGACAGGGCGAAGGAAGCGAAGATTTTTTTTAATTTTTAGTCGGGATAAGAGAAGATTAATGTCCGATCCCCACCCACAACGAAGATACATACATGGAATTTTATAAAATAAGAAATTATTATTTATTAGTTCTAGATATTATAAATATCCAATTGGACAATTAGAACATGTCTTCCTTTTCTTTTTAGCTTCTTCTTTTTCCCAAAACAATTAATGGATTTCCAAATGGGACTTTATTCATCTAAGGATCTAACTCAATTAAAGGTTACGAGGAAAATAATTCCAAGTCCCTTAAGACGACGTCGAATAAGCACAAAAGTAAAGGGGTCAAGACTCTCTGGCCCATAAGGAGTGTTTCGTTAACTTAACCTCTACAACACAAAAACGTACAGAAAATCAAGGCAGGTAAGAAATCCGTGAGAATTGCCGAAGGTAATTGCACCAATTCATCGTGGTGATGGTCGAAGGTAATTGAATTAAATTTAATAATTACATACATTGAAATATCAACCCACAAATCTCGCCCAAATAGACAATCAAAGTACAACCAAATTAATAAGGAGATACATATGAATCATAAAATTTTGAAGTTTTAAAAAAAATAAAGGACAATTCTCAAAAATACCATAAAAATAAATATTAGTTACAAATAATAAATATACCATCACTTAGTTTTTTTCCAAAAATACCACTAAAAATTTTACTTTTTCCAAAAAAACCACAAAATTAAAACTAAACTTTAAACCTTCAAAACTAAACTCTAAACCAATAAAACTAAACTCTAATTCCTCAAAACTAAACCCTAAATCTATAATACTAAACCTAAATCCAAAAATTTAAATTATAAACCCTTAAAACTTATTTTTAGTGTGTGATATTTTTTAAAAAACAAAACTTTTAATGGTATTTTTGGGAAAAAAAAAACCCAATGATAGTATGTTTGGAACAAAAATATATTTTAGTGGTATTTTAAGGAATTCCTCAAAAATAAATTGATATCGAAAACAAAACAATTTCAAAATAAGAAATCATTGGATAATCTACTAAATTTGGCTAATAATTAGGAAACCGATGAAGGTGTTCTCAAAAACAATCACGCTAGCCATTACATTCAATTACACATGCTTATAGAAGCTTGGGAATAGACTCGCACCAACAAATAAATATTACATTTAAATAAACCCATTAGGGTAATCTTAAAATGTCAAAATGTCAAAATGTAAAAATGTAAATATAATGAAACTACCAAAAACAATACCGGTCTAGTGTAAAACAGATGCTTTCTCTACAAATAAAAATGTATTGTAATTATGGTTATAATATGATTGCAGATTGGATGGAGGACCAGGCAATGACAATCAAAATCATACATTTTTAAAACAATTATAACACAATTGCTTCAACAACAAACCACAAATCAAAAGAATAATCGTACCTAAACAAATAACAAAACAGATGATATTAAAATGTGCTAACAAATGTAACACATATGCTAACATAAATGCTTACCAATAAGAAGTACACATGATGTACGTACAAAATGGAGGACAAAAACAAAGCAATATCAAAACAAACCAAATCCGCGCAACCCGCGGATCCAACCCTAGTATACTATATTAGAAACAATCAATTGATTGTCGTATTCCAAATTTGAAACAACAATTAATTGTGACAAAAAAAAAATCAACAATTAATAAATGTCTAATTTGAAACAAAAATTGAAATGGTCGTATTATCATTTCATTTGTGAATTGAGCTGGCATATGTAATTATATCTTATGGCTTATATAAAGACCAAATTACTATAAAAGATGTAAAATAATATAGACTCGACGCGCTTTCACTTAGTTATATATCCGTTTTCGAGTAATTTGTGTTTGTTTTTAAAAATTTAACCATGGTATGTGCGAAAAAAATATGTTTGTTTAGTATGTTCACGAACTTGAATCATTTTTTTTAAACTGTGGAGAAAAGATCCCATATCGGAAAGATGGGAAGGGACTTGACTGATATATAAGAGACATGGGCCCACTCATTGCCAATTGGTTCTGTCGAGATTAATGGCTAGAAGAGCCATTATCTCGAGGGGACGTGTGGAGAAAAGATCTCACATCGTAAATATGGGAAGGGGCTTGACTAATATATAAGGGACATGGGCCTCTCCACTTATTGCCAATTGGGTGAAAAGCAAATAAGATCAAAGGGGAGAAAAAAGTTCATAAAAAATAAGAGAGAGAAGAAGAAATTGTGGCCGTAATTGTTTTGATTTTCTTAAAAAAATATATAGGTAAGGATAAAATAGACATTAATACATATTATATAGATTTGACAGGCATGATTACTTGAATATACAGGCTACGGGATTGAATAAATATTATATGAGTATGTGTGGGTTAGAAAACCTGACTAGCATGATTGGTCATTTGAGGTCATATGGGAGTTGGTAGTAGTAGAGAGTTAGGATTTAGGATATATAGGATTGTGAGACGGGGATGACTGTCTTACTTCGTATTCGTACTCACTCCTTACCAGACTTTGCATGAAAGGTAACTAGGTCGGAACGACCATAAGATGGCACAGGAGGAGAAGGTAACAGGCAATGGAGATGACTTCCGCGGGCGTGGTGAACGGGATCCCTAAATTGTAAAATGTGGCTTTTGTACATGATTTATAAGCAAATTTTTTTGGCAATGAATGATTCAATTTTCTAACACTCAGAGGAGAATTTAGTTATGCAGGTTGGGTGTTACAAGATGTCACGTAGCTGTCTCCTTCTATAGATGCCTCGCCCCATTGACATGTATTTGTCTCTTTCTTTCTCTCAAATTAGACGTTTTTCTTATTCTCTTTGACTTTCCACCTCTCGACCGCATGGCCTCCTTACCCTCCTCTATTTTTGTTGGGTATTTATAGGGGAATCACACTCACCTTACCTCTAGCACGGCCGAGACCCTCTGTCTAGTCAAATCGCCCATAGCTTCCGTAGGATGGCTGACGCTTTTCCTAGACAACGGTAGAAGGACAATAGGGTTGGCCTAGTCTGTCAGGGATACCCCGAGAACAGGCTCATACTGTCCTGGAACAGGATTGTCATTTAAGTGACGTGGCAGCTTTTTATTGGGGGATTGTAGAATTACCCTCAAGAAATGACATATGATAATACTTACATACATACATACATCCAACTCCAATAATTACAGCACAAAAACAATTTTATTTGTTTTTGCCTGAGATATTTTAACTTATACACGATCTTATCTTCTCCACAAGTTTCTCTACTTTCTTCATCAAATTTTTCTATGTCTTCAACAAGCATATCTTGTTTTCTTCAAAAATATCAAACTCTTTCATCATAGCTTTTTAGCACATTTGAAAATGTGCCCATAGTCACCTTAAAACTAAAATTGTGTACCATCTCATACTAAAACAAAGGACAACACAAAGCATTGTCATTAACAAATTCAATTTTACTTGTTGGGCAGCAACATATCCATAAAATTTTCGATCAATATTCTTTAAAGTAATTGATACAAGTGTTATTGTCTTCTCTCCGCATCCACATTTTTTCGAAATACCTCTAAGCAAATTAGAACTAAAGCCGGATGATATGTAGCTCATTTCCTATACAATAAAAATTGAATATCAGTTACCCTAAATCTTACAACCAAATTTCAAACTCAGATCGATTAAACGCAAACAAAGATGCTCGAATCTAATTTAAGACGAATAAATATACCTCTGTCGTTGGAAAAAAACTGACGTAGAATTGGACTAGGGTTTTGCCTCCAAAGTTGAAGGTGAGAAAATCAATCTTTGTTTTTTTCTTCCTTCACTCAAGTTTTTTGTCTTTAAACCCAAACACAGTCGTATAATATAACTAACAAAACGAAGCGTTTTAATCTCCGTTATGAAATACTCCATTAACGTTTGGGGGTTAATTGACGTGAGCTAAAACGTTAAAAAAATTTAACGTCTCGTTGTTTTTAGGTTTTTTACGTGAAAGCCCAATACCTTAAAAAAGAAAAATTCAATTTTTCCCTCAACAACAATAAGAAAATAGAAGATCCCAAAACCTTAAATTTGTTGTTTGTTTCAATTTTTCCCTCATCAACAATAGGGAAAGAGAAGATCGATAGCTTGAGTTGACAATAAGTCGGAACGTCGTCGCTTCGACTTGATCCACTTTCGGATTCGTTAGCAAGATACTCGCAGTCCCACACATAAAATTATCTCTCAATTTCCGCTCAGCCGCCTAGATTGCAATGCCACTCTCACTGGTTCAAGCCGCTTCAGTGTCCTCCTTCAGATCCCAATCAACGAGTCCTATTCTCCTCAAGCCCTCTGGTTTACTGCTTCAAAAGTCCATCTTTCCTGGTTCCAAGTTAGCCTTCCAGCGAGTTTCGCATGAATCCAAGACTTCGAAGAACGTCTCTAATGGGTCTGCGCGTGCTTCCCTGCTTGAGAGCCCTGTTTTATGGGCTGGTCGTATTTGTGTCTTCTACGCGCTCGTGAAAGCTGGTTTAGCTGGATCCAAGTCTAACCCCTTCGTTTCTGGTTCACCAATTGACTTCTCTAGGGTCTTTCAATGGTTCGCTTCTATCGTTTCTTGTTTTGATTTTATGTTATTCGATAATCTCAGGGTTGGAAAGTGGTGGTGTTGATGTTGAAGATGGTGTTGCGGATCTTGGTTTCTCAAAGTGGCTTCAGAACATAAAGGGCAAACCAGGTTAGTTTCAACACTTATCACTCTTCTGTCTATAGCTTTGATCCAATTTCACACAATACAAAAAATATATCCTCTAATGACTGCCATTTCAATTTGTTCCAATTGCTACTCTTGTGTGGGCTGTAGATTCAGCTATAGTTTCAGTTTCGTTATTTTAGGAAGAAAGAGAATAATGGCTTATTCTTATCCAAAGCCTCAATGTTGAGTATGAGACAATATTTTATATGTTCAGAAAAGGATGCTGCTGATAAGAGGAAGCTAGTGAGCAAATGGCACCCAACGACAAAGGGAACACTTAGAAGGAACTACAGGGTGCCTTCCAAAGGCGAAGGAAACCGTCTGCTTAAAGCCATTGCCTCTCTTCTCTCAGATGATGACCACTTTAGAGATGCAACATCTCACAAGGTAACTAAACACGTCTATAATAATCTCTCACTTGTTTCTTTTTGCGTTCGGTTAAAGAATCAAATTGAGACATTACTGCAGGGTTGTCAAATACGGCGGGAGAGTGCGCACGGTGAAAGTGTATGTTGCAACAACGTCAGAGCTCTGTTTGATGAGTTACCAACGCCACATTTGGTGATTGAGATCACACCTTTTCCTGCCGGTCCGCTTACAGAGAATGATTACCTTAAGGCCGAGAAGCTGGAAAGAGTTCTTAGGTCAGGCCCCAACATTTGAACCCTCTGCTGGCACTCAGAGAAAGTTTTCTACTGTGTCAAAATCTAGAATCTGTACATACTCCACCATGGCTTATAACACAGACGTTTAAATATTTTGAGAGCTATGAAAATGTTAGCTTCAAGTCCAGCATGTATTATTATCATTATTAAAGATCGTTTTGAAAACAACATATGCTCTGAAAACTTCTGTGGGGAAAATAACATCCAATGTTCTGTTATCCACAATATTGAAAACACACTAATAGGTTAAGCGTCACTAGGTGAAAAAGGGTCGTATACTTGATGAACGCCGGCGTTAAATCGTTGGTGAATCTGTGGCTGGCCACTTCGGTTCAGGTTATCATGATGAAACACTGGTCTTGGTGGGAAATGACCAGAATGCTGCGGGAATTGAGTTACAGGGAAGTTCCTAGGCATCAACTGAGGCAATGGAGGTCCAAACTTCTGCGAGTTGGAAGATCTCACATTATCATGAAATGGTGCATGCGGGTGGCTCAGGGGTTGATCCATCTGCCTGCCAAATTGGTGTGGTCTTGCGAAACTTTGCCCAAAATGTTGAGAGGCTGGAGTGACAGATGGGGCTTGATATGCCATACAAGGGAGATGAGCTGATTGAGAGTTGGGTCTAGGAGATATCTCTGGCGCGCAAACAATGTTTGATTGTTGTGGAAGGAAACTGAAATCCCCGTGAAATGGCCTAGGAGCTGTACTTGTGGAAGGATATGTAGGAACAAAACCTGCAGGCCTGCCAGTAATATGTGCTGACACTGACATGGGACGCAGAGAACCACCAGAAGCATATTCCGCTAGATGTTTCAGATTGATACTCGAGGGAAAGGGAATTGATGGTCGTTCAATACCTGGCTGATGAGCTACCGGATGTGAACTGAAGTTAGGAGCCAGAGGCCGTACTGATTGGGCCATGTTGCTTGAGACTATGTCTGGCAATGGTGTTGGTCTAAATACATTGCTAGGTACAGGCTGGAAAGTAAATAGGGTTGACGGCCTCATAGTAGAACGTGGTCCTATTAGCTGAATCTGACTGCCAGAATATGGAGGCGCAGTCAAAAAACCCAGTTGAGCTAATGATCCTTGTGGGGCAACCACGGAATAGTCCCTTGATGTGCTGGGAAGGCTAAAAGAGAACAAATCTGATGGACGAGGGACTTGAGAACCAGAAGGTAATGATGTGTTATGAGGAATTGGAAGTGGTTGCTGAACAAAAAGAGGATTGGGGTTCATAGCATTGGTTGACAGTTCTTGATCCTGGATACGATTATCAAGATTTGGAACGAAGGGATTAAGAGGTGGATAACATGGAACTTGATTTGAAGCCAATGGAAACGAGGAACCATGATGTTGGAATTGGCTTTGTGGAGGTTGTACAGAGCTATCAGTTGGCTGTCCGGAGGTTGGGTCTGTAGCAGTCACGTTGCTGTTGCCTGGAATGGTTGAAATGTCTTCAGATTTAGAAAAGGGAGGAGGACCAGCTCCTGTATTTCCCTAGAAGGGAAAATGATATAAACTGAGAATCATTTGGAAAATTGAGACGTTAAATAAAAAAATGCTAGATCATACTTCTAACTCTCTTATAGAAGTTTTAGGAACTCACAGACACTGAAGAGATGAGCAGTTCAACTACAGCAATAGCTGCGTCCACTTTTTCGTAAGTGTCAGATGATATCTGAAAATATAACTCTTGCCAGGACGTCTGGATCTCATTTTCATCTGAAGGAGAGAGCTCAACCTGCACATATGAAGAAAACTCTGATTAATAAACACTTGCAATAAGAATACAGAGAATCTTCAAGGACCAGCATTGAAAGGCAGAGAAACAATAATGGGAGTCTGTTATGGTTATCTTGATGATAGTTTATCCCAATATTTACCTTCTCTCCTCCTTTTTTAGTACCAAAAATTTGTACTTTGGCTCCAGTCTCCTGTTCCCATAACGAAATTAGTTAGCTCAGATACAGAGTCAGATTGAACTGTAATCAATTTTTCTTGCGAAGAAAAGAGGACATGTGAAAAAGAGACACAGATGGATGTTGACTCAAGGCAGCTAAAGGACTGTAGTTGCAAATAGCAGCAATGACATTTGCAAGTGACTTACTTTTTCGAGCCGCTTCTGAGTATCCCCTTGGGAACTAAATATAAGACTTAGAAAGCTGAAATCAGAATGTTCTTTGACCTGCAAAAGCACAGGTCCATACTGTATCAGCATTGAAGAGCTGTATTGTTACATGATTCTAAGAAAAGAGATTCCAAAAGATGTTGTACAGGTTGAAACAGCCATGATATATCAAACCCGCAAGTTATAAAGGAAAAATGGTGGGAGAATAAATAGAGATGATTGAAAGGGATTATACAAAACTAGTATGAGAAAAGAGAAATATATGCCGAAAAAAATACGTATAATTTCTTTGATAAGCAATAACATCTCGATGCTGTCTTAAGATATACTGCATGGGCCATCTCTAAATAAAATCTACAAAGACTTTGTAGCTTCTGTGAGGTAGTCAGGTAATAATTAAGATGAGAAAGCAAATGAAAGATTTGATAAAGCTTTAACCCTCAAACCAAGTAAGATCTTACATGGATGGGCAATCTAGCTTCTTTCAGCAAAGGCTTATAATCAGGCGGAGCCTTGTACCTCGGATTCAACTCGAGTATCTCCCCTAGAATTGAAGAAAGTACATGGTCACTCAAGGGAAAGTGTAAGTGAAGATAGAATGAGGAAAATTTCCAGAACATACCAATAGCTTCACGTTTTTCAAACTCCAGATGTTGAGTAATCTTGATCCGTAAACACATAGATGAAACAAAACAGACCCTGAGCTTAAAAAGCTAAAGAAGCGAAATGAAGAAGAAAAAGTGCGAGAATCACTTACACCACGGTTGTTTTGGTAAGCCAATGAGCTTTCAAAGGCATTCTGTGAAGCTAAAACTGACTCTCTATTATTCTCGGCTGATTCCAATTGCTGAGTAATTTGATCCAGACGTTTCTGCTCAAAATTCACGCCAATTGGAGTTTAGTACCAATGTCCAAGACTAAATTGTCATTTTAAGTCCTCTTCTTGGCATCAGAATTAGGACTAAGATGTAGAAAATTTAGAACAAATGTGGGTAACTATGAGATACCCGACCAAGTAACAAGATAACATATAAATTGCAAAAAAGCCAATGAATTCTCAGCAAATTTATATTGCAAAAAAGCCAATGAATTCTCAGCAAATTTGTTCCAACATTAAGCCAAAAGTTGATGAATAGCTTCAAGTATACCTGGTAAGCTAAAACTCTACCCTTCTTAACAGCAGAATCTTGTGTCAAATCAGGTCCCCATTTAGTCTTCCTCTTCCCCAACAGTCCATTATCCGAATCGGAACCTCCCCGACGTCGAAAAATCGGGATCAATGATCCAGACAATTTGTTTTTAGGGATAACGAATCCAGACTTGGCACCAAACATTGAGATCTTCGCACCGCTAGTGGATGCACTAGAAGTCATCTCCGAGTTACGTTGCGGCGGAGGAAACTCAAATCTGCGTCAGAGATTCTTTACCTTCGCCACTGCTCTCTTCGCTAAAGGATTTCAAGGAGCTGCCGTATCGCTAAGAAAGGGGTTTCTCTTTTTTTTCAGATGTATTAAATGTGGATTATTTACAATTTTTTTTTTGTCCAATTTTTATTATTATTTTGAAATACACAAAACCACCAGATATATAATATTCCCAGAAATTAAGCCGAACGATAAACAAGAAATCGTCAGAGACAAAGCCCTAACAAGAGAGACAAAAGTTACGACAAAAACTAGAACCTCAAAACCGAAACGGACACAACAACCTAAACTAAGGCAAGGCAAACAAACAAAACTAGGTAATGACACATCCATATGACCACCAAGCATTATGAGCCATCGGAAAACCCTTGCAAGTGAGAAATCGAAGGAACCAACATCGGAAAGCCCATCGATAATAGAAACCTCCCATATTGAATTTGAACTACCTCTTAAATCAAGATCTAGGCTTCATAATCCGACAAGTATGCTTCAAGAAGAGGATATGAAACAACTTTTCGGATGCGGCGAAGTCGGTATACGGCTGTTAGACGCTTCGATAGAGACCTATAGAAAAAAACCAATTTCCGAACAAATATGAACAGTAGCGACATAGAGCGAATACGGGCCGCAATGGATGGAGTCGAACTCAATACATCGAGAAAGACACCCGTTCGAAACCAAAAATACCTCAAGGAGAAATCCAAGCAAGCTGAGAACACAAATAAAAGATAAGGCGACATGCCGAAAACCAAACTCACCAAAGCCCTTGCCTCGTAAAGAAGCGATCCTAACCGAAGAACAAAGAAATGAGATCGAGGATTGATAAAACTGAAGCCTCCAAACGTACAGGTCTGGATCAAACCTACCCTAAGACTCTTTACTGGCAACACCGGACGGCCAGTGTTGTAGAAGAAACCACACAGAGACGATCAGGCGAGGGATAAAGACCGAGCAGCAAATCTACCCGAGGAGGACCGACTCACCACTTCCACCGGCACCAAAAAGCATATCTGGTGAAGGATACAGCTCAGCAGGCACAAACCGTGGTGTGACCAGCACTGCCGCTCCGTCGCTCGACTGAGCCGGCACCACTGTTTCACCGTCAAACTTCACCATGCCTAGATCTGGAGATTCGGAGCCAGAGAAAAATCTCGGTACCCCAAAACACCGATATCAACTAAGGGAGAAGGAAAACACGACTACGGTAGGACCGGGGTCGACGCTGACTGAGCCCCCGGACGCCGGTCAGAACTTCAGACATGAGAAAGGGTGTGCGGCGACTCCTAGGGTTTTTGAGAGAGAAACATTAAAGTTGTTTGTGTGCGGTTTAAGAACAAGGATTATTTACACCTAGAGATACTTTTTTATAAACATATAAAACTCACACACTTTTTAAGAATGACACATTTTTTATGTGTTGACTGTCGAATACACCCTCCAACTAAACCATGTGTTGTAACTCTACTCCATTAACTTACCCTCAACAATTTACACCCAGTTAAAACATTTTTCCTTTTTCAACTTCCCAATAAAAATCCTATTTTTTACTAGATCTCACTACCGCTCCTTCTTCCATTGCAATCGGGACCGTCGAACATAATCTTGTCAAACGTCGGCGACATATCAAGCGAATCGTGTATGTAAACGACAGATATATCAAGCGAATCCAGACAAAATCCTAGTTTTACCCTTCTGAATCCCGACGCATCTTCTTACTCAAATTGAGACAGAGAATCTCAACATCCGGCGACTCGGGGTTACTGATGGCCGAAATTCCTTCGATTTCAAACGAAACCGACATGTCAGGTAAACACCAGAGCAGATTTGTTTGGTAGTTTTGGTCAATTCAATATTCTGATTGCTGGTTAAGATCATCTTAAGTGTGTACCTGTTTGCGTGCAGGGACCACCGGAGAAAGTATAAACTGGGATAACTCACTCCCAACCAGATTGTTCGCCGCCGATAAGTACTCGGACACTAGACTAAATGTCTACTCCAAATCTGATATCTTATCCTTCATATTCGACAAACTGAATGGCACCCCTGAGTTCGAGACCATTAGAAGTACATGTTTCAGGAAGCTATTCGATATTCCCGTGAGGTGATTCCCAATGTTGTGCAACAATTTCTTTCTCTTTAACTCTCCAACACTTCATATAAAACACTGGGACCCGTAGCTCCTCAAGCACAAATTGCTGCAAATCCATTGCATTCGGACCCTTCGAATGCTCATCATATTTAGATTTAAAGACAACAACAACCACTTGAATCGCTTAGCTTCATTAGTCTCTTGCATTTTTATTGACTTAGCCATACTCCTTGTGGAAGAATGACCTCTAAGTATTACAATGACATTGTCATGCACTTGTGGTTTATGCTTAGAGATTAAAACTAAGTAGGCATCTTAGGTTTGATCACATCGAACTTATTTTTCCATCATTCTTTCCATGTATTCCTTTGTTACCAATCCGATCGCTTGATCGCGCATAGACTTGTCCATCCATGATCAAAAATAGTCAAAATAATTCGAAGAAAAAGACATATTTTTTTTTTGTTATAAATTTTCTTGCATCAGAGTGAATGATCAAAGGGAGAAAGATGGTGGATATATATATACTAAAAATCTGACGGATTTCTTACGGAAATTCAAATGACTATAAATGGCTATAAAATAACTATTTTTTCGTCGGACAGCTGTCTACGGATATTATCCATTGGATTTGTCGTCGAAATTCACCATATTTTCTTGTAGTGACAAGGTGTCAACGTTATTCAAGTGTCATCCAGAAGGAAACATGGTCTAAACTAAATCAGAATTACACACATATGGAAAATCAATGAGTGCGTTGCATAGTTGGGGTAAAGAAATATGATAATACATACTTTTCGTATGTGGATGAAGCTCGAAGCGAAGTCATATATAATACTACAAGACAAAAACCACTAAATATTATTTTAAATTCTAGAAGATAATTGTTGACCAAAAATATTCCCATTCAAGTAAATAAATTGTTGCGAAGCATTTCTCCACTATACGCAGAAATTGAAGCTCTAGTATGGGTTATACACTGTTTGGTCGATATGCAGCAGACGGAGACAGTTTTAACAACATACTGCTCTGACTTGGTGAAGATGGTGTCTACATCGATAGAATGGCCAGCGTTTGGAGTCCATATTAAAGAATTACTGAAGTTAAAGGAGAAGTTTTCTTATTTCTCTTTATCTCATATTCTTCACATGCTCAATTCCAAAACCGATAGGCTTGCGAATAGTGTATGAGTAGCTATTTCTGATATATTTTATGCAAACCCATCACCACCGATTTAGGTAATCAAATCGTGGTAAAGAAATTTATTACTCTGATGACAAAAAAAAAAAAAATTGCTGAAGACATTGCGCCTAGCCCTCGTAGCTCATCCGGTGAAGAAGAAGAATATGACAATGGATCCATAAACATATGAAATATTGTAAAATATCTCTTTTTATATATTTTATTATATAAAATTAGATGCGTGCTCGCGAAACGTGTCATTGCTAATTTAGATTGTTGCATATGTCAATATATTAATATAAAAATATAAAATTTTCTTCTCTATATTATTTATTTCGTAGATCAAATTGTTGTTATTAAAAGAAAATAAAAAGTAACTAAAAATGGAAACTAAGACATATTATTAGACAATTAAAATGAAATAGTATATCGAAAAGACTAATATCTATATATATATATATATATATATATATTTACTAATTATATATTAGAATTCGCGTGATACGCAAATTTTAATAATGATTTTATTTATATATGATTAAAAATAAAGTAAAATACAGTTGTCGGTAAGGGAAACGTTTGAGCACATAAAAAAAAAATATATATATATAAACTATAAACTATTAAGAAATATAAAATAAAAAACTATTAAAAATAATAATAAAGATCATCGTATGATATCTATATATCTTATTATATAAAATTATGCATGATCATAACTTTTATTTTTATTTTATGGAATCAACTACCGTATTAAATTCAAAATTTTAATTTTATTATATAATATTGAAATGATTGTTCATGTATAATTTATGATTAATTATCGAATTTAAATTCAATTTTTTATTTTGGTCAAGTTTACATATTATTTAATTATTTTAAATAAAAAATTTCAATTTCTCTTTTTGTTATATAGATATTAATGGTCATACATGTTTTGAAATTAATCTTCAAATTTAAATTAAAAATTTATATCTTCGTCAAGTTTAACTTTTATTTTTAAGGACTTTTTTTACCTTTTATTTCATTTTTAGTGACAAATTTTTTTCAAATCACGCATAGAAACAAATTTTTTTAGTACATTTAGAAATTGGAAATAATATGTATTTTTTTGTAACATAAAATAATATGTTTTATTTTTATTTTTTTTATAATTTTTAATTTACTATTTTTTTAATTGTCCAATAATATGTCTTATTTTTCTTTTCTTTTATCTTACTATTTCTATTTAGGTAAACAACCATTTGATCTAATAAATAACTAATTTACAGAAATAAATTTTTAATTTTTACATTATTTAGGTTTGACATGTATCACATTCTAAATTAAAATTAACATGTGTCGTGATTTTGTAAATTATAATTTAACCGCATCCTATTTTATATAATAAGATAGAAGATAGAAGAGCAGAAGACCTCGTGGCTAAGGAATGCCACAACCTAAAACCCAAACCCATACCCATAAAGTCTGTCTTATGTCCTTTATCATGTGTCCTGAACTATCCACAAAGACATGAAAGCTACTATACAATACTTAAAATATATTCTCTTGAAAGGACTAAAAGTGGTAAATATTGTATCTGAAGATATCTACTCATGTTTGATCTATATCCTTGACACATTTTACTTATCTTCATTGCCTTCTGTCATAGTTTCTGTTTTCACTATATCTTGACGATTATCGCTCATTTCTTAATACAACTTATAATTGTGTGGGTGCCGTTGGAAACCTGTGATTATATGAATCCGAAATTAAGGACTCCATAAAAACCATGAGATAATCAGATAAGGGAAATTGGCAAGAATAGCCAATTTTTTTTATTTATAATTTGCCAAATAATCATTATAGAGAAATGGTTAGTAAACGAATCAACCTAATATATAAACTTCAAAGACAGAATTCAAGTTATATTATAAAGCAAATCTTTATGGGTAGAAAACGAATCATTCAGTGCATAGGAAATCCAGAAGAAACTCCTTCGTCCTTTCACAGAACAGAGAATATAAACAGAAGTAATTAGATGGGCCATCTTCACAATCACCAATCCTTCAATCATTTCTCTAACAAAAAATTTGTTTAACAAGAGAGATTTTCTGCAATATTTTGTTTATTTGTTGTGTTCTTTGACATTTTCAACAAATGGCAGTAATTATGGAAGGTGGACCAACGCACATTTACGAGGAAATCGAACCCTTTTGTCGATGGAGGAGAACGGAAGACATCGACATTGTTGAGCTACATCTTCCTCCAGGTACATTGATATTTTACTACTTTTTGTTTCATCAATCCAGGTATATTAATTGTTCCCTCATCATTACTATACATTTATAACAAACCAAAAATAACAACATTTCTTTTCTTAGTTTACAACATCTTAGCATTTTAATGACGATTTTGAAAAAAAAAATGAAAAATTCTGATTTTTGTTTGATTTAATATTAAAACTATCAAAATATCCATTTTCTAGCTCACTAACAAAAGCAAAGAATCTATTCGATGGTAGAAACTAGTGTTGGGATTTTTATTCGAACTGAACTAACTGATCCGAACCGACCCGAGATTTTTTCGGTTTTCGGTTCTGGTTCGGTTACTTCACCCTAACCGATCAGCCAAATATTTAAAATTGATTCGGTTTTCGGATAGTTCGGTTCGGTTCTCGGGTAACCGATCGGTTTTTTGATTTTTTTTGTTTTTAAATCGATTTATATCAAAATATAGACCAAAATTTAAATATATTTTTAAAATTCCCAACCGAACCGAACATGCCCGAAATTATTCTATTTTACCTGATTTTAAATAAAATTACAAAAAATTGGGGTAATTTCGGTAAAAAAAAAGATATCCAAACTAACCGATATCCGAACCGAAATTTGTTTCGGTTATTTTCGATAGAATTGTTACTATGCGAACTACCCGATTATCTGAACTACCCAAAGTTGTAGTAGAAACAAAAGAAGTATACTACTTATATTTTCAACCCCGCAAGACAAAAAAACTAATAAACTATATATGTAACGGTTCATATGAAAATCCTGATGGATTTTTAAAATCAATCAAATGGATTTTAAAAATAACAAGGTTTACCCCTCAAATTGGAACATTTAAATTTTTAATTTAAAAACACTTCTTAATTTATTAAAATCTAATATGAAATTAAATCCTGATTACCATCCATAAAAAAATCATTAAACAAATAACATCGAATTTCAACTAGTATTTTAAAACAATTTAACAAATATCGAAATTTTTTGACATGATTTTGCTTAAATTTCCATACAAGTTAAAACCACTAACCAAATTGTAGACCAAAGATTATACTATTTTTTCAAAAAGAGAATTGGTGTTTGTATAGGTTTGAAGAAAGAGCATCTTAAAATACAGATCAACAACAATGGTATACTCACAATAACAGGATGTTGTCCTGTGGACCAAACAAAATCAATCAAGTTCAGGAAAGAAACAAAAGTTCCTAAAAACTGCAGAAGAAATGAGATTCGTGCAAAGTTCTCAAAGGGAGTTTTGTATGTGACCATGCCAAAGACAAGTCCTTTAGCGGCGGCTCCTTCAATGGTTTCTAAGGAAAACACATCAGGAACTCGAGGCCGTAAAGCCGACGATGATCCGAATAATATAGCAAAGTGTGCAAGTGATCAATTTCATAACAAGTTTGGCTCATTAAGGCAAAAACTATGGAGGAAGACGGTCGTTGAGGGTGTGGCTGCCGTGGTGCTTGTGGCTGCTGCCGTTGTAGGAGCGGCTAAAGCCTACCAATATGTTATGGCATCACCTGTTTGATCATGTTTCAATGAAACGAGGGATGTGCATGCAGGCAGGGTACGTTCTTTCCAGTGGGTATAATAAAATAAAAACATTTATTCTCTTTCATTGTAGAGAAGATATTCTTCTTTAATATTTCTTTTCTTTGGACCAAATAAAACCATTGCTTCTCTTTCGCTGTAGAGAAGTTAATTCGCTAATATTAAACTACTAATTTTAATGTATGTTACATGGAAACGAAAATGGATACATGGAAAACGTTTGAAAATGCGGAAACGAATTTTTTTGAAAAAATTAGGAAGCGGATACGTTTTGGAAGCGTATAACCATATATATATATTATAATAATAATAATAATAATAATAATATAAATATACCAAACATTCGAAATTAAACCATATTGAAAAAACATCGTTTGAAAGCTGGAGCACAAATCCAATACATAAAAGTATTAAATAACTTACTTTTTAGTGATTAGGGAAGATAACTAAGTGACGATACCTATTTCTTAGGTTTTTTTCTCTTTAAGTTATAAAAATATCAAAATAGTCTTTAAGCTTTCTAATATTTTTTTTTTTTACATTTCCAAAACTAAAATAAAGCTTCCGTCGCGATTCGAAAATGAAATCGGACGTTTCCACGACGCTTTCAAATTAGTAATTTTTGGAATTGCGTTTCCGCAACGCTTTAAAAAAATTCCGATTCCAATTTCGATTCCGAAACGTAAAACGTCATCAAATAGAGTTTTCCTGCAACATAGATTTTAACTCGCTCTACGCGCATAATTACAATATTCGATTAATTGAAGTTAAATAAATTTTGAAATATAAAAAATTTAGAAAATATGTACACCTTGTAAAATTTACAATTATTATATGGAATTCCTCATAGCCTTTAGTTTATTATATACAAAAATGTTTTTAAAAATTGATATTCACTAAACGTGTCTGTAATTATTTTATGGCGTAATCTAAATATGTTTGGTAATAAAATTCATATCAAACGTAAGCTAGAACTCGAGAGTTATATACAATTAATCAACATATAAATGTACTTTATTTATAAGAGAATATAAATCAATATTGCAATATATATTTATTTCATCGAGTTTATTTTGATCTACCGAACAGAATTCTCATCCTTAAATTAAAAAAAAAAAAAAATTTCTTAGTGCCAAAACCTTTTAAATGATTTTGTATTTACATTTAAATGAAATTTAGTTAGAATTTTTTTTTTTTTGCATTTTTTATGTATTTTGGGTTACTTAATTTTTTTATACATAATTAGTTTTAAATCGAATGTAACTTTTTGATTTTATGAAGTACTAGGCTAGATATAACTCTACGAACGTATGGATGTTTAAATACAGGGTATTGGGATTTACTTAAGTTAAATGTGAAATTTAGCTCAATATTTCTTTTTAATTAATGTAAAATTCTGATTAGTCAAATTAAATAAGATGTTTCTTAATTCGCTATATGAATAACACATAGGGTTTTTATCTTTAGGGAGTGTTATTGAATCAATGATTTAAAATCAATTCCATCAGTTTTAAAATTTTCAAAATTTGTTCATTAAACTCCATTAAAATTTTCAAAGTTTCAAAATCAATTACACTGTAGATTCTAGAATCTCTGCAGTGTAACTTGGATTTTGTTTCTAATCATTTGTTCATTAAACTCCATCTACAAGTTATTTCAAATCCATTAAAAAACAAAGATTTTTCAGAATTTTTTTAATGTTGAATAACACTGGATTTTAATAATGGATTTAAAATCTTTTATTGAATAACACCAGATTTTAAAATCTTTAAGACATAATTTACAAATACCATATCCAATAACACAAGATTTTAAAGTATAATTTAGAATCAGATTGAATAACAGTGAATTCTGCTTAGATTTAAATTTTATTAAAATCCATCATCGAATAACGTCCCTTAGTTTTTCCATAAGCTTTCTCAATTAGGCTATTAGCATCAGTGAGATACGTGAGTATTTAACCTAAACCATTATGTTATAATATATGAAGCTACACATGTTATATATATTTTTAATTGTATATGTGTTGGAGTATAATAATTTAAAAAAAAAGAATTAAGGTTAACAAAAAAAATAAAAAAATAAATATATATATATATATATATATATTTTTTTTTTGTCAACAACTTAATAAATTTACTATTCTCACGGCTGAGATACCCAAACCGATAGTGAGGAGTTTACATAAGAAACATCGAAATTATATAAGCGAGCACTTCTTGTAAGCCGGTCGACGTTCGAGTTGAGAGTGCGGGGGATGAACAAGTTGGAGAAAAACGTGAACCTCTCCTTAAGCTTTTTGAATTCGCTGAGATGGATTACAAACGCCGGCCACTCTGTCGGTGTAGACACCATCTTCACTAGTTCAGAACAGTCTGTTGCGAAAGCTATCTCTGTCTTATATTGATCAGTCAGGCACTGCATTGCCCAAACTAATGCTTCGCGCTCCGAGTGAAGGGGGGGATAGACTCCTTCGCAGATTCCTAGCTCCCATCATCGTTTCAGCTTTTCCTTCTTGAAAAGCATACCAACCGAGACCTGAGAAAATATCAGAATCTTTCCAAGAGCCATCAGTGTAGCATTTGAATCCATAGTAATCCAAAATTTCTGTTAATTGTCCACCATAATGAGGGGAGTGGGTAGGCTCATCAACTTGGGCCGTTTCCCAGACCAACGCCTCAGTTTCAACAATTCATAGAACATGTTGTGGATCCAAATCTAAACTTTTAAAAACCTTGTCATTCCGTGCTTTTTCAGATATACCAAATAATCCACGGGAAACTCTGTCCCTTATTACCGGGTGGCATTCGCCAAAATAAATAATCGATATTAGTAAAGACTGAAGACACATGGAAAATTTCCGGAGCCGTTGGTATTTTCGACAAAGCCCATGTTTGAAATGCTAGGGGGGGGGGCATTCGAAGAGGGCATGATTTATTGTCTCGAAATGACCGAAAAGCATTCCGTGATAACCTGCCAATGAAAATATCTCAACTTGGGTATTAAATTTTCCACGACTGCGCTTGCAGCGGCCGTACATCTGGGCCAAAGGTTGGTCTATGACTAGAAGTCATACTGGCTTGTTCCATTTGGTACTCCGATTTAACCGTGTATTTTTCAGATTTTGTATAGTACCATCCTACAGAGTCGGGTCTATAGATGTCATCCACCGGAATGCTACGGATCATTTTAACATCCTCTGGAATAATGATCGCATTTAGCAGCTCCATATTCCATATTTTTGTCTGGGGGTCAATCAAATGGTTGACTATAAAAGATGGATATACTCTATATATATATCAATGTTTTAATTTTAAGGCCTCTATTAAACTTAATTTATTTTTTTGCTACACATTAAAAAAAGGGAAATTTGCTAGAATGATACGTTTTCTGACTTTAATGTCAAGCGGGATACCCTCATAGGGAAAATTGTAGAACTAGTACACTTTTTTAAAAATGTTGAAAATACCCTTACGCTTTGGCAGAGTCTATGTGAATTTTGTAGACTTAAGGCTGATGCTGGACAGACTCTTCTTAAACTCTGCTAATTGTGTAGCCTTAAGGAAGATATAGTGTGTCAATTGTGTAGCCTTAAGGCAGATATTGTGTGTGTATTTTTTGTAGACTTAAGGCAGATATTGTGTGTGTATTTTTGTAGACATAAGGCAGATATTACTCGTCAGATGGTAGCATACTGTTCGCAGGGCCTGGCTTGACATTTGTAACGTAACTAAATTGTATAAACGGTCATATTTTGAAGTCAATTACAGTGTACTCCTCTCTTTTCACAATAATAACAAGAATGCCCATTACTTCTTACTTTTTTGAGTTTGCTATAAACCTTTTCAACTTTTCCACCTTTAACCTAGATCTACTATTTCGATTTCACCCCAAAAGGGAGATTTCAAAATTTTCAAGAGACGGAAGCGAAATCCGAGTATAAGATTGTTTACAGCCTTCGATTTTGAATGAAAGTACGTACATTCTTCGGAAAGACGATCCTCGTTTACATCTAACAATGCTGGTCAAAGATAATATAGGAGTTGAAGGCGAGCATATTTTCGTGAAGAACGAACACAAGTAACACTTCAAAATATTACACTAGTTATCTAAACCACCATATTCTAAACTGCGTCTAGAGCTCTAGTACTTCTTTGGCAGAGCTATTTTTAAAAGAATCTGCTAAAGTGTAGAGCTCTGCCAAAAATCTTCTAAGATAGTGTGTTGCAGATCTTTTGCACTTAATCTACTAGTGAACATTCTCTTTTTTGCAGATAATATTGCATTTGTTGACTGTTTTTGGACAATGGAAGGTAAAAATGGGTTGGGATTTCGACGTTGATTTAAGCAAAGGAAGCAAGTTGTTTGCGATTTAAGAAAAAATTAAGTATGAGGAATTTCTCCGCATTGTTTGTAAAGATTACAACTTGGAAACGCAGATGAATGCAGTCGACATTGCTTATAAGTTGCCTACACATATCATGGAGAAAATTTCTAGCGGCATACCTCCTATCTTCTTGAATAACGATAGGCAATTTGCAAACTTTATCACAATGGCGGAAAAGAGATTATCCGGCTTTGCGTGTCATGGAAAAGAAACGATGGAATTAAAGCAGAAGCTGCGGGTAAAGATGAAGCTTGTGATGTCAAAGAGGATGGTGGTGTGGATTTTGATGATGTTGGTAATGTTAAAGACGAGCATATGATGCCATCACCGAACAACAGCAGAGACTGCCGACAGTCTGCGAAACAACAGCAGATGCCGCCTTTATTCTGTGATATATTCGATGACACTCCTACGAAGCCATTACCAATGAAGAAATCTGGAACTATTAAGGTTGGAGAAATATTTGATGACAAGGAAGCATTAATTATGCAATTACGCAAGATTTTAGTCATCGAGAAGTTTGATTTCAAAAGTGACACATTGAGGAAAAAACTATTTATCGCTAAATATTTTGTTCCTAATTGTTCTTGGAGGATTCGTGTGTCGACTCTGTCATATTCATCTGAATCTCCAGAATTTCTTGTTCGGATATATAAAGAAGCTCATACATGCTCTGCTGTCTATAGGTATTCTCGTCACTGATAGGCTAATGCAAAATGTATTGGAAAGATGTATGTTGATAGGTTTAGTGGTGGTAATGATCTTAACGGAATCACGCCTAAGCATGTAGTGAACTGTATTAAGTCATTACATTGTCTTGAAATAGACTATACAAAGGCGCATAAAGCGTTGGCATATGCACAAGAGCTGGTCAGAGGCACTTTTGAGAGGGGTTACCAGGACTTACCTTCCTATCTATAAAAAATAGAGCAGGCCAATCCAGGTACGATTACAAAGTTTGAACGTGATGATCAACAAAGGTTTAAGTATTTGTTCATTGCTTTTGGTGCTTCCATCAAAGGATTTGAGTTCTTGAGGAGGGTTGTTGTGGTAGATGCACCACATCTAACTGGAAAGTACAGATGTGTTATGCTAGTAACTGCAGATCAACATGCAGATTCGAGTATATTTCCTATAGCTTTTGGGATTGTAGACTCAGAGAATGATGCTTCATGGGAATGGTTTTTTACACAGTTGCGTGGTGTGATACTTGATGATAAACATCTGGCAATTATTTATGACCGTCATCTATCAATCGCAAAGGCCATTATGAAGGTTTTCTCCACAGCTGATAGGGGAGTATGTTACTATCACCTCAAAAATAACCTCATCTTAAAGTTCAAAAAGAACGCAATGCTCAGTTTGGTGTGTCATGCTGCATATGCATATCGACCGGTAGATTTTGAAACATTGTTTGCTGTGATTCATCGTCAAAATAGTGAATTAGCAGTTTACTTGGAAGAGTCGGAATTTTGATTATGGGCTTGTGCAGAATTTACAGGAGATAGATTTGGTATAATGACGAGCAACATTTCAGAATCCATTAATGCCGCGCTTAAGGAAGACATATAATTTCCTGTTAAGCATTTCGTGGAGGGTATTAGAAAGTTGTTGTCAAGGTGGTTTGTGGAAAGGCGAGACAAAGCTGCCTCATTAAAAACAAATTTCCCCCCAAACGTTGAAAAGTTACTGCACGAAAGACATGATAGTTTGGAAATTTTAAATGTTCATCATACTGATTCAAATTATAGCCATGTTACAGGTGGAGATTATGATTGTGTGGTTTATCTACAGAAGGTATGTAAGTTTTTTTTTGCTATTTCTCACTGCCAGTTTCAGGAAACGTATCCTGAGCAAGTCTGCTAGTCTCAGGAAACGTTTGCCTTGTTTATCTGCTCTGAGTTCGATTCCTTTTTAAAATTTATGATTGCAGAGACTTTGTACTTGTAAACAATATGATGTCGAGAAGATTCCCTGCGAGCACGCGATTAAAACAGCATTAAGTCGGAAAACTAATGAATTTACCCTAGTGGATGATCATTTCACAAAGGGCTACTTGTATTCCACGTACTCAGAACCTATAAAACCTGTAGACGAAGATTTGATTCTACCACCACACGTAATTAGTGAACAATGTCTGCCACCAGTCATAAAAGTACCTTCCGGTATACCGAAGACAAAGAGATACCTTTCTGCTATTGAAAAGGCTAAGCGGTTCAAGCGTAATCAATGGAAGAAGAAAAAAACAGAACCTTCGCCGAGTACTCCATCCACAAAGCAAAAATCGAAGCAGAGGACTCAATCCACAACGAAGAAAACGAAGCAGAGGACTCCATCCGTTACGAAGTAGAGTACTCCATTCAGCAATAATATTTCACCCACTACTCCATCCCCAAAGGTGAGAAAGAAACGATCTCGTAAGTTTCCGACTACTCAAACACCAAATAAGAAAGCTAAACTTTCACAGAGTACTCCACCCCAAAGGGTATACTCTGCCGTAATGGATATCAAGGGATGCCAATGATGAATAGTATTGAATGGCATTATTAATCTGCCGTAACAATTACATGTCTCACATAAATGAATGATACACCATAGGAAAGCAGAGTATGCCATGCCCCTCTATTGTTCTACCATATCTAATAGAGCATGATATCGTAGATCATGCAAGCTCTTTTATTTTAATATTTGCTGAGTTGGACATACCATGCGATTTTCAGGTTTTTGTTTGTTGTTAGAGAAGCGAGTATCTTGCTCGAAACAAGTCATTCTCTTCATCAGCTTTCCAACGACCTGTGCCAAGTTGTTTAAGGTTTCACTCAAAACTTTTTGCTGTTCCATGCTGGTTTGTTGCTGTTCCAAATTTAAAGTTGCTGATCAAGGCTGGCATTTTAAATTCTAGTTACAACTACGTCAAACTTGGTCTGCTGTTTATCCATGACAAATTCAATGATGTCGACGATGTCTGTTGAACCAGTATATGGGAATTTAGCTACAGAAAACTTCGGTTTCATGACATACCATTCGTCATCTTCTTCTTCTTCTTCTTTGATTTTTTCATCATATTATTCAATTTCCTTCCGCTTCCTCTTCCTCTTTTCTCCATCTCGCTCTTCAATTCCCTTGCTCTTTTTCCCTTTTCCTCTTTTTCCCTTTCCTCTCCTTCCTTCATGATCTACTTTTCTTTTTTTCCAGTGTGGTTTTCTGGGACTGGCGGCATTTTTGAGACGCTCCATTTGATTTCCGTCCACGGCTGGCCAGAGAGAATGTATTTGATGAGATTATCAAGTTTGACATCGATTACATCGTTACCTTTCCAACGTGGATACATTTTTGCCCGGGATCTCTCACACATAGTACTTACAGTCACCTGCAAAACACAGTTATATGGTTACATAAATGTCAGCCAGATGTCTGTCAGAAGTCTGCGTAATTCTGCTAGAAGTCTAGCGACGGGAAAATGTAAACTTGTGGCAGTCTTTTTGCAGACTCTGCCACTATGGCTTACTCTGCCAAAAGTCTACATTTTTACTTCAACAAACTATGCCAAAGATATACATACGTCTTCACTCGAGAAGATCTTCTCCATATCGGATCTGCCAACTTTTCCCTTGTATCTTAGCAGATGTATACCTTCAAATGCTATAGGTGTTCCCAAATTTTCTCCCCTTTTGGGCACATACACATACGCCCAGACCTGTAGAACTTGCACGAACCCCTTCAAAACATAAGAGTCTTGCCATATATTCTCTTTAGTTACTAACTTAACCTACTCAACAAGATCTTTGTAAGCAACCCTCCCCCATGGATACACTTCGAAAGTTGCCAAATCTATCACCAACTTAGCTAGGTTAAGTCACTACAAGAAAACACTGGATGAGTGACTACTTTTTGTGACTGTTTTTTTGGTCGCAAAACTTTGGGACTACTTTGTGATCATTTTGCGACTACTTAACGACTACAGAAGATCTAGAAGCAAAATAGTCGCATATTTACTACGGAAAAGTATAGTCGTGTAGTAGTCGTAAATTAGCGACTGAATTAAGACTACTATTCGACTGTGTAACGGTAGTCGCAAAACAGTCACAAAGTGTGACAAATTAGAGACTCTTTTATTAGTCAGGAAGCGTAGTCCCAAATTAGTCACAAAACCGGTTTTTAGATTTTCACCTATTTTTACATATAGTCACAAAACCGTAATTAAATACCCACTAACAAGCGACTAATTTGTGACGATGCTATTAAAGTGTGATTGATTTGCTTCTATTTACCAACTCATCCATGTGATTTTGAAAAAACCAACAAAAGAAAATTGTGAACATATGTAGTTTTAAGTATCTATATAGATTTCACTAGTTGTTACACTAAATAGATAATATACTTCTTGAAAACCTATAACTTTGGATTTGATGAAACATCTTTGCATCTTACAAAAGATCTTAACATATATTACATATGTTTTCTGTGGTAAAGTTTGTTTAAGTTTAATTTTTTTCAAAATTTAGTTAATTATTATTAGTTTAGGGTTTAATCTTCGCATATACTTCATGAAATAGGAAAAAACTGATTGGTTAATCATGTGGACTACTTATATGGTTCCAAATTGTTAGGGGTTAGGGTATAACTTTGTGACTCAAAAATAATGTTACAAAAATGTCACTAATTTGTGACTACTTTGCTAATATCGTCCTATTTTCACCTATTTAAAAAAAAACGTTACAAAAGTGTATTTAAATACCCACTAATTTGTGTCTAATTAGCGACAATATTATGAAATAATGACTGCTTTGCTACCGTTTACCAACTCATCCGTATAATTTTTGAAAATTCAACAAAGACAATTGTAAAAATATTAGTTTTAAGTATCAAGACTCATTTGAACAACTTTTAACACTAAATATAGTATATAATAGTGAAAACTTTGAACTTTCAATTTGGTGAACTATTGTTGCATCTTACATAACATGTTTTTAGATATGTTACATAAGTTTTCAATCTAATGTTTGTTCAAGGTGAATATTTTTCAAAATTGTATCTAATTAGTATTAGTTTAGTCTATATACTGAAACACATACTTAAGAAATAGAATAAAGATTAATTGCGAAGGCATATGTATCAGTTTTTTGCTCTAAATGGTTAGGGTTTATGGTATAGATTTGTGACTCACAAAATAATGTCACAAAATAGTTACATTTTGTGACTACTTTGCCACTGTTATCATCTATTTGCGACTATTTTGCTACTAATTAGATTTCTTTCTAATTTGCTAATAGATTCATGTTCGAATATATTTGGAAATTTGGTGAAATTTTTTGGAATTTTGGGCGCATATTTATTTTCCTAAAAAATATTTTGCGATTATTTTGAGACCACTTTGCGACTCTTAATTATAATAAGTACTCAGAAATCTGATTCCCAAATCACTTTTGCAAACCCTAATTTTCTTCTTTCTCTCTCGACACAACCGAGAAATCATCATCTCTTCATCTCTCTCTTAATCTCCTTCACCGAATCATCATCTCTTCATCTGTCTCTCTCAATTCTGTTTCTTATTCTCTTCAACTCTCTCCCTCTCGATTTCCTTTACCGATTCAGACAGCTTCATCTTTGCATCTTCTTCTCTTATCAGTTCAGACAGCTTCACCTTCAATGGCTGGAAACGTCAAATCTACTAGAGGTCGAGGTGGTAAATCAACCGGCGGAGGTAGTAGAGGCACATGCGGAGATGGTAGAGGCACAACCGGAGCTGTTAGAGCCAACGCCGGTGGGACAAGCGGATGTGTTAGGTCCACAGCCGGCGATGGGAACATCGGAGCTTTGTCGCACTCCTCAAACCCGTCCTCGAACGCGACTGTTTCGATTTCCCAGCCAAGACCGCAGTGGTTACGGGATTGTGTATTGTGGGGTTTTAACTGATGGAACTAAATCGCCATCAAGAACTTGCTTAATAACAGGTACTTCGATTTTTTTTGAATTTCATTCAAAGATTGGTCCTTTAGATCGTTTTTAAATTAGTTTGTTGGGTGTTTTCAATTGGGGTTTTTGGAATTTTTCGATTTGATTGGACTTGTTGCTTTGCTCTGTATTGGTTTCATTCTAAAGTTTGGTCCTTTACTTGTTTCTAGATTAGGGTTTTAGGTTTTACCAATTAGGAAATTTTACTTGTAGTCTTGCTCTGTATTAAAGTTTGTCTTTGATTCTGCAATCCTTCTTTCCTATTATGTGGTTAGATCAATTGAAGTATATGATTCTGGAAATTTATGTAGAGTAGAGAAATCTAAGGGTTTAGAGTGATAGCAATCTCCAGTTGTCTGGTCCTTCTCTTATTTAACTGCTCTATGCGTATGAGTGTAGTCCTGAAAGTTGTTCTTATTATTGAATTATATATGTAGATTATCAGATATGTCATGGGTCACATGTGGTTTTGATGGAAAACGTATTTACTAATAATAGACCATGCTTCTGGATTTTGATCTCCATGATCTGTAAGATTTGTAGGTGTGTGTCTTTAATTTACAGGGGTCAAGCGGAGAAAGAATTCAAAGTAGAAGTGGAAGTAATCGGGCGTGTATGACACAAGAATCTCGTTAGGCTTTTAGGGTATTTCATTTAAGGTGCCTACAGGTAAATACCGCTACTCGTATTCCATGTTTGGTAATAAAAAAGAAGCAATGTTGTGAACTAATATTGGTATCTTTACTACAGGATGCTCGTATATGACTTTGTCGATAATGGAAACTTGGAGCAATGGATTCACGGTGATGTTGGAGATGTCAGCCCTCTGACTTGGGATATCCGTATGAATATTATACTCGGGATGGCAAAAGGGTAATTTTGGAAGAGATCTTTAGTTATTAGATTCATCTTGTTATCCGCTATGTCTATAAGCTGTTTTTATTTGTAAATCTTTGTTATATCTGCAGATTGGCGTATCTACACGAGGGTCTTGAACCAAAAGTTGTTACTCAAAGGTTCTTAAACGAGTGTTATTCGTAGCTTTGCATTGTGTGGATCCTAATGCGAACAAGAGACCTAAAATGGGACATATCATACTTATGCTTGAAGCTGAAGACCAGCTCTATCGTGATGTATACAACAAAATATTTTTGTCTTAAACATTTTTTACATTTCTTTACAAGTTTTAAAAATGTCTAAAGCAAGGATGATATTTTTGCAGGAACGCCGAACGACGATAGACCACGGAAGCCGCGAGAAACAAGAGACAGGTGCAGCCAACGCGTTCCATCATCAATGCTTTTGGTGTTAGAACATGAACTTATCTTATGTTTTAATTTCATGTTTGTAGTACTATGAAACATAACTTATGTGATGTATCTTTTGCAATAACCTTATGATTTTATATGTTTCAATATTCGGTTTTTCTTATTAATTTCAGCTTTTCAAATTTGAAATATATATAGCCTCTAACTTTTTAGTCTCGAAAAAGTCGCAGATCTAAGACTACAAAAACAGTTACAAATTAGTCTCATGAATATGACTACCAACATCTGTCACAAGGTAGTCGCAAAATTAACGTTGTCACTCTTTAGTCTTTAATATACAACTACTAAATGTTGTCCCCAAGTAGTCGCTTATTTACGACTAAGTTTAGTAGTCACAAAATAGTCAGAAATAAGTGACTACTTTGCGACTATTGTATTTGCGACCAAAAAAATTGTATTTTGCGACCAAAAATTTGCAACTACTTATTTAGTCTCTAAGTAGTCGCAAATTACGTTTTTGTGACCATTTTGTGACGTTTTTGGGAGTCACTCATCCCCTGTTTTCTTGCAGTGAGTGGAATTTTGATACGCCAATCAACACCCAACAGACCATTAGACAGAATAGTTAGATAACTAAGCCTAATTTTATCTTCCCTGGACCAAGATTTGCTTCTATCTCCACCATGCTTCATACACAATTTCACAATGTCCTCAATACAAGGGCTAGCACGGCGTATTTTGAGAAGATCCCAAAAGAGATTCCAGCTTTGGTGGGTAGCTTGAGAAGATACCAACCCATCCAACTGCGTAATTTCATTATAGTTAAGACCTGTGATCTCTTCAAACTCGAAGAGCGAGAACCGTGCTAGCTGGCCCACGATCAAAAACCACAACTTAAATGGGCTTTCACACTCCAATTGTTTGCAAATAAGATGGTGATGCACAAATTTCGCACTCCATCCGAAACCCAACTTCTCAAACTTACAAATAACTCCTAGCGGTGACTTGCGGACATAATCCCACACTTCTTCACCCACTACACGTTCCACCAAAGACGATTGAACTTCGAACTGTAGTTTATTCTAGTAGTTGGATCTGGCTCGTTTCCTTTGGAAAAAATCATGGCAGGAAAATCCATCTCGTAGTCATTCCTATCCATCTCGTAATCATTCCTATCCATGATATATTCGAAGGAGAAATATCGGAGAAATGAAGAGATCGGAGATTTATCGGAGAATTATCGGAGAAATGAAGAAAGAGATCGAAAAATTGAAGATACGCTCCTCTACTATAGGGTTGCTTGGGGGGGGGGGGGGAGGAGAGTCAATGTTTTGTTTTTTTAGCTTTCTGGGCTTCGGCATGGGCCTGAAACAACTGATTTGAGGTCTGAATATATATTGTGGAATTTTTTTTAAAATAATATTACATAATTAAGGCGGCACCTCCTTTTGTCGTACAGTTAAGACAGCACCACCTTTTTCTTCTAGTAGAAACTCTTCAAAAATACTGTGTTACGTCTGCATACAGTCTGCAAAACCCTAAACCACTCAAAACAAATTAAAAACTTCGATTAACATTTGTTTAGACGTCATAACTCCAAAGTGATCTTCAATCTAAGAGTTTAAAACTTTATTTACATTTAAAACACAGAATGGAAGAAAAATCAATAACCATGGTAAATACCAAGGGAATATTTCACATAGTGCCGTGTGGAACAAAGAAACATGATAACGATTTTTTTTGTTTGAGTTTTTCTTTTTAACATAAGTTTTACTTTGAAACCAGTAAAAAATAATGTATAAAGGAAGTGGAAGTATATATAAATATACAACAAAAAATCACTACAAACGAATTCTCCTATATCAATCTGCCTTCGGTCTGCCGTTGGTGATATTCATTCAGTCTGCGATACCCTAACAACTTGGTTTTCATTGTGGAGTTTTTTTTTTTAACATAAGTTGTACTTTGAAAACAGTAAAAAATAAAAGAAATAATGTATAAAGGAAGTGGAAGTATATACAAATATACAACAATAAAACTCTCTACAAACGAATTCTATGATATCAATCTGTCTTCGGTCTGCCGTTGGTGATATTCATTCTGTCTGCGATACCCTAACCACTCGGTTTTCACCGAGTTTTTTGAGATTGCTTATCTCATTTCGGCTTATACCGGTTAATGCACTACTGGTGATTGTCTTCTGCCGTTGGTGATATATATTAAGGGGTAGCGCTGGTATTTTCAAAATTATTTCAAAATCTCGAGGAAGACTAGGGTTTCAAAATCTCGAGGAAGTCGAAGGGTCTGTTTCTTACAAAACCTCTTTTCATCCCTGGAATAACAAATTCACCCTCAAGCTCTCTTTTTCCTCTAAGATCTCTCATTTCTCATTTGCACACAACAATTGTTTTTCAAAGAGGAATTCGAAAATCACAATCTCCTTTTCCATTAACAACTCCAACATTTACCAAGCAAAAAGTATGGTTAAAGCTCAATCTTTGATTTCATCGAGTTTTTGGTTTTCGTTCCATTTGTGCTCTTTAAATGATGGATAGTAGCATTTGTTCTCAATTATGCCTTGTTCTCATTTGGGAAATGTTTTTGTAGACACATCACTAAGAACACACAACCATGAGCACTTCAACAAGAATCAGTCACCATTCTTTTCAAGGCACCTGCGAGTTTGAAGAGTGGACACAAGAAGGGTTAAAGCACTTGAAGGAGTTGGAGCGAGCCACATTCTTTCCTACCCGTTTTGCTTGTTGGGATATCATGTTCGAAATGGGTATATAAAACCAAGTGGATGATCTAGTAGAGCGGATGAATTTGGAGAGGTTAACACATATGGACTACTTGACCTACCTCGGGCCAACCAGACTTTTCCTTGCCACGGTCATTTTCATTGAGGATGAAGCGAATGGACATGGATATGTCTACTTCATGGTTGGGCCAACCCAATACTCACTCACTTTCTCTGATTTTTGTGAAGTATACCGCTTCCCATCCTCCACATTTAGCGCCACTCAAGAGTTTCGTGAAGCATCCACCGTATGGAGAAACATAACAATGGATGGTTCATTCTCCACCGCATCTCGCATGTCCAAGGTGCGAAATCCAACTATCCGCTATGCTCTCTGCCTCTTGGCCAACAAGCCGGGTGTTCCAACCACCAATGAACTAAGGATGTTATATTGTTCGATCCGGTATTGGCTTCACAACCATGATGGATGACCCATTGAGTATGATCCCATTTTCCACCTTTATGCCGCTTCAATGTTCCTTAGGAACCTTTTGCACATTTGAAACAAGGTGTCTTTGGTGGATAATCCGAAAGTCTACATTGGAGGCATGCTCACTCCACTCTTCGACCTTGTTGGAGTCAACCTCAACCTCTACAGGCCCCTTCTAGAGAGGCCTAAGATGGACTTCAAATATTTGGTACTCACACACACTTTGGCGGCCCGTTTCTCTAACAACACGCTCGCATACCGCTTCATGGACGAGGATAAGACGCCTTTGTGTTGTTTCTTGCCAAATGCTCGATAGTGCAACACTAGTTGCTTCGAAGACCTCAAGTTCTCAATACCACACCGGTTGACCTTCGCTCTTCTACCACCTCAAGATTACAACTCTGATCACTTCTAATAAAACTGTTTATGAGTTTATGTTTGTTTGTTTTTTTTTGTCGGGAGTTTATATTTGTTTTATCATAAGTGCAAAGCTAATTCGAAGGAGTCAATGTTCAGCTCTTTTTTTCTAATGAATTATACCAAAATCTGATACCAGTCTGGCTTTGGTCTACCGTTAGGTGGTGTGGTCTGCGAAACCTTAATTGTAGAAAGCACAGCAGTGTTTGCCAAATTTTGGCATAATACAAGCAAAATCTAAGCAGTGTTTGCGTATACTCTTCTTCCAAAGGCAGAGACTGACATCATTCTGTTTTTCTTCTGCGAGTATAAGCAGAGACTGCGCGTACTCATTTCTATCTCTACTTGTACTCTGGGTAGTCTACATTTACTTGCGTTGCAAATGTCAACCTGCGTAGTCTACAACAGTGTTTGCCAAATTTTGGCATAATACAAGCAGAATCTAAGCAGTGTTTGCGTATACTTTGCTTCCAAAGGCAGACACTGAGAGTGTTCTGTCTTTCTTCTGTGAGTATAAGCAGAGACTGCGCGTACTCTTTTCTATCTCTACTTGTACTCTGCGTAGTCTACATTTACTTGCGTTGCAAATGTCAACCTGCAGACAGTGTGCCACCGGTCCTTGTTAACTCTGCTGGTCTTAAGGGGTAGCGCTGATATTTCCAAAAAAATGTACTAGTTGTACAATTTTCCCTAAGAGGGTATCCCGCTTGGCATTAAAGTCAGAAAACGTACCATTTTGAACTATTTCTTCTAAAAAAAAACTATTCAATAATTTATAATTTGGTTACTTTTAAAAGATTTAGAAATTTGCATTTGTTATTATTTCTATGTTAACATTTTTGAAATCACTTCATAGAAATAGTCTGTTTCATTTCTATAGATTTTTCAAAATAAATATAGAGTAAAATGTTTCATATATTTTTTGCTCTTTTTTGTTACATCGCTTTTTTCTTATGTGTTTTCATAACTAAAATTTAATCCGCGCATCCGCGGATCATTACGAATTTGCTATGCTATTGTATTTTTAAAAAGAATTAACAAATAAAAATTCAAAACACCGTGTCATTTAAAGGTTAAATGTTGAAAGTTGAATTAAAAAAATTATATTATCATAGAGGTTAAATGACAATTCATCGTACATTATGACATATTGTGAATTACGAAACATCTTTTTATGCATGTAAATTCATAAATAATACTTTTTCTGTTTTAAAAATTGTGTATTTTAAACTTTGCACTCATTTTTTTAAACTCCTAATATACCTTTGTTTTATGATTAATTATTATTTGTTTCATTTATTTTCACTCTAATTGTAAAAGAGAATATAGGAAATTCTCTGTGATTTTTTTCCAAAACATCTATTATTAAAAACAGAGGAAGTAAATTTAAATTAATGATGTTTCATGTATTGCAATTGTTAGTCATCTTCAATTGAAGCATCAAAATTATCTAGTTTTAATGTGTTCTTCAATAAAAAATTGCATTATGCACATGATTTTGCGAAATTATAAGAATATGAATGTTCTATTCATGTATTGTGTGTTTAAAGTTATATGCGATCACATAATTAACTATGAGTTTTTATTTTTTTTCACTGAATCTCTAGTGGTATAGCATAATTCTTAACCATCTCTTGAGAAACCAAAATTTGTTTCCAACAAAAAATTATTTCTTCAATCTTCCATTGATAAAAATACAAAATAGGCATTTATTGATCAATGCATTTGTATTCAAGTTTCTTGTTAAACATGAATGTTATCTAAATTTGCTAATGGTTATATCAAAATCTTTATAACCTCTTTCATATACACATCGACTCTGTATTGATTTTTTAAAATTATTAAAGTGCAATTAACTGTTGAAAAAAGATTTTTTAAAAGGAGGAGATGCATAGTTCGCAATGAATACCACGAAGCATTATCAATATAATTCGTAAGTTCGTAACTTTTGTTATGCTTTTTCATTAAAAAGTGAGACATGTGGCAACTCCGGAAAAATTTGCACTGTTATCTTATGTGTTCTTCCGACGACATCTGAAAAATAAATGATTATAAAATTAGAACAACTTCACATTATCTTAAATTTTATGTAAGATGAATGAATTGACTAGAACATTTATTATCTGTCAATTTATCGTGATGTTCTCATTTACCCCGAAATTACTGATATGATAGATAAAATATTTTTTTAGATGTTTTGTAGTAGCGGATGAAGTGATGATTAATATAAGCTTTTATTATAAACCATTTTGAAGATAACGAACATGAATTTGGAACCATTTTGGCAACGTTTAGTATGGAGGCGACGATTTAGAGGACTTAACGTGTAACTGATTGTAACATGATTATTTAGAGAACCATTTTGGCAACGTTTAGTAGGATTTGTAACTGATTGGTTTATGTGTATTATTTTTTCCCTACGTATAACATAACTTTTGGGCTATCAAGTACAAGTCCAATAGAAAGCCCTTAATTACTAAGCCCTTAATAAATTGGAAACGATTAGTAACAAATTTTTGTTGGAAAAAAGTAACAACCTTTTGCAGCATGATGTGCAATTTATTCTACGACACGTGACACTCAAAGAAGAAACAACACTCAAATTTTATACTATATATAATTATTTATAGACAAACATGAATCTAAATTAAAATGAAACAATCCGAAGAAAAAAGTACCGTTGACAAAGAAAAATATATCATAATATCCAATTTATATAACAAGATTATGTGTGTTCATAAAATATATATACTATATACTATAAGAAAATACCCAATTAGCAATCGCAACATTCGTTGCAAAACAATCACCAAATAGTAATTGATCGTGTTTAACGTCTAATTAGCATCGAATTTCAAAATATCGATAATTGCTCGCCGCAATGTAGTATTCTTTGCCAAATCATAGCTCATATTAAAATGAAAATAAAAACAGTAAATGGTTGCTACTAATGTAAGAGAGTCGCAAAAACATCAAAGATTTCATAATCATTTTGGTGGCTACAAATAGTGAGAATGAGTATTGACGCATAATCGTTGCAATTATAACGACTAATCTGGTAGTCACCAAATCATCGCGAATTCTTGTATGTATTTACGGCCGAATAGCGATATTTGAAAATAAATATTATTTATAATATCTTTAATTAAAAAAATTAAATCTATATCGGTGGTTTTGGTATGTTCGAACATCCTTTAAGGTTACCTTCTACTTTTTACATGCAAAAAAGTAAAAACATGAGTGATATTAGATTATTCAATGAATAAAAGTCTCTCTAAACATAAACATGCATTAATCATTCCACCAAACCTAAAATAACAATAAAAAAACCAATGAGCAATCATGCAAGGCAAGCAATCAATTAGAGTTCATATAATAATAACAATATGAGCCAAGGGAAGCAATCAACAATCAAACAATGAACATGCCAAATATATGATAAAATTAAATCATCCATGCATGCTATAAATCAATATATGAAGCATCACAAAGACCAAACAAACAACATCATATGATCCTACACATTGATACTTCATTTTTTCTCCTAGATTAAACATATATCTAGCAGCCACAAAGACACATGAACATAGAACATCACTTTCCAAGTTTTTTGTTAGATGACAACATCGGGGGCCTATACCATCATGTAATACTCGGTCCTAAGTTGTAACCTAGTATTTCTGAGTCTTCTTACCTTTGTGAATTAAAGCTCATGCCACTGATATTCTGTTTGGTAATGCACCGAAAAAGTTTTGAATCACCATCTAAATGTAATTGCCATGTGAGTTTTAACTTTACATGCTGCAAAATCAAAACTCAGGCAATCTTGGTACCAACGGATCTTTCAATCCCACTAGACCACATGCATCACAGCAACATAACAACACAACAATATATTCTACATGATACCACTTAGTGAAAACAAAGAAATATACGAATAACCTCAACATGCAAACATTAAAATAATCAAACAATCAAGTGTACAAGCATACAATCGAACTTCTTTGGTATTTAACATGCATCAACAAGATTAGTAATTCACATCACCGGATTCACATGCAACAACCTGCAAGAAACGTGTTGGCATGCAACACACAACACACAATCAGAATTCACATAATTTTGGCCAAGAGGTTCTGATGAGGACATCACGAGCAGCAAGGATGGAAAAGAGGATCCATTACTTATACCTGCTAAACCAGGTACAAAAATCCAACCAAAGAAGATTAAGGATACACTTAACAGACTTATTCAAGAGATTCTGGACAAAGAGATCATTTACAAGTCCATTGGGAATGATAAATATCAAGTCCAACACATTCTGAACCTATTATCAAATCAAGAAGGCCCATAAATGACTTATATTTCTGGACCAAAAGAGTGACGAAAATGAAGATCAAGAGTCCCTTTGAAGTCAAAGAGAACACCAAGAGTTGGATTTACATTCAAATCTGACTTTATTTCTATTATGTTTTTAAAACTATTTATTATCTAGCTTCTAGTTCAAGTTTTATTTCCTTTAAATACATGAAATCTCCATTGGAGAAGATATCTGATATATCATGGTTTTTATGGGTTTTAAAGCCATGATATATGTATATAATCGAGTCTTTTACAGGTTTACACACATTTGGGATCATTTGGACATTATGGAGCAATTATGGAGTATTTGTAGCTGAGAAATCGAAGTTGGTGCTTTTCAAGTTCAACCGTGTCGATCGACATAGCCATGTGTGTTGGTCGACACAACCCGATTTTTATACCTCCACGTGAAGACCAAAACTTTTTGGAGATTTGCAACTTTGCCCTGAAGTTTCTTGTATTTACAAAAGAGCCCAGCTCGTGTTTTAGACTATATTTTTAGGGTTTTTAAGTTTTGAGAGGCACGATTACTCAGACGGGGAACTTTTGACTTTTCTTTGATTTTACTCTCGGCTTTAGAGAAGACTTGGAGATTTTTAGAGCTGGGGCTGATCTGATACTTTGGACTACTTTGAGAGAAGATTTCAAACCCCTGTTTCTATCTATCTTTTCTGATTTCTATGATATCTATCTTATTCATGTCTTTGATTTCAATTGATATGTGTGAGTAGATCCCTTGTTGGGTTTAGGGATTCTCATTAGGGATTTCATGGAATGATATATTGATTTATTGGTTAGGATTCAAACTCAATAGTTCTTCACCTAGGTTGCACTTAAAGCTAGTTCTGGATTGATCACCTAGAATCTCGATCTTAGGTTGTTAAATTGGCACGACAGTGTGATTTATAATCTGATCAAAACCTAGAGTGAGCAAATTAGATAATTGCAAAGAAATTTGGATTAGATAATTTGTGAACAAATCAAACCTGCACTTAATGCTTGTTTAGACTTTAGGATTCGCAAAGGAATTTGGTTTCTTAAGTTTTAAACATAGTTAATTCTCGCAACGAAAGATGGTTTATTTTACATTAGTGATTTGAGTTCTGGAACTTGTTAGTAATTCTATCTTGACCAATTAATTGATCTTCATTACTTGATTTCCTGAGAAATTCCCTGGACCTGACGCTTTCCCCATCTGATAAACAAACGATTTTAATTATTATTTGCATTGTTATTTAATTTATTCCATACTTGCTTAGCTGAATTTGAAACGAAAAAGTCTATCGTGAGGTTCTTGAGTCCTTGTGGATTCGACCCCTAAGTACTGCATCGATCTCTTAATTTGAGAGAGTAGCTCTAGGGATTTAATTTGAGCGATATCAATATCCAACTTTAATCAAATATTTCTTTGTTTAGAGTGATTTTCCTTGAGTTCCTTATGAACTTTTCGATCTTTCGGTGTGTAATATCCATAGTGATCAACCGGCTTATCAAACTGCATTCCATCACCATTTGTGGTGCCTTCCTGCCAACGGTCGTAGTTCCGTTGTGAGAGTATTGGGTTTTGGTTTTAATATACCCAAAGTTTGTGCTACGATAATTTGACGAATTGAGGCATCCACCGCCTTGTTCAATAGTTCTGTTGTGAGAGTATTGAGTTCTAGGACTTATCTAATAGATTTATTATTGCTAGATTACGTGAGCGAAACAGTCCATGATCCCTGGCGAATTTCTAGAACACCCAACGTTTTATATTTTTCTTTATATTTAATTTGCATATTGATGTTCGTGACCACAAACCACTCTTTTTATCATGTCTTAGTTCTATTATACTCTAATTAGATTTGTAGTGCATTGTGGCTTCGATACTATTGTGTTTGCTGTGCACTTGCAGGAAAATTCAGGGATTTAAAACTCTAAGCACAACTGTAATAAATGCTTCTTTTTCTTTATTTAGGAGCCCCTTTATGCCTATTTATAGACTCAATGCTCCATCTTGTTTTTCTTATCCAAAAACAGTATAATCTTAGCATTTAGGTTATAGATTTTTGTTTCGGATCCGTATAGGACCCTTTACAAGATTCAATTTTCGTTTGGTCTTCTTGATAGTAGTTTTGAGGTTTTTTCGAAAGAATGAGTAAAATGTAGCGGATACTTCACCTTCTTCATTTAGGAGAACTTTGTGTCTGTTTATAGACTCAATACTCCATCTTCTTTGTCTTATCCAAAAAAAATATGATCTTAGCATTTTGGCCTATAGATTTTCGTTTTTGGATCCGAATAGGACCCTTTACTAGATTCAATTTCCGTTTCATTGTTTTTATAGTTGAGTTTAGGTTTCTTCAAAGCAATGAGTAACATGTAGCGGATTCTTCTCCTTCTACCTTTCAGAGCACTTTGTGCCTATTTCTAGACTCAATAATCCATCTTATTTTTCTTATCCAAAAAGTCACATCTTAGCAGTTTGGGCTATTGATTTTTGTTTTAGATCCGTAAAGGGCCCTTTACTATATTCATTTCCCCATTTTTTTCTTCTTGAAAGTAGATTTAAGGTCTCTCCAAATGAATGAGTAACATGTAACGGATGCTTCCTTTTCTTCATTCAGGAGCCTCTTGTGCCTATTTATAGACTCAACACTCCATCTTGTTTGTCTTATTCAAAATAGTATAATCTTAGCATTTTTGGGATACACATTTTTGTTTTGGATCCTTATAGGACCCTTTACTAGATCGAGCTTCCGTTTGGTATTCTTTATAGTAGATTTGAGGTTTCTCTAATGGAATGAATACCATGTAGCGGATGATTCTCCTTCTACCTTTAGGCGCACTTTCTGCCTATTTCTAGACTCAATAATTCATCTCATTTGTTTTATCCAACAGTCCGATCTTAGCATTTTACAACATATATGTTTGTTTTAGATCAGTATGGGACCTTTTACTAGATTGTATTCCCCGTTTTGTCTTCTTGATAGTACATTTAAGATTTCATCAAATGAATGAGTAACATGTACTAAATGCTTCCTTTTCTTCATTTAGGAGCCCCTTATATCTTATTTTTAGACTCAATACTCCATCTTGTGTGTCTTATCCAAAAGAGCCCAATTTTAGCATTTTAGGCTATAGATTTTCATTTCAAATCCGTAGAAGACCCTTTACGAGATTCAATACTTGTTGGTCTTCTTGATAGTAGAGTTGAGGATTTTTCTAAGGAGTGAGTAACATGTACCGGATACTTCACCTTCTACCGCTAAGAGCACTTTGTGCCTATTTTTTCTAGACTCAAAAATTCATTTTCTTTGGCTTATCCAAAAACAGTCCAACATAGCATTTTGGGCCATAAGTTTTTTCGTTTCGGATCCGTATAGGATGCTTTACGAGATTTAATTCCCGGTTAGGTCATCTGGATAGTAGATTTAAGGTCTCTCCAATTAAGTGAGTAACATTTAGTGCTTCTCCTTCTACTGTTGGGAGTGCACTTGGTGCTTATTTCTAGATTCAATACTCCATTTTGTTTGCCTTACCCAAAAACAGTCTAATCTTAGCATTTTGGACTATATACTTTTGTTTCAGATCCGTATAGAACCCTTTACTAGATCATATTCTCCGTTAGGACTTCTTGATAGTACGTTTGAGGTTTCTCCAATGGAATAACTAACATATAGCGGATGTTTCTCCTTCCTTTAGGAGCACTTTGTGCCTATTTCTAGACTCAATACTCCATCTTGTTTGTCTTATCCAAAAACAGTCTGATCTGAGCATTTTAGGCTATATATTTTTGTTTCGGATCCGTATAGGACCATTTACTAGATTAAATTGCCATTTGATCTTCTTGATAGTAGATTTTTTGTTCTCCAAAGGAATGAGTAACATGTAGCGGATTCTTCTCTTTCTACCTTTACGAGCACTCTGTCAATATTTCTAGACTTTACTAGATAATATTCCTAGTTTGGACTTTTGATAATACATTTGAGGTTTGTCCAAAGGAACGAGTAATATGTAGTGAATTCTTCTCCTTTTACCTTTAGGAGAAATTTACGCCTATTTCTAGACACAATACTCCATCTTTTTTATCTTATCCAAAAATGTATGATCTGAGCATTTTGGGCTATAGATTTTCATTTCAGATCCGAATAGACTTTCATTGTATTCCCGTTTTTCACTCCTTGATAATACATTTTTGGTTTCTCCAAAGGAATGAGTAACATGTAACAAATTATTCTCTTTCTTCATTTAGGATCCCCATATGCCTATTTATAGACTCATACTCCATGTTGTTTATCTTATCCAAAAAAGTCCAATCATAACAATTTTGGCTATAGATTTTTGTTTTGGATCCGTATAGGACCCTTTAGTAGATTCAATTTTTGTTTGGTCTTCTTGATAGTAGATTTGAGGTTTCTCTAAAGGAAAGAGTAACATCTAGCAGATGCTTCATCTTCCACCTTTAGGAGCACTTTGTGTGTATTTCTAGAGTCAATAATACATCTTGTTTTGCTTATCCTAAAAAAGTTCGATCTTAGCATTTTGGGATACATATTTTTGTTTTCGATCCGTAGAGACCACTTTACTAGATTAAATTCCCCGTTTGGACTTCTTTATAGTTGATTTGATGTTTCTCCAAAGGAATGAGTAACATGTAACATATGCTTCACCTTCTTCCTTTAGGAGCACTTTGTGCCTATTTCTAGATTTAATATTCCATCTTCTTTGTCTTATCCAAAAATAGTCTAATATAAGCATATAGAATTATAGATTTTCGTTTCAAATTCGTATATGACCCTTTACAATATTCTATTTTTGTTTGATCTACTTGATAGTAGATTTGAAGTTTTTCCTAATGAACATGTAATATGTAGCGGATACTACATCTTATACTTTTAGGAGCACTTTGTGCCTATTTCTAGACTCAACACTTCATTTTGTTTGTCTTATCAAAAAACAATATGATCTTAGCATTTTGGGCTATATATTTTCGTCGGATCGGTATAGGACCTTTTACTAGATTGTATTCCCCGTTTTGACTTCTTGATAGTACATTTGAGGTTTCTCCAAAGGAATAAGTAACATGTACTAAATGCTACTTTTCTTCATCTAGGAGCCCATTATGCCTATTTCTAGACTCAATAGTCCATCTTGTTTGTCTTATCCAAAAACAGTCCAATCTTAGCGTTTTGGATTATAGATTTCTATTTTGGATCTGTAAAGATTCAATTTTCGGTTGGTATTCTTGAAAGTAGACTTGCGGTTTTTCATAAGGAACGAATAACATGTAGCAAATTGATGTAAGCTTGGATACTAAAGCTTTACAAACAATCTGATAAAGCATATTCAAGAGGATGGGGATGGCTTCAATGGAAATGTAGCAAGATTGAGGACTACTTCAGAGGGGAAACCACACAGAGAAGCAAGAGCTCACTAACCTAATTTTCTACGGGGAATCCTCATAGAAAAAATGCGAATCAAAGATAAATGCACAAAGCTTTGACAGAATAACAAACTTGTTTATTACTTAAGAGATTTTTTCTGCAACTGAGGGATGCATATAGATTATATAGAACTCAAAATTCTAAGACCTCCTGATGAGGACTTCAAACCAAAACAAGCCAGAAACACCACTTGACTTGCACTTGAATGCATGGAGCCCATTGGGCCATGTAATCAGCAAGCCCAACCTATTCTTGGAGGAGCTCAAGAAGTCCGGAACGTTGGAGAACTCTTCCAAAGTGACTCAATCCAGTCCGGTGAAGTCTCAAAACTGTGCATATCGAGCTTACTTGGCCCAAAACGTATGAAGCAACATGAGCATGGATATGACCACTTATGCCTCTTCAAGTGCACTGTCCAAGGAGCCCAGAACACTAAATAAATCAAGGAGAAAAGCCCAACCCATTTCATAATCAAGCTCACAAATACTTCAAAGAAAATAAAGACATTCCCTTGTTTGGATTATCACCAACTTATGGAGAGTCTCTAACTTCACCAGAGTCCTCTAAGGGACATAAAGACGTTATAGTATAATCAAGCCATGAAAATAGCCATATTGATTTTGAAGATTCAATCATTCAAATTCAAAAATCTGCCTTTAATTATGTCAATTAGGTTTTAATTTGTTTCATTTCCTTTTAAGCCTTTGAATAGTTTTCTTTTGTATGTATTATGACCATTAGGTCATCCTCTCTTCGCCGAGACTATTTAAGTATATAGCTTTTCTCTTTGTACGACATACTTGAAAATTCAGAAAGAAACAAGATGTTTTTCCTTAAAGCTTTGTGCCTTGTCTTCTCTTCATGATATAGTTGAGTATGTCTCCTTATTCAAGAGAGGTTTAGCTTATAATAATCGTGTCATAGCTTGTGTGGCGCTGTTTAATCCCCTTCCATCCATTTATTTATCCGTTGCTTGAAGATTTTTCATCCGAGTCATATAAGCATTATTGGCTTTCCTATACTTATATTACTCTGCAAGCTTATGAACCCAAAAGACTGACCATCTATGGTTGGTTTCTTGAAAACCTTGTCTATATCGAATTTCATGACCAAATTGTCTAAATGGAGATCTATTTTGCATTTCTACACATCAATGATCACACCAACTTTGGATAGGAATGGATGACGAAAGATTAGAGGATCCTTATGTTCCTCATCAAAATCAAGTTCCATGAAATCATTAGGTATGTGCACTTCCCTATAATGACTAGTACATTGATAAGAACACCAACCGAGTGACGAACTTATCTGGCTCCAAGGATCAAAGAGATTTTTGTGGGCTTGAATACATGGTATTTTGCTACCATATAAGGCATCATGTTAACAATGGATCCCAAATCACAAAGAGAACGCTCAAAGACGTGGTTTCCAATCATGCAAGCCAGTATAAAACTGCCCGGATCATCCCGTTTCTGAGGCATGAGATTCTGGAAGATGGCACTACACTCTTGGGTAATCACCATGACACCTTATTCTAATCTTAGAGTGTTAGTCAATATGCTCTTCATGCACTTCCTCAAAGATGGTATCATTATACACGCTTCAACCAACAGTAACCTCACAGTCAATTGCCCGATAAGCTACTTTAGCTTGGCTTGGTCTTTCTCCTTCTTAAGCTTCTTTAAGGCACTTGGAAATGCGATTTTGGGCTGGTATGCACGTGATGGAGGAGGTGGCATCGCATCCTCGTCAAGCTCTTCAGAATTTGCTTCATCTTTGTCGCCATCTTCCTCCTCTGTGATAATGTCTTGCTCTGCTTCTTTCTTTTCAGGAACCGTTGGCATCCTAGGAGGTTGATATGCCCTTATGCTTCTCAGTGTTACTACATTAATGTATGCGTACCTTGGATGGTTCCCAAGATTAACCTCAATTGATCTCCTAACAGCTTATGCAGTTTGAGGTGTTTTAACGTCGAGCTTTTTGACATGAGCAGTGAGAGCTTCAAAATTACCATTTAGGTCGTTGTACATGTTTTCTACCTTGATGTTGATGACCTTTGTTGCCTTCTCTTGGTTTACAAAGATTTGTTGCATAGAGAGTTCCAGCTTGTTCTCTTGAGATGTAGGAACCGATTTCACAAGGTTTTTTGGGGAACCCCGAAAACTAGCAAAGGGGAGCTTCAGCTAAAAATTACCTCATCCAAAATTGGTGACTTGGCTCCTAAAATTCGGATTGAAATCTTTATTTTGATGATATCCGATGCATTTCACATCTTTCTCTTGGTTGTTAAACCCTTCTTCATCAAAATCCTGCTGGATTTTGCTACTAATATCCACGAATCCTTCACAATAAGACATGGAATGATGCTGATTTTTGAGAAGCAAACTGACCTTGGCTTTAAACTCAGCAATCTGGCTTGAGTAAGGACTTCTAAGGTGTGCTGCTCCGTCGAAGTTGGAACAATTGTTGATGCTACTTGCAACGAGATTTGTGTTGAGAAGTCGCCAGTATTTGTTGGGATCGCTCCAAAGCATCAGAAGACTTTGTAGGCCCTTGTCGAAATCCTTGGATCTCTTCCTTAGTAGATTGGATCGATAGGTTGTGTAGAAGTCATTTAAGAAGATTATCTACATTCCTCCCAAGTTGTGATTGAGGCTAGTTTTAGAGACTTCAACCATCTGTTGGCCTTGTCACTCAGTGAGAATTGGAATAGTTTGCACTTCAGGTAGTCCTCATGAATCATATTTCTTCAATGATCTCAAGATGGTCCATTGGGTTCTCTGTGGATAGCCCATGGAACTCATTTTGCTTCACCAAAGAAATGATATAGGGCTTGATCTCGTAGTCTTGCTCTGGTGGTAGTTGTGGACGAATAGCAGCTCGATCCTGGAAGTATTGGTAAGGATCATCGCACTCTTCTATCGTTTGGTGATCCACATGTACTAGAATTGTAGGTAACGTTATAAATCTGATATACTCTATAATTTACGGTTTTTACTATAATTTATATTATATTTTATATGCATTTTATTACGGTTTTATGCCTTTAGAGGTAGTTTTCTCGTATTTGTAGTTTTAGAGTCTTTACAGGATAAATCATCAAAAAGATGCAAAAAGGACCAAACGAGGTGTTAATCATGCAACATCCATTCACCCAAGTAAAAAAAAGTCATCCAAGTCACAATATTCACAAGATATGCAATTTCCCAAGTTGGACAGAACAGAAGCGCCAGAAGTTTATCCTTCGATGGAGGCCTTAATAAATTTGGAATTGGATGAAATTTGGTGACAAGCTAGATAATTGAGTTACCTTTCTAATGGAAGTGGTTTCAAATCATTTCGAGCTATGTTTGAAGAGTTACACCCGATTACTGAAGGCATGTCCGTCTAGCTCGAAGCTGAAGCATGTGCAAAATTGTCCCAGCATCAGTCACGGGATTTTGACCAATACTCAGACTGGTGCAGCCCATTTGGCCGATATTTCCAGCCCAATTCAACCCTATTCAAGCATGGAAAGTCTCTTTTGCCCTAAAGCTTAAACCCTAATGATCCTAGATCTATATATACTTGTTTTAGCCTCTTGTTAGACATAAGCCCCATAAGCCACCATAATACATTATTTTATTTACGCTAAACACAGCAGCCACGTTCTCTTTGTTTTTATTCATTGGATTTTGAGTTTTAAGAGCTTCAAGGAGAAGATCTCGCTTTGTACTCACTATAGAGAAGAATCCTAACCCTTATCTCTTTTAATTCCAGTTTATTCATCATGTTCATTACTTATTCTTACTGTTTTCATTTCATAAACATGTTTGAGTGGTCATCTTGTTAGGTTTTAGGGATTCAATGAGTTTCATAATTCGAGATTGATTGATGATTGTTTAGGGATATCATTAGTGTCTTCATCTTTACTTATTCTCAATGCATAATTGCTTGACCGCACATCTTGTGATCTCATCTTAGGACAATATAACCTCGAAAGTGTTGCATCTATTTGCCTGAACTAGTATTTGATGAGCTAGGCGTCTTAACCTGCGAAAGTTGAGTTAAAGAGTCTAGTGAACTTTATCGGAACCTGAATGATTTAAAGCATTCTTTCTTCTTGTAATAACCTACGAGAGTTGAATCTATTAGATTGTTAAAGCATAGTGGTTGGAGCCACGAGAGTGGGAAGACTATACCTTCGTCAATTGTTTTCTAGACGGGTTTCATCCAAATCCTTGAAATCAATCTACCTTATCATTGCATGATTCTCTACGAATATCCTAATGCCTAACTCTTTTCTCCCATTGAATTTACATCTTATTTAATTTACTTGCTGATTTTATTTACTTTTTTATTTAATCACCTTCGACAATCTTATATTTTGTTCTCGCTTGATTTGAATGATTGCAATTCGTAGAGTGATTGAGAAGTCTCTGTGGATTCAATCCCTTATCTATACTAATTATGATTGCTGTGCACTTGCATGAAGTTTAGTTGAGTGGTTTAAAACTCTCCACATCAGAACACCCGGCAATGGCCCCAAAAATTTGATGTGCTCATGTTTTAAACCCTAAAATAAGACTGCAAGTGCACAACAAACGCAGTAGTACATAGGGGTCAATCTACGAAAGACTAAAAATGGCACTACATATCTGTTTAATTTGAATAATTCTAAGAAAAAAATAAAAGAGGGCTTTCACGAAAATCAGATTGCCATAAATAATAAAAAGCAAGTAAAAACGATGTAAACTTATCATTAAAACAATCGTTGGACATCAGGGAGTTCTTCAAGGATCATGGATTGTTTTAATTAGATAAACCAAACTAAGTAATTTCAATTAGCTATTTTTCTTCAACTCCAATCACTAATGAATAATTGACCTACTCTCGTATTGCTAATTACCTATGTCTAAACAACCTAACTATTAAACTCTCGCAGGCAATCAAGCAGTTAAACATGCAATAAGATTATGTTTGATTAACGCTCACAATTACTCTATAAGTCAACTTTCGTAGATTATAGCGTATTGTTCGTCTAGATTAGTTCATGAGATAAATCAGCACTTTTGGTGGGTTCATCAACCAATTGCTTGTTAGCTACCCTAGTAATAAGTAATACATATGAATCTAGAACGAAGAACTTCTAAAAGAATAAAACTCTAATCTAATAACCTAACTTCACCAATCCATGAATCCCCTTTGAATATCGCTTAAACCCAACAAAGAAACTATTCAATCATAACTAAGTAAATTGATATACCTTAGCTTTTACCGGTTTTTATTATATTTTTAATAGATTTTTAATAAAAAAATTACTTGGTTTTGGCATTTTATGGTTGTTTTTAGTGTTTTGTGGATCTTAGAGTCTTTACAGGAAATTGGAGCAATTTGGACCAAAAAAGATGCAGAACAAACATTTTGAAGATATGACAGATCCTGAGCATCAAATATTTTTCATCATATGGAGATCTTTCCACCATTGGATCAAGCTCAAATTTTTACCACCAGATATATGGGAGTGTTAGCTTAGATTTCCATATTAGATCGTGAAAATTCAATGGTGCGATCTCAAGATATGCTTGATTTACTAAAGACTGATCAATGAAGGTTCGAGGAGAAGCAAACCCAGAACATGAAGCCTGATCGATCAATCACCCCTGGGATTGATCGATCGAACATCCGAAAATTTTGTTGGAGAATGAGATTTGTGAGGCGATCGATCGTTCAGCCTACTGCAATCGATCGATCGCAGGCCCTTAAAAAAAATGAAATTCTCCTTTTTCGATCTTATCTCCTAATCTTTGAAGGAATAAACCTAAATCCAATCCCTACACTATAAAAATACCACAACAGCCACAAAAACAATATGCCTTGACCATTCTCTTGAAGATTGATCTTGTTCTTTTCATCACCAAAGTTTTTAGTTTCTTTTACTTTTGTTCGATAAGGGAGGAGATCTCACCTCTTGTACCTCTACAGAGAAGTTTCTTGAACTCTTTGCTCTTAATAAATATGTTTTCTTCTGCTTTTGATTTGGTTTGCATACTCATGTCTGAGTAGTTTTATTGTTCGCTAATAGGGGATTTTTGAAGGGAAACATCATGGTTCAATAGATAGGATTTAACGATTAGAGTGGCGCTCTTGATAAGTCATAGTAATCATTTATCTAGATCTGATTTTATTGCATGTTCCTTTACTGATTATCTAGGAATTAATTATAGGACAATTTCGGCTTGAACACCACTTGAGTTATTGTTTTGATCATGATGTTTGATGAGTCTAATTCTTTAGTCTGCGGGAGTTAAGTTACTGCATTAGATGAACAATTGAACTAGATAATAATTGCATGTTTATTGATGTTATTGACTGCGAGAGTTGATTAATAATATAGATTTGACATAGATGGTTATCACTGCGAGTATGTTAGCCTTAAAATAGTGATTTAAGTTCTAGGATGAAAGAAAGATGTTGTCATTTGCCTCTATAAGTTAATCATGAATAATTCGAACTGTGTATCCCTGAGAAGTCCCTAAATCTTATTCCGCTTAGTTTAATTCTTAATTCATATTTCTATTGTGCATTAAAAGTCTTTGTGGATTCGATCCTAAAATACTACAATCGTCTGTTGTGCATTTGCAGCTAGGTTATTGTATTTATTTTGGGTAAAACTTTACTCACCATCAGAAATCAACATAGGAGAAGAAGAGAAGAATTGCATAATTAGATTGAAATAAAAGCACCAGAGTTTAAAGATATCTTCAATAGTTACAAAGAGGATGATCTTTCTCCCTCAAACAATAAGAACTAAGACAAATATGTAAAAATTGCTGTAAATTTTGTGGCTTATGATGTGGTTTTCGTTATGGTGAAGGCGGTGCCCTAAAAATATAAGAAAGATGTGTATTCATAAGTGTTGAGAAACTTCTAGGTCTTTTGAAATTTTCCTTTTTGGTTTAGGAAAGTTTGGACAAATCTTGGACTTAAATTTGGGCATTTGAGAAGTCAAGAAACTTGGAAACGTGATCATGGCTCAGGCCCGTGGTCTTGGTGATCCATTGGCTGAACCCATATCTTGATGTCTGCTTTGACAAGATTTGCGAAAATTGGCATAACTCTTCAACCGCTGATACAAATGACTTGAAACCACCTTTCGATGAAAGCTCACTCTCGTGGCTATGTTATGTAGAAATTTCAGCTCAATCCATAAAGTTTAAGGTCTTCAACAAATCTAAAACTTCTGATGATTTGGATATTTCTAGAAACTGGATTTGTTGCCTTTTTATCCTTTTTGGTCCAATTTGTATGAATAACCTAAAAGATCTTAGAAAATCCATAAATACTAAAAAACATTTAAAAAACTTAAAATCATTTAAAACATTAAATAAAAACCTTTAAAGCCATAGTTAAAAATCATAAAAACTGATGTATATCAATATGTCCATGGGAACTCTTTAGAGAAGATTCTTCGAATTACGACGGGATCGAGTACATCGCAGGTGATTCTGATCAAGTCTGGGTGGGTTTGGTTAAGCGGCACTAAGCAGCAAGAGGTGTCAGAATCTAAAACCGGATTAAGCCATTACTTGATCCAAGTTACTAAGGTGAGTGCGTGACCGTGGGTTCATGTTTTAGGAACGTTTGATTGCTAGATTATGCATAGTCTTTGATTGCTTAGGTTGTTTCGACTAATTGCTTGTCATGTTCATATAATTTGCATTTATGTTTTGATGATCTAACCGATTGATTTGGAATCTAGATCGGGTAACACGCTTGGGTTTAGAGATCTCTTCAATGGTTACGAGGATGATCTTTCTCCCTTAAACAATGAGAACTAAAAAAATATGTTATGGTGGCTGAAAATTTTGTGGCTGTTGCTGCAAAATCATGATGCCCTAAAAATAACAAGAGAAAGGTATATTTATAAGTGTTTGGGCATGTCTTGGACTTGGATTTGAGACTTTGGTTTGTCAATGGTTATGAGCCACACCGTGGAGAAGCATTAGGTCACGATAGCTAGAACGGTGGGCAAGAGCGCCTTGCTCAGGTTGAGGTCTGCTCAGACATGCTTCAGGAAAATTGGAATAACTATTCAACCGCTTGAAACAACTTCTGAATGAAAAATTAACTTATGTGGTTATATTGTGTCAAAATTTCAGCTCTATTAAATGCATTTAAGGTCTTCAATGAATCTCAAACTTCTGGTGGTTCGGATCTATCCAGAAACAGGTTTTCTTGCCTTTTTGCATTTTGGTGAAATTTGTGTAAATAACTTGTAAAGACCCTAAGAACTCCAAAACACTAAAAACCCTTAAACACTTAAAACTATTAAAAAATTAATTAAATCATTTAAAAACTATAGATAAAAACCATAAAACCGATGTATATCTAATCGCAAGGTATATGGAGACATAGTATCAAGGAACAAAAGACCAGGAACCAGGCGGACCATGAGATCAAAGGAACCACAAGGAAAAGGACCGACAAAGAAACAACATTGAAATATAAGAAACCAACAAATTGAATCAGAGTCCAGGAAAGAAATCATAATCGGTCGAAGAAGAATTCAAGTGTTAAGACTGTGGGAAAATCCAACCAAGTGCTACAATAGGCGAGAAAACGGGAAGCTAAGTAAAAGACAATGGATCAGTGAAAAGGGACGCATATGAAAAAGGTGGTATCATGAGCTTAAAGAAGAAAAGGTACTTGTAACACATCAAAAGACGACAACATACAAAAATAGAATCAACGAAGAGAACCAATAACTCTGTTAAGAATTAAAAACAATGCCAAAGATCAAGTGTTCATACCAGGCAATAGAAGTGAGGGGGGGGGGGGTATAATAACTCTGTTAAGAATTAAAAACAATGCCAGAGATCAAGTGTTCATACCAGGCAACAGAAGTGACACGATCCTCCCAAAGATTCTTCACTCTAGAGGTGGTAGCATGGATAAGCCTTAGATCTTTTGGACGATTGAAGTTACAAAGAACAAGGAGATGGATTGAATGGTCGCACAGAAGCTGCGGAAGACTCATGATATTCCAAATGACCCCTTAGATATGACACACTAAGACTGATCAAGTTGTGATTGTTGGATATGACACACCAATCAATCGGTTTGTTCACAAAGAACAGATGAGAATTACTCTCAAAGATTTTTTTTATAAAAAAGTCTAGATGATTTCGCAGATAATCTTACAAGAGTACTTAAACAGAAAAATGTGGTAAAACCAAGCAAACTCGAAACTGGAAACAATAACTACGTAGGAGTGAAATAATTTGGAAGTTTGAATGACTCTTTAGCTGATTTTCGTCTCTCCTTTGGACAGAAATAAAAGTCATTTATTCCGGGCCTTTTTGACTTGATAATAGGCTTAAAATGGGCTGGACTTGATAGATATCATCACCAATTGACTTCTGAATTATTTATTTGTCCAAAATCTCTTTTATCATCCCGTTAAGTGCATCTTTAAACTTTTTAGCTTGGGTTCTTGTAAATGGTCCAGTAGGTAGCAATGCTTCCTCAGGTTCAAGCCCATTGCCTCCCAAGATCACATCATCCCCCTCCTTTTGAAAAGGATTTGACCTCAAATCAAACTTACCTACACCAAAAGGAAACAAGTAAGAAACATTGAAGCTAGAGATTAAGTTAGAGTTACCTTTCAAGTCTAGCTTGTAAGCATTGGCTTTGTTCCATTTCGTAACTTGGAATCGATCATCTCTCCTTGGCATCAGTTTGGAACTTCTTTTGACTGAAAAAGGCTTCTTCCTCAAGTGAACCAATGAGAATTCTACCAACGGTAAGAAGCCTTCCCAGCTTCCTGCCCAATCTAACACACACATTCGTAGCAGATCCTCCAACATTCTTATAGTTCTTTCTGTCTGCCCATCTGTCTCATGATGGAATGCCGTACTCATATGCAAGTCTGTGCCTAAGGCTTGTTGAAAAGCTTTCCAGAATTGTGCTGTAAACCTTGGGTCACGATCAGATACTATATTGGCTGGAACCCCATGCAATTTTACTATCTCTTTCAAATATAGCCCATCCAATATTTCTACGTTGTCAACTAACTTTACGGGTAGAAAATGAGCATTTTTTGTTAAGCGATCCATAACTACCCATATTGCATCATTGCCGCGCCCTGGTGCCCTTGGTAATCCAGTTATAAGGTCCATGGCTACTGCGTCCCATTTCCATTCTGGGATCGGTAGACTTTGCAATAGAACCCCTGGCACTTGATGTTCGACTTTGACTTGCTGACAAGTTTGACATTCTGGTACCCATTGCGCAACAGACCGTTTCATTCCCGGCCAATGATAATACTGGCGGATATCTCGATACATCTTGGTACTTCGTGGATGAATACTCAGTAATGAGTGATGTGCGGTTCTTAGGAGTTCTTCTCACAGGCCTTGTCCTTTAGGCACTGTTATTCTTTTGTTTAGCAGTAGAGTTCCATCCGTAGCTAAATGATATCCACTCCTATTGGGTTCATCCTGGTCATGAAGCTCCTCAATTATTTTCTTTAGACTGTCATCCTCTTTCTGTTCCTGTCGAATCCTTTGTAGTAGACTTGCCTGATTTATCACTTGTAATCCCAATGGCTCACTGGTCTCTCCTTCTAGGAATGATAAATTTATCATCTTAAATTATGCGGTTAGGGTCATTAAGTCTCTTTTTACATCAGCATCTACCCTGCGGCGACTCAAAGCATCTGCTACTACATTTGCTTTCCCCGGATGGTATGCAATTTCCAGATCATAATCAGCTACAAACTCCATCCATCTTCTTTGTCTTAGATTAAGATCTGGTTGAGTAAAAAAATACTTCAAACTTTTGTGGTCGGTGAGGACTTGCACGGTTTCTCCATAAAGATACGATCGCCATATCTTGAGAGCAAATACTACGGCAGCCATCTCCAGATCATGGGTTGGATAATTCTCTTCGTGCCTTCTTAATTGTCGTGATGCATAGGCAATGACCTTCTTGCCTTGCATTAACACGCATCCCAATCCTACCCTCGATGCATCAGTATAAACTATGTATGGTTGGCTCGGCTCTGGTAATGCTAGGATTGGTGCAGTAGTTAAGGCCTCCTTCAATTGGTCGAACGCCTTTTCTGCTTCTTCATTCCACTGAAAAGTTATACCCTTCTCCGTCAGACGGGTTAAAGGTTTAGCTATAGTGGAGAAGCCCTTAACAAATTTTCGGTAGTACCCAGCTAATCCCAAGAAACTCCGAATTTTCGTGGCACTGGTTGGTTGTGGCCATTCTTGGATTGCTACGATCTTTTCAGGATCGACTGATACTCCTTGTCCTGATGCCCGATGTCCTAAGAATCCTATTTCCCTTCTCCAGAAACAACATTTGCTAAATTTAGCAAAAAGCTTTTGACTTTTTAAGCGTTCCAACACGTTCCTCAAATGTTCTGCATGCTCTTCTGCACTTCATGAGTAGATTAGGATGTCATCGATGAAGATGATAACAAATTCATCCAAGTAGTCTCGGAAGACTTCATTCATTAAACGCATTAATGCTACCGGTGCATTTGTTAGGCCAAAAGGCATGACCACAAATTCCTAATGGCCATAACGTGTTCTAAATGCCGTCTTCATTACATCGGCTTCAGAAACGGAGATTTGGTGATAGCCAGATGCTAAGTCGATTTTTGAAAACCAGCTTGCTCCTAGCAATTGGTCTAATAGTTCATCAATCCTGGGCAACAGATACTTGTCTTTAATGGTAACGTTGTTGATTCTCCGATAGTCTATACACAACCGCATACTTCCATCCTTCTTCTTAATGAATAGGACTGGAGCTCCCCAAGGGGAAGAACTTGGTCTAATAAATCCTTTCTCCAAAAGGTCCTCCAATTGCTTTTTCAATTCTGCTAATTCTGTCGGGGCCATCCGGTATGGTGCTTTAGCTATGGTGCTGCTCCCGGTTCGAGAGATATAGTAAATGGATCATTGCGAGATTGTGGTAACCCTTTCAAGGGTTTAAACACATCCTCAAATTCACAGACTATTGGAATCTCTTCAAGCTTTGGTTTTTCTTCGGAGTCTTCTTCGATAACAGACAAGGTTACTAAGTAGGTTTCACCTTCTGCAAGGGCCTTCTCAGCTCTCAAAGCTGTCACAAGAGATATTCCCAAACTCGGATTTATTCCATAGTACGCTATGGAAGGTTGTCCACTTTCCTCAAAGGTGATTCTTCCTCTTCCACAGTCTAGGTGTGCTTGATAGGTTACTAACCAGTCCATTCCTAAGATAACTTCGTACCGTTCTAAGGGAATGACTAAGAGATTGGCTAAATAGACCTTTTCCTCAACTAGAACCGGAACTCTCAAATAACAATTCTCGGCATTGACAATTTGGTCTCCGGGTGTTAGGACGGGCACACATACCTTTACCACCGTAAGGGTCCCCTCAAACCCCGCAACAACCTCAGGGGATACAAAACTATGTGTCGCGCCTGAGTCAAACAAGACGTGTGTGGGTACGCCACAGACACGTACTGTTGCTAGACAAACATTAAATTTTTCCATTTATATTTCTTATATTTATCACATAATCATCAAGCAATTCAATCATAAATTCAATTAATCATACGATGAGTTATAAACCCACACATACCTGAAATGAGACCTTTAGAAGGTCGTGAGGATTCAGGTTTATCTAAGGGATAGACTCTCCCTGCGATTGCTTGACGTTTGGGCGTCGGCTCCATCACTCCTTGTATAGCCAATGCTTGCACTACCGGGGGTCGTGTAGATTGTACTGGCTGAATGGCATGGGTGATTGGACATGAAGTCGCATAGTGCCCCTTCTCTCCACATGTGAAACATGTGATGTAGGCTGGCGCGGGTCTCGTCTGTCCCATGTTAGGGCATGCACGGGAATAGTGTCCTGGACGTCCACATCTGTAGCACTTAGGCAGGGAATCCATCGTTGGCGTACCCCTACCAGCTCTGTTCCCACGTCCTCGTGCTAGATTCTGTCCTCTTCCTACATTTTGACCTCGTCCAGAACTATGACCTCTTCCAAAACCTTGTTCTTGCCCCAAGGTTTGACCCCTCTCAACCGGTTGGAACTCCTGTGATCCCAAAGGTTGTCTAGATGTTCGCGACTACGGAATCTGCCGAGAGTAGAAAGCTAGTTCCGCTCCTAGGATCTTCTACATTGACTGCTCTTTCTACGAGCTCAAACATGGTACAAAAGTCCACTGCAAGTAAGCAATTCATAATCTCTGGCCTAAGTCCTCGTAAAAACTTCCTAATCACGGTTGCCTCGTCACTGGGTCCATAATGTGCATAACATCTTAGACGAGTAAATTCAGCCTCATATTCTCGAACACTGCGCTCTCCTTGACTTAACTCTTGGAATTTCCTTTCCAATCAGTCCTTCGCCTCCGGCGGAAAATACTTCCGTTCAAACTCCCTACGGAAGTAGGACCATGTAGGATCTATAGCTCCATAATGCATTTTCATACTATCCCACCAACTACTTGCATCCTTCATCAAGTAGTGTACTGTTACATCCCTCTTAAACCCTTCCGGACAACGGATTGCCTCGAAGTTCCGCTCGATATGTCATATCCAAGCATCGGCCTCGAATGGATCCGTGCTTCCGAAGAATCGTCTAGTCCCCATATTCTTCATCATCATAACCATCTTAAGAAAATTTGGGGGAGACGGTGGTATGGTGAGAAACTCGGGGTGGTCGTTGTTCTTCGCTGAAATGATCAATCAAGCGTCGCACCGCGTTCATCAATTGATCCTCTGTGGTCATTGATTCATGTTGTGTTCCACTTGGACCCGCTCCTTGTGGATTATGACGTTCCTCATATAATGATCCTCGGCGCTCTCGCCCTCTTGGTTCTCGGTTCCGATCATCTCGTCCATTTGATGGGCTTTCTGAAGATAACCATCCTTCATAACCCGATCGGCTCATCCCCTCCCTACTAACAATCTGTTGCCTTTGATCCTCCACTTATTCGGAATCGGATGACGGTGTTGGCAGCCTTCTGCCACGACGTGATCCTTAAGGTCCAGGATCACTGTCATCTCTCAACCCCAACTCTAACGTATTATGAGGTGAGTTCTCATCTGTATATTCGGGAATCTCTTCTTCTGGGGGTTCTTTCGAGGGATCAGACTCAATAAAGACATCCGAATCATCTGATCCTGGAGGAGGGTGGCCGTAGTACCATTCCGGGTGTCGATAATTTGGTTGCCCTACTCTGGGAGGTGGTCTCCACGGACGTCCTCTTAGCATTGGTTGGGGCGGACCAGCATGTATCCGCTGATGGCGGCGATGTATCCGTCTCGATGGTGATACCATTTATATCAAATATCAGGGTAAGTCCTAACCCAACTTAATTAAAATCGAAGGAACATAACCAGTTTATCCTACTTGCCCTTTGCGACCATTTTACTCGATAAATCATTTGAAAACCAAGTCCCATTGAAGCATCGTTAAAACCATGCTCTGATACCACCTTTGTAACACCTCCGATCATGGACTAACCGGAAGCGTCACTAATTCATACTTAGTCATCCGATCCGAGGTTCCTGGAACGCATCCAAGTAAACCCTAGACCAAACTTCTACGTACAAATCCCTATCGAATATAACTCAAGGCTTGCCAACCCCAAATTATACTAGATAGTTAGTTTGATCGGACTAGAACTAGGCATCATATGAAACCCGAATATTGCAAACACATTTTTATACATAATTATACATAGGATTTAAACGTGTTACAAAACATATATATGTCAAGTTTGGCCATGAGTCTAACACTCCAAAACAGTAATGTACATAATAGACATTATCCTTTACAAAAGGCAAGAAACACTACCACTGATTCTTCCTAATGCTCCTTCTTCCCAAACGGTCTACCCACTAACGGTTACCTGCAAAACAAGTAGAGTCATAAGCAACTAGTTTGCTTAGTGAGTCAAGGCTCCCCTAAACAAGCATATAAATCGCCCAACCAAACCCAAAATAACAATCACACGCAAACATGTATAATATTAACCATCATAGTAATAATTTACGTTCTTTATAATTATAAGTTTAACTTTCACATTTTTAATAAGGCTTCATGTGATTGACTACTTCCCAACCCTTGACACCACTAGGCATCACCAGACCCGTAGCCACTAAGGCTAGACAAGCCGATGATCCTTCACCCATTCCAATGGCCTTAATTGTTAAGGTATCACACCGGAAATTCTGCATCGTCATGCAGTACACGGCCATAGGCTGCAATCCCGTCTCTCCGTGTCTTCGTGTACTTAAACTAGTACTCACTATGACTAGTTAAGCCACGGAATCTAGGGAAGAGTCTTACCACGTTTTTCATAAGTGTATAAAAGTTTACCGAACACTTAAGTTGCTAATAAACTTATACCAATTTCAGTCTCATAAGTTTATAAAGTTTACCGAACACTTAAGTTGCTAATAAACTTATAAACGTATCGTATACTTTTCATTCTTAACATTTTCAGTCTTATTAGTTTATAAAGTTTACCGAACACTTAAGTTGCTAGTAAGCTTATAAACGTATAGTATAACTTTTATTCTTAATGGTATTGCCCAATTTTTAAAGAATAATTATATTGCACAAGTTAGAGCTTTTAAGCCATCTAACGTGTGACTTAATTCAAGTGTACCATAACCTCACAAAAATTATAATATAAACACGCAACAAACATCACCAAGACTCACCTTAAATTGGTGAACGATCCTGGTTCGGGTCACAGTTTCTACCCACGGTTTTTGCTTAACACGGCTGGGATTTCTGTATAGAATAATTGGGCTGTTAATAAGATTCGATTATATGTCTTCTTCCAATGAACCTGGATTAGAATGGTCACGGGTCTTACCTAGACCGAACTGATTTTTCCACCGATTTTGTTGCCCTTTTCAAACCTAATCAAGACTGAAACCATGATTTTTGGGACGGTTCCAGTCATTTAACACAAAAACTAAGGTTATATTTAGGTCCAGAATGAAAAATCGAATTGGACTAGAAGGGTTTTGGATCCAAAACCTTACCCTAATTTTTATCCACTACACCCGTTTATGGTTCACGACAGTCTGCCGGATCGTATGAACTGTTTGATCCGACTGGTACGGCTAGTATGAACGATACTAGATTAAGTGATTTAGGTTAAGAAATTCAACTGATGGTCTAACAGAGCAAGTCAGTAGGTGTATATATAGAATCCGTACCAAGCAGGTGAAGCAGGCAGGCAGGTAGGTGCAGCAGGCAGACAGGTGAAACAGGCAGGCAGGCAGGTGAAGCAGGCAGGCAGGTCAGCCTTTCCTCCACCCATCACTGCCCATGGTGTGACACTTGGCAGTGACTCATGCTTGACCCCTCTTTGACCCAGGCATGTGGGAAGCACACTCAGACTCACGTTCCTCATACACAGACACACGCCAACACACGGATGGCACAAGCACACAGGCAGGTGACTAAGCTGCTTATCCGCGGTTCACAGCAAAACTGCCGGTTTTGATCTGGTTCGACCCAGAATCATTTTCCTCAACCCAAACTGAATTTTCTTCGACCCAAACTCTCTTTGTACATCCTTTTTATCATTTCCATGATTTACTAAGTGGTTGAAATATTCTGGTCATTCTTTTCCGTCCCATCAGGTTGTTAAAGCTCTCCGAAATCTCGACCAAGTTATACAACTGGTTAATCCCTTGACCCAACTAATCATGGTAATGTCCCATATGCTTCCTAGGTCTTTCCTTGATGATTTTTGAGAAATTATTCTTAGTCTTAACATGGGTCACTACAATAAATGTATTCGTTCCGACAATGAACATATGCTTATATAGTGTAAGATGAACATTTTGGTTTACGAATGTGTTACCTTAAACATATCCGCTGCGATAATGAACAAAGTATTTGTATAGCGCGCTTTTTAATCCTGAGACGGATGTGATAGTTTAGATTTGAGATGGATGCGAAAGTTCACTATTGTGGCCAACAATAGTGAAAGTGTGGCGAGATGCCCGTAGTCTGTTTTGTTAAGACTTAGTGATCTTTGAAGGATGTTTAGGTAAAGATTGTCAGTGAAAGCAAAGCTTTGATAGATTGTAGAATCTGTTTACAAAGATGGGAGTATACGAGTATGCGTATAAGTACCCACTCCCCCCCCCCTTTGGAAAGAAGGGGGGCAACTGAACCCATCCGAAGAAGAGTTGCCTACGTACCCTTTGCAGGGATCAAGTCACCCCGTAGTTCATGTAAAGTAGCTCAGTTATAATACTTCTTGAGATGCATTGCGTTCTATGATCTGGGGACTGGAACATCTGCCATGCTGGCAAGTTTGTAAACCCCAGGTTTGACTACTTCGGTAATCTTGTAAAGTCCTTCCCAATTTACTCCCAGTTTTCCGGCATTTGTTTCCGCGGTGTTCTGAAAAACCTTGCGCAAGACTAAATCTCCTTCGTAGAATCTCCGTCCTCGAACGTTGGAGTTGTAGTATTTTGCTGCCGCGTTCTGATAGTTCTGGATCCTGATCAATGCTTGATCCCTTCTTTCGTTGATTAAGTCCAACTCGTCGAGCATCAATAGGTGATTGAGCCCTTCTTGTTCTGGTAGTAGTCGGCGGCAAATTCCTGGGAAATATATCTCTGGTGGGATGACACACTCTGTTCCGTACACGAGGGCAAATGGGGTTCCCCCGTTGCTCGTCTTGGGGTGGTGCGATGACACCAAAGTACTCCCTCCAGTTCTTCAGCCCAACGTCCCTTTTTCTCATCAAGGCGCTTCTTCAGGCCGTCGAGGATCGTTTTGTTAATTGCTTTGGCCTGTCTGTTCCCTTGTGGATATCTCAGAGTAGACTTGCTGAGTCTGATTTTCCATTTCTCGCAGAAACTTTCGAAACGATTTGAGATGAACTGCGAGCCATTATCTGTCACGATCTCGTATGGTACTCCATGTCGGCATATGATATTTTTCCAGACAAAGGCCTCTACTTGCGCATCTTTAATGTTAGCATAGGAGTCGGCTTCGACCCATTTTAAGAAATAGTCTGTCAAAACCAGAAGGAAACGTTTCTGTTTTGATGGGTGTAATGGCCCGACGATGTCCATAGACCATCGCATGAATGGATACGGCGATGAGATTGATGAAAGTACTTCTGTTGGTTGGTGAATCATCGGCGCATGGCGTTGACATTTTTTGCATTTGGTTGAAAACACCTTGCAATCTTTGATCATCGTTGGCCAATAGTAGCCGTGACGTTTGACTTTTATGGCCAGTGCTCTCCCTCCAGAGTGATTTCCACATGAACCGTTGTGAATTTCCTCCATAATTTTCCTGGCGTCCTTTCCTTCTTCGCAGTTTAGCAGCGGTCCTGAGAATCTACACTTGAAGACATTTCCATCGAGTAACACGTAACGTGCTGCCTGGGCTCGAAGCTTGCGAGCTGCCCATTTTTCGGTTGGTAGAATGCCGTCGGATATGTATCCTCTGATTGCACCGAGCCATTCCTTGTTGCAGCCATATTCTGCATCGTTGTTGACCTTGTTTGCTTCTTCATTGGGTTCGACGACAGGGTCGCTGCTGCTTTTCATGGTTGGTGACTCTTCAAGATTGTCTTCTTCCATTGGGGCGATATCTGGCTCTGCGGGTGATTGGTTGGCCAATTCTTCCTGCATTTCATCCATCACCTCTTGCCCAGTTGTGACATCTGTTGCTTGTCTAGCCGCTTGTGAACGAGTTATGGCATTCACTGAATCGCCAAGAATAATGCTCGGGTGCTGGATGAATTCTACCGGGACTACTCTCTTTAGATCTGGATCGGAAGTTGATGCAAGGGCTTCAAGCGCGTCGGCTGGGGTGTTCTCCCCTCTTGGAATGCGTGTTAAGATGAATTGTTTGAACTGTGCAGCCAATTCTTTGACGATCTTCAAGTAAGCTTCCATTCGATCGTCCTTTGCTATATATTCACCAATGAACTGATTCGCGACTAGTTGGGAATCGCAAAATGCATGGAGTTGCTCGATCTTTAGGCCATTAGCGAGTTTCATCCCGGCAATCAAGGCTTCATTGTTGGATGCATGAACGCCAAGGCGGAATGATTGTTCCAGTAGTTTGCCAGTTGGAGAAGTTAGCCGTATCCCGACTCCCAAACCATTTTTGGAAGATGAGCCATCAACGTGGAGTTTCCAGAGCCGGCTCTGCATCTCGCCGTCAATGCCCTCTTCAGGCAGTTCGATAAGAAATCTGCCAGAACTTGTGATTTTGCGCATGTGCGTCCGTGATACTCGATGTCGTATTCGCTCAGTTCTATTGTCCAGTTCGCTAGCCTTCCTGATTAACTTGGGCTGTCCAGAACGGACCTTATTGGGAAGGTGCTCAAGACGACGATCGAGTGAGATTTGAAGTATGGCCTTAGCTTTCTTGCCGACATAACTATGGATAGTGCCAATTTTTCCATTTGCGAGTACCTTGTCTCGGCGTCTGTAAGGGTTTTACTCACGTAAAATATCAGCTTCTATTCTCCACGCTCTTCTCGAATCAGCATGCCGCTTACTGCTGTGGCGGAAACTGCAGTGTACAGAAAAAGCGGCTCTTCTGCTTCCGGCTTTGTGAGGACTGGAGGTGTGGCAAGGTAAATCTTCAGTTGTTGAAAAGCTTGTTCGCATTTCTCTGTCCATTCGAACTTCTTGTTTCCACGCAACGTATCGTAGAAGGGCAAGCATTTGTCGGTGGATCGTGAGATGAATATGTTAAGTGCAGCAACCCTCCCGGTAAGTCTTTGCACTTCCCTTTTCGTCTTTGGTGAATTCATATGGATGAGCGCATCGATTTGCCTTGGGTTAGCTTCAATGCCGCGATGAGTTACCAGATAACCAAGGAATTCCCCTGAGGTGACCGCGAATCTGCACTTGGTTGGGTTTAACTTCATGTTGTGAAAATTCAGTTGCGAGAAGCATTCCTTGAGATGAGTGACGTGATCCTGTTCTTTCAGTGATTTCACCAACATGTCATCTATGTAAACCTCCATTGTCTTTCCGAGTTGATCAGCGAACATCTTGTTTACCAGACACTGGTACGTTGCTCCGGCGTTTTTCAGGCCGAGTGGCATCACCTTGTAGCAATAAATTCCAGGATCTGTTATGAAAGCGGTCTTCTCGCGATCATCGGGGTTCATCAAGATCTGGTTGTAACCTCAGAAGGCATCCATGAAAGATAGAAATGCATTCCCTGCCGTTGCTTCAACTAGGCAATCGATATGCGGAAGGGGGAAGCTGTTTTTTGGACAAGCTTTATTCAAGTCCGTGAAGTCCACGCATACGCGCCATTTTCCATTCTTCTTTTTGACCACCACTGGATTAGCTAGCCAATCCGGGTACTTCACCTCAGTTATCGATCTGACGCGCAGTAGCCTCTCCACCTCGTCATTGACTGCTTTAGCTCTATCTGGCCCAAGCTTTCTTCTTTTCTGCTTCACCAATTTGAAGGTTGGGTCAACGTTCAGTGCGTGGCTTGTTATGCTGATATCAATGCCGGGCATGTCTTCTGCTTCCCATGCGAATGTATGGATATTTTTCGTCAAAAATGCAACGAGTTCGTCTCTGATATTCTCGTCTAATGTTGCTCCAATCTCCACGCATCGTTCTGGATGTTTACTATCGATGCAAACTGATATGAGGGGATCGCAAGTTGGTCCGGATATTTTATCTTCCCGATCATCTCAAATATGTAATTGCTATAATAGTTTGGAAAGCTCTTTCACCGGTTCTCTGTCGGTCTTCCTCTTCTTGCACTTGGAATTTACCGTCGGATCGGTCACCGGGTTTCTGTGCTTGTGTGCGGCGAGGAAGCAGACGCGAGACTCTTTTTGGCTTCCTCGAATCGTCTTCACGCCGTTTGGTGTAGGGAACATGAGGCAGAGATGGTAGGTTGAAACGGTTGCGCGCATTGAATTAACCAGGGGGTCCCCATGATGACGTTGTAGATGGCCGGGTGATCAGCTTCGTCACCTTGCCAGCTTTGACAGGCAGTTTGATTGTCCCAGTAGTCATAGTGGTTTTTCCAGAGAATCCGGTCAAAGGTTTGGGGGTGGATATTACTTTGGACAGGTCCACCTTCATTCTTCTGAGAGTCTCGAGGAAGATTACGGCTACAGTGCTCCCGGTGTCTACCAATACACGTGCTACGTCGCAGTCATTGATAATTAACTCGATCACGAGGGGGTCATCATGTGGTCTATCGATTCCGATCGTCTCCCTTTCCTCGAATGATATCACGTCGTTTGGAAACTTTGATGGTTGAGACCAGTTGATGCTGACGTCCGCCCTTCACTTGAATACTTTGATTGATGAGACGATATCTGAGCAGTAGTGAGATCCTCCCATAATCATGCTTATTCTCCTTCTTGTTCCGGAGTGTGGCGCCTCGTCATCCCTTCTATCGCGCTTGGTGTGATCTTCTTTCATCAGATCGGGTCTGTGCGCGTTCACATCCATCTCAAAATCCTTAAGGCTGATGTTCCCTCCAAGTTCGCCAGCTGCCAATTTTTTGGCGAGTTTTAAGCCAAGTATGCGACAGTTTGCGGTTGAATGCCCATAGATGTGATGGTGTTCGCAGTAAGCCGTTTCGTCATAGGAACTGTCGCTTTTGGTCCATGTGCTCCATGAGGTTCTTCCACAGCCTCGGCCTCTTCCTCGACCGAATCCAGTGGCGTCGATTTGATAATTATGAGCTCCTCGAAAACCTCCCTCGTGCTGGATATAACCGGAGCCTTGGTTATTCCTCCTAGCGTTGGAAGGGGTTGAAACTTGGCGGGAATGGTTTGTTGTCTTTGCCTTCTCGTACTTCTCGGTTAGGATTTTCATCTCTTCTTCTTCGGTGATGAAGTCTGCGGCTCGATGCATAGCGTCATGTATCATCGTGGGGGCATTCAACGCGATTTCTTTGTGAAAGTCGGAGTTGAACCAAAGTGCTCTCTTCAGGGCTAGTAAGGCTGCTTTGTCACTCAGGCCCTCCACCTTGGACATTACAGCTTTGAATCTTCCGATGAAACTCCGGAGTGTTTCGCTCTGCCCCTGAGCTAGGGTCCACAGATCGGCATCAGATGTTCCAGGGTCCATGAATATGGAATAGTGTTTCAAGAACGCCGCAGACAGTTGGTTGTAGTTATTGATGGAATTCCGTTCGAGTCTGGAAAACCAGTGGAGTGCCGGTCCTTTAAGATGTTCGACGAAGAGAAGGCACTGTCCTGCGTCTCTTTCGTTTTCTTTGAAATTAGATCGTCCCATGGCTATAGCAAAAGCCGTCAGATGCTCTTTTGGATCGGTTTTTCCTTCGTAGATCAGAACTTTCATCTTTCCAGGATCGGAAATTCTTGTATTGGTAATACGTGCTGTGAACGGGGTGTTCTGTGCTTCCTCCAGTACACGATCTATCTCCGGCACCTTGCTAGTTGCTTTGTGCATCATAGATCGGACGACTTTTATGTCAGCAGCAGCTCGATCCATATCTACTCGCATCATAGCCATCTCTTCTTTCTAGGCTCGGACTCTTGCTCTGCGTTCTTCGTTGGTCCTTGCTTGCTCGACCCAAAGTATGTTCTCCTCCTCCTCGGCCAGCTCTTGATCTCCTTCGGAGATGGCCTCGCATCTTTTGGTTCGGGTCTGGCCAGTTGCTAGGGGTTCGGGATTGTCAGGGCTCTCCATGTTTTGCTCCATTCGGTTCTCCTCCTCCAGATTGATGGTTGGTGCAGGCTCCTCTTCGATTGGTGTGTCGACTGCTCCTTGGACTCCTGAAGCTAAGTTTGCCGAGCTTTGATGGAATGGTGGCAATCTTCCCTGGGTCCTTGGTGGGTTGAGCGGAGTTGTGAAGTCCAGGGCCGTTGGGTTGAGGCGCCTCCCGACTCATCTTTTTGGATCCAAACCTGATCCTATCCCATGGGTTCGACTCGCCGTCGCCAAAGCCTTCAGCTCACCCGTCATCGTGTTGTTGAGTTTGTCTTGCTCCTCCGCCTTCTTGAGCAGCGTCTCCAGCATGATCTTCATCTCCATGAGTGTTGCTAAAGTCTCCCCAGCGTCCTTGGACTGGTTCGTCTCGTCCTCCACGCCGGTGTTCCTAGTATCGGTAGCGTTATCGTCTCCATCATTGGTCATCGTCTTCGGATCGGTTTTGTGGTGGTTCTCTTGAGTAAGAAAATTTTGCAACCCCCTCCTTCTAGCGTCAATTGTGGGAGTGTAAATCCACGCCAATTGAATTTTCACGTCTCTGGAGAGATCCGAAACTTCTGAATAAGAACCACACAAAAACACGAACACAGATCCAAAGATGGTGTTTTATTAAGCTGCTAAGAAAGCTTTTTGTATGAGAGCAAAAGTATGGAGTTTTGCTAGGTAAATTGCCGATCCCCTTTTCTGAGGGTTTACATGAATATAAATACTAAGTTTAAGTCGGCTAGGTTAATGTCTAAAGAGATAAGGAAGATTTCCTAATTCTTCGGGATTTCCTTTTGGCGAAGTATGTCGTCGTCATGGGCTTCAATTCATGGACTGTCTTTATCATCTCTTTTGTGGGCTTGAATCCATGGGCTCGTTGTCTCAGCCCAATTTCTTACCGTTGAACCTTGGCTCGGACGACACCATGGTTCACGGCTCGGGTGATACCACGGTTCACGGCTCGGATGATACCATGGTTCACGGCTTGGATGACGCCAGGGTTCATGGCTCGGATGACACCATGGTTCACGGCTCGGGTATCGATGGTTTTCTTTGACCCCGATCCGTCTTATCTTTGATTGAGGTCACTGTACCCGAACCAATCATCCATGGTTCAGGGGTTCCCACGCAAACTTCCCCTGCCATAGTTAGAGGACTCTGGAACCAACTTACCCTGTTGTAGTTAGGGATCATCCGATCCAATTCTCCCTTCGTAAGCACAAAGCAAACGAGCTCCCCCTTCACGGATCGGGGTACCCGATCCAACTCTCCCTTCATGGATCGGGGTACCCGATCCAACTCTCCCTTCATGGATCGGGGTACCCGATCCAACTCTCCCTTCACGGATCGGGGTACCCGATCCAACTCTCTTCCTTCACAGTTAGGGGTACCCGATCCAACTTTCTCTTCACGGATCGGGGTACCCGACCCAACTCCCTTCCTTCACAGTTAGGGGTACCAGATCCAACTCCCTTCCTTCACAGTTAGGGGTACCGATCCAACTCTCCCTTTACGGATCGGGGTACCCGATCCAACTCTCCCTTCACAGTTAGTGGCACAATTGCTAGTGTTTCTCCATACATAGCCATTTTTAACTGTTGATTCTCAAGAAGTGGAATCTGACCCCAACATTCACCCTTGTCTATGGCACAAAATGCGTAATTTCACCGAAGTGGAATTTCCCGGAGTTCGCCACATAATTCTTTCAGGGCAGGAAGGATTGACTTATCTCATGTTACTCGACCAATTGGACTTGATAAATGAACGACGAGATCAAGCACTAATCCATATCCAAAACTATCAACAAGCAACGGCTAAATAATGTTGGGGTCAGAATCCACCCAGCTGAGATCAATGGGAAATGGCTAAGTATCAAAATACGATGGATCGGATGAAGCCATCATGGCCGAAGCCGTCTTGGCCGATGACAGCTTGGCCGAAGACAGCTTGGCCGAAGTCAACTTGGCCGAAGATAGTGCTTTGTCGAAGACAGCTTGGTGAAAGACGGTTTGGCCGAAGACAGCTTGGCCGAAGTCAACCTGGCTGAAGACAACATGGCCGAAGACAGCTTCGGCCGCGATACGAGCTCCACTTCGGCCATGATACGAGCTCCACTTCGGCCGCAATACGAGCTCCACTTCGGCCTCGATACAAACTCCACTTCGGCCGCGATACGAGCTCCACTCCGGCCGCGATACGAGCTCTACTCCGGCCGCGATACGAGCTCCACTTCGGCCGCGATACGAGCTCCACTCCGGCCATGATACGAGCTCCACTTCGGCCGTGATACGAACTCCACTTCGGCCGTGATACGAGCTCCACTTTGGCCGCGATACGAGCTCCACTTCGGCCATGATACGAGCTCCACTTCGGCCGCGATACGAGCTCCACTTCGGCCGCGATACGAGCTCCACTTTGGCCGCGATACGAGCTCCACTTTGGCAAGAAGTTCTACGTCGATAAAACTACTTCGGCAAAACCTGGCCGAAGACAGCTTGGCTGAAGAAAGTACTGGCCGAAGTCAATCTTGGCCGAAGTCATTTCCATACGAAGTCATTTCTATACGAAGCCACGGCCGAAGTCAATTCTATACGAAGCCAGTTCTATACGATGCCGCGGCCAAAGTCAATTATATACGAAGCCGATTCTATACGAAGTCATAGCTGAAGCCAACGTGGCCGAAGTCATTACTATACGAAGTCAACAAGCCCATCTTCGGCCGATGTTGATACGAAGGCCCATGAAGCCAAGCCAACTTAGCTAAATGGAAATCCCGAAATATTAGGAAGTTTTCCTTATCCCTTTGGAATTGGCCTGGCCGACTAAAACCAGTATATATATCCATGTACATGTCTTGAAAAGGGGATCCGTAATTTACTTAGCAAAACCCTAGAATTTTTGCTCTACAAACACTTGTACGAAAATCTTTTCGAAACACCTTAATAAAAACCATCTTTGGATCTTCGTTTTCGTGGTTTATACGCAGAATTTTCAGATCCCTTAAAAGTTCCGTGACAAATCTAATTGTGTTGATTTCGACTCCCACAAATAATACAACTCCAACGTCCAGAGCCGCAAATTCAACGAAGGGGATTTGGTTCTCCGTAAATTTTTCCAGAACACAGCAGAAAGAAATGTCGGAAAGCTGGGAGCAAACTGGGAAGGACCGTACAAAGTCACCAAGATAGTCCACCCATGAGTGTACGAGCTCGCTAACATTTCTGACGTTCCGATACCAAGGTCTAGGAACGCAATGCACCTAAAAAAGTACTATCACTAAGATACTTCACTTGAACTAGGGGACGGCTTGATCCCTGCAAAGGGTACGTAGGCAGCTTGTCTTCGGATGGGTTCAGTTGTCCCCCTCCCTAAAAGGGGGGGGAGTGGGTACGTATATTCAAATACTCCCACCTTGTAATAGACTCGATGTCTAATCAAAATAGTTATTTCAAATCCCTAACATCACATCCTTTATGGATTACTTAAGCCTTATCAAAATAGACCTCGAATTTTCACTCTCGTTGTTGCTGGCCACAACAACGAACTACTACATCCTTTACGGATCTTAACTATTACATCCTTTACGAATTTAAAGTGCGCTATATAAATACATGTCTAGTATTGGAGCATGTATGTTGATGGAAACCATATGCGTAAACCAAAGTACACATCTAAACCCAGCAGTCAATCCTGGTCACGTCATCTCAGAAACATAACACTAAACGTATATCGGGAGTGTGAGATAACTAAAAATGTTGCGTCTAAACCCAGCGACCAATCGCTGGTTGCAACATCCCGAAAAACATAACACTAAACGTATATCGTTAGTGTGGGATAACTAAAAATGTTTCGTCTAAACCCAGCAACCGTTTGCTGGTCACAACATCCCAAGAAACATATACACTAAACGTATATCGTTAGTGTGGGATAACTAAAAGCGTTCCGTCTAAACCTAGCAACCATTCGCTGGTTGCAACATCCCAAGAAACATAACACTAAATGTATGTCGTTAGTGTGGGACAACTAAACATGTTTCGCCTAAATCCAGTAGCTAACCATTCATCTCAACATCTCAAAAATATAGTATTAAACGTATATCGTCTAGTATGAGATACCTGGTACAATGATCCCTAGCATTCGATAAACACCAGTTGTATATCATCTTGGTACGAATCACGTAACATTTTTTATCAAAACAAATAAGGCAAAAATCTTACCAAAGGCAAAAAATCATAAAAACCTAAGTAGATAAAGCCGTTCAGGCACCGGATTCAAAAGCAAGTTCAAATCAAAGGCCAAAAATCATAAAAACCTAAGTGGATAAAGCCGTCCAGGCGTCGTGTTCAGAATATCAAAAGGAGGATCCGAATCAAAGAAGCATTACACATAAATCACTTTGGTTCTGGCTCGGAAGTTTTCTCTTTGGCAAGATCAGCAACTCCAGGCGTGCCGACGTTTGATCCAAAAAAATCTGTGACTCCAGCCTTCGCCACAGCATTCTTCGTTGGCTCGGTCCCAAGAAGAGAATCCACATAATCAGAAGAAATCGGCAAAAGTAACAAATCTTTCTTCAGCTCGGCTTCGATCTTCCCAAACTCTTCATGCACACTAGCCAAGTCCATTCTCCATCCAGCGAGCTTCGTCACCTCGGAGTCCAGAGTTGTCGCATCTTCCTTCTGCGATTTTGTTGATAGACGTGACGAACTGGCCAAAGAAAAAAGGATTAGTACTTAATTTTTTTACTGTTAGAGGATTATTCAATCTCTGAACGTACCTTGGTGCCTCAGAGAGACATGTCGGCATACAGATCACCGTAGGAGAGCATGTCGAGAGGCGGTAGCCGATCACCCGAGCACCGAACCTGTTGCCAAGGCTGCCTCGTCATTACAGACTAGCTCGGTCCCCTCATGCCTAAACGACATAGGCGGCGGCTCGGTGGTAGAAGGGTCGGCTGGATTCATGCGTTATTTCTTCTCTTGCCCTCCTTTTTTTTCCTGTATCGGCTTCGGAAGCGGAGCGCTTATGAGAAGTTAACCTTCTATCCTCATTATGTTGAGAAATAACCGAAACAGGGGGCTTGGCAACTGAAGCAAGAGAATAAACCACTTCCCTCACCTCGCCATCTTGAACCGGAGGCTCGAAAGAGGGAGTTTTTTGCCTCGCATCGGCGTGAGCTTGGCCGAACACCTCGATAGTTGGCTCAGCAATTTTCTTAGCCACGTTAGGGACCTCGGCGGCTTGGCTAGTGGCCTCTTTCGCCTTCTTGTCCTTCAACACATGTTTGTCCCGAATTGTTGGTATTTTTCCCATGGCACCCTTTTAAAGATCTTGGGAAGAAGATTCGGATTATGAGCTGTCAGATACTTCGACTCCAGCAAGGACGGCTCGGGCTTTCCCAACTCTCTTTAGGCAAAAATGATTTTCCCAGTGGCACTTTCCTGCAGCAAGTATGTTCTGAAGAGTAAGCGTGTCCGCTGGGAAATGTGGAAGAATATGCCGAACTGGAAAAACAAAAGAAAAAGAAATGGTCAGCCAGCTGCAAGGTAAACTTTGGTAAATCTCCTAAAAAATCTACGGCTCGCCCCGATAGGTCCCCATTCCGCCTTGACATGACGGACGCATTTGGTTTCAACCATGGCATCGTTAATGGGAACAAAGAAAAAGTAGTTTCCCCAGTCACTGTCCTTCCTTTGGAAGCCTTCGATTATTTTTCTCTTTTTCTTGCTGGAAACATAATAGGTTTTGGAGTTTGGAATCCTCCGAAATTCAAGGAACTGCCCAAGATGCAAAACGCGAACAGTCACGTCACATTCGTAGCTTCGGACCAAGATTCCAACCAAGTGACGCATCCCCCGAGGAGGAATTTGGCTCTGCCCTAATCCGTGTTTGGACAGAAAAAGGATGATTAATCCGGGAATTGGAAACCACGGTAAACTTTGATAAAAGAAACTCTCATAGAGAGTAAAATGCCCTTGCGGTGGGGCCTCGGGTCGATCTGTTGGTGCAGGAATAATCAAGTCAACCTCTTCCGAAATCCCAAATCGATGCCTCAACTATTCCAGGGATTTCACGATAGACAAAGACGAACCAGGTGGGTCGGCTCGTTTCTTTGGAGCTTTCTTCTTTCTAGGTTTTTAACTCGCCGATATACCTGCTTGTTGGCTCGCAAATAGCCTCTCCAACCGCCTCTTTTCAGCCTCGTCGACATTGTATTCTTCTGCTCGGTTTTGACTTCTTCAAGGGTCCTTTGTATCAAGGTTGCGTCGGCATCTGCCTCAACATCAAAAGCATCATCAACCAAAGATGGGACTTCAATGTGAATCCGACCCATCGGAGAATCAAGCTCGACTGGCTCGGTAACCTGTAGAGACATCACCATCTTATGACCCAGCAGCGAAGCAGAGTTAGCCGAACCAACAGAATCTTCCAGCTCGGTGGTGCACGACATATGGGATTTTGGCTTGTAGATACGTTAAGCACTTAGCAAAAATCAAAGAAACTTTGAAAGATTTGGGCAACACCGTGATCCAGATGAAGATGGATCGGGAAATTTAATAGCTAGCCAGAGGAGTTCGAAGATGGATCAGAAAATGCAAGAAGTCGCCGGAGGAGTTTGAAGATGGGTCGGATAAATCAAGGAGCCGCCGAACCACATTCGAAGGTGGATCGGAAAACTCAAGAATTCAGCAGTGGAAGGAGAGCAAACGAAAGTAGTCTAGCCAAAACTTAAACATAAAAATAGAGAAAAGAAGAGCGAGGAGAGAGCTACCTGTTTTTCGGAAATTGGAGAAGTGAGTTATGAGAAGTGGAGCAAGATTTGGAATATATAGGCAATTAAAGCACGGCGCCTGACACCATGCAGCCTCGGGAACCGATTGAAATGTTTACGATTCCCAAAAAAAATTATGATGCGTGTGAAAGAAATATTTAGTTATTGAGCCAACACTTCAAAAAATGGATCAACTGAATCAAAATGCCTCGGTAACAAGGCACGTCATAGTGGCTCGGCAACATGCCAAACTTAGAGTGGTTTGGCAAACAATAATCCGTACGATGAGCCAAACGGCTCGGAAACATCGGTCACCGAAGCAATTCAGTAACATAACAAACCAAATGAGTTTGGCGGTACACCGAAATGGCTCGTTGATGCGGCTCAGCATTGTGATCATCAAAATGGCTCGGTGAATGCGGTCACAACGATATTTTGACAACAAATACCTCGATAGAAAACACCTCGGCGGCAAATGCCTGGACAATAGAATGTCTCATCCCGGCAACATGGCGATCCAAGCGACTCGACAGCATAATCATCGAATCAGCTTGACAATGTGACGAGCCAAACAGCTCGGCGGTACGTCAAACTGGCTCGGCAGTATAATCGTGGAGTTGGCTTGGCGACTCACGAAAGAAGGCCTCGAATGAACTCTTTGAGAAATCTAAAAAAGCACGGATACGGATGCTTTTTTTTATCACCAAGTCATGTTGATCTTGGAGATGACTAATCACCTTGTCATCATCATCATTGAATCTGGCGAGCTGGGGGTGCTAACTGTTGGTGTCAGGTTTAACCTCACCAAGATCAACGGCTGAAAAATGGCTAAGTAAAGTTTTTGGGCCTAGCCAAACCCAGCGAAGGCTTTAGCGGGACGAACCCAATCATTCCGGCAGGCGATAAGCCGGCAGGAGGTAAAGAGCCAGACAGGCAACGAGCCAGCGGGAGGCGAAGAGCCAAACAGGCGACGAGCCGGAGAGGCGACGAGCCAGACAGGCAAGGATCCGGAGAGGCGAGGAGCCGGAGAGGCGAGGAGCCAGACAGGCGAGGAGCCGGAGAGGCGAGGAGCCAGACAGGCGAGGAGCCAGACAGGCGAGGAGCCAGACAGGCGAGGAGCCGGAGAGGTGACGAGCCGGAGAGGCGACGAGCCAGACAGGCGAGGAGCCGGAGAGGTGACAAGACAACGAGCCAAATCCTTCGGTTGGCCAAGACGACGAGCCAAATCTCGGATGGGCCAAAGTGATAGTAATAAGGCCCATGGGCCGAGCCAAATAATCGAAACTAAGATAAACGATTCATCTAGGTATTCAGCGTATTGGTGGCAGAGAAAAGAGGGTAAAGACGAATAAGGAATGAAGATATACTAGATGATACGAGGAGATATTGGAGTAAGCGTCAAGTAAAACCTCTATATAAACAAAAGAAGTCACTCAGAAACAGATCCGCAACTTTTCACTTAGAAATAATACTTAAGTTTTCTCTTTAACAACCTCTGTATTCGAAGCTCTTAAACATATCAATAAAAAACCATCTTTGGATCTCTGTTCTTGTGTTTCTGTTCATAGAAGTTTTCGAATCCTTAATTTTTCCTAACAAAAATTTAGTTGTGCGAGTTTCGACTCCCACAATAGAGGTTTGTCATTCAAATACTACTATTAAGCTTGTTTGCTAATTAGTTTTCACTAAAATGTTGAGAATTTTTCAATTTTACAAGTTTTGGATTTCATATGGAATTGCTAGTTTGATGAAATAGGAAGAACCTTGGGTTGGTGGTATAATGATCTCATTGATTGGTTTGTGTTTTTTTTTTGGTTGATGAGCTATGTGCCTATCCATTGATGCTCTTTTGAATTTCGAAAATGATCATTAATAATGGATAGTCACTTTATGCGTTCAATTGTGAACCATTCTCATTTGAGAATTGCTTTTGTAGGATCAATCAAGCACACCAAACCATGAGCTCTTCATCAAGAGCAAGACGCCAATCTTCCCAAGGGAATTATGCGTTTGATGAGTGGTCTTAAGAATCTTTTTGGTTCTTGAGTGAGTTAGACCGAGCTACCATTTATCCAACCCGCTTTGCTTGCCCTAATGTCCTGCTTGAAATGGCAATCCAAGATCAAGTGGATGATCTTGTGGATGCACTTGGGAGAGCTAGCTAAAATGGATCATGCGACTTATCCCAAGAAAACCAAGCACTTCCTAACCACGGTTCAATGCCATCTCCTTCAAGGCGTTTTGTGAATTATATGGATTTCCCGAGTATACTTTTGATGCGGTTCAAGAATTCAATAAAGAGTCAAAGATTTGGAGAAACATAGCTATGGATGAATCCTACTCACCTCTAATTCTCGGATGTCCAAGGTGAGAAACCCTACCATCCACTATGCTCTCTGTTTAATGGTCAACACCATGTATGCTCGTCACAAGCCGGGTGTCCCCACTTCAAATGAGTTGAGATTGTTGTATGGAGTGATTTGCTACTTCCTCCATGACCACCATGGGCGTCCAATCGAGCGTGACCCCACTTTCTATCCAAATTCCGCATCAATGTTTTTTACAAACCACTTGCGTACCCGCTTCGAAGTGCCTTCCACGAGTGAACCTAAGATTTACATCGGAGGGATGCTCACTCTACTCTTCGAGCGCGTTGGCGTAAACCTTTCCCTCTACACTCCTATTCAAGAGAGGCCAAGAATGGATTTTGACTACATGGTTATGACACACACTATAACGGGTCGTTTTGCTCCAAACACGCTTGTATACCGCTTCATGGATGAAGACGAAGCCCCGTTGTGTTGTTTCTTGCCGCGACTAGGGTATTACAACACGGGTTGCTTTCAAGACCTAAGGTTTCCAATGCCATTCCGCTTCACGTTTGAGCCTGCTCCTCCCCAAGATTTCAATTCCGACAACTACTAGCTCCAAGGTACCACTTTTATCATTGTAAATACCGTATAGTCTTTAATTTTCATTTTTTCATATTCATATTTCCTTTATTCTTTTCTTCGGTTTTGGTTTTTCACCGAGACTATGAGAAGTAAGTCCGGGGGGGGGGGGTGAGGAGAGAATAGTTGCTAATATCACTTTAGTTTGTTGTTTACATTTTGCATACTTGAGTCGTAAATGATAAAACACAAAATCCTAAAAATTTGAAAAAATTTCGAAAAAAACAAAAAGATTTTTCTCACTTAGTTGCATTCCATTCTCTTGCATGTTCATTCTAGGTTGCATATGTACATATGAGAACAATGATAGAAATGCCTTGTAGAGGTCTTTAGTACATAGCATTCCTTCTGAATATCTTGATAATGTTTTTCTTTAGCTTAGTGAACCGTGAAAAGCTTGTTTCTTTACATCTTTGATCTCTCCGCTCTAGATTCTCTAAGCAATTGTTGATTGATTGCTTGAATTAAAACCAACTCCATTTTATTTGGCCTTAATTGAACTTAATTCTCTCACTTATGGGTTTTAGACTTTAACCATGGTTCACTTATACACATTCAAACCTTTTATATCCCTTTTTACCACTCTCCAATGGTTTGAATGGCCAATCCCGAGTCAAATACATCTTTTGAATGAGGATGGTGCGACACCTTAAAAAGCTCTAGCCTTTCTTTGAATCCTTCATTGATTTGTTGAGTGAGGCCTTTACTATTTTGCACCTCATGCATAAAATCTCTGGGACTTGGATTCTAGTTTAGTTTTGATTTTTTTTTTTTTTTTTTGGGTCGGAATTGCAGATATTACCAAAAAAAGTGTTGGTGATACTTCTATTGATCTCTCTGGAATCATGAGTAAGCCTCTTACTTTTAGGCTATGTATCTTCAAAGTTTTTTGTTTCTTTCTAGTAAAGATGTTAAAAGTTCTTGGAGTTAGTTAGTCTTTGCATGATTTGAAGTATTGATGATTGAGTTTTAATTTGTTAAAAGACATTAGGTCTGAAGACATGGGATTGATAAAAGAGATGAAGACTATAGATCATGCTATTGGTGAAGACTTGAATGAATTGGCTATAGAGGTGACTTAAAATCGGATGATCTGGGTCGATTTTGTCAAAGTCAATGTGAGACAGAAGCCCTAAAGGAAGTTAGTAAGTATTACAATTCAACATAATGTGGTCTTTCTTTTTTCTGGTTTTTGTCATTTGCATTATTTTCCTGTACAACTTGGTTAAACATGAACAAAGTTTTTGTTTGGATTATTAATATTCAAATTCGTTAAGTAAAACAATTTGAGTTTGTTTAATAAGACATGTTCTGTCACAAAACTTACTCCAAACGTTTGTTCTATGTAAAAGTCAAAATCATATTTTTAAACAAAACAAAAAAACACTAATGACCTGCGGGTTGGCCCGCTAACCCGTTGGACCATGCGGTGCGGGCCTGGACATGTATTTTAAAACCATAATCCGCGACGAGCCAGCCAACACGGTTCAAAAAAATTGTTTCTGCAATGGGTTAGGCTACTTGGACGCGGGCTGACCCATCTGACATCTCTAAACGTAGCCTTGATCGACCCAGGTAGCTCAGTTGGTCGACCAGACGAGCATCAGAGGAATTTTTTAGAAGAAAATGTCCATTTGATCGACCTAGAAGCACCATTGATCGATCTCCTCACCCCTACAAACTGACATTTTTTACAAAGACCCAGGTTTGATCCGGATTGTCTCGGGTTGACCCGGGTATATTCTACTATTCCTATATATAGTTTTAAACACATTAAAACCCTAAGCTTTGGCTTATCTCTTTTATCAAAGGGGCAAAAACAAAACCCTTTGGATCTTTTGCTATTTTGGATGTTAAAGTTTTAGCTTTTCATGCCATATTAGTGAAGTTTATCTTAATCCTTTCTTTAATCTTTCATCATGTCCTTCATTACTTATGCTTTGATGGTTTGTTTGAGCATAAGTGAGTAGTTTTCTTAGTGGATGATAGGTAGAGTAGATTAGGGGGATTGATGCATGATTAGTGATGTTTAGGTCTAAATCTTTATGTTTCCATATGTTTTAGAGTAAGCACAAGGCTATGATTGAACTTGCTAATCAATTTCTTGATCATGGTCTTTTTGTGCCCGAAAGATGTTTGCAAAAAATGTCTATATGAACTCTATAACATGCTTTTCATATCTTAGCCAATTAACACTTGATGTTTAAGGAAATTGAGACTTATATGGACTTATTCATTAATGATCCCTAATCATTGTCAATAGGAATCGAAAAATTGGTCATTTTGGTGATTAGTGGAATGGGTTAGTATTCCTGAAAGTTGATTAATCTACTTGTTAGGATCCATGCCTTGGAAATGGTTTTTCATATGATTTAGCATCATTAGCCATTAGTAAATCATCCCTAGTCTATGATCTCTACCCAAAGTCCATGCTTTTATCTATTTGAGTTAATCTTGTTTAGCTTAATTGTGTTGACTTTTGGTTGACTTTTCATATTGCTTTCTTTGTTGCTTGTTTTAAGTTTGGTTTGTTTATGTTTACTTTTATTTAAGCTTCTTAATCGTATTTACTTCCTTTTTTACCTTATTGCATCGTGTTCTTAAGTTGTTTGACTTGTTACCAAAACACAACCACTTGAATCACTTACCTTCATTCTTGCATTCTTATTGTCTTAATCATACTCCTTGTGGAAGAATGACCTCTAAGTATTACAATGATATTGCCATGCACTTGTGGTTTATGCTTAGAGATTAAAACAAAGTAGACATCTTAGGTCTGATCATTTGGAACTTACAATTTCTACGCTCACAACGGTCACCGTATGCCAATAGATGTTGTGAGGGGTAGCATATTGGGATAGTCGTATCTACTTTGTACCAACCATACAAGACAAATTGGTTACATTGTGTGAAGTGCTTTGGATATTGCTTGAGAACCTAGAATAACGGGTTCATTGGAAGTAATATGCATGATTGTGAACGATAGAGTTTGTTTGACTGTTGTATCATGTAGGATTGTTAAATTGCATGTTAAAATTGTTTTAGACTTAGGATTAGTTCACAATGCCATAATTACTAAAAAAATTGCATAGCATGATATGGAAGGCATATTTTGTTTCTTGTGTTTGGCCTTGGTGAAGCACAAAGATCTAGTTGTACGAGTTATGATTGGGAGGTCTTGAGAAGTCTGGTGATCCCTTCGAGGTAATATGAAATGCGGGGTTGATTCGAGGGTCAGCTACCTATGGAGGATGTACTTGAGACATTGAGGGATCAGTACACTTGCCAGAGGACATTGTTGTTGTGAGAACCGTCCATATGATATAGACGGATATTGTTGTGGTGTGAAAATCATGGAGTCAAGAAAAGTTGACTGGCATGATTACTCTATAACAAGCTAAGGGCTTGAAATACGTGTTGAGTCAGTAAACCTGACTGGCATGATTGATCAATAAAATGCTAGAGATACAGTTAATGTGGGATGCATACGTCTTACTGGGTATTCATTAGTCACCCTTACTAGGTTGTGCAGGTAGGTGTCATACCGATAATGGTCCTAGGAGGTGCGTTTAGATGGTAAAGTCAGCAAAGAAAAGAATTTCAAAGTTTTATAGAAGATTTAGATGTTTTATACCTAATCAAAAACCGATTTGGTCAAGTATTTGTTTGTATGAACTTCGGATTTGTTTTGTAAAGAAATTTTATGGCAATCAATGATACGAATATTCTAACACTCAGACAAGAAACTAGTTCTTTGGGCTGGGTGTTACACCATGCCATGTATCAGACCCTCTGAACTGAAATTTCATTTTCAACCCTAAGCTAAACCCTAGATGACTTAGAATTCCCCTAAGCGTATAAATTCTTTTTTAAGCCTCTTGTTAGACACAACACCTTACAAGCCACCAAAATAAACAACAACCACGTTTTTCATAGTCCTCTAATAGTTTTTGATTCTAAGAGCTTCAAGGAGAAGATTTACTTTGTACTCGATATAGGAAAGATTTCTAAAATGTTACTCTTTCAATCCAGTTTATCTATGATGTTTTATATCTACTCTTGATGTTGTGTTCTTTCTTACTCTTATCATGTCTTAGTAGTTTACTTGTTGGGTTTAAGGTTTTTAATAATTTCATGATTATACTTGATTAATACTAATTTTCTATGGTTTATCTTTTGGTTCTTCACCTTTATTTCTATGAATTGTGTATTGCTTGGTTGGCCATCTAGTGATATGATCTTAGGTTGATATACTCTCCAAAAGCTTGTTGTATTACATGATCTAATATTTGGTGAGCAATACGCCATAACCTGCAAAAGTTGAGTTATGGAGTACTGTGAACAATTGAATCTTGAACGAATTAATGCATGCTTTCTTTTTGTAATAACCTGCGAAAGTTGAGTCTATTAGGTTATTAAAGCATAGTGATCGGAGCCACGAAAGTGGAATGATTATACCTCCGTGATTTGAGTTCTAAAATAATTCTTATTAAATCCTTAGAATCGATTATCTATCGTGTTTCGTTAGTTTCTGTGAATTACATATTGCCTAATGTTTTCCTTTATTGATTTAACTTGCTTTTCTTTATTTACATCGTTTCACACAACTCATAATATCTTTGTCTTAGCTTAATTCGAGTCTTATAAATTCGTAGTGTAATATCTCCAGTCTTCAGTGGGTCGACCTCTAAGTAATTGTAATTGTATGTGCACTTGCACCTATATTTTGGGTATTATTATAACACCCCTGAACCGCTCTAGGGAGAGGAAGGCCCATGAGTGCCACAATACGATAACCGTAGATGGTTCAACCCAAGTGCTAGAAAAAATCCATAACCTAAGTTGATCCATCCGCAAAATCATTCCTCGTGATCATAGCTAAGGCTTTTCAGTCCATACTACGAGCTCGATTTGTGTTAATCCGAACAAGACTAATATCATCGACGCTCAAATATTTTACCAAAAACATGATTTATACACTATATAATATCTGAGAAATCCGTACAAGTCATATAGTTTTGGTGGTGGCCTAGAGCCAAAAGAGTCTTACATACATTATATTTTCTAACTGATTTTACAAAAAGCTAATAACAAACTACTCCGGTTCTCCTACTGTTATGCTCCTCCCACTACGGGTCCCGCCTAACAGTTACCTGAAAGACAAGTTGAATCATAAGTTATCATGCAACCTATGGTTCAAGCAAGTAAACATATGATTAACAAAACATGCATCTCAGAGATAACCCACATGAGAAAACTATCATGCAAAGTTTCATCTAGGTAAAAGAATGCATGCAACACTCAATCATACTGCAACATCCTAAAGGCATTTACACTTTCATACTTCCTACCCATCAACCACGTGAACACCTATACTTAGTATCACAAAGACGTTTGAATATAGAACATCACTTCTGAATTCCATAACGTGATGGATACACCGAGCTACATCGTCATGTAGCACTCAGCCATGTTAGCAAACCAGTCTATCTGAGTCTTCCTACCATCGTGAATCGAGGGTTTCTCTTCATCACTAGGGCGAGGTCTTTGAGAAATTAGGTATTGAGAAAGCACCAATACGTCCTTGTTATATGCTTGTGGCTGTGTGGGTTTCACACGCCGCATAATTTTTCCTAACAAACAATCTTGTTGATATGAGTATTTCGATCTCATATGACTACATGCAACAAATAACATCAAATCCAAAAATTTACTAAGGCATGTACGAACAAATAGTCTCGTATACATACAGTAGTATAGAAACAACATGCAAAGCAAAAATCAAAGAATTTACTTATTAAAATCTCAAAGAAAATTACTAAGAACCACAGATCGGCCACCGAGCTAAACATGCATGATGATCATTGGGCTAGATCATCAGAATGCATCTAAGATCAACCTGGAACCAAAACTTTGTTAGTACAAGGTAACGTTTTACCAGGACTCACAGATCTGGCTTAACAGGTTCTAGACTGGATTTTCCTTCCCGACAGCTTAGACAGATCCTGGAGCTAGGGAAAACTCCGACTTAGAAACTACTATGTAAGAAATTCTTGTCGACAACACATTTTTCTTTTTTTGTCGTCATGTGTCTTGTTCTGACTAGAGCTTATGACAGCCCCCTTCTCACCCTTTCGATATTTCTTTCTCAGTCCAGTCATGTGTCTTCTTCTGACTAGAGCAGCGGAGAATAATCGGGAGGACAATCTTTTGCCGTCCTAATAAGTTCTTACCGATTTGTGGTTTCAGGTCTCGATCGTCCTCCTGGTGGATGAACCTGCTCAGTAGATTTACGAAATGTGTCGCTCGCAAACATCAGCTCATATAAAATCTACCCCGGAGAATTTGGCGCTAGAAAGAGAGGAGGAAGTAAGACCAAACAGAACTACAATGTCGAATCCTGAAAGTAGTCAGTCACCCGGAAGCCCCTCGTAAACGACCGCCCCTAGTGTCCCCATATTTCTGAGGCTCCACCGCCACCGCCCCCGGTCGCACTCCCTTGAATGTACGACCAATATCGATATCTAACGGTTGCAACCGGAGCTTTACAACGCTTAAGAGAGGGCTCTTCTAGCGGAGGCGCATCTCCACTCTGCATACGTAACGACCCTCAGTTACGATATGGCAAATTGCACCGCTGAGGCTAATGTGTGTCGAGTTTTACCTCACAACCAACTACCTACAAGTGCACAGCAATCACAATCAGTATATATAAGGGATCGAATCCACAGAGACTTGTCAATCACACTTCGAATTGTAATGAATAAAATCAAGTTATAACAAAATAAGAGTGTGTCGTTTTTGTGATTATAAATAAAGGTAGCAAGTAAACTTAATTAAAACGAGAATTCAATGGGAGAAAAGCGCTAGGACTTAGGTAATTCGTAGAGAATCATGCAACAATATTGATTTTAGGGATTTTGGATATATGAACCGTCTAGAACACAAAACACGAAAGTATGATTTTTCCACTGTTGTGGTTTCAACCACTATGCTTTAACTTCCTAGTAGACTCAACTATCGCATGTTCTTACAAGAAGAAAGCACGCTTTATAATTCAAATTCTGATAAAGTGCACTAAACTCCTTAACTCACCTTTCGAATGGTTAAGACGCTTAGCTCATCAAATACTAGTTCAGGCAATATAACAAGCTTTGGAGAGTATATCAACCTAAGATCAGATTTCTAGATGCGCGGTAAATCAATCATGCATAGAGAATAATTAAAGATGAAGACTCTATTGATATCCCTAAACAATCACCAATCAATTATCGAATTATGAAAGTCATTGAATATCTAAAACCTAACTAGATGACTACTCATACATGATGCACGAAAAATTGTAAGAGTAGATATAAATCATGATAAATAAATTGGAATTAAAGAGTATAAAGTAGGGATTCTTCTCTATGTCAAATACAAAGCGAGATCTCCTCCTGAAAGCTCTTAAAACTCAAATCTATGAAGAACACCAAAGAGAAAGCGTGGTGGCTGTAAAAACTATTGTATTTAGGTGGCTTTGGTGGCTTATGGTGGCTCTTTTTTCCTAACAAGAGGCTAAAAACAAGTATATATAGGCTTCGGGTCTTCTAGGATTAAGTTTAGGGCAAAAAAAGGAAATTTGGTGCGAAACTGCTCTGGCGTGGATCACAATCTGAACCCAATATTTTGGTCGGTATTGGGCCTTAAAAATATCTTCCTGGATGTACTAATATCTATCTACCTGGGTGTTGACCCACGGACTTGGTCGGTACTGGCTTTAGTCTTGGCTTGCTTCAGCTTCAAGGCAGAATGACCAGTCTTCAGTAAATCGGGTGTATCTTTCTAACCACAGCTCTAGTGATATGATTCCAACTCCATTAGAAAGCTAACTCAAAGATCTTTCTCATCCCCAATTTTCATTCAATTCCAAGTTGATTTGAGCCTTCTTCTGTAGCTAAACTTTGGGTGCTTCAATTCTGTCTAACTTGGGAAAATGTGATATCTTGTGAATTCTTTGGCTTGGACGATGTCTTTGACTTATGTGAGCTGATGTACCTTGGTTTACACCTCTTTTAGTCCTGTTTGCTTCCTTTTGATGAATTTCCCTGTAAAGACTCTAAAACTACAAATACGAGGAAAACTACCTCTAAAGGCATAAAACCATAATAAAATGCATATAAAATATATAAAAATCCATAGTAAAATAGGTAAAATATTGGTTATATCAACTCTCCCAGACTTATCTTTTGCTTGTTCTCAAGTAAAACAAAATCAAAGAATAGAAAAGAGGTTTAAAAATATGAGAACTTACATAACCCGAAGAACTTAACTTCGAAATCATAATTTGTAATCCACATATAACATGATCGATTCAAGGGCATTCTCATCATACGCCATTCATGACCTTCCCAAGCCTGATCCATACTCTAAATCCAACCCTGCAAAATCTCAACTGCACTTTCATTTTACTCTTTAACATTCATTAAGTTTAGTTGAAGTTTATCATCAAAGGGAATCATTCAGGGTAGACGGCGCTAGGAGTTTAAAAAGGCTAATATAATTTGTAAGGCTTTAAGTGTTTAGGGTTACCAGATGCGAGACATTATGCAAAATCGCAAGAGAGAACACACCTGTTGATGCCCACAGTTACTAACCACTTTCGATGCCTTTCCCCCAGACTTAGATCTTTTACCGGGAATCACTGTAAATCACAACAACTCTCTGAACTGCTCCACGCCATTCATTTGGATATTGCTTAGACTCTCTTAAAGACACGTTTTCCTTTCCCTTTTATTTTTCTTTCTTTCTTTCTCTTTTTTTTTAATAGGGGAAAAACGGTCTTTTGATACATGAGTCATATGGGGCTCTAAATGTTTACCATTATATGTTGATCCCAAGGAAATGCCAAGCTCTGAAATGCCATCTTTGTACTCCACCAGGTTCTTCCAATCTCCGCTTGTCTAGTGGTTAGAAACTGCGTCGATCCTCTTTCTCTCCGACGTTTTGCACATATCTGCATATATGAAAGTGAAAACAAAATTGCATGGGGTCTAAAAAAGAGGTTAAGGGTATATGTAGGGTACCAACTAAAGATGAGCTGTCCATTCAGGACAACAAAAAGCGGTAAAAGGAAAAAGATGTCCTGAATATGTGATTCATTTCCCTGTTCTAACTCCTTTAATGAGAAAAAAAAAATTAAAATCAAATTAGTACTTAAATAAATAGAGTCAAAATCAGATTAGTTAAAGATAATGCAAGATGAAATTTTCTTGGGGGACTTTAGTCATGAAGGTTTCTGAATCGTCATGATGGTCATGATTTGTTGGTGATCCTTAGGTCCTTAGAATCAGTTCATCTTTGAGCTCCAGCTGCTGATTCCTCACGTTTTTGAAAATGGTTCCATGGTTAGTGATTTCGGTGCACCAAAATAGGCTCATGGGGCTATCTTTCAATCTGTGATATTTTCCTCGACCCATATTGAAAATTCACCAACTAATAGGGTATTTTAAGACTTTTGGGGAAGTTTCAATGCTTTTGGTCAAACCGTTTTGCATATGGTCCATGAAAAAGGCGACTCGGCTCGCCGGAATGAGGTGCATCGAGCAATCTGGAAATCCGTAGAGAATTCCTCAACCCATACTGAAAATCCACCAAAACACATGGTATTTTGGGTCTGTTGGTGAAGTTGGAGACGTATTTCCCGAGCCGTTTATCATATGGACCAAAGATGGAGTGATACGGTTCGCCGAGAATGGGTGGGACTGTCGAACTTGCAAACCATAGAGAATTAGTGGAACCATATCGAAAATTCACTACATAACATGACCTTTTAAGTCAGTGTGTTAAGTTTGAGGCACGTTTCTCGAGTGGTTAGGTGGATGGTTCACGAAGTAGGTGATTTTCCTCGCCCGGATGATGTTTGGTGATCCAAAACTCAATATGTGAAGAATTTCTCTATCCATCTTGAAAATTTTATGATCCAAATGAAATTTTATGTCTGCTCGTGGAGTTTAAAATCATTTGCTCGAATGGATTGAGATTTAGTTCATGACATCCTTCTTTGTGGACCGGTTTGAGGCGTACTCGAACTTTTCTGAAATTGGCTCGATCAATCTGAGATTTTCTTCAGGCATTAGTGATATATCATATCCCATATGAATCATAAGCATGTGTGGTGTCTCTTATTCTTCTCTTTTCTTACATTTTCTTGGACATATAAATCAAATAAAGGATCATAGCAAATAGCAAATAGTTGTCTGAAAATGATAGCATGTCATAAAATAAAGGTAGAAATAAAAATGACAATAAAATAAAGATAAAGATAGATGATAAGTGATACACCCAGATCAAAATGTCTCAGAAACTGACTCTGGTGAATCTGGAATAGTAGCCGAAAACTTGTCGCTGTCTGAATCGATGTGGAGAAGCTCTGATCACGTGAGTTATGATGGCTAAAAGCATCATCACGTGTGTTCTCATTCTGACAAAATCCTGAGATAAGCGAAAGACTACCTAAATCGTCATCAGGTGTGGTCTCGGCTCTACTTCTGGATGATCTTCTGAAGAAGTGTGGAACTGATCTCTTGACCGCTTTGACAAGAGTACGGATCAGTTTTCCTTGCCTAGAGACCTTGGCCTCAAGTGTCAATCTTTGTCTTCATTCCTCTGCAAAACTAGCTCGGAACCAATCATCGGTTTCGGTGTGTAAAGGGACTGTAATAGGCGGCACTGAAGATGGTGCATATGAGGATGATGGCTGTGAAGTGGAGGCTCTTGGTGCCTCTCTAGATATCTCCTTGCATGCCAAATGAGCCATGCTCTGATAGTAGAGCGCAATGCCCACAAGAGGACAACCTGGAGTACGTAAAAACCAAGTCTGTCGAGGAGGGTCAAAGTAGGGGTTACCATCACTCAAGGCTGGAAGGTCCTTATAAGGAAGGAAAATGCAGCGGCTCTCTTCTTCATATGGTAGAGTGAAGAGATACCCAAAGCTTGTAGAATCCTCATACCATCCGCAGAGAAAATGTCGCCATTGAAGACCATTGAGATCGAGCTTGTTCTCTCCCACCAAGGGTATTTCAAAATCAAAATTAAACCCACAAGCTAACAATATGGCTGTGATAGTTCCTCCAAAGTCACTAGAAGCATGCTTCACCGGTTTCTCTTTAGCCGCACCATGTTTCACTTTGCCCATTCTCCTCGCTATAAGTGATCTGATGTTCACTTTCTCTGGAGAATCCACAAAGGGGTAATAAGCAAGCAAAACTCATCTCTCTTGATGACATTAGTCTCATGCCTACTGAAAATCAAATGAGCAAGTAGGCGGTGCATGTATCGAATCGCCGGATGAGTGATTTTTGCCTCCTTAGATGCGCCGGGATCAAGCCTTTCATTTGAAAACCTCAACCAAGTGACATATCCGCATATGCCTTGTTCCTTATTAGAGTATCAGGTGGGGGGAAATGGTCGCCAGGAGAAAGGATCTTCCAAAAAAGGACAGCCGAGGCCGACGCATCATTATACGACACTTCATTCACGACCGGCAAAATCAGATCAGCAGAAGGGGGTTCTAACCCAGTGATAACTTTGGTCGGAGCAGTGCGCCTATGCATCTTCAGCGCATTATCTCTTGCGGAGCCTTTCCCCTTGTCAACACTCGCTGTGAGGCACTTTCGGTTCGGCTTTGCCTTGTCTTGTCCTGGTTTGCAGCCTTTTGTTCACCCTGGTCCTTGTCTTGATGATGGGATAGAGATGAGTCATACAGCCGAGGAGCAGATTGAAGCCCCGCAACGACCACTCTACCAATATTTGAAGTCAGTTTGGCTACCTCGGGCACAGTATCTCCAGCAATCGAGGTCGGGTTCTCGATAACCTTGTTTTTCTTCAATTTGGCTTTCTCTTGAGCCTCAGCTTCCATCCTTTCACAAACCGTCAGCTCTTTCCCATGGTGTCTCGAATGTCGTCGAAAGAAGACGAATTTTCGACAGAAAAACCGGCGTAAAAAGCTCGGGCTTTCTCGACTCTTTGAAGATTGAAGTGCTTTTGCCAATCACACTTCCGGGATGCGAGAGTTCCACAAAGTGTGACTGCGTCTGGTGGGCACTTCGGGATAGGGTTAGGAACTGCAAAAGTATCGAAAAAGAAAGGAGGTTAGATCTGTTCAAAAATCTAAGTAATACAAAACAACTGAGCCGATAGTTCTTAGCAAGCTATTGGATTGGCTACCAATTCATCCCCAGATCGTTTTGATCTTTCAGGTGTATTCGCTTCCCACTGGCGCATTAGAGATCGGGACGAAAAAGAAATACTTCGCCCAATGTTCATCTTTGCTCGGGAAACCTTTGATGATCCTTCGGTTAAATTTGTTGGAAATATAATAGATGAATTTATCCTTAGGTCCGGTTCTCCGAAAATCCAATAAATTCATTAAATGGTAGACCCCGATCTCCTCGTAACTCATAACTTCAGATCAAAATTCCAACCAAGTGACGAATACCTCGAGGTGTGATTTAAGCAAGGGCAAGCCTATACTACCATAAGTATTGAAGAATGGCCTCTGGGAACAGAAACCACAGCAAGCATAAGTATAAGTAGCCCACGTATAAAGTAAAATGTCATGTGGAGGCTCGTCGACTCGGTCCGATGGTGAAGGAAGCACGAGCTCGGTTTCCTCAGAAATATGAAACCTTCGCCTTAGGTTTTCCAGGGATTCTGCAGTAGAGAGCGTGGAGCATGGCGGATTGGGTCTTTTTCTCTTCACCCTCTTTTTCTTAGGAGCTCGTCACTTCGAAGTCCCCACCAAAAGCTCAATCTCTCATCTCGCCTGCGTAGGATTGAAGTTCTCTGTCTCGTCAAAAGCTTCGTCTATCAGAGAGGAAACATCGAAGCTAATGGGATTTGCGGCATAACTTCTAGCTTCCTCGGACTCAGGAGAATAAACAATCTCTCTCCCAATCCGTGAAGGATCGATCCCCGAACCTCTAGGTCGTTGAAATATCCAGAGGCCACTGTACAATCTACGTCGGCTCGATTAGAAAGTCGAGAACTCGACAACTCATCAGAAACGGATGGTTCGGCATGAGGTCGGCTAGGACTTTCAAAAGTCATGATCAAGCTCGGCACGAACCTCGCAATTAAGCTCGGCAAGAAATTTCAGGAACTACCCGGAGAAATCAAAGGCAGATCGGAAACTCTAAAGATTCACCGGAAAATCCAAAGGAATTTGAAGGCTGGTCGGAAACTTTGAAGATTTACCGGAAACCCCAAGGGAGTTTTGAAGGTAGATCGGAGTCTTCAAAACAGCTCGTCAGATAGTATGAAGTTGGTCGTGGTTTCGTTTGGAGATAGGACGGAGATCGGCTACAGACAGGGATAAAATCGAATAAACCCTAAAAACTTAACTTAAGCAGAAGAGAGAGAAGAGAGAAGAGAGAAAAGAAGTTACCTGCTTTGAAGATTTTTTGGAGAAAATAAAGTTATGAGAAAAATGAGGAGAAGGTTGGGTCTATATAGACATTTAAAGCAGAATATGACGTCATCGTGCCTCAGGAACCAACATAAACGATTACATTTCTCGAGGTAACTACACAATATTTTCTAAGTCCATAAAGTTACCGAGCCGAAGCTTTTCGAATGGAAATCTGAGCCGCCAGGATAATTAGGTGCTTCAAGTTGCTTCGGCTCGGGTACTTTTTGCGAAAAGACAGCTCGGTTCGATTACAAAGCAGCTCGGTAATGGGCATGAGCAAACAAGCTTGGTAAAATGGTCATGTGGACTCGGCAACGTGGAAACATCAGCTCGCCGAACACCGTCACAGTTCGTTGCACAACGATTTGCACACCAGTTTGACACGACGTCAGTTGGCGTGGAATGTTGAACTCGGTTTCGACTACTTTCACCTTGATATCACCATCACTGGCACTACCGAGCTAGGGAGCTAACTATTGGGGTCATGTTTCACCCAATTGAGATCAACAAGAAAAATAACCAAGTACAAATGGGCCTGACTGAATCAAGAACGATATAACACGAGCTGAGCCCATAGACAAAGAATGAGCCGAGCCCATAGACAAAGAATGAGCCGAGGCCATAGACAAAGAATGGGCCGAGCCCACAGACAACGAATGGGCCGAGCCCAGACAAAGAATGGGCCGAGCCCAGACAAAGAATGGGCCGAGCCCATACAAAGAATGGGCCGAGCCCATACAAAGAATGGGTCTAGCCCGTAAGCCAAAGAACATAGGCCGAAGCGGTGAACCCAGCGAATGCACGGACTGAGGCTACACGCTCAGAATTCTGAGGGCCGAGCTCGAACCTGAGCCAATGGAGAAAGATGGCTTCGGTGGGCCGACCCCGAAACCAAAAGCCCACCGAATGAAAGGAACCTGGAAGAAAGGAAAACTCACAAAGTAAAAGGAAATACGCGACATAGTAAGAAGATTTCCTTATCATTTTAGGATTTAACCTAACCGACTTAAGACTTGCATATATACTCCTGTACACCCCTTAAAAGGGAATCCGCAATTTTACCTAGCAAAACACTTATGTTTTCTCTGCGACAGTTTTCTAAATAGCTTTAATAAAACACCATCTTTGGATCTTTGTTCTTGTGGTTTTATTCATAGAGATTTCAGTTCCCTTAAAAAGTTCTAACAAATTTAGTTGTGCGGGTTTCGACTCCCACAAACTTAACCGTATACTTTCCTGATTTTGTAAAATGTCACCCTAAGGTATTCGGCTGATATGTGGTACCTAATGGTATACTTCGAATAAATAATACATCTTCGGGAATTATGATTGCGTTAAACAAATCTCAATTCCACGTTTTTGTTTGCGGGTTTATCAAATGATTGACCGTGAAGGAAAGATAACAGTTATTACCCTTGCAAGTTCCTGGCCTCGAGCGAGGAGCTGGTATCCACGGATCATTTCATACTGAGATATAAACTCCTAAACCAACTCTTTTAATTAGTCATTTGTTAACCAGAGGTCTAGCTGATACTATACTCTTCCATCCGTACGAAGGATAGTGGGATCTAATTGTATCCATGGGTCTGAAGTTGGAAAAATATATCTCCCCTAAATAACCCTAGCAAAGAGTGACTCCGGGTGGTCCATTAGTCTCCAAAGCTGTTTTGCCAACAAAGTTTATTTGAAGTCATCTATTGTCCGAAAACCAAGCCCCCCCCCCCCCTCCGGTTTTTCGCGACATAATTTTCTCTATGCCAACCAGTGTAAACCCCTTTAAGCTCTGTTTGAACTCCACCAAAATTTTGCCACCCGCACTAGTTAGTTTGGCAGTTAAAGATTTTGGTAGCCTGAAACAAGACATGACGTAGGTTGGTAACGCCGCTGCTACCGATTTAATTAATATTTCCTTACCCCCTCCCCCCCCCCCCCTTTTGGGTAGGAATTTCGAGATCCATCCATTAATCCGATCCTACAACCATTCTTGTATGAAGTGAAAGATTTTTTTCTTCACCCTCCCCCCTATAGCCAAAATTCCCAATGCTTGCTTTATATCTTCTCTGGCCGACTTCTCCACTAAATTACCAAATTGAACCGAGGATTTGGAGAAACTAATTTGCTGTCTTTATGCAAGTTCATACTTTTTTAAACTTGTAAGATAGTTCTACATTCCTGTAAATTTGCCTTACAAAAGAACAAGATGTCATCCGCAAACAATAGATGGGAAATCGGCGGACTTGCTCGTGTGACCTTAAGTCCCGAAATACTTTTATCTCTTTCCGCTTTTCTAATGTTGGCAATTAAAGCTTCCGTACACAGAATGAATAAATAGGGTGATAACGGATCTCCTTGCCGTAACCCCTGCTCTGGAATAATCTTTCCTTTTGGTTTACTGACGTGTGTCAGGTTTTACCTTAATGTCACAATGATCTTGCTGCAAGTGCACAACGATCAATTGTAGTACTTAAGGGTTGAATCCATTGAAGACTAAAAGGGCACTATGAGTTTATGAGAAAAGAATTAAGTTAGGACAAAATAATAGGTTGATTTTTGGGGTTTTGTGTCACTAAAATCAAAATGTAAATAATTAAATAACGATAAGAAATCAATTAAAACAAACGTTGGGTATCAAGAAATTATCTAAGGTTCATGGATTAAACTATTCAGGTGCTAGGCAGGTTAGATCAATTGTAGTATTCAAAGCCAGTCGTGAATTAATCATCATATTCTCATATCAATGATGAAATATGTCTAATAACCTAATCACTCAACAGTCACAAAGTTAAAAAGGAAAGCATGCCGCAGAAGTTGATACTTATCTCATCTAATACTAGTTCATATCGAGTTGGTTCAATTGTCAACAAGAAGAAAATCAATATATAACAGATCACAAAGTTTTTCAATCTAAGTAATCATGTATTAAGCATAGATGAGTTCTAAATCCCTGTAAATCCTAATCAATTCGTATTTTTCAAGCCATGAAATCTCCTTTGAAAATCCTTATCCCCAACAAGAGATCTACTCAGACAAATGCAATTTTAACTAAGTCTTTAATTATGTTTTTACTTTATGTTCTTAATTTAAGTCTTTGTTTTATGCATTTACATTAAAGTCTTTACCTTTATGCATTTACTTATGTCTTTAATCTCATCTCTTTCCTTTGATTTTCCTTCCACCATGTTCATAAGTGAGTAGATCTCACTTGTGGTGATTGGGTTAGGAAGATGTTGGAGTTTGTTAGTTGGCTGATTAATGTTGAGATTCCTTTCTCTAGATGTAGTGCTAGTCCAAAGTTCTCCTTGGAAGCTTTGGACATGATCTTGTATCAAAACTCTCTAGAGAAGGATCTCTTGTTTTAAAAAGGCTAGATCTTTATTTTGTCTCATTACTTATAGAGCTCTTAATGCAAGATTGAGACTTGATCACTCTTGATCTAGATCTTAAGCTTTCTCCTTACCTAGTAAGTTTGGGGAAATGTTTGAAAAATCTTTTGTGAGCTTGGGTCACATAACCATTTACTCGTGGTTCTATGAATCTTTGTGGCTTTGATGGACTTGGTAATTATGCTAGCTTAGCCATTGGGATAGAATGCCTAGCGGCAGATCTTGAATGTGACTAATGCTAAGGGCCTTTTACCATTAGTGTGGACAAGACTAAAAAACGTGGTCCATCGTCTTGAGAGGTTCTTTCATAAGCATCTAACCTATAAAAATCAGCCACTTTCATCACCATCTATATATCCTAACCCATGAACCACAATCTCACCATCATTTGCAAAACAAAGTATTTCAAAATCATTTCTTTAAATAAAGCTTTCATCTTTAGTATTCTTTACAATGATTTCTTTTCATAAAAACTCAAAAACTCTCTTTGATTTCATCTTGCTTAAGTTCACTTCTTAATCTTGTTGGCTTTGTCTCTCCTTCCTTTGGGTTCGACCACTACTTACCGCTATTGTTACCTTATACTTGGGGGGCGTCTCTAGTAGTGATAGGGCTTATAAATTTAAAGTTTGTCACTTGCACAAATGATTGATCTATACTTTCTAGTAAACGATCTTCCCTTTGTGCGTCATCAGCCGACAAGGAATCGCCATTGATGGTGGTAGAAAAGTGCAGCGACGGCGCAAAGGAGAGAGATGAGAGAAAAGATAGAAACGTAAGTGAAGAAAATATTTAAATTTTTTGGTTTTTATTTTTATTTTTATTAACATTTATATTTCTTTTCGGGTTGAAAAATAATTCAAAATGATATTGTTGTAACTATTATAAAAAAAATCGGGTTACATGTTTTTTGTAAAAAAATATGTGTTATTCCAGTAAATCTTGGGAAGATGTTATTCCAGTATTATTACATAAAATTAAGGTGATTCTGAGTAAGGATAAACATACAATATACTAGGATAAACATACAATATACTCTAATCACTTAGTACTCTTCTCTGCCATACTCCTTTGTAGTCTAGTGTACTCTTCTCTTTTAATGAAATGAGTTTTGCCAATTTTGTCTTTTCTCCATTTTTATAATTAATTATAATTTTAATAATAATAATTAAAAATTCAGTTTTTTCATCTGTTATAATGAAAAAATTGTACAACTATGTATTATTTGGTACAACTGCAAAAACATGCTACAACTTCGCATTATTTGGTACAACTGCAAAGACACGTACCACTTAGTATTATTTGGTACAACTGCAAAGACACAGTACAACTTAGTATTATTTGGTACAACTGCAATATACACAGTACAACTAGATATCAAAGTACAACTTGAAAAAAATACATGGTACAACTCGGTATTATTGGGTACAACTATTCATTAAAACTTTGTAACCCTCTTTAAACCACCTCTTATCTCCGGCTGGACATCTACGCTTTAAGATGTCCACCGTCTTGTTAAGAGCACATATTGGAAAATAAGAATCTTACCTTCCATACAACCGCGTTAACCCAGATTTGCTGAGGAGATGAAGGGGGAAAGGCGAAGGAGAATAGAAGAATATATCTGAAATCGTTAAAGGAAATTTGGGAGAAATCAAAACCTAGGTTCGAACCCAGATTCGAGATGAGGAGACGAAACTGACAAAGAATAGACGAGCGAGAAAGAAGAAGAAGATGAAGGGAGAAAGGCGAAGGAGAATAGAAGAATAGATCTGAATTCGGTATAGAGAATTTGGGAGAAATCAAACCCTATGTTTTATGAAGAAGAAGAATAAGAAAACAAAAAAACAGAACACGTGAAGGAGAGGAATGAGAAGAGGCGGCTAAAAAAATGAAGTTGATTAGGTCAATAATTCAGATCTGAAATTTTTATTGAATCTGATTTTCACTCGGATTGGATTCGATTGGATCACGAATCGGGTGGATATTAAGTGGTTGGATATGTAATTTCGTTATTTTTGTCTGGTTTTATAGTAATCTCTTCATTTTTGTATTTAAAAAAAATGAAAAAGAAATTCTCATTATAACGAGAGTGTTTAAGAATTTCTTTGAGTAATGGTTTCTCTGTTCACGTATCACTACAATTCTGATGTCATGTATCTGTTTCTCTACGTGGATGATATTCTTCTCAAAAAATGAATAAAAGCTAAAAAATTGTTTTTTTTTTAAAGTTACTTGAGATTTTTTTTTTGTTCTTCCCTCGTATTAATAACTAGATTAGGACCCGCGTAATACGCGGAATTTTAATTATAAATTATTTATAAATGATAGATTAGGACCCGCGTAATACGCGAAATTTTAATTATAAATTATTTATAAATGATAGATTAGGACCCGCGTAATACGCGTGATTTTAATTATAACTTATTTATAAATGATAAAAAAAGTGAAACACCTATTATCGGTGATCGATTAAATTTAATAAAGATAAAATTTATGAAAATGTAAAAAATATATGTTAAATCTTGCTGATGTAAATATTTAGATTTTGATTGGTTACTCGCACACTTATTGTGGATGTTGATTAGTAACTTTGTTTCAAACTGGATTTCAACTCCAAATATTTCATCTCGCAATACAACTCATCTACTTCTTCCATCATATTAAAACCATATTTTCACTCCATGCATTCCTCGTCAATCAGTAATACCCAAAAATTTCATATCAAAATAATAAATGCATAATGCATTCTATCAAATTTATGTCTATATATGTCATTAGTATTAAACAAATAATAAGAAAATTAACAAAACATATTAGCAAAGAAATTAAAAAGTATTATAAAAAATATATGAAAATTATATCAAAAATAAAATTTTGACACATGTAGTAATCTCATGAATATCAATTTTTTCATATGTCACACTAATATTTTTATAAATTGGAAATTTGTCTTATTTTCCTCTTTTTAGTCTTTTTGATTTACTATTTTTTTTATATAACATGTCTGTTTTTTACTATTATTTCATTTTAGTTACACTACAATTATAAATGATTTATCTTATTTTCTCTTTTTTAGTCTTTTTGATCTATTATTTCCTTTTAGTTACACTACAATTTGATTTAAGAAATAAATAATGTAGAATTTTTTTAATATATTTTTTATATTAATATATTGACACGTGTCACAATCTCAATTAAAATTAACACATATCAAGATCTGGTGAGTTACGATTTTGCCTACATGTCACGCTCAAATTGAGCGGATCCTGCTTTATATAATAAGATAATAATTTTCTAAATCAATGTTGTTCTTGAATTTCCATCTTCTGTTCATTAATTTGTCACATGATAAACATTGTGCCTCTATTTTCTCAAAACCTTCTTCTTCGTGGTTTTCTCCATCACAAATTTTTATTGGGACGATTCCATCACAAATCATCTATTTCTTCCATCATATTAAAACCATATTTTTACTCCATGTATTTATTGTCAATCAATAATAAGCAAAATTTTCATAACAAAATAATATATATGCATGCTATCAAATTTATGTCTATATATGTCATTAGTATTAAACAAATAGTAAGAAAATTAACAAAACATATTAGAAAAGAAATTAAAAATTATTGTAAAAATATATGGATATTATATAAAAATTAAAAATTTCACACATGTCGTAATCTCATGAATATCAATTTTTCATATGTCACACTAATACTTTTAGAAATTGGAAATAATTTTTCTTATTTTCCTTTTTTAGTCTTTTTGATTTACTATTTTTTTTTAATTTTTAATAATATGTCTTTTTTTTTTGACTATTATTTCATTTTAGTTACACTACAATTAGAAATAATTTGTCTTATTTTTTTTTTTTAGTCTTTTTGATTTACTATTTCCTTCTATTATTTTTAATAATATGTCTTAATTTCTTTTTTTAGACTATTATTTCCTTTTAGTTACACTACAATTTGATTTAAGAAATAAATAATGTAGAAAAGGAAAATTTATATTTTTTATATTAATATATTGACAAGTGTCACAATCTCAATTAAAATTAACACATGTCACGATCTGATGAGTTACGATTTTACCTACGTGTCACGACACATGTCACGATCTGGTGAGTTACGATTTTGTCTACATGTCACACTCACGTTGAGAAAAAATTAAAGTAAAATAGCTTTGATCGATTTGTGGAACTCTCGAATTCATGATTTGCTTGTTTTAAAGTTGATTAAGAGAATAAAGACTGAGCACACAATTAAATTTTTGACGTTGTAGATGTTATTATATAGAGTTTGGTCTGTCAATATGCATGTGAACATGTACGTAAGAAATATGGTACTATGCCTTTTTTTAATGTAATGACATATTTTTATTGAACATAATGGCATCTATACTTCTCTCCCCCCCCCCCCCTTTTCAATAGTTTATTTTGGCATTTTTCCATTTTTTTTGTTTTTAAACGTATTGATATGAAACAAATTTTCCTTTTTTTAATGATTTTTTTTTATTTTGACGGTAGGACATTGATTTTTTTTTTACGTTAGGACACTTACCTTATTTTTTCTCAATGATGTATATTTTTTTCTTTTTTCTCAATTAGTTATGGCATTTTTCTTTTTTTTCTTTTTAAACGTATTGACATGAAACAAAATTTTTTTTTACAAATTTTCCCTTTTACTCTTTTCAAATGACATTTTTTACAAATTTTCCCTTTTACCTTTTTTAATGACATTTTTTAAAACAAATTATTGGGTATTTTTTCTTTTCTTTCTCGATTAGTTATGGCATTTTTTCTTTTTTGTTTTTAAATGTATTGACATGAAACAAATTTTTCTTTTTTTTAATGATATTTTTTACAAATTTTCCCTTTTACTTTTTTTTAATGATATTTAAGTTAACACGATAACATAATATACATTAGTATATTGGGTATACATAATATACAATAATATAACAAATTATTGGGTATTTTTTTCTTTTCTTTCTCGATTAGTTATTGCATTTTTTCTTTTTTTTTTCTTTTTAAACGTATTGGCATGAAACAAATTTTTCTTTTTTTTAATGATATTTTTTACAAATTTTCCCTTTTACTTTTTTTAATGATATTTAAGTTAACACGATAACATAATATACATTAGTATATTAACACGTGTCATCATCTCAATTAAAATGACACATGTCACGATCTGATGAGTTATAATTTTGAGCGCATTCTCTTTTATATAATAAGATATATTAACACATGTCATCATTTCAATTAAAATGACACATGTCACGATCTGATGAGTTATAATTTTGAGCGCATTCTCTTTTATATAATAAAACAAATTATTGGATATTTTTTTTCTTTTTTTTCTCGATTAGTTATTGCATTTTTTTTTTTTTAAACGTATTGACATGAAACAAATTTTTCTTTTTTTTAATGATATTTTTTACAAATTTTCCCTTTTACTTTTTTTAATGATATTTAAGTTAACACGATAACATAATATACATTAGTATATTAACACGTGTCATCATCTCAATTAAAATGACACATATCACGATCTGATGAGTTATAATTTTGAGCGCATTCTCTTTTATATAATAAGATATATTAACACGTGTCATCATCTCAATTAAAATGACACATGTCACGATCTGATGAGTTATAATTTTGAGCGCATTCTCTTTTATATAATAAAACAAATTATTGGGTATTTTTTTTTTTTCTTTCTCGATTAGTTATTGCATTTTTTTTTTCTTTTTAAACGTATTGACATGAAACAAATTTTTCGTTTTTTTAATGATATTTTTTACAAATTTTCCCTTTTTACTTTTTTTAATGATATTTAAGTTAACACGATAACATAATATACATTAGTATATTAACACGTGTCATCATCTCAATTGAAATAACACATGTCACGATCTGATTAGTTATAATTTTGAGCACATTCTCTTTTATATAATAAGATCCCAGCGGCAATGCCCAAAAATTAAAAGCCGGGAAACTCCCTAAAATAAAATAAAATAAACTCCAAGGGAAAGAGTTTGACAAACTTCTAGTGTCGATCGAGAGGCAAAATAGGGCACAAAAGTATGGAGAAGAGCACGATTCACGTTGAGGAAGAATATGATTTCCTACTGGAACTCGCCGCAATAGAAGCAGAAGCAGAAGCTGCGTCGGCGAAACGCCCTAGGGTTGCCATTCCGGAGGGACCCTATATGGCGGCTCTAAAGGGGAGCAAAAGCGAGCAATGGCAGCGTAGTCCTCTAAATCCCGCCTCCAAATCTGGCGGCGGTTTTCAACGATCTGACGGTGGATCAGAGGCGGCCGAGCAGGAATTTCCGGAGAAGGATTGTCCCTGTGGAGTGGGTGTCTGTTTGATTCTCACGTCAAACACCCAGAAGAATCCAGGTCGCAAATTCTACAAATGCCCCACTAGAGAGGTTCTTAATGTTTATTTGTTTTCTTCTTTATTTCTTTAATGTTAGATCGAAACTATGGGGTACCCATAAATTGGCTTTAACTTCTAACGCACTGATGTTAGTCCTTCTGCTTCCTAGGTGTTCGCTCAAATGCCAATGAGAGTAGTTTCATTCATGATAAGATCGGACAATTGCTGCTTGTTACTTTGTTTATTTCTACATAATTATGTTGCAATCATAAGCTACATTTCACCAGGAAAACGGAGGTTGTGGGTTTTTCCAGTGGTGTGATTCGGTTCGGTCTTCTGGAACTCATAGTTATGCAAACACTAACGATTCCAAGTTCCCCGATCTTCAATGTCCGTGTGCTGCTGGATTGTGTCGTGTTCTCACTGCAAAAACAGGGGAAAACATTGGCCGACAGTTTTATCGCTGTCCTGTTTTTGAGGTATGTTTATCAATTAGTTCCTATGGTTGCTGATATCTATTCTCAACTTAACCACGACCATGCAATCTGTTGTACATTTTGTGGTTTTTGCTTCTGGATTCTGGTTTGCGTGTTTGCTACTTTTCTGACAGAGATCCATATTATCCGCTCTCTTTGAGTAACTGCTTATACTACTGACTCTGTTTTGTGCCATATCTGGTTGCAATGTAAGAGGGATACTGTGGTCTAATCAAGTTTGATTATTAGAAAGGTAAAAGGTTGCTTGGCTTGCTTATTCTGCGACAAGTATCCAGATATCGATCAGCAAGAAATTCTGTGCGCTTCAATAGTTTATTAAATAAGCTGTAAATGGTAAACCCGTCCTGTAAATAGAACAGGACAGAAATATAGTGGCAACTTGGCATACAACTATGTTAGCAAAAAGAAAACCAGTTTGTAGATTCTTGGCATACAACTACTGCCAAAAACCATCAACGGAATAAGTGAAAAATTGAATTCCAAATCAATATTTTTGCACGGTTGTTAAATGGTTAATGTAGTATCTTGCTTAGATCTGATTGTCTGTGTGATAACATGACTTCGGCTTAATGGCAGGGATCTTGTGGTTTCTTCAAGTGGTGCAATGATGATGCAGTCAATTCTCCTACAATGTATGGTTTTACCAAAAACAGCAACTTAGGTGACTCAGATACCAGAGGATATCAAATTGCAAAAACAGGCACGCCTTGTTATAAATGTGGAAAGGAAGGACACTGGGCAAGAGACTGCACCGTTCAGTCTGGTAATCCGCTGTCTGAAACGGGACTCGTAAAGTCTACCTCTGCAGTGGGAGATTGTTATAAATGCGGAAAGCAAGGGCATTGGGCGAGAGACTGCACTGCTCAATCTGGTAACCTGATGTCTGAATCAAGTCAAGTGAAGTCTTCTTCTTCGGCTGGAGAGTGTTATAAATGTGGGAAGCATGGACATTGGGCGAGAGACTGCACTGGGCAATCTGGTAATCAACAGTTTCAATCAGGGCAAGGAAAGTCTGCCTCCTCAGGTGGAGATTGTTACAAATGCGGAAAACCAGGACATTGGGCAAGAGATTGCACTTCGGCTGGTCAATCCATAAGCACTCCAGGGAAAAGACAGAGGCAGTACTAGACTACTAGGCCAGGCTTTCTAGTTCTGATCTGTCTTATATAAGTCTTTAGAGTTTTTGTAGTGTAGTTAACCACAACATCCTCATGGCCATGGGTGTACTCAAACTTGAAACCTTGTTTTGTCTTCCTTGTTATTACTCTTTTTTTTCCTTCTTTTAAAAGCTTGCCAGAAGACTGATCTGTTAAAACTTAAAATTATGAGCTGATCAATCCTGAAACCTATTGCATGAAACTGCATTACCACATTTTGTATTTGTGATGTTTTAATGTATATGATTTGTTACTGCACGTAGGGTAATAATGTGATGAGGACAATGGTTAAAGATGTATTACAATTTGTAGTACTTCTTGTGTAAGCAATGAGTGAAATGGTAAAAAAATAGCATTACTAGATGTGATACCAATATGTTTTATTGTAATGAACATATCTGATTGATAACACAAGACAGTACAATTTTTTGATGGTACAAATAGCAGTACAAAAGTACCAGTACATTTAGAAACAGTACAAATAGTGATAAAAGATGATAGTACAATAATAAACAGTGATATTATTTTTTGTAACGCTATTTTACTGATTTGTTACACAAGAGATAGTACAAGTTGTACTATCTTATTAAAACGTAATCAATCAAAGCTGTTATCTTTTATCACTATTTGTACTACTTTTAATTGTACTATCATCTTGTACCACTTTCCCGTTCCATAAAAAAAATTGTACTGTCATGTATTACCAATCAGACCTGTAATTTTACACAATTTTAGCAATTAAACCATGGTTGTACAAATTTTTGATTGATGTACAACTTTTGGTGTTTAAATTGTGGCATCACACAATAGACTAGACGTTACAACTAGTTGGTTTGAGCCAACTTTTTTATTTATTTAATATATGAATTACTATTTGCTTGTAATGTTTTTTTCATAACTAACAAAATGTGGAGGGGATCATTAATAGATCGTTGCAAATTTTATTTTGCTAAAAATAGGAATGATCTTTCTATAATATATATTATGTTTTTCTACAAATCTGATTTATCAGTTTTTCCTTAAAATTTAAACTATGAGTTTATTCCTAAAATATATAATGTGTAAGTGATTTAAGTTTTTTTTTCAATGAAAATGTGTCGCTGATTTAATTTAAAAAAAAATTAAAATATGATATGTTAATTTTGATATATATATTTTTTTTTATCAACAGTAGAATTCACTAAAACGGTTTAGAAATCGGGGGATAAGAGTTTACATACGATATCGAACGGATAACTACGAGCACTTCGCGCTAAGTTATCAGCTTCAGTATTGCCACTTCGATTGACGTACGATAGTGAGAAGTAAGTGAATGCCTCCTTGCTACGCTCGAAGTCGTCCAACTGAACTGCAAACGCCGACCATTCGTGTGGAGAAGTCACCATCTTGATCAAGAACCTAGAGATTGTAGAAGTTTAGACGAACTTAGAACAAGGATTCTTCAAAACAGTTTTATTAGAAGATCTTTTAGATAACTTACAAGTTCAACCTAATCGAATTTATGCAACTTCAAGCATACAACCTGAATTGCAACCGAAATCAACTAATCTCTCACACGTCTCCAAGATCAACACGATCTCGACGCATTAGAATTCTTAAGCACTTTGTTTTAGCTATTCTATACTCGAAAGCCAAAAATATTTGCTTAAGAATCTCTCTCTCTTAATCGCTAATGATCTAAGAGCTAGATGACATCTATTTATACACATAGATCCATCTACTCAATCCTAGCAATTTCCTTATCTTTTTAGGAAAATATCCTTACACATATGTTTCATTTTTTCTTCTCTTTGGAACATATCCTTTTACCAAAGTAGATATCCTTTTTCCAATAGACTTTTGCTTTCTTCACTGTCAGTTATTCTACTTTCTGTTTTGTTTTGTCCAGCTCAGAATCAAGAGATCTATGAGAACAACGCTCTAACGCCAGCAATTGTCCAACTCTGCTTCCTGTAGCACTTCGTGTAGCAGTTCTGATTGGTACAGATCTTGAGACAAACTGCTACATCTTCACAGTCTGTGAGAAAAGAAACTGTCGTCTTCTGGTGATTGAGCAAACAATGCATTGCCCAGATGAGAGCTTCCAATTCGGCATGGAGGGGAGAAACACTTCGCCTGAAATTCCTGACACCCATTAAGAGATCTACACCTACAAAGGAAGAGTAAAACCACCCCGCTCCTGAGTAAACATATGTATCTTTCCATGAGCAGTCAACAAAACACCTAGGTCCATCAGGGCTCGTTATAGTTTGTTGAAAAGCAGCTGGGATGAGCCCAGCCCCATTCCCATCTGACTGGGTTGCTTGGGCCGATCCCAAAAAACTTGCCTCTGTTTCCCCACTCTCATAATCCTTCGAGGGTCACGTTCCAAATTTTTGAAAATCTTGTCGTTCCTAGCTTTCCATATATACCATATTATCCACGAAAATTCCGGTCTATCTATCGCAAGGCACCAAAAAAGATAATCCATGTTGGAAAAAATTGAGGTCAGAGGGAAATTCCCAGGGCTGACATAACTTGTAAGAGAGCCCATATTTATAAGGCTGAAAGGCATTCGAACAACACATGGTTGATAGTTTCCTCCAACCCGCATTTGTTACATCTAGTATCACAATTGATTTCGCCCGTAAATTATGTGTTACCGATACACAACCCGATAAGACTTGCCATAGAAAGTGTCTTAATTTCGGCGGACATTTTACCTTCCAAACATGGGCCTTAAGTGGCCGAACATCTGGTCCTAGATAATCCATCTCTGAGGCTAAAAGATATATTTGGCGCGCAAGATTATACCCTGACTTAACCGTATATTTACCAGACCTTGAATAGTGCCAACTCATGACATCCGGACGATAAAATGGCTTATCGGGATACTCCGTATAATTGTAACATCTTATGGAACGATAATTTCATTTATCAAATCCTAGTTCCATGTTTTTGACGTCGGGTCTATCAGATGATCGACCCTGAAGAAAGGGTAATAATTGTTACCCTTACATGTGGCTGGTCTCGGGCAAGAGGCGGGGATCCAGGGATCATTCCAAACTGAAATAGACTCACCTGACCCAAATCTTTTAATTAGTCCTCTTTTTACCAGAGATCAAGCCGATACAATACTCTTCCACCCATAAGATGGAGAGTAAGACTTGACTTGTTCTATAGGGTGCGAATTTCGATAATACCTACCCCGAAACACTTTCGCAAAGAGGGACTCTGGATGTTCTATCAATCTCCACAGCTGTTTTGCAAGTAGGGCAGTATTTAAATCATCAGTCATCCTAAATCCTAGTCCGTCTTCAGCTTTGTCCCGACATAACTTCTGCCATGATTGCCAATGTAACCCTCTGTGAGACCCGTTTGAACTCCACCAGAACTTGGCCACCGCACTAGTAAGTTTGGTTGTCAAAGTTTTAGGGAGTCTAAAGCACGACATCACGTAGGTAGGTAGCGCCGCAGCAACCGATTTGATTAAAATTTCCTTACCACCTTTTGACAGAAATTTAGCTGTCCACCCATTAATCCTGTCATTTAACCTTTCATTGATAAAGTGAACAATCTTAGATTTTACCCCACACATGCTCTCTGGAATACCCAAATAAGTCCCCATTCCTCCGAGCGTTGTAATTCCCAAAGGCTGCTTTAACTCCTCTCCGGTTGAATCAGGCATTAGATTCCCAATTGTACCGATGATTTTGAAGAATTAATTTGTTGCCCTGATGTCAAACCATAATTCTTTAGAATTTGTAGGATTGTCCGACATTCCAGTGAGTTTGCCGTACAGAAGAACAAACTGTCATCGCGAAAAGTAAATTGGACAACGGTGGCCCGCGCCACTTTAAGCCATGTTAGTCGTTTTTCCCTTTCTGCTTTCCGTATATTGGCAATCAGGGCTTCCGTGCATAGGATAAAAAGATATGGTGACAGAGGGTCTCCTTGCCTTAGCCCCCTTTGGGGAATGATCCTCCCTTTCGGGCTACCATTGACCAAAACCTTATACTCAACCGACTTGATACAGCACATTATCCATCCAATCCAATCCTCTGCAAATCCAAATTTCCGAAGAAGGCTTTATGTGAAAGGCCATTCCACACGGTCGTAGGCCTTACTAATATCTGTTTTTACCGCCATAAATTTATCCTTGCACAATTTGTTTGTCTGTAAGCCATGAAACATTTTCTGGGCAATAAGAATATTGTCAAAAATTAGTCGGCCTGCGACAAAAGTCGACTGTGTTTCTAAAATTAGTTCTGGAAGATATGTCTTCAACCGTTGACAGAGTACCTTCGAAATCACTTTGTAACCTACATTACATAGACTGATGGGTCGTAATTTCGTCATTCTAGTAGGTCGGTCCTTTTTTGGAATTAGATAGATGTTTATCTCATTTAACCAGTGGTCAAAAGAACCGGTACGAAGGAACCCATTCACCATTTCCACCAAATCTTTTTTTATAGTCTGCCATTCTTTCTGATAGAACAGCGCGGTCAGTCCATCTGGTCCCCGCGCTTTTTCCGGATGCATCATAAACAATGCATTCGTAGTTCATCCTTAGTCGACATAGCTGTGAGGCATTCATTCATTTGTTCAGAAACCAAGGTAGGTACTTCGGTCAAAACCTCGTCTATTTCCGAGGGATTAGATGTGGTAAATGGATCCCGAAAGTATGTAACCGCTATTTGTTCTACTACAGGTTATGTATCCTCCCACACTCTCGCATTATTATAAAGCCCAATTATCCGATTACGTGATCGTCGTTGAAAATTTTTACCTTTGTTGTGGCCTCGGTCAACTCATCTTGCGTCCTCGTATCATCATTTTGGATTTCCTCCAACTTTCGTTGAATTTGTGGAATTATTTCCTTACCCACTGGGAAATTTTTTTTCCTCTATTTCGACATTTCATGTCTACAATTTTTTATTTAGTCAGCGAAAAGTGGGATAGATGTACCTGAATTCTCCCCCCATCCGTTAATTAGTGCTTCCATGAATCCCTCCCGACCCAGCCATCGTTTATCAAACTGAAATTGTTTCTTCCCCTTCGGTATCTGATCTTGAATCGTAGCCATTATTGGTCGATGATCTGATCTTATCATTCGTAGATACTCAACAACAGAATATGTGGAAATCTCATGCCACTCTGAATTGGCCAAAGCCCGGTCCAACCGACACCAAACAACTTGAGAGCTCCTTCGCCCCCGCCAGGATAGAGTATTACCAAGGCACGAAAACTCCAATAAACCACATTGTGTTATCATCAGCTTAAAAGGGACAAACGTTGACGCATGTCTCAATGTACCACCTTATTTTTCATGGTTACCCGTGATCTCATTGAGATCTCCAATAATAAACCAAGGATCCGTGCGAGTTAACCCTAATCGAGTTAATCTCTCCCATACTTGTTCACGGTATTTTGGTCCGGGTCCCCATAAATGAATGTTAAATAAACGGTCTTTTTGTTGTTAACTTGAATTTCATTATTATAAAAAAAGTGTGATAGCTCCGCTTGCACCACACGGATCCACCGTGAACAACTTATTATAACCCAATTAAAATTGTAAATTTTTCACAAAATTAAAATCTTGTTTAGTTTCCGAAAGGAAAAGAAAATCCGGCTTATTCTTCTTTCATAACTTCCTTAAATAGCTTATCGGCATACGGTTGCTGAGACCTTGACAATTCCAACTTAGAACCCGCATTAATCGATGATCGGTTTAAGTCGGAGCGGTGCTCCCTAGGTTCCGGGACCTTTCTTGTTTTTCCCCGGATAAAGTCCATCCCCAAACTGGACCATGTTCTTATTTCCCAATTTTTTCCGTGGCGAGACCAAAGTTTGTACATTCCGCTTCTTGGAGCTTATCCCACACAGAACCGTTGACGTCTTTGTTTGCTTTTTCTGATTCAATGGCGCCCCTACCGTTGCCAAGCTCTCCTCCTTCTGGCCGTCTTTATCTTCTGCTATGGGTTGTTCCTGTCCCTCCAGCATGACCAGAGATCGATCCTCTGTATCCAACAGACCATCACTGCATTGCAGCCCAAGTACAACACCATCGGAGCCCCTATTTTACCTCATGTTCTGTTACGATCCCAGAGTTCTCCAATCTTTCATCAGCAAGCTCCTTCGGTGTAAAGTCCCACAGGTCCTCTGCTTCGACATCCTCCTCCATATCAACTGTACCCGTGACGTTGTCATCTTTCTCTTTCAAATCTTTCTGAAACTTGTCATTGTCTTTTAATGTGCTTTTTAATATTTAAATGTGTTGGTGTTTATTTATTATTTCATATAAAATATGAGATGTTATTTTATAGAGAACTAGATTAGGACCCACGTTAATACGTGGGTAAATAAATTAGAAATTATTGATAGAAATATTTAATTTTAGTTAATAACTTGTTGAATTGTCAAAATATTTTAAAATACTATTTAAACGCAGATCTTAAATCATTATAATTTATATCCTAATTATCCTATCATAATCCATATCATGCGGATCCAAAAATATGTATAAGCGGAATTCAAATCATATTCTTACCTGTTATGAATATTTATTAGTTATATGATAAAATAGTAAAAACAATTCAAGTAGTGTAGAGTTAAATCAGAAAATAGTAAATTTCATGTTAATAAACTCATAAAAACCTATAAAAGATATTTATAAATAATATTATCAAACATCACATAAGTGCATAATTGATATTTGTATACCATTGATGTTATCATTTTCTTTCTCATAGAGATCTATACTCACCAAACATTATTGACTCTTGAATCTTAGTATAAATATAGTATTATTATTTTAATTTATATAAATTTTCACATACAATTTTTTTTTTAACATTAGAAAGTATCATTGTCATCATAGGTTAAAGATTTTCATGTTCTTTGTGATATTCTACAATTCTATTGATTAAATAAGTATGCTTGTAATTTTTTTTTTAAACATATTTGTGCATATCTTAAATTTTTAAATTTAAATTTCCATATCCTTACTAACTTTTTTGTTTTTCAATTTATATATATTCTCTTTTATTTTATCATTTATTTTTCTTAATTAAAATTTTCATTCTCTCTTATATCTTCTCTATTTTCCATCTTAATTTTTATTTTCTCATCAGTTTGGACTATTATAAAAAAAATTTATACTATTTGGTTAGTTACTTCATAATTATTTTGTTAGTTTTTCACTTTTAATTTTACCTTTTCTTAGTTAATTTTAAGTGTTAACACATATCATCATCTGATTAATATTAGACACATGTCGTGATCTGGTGAGTTATAATTTTGTCTACATGTCACACTCATGTCGAGCGCATCTTGCTTTATATAATAAGATAATTTAGTTGCATATAGTTTAATTATATTTTTTTTTTAAATAGTAAGCTTTGATTTTTTTCAATTACATTTATTTTTCTCTAATGAATTTTTGTTGTTGTTTTATTATAATATCAATAATGTTACCAATCGGACTCATGTTTATACTATCATTTTGTACCATCTCTATTTGTACTGCCATTTTTTGTACCACTTCTTTTTATACCGTTATACCCTAAAATTTTATACCACACCACTATTTTGTATATTATCAATAGGAGCCATAAATTAATGAGTTGGGACTACCCGTTAATTGGTCGGTCTTCACCAACGATGACCTATGTAGGATGCCAAGAGCGTTTTTATGTTAGGTTACACAGGGAAAGAGTTTGGCTGAGTTCAAATCATAATGGGAATAATCGAGAGTTGTTGTTTGTTTGTCGGATCAGATTAGTTACAAAAGACAAATTGTTTCAACCCGACGGATCATTCCCCGACGGGCGACCGAGGGAGGACATGATGGAGAAAGATGCGTGCTACCAACCAGACGGATCATTCTCCAAGGAGTCTCACCCAACCACCACGCCATCGGCAGCAGAGGATCAAGGCTGAGATTCTCCATCGTAGTTGCACGATGTCCATCGTCGTGACACCGAGAAACCCAGAGGGAGGGTGATCAGAGTTGCTCAAAGCACTCTCCTCAGACGAAGAAGGCGCCGACGATGTCCCGTCATCATGAAACCCATTGTTGGAGTCAGTTCTCACTTTGGCGCGATCAACATTAGAAATAACCCAGGTATTGTCGCGGGCCGAGGCGAATATTACCGTGGGCCGAGGAGAACGACAACACGCACCGAGGCAAATGAGCACGCGCCGAGGCGAATTACCACACACACCGAGGAAAACAGCACTTGTCGAGGCAAAACGGTGCATGCTCCGAGGCAAAACGATGCATGCTCCGAGGCAAGCATCACCCTCTTGGGCCGAGACGACTGACAGCACGTGCCGAGGCAGGTGTCAGCTCCTGCTGCCTCTTTCTTCCGAGCCCTTTCCTTAGCTTCCCTCTCTTTTTGTTCCTGCTTGTCACGGATTGTCATTCGCTTGCCCATTAATTCGACGATGTGCAACAGAGGTGCGATGGAAGATCCTGAGCTTGTGGATACTTCAACACCAGCAAAACAAGTCCTTATTTTTTCCACGCGTGCTAAGGAGAAGTATTTCTCCCAGTGAGTCATTCCACCAGTAAGTGTGTCTCTGAGTATGTAAGTGTCCTCTGGAAACGTCGGGAGTAGATGACGAACTGCAAAAAAGGAAAGAAGAGATTAGAAACATAAAGATAAAATGAGACCGGAGTAGTCTAAGATCGGCTACCAATGGGTCCCCAGCTCGTTTTGACTTTTCCGAGGTAATCTCCGGCAATCGCCACGTTGGTTATGGGAACATAGAAAAAATAACTCCCCCAGTCATTATCCTTGCTTTTAAACCCTTCGATTATTTTGCAGTATTTCTTGGGAGAAATGTAGTAGGTCGGAGACTTCGAGACCTTCCGAATCTCAAGGAGATGCTGCAGATGTCGAACTTTCACCTCGGCATCGCACTCATAACTTAGCACCAAAATACCGATTAAATGGCACATCCCCCGAGGCGTAATCTGGTTGAGAGCCAACCCATATTTCTTCAAGAATCGCACTATCAAGCCTGGTATTGGAAACCACAAGAGGCTCGCATAAAAAAAAAATTTCATACAAGCATAAGTGGTTCGGCGAAGGATTGTCAGGATGACCTGATGAAGAAGGGACGAGCAAGTCAATCTCCTCGGAAATCCCAAACATTTGCCTCAACAGTGCTAAGGACTCCTCAGTCGACAGGAATGATCCAGGTGGGTCGGCCTTCTTCTTCTTTGCTTTCCGTTGATGTGTTCATATTTTAGCACTCCTTAGCATGCATTTCTCCTACCATTTACACTCATTTAGATTACTTAATGTATCTTTCTCTTCATATTAGATTATATTTTATGTAGGTTTAGGCTTAGAGTCTTAGGTCCATTTTCTTGCATTTGCATTGCATTTTGAGTCTTTTTCAGGTACTATGGAAACCTAGGATCAAGAGGAATCAATTGGAGAAGGAAGGAGAACCAAAGGGGATGAAAAGAAGCCAAACACCACCAAGTGTTCACTGCATCGACATGTCCAGCTCACCACGTCAATGGAATACGTTGATGGGAGCTGCACCAGATGAAAGATGGTACTGATGCTCACTGCATCGACGTGCCCTCTTAACCACGTCGATGCAGGCTACATTTTCTGCACAAATCCGGGTTTGACCCGGTTTGTCCCGGATTGACCCGGGTACATCTCTTTTTCCTATAAATACTTTTAAACACATTAAAAATCCTAAGCTTTTTCTGATTTTTCTTTATCCCTTGGGCAAAAACAAAACCCTTTGGATCCTTGGATTTGGATGTTAAAGCTTCAACTTTTTATGTTTGATTAGTGAAGTTTTCTTTATCTTTTCTCTTAATCTTTTATTATGTCTTTCATTACTCATGTTTTGATGGTTTGTTTAAGCATGAGTGAGTAGTCTTTTAGTGGATTATGGGTGGAGTAGATTAGAATGTTTGGTGTGTGGTTAGTGATGCTTAGGCCTAGATTTGCATGATTTCCATTGATTAGAGAGAACCCATAGCTAAGATTGAAGTAATTAATCAACTCTTAGATCAAGGTCTTTCCATTCCCGAAAAGTATTTGTGAAAATGTCTAGACCAACTCTAATTCATGCTTTTCATATCCTAACCAAATAACACTTGATGTTTATGGTGATTTGTAGACTTTTATGGGCATATGCGCTAATGATCTTTTCTCACTTCAATATGGACCGAAAGGATTGTCATTTTGGATGATTAGTATAATGGGTTAGTACTCTCTGAAAATGAGCTAGCCTACTTCATAGGATCCATGTCTTGAAAATGGTTATTTTATGGTCTTGCATCATCAATCATATGTTAAACACTCTTGGTCTATGATCTCTACCCAAAGTTCATGCCTTTATCATATTTTCTCATCTTTGTTTGTCTGGTTGACTTTTTGTTGACTTTCTTAATTTGCTTTCTTATTGCTTTCTTTTAAATTTAATTTAATTATGCATGTTCTCTTTTATGTTTCAAATCTTGTTTGTTACTTTTCTTGCATCTTTGCTTTCATTTCCTTAGGTTGTTAGTTGGTTACAAAACACAACACTTGAAACTGGCTTAGCTTCTGTAGTATCTTACATTCTTATTGCCTTCGTATACTCCTTGTGGAAGAATGACCCTTAAATGCTACAATGATATTTGTCATGCACTTGTGGTTACCTAAGGTTAAAACTTAGTAGTAGTTTTACTCGCATCATCCATTTATGCGGTGCATTCCTGGACGGACCGGCTTCGTAGCTTGCAAAGAGTCTCTCCATCTGTCTTGCCTCAGCCTCGTCTATAATAGGGTCTTCAGGTTCCTCCTTAATATGACCAGGAGGCAACGCCATTTCTGCCTCGGGGACATCTGATAGAGACTCGTCAACAAGATGAGGAACCTTGATAACGAGCCTATTTTTAGCAGCCAAATTTGTCGCGGCATCTGCTTTTGCTTCGTCTAGATTCACCTCGGCAGTTGTTTCGTCAGCCGTTTTCTCTTCGGCAACCAGATTTGCTTTGACAGCCAAATTCACCTCGTCAGAAATTGATGTTTCGTTTGTCTCGCTCGCCTCCGGAGATTTGATCATCTTGCGACCAAGTTCCCAAGGGGAGTCAGCCGAGGCAAAGGAGTCTCGCAAGTCATCGGATGAAGACATGAAGGTAAGTTTGAGGATGCTTCGGAAAAATCAAGAAGACCACCGCCAAACATTGAAGACAGATCGGAGAATACAAATAAACCACCGCGGGACGATGAAGATGAGCCGAAAAACACAAAGTGGCGGCGGCGAACAAATGGAAAACTCATATAAATAAGAGAGAGAGAAGAGAGAGGAGAGAGCTCTACCTTAGGATTTTTGAAGATGCTAAGTGAGGAAATGAGGAAAACACTTCGTGATTTATAGGGAGAAACCTACGGTTTTGGTGCGTGCGCAAACGCGCATCGGGAACTAGCAAGGACGGTTCAGATCTTCGAAGATAATCATTACATGACATCACGGGTACCTGATTCCCAAGAAAAACTCAAATCACTAAGATATTGCGAGCCATGAAAATTTAGATCGGCTTGAATTTTGCTTCTGCGCAAACTTTAGCTTATCTTAACTTCGGCTCGGCGTAGATTTCAGCTTATCTTAATTTTGGCTCGGCATAAACATCATCTCGGCATGCATTTCTTTAGCTCGGCATACTAACCCGGCATGTTGATCTTGCTTTTGGCTCGGCATATTAACCTTGTCACAATCACTTTGAATCTGATGAGCTGGGGGGGCTAACTGTTGGGGTTAGTTTTCACTTTGGCGCGATCAACATTAGAAATGACCCAGGTATTGTCGCGGGCCGAGGCGAACGACAACACGCGCCGAGGCAAGCTGCAGAATGCACTGAGGCAAATGAGCACGCACCGATGCAAATTACCACACACGCCGAGGCGAACAGCACGCGCCGAGGTAAAATGGTGCATGCTCCAAGGCAAGCATCACCCTCTTGGGCCAAGGCGACTAACAGCACGCGCCGAGACAGGTGTCAACGTTAGGCCGAAGTAAACATTGCCTTCATGGCTCGAGGCAATGTTTTCATGGACCATTCCAGGATCAGGACTGAGGCAAAGATTTCATTGGGCCGAACCGACAGATGGAGTCATGAAGAGGTCGGCCAAGGAAGAAAATGAAATACAATTCCCCTGAGAAAAAGGAAATACAAGTCCAAAAAGGAAAATGAAAGATTCCGATATTATTGCTAGGACAATGGAATCAGAAGTCTATAAAAGAAGGATAGGGCATTCGAGAGAAGGACATTCACAACTTCTAGAGAGAATAGACTTTACACAAAAGCAAATCTTGTATTCTAAAAGGTTTATCAAATTAGCAATAAAATCATCTTTGGATCTCTTTTTCTGCAATCAATAAACAGAAGTTTCTGTTCCCCAAATTTCTTAATCAAGTTTAGTTGTGAGAGTTTCGACTCCCACACCCGTCGCGATGAATCGTCTCTTCAGGAGACAACTCCTTAGAAGACGATGCAAGTAACGAGGAAGTCGCCATTGAATAAATTGAAGCGGAAGCAGAGTACTTACCAAAGAACGAAAGACAGTGAATACAAAGGATGAAGCATGAGGAAAAGCGATTCCAAAAGCAAGCAAGGATCGGTAAAAACGAAGAAGGTTATTGGAAACCATAATTCTCTTTCCAAATTTAAAGATGGTCGAGCGATCCCCAAAAGTCGGAGTAAATGCCAGCAATTGTCAAAAGGAGACAAAAACTAGGGGACCTGGCGCCGGCTAACTTTACCCTTATTATATAGTAAGGATCCAATTAGGCGAGTGAAGTTTTACATTTATAAAACCTCAAATAGTCTGCAAGTGCACTGAACACCGTTGAAATATTTAAGGGTCGATCCCAAGAGACTAGAGATTACTTCCTAGAATTGTGAGATCTAAACTTAGCTAGAGGAATTGGGTTTTTTGGAGTTTTTTGGTATTGGGTTAGAAAATTTTAAGAAAGACATGAAAGTAAAGTAAAGCTAACAAATATTATTTCAAGAAGACGATGAAGCATGGATTAGGTAATTGATAAGGGTAGACTAGTGAGTGACATCTAGATGCTAAAATCAAATAATCAACATAATCTCAAGACAATAGAATATTCATTCTTTAGATTAGTCCACGCTAATGGTCAGAAACCCCTTTTTCTAATCACATTAAAGATCCGCAGTTAGGTAATCCATCCCAATGATTAGACAAACATTAATATACTCCCATTTTCGTCACAAGAATTCATAGAACCACGGCTAAATGGCTATGTGACTCAAGCTCACAACAAGGTTTGTTCAAACATTTCATTGAACACTTACTAGGTGTGAGAAAGCCTAAGATATAAACTATGGTTAGCTACTCCAAGTCTAGCATTACGAGCACTTTAAGTGAGACAATGAAGATCTAAACTCAAACATCAAGAATATCAAACACCAATCATCCCAAATCTACCAAACTCATTCTCCACAAGTGAGATTTCTCATCTATGAACATGCAACCACACAAGATGAAATACATAATGAAAGCATAATTAAACTAAGCAAGTAAAGTAAAGATAAACTTAAAACTCTTGATATAAATGCATAAATATAAGACATCCCCTCACATTTAGATCTAAAGAATTCTTCAAGAACCCAAAGGTTTCTCTTAGAATCAAAGATCCCTACAGGAAAAACGGGTATTCTTAGCAGCCGAAAACCGCTATCTAACAATACCATAGCGTTGTAGAAAATGCTCTGTCTGCTCCCGTCAAAATAGATCCGGCACTTTCGATAACGGTTTTCAGCATTGCTATTGTGTTTTAAGTTAATATAGCATTTTTTCTTATGCAATAATATATAAATACAATAGCAATTGATTATTGTTATTAATTAACTTATTAATAGCATTTTTGTAATTTTACTATAGCATACCATATATGTAATAATTTTGGTAGTTTATTCCAATAATTTGTATTTTTGTAACATTTGTATTTTATTAATTTTTTAATTATATTTAATTACGATTATTATATTTTTATTTTTGATAAATTTACATATTAAAATATTTTATTATTATTATATGAAACCATCATACAAAAAACCTATTATACAAAAAAAACCTATATTTCACAAGTAGCAACCAATCCAATTAGAAGACCACTTAGCATTGGAGTAAAGAGTACATATGCAATAGTAGTAGACCTAGTGAGAAGAATGCTCATGGAAACATCTGCTTTGCTCAGAGAACTTGCGTAGCTAGAGCCGTTGTCACACAACATGTGAGTAACCAGCGTAGAAGGTCCTCAGCATCCCAAAGGCATTAGCAACTAAAACCCCAAGGAACTGGTGTGCAACCAAAAAAAAAAAATGTTCTCAAGAGTATTAGGAATCTGCTTAACAAAACTGCTCAGGAAACATGTAAGAGAATGATCAGTTACCTTTTGAATGCAAAAATTGAAAGCTGGATTCTGATGGATAACATTATCCCTCCAAGGCTCTGTAGCTAAAGCTAGAGCCAGCGCCATCATGGAGCTTGACCCTTTGTTGCAGCTTTCCTCAGAAGGCCACAGACACTAACCCAGCTACCAGGGCTGGAATGGACACAGCAGAGTGACCACGGTTTTCTCCACTCGTGCTTTATCTTTCTTTTTCGGATTCCTCGTGGTGCTCGGGTTGGTGTGTTCTTTGTGCTGAAACAACTTTGATAATCTCCTTGATCTAAGTGTCTCAGCTGCATTAATGATCTTCCCTGCCTGCGTTTCCAATGAATCATCAAAATCTAAATTGAAAACTGGTCAAACAGTCTCGTACAGTTGAAAGTCTTCGACTTAAAGTTGGTGTCTTATTTATCATAATGTCAAAGTCGTTAAAACATTAAGCAGCAACAGGAAAAGGACAATTACCATGAGTGGATCTGTAGCAGCATCTTAGAAGAAGACGGTAGGACTGTTCTGGGCAACAGAAGACAGATCTTGGTGTTGTTATTACAGAAGACAGACCAATTTCATAAAACCACAAATGCATAAAGATATGAAGATTACAATCTCATAAATGCATTGTGATTCTTCAATAATTTAACAGGAAAAAGTTCCACTGATTAAGAATTTGAATCGTCCAATAAGAGAGAGAATCGTCCAAGGCTAAGAGAGAGAGATAGAGAGAGAGTATGAGTGCAAACCAGGGATCGACGCTCCTGAATCTCCAGCAGTCTTCGAAGCAAAACCAGGGTTTATGAGGCGACGCCGAAACCAATGTCGTTGAAGATGAGACTTGGGGAAGAAGGAGAAATTAGGGTCAGAACATGGCGGGCAAGTGAAGCAAGAGGCTGAGGAGGATGCGGCGGAAGAAGACGGCAGAGAAGAGCAAACGAGGTGGGTTATGGGAGAGCAATTGAGGCCGATGATGATACAAGCATTTGGAGGAGGCAGGTCGACGAAGGCCTTGAGCAAACAATAGGTTTTTGCTAGGTCAATAGATGAAATGGGGCTAGTGGACGGCCAATATCGATCAGTAAAAGATGCTGAAACATGAACGGACAAGATTGGCTAAGATTTGGCCTCCAAGACTGCCACATCAGCGATCCTAGTGATTCTTTTTAATTGGCTCTTATCTTCTCGAGTATAGTTATCATGTATTTTGTTATGCATCTTCATTTTAATTTTTATGTTTTAGTATAAATTGTAAGGGTTTGACATAATTTAGGATTTGAGATTTTAAGTTTTAAGATTTATAATTTGGAGTTTTGAATTTATAAAATGATTAAATTTATTTCAAATTTTTTTTTATAAATGTTGGATTTTAGATTTTGGGTTTTGGGTATATATATATATATATTGATTATATATTATGTTTAGGTTTTAGAGTTTTGGATTTACAAAATGATTATACTTGAATATTTTTACAAGTGTTGGATTTTTTTGTATATTATTCGATGTTGGTGTTTAATAATGTACAATTAAAAATTTAGTGTTTATGATTAAGGGTTAGAAGTTTAGGGTTTGTTTTTGGGGTTTAGAATTTAGGTTTTAGAAGATTTACAAAATGATTATACTTGACTTTTTATAAGTGTTGGATTCTTTGGTGTATTATTTGATGTTGTGTTTGGGTTTATAATTTAGGATTTAGAAAATAATTATACTTAAAAAATTAAAAATTCTATACCCTAAATCAAAAACTCATTAATCCATGAAAAATTATTATATTTCTATTGTTAACAACACTAAATTTATTATACCCTAAATCAAAATTATATTTCAAACCCTATACTTTATATCCCTAAATACTAAACCCCAAATCCTATGCCCTAAACTTTAAATGAAGGATCATGACTTTTATTTTTTATTTTGTAAAACTAAATCTTAATTATTGGTTTTGTATTGGTAATGTTCTTTTTATTGATTTTCAAACCGGTTTCACGTAAGAAATTCCACAAACAAAAAGAGGAAATTACTATTTACTATTTAGTATTTACAAAAATAAAATATATACAAAATGAAAGAATATACACGTATAAACATAACAATGATATTCAGATCATATAGCTGACAACATGAATTGCCGTTCTTTTTGTTCATACTAAGTTTTGATACGAGACAAGAACATGTCTCCGAGATTTATATCTTCTTCGTCCTATCTTGATCACCACCATACCTATCTACCCTGCAACAAACCACACACAACGATGAAGATCAAACAATGAATGATACATTAGCATTTCCATCAAAGTGATGAGTTTCAATCAAGGAGATGACTTCACCTTTTTGTGGCTTCCTTGTGAAACCAGGTCCAACGAATTTTCGACGACGCAGTATACAACAAATAGTTCTCATAATTTTAGGAACTGAACCTTAGACGCAGTATACCTCCTTGGACTGTAACATATGTGAATAAGAAGAGCTTCATCCAAGCCAGGATCCAAATGGCGTATTGCATCTGAAACTCCCTTAATAGCCTGATAAATGTCTACTGATATTACAGAAATTAAACCAATATCCCACAAAGTTACCTGACAAAGGATCATAGTAGAATTCTTAAAAGCACTGTCACTAGCCCCTACATAGATACCAACAACCTTCATCCCACCCACGAGCATTCTCGATACCTGAAGAAGAAAGATCCATTACAATGCCAATCATCATGAACCATACACATTCATCAAAAATTCACAAAACAATAACAATGGGAGTGATAGAACATAGTCACAAAATTCATAAACAATAGTATCAAACCTGTCTGGCATGTTCCGCTACCCAATCGGAATCAATTGATAAAGAAGATGACTGAGATTTCGACTTGGATGATTTCCTTTTATCATCTCTGGTCTCCAAAACCGATCATGCTGGTTCTCCACCATCGTTACTCGGTGTTGGGATCAAATCAAACACACATCCACGATCCAGAACAGAACTAAGCTTGCCTATCACAAGACCCACCGGTGCTCCAATCATTTAAATGAAAAATCACATCTCCAATCATACTTTCAAGGCAGAGAGACATACATTTACATAAAAACATGGATTTTAGTGACTACCTCAGCAGGAATAGCCGAATGAGAGAGACGATCTTCAACAGAAGAGAGTCTAGTATCTTCTCCAACGACTGTGATACGATTCGGATTTAGGTTATTGGGCCTATGTTGGGCTTTATTATTAAGGTAGCGTTTAAACCCAATTAGTTTCACATGTTGCTGTATCTAGCTTTGTCTTCTTTTTTGTAATCAAAACATGAGAGAATTGATCAATCAAGTATAGAGAGTGGTTCTCTCAAATCCACCAAATCTTCTCACCATTTCTTCATCCCTATCTCCAATTTATTCTATCTTTCTCATCTTTATTTCTGTTACTATCATCTCCTTCTCTAAATCAATAGGATCGTGTTCTTGATCTTATCAATGGTATCAGAGCACAGCCCTCCTCTCAACGGTGGGGAAACGGGTATCACCTTCGAGCAGCTCCAACAGCTTTACGAGCGATGGGTGAAGATGCAGGACACGTTCAATAAGAGATTCTATCTCCAACAAACCCACCAAACAAAGCCAGAGGAACCGAAACTGATGGAAAACATCGACCAACCTGTGAGGAATTTCGTCGAGCAAGTGGCGGGCCAAAAACATGAAGTTTCGATGGTGGATTCTTCGACAGAAAATTCAAATACGGGGTTACAGCAGATGAGCGCAACTCTACATCAAGTCCCAGAAATCCAAGCGACGGTGGTGATTAGTGCAGATCCTAAAGACCTAGATATTGCTCTGGAGAAATCCATCGAACAAGTGGTGAGGGAATGATAGAGCGGAAGCAACGATAAACAGCTCAACCAATGGATTCAAAAGAATCGATTGGGACCTGCCAGCTCAACCAAGGGATTCGATAGAATCCTCGCTTGGGACCTGCTTCTTGAACTCGTTGAGATCTCTCAAGATCTACCGAAGACAAGGGATAGAGAATAATCTCCCTCAAAATCAAAAGCTCTTTATTAATCAAATCATAAACTTCAGGCCTAAACGGCTTATTTATAATAAAGTATAAAAACCCTAAAATCTCTGGAATATTCTAAATAATAATAATAAACGTAAAATACAAATAAATAAGGAAAATATTAAAATAATAAAATAAGTCATAATGATAATTGGAAATATTCCAATTATCTCGCTGCATCAGGTCTCGCCGACCAAGAAAGATTCGTCCTCGAATCTTCAATCGAGTTCTTGGCACCAAATAAGACTTCTTCAAATCTTCATATCGTTTTTTGAGAGAAGTCTTGTTCAGCACCATATTTGCACAAATCGGATTATGCCCGGATTTTGCACGAACCTGATTCTGCAGGGATTTTTCATAAACCTGAATCTGCACGAAATTCGCACAAACATAAATCTGCAGGAAATCTGCACAGATCTGCGTTCGCCCGATTTTTGCACGAACCTGATTATGCCCCGTTTTTGCACGAATCAGATTCCCAAAAATCTCTTCTTCGAAAACAAAGTCGATAACTTGGACATCGTCTTCATAGGTGTCGTAGATAGGATCGCCATGAATCTCTCTGTAGATCTCATGGTTCTCTTCTCTTTCAACAAATGGACTTTCGTCCAGGATAGGGTAGATGCAATCACTTACCATGTGATAACCAGAATCGTTCCTTGATTAAGAAATCAAAGAGACACAGCTCTGATACCAACTGATAGAGCGGAAGCAACGATAAACAGCTCAACCAATGGATTCAAAAGAATCGATTGAGACCTGCCAGCTCAACCAAGGGATTCGATAGAATCCTCGCTTGGGACCTGCTTCTTGAACTCGTTGAGATCTCTCAAGATCTACCGAAGACAAGGGATAGAGAATAATCTCCCTCAAAAGCAAAAGCTCTTCTTTTATAAATTCAACAACTTAATGAAATACAAAGCCTAAGAGGCTATTTATAAGAAAACCATAAAACCCTTGAAAACCATAATACTGATTAAAATAGGAAATATACTAAAATACATAAAATAGAAATAATACATAATTATCTTAATTCTATGCGCTGCACAAAGAAGTATGAAGTTGAAGATGGATTTATGAAGTCCTATTTGATGCCAAGAACACGATTGAAGATTCGAGGACGAATCTTTATTGGCCGGCGAGACCTGATGCAGCGTATAATTAATATAATTATTAATAGGGTAATTATGTATTATTTCTATTTTATGTATTTTGATATATTTCCTATTTAATTAGTATTAGGGTTTTCTAGAGTTTTATGGTTTTCTTATAAATAGCCTCTTAGGCTTTGTATTTCAGGAAGTTGATGATTTGATTAATAAAAAGCTTTTGCTTTTGAGGAAGATTATTCTCTATCCCTTGTCTTCGGTAGATCTTGAGAGATCTCAACGAGTTCAAGAAGCAGGTCCCAAGCGAGGATTCTATCGAATCCCTTGGTTGAGCTGGCAGGTCCCAATCGATTCTTTTGAATCCATTGGTTGAGCTGTTTATCGTTGCTTCCGCTCTATCAGTTGGTATCAGAGCTGCCTCTCTTTGATTTCTTAATCAGAGACCGATTCTGGATGTCATGTTGAGTGGCAACATCTATCCTTTCGAGGACGAAAGTTCTTTTGTCGAGAGAGAAGATCCTGAGATCTACAGAGAGATCTATGGCGATCCCATCTACGACATATATGGAGACGATGTCCAAGTTTTCGACTTTGTCTTCGAAGAAGAGGTTTTGGGAATCTGATTCGTGCAAAAACGGGGACAAATCAGATTCATGCAAAAACCGGGCGAAATCAGATCTGTGCAGATTTCGTGCAGAATTCGGTATGTGCGAAATTCGTGCAGATCCAGGTTTTTGAAAAATCTCTACAGAATCGAGTTCGTGCAAAAATGGGGCCAAATCAGATTCGTGCAAAAACTGGAAGAAATCATATCCGTGCAGATGTCGTGCAGAATTCGGTCTGTACAAAATTCATGCAGATTCATGTTTATGGAAAATCCCTGCATAATCGGATTCGTGCAAAATCGGACATAATCAGATTCGTGCAGATCCAGTGCATATCCAAATTCTGCCAAAGAAGTATGAAGTTGAAGATGGATTTATGGAGTCCTATTTGATGCCAAGAACACGATTGAAGATCCTAGGACGAATCTTTATTGGCCGGCGAGACCTGATGCAGCGTATATCCTCGCTTGGGACCTGCTTCTTGAACTCGTTGAGATCTCTCAAAATCTACCGAAGACAAGGGATAGAGAATAATCTTCTCAAAAGCAAAAGCTCTTCTTTTATAAATTCAACAACTTAATGAAATACAAAGCCTAAGAGTCTATTTATAAGAAAACCATAAAACCCTAGAAAACCATAATACTGATTAAAATAGGAAATATACTAAAATACATAAAATAGAAATAATACATAATTATCTTAATTCCCATTATGCGCTGCATCAGGTCTCGCCGGCCAAGAAAGATTCGTCCTCGAATATTCAATCGTGTTCTTGGCATCAAATAGATCCTCTTAAATTTGTCTTCCAATTCATACTTTGTTTTGATCTGCACCAGATATGCACGAATTTGATTCTGCCCAGATTTTGCACGAACCTGATTTTGCAGGGATTTTCCAGAAATCTGAATCTGCACGAAATTCGCACATACAGAATTCTGTATGAAATCTGCACAGATCTGATTTCGCCCGGTTTTTGCACGGATATGATTTAGCCCCATTCTTGCACGGATCGGATTCCCAAAAACCTCTTCTTCGAAGACAAAGTCGATAACTTGGACATCATTTTCATATACGTCGTAGATGGGATCACCATATATCTCTCTGTAGACCTCATAGTTCTCTTCTCTCCTAACAAAAGGACTTTCGTCGTCGAAAGGATAGATGTTATCACTCACCATGACAACCATAATCGTTCCTTGATTGAGAAATCAAAGAGACGCGTCTCTGATACCAACCGATAGAGCGGAAGCAACGATAAACAGCTCAACCAATGGATTCAAAAGAATCGATTGGGACCTGCCACCTCAACCAAGGAATTCGATAGAATCCTCGCTTGGGACCTGCTTCTTGAACTCGTTGAGATATCTCAAGATCTACCGAAGACAAGGGATAGAGAATAATCTCCCTCAAAAGCAAAAGCTTTTTATTAATCAAATCATAAACTTCATACAATAAGAGGCCTAAACGGCTTATTTATAATAAAGTATAAAAACCCTAAAATCTCTGGAATATTCTAAATAATAATAATAAACATAAAATACAAATAAATAAGGAAAATATCTAAATAATAAAATAAGTCATAATGATAATTGGAAATATTCCAATTATCTCGCTGCATCAGGGAACCAACTCAGAAGATCTCTTGCGATTCCGGGGTTATAGAGCCTCCTTGCACAAAACGATTGGGGTGTTTGAAATGGATTCATGCTACAAGACAATTCCATAGGGATCGATATAAAAGAGGGAAGAAGCGTGACCATCGAGCTCTTATTTTATCAATGACTATGGCATGTTCTGTCGATCATGAAGAACCAAAGACCTCCAATCAACTTCATCTCAAGACGTACCTTGCTGATCTTAAAGAGTCAATAAACCTTAATCTAGTGGAGAAGGTTTTGGTTGATGATAACCAACACGCAAGAGTTAAGAGATGTCGATCTCGATTAAAGTACCACAAAAGAAGGCCATGGAGAGAAGAAACTCCACGGATGTTCTTAGGAATAAGAACTATTGGAAGGAAACATCGAGATGGTTGGGAGAGGAGATCTGGTTAGAAAAACGCAGCGATGGCAACATGTTTAGGAAACTATGGTATGCGATTCGGGTCTCTTTCATCTCAGAATCACATAAATCGTTTCCGATTTCTACACTACATAACCGGTCATGAGGCACTTCCTCAAAGGAACAAATTTGCAAAGGCTTGGGAACCAGTGTGTTTATCTTCTAAGGATATGGATAAATTTTCGAACATTGATTCTATCCATCATATTAGTGATGAACCGGTTCCAGAGAAATATTGGGAACCTGAGCAGATGAGAAACCCAGAAAAACTTGAGCAGATGATAAACCCAACAATTTTTCTAAGTAATTTCGTCCAGCAGGTGGTGGGTCTACATTCTCAGGGAGCTTCTCGTGAATCTGGGACTTCTGTGAGACCAACTGAAACTCAAAAGGGCAGAAAGAGAAGGTGTCAGGTCAAGCTACTACAAAGATACCATAAAGCTCAAAAAGAAGATCCAGGAAGAAGGTCTCCGCTACATCACTCAAGTCATCCAATGATGTTGAGCGATCATTCTCGGAGAAGGGTAAACGACATCGATCTTCGCAGCTACAGTTAAGTTTCTAGGAGTTTGTTGGATCAAAGAAGGATATTAGGGCAGATTTTTGGTTGCAAGAGATGATGTGGCTCACAGTCTTGTCAAACATGCGTGGAAAACGACCTCTGGATTCTGGTCAAGCCAACCATGTATGGGAGCCGGGTGGTTTAGAGGATAAACAGGTTCAATGGGATGTGCTAGAGAATGTTTACAAATGTGTTAAAGTTTTTGAGCTATTGCAAAGGGTTCATAAGAAGGGTCCAAAGTGGATCATGATAGGGGATTTAAAATTGGGTCATCGTTATGAAAAAGATAGCAACAGTTGGGAGCTACGTTTTAGCTCGGGTGTTGGTTGGCAAAGGATGATAGAGTGGTTAGATGTTCACTCCCTTGAAAAGGAGAACAAAGAAAAGAAATTAGCATTGTTGATCCACCTTGAAGATAAGGTGTGTTTTTCAGGGACGAGTAATAGTATGAGCAAAAGATTGGTTAGTGAGATAGTAAAGAGGAAGCTAATGGCTGATAAGGATGATGTTATGAAGAAATTGAATAGTTTCTCAGGAAATGCTATGATTGTAGTGCTCTTAGGTTTGGAAGTGGGAGTGTGCAAACACCAAAGAGAAACAACAAATATGAAACATAATCTGGAAAATTGTCATGGTGATTCGTTTTTGGAGTTCTTAAAAGGGAAAGAGGTTGGATCTGATGCTTTCAATGGAACTAATGTTGTCACTTTTGCGGTGGAGCATTCTGAAAATCTGTTGTCTTCAGTCTTCATCTATGAAGTGTTCCATTTCCAAAGGCCACCAGAGTTGATTGTCACGCCACATTTGGTTCGAATCAGTTCCGGTAATATCTTTTTTGAAATCAGTGTTGGTAATGTTTGAGCTAGGAAAAGCCATGTTTTACCTCTTGAAGACAATACTTAAGAAGGCTGGAAGTACTTCTAGGACAGGAAAGTGGAGTTCTGAAGTTACTGTAAGGCGCGCAATTAAACAGATCAATTACAATGGATTTGTGGATCATAACTTGAAGCAAGGCAGTAAATGACCTCGTGATCCAGGCCGGCTTAGCGAGCAGAACCAAAATGGAGTACATGGTGAGCAAAAGGGTGTTAAAGAGGGGGATAAGTATGAGAACTTTAGGAGACTTGGGGACTGTCAAATTCAACTCAAGTTCAGTGGGATTGATATGCTGTAGGAGGAAGATGACAAGAGGGAAAGCAAACTGAAGATCATTCTCAATTTATTTAGGAACACAGAGGATATTACAGAACCCATGAGACGAGTTGTTTATTATCACCTTGAGGACAAGGTGAGTCTTTTAGGCGGGAGTATTGATACGATTCGGATTTAGGTTATTGGGCCTAGGGCTGGGCAAATTATTCGTTAGATTCGTTCCGATTCGGTATTCGTTCCGATTCGATCCGAAAAATTCGGATATCTGTATGAATCAAAGCGGAGCAAATAGTAAAATCTAATATCCGTCTAAAGCGGAGCAAATCACAATTTCTAATTTTAAAAATCCGAATATCCGCTCCGACCCGTATATTACTTATATATACATATAATATGATAGGTTTATAACGTATATTTGCATTTTTAGATTTTTTAAATATATTTGGCAAAATATTTATAGTAAGAATAGGTAGATAGATACTAGTTTTTTAATTGAAAAAATATATTTTTTTAAAAAATAAAAAACACATGTTTCATTTTTCACCATCTTAATCTTTCACTTTTCATTTTTATTTAATTATATCGGATAAAATTATGTAATTTAATATATTTATTTACAAGTTAGTTTAAATATTATATTAAAAAAAAAAAAATTTAAATACGGTGTTTTGATTATTTATTTGGGTCTAAAGCGGATATCCGCGAATATTCGGATATCCAAAAAATTCCGGATATCCAAAATTTTTCGGAGCAAAGCAAATCGGAAAACTAGATATCCGACAAAAACAAATCGGATCACAAATATTGTATTTTTTCCGGATATCCGCTCCGTGTCCAGTCCGCCTATGCTGGGCTTCATTGAAATCACATAAATCAAAGTCGAAATCAACAAACCGATCAATCTTTTTCCAACGAAAACGGAAATTTGTAAAACCCAGAAACGGAATTGAAGAAAAGAAAGAGGAAGACGATGGGGCCAGTGGTGGATAGAGAAGCGAAACTGCAAAATCACAGCCATTAACGACGAACAGAAATCAGACCCAATAGGGTAAGTAACAGATAAAATCAGCCATTAATGCTTTCTAACCGGATAGATATGGAAATGAGAAGCTAGCGACTGGTTTAGTTGCGACTGCGACGTCTGAAACGCCGGAAACTCCGGCGTCTGAACCGCCGGCGACTTCATTGGAGACGGCGACAATGGCGACGGGAACATACGTTTGTTTCTAAAACTCAATTGTAGCTTTGTTCACATCCACAACAGCCGATTCGTGACTCGAACAAGACGAGTGAGTGACTCGACCCATGACTCGTAAGACGACGATCGAGAGACAAGAGTGGAGATTAAGACTTGAGAGTGTTCTTATTGAGTCTTGGGTCGTGATTCTTTAGATCGAGACTCAGATCAAAAGGGGAAGAAGAAAGAAAGGTAGAGCAAGGGGGAAGAACAATGAATTTTTTATTTGTTAATGTAAAGCAAATGGTTTTTTTGTTAATTTCTTTTAATCAAGGGTGATTTAGGCCAATAATCATAATGGGCTAAACAAAAGAGAAAATAGCTATGATAATGGGCTTATTAAACAAGTAGCCATTTGGGATGTTCGGTTGCCCACTTTATCCTTAAAAAATCAGTATACAAAACTGGACTTAATCGACTCCTATGACGTCAGCGGATGGCCCCTCACCGCTAAGTGAAGCTACGTCTCTCTCTCCCATCAAGTCATTAGCCTAACCAATAGGAATACAATTATTAATAATATTTTATTTAGCCTGTTTAAAATATGTGGTCACAATAGACAGTTAGTTTTCATATAAGATAAAGGTTATACCATATTTATTCTGTGTGGGTGAAGAAGTTAAACCTGGAAAATCAACAGCCCATAAGGCAGGGGTTGCAGTAATTGCAGACAACGACAGATTTACGGTTTGTATTTCTATCCACATGCAGATCGGAGTACTTAATACACATAGTATGGTGTAATGTAAAGTTTTTTTGAATTGTTTTTCAATGTAACATAGATCCGGTTCAAACAGAACGTAGTCTAACACTATAAATGCATACTATACCATTAAACTCATATATTGCTTTGTTTTAATGGGGAAAGTTCTTATCTTGCAGATAATGACTTCCCAAGAAAGGGGAAAACATTGGCACTTTGATCCTACGTTAGTCGAAGGGAGCGGTCATATAACGCTGGTATCAGGGATGGCGTACAAGACATTGGTGGTGATGGTTAAAGAAAAACTTATGTTGCGTGCACACACCATCACCATCAAACTCTCATACCAATTTCCAGAGTGGCTGGGTATAGATGATGGGGATGGTTCATCTCCGCAGTACATAACGGATGACGACGAGGTTGAAGTGTTTGTACAAATGCGGAGGCAAATAGAGGAGGTTAACTTGTGCGTAACAGTGGTACAGCATGTGAGGGGTGTGAAAACGGTGCTACCTCGCTCAGGTACCATTGCTAGCAGTCCAAGAGATGTGTTGAGCCGGAACGATGGGCAGAGTGATGAATATTTCGATGACACCGATGACGAGTGGCATCAATTTGCAATGTCTGAAACTCCTCTCACACTACCGGCTGCTACACAACCAAGTACAGCGGCGAGAGTTTTAGGCAAGCAGACACGAACTCATTCTGATAGGTGTGGAATTAGGATACGGGAGCCGGAACAGATCATCCGTCTTGATAGTCAACAATGCGCAGCTGGTGACAAGGGGAAATGCATTCTGGAATCAGATGCTGATGGTGATTCCTCTGACTCAGACAAAGAAGGTGATGCGGTTGTCCCGTTTGTAAACATGACCCAACACCCTGCTGGACAGTGTAGTAGGACTGTACGTAGGCAACTATTTCAAGAAACACCTTGTGTGGACAATCGTGACCTTCGTGGTCCGGATAGGGCTGATGTAGAGGCTGCATCCGAAAGCAGCATTCGGTCTCCGGGGAGTGGCATAGTATGGAGTAGATTTGACGCGGCTCTTCACACAATGCTTAGTGAAACAACGGCCGAGCCAACCCTGTTTGGGCGTGATGCACCACCCATTTTCAATGATATCGGCATTGATGGTATTACATACTAATTAGATAGTTACAAGTTGATAACTGACTGTGTTGACCATACTCTTATGGGTCGCGCTATCCTTATGAGAACATGATCTACATATGCACATGTTATTTATCTGACATAGTACCTAATGTTAATATTGTTCAGTTGAAAAATGTTTTTGTAAATGCGTAATGAATTTGTTCACATTTGCAGGGGTCTCCTCTGCTTTGGAAGATGTACCGTATGAAGGCGACAAGCTATTTGTGGGCAGAGTTTTCAAATCTAAGTTGGACTGTAAAATAAAGCTAGCAATTCATGCAATAAACAGGAAATTTCACTTCCGCACGAGTAGGTCTACCCCACAATTTATGGTGGTAAAATGTATTTCGCGTACCTGTCAATGGAGGGTATATGCGGTGTTGTTAGACGAGTCCGATAACTTTCAGATACGCCAAGCCACGCTAGAGCACAGTTGCACAGTCGATGACAGGAGGAATTACCACAAATTGGCAACAACGCAAGTGATAGGTGAGATAATGCAATCACGCTTTGTAGGGATAAAACGGGGTCCAAATCCAGCTTCTATACAAAAGATGTTGCTCGATGACTACCATGTAAATGTGTCGTACTGGAAGTCTTGGCGCGCAAGAGAGGTTGCTATGGAGAATTTCCTGGGTTCTATGGCCGGTAGCTACGCGCTTCTGCCGGCATATCTTGCACGACTTGATGCAGCAAATCCCGGTACACTCTGTTACCTAGAGCATGAAGAGGTTCCTGATGGGGGAAGAAGGTTTAAATATTGTTTTGTTGCATACGGTGCTTCGGTTAAGGGTTATCTGGTCATGCGTCCGGTTATCGTTGTTGATGGCACGAGTCTGAAGGGCCAGTACGGCGGATGTTTAGTTTCTGCTTGCGCACAAGATGCTAATTTTCAAATTTTCCCACTTGCTTTTGGCATCGTGAATAGCGAAAATGATGATGCGTGGGAATGGTTCTTCCAAAAGCTACATACGTTTGTTCCCGATACAGTGGAGTTGGTGTTCATATCAGACCGCCACGCAAGCATATACACTGGCATGCGTCGAGTAAGTCATCTTCGTTTCCATCACATTTATTGCATCAATTTGGTGGGTCTATTCCATTTGCAAAATACAGTACAGTAAAGAAGAAAATGTTATGGCAGTTTGAATTCAACATATATTTTTCCCCAACAGGTTTATCACTCTGCACATCATGCCGCCTGTACAGTGCATCTATGGAGGAATATTCATGCTTTGTACCGGCCTAAAAGACTCGCAACACATGTGTCTGATGCTGCACGAGCTTTCACAATTGCTGACTTCAATCGTAAATTCCTTGAGATTCAGATTATACACCCTGGTTGTGCTGCGTATCTGGTTGATATAGGTAATCAATTATGTATGGTTTCTATTTAGGGAATCTAAGGCAAAACATATGACAGAGCCACCCAAAATTTGTTTGTGCAAATTTATTAAATTACTTAATAATGCAGGTTTTGAACATTGGACGCGGGCGCATTTCAAAGGACAACGGTACAACATTATGGATTCAAATATTGCGGAGTCGTGGAACGCTGTTCTGAAGGAGGCACGGGAGTACCCACTGATTTGCATGTTCGAATACATTCGAACAACCCTTATGAGTTGGTTTGCCGTCCGCAGATTAAAAGCAATGCGAGCACATGGTACCTTGACACCCAATGTGAGGCAAATGGTAGAAAAAAACTTTGTAGATTCTACCGGAATGGCTGTTAGGCCAATATGTGAGTATGAATTCCAGGTTCAAGAAAGTGACGGTGCATGCTTCACTGTAAAATTGTTGGAGGGGACCTGCTCTTGTATGGAGTTTCAGTCATTACGCATCCCATGCTCACATGCGATTGCTGCTGCTGCTGCGCGTATGGGAGTCCCAACTGATGCATTTGTGGCTTTCCAATACTACATTGAAAATTGGAGGGCCGGATTTGGTGAAAATATCTACCCTATTCCATCAGTTGGTGAAGCTACACTCGCAGGCGGGACAACAATAGACCTGCTACCACCTGCAGTTCGTCGTCGACCTGGTAGGCCAAGGAAACTGCGCGTGCTATCGCGAGGTGAATTCAAGGTTTGTGTTACTACCGTTGGAGCTGGACTTTAAATGAGCACATCCATATTATTTTTTGGTAGTTTTCTTTTAAGTTTAAAGCTATGACTAAGACAATCACTTCTTTTTCCAGCGTCCGCACAAGCATTCAAATCGGAGGTGCACACGTTGTCGTCGTCAAGGCCACAACAAAGCATCATGCCGGAATGCAATATAAGAAACGGACCGTGTAAGCGGGCATCTACGGCTGGGGTATTGATTTCTTTTTGGTCCAGACATAATAAATATAAGTCACATCGGGAATAGATGTGCCAAATATGCTCAGGTGCATATGTCTTGCTATGAAAGATCTAAATAAGCGGGTATATGCATACAATGTTATATACCAACTTATTTGGGTTCTTCAAATGCTATTTATGCTGCCTTGTAAAAAGTAAGTCACATCGTGAATAGATGTGCCATAGGTGCTCAGGTGCATATGTCTTGCTATGAAAGATCTAAATAAGCGGGTATATGCAAACAATGTTATATACCAACTTATTTGGGTTCTTCTAATGCCATTTATGCTGACTTGTAAAAAGTATGTAACGAAGTACAATGGAACTAGGTAGGAACTATGTATTGTCTGTCATTACCCCTTCTTTTGTTGTTAATATATGTGATGCCCCTTACTGCCTGCGTATATGGTTTATCAATTAGTGGAGTCGATGTTATGTTGCGTAATATTCGACTACGTGAGAACAATACAGATGTATGGTATAGGGCAGGAGGCCATGGACGAAAATGCAAATGTATATTCTGTTGTTTATCAGTGCGAACGAAAATTACAGCCGCTTCAACGAGGGTCCATGTAGACAAGGCTAGGTGACTAATGTCCCCGAAATTACCACGCAATATAAAGTACAGATGGAAACAGTAAATACACATCTAAATATAAAGGTCTGAATAACATCAAAAAGTATAGCAATGTCAAGATACATAAACCGTCAACTTTCTGGTGTTACGTGGCGGATACTAACAACATAGAATTCAGAAGATTTCTGTACTGACGTACAACGCATAATACTTCGCAAACACAGATCAGGGTTTTGAGGAATGCATTGAAAAGCCTACTTAGGAAATACAACGGGGTTGAAAGCTTGGAAAGCCTCAATGGCATAATTCTCTGCCGCCGCTCTGATGTTTTCTTCCTGAACATGCTCAACCTGAAGTAGATTCCCGACCGAGTGCAGTTCAAGCATCACAAGCGCGGCTATGGTCGACAACCCTATGAAAATACCAATATGACCGTGTAAGTGGGAAGTATAAGAATAGGGAGAGTAGAGGTGGAAAACTTTTTACCATTAGAAAAAAACAACAGCAAATACATACATGGGATTTCGCAAAGGATGGATAGATCAAGCCGTGATACGGGGAGGGGATTGAGAGGCTGCCCGTTTGTGTGATGTGGCCCAAAGCGTTCGTGAAGTAGATACGCAATCATAAATGCAATAGGTTCTATGTGGTCCTGCAGCTGCGGGTTTGCCACGCATTGGGTGTTACAGTCTGCTACAAATATCTCCCGCTGCTTTAAATCTATAATCACACCAACCCAATGGGTATGTTCCAATTGTAGGGGGCAGTATATATAGTCAAGCTCTGAAACCCATATCGGCCTACTCGCAAACAACATACACAGGTAGGTTGAGAGTTTGAACTTTTCTTTATAAGCTGTAGCAGTGAACCTCTCGTATTCTCTTTTCAACGCAGATAGAAAAACCGATGGTAGAAAATCAAACCGATAGGGCCCGGATTTATCACGCCTGATCTGGATGAACTTGACAAGTGTATCAACAGCCTATGCGGTGTGCGACAACAACATAGGCAGAATAGTATTAGCATAACTCACACATACAAAGTAAACAGGGTACGTGACAAGATGAATTCGTTACTATATACAAGTATTCACTTACCGATGCAGATACTGTCGTTCTGGCCTCAAGTATGTCCATGAAAATATTAACATCCTCCACTATCCCCTGTTCCATATTGTTTTGCCTGCATCACAAAAACATCGTTTCTCATAATTTTGTATGATGTAAATAGTATGTATCTTGTTTATTAACCACTCACTTAGTACGCGTCAGATGGTAAACAAACGCGATCATCCTCTGTGCGGAGGGTGGTTTGAATGGGATAAAACCGTCCACAAATGATCCAACCTCCTCCAAGAGATGTGCACCTACTATTTTTGTAGAACCGGCCATAACATCAGTAGGCGAATGTCCTTCTCCATAGCAAGTGTTAATGTTAGTCGAGATACATTGTCTAACGTTCCGTTCGGGTTGGACAGCTTGTGTGGTTTTGGAACATCTTCGAAGATTTTTTTTGCTCATAAGCTTACTAATTGGGATGTCATCAGTGTCCAGAAGTGATTCGGTTTGGGCAGATGTTGCCTATGCAATTGGATATGCAGCTATCCATATCAGTTTTGCATACATGGCTGGTAAAATTGGTAACACAATATCGAATATAAGATTGTTACCTCGCTTTCTAATTCACCCATCATTCCACCAGGCACGTACGGCGAGACCACCTTTAAGGGTTGGAGTTCCTTTACCATTATTTTGTCATGCTTGTCACGGATTTGTATGGCCACTTGTTTATCTACCATTGGAGCCTGTAACACATATATCAACATATTGAACGGTCAACGTATCAAACATCAAACAAATGCAGCCATTGGTTCAAGAAAAATGCAAGACTGTACAACATTACATGTGCTTCGGAATACGATTTTGCATTAAATTTCATCTGCGGCAACCCAACTGAAAATCTAGGCGGAACTATTTCAACATTCCCCCCAACGCATTGCGATGCCGGATTGCTTACACTCTGTGAAATGTTCGTAAATAAATACATAACTTGGCAACAAAGAAATAAAACAACATTTTGCGAATACCAAAATACCTTTCTCCAACCATTGTTACTAGATTCATTCCTTGAGTCTGCACCCCTGCGTATTTCCATTAATTCATCACATACACGGTTGGTGAAATTGGTCGGACAAGCTACCTGCAATATGGAAGACAAATCATAATTATGTGTTGATATTATGGGTCGTGCTATAAGTGGGGTCACATTGTAAAACTATACGAGCGAGTTAGTTGGAAGCATACCCTGTCATTCTCCATGTCAATTTTGGGCTCCCGAAACTCTGCGCTTACTTCTTTAGCAATGTCACAGCGGTCGTCAACCAATTCTGTCCTCCCCATCCCAAACCCGTCCTAGATCACATATTAAAAATGTACTGATTATTTATTTATACCATTATCCCATATGTAGTCACCCTATCAACAACACATAAGAGCTGCCTTATCTGTGTCTACTTACCATATCATGACTCATAACCATTGAATCTATGTGGGTCTGCCCCGATCTTCGGTTGTTGTGCTTCATAGTTTCACCCAAATCTCCATCAGGATGAGTGTGTGGTGCACATTTCGCTGCTACGCGTGGCCCAGTACCTGCTCCAACTGATTCCCCTCCGGTATGTGATGTTTCCCCAGGCAAGGACGACAGATTTTCAGACCTCTGCCCCGTTCGAGTAAGCATGTCTGCAATTTTTTTAAGCATGGCCGAGTTAGTTGTTGTGATGTGGTCTTTCATACTTCTGGTATACGCCTCAAACATCGCCATTACGCGTTCCTCAAATTCATCCGCCGCCCTTCTTATTCCGACATTAATGTCAACAGTAGAATGCGTCTGCTGCGGGGGGGTTCTCATTGAAGGTCCAGGGATTGATCGGTTCTGATCTTCATCCCGACCACCCTTCACCTTTGTGCCTTTCTCCATTTCATATTCTTCGCCCTCATCTTCGCCAGCCACCATTTTTTCCCCCCGCTTTCCTGCTACATCTTCTGCTTTATACAACCCACTCCATATGTTATGCTCAAACGGGAAATCTTCAGCAATCAATGCCACTAAGTGGGTGACTTCGCTGTCATCCTGCTCTTTTGTGAAATGTAATGCATCATCAATGCCATACACGCCCTCACTCAACATGGAACGGACTTCTACCTGCGATTTATCATTTAAGTATGTGCACTATATCTCCTTTTCCACGACTATAAACAAACACGTAAGCTTTTCACAACATTTACAAACCATACCTGTCCTTTCTGATCAAGAGTCCGGGCAAATGTCACATTTATAGTCAACTTACGCTCAACTACATTCTGGACAACATCTTCAATTGGTATTTCTTCATCGAATAGCCTATCTCCACACTCTGGCGTTGCAATTAACGCAGGATAACAACAAGCAGTAACCAGAACCATTGCATGGGCAAACCCTTGTATCGCAGTAGAAGATTGTGCATACTGTGACACGTTCCTCGCCTTCGCACTTTTTACGGTTAAAACAAACGCTTCTCTTCCCCATGGATACTTCAGAAATGCATCTACATCCCACAACTTCTCAACTATGTCTCTCCTTATATTTGTTTCCCCACACGTGGGACACAAAATTCCATCAACAAGCAGTAGCAATGCAAGCCTAAACCGCGTTATCGGGTCCTTGTACTTCTTCCCTAATAGTAGCCTATCTAAAATCCAGTCCGTTGTCGGTTTCTCCTCCTTTCCAAACAGCATTGTCCACATTGAACTCACTTCTTCTTTTCCTTTCCCTTTTTCTTTCCCACTCGCTTTGCCTTTATTTTTCCCTTTTCTGCCACGTTTTGTTGATCCCAATACAGGAATATCACAGTTGAGGCCCGTAACCATCGCAAAATCTTCAATTGCATATCTAATTGGCTTCCCAGCAAACACCCACCACAGTTCATACTCCTTTCTCGTCACCAGCTGCCGAGATAATAGATAGTGAACAAACCTCACCGAGAAAGTGTGGTTTCCCATCAACATTAGCTGTCCAAACTGAGATGAAGCCAACATCTCCAGGTACTCATCCTCTATTGCCGGCTTTATGTTCTCGATCCAGCGGAGGTTGAAGTAGTTGTTTATTCGCTTTTTCCCAGCTGGTTCGAAACCAACCTCAAACATCCGGTGTGGCAGCCCTATCTCGTCCATCCTGAAATATATACCTGCATAACACCCAATTGCATCATTATGCGTATGCCCTTTTTATATACAAAAATGCGCAGGACGCTATATTTCATCACTATACATATAAATACATACTATGAAGTCAATTTTGAAATGCAACACAACATCGGATGAAGCTTTCAGTTGCATGTACTCACAGATTTTCTTTCATACGACCTTACGGTTACACTTATGTTTCCAATTAGGAAGCCTATTTGTCCTTTCTCCCTAATTCCCTTTCACATGGAAAAACCCTCCCATATACCCCTGGTACCAACCACAGATATACGGCTACGCACCTACATAGACGACAAAACTAACCTTCCCCAACCACGCCAAATTATGTTGTCCCTTGTTTAACACCTGCCATTCCGAAACCAAATTTCAGTTTCCACCAGACACATCGATTTATACATTCCGGATTTTACATTCAGGGTTCTTCGATACCTTATCTCCCATGCCGGTCATAATAAGAACACTTACCTCGTTAATCTGGCAATTTTCCCTTTACTCCACCTCTGCAACTCACTCCCTCCGTCGCGTTTACACCCTGACCTTTTGACTCCCTTTACTTACACTTCTCTGCAATATTAGCGGTTTTGTTCGAGTGGGTTTAAGTTTCAAAATAAAATACTCAACATCCTGACTTTTTACTTTTGTGTAACAGTAAATTTTCTTCCATACACAACCTTTTTCTTATGTCACGCTTTTCTCTCTCCTTGATGTGTCTGCTAGGACAAAATCGTCTTAATTACACATTACACATGTCGTATCATAGCCCAAACTAAGAGTTGGCTATACAGTGAATTATAAAATTATTTAGCGTTATTATTGCCAATATCCCTTTAATAATTAATCACAGATAATAAAATATTTTTTGATCTAAAAATGTTGGCCGTCTAATTTTTACTTGAAAACAAAAAATGAATAATATTTTTGCGCTAAATCCTACGATAACGTTTTAAATATGGTATGTGCTATAAGAGACCATGATAGAAAACTTTAGAACCAAAAAAATAAGCGGGAGGACAATTTTTTACGCGTGCAATATATTATAGCATTTATCATTTTAGAAACACTATAAAAAAATCAGGCATAAACCAACTATAGCAGAAACATTAAAAACGCTATATTGTACTGCTATTAATACTCACATTTCCTGTAGTGGATATAACATTGAAAAATAAAGATTTTCTTAACATAAATGCATAAATAAATAAGTATTATTTCATAAATAATTTAGATGTAAGGTCTCTCTTAGAAAACCACAAGGCTTAAGAGAGAACCTAAGAAGATACATAAACATAAGCATTGAGAACAAGGATAAAAGAAGAGCTAAAAGAAAGATGTAAGAATCCTTTTCCATAGAGCTTTTAGATACAAGATCTTGTCTAGAGCCCTCTTGGAGGCTTTGGATAGCACTACATATAGAGAAAAGGAAACGTAAGTTTTGAGGTCTCACAAGGGTTGTATTTATAGGAAAATATCAAGGGGGAACTAGGGTAAATATCAATGGGCTTGAGTGGTTGGGTCTTGAGTTGTGGGCTTGAATGCGATGGGCGTTTGGGCTCTTTGAAGTGCAGAACGATCCACCAGCCGATGGGGTGGGGGGGGGTGAGTGGCGTGATCCCATTTCTCGGATGCTTCCTCCTTCGCAGCAGAATGATATGTCTTCACCAAATCAGCCATAACTCTTGCACCAGAGCTTCGAATGACTTTATTACAATTGCAATGTGCAGATAACTCAATTCCCTATGTCGTGTCCAAATTTCAGCTTATTACAATTATTTTAGGATCTTCGTTAGATATGATCTTTGAGATGCTTTAAACTGTTTATGCGTTGTCATTCCGCTTCTTTGCCTCTTCCTTTACTTGTATCCTTCTTCTTTGATTCCTTCTTGATCCTCTTGGTGTTATTAGTCTAAAGTGTGCTCCAAGTACCTAGATTAAGACTCAAATAGACCAAAAAGACACATGCATACTCTAGGACTCTAATGCGGAAACTAGCCTAAATGTGATGAATGTATGCAAAATGCAAAGCAATACCATAGATAAATGGTAAAAAGCAAGGCTTAAAACCATTAAAATATGGACACATCAGGACCAAAGGTGCAAATAGCGAACAGGCGAACAACTCAAGAACGCAACTGACAACATGCAACAATCATTCTCGTGCACATTCACCAACGTGAAATTTCCAGAAAAGTTCCCTCATTCTTGTTTTCTCTCGTCACATTAAATATTCGCATGTTGTTAATTCTTTCCAACATTGCGGTTTCCCAGAATGATGCTCCAGCGCAAGACGCTTTTAGGAACCGAGGCATTTGTTATTTTAAACACAAAATGTAGCTCCCTTCCGAGGGAATACGTCTCACGCTTCTTAGTAACAATCAAAATTCACCACGTGAAGACGATGCGAAGACTATTCCAGAAGGTTCTGGTCGGGGTAACATCCTCGGAAAATATCTTTTTTCCATAATCTGCTACGCATATGCTTCACATCTTATTTTTACCCGCGTATTAGCTATCCGCGTTACGAAAACCCACCTTATTTCATTCCAAAACTCAGCGCGAGCCCTTCCCTCCTGAGATAAAATCTTGTAGTTCTCGCCACGGGCAGAGCAACCTGATGTACTCGTATTTTAGCCTGTCTTAGCATGTATTTTCTTTAGTTTTAGAGTCATTTGACTTGTATTTTGTCTCTTTCCCTTTATTTTGAGTTCCATTTAGATTAGGTTGAGTCTTAGAGTCCTAGGTTTCATTCCATGCATTTGCATTGCATTTTAAGTCCATTTCAGGTACTTTGGAGGCTAGGAAGCAAAGGGAACCAATGGCGATTGGAAGGGCATGAAAGAGAGTGAAGAAAACACTAAAATGAGGATAATGTGTGCTGGATGGACCACCCCATTCCACCAGGTCGATGGGACAAGTCGATGTGACCAACACTAGAAGCTGAAAAATGCAGATGAAACGAGTTGAAGATCATATCCGATAAAGCCCGTACTGGGCCCAGTTTAATCTGAAATATGGTGGAGAGATAGAAAATTGAGTGAGCTTGACGTGGGCGTTGGATTCAACTTATTCCGAGTTACGGTTCAAAAGTTATAGCCAATTTTGTGAAGACATGTCAAGCTGATCGATATGTTTGAGCCTGCCGACGCCCACATTCGACCACTCCCATCGACCACTTTGGCTTGGGTGGACGATGCAGCACACATCAGGCACCTTTTTTCTTACAAATCCGGGTTTGTCCCGGGTTGACCCGGTACCTTCCCCTTTCACTATATATATGTTTTAGCACCTTAAAAACCCTAAGGAAATACATGTTTTAGGATTTCTCTCTAATTTTTAGTACTTTGTTTTCCTTGAATTCTTGATGGATTATTGAAGTTTTCTTAATCTTATTTCATATTTAATCATGTTTATCTACTTATCATCTTTAGCTTTTGTTCTTGCATCATCCATGAGTGAGTAGTCTCTTTAATGGATGTTGGGTAGAGTAGATTACGGTGATTGATGGATGATTAATGATGTTTTAGTCTAGATTCTTATGAATTTTTATGTTTAGAGTGTGCCCAATCTTAGGATTGAACTTGCTAATCAATTTCTTGATCATGGTCTTTTTATGCCCGAAAAGTGTTTGTGAAAATGTCTAGGAGAACTTTAAACATGCTTTTCACATCTTACCTAATTAACACTTGATGTTTAAGGTGATTAGTTGACTTGTATGGACTTATGCATTAATGATCTCTAATCTACTTCAATAGGGACCGAAAGGTTGTCATTTTGGGTGATTAGTAGAATGGATTAGTATTCATGAAATTGGACTAATCTACTTGTTAGGATCAATGTCTTGGAAATGGTTTGTTATATGATTTAGCATCATTAGCCATTAGTTAATCATCCTTAGTCTATGATCTTTACCCAAAGTCCATGCATTTATCATATTTGATCATATTTGCTTGTCCGGTTGACTTTTTATTGACTTTTCTAAATTGCTTTATTTAAGTTTGGTTTGCTTATGCATGATTTCTTTTATGTTTCTTGTTATTGTTTAGTTAATTTCCTTACTCATTGCCATCATTTGCTTAGGTTGTTAGTTTGGTTACCAAAACAAAAACTCATATTGACGTAGCTTTATTAGTGCTTTGCATTCTTATTGTCCTAATCAAATTTTTTGTGGATTCAATCCCTAAGTAGTTACACCGATTTGCCATGCACTTGTGGTTATTTAGGGTTAAAACTTAGTAATAGTTTTCCTCCTATCACAACCGATCACGATTCACAAAACTAACCAAATTCTACCGTGTGAGCATGACGCAAAGAAGACTGTTCCGATAGTTGGGGCCGGGATAATGCCTTCGGGAAATGCCCTTCTTGCCACAAGCTGGTATGCACGCACATGCTGCACAAAAAATAATGGCCCCCTCCATATTAGCGACCCACGTTTCGGAGACCCTTCCTTCGCTCTCTGGGGTAACCGCCGATCCCGGATTTATGTTATTCTCACCCAACACCCGCGGAGATTCCAAAAGGGATTGCACCGGGGCTACTGACGCGTTCAAAATTTATGTTTCCAAGAACCAGGATGCGGACCTTATTGTGGTATCCAATCCACCTCCCCTCCCAGGATGGAAGAGCGGAGGGGGCAACAGTTGGGGGTGGATTTACTGAAACCCATGAAGAGCCCAACTGATTTATCCGAGGCAGCCCAACCAAGGCCCCGGGCGAGCATTTACTGCACCGAACCTACCAACAGTGGGTGGCATTAAATGCTGAATGACCTGACATCTGCGTAGGTGGAGAAGCATGTGCCAAACCGAGAAAGAATGGTGCCGAAAGGGGGTTGTCATAAGTCATGATCTATTTTGAATGGCAGGTAACGTACGGATGGATCAGCTTGATCTGGAAGGTATCTCCCCCCCCCCCCCGATATCCAACTCAGGTATGCCTATAAATACCCTTTCAAAATATTAAGAAATATTAAGCAAGACACAGACTTTTCCCGAGAGTACACCTTCACTCTTGAGACTTCAGCTTCATAAGCCCACGAGATAGTAGATTCCACCGGGACCATTCCGGATTGGTTGGAGAACTTTCTCCCCCTTTTAAATATTTGTCCTACCGACATTCTTTTCTCCATCCAGTGGTTGTTTCATTCTAGCTTGAGCATCTGAGAATAATCAGGAAGACAACCTCTTATCATCTCGATAAGATTTCGACTGTCTTGCTCGTCCCTCCAGAGGTCGAACCGGCTCAACCTATCCACGGAGCATCACACCAGTACACGTCAGCACTTCATAAAGCACCCCCGAATAGTCATAAAGTATAAATATGATATAAACTAAATTTTTTGTGTTATTATATTTTAAAAATATTTTTGAATAAAACGGAACCGGATCCAAATCGAATATCAAATCTTACCAAATGGGGAAGCAGTCATTTAATTCCTCAAGTTTTGCAATGTCGCGGTTTTGTTCTCCAACTATCCAGGTTTCACTTTTATTCTTCAAGTTTACTTTGACTTCGACAATCAGAGCTTAAACAACATTAACATCAACTTAACGGTTGACTTTTTTAAGCCCTGATTGTCGAAGTCAACGTAAACTTGAGGAATAAAATTGAAACCCGAATAGTTGAGGAATAAAAATGCCACATTGCAAAACTTGAGGAATTAAATGACCGTTTTCCAATCTTACTAATATATATATATATATATACACGTTAAAAGCATCAACACAATCCATAGCAAAAAAAAAATCTAGTATACATTACATGATATTACAATCTCATAAAAAACTAACATAAACACAAAATTTTACAATACCAAAACTTAGACCCTAAGTAGATAACATATATCTTAAACAAAAAGCTTAAATTTCACTGGAAATCAAATATATCAGAAATCAACTACCAAAAAAAAAATTAAGATATTTCAAATGTGCTAATAAAATTAAATTTAAATAATAAAGTGTATCATATAATTAAGAGAGAAATACTCACAATGAATAGTTTTAAGAAACGTCAATGGTAAAAGCTCCGTCGATGATCTAACTTTGCGATTACCAGTGTTCAGAGGAACACACTAAAAGCGGCGATTAAGAAAAAATAAAAATATATGTTTGGTGACGATGCGTCAATATTTTAAATGATTTGTGACATAAGTTTTACACATGAAAAATAGGCTTACCATCTATATTATTTATACCATCTATATATATAATGTGAAGAGTATAATCCTAATTCAATTAATCGTTTGTCAATTAACAAAACTAAAAAATAAAACAATTTTATGAGAATCTCGCGGTTAAAAAAAATAGTATAAGTTTCTTGCAAATATGCATCTCAACTACAACCACTATTTCTTGAATTCTATTTCAATTTCGTGCCCTCTTTCCTTTGAGTTTTCTCTTAAACGTTTCATGCATTTTCTTTTTTTCTTATCCCAAAGGGTCTTTAATTTTTTCTAACCCATTTTTGTTTTGTCTCGATAAGAGTAATACAAGTTAACATTAAACATCTAAGAGTATTTTCTTAATGATACATAAATAACTCAAATAGGTTGTGAACCCGCATTTGATTAAGATTAAGTACACCAATGATGTCAAAGAATTTTTGAACCGTTTTTGACATACAATTGTATTTATTTCTGAACTTTAAGTTTTTGTTGAACAAATGAAAAGGAAAAAAAAGAAGTAATAAAAAAGAAGTAATGAAAATAGTCATTTAATTCCTCAAGTTTTGCAATGTGGTGTTTTTATTCCTCAACTATTCGGGTTTCAATTTTATTCCTCAAGTTTACGTTGATTTCGACAATCAGGGTTTTAAAAATTCAACCATTAAGTGGACGTTAAGATTGACTTTTTAAAGCATTGATTGTCGAAGTCAACGTAAATTTGAGGAATAAAAGTGAAACCCGGATAGTTGGGGAATAAAACCGCGACATTGCAAAACTTGAGAAATAAATGACCGATTTCCCTTACCAAATTGAATTTTTGTTAAGCCAAACCGAAATCGAACCAAATTATAATAGACTTTTTATGGTTTCAATTTTTATAAAAATGGTAAAGCTGAAGACTGTTAAAACTGAAAAATAAATCAAATTGTAAATCAGATTTTCACATCTAAGTAAAATCATATCAATTTTAAAAAATAGTATTATACCCACTCATGGAGCGGAAAACAATGTAGTATTAAATATATTTAAAACTAAAAATAGGAAACTGTTATAAAATAGAAGTTTATCCATCCTGTTAAACTAATATTTCCTTATAGCCTAAGTAAATTACTTCAGTAGAAAGTACTCATTCTCAATGTTTTCCTCTATATAGATGTATATGTCAAAGCTAATGTAAGAAGGATTAGTAACCGTCTCTCCTATCTTTTTTAATTAAAGATTAAACACACACACATATACATATGTATAACACATTATATCATATCATAACTTATAACATGTTATCAGCACGATAGACTCTCTATTCGTTCGTTATCTTAAATGTAAGATTTAATTTTATGTGTAGTCGATCTAAATTTATATATTATTTATGGAGTGAAAAGTTAAGTCTCCTCCTTAATTTTAAAGTAGGGTATGCCTCCTAATTTTAAAGTAGGGTATGCCTCCTAATCATGAGAAGAGATTCATGGATGAATCACCATTTTTGGTTAAACGAGCTCATTGGCTATGATGGTTTATCTTTTTAATTAATCTCCAAAATTACATCCCGAGTATAACCGATCTAAAAGTGAGACCGGTTCAAGATTAATGGGCAAGAAGAGCCATCATCTTGGAAAACGGTATTATGAGTCCCATATTGAAAGTTAAAAGGATATAAGATAAAATGCATGATCTAAGATGGATATGTTGTTGATCCTAAAGTTGGATTCAGTTCTAGATGAATAAACTATAGGAGTTATCATCTCGAGGGTAGAATTAAAGAATCCCACATCGACAAGTAAGTTGATAATTTTGGTGAGTTTGCATCCCAAAATTTATCACTTATTGTATGTCGAGATAAAGTGGAACATACATAAGATTATGTTCACATTCAAAATGAGCTTAATGAATCATTTATAAAAAAAATCCAAGGGATTGCAAGGACCAATTATGGTGAAATTTAATCTCCATATTTTGGCATAGATTATGCAGCCGTGCATTTAGTAATAATATATACATTGAAGTATAGTGAGCCATCAATCAGAGATGTGCCTATTGCAAGATTCGCCTATCATCATTTTGATGAGAAAATTTTTCATGGAAAAATTGTTGAATTGTTTGTATCCTTAAACAAGTTAATGTAAACCTAAAGTTCAAAAGTTCAAAGGATCAATATTCAGAATATGATGTAAATCAAATGCCAAAAGCATTTATGAGAGAAAAAAAATAAACAGCTGGCGGATGAGATTTCGTGAAATGGATCCTCATGAATATAACCTGAAGTTTTTTTGTTTTTTTGTTAAAGGGTATGTGAACCTGAAGTTCAGAGGATGATTCATTTAAGTGATAAAGAAAATCTCATATTCCAGCTGAAAATGCTCCAATAAGAATATATGTCCTTGAAGCATGATATATTCTTAGTGAGTTTTGATGTAGAGAGTTTTAAACCTAATTAAATTAACTGCAAGTGCACAACAATCACAATATCATAGAAGAGATCGAATCCAGAGGGACCTTGCGTTGTACTACAAATCTATAAGAGTCAAATCTAGCTAAAACAAAGATTTTTGGTTTTTGGTTTTGATTGAATAAAAGAACGAAAATAAACAATTAAAATTCAGTAAGAGAAAGCGTTAGGGAATAAGTTAATCGCAGAGATTCATAAATCATAAACTATCTATCGAATTTCAAGAATTTTATAGAAACCGTTCTAAAACTCAAATCACTTAGGTATAATCTTTACATTCTCGTGGCTCCATTTACTATGTTTTAATAGCCTAATATACTCAACTCTCGCAGGTTATTACAAGTTGAAAACATGGATTAATTCGTTCAAGATTCAATTGTTCACAATACCCCATAACTCAACTTTTGCAGGTTATAATGTATTGCTCATAAAATATTAGTTCTTGTAATATAACAAGCTTTTGGAGAGTATATTAACCCAAAGTCTGATTCTAGTTTATCAGAAAAGCATGCAATAGTACGAGCAAATAAAGATGAAGAAACATTTAGATTTCCCCTAATTCATTCGATAAAAGCTTAATAATTCATGAACTCATTGAATACCTATAACCTAACAATATGACTACTCAGAATCATCACAAACAGCAAGCAAATAGATAAATAAGTATTCATAATCATAGAAATTTAAAAAGAAACAAGAAGGGTTTAAAAATCTTCTTTATATGGAGATTCAAAGGTGAGATCTTCTCCTTGGAAGCTCTTGAATCCAAATCTATGAAAGAACTTAAGATAAAAATGTGGATGTTGTTTATTTTAGTGTATTATGATGGTTTATTGCTAACAAGAGGCTAAAAACAAGTATATATAGGCCTAGGGTCCATTATAATTATTTTGTGCCTCCCCATTTACTTGTATACTTCCATTCTTTTCTAAAACTTCCACTTTAAAGAGAGAAGATTCAGATTCTGCAAGCCAGAATATGAATTATGTATTGGGCACATCTTCTGGGCAGTCGCAGTTTCCTAAAGATCCCGAACAATGTTGTATCTACAAAGTCCCAGATTGTCTACGTCGAGTTAACCCAGAAGCATACACGCCTCAATTAGTGCTCATTGGACCTCTTCAGCAGTATTTAAAATCTTAAGAAATCATCACTCATGAAGAGATCACAACTGGAAAGTCAATGAACTACGTAAAAATGGTCATATATAGGCCTAGGGTCTATGGAGTATCGGTAAGGGATTTGACCGGTACTGGGGTATCGGTCAGGAGAGTACCGGGACGAGGCATGGTGAAATCCCTGACCGGTAAAAGTAATAAATTTGTTGTGTTTTATGAAATAACTATAACATAATTAACTCATTATTTTTGTTCTTAACTAGCGAAACTGATAAAAATGAAGTAGGGGTAATATTTGAATAAAAATAATTCTCTCTGTTACATTCTTAATTATTAATATTCACCTAATTTTGACATTATCTATTGTTATTGCCTAATAGGGGGTTATTGAACGAGAGACTTTGAAAGAATTGAAAAACAATTGATTTTAAAGTATTCTACATGATTTTATAGAATTCCATCAAAATCACAGCAAAAATGTGAGAATTGGATCTTCACAGTTTTTCATTGGAATTCCATTAAATTCATTTGAAATGACAATACCATAAATATTGCAGTAAAATTGAATAACACTAGCATCTGATAGAATAAAAAATTCAATAAAATGAATAACACAATAATTAAAAGAATTCATAAAATAGATAATTGAATAACAAAGGAATTTGATAGAATGTTCAATTCTTTCGAGATCAATTAAATTCTTGAATTGAATACCAAATTCACTCTAATAGAAACAAGTAAATGGCATTACTCAAAAAGAAAAAGAACAAAAAAAGTAGGAATACAATTTGGTTTTGCAAAACCGCGATTAGAAGATCCGAATTTAATCAAAAACCCGATAAGCAAATCCTTCGCTCTGTCTCCGTTTAGCTCCGGTCGAGTCTTCACTCGGTCTGAGTTAGTTGAACATTCTGGCAATAGAAACGTCTCGACGGTGGAGGAATCTACGAACACCGAAGATGAATGTTTAAAGATGGTTTCTTCTAGAAGCAGCAATAAGATTTTGCTTTAATTGAAACCAAACTCTGATTTTGGTTATTTCTGAATTTTCGATTCTAATTCGCTTAAGATAACGTAGAATTGTTTACTATGATTGTTAGTATTGATTTGATTTGTTGGGTCTTTTGAGTATTTGAATTAGTATTAAAGTTTGAATCTCATCTCATTATGAAATCGGAATCGGAATCGGAATCGAAATTGATTTAGAGAGTTTTGATTTTTGAGTATCTTAATAAAAAAAGAATCAGATGATAAGAAAAGACAAAACTCTCTCTACTTGACGACACGAGAAACCCTCTCATTTATTAGAGAGTTTGCTTGCTGGGTTATGGATTCTAGGGTTAACTTCGGATCTTCGAATCCTGGTTTTGCAAAACCAAATTACCTGTTAGTTAAACAAAAACCAACGGTTGAATTAGATATGTCGAATTAGATAGAATTTAATAGTTGTTGTGTCTTCTTGGGTTGTAAAACGAACATGTCTAAAGTTGGGGGAATGTGTTGGAATGGCATAACTTGAGGGGGTTTGGTACGGTCAACCCAAGAAGAAGAAAAAAGAAAGCTTTCCCCTGTAACACGTAAGAGTGGGCGTAGAAAGTTAGGTTGTTAGAATAAATCGGTAGAGTCCAGATTTAGCTCATGTAACGCTTACTATCTCTATCTCCAAAATCCATTTCGCTTTATCTTATTATCTTCTCCTCTCTCCATTTATGGCTAACCAACAAAAACCCTTTTCCCTTTTTATCTCTCTTTAACATTTGCAATGCCCACTCTGCTTCCAATGGCTGCATCACGGTCTTCTTTAGTTTTCGCTTACTACGTTACTGGCCATGGCTTTGGCCACGCCACTCGTGTTGTCGAGGTTAGATCTCTGGTGATGGATGCATATTCCCTACGTTTTTGATCCCCTAAAATTTCTGTGTGTGTAATGACCATAGGTTGTTCGGCATCTGATATCGTCCGGACACATAGTTCATGTTGTCTCTGCTGCTCCAGAGTTTGTTTTCACCATGGAGATTCACTCACCCAATCTCTTTATCCGAAAGGTAATAATTAGTAATTTCATACAAGAGATCATTGTGATACATTTTGCATTACAAAAGATGGATCCCTAATGTAAAAAAATGTGATGTTAGGTACTGTTGGATAGTGGATCCGTACAATCTGATGCCTTAACCGTGGATCGTCGTGCTTCCTTGGAGAAGGTCTCTTTCAGTAATCTCTCTTAGATGTTTCCTCCTCCTCTTTTAGACCATTAGGTGCTTAGCTGCATCAGATTTTGTCAAATTTACAGTATTGCGAGATTGCAGTTGAACCTCGCGACTCTATTTTAGCGACAGAGGTCGAGTGGCTAAAGTCCATCAAAGCCAACCTTGTGGTACTTCAAAAATGCATTCAATGTTATATACTTGTTACTGTGGGGGCTTCTAATTCTAATTAATAAGATGTTTTGCCATCAGGTCTCAGATGTTGTCCCCATCGCTTGCCGTGCTGCAGCAAATGCCGGAATCCGTTCTGTTTGCGTTACCAACTTCAGGTCAGTAAGATTCTCTCTAGGCTGATTGCTTAACTTCTGTGGTACATACATCTCAAGAAAGCTATATCTTGCAGTTGGGACTTTATATATGCAGAATATGTGATGGCAGCTGGACATCATCACCGATCCATTGTTTGGCAGGTAACTCTCAGTTGATATAAGCTTAAATGGGATTTACTCAATTCATCGGTTTCTTGATGGTAATTACTTCAGATAGCTGAGGATTATTCGCACTGCGAGTTTCTGATACGACTCCCTGGATACTGTCCTAGTAAGTTAATATATATTGTTGGAGGCAACACATATTTCCATTAATTTTTCTTCATAATATTACCAAAACAAACCCATCTTGTTCTTCTTCAGTGCCTGCTTTCCATGATGTTATTGATATTCCTCTTGTTGTGAGGCCATTGCATAAATCTAGAGAAGAGGTTGGTTTTCATCAGTAGTAGCTTTGAGAAAAACCCTTTTCAGTTTTCCTATTAATGGACATGTCTTTTGTCTAACTTCATTTCAGGTTAGGAGAGATCTTGGAGTTCCAGACAATGTGAAACTACTCGTCTTTAACTTTGGTGGCCAAGTAAGCAAATTCTCTTATAGCTTTTCAACCTCTATATGCAAACTTTCTAACATGTCTTGCAATTCGAGTTATTTGTTTACAATATTGCTGATGTAATTTGCAGCCAACTGGTTGGAAACTGGAGGAGGAATATCTTCCAGCTGGTTGGCTATGCCTGGTAATATCGAGATTAATTCCGTTATGTCATTTGGCCTGCCTGATTGATTCTAAAATAAGATTACAAAGGAAAATTCCCTACCATATATAGGTCTGCGGAGCTTCTGCGAAACAGGAGCTTCCCCCAAATTTTATAGCACTTCCAAAAGACGCTTATACTCCTGATGTGATTGCTGCTTCAGACTGCATGCTTGGTATCATTGGTTCCTCTAATGTCTATGAATATTTCACCGCGACACTGTGCTAATCCACGGCTAATAATGGTGGCAACAGGAAAAATTGGATATGGAACTGTGAGTGAAGCACTTGCATACAAGTTACGGTTCATATTTGTGCGAAGAGATTACTTCAATGAAGAACCATTCCTGAGAAAAATGCTTGAGGTGAGAGGGCATATATATACACACATTCTGAACACAGCTTTGTTTAAATGTTTTGCATTTCTCTTGAGAATTCTTCTTTTCTGCATAAAAGTATTATCAAGGAGGAGTTGAAATGATCAGAAGAGATCTTCTGGCTGGATGTTGGGCGCCTTATCTCGAGCGTGCGGTTACATTGAAACCGTGTTACGATGGAGGCATTGATGGTGGCGAGGTAGAGCGTGCATTCCAACTTTTTCTCTATTACCAGACCGTTCCTTTTTTGTACTGTAATTTGATAATAGCTCAATTTCCCCTGTTGATGATGGCATCGCTCCTGCTCGTTTCTGAATTCAGGTGGCTGCTAAAATACTGCATGACACAGCAATGGGGAAGAAGCGTTCTAAACTCAATGTGAGTGATAGATACAAACAAGAAAATGTTGATACTTACTTTAGATTTTGTCGAGAGATTCAGATGTATGGAGTTATAAGCAAAAATCATATTAGTTTGTGATTCGTTTAAAATGCCAATCCAATGGTATGGAAACATTGATTGATAATGTAGCTTAGCGGTGCGAGGAGACTCCGGGATGCAATAATACTAGGCTTCCAGCTACAGAGAGCTCCTGGAAGAGATCTATCAGTTCCGGAATGGTATCAAGTCGCTGGAAACGAAGCTGGGATCCCTTCAGTTGATCAGACGCAGAAACCCTCCAAGTGTGTTTCCTTGTGGACTTGGAATCTTTCGGATGGGACTTGTCTTGACTCACCTCTTATTTGTATTATTAACAGGTTTGTAGAAGGCTTTGAAATTCTTCATGGATATCACCATGGCCTTTCAGATACAATCAGTTTCTTGGATAGTTTGGCAACACTGGCTAAAATAGGAGGCCATCACCAAGAAAGGGAGCATTTGGCTGCTGCCGCGCTTTTCAACTGGGAGGTTTGTTCCACTACTGGATTCAACCGTTGTATGAAGCTTGTGTGTTTTGAGGAGCTAATGAAGTTTGTGTGACCATTCAGAAGGATATTGTTGTGGCGAGAGCACCCGGTAGACTTGATGTAATGGGAGGCATTGCTGACTACTCTGGAAGTCTTGTCTTGCTGGTTAATTCCCCCTTCAAACCCAATTTTTAGATTCATCTTTTAGTGGTACTATTCATCTTTGACAGAAGAGTGTTTTTGTTATCGGTTAGATGCCTACGAGAGAGGCGTGTCATGCCGCTGTCCAGAGGAATCATCCCAGCAAACAGAAACTCTGGAAGCACGCCGAAGCACGACATCATTCAAGAGGCACTCCCATACTTGAAATTGTATGTTCTGTTCAACTCTCTGTTTTCTTCTGACTCTACGTTTCCATTCTCTAGAACTTTTTTGAAACTTCAGGTTTCATTTGGATCTGAGTTGAGCAACAGAGGGCCAACTTTTGATATGGACTTGTCTGATTTTATGGAAGAGAATGGGAAACCAATATCCTATGAGAAAGCCTACCATTACTTTTCCCGGGATCCGTCTCAGAAGTTTGTTAATCTTTTTCTCCCCATTATCAGATCTTTAAAAAGAATCATGATCAAGTTTTGATATATATTGAGTCCATTTCTAGGTGGGCAGCGTATGTTGCAGGTACAATTCTGGTACTAATGAGAGAGATGGGCGTTCGATTTGATGACAGCATAAGCATACTGGTAACAACAATTTATTGACTTTCATTATCAACATTGTCTAACACAGCTCTAATCAGTTTACATACACGTTTTCAGGTCTCTTCAACAGTTCCTGAAGGCAAAGGAGTATCTTCCTCTGCTTCAGTTGAAGTTGCTACCATGTCTGCTATTGCTGCTTCTCACGGTTAGTAAGACAACTTCTCCGAAATAACTAATTAACGAGTAGATGATTGGTTTTGACGCCCTGAGCTGAATCTGCAGGTCTTGAAATATCTCCCCGAGATGTGGCTTTGCTTTGCCAAAAGGTGGAGAATTATGTTGTTGGAGCACCTTGTGGAGTGATGGATCAGATGGCTTCTGCTTGTGGAGAAGCCAACAAGCTTCTGGCTATGATCTGTCAGGTACTTACTTTCTCTCTTCATTTGCATCAAAACTTGATTCTCGAGTAATAACCGGGTTTCTACTTGCTGCAGCCGGCTGAGATACTGGGACTTGTTGAAATACCTTCTCACATTCGATTCTGGGGAATCGATTCTGGAATACGACACAGGTGCTGTGTATATTATTCACTTGAGAAATCTGTCCAACAATGGTGTGCAGAATCCCATGAGAAAGTTTACCATTTTGTTCTTAACACAATCAGTTTTTACTCTGCAGCGTTGGTGGTTCAGACTATGGTTCTGTGAGGATAGGAGCTTTTATTGGTAAGACAATGATAAGATCTTTTGCATCTTCTTGTCCTGAAACCAACTCAGAAGAGGAGAGCTCGGAGCTGATTGAATCCGATGCCTCTTTGGATTACTTATGCAACCTTTCACCTCATAGGTACTACAAATCCCTCTTTGCATATATCATCTCTGTTAGCCAATCAGACGATGATAATGATGTTTTGTTTTCTGCAGATTTCAAGCTCTTTATGCAAGTAAGCTCCCGCAGTGTATCACGGGAGAAGAATTCATCGAAAAGTATGGTGATCACGGGGATTCTGTCACAGCCATTGACAGAAAAGGTACATACGACATAATGGCGCCGACTGGACATCCAATTTATGAGAATTTCCGTGTCCAGGTGAGCTAATCATTCTGATGAATAACTTTTAGTTGTGGAGATCTAAGAAGAATGATGATGAAATTGATCTCTCTCAGGCTTTCAAAGCATTGTTGACAGCAACTCCTTCAGAAGAACAGGTCATTGGTCTTGGGGAGCTTATGTACCAGGTGAATCGATGCGGCCTCTTATGGTCCAAAACTCGAGGTTCTGCTAGTTAGTTAACCATTAACATGTGTTCACTTGGCAGTGCCACGACAGCTACAGCGCGTGTGGGCTTGGCTCTGATGGAACAGACAGATTAGTGAGATTAGTGCAGAACATGCAGAAGTTGAAGCATTCTAAAACCGAGAATGGGACTCTCTACGGTGCCAAGATCACAGGAGGTGGCAGCGGCGGTACAGTCTGCGTTATTGGAAGGAGTAGTTTGAGAAGCAGTGAACAGATTCTTCAGGTCAAAAGAATAAAAACTTGATATATTTCTTGAGCTAGAACCAAAAGGTTTTTATAGATAATTAAATATGTTTTTATGATTATATAAATTGCAGATTCAGAGAAAGTACAAGGAAGCAACAGGGTTTATGCCGTATGTGTTTGAAGGTTCATCTCCAGGAGCTGGCAAGTTTGGATATTTGAAGATACGCAAGAACTCTGCTCCTCCTTCAACTTAACATTTATTTTTCAGCTTTAAAGACTATTACGTCACTGGTAATGATGTGAACTAAACTTCATTTGAATGTCATGATCATAAGGGAAAAAGTCAAAAAAGCTAATTCCGGCATGAGCTTTGTTAGCGAAGAAGGAAAGAGTTAGGTACGGATCACGCCTTCCTTTTCACCGTGGTCCTTCTGACTTAGGGGTGGGGTGGTGAGAACTTCTCAACCTCCTCCTTATTTATCCTTCTGCCCGTGAGCTCTTATTTGTCTTTGGGTGTGAAGAAATTTTTTTGTATGTATAATAAGGTGTCTAGGCCCCTCTATTTATACTCACAACCCCTCGATAAGAATACTTTTTTCCTTCCTTTTAGATAATGTCAACTTTTTTAATTTTTCTCCACCTCTTCAACCCCGCGGCCCAAAGTCCATTAGCTTTCTTCATTCCCAAGTTTTCTAGAATTTTCTGTGAAGCTCTAAGGCTTTGGCTGGGTTTTAATAGGCGGCAGCCCGTTTCCTCCACGGTCCGTCTCGGATTTCCATTTCCAAGTGAGGGAAAAGACCTCCTTGTCCTTTCGGATATGTTTTTCCCTTGGACTTAATCCCTTCAGGCAGTTCTTCATCCTAATCTCAGAACTCTGAAATAAAATCCTTTTACCCCTGGATCCGGATTGTTACAATTTGCCCCTTAGTGGTTGGACCCACTAACGAAAAAATTCCTAAACAATATATATTAAAAGTTTTTCATGTTGTGAAAATTATAAAATATAAAAAATTAAGTGGTGAAATACTTATAATTCATTTATAATCAGAAGAAAGATAATATATCGACTTTGAAAAGAAAAAAGAAATTCAAATCTCCCATAAAAAATACAAAAAGAGTAAAGCTAATTGAAATAGAATTACGAGAATCAATTGGTCGAAATTTTGAAAATTAGATATATGAGTAGCTTAATTAGAACAGTAAACCTAATTCAAACAAGAATAAGAAAAACTAAATATTTAAAAAAATATGACGAAATTTAATTGAAAACTAAATACGAAAATCAAAATAAATAAATTAGTGTTTGGCTATTCGCTAGATCTGCAGGGGAGAGATTGGTTGGAAATATTCTCCCGCGTCGGATTTCGGCGGAAGAGACGGAGTCTTCGAAGAAGAAGAAGACTTGCTTGGTTTAGGTGTTGTAATCGGTTTTAATCCGGTTTAGTACCATTTTAATTAATTAATATGTAATTCAAAATAGTAAACCAACTAAAACCAATATATGTGGGTTCTGAGGTTTCTTACTCTTTTTTTTAGGTGATATAGGTTTCGAACTTTTATTTAAGGGAGATATTTGTTTTGAACTTTTTTTTTGGGATATATATAAAGAGGTCTTAGTTTGGATTTCATATATAGTTATATGATAGTTCTCATGGAAAAATAGATCGAAACCTCAGATTTGAAAAGAGTAAAGCTAATTGAAATAGAATTACGAGAATCAATTGGTCGAAGTTTTGAAAATTAGATATATGAGTAGCTTAATTAGAACAGTAGACCTAATTCAAAGAAGAATAAGAAAAACTAAATATTTGAAAAAATATGACGAAATTTAATTGGAAACTAAATACGAGAATCAAAATAAATAAATTAGTGTTTGGCTTCTCTATCGGTGATTTTACGTCAGCATTCTCAATCTTATTTTATTTATTTTCATAGAATTTGATTTTGTTTTCCACCTTTTTGCTTTTGGTTTTTTTTTCATTAGTTATAAATATTATATTATAAATCCACGTATATGTGGATCTTAATATAGTATAATATAATTTAGATTTTAGAAAATATATAATCTCTTAAAATATGAAAATTAACATTGTTCCACACCGTGGATAATCATCTAGTGATGTAATAATTACCTAGTCGATATTAATTATGATTTTTTCCGGACTAAGTTGTTTTTTGGGTGGACGATCTATTTCTCCACGAGAACTATAATATAATTATATATGCAGCTCAAATTAAGACCTCTTTATATATGTCAAAACAAAACAAAATTCGAAACCTAATTACTCCCAAATTAAAACTTTAAAATTTAATTACACATAAATATCAGTTTTATTGGTTTGTAAACTAAACCAATACCAAACTATATGAAATCAAATTAAACCAATACCAAACCATTTAAAACATTAAACCAAATTTAAAACACTATCGATGGTTTCACCCAAAACCGCTCTACATTCGAATGTCTTCTCCGTTTTCATTAGCATCAAGAGACGGAGAGAGAGTGGCCAATAAGCTGGGTTTAAAAGAAGCTCGATGCTTAATAACTCGATTTCGAATGGAATCTTGACGTCTCCGGCGAAACTTCTTAGATTCTCCTCTGTAAATCTGAGCTCGAACTCGTCGGAGACTGTTGAAGGAGGAAGAGCAAAGACTGTGATTTTTAACGATGCTCTGTTTCTTCTTCTTCCTCCTCCGGAAGCGAGGAGGAGCAAAGCATTAGAGATGACCATTGTACTCCGTATCCGACATCGAAATCGATAATGTGGATCCGATCAAACCCTAATTCTCCACCGTTGTTGCAAGACTCGAGAATGGATTGATTCGATCTAAAGTTAACGAATTGGAGAAACAGAGAGGTTTCTGAGAAAGATCTGTAAGCGGCGATTCGGAGAATCAGATTCTCCGGCATGATTAACGGTGGTGATGAGTCGTGGATTAGTGAGAGAAGAGCTTCGGCGATGTAAAAAGTCGATCTTTGAAATGGAGAGTTGTTACTGTTATTGTTGAAACGGGAAGCTAAAAGACAACAAAGGATTGGTATTTTCACTCACCGGAACAGACCCGTATCCGAAACCAAAACCCGGATCAAAAACATTGAATCGCTTCACCACACCGATCGCTTTCCGTATGCTCAACGCCATGATTTCACTCACTGCTAGAGATTCGAAATTCTCGGAAATGGCAAAATCTTCAAAAACCCCAAACAAACAAAAATACAAAAGCATAGATCAAATTGGTTGAGAAATTGAGGGAGATTTGGGTTTGGATTATCGAAATTAAAATGGATTTTGTCGTTTTCGATTTTGGTGGAAATAATCTTAGAAAATACCGATTCGGGAGTTTCTTCGCTAGATCTGCAGGGGAGAGATTGGTTGGAAATATTCTCCCGCGTCGGATTTCGGCGGAAGAGACGGAGTCTTCGAAGAAGAAGAAGACTTGCTTGGTTTAGGTGTTGTAATCGGTTTTAATCCGGTTTATAACCATTTTAATTAGTTAATATGTAATTTCAAAATAATAAACCAACTAAAACCAATACATGTGGGTTTGAAGTTTCGAACTATTTTTTGTAGGTGATATAAATTTCGAACTTTTATTTAAGGGAGATATTTGTTTTGAATTTTATTTTTGGGATATATACAAAGAGATCTTAGTTTGGATTTCATATATAGTTATATAATAGTTCTCATGGAGAAATAGATCTTCGATCCTTGTTTTTTTATTAACTTTTAAAGTTACAATCTCGGTTCACCAAATACATAAGAAACGATGGACAACAATTATACAAATACCAATCAGAAGCACATGTTACAATCTTTTTGGCCAATGTATATACGTAACAGTTTGATTCTCGATGATAGAACTTGAACTTTACGGTTAAGAACATATTCTCCCAACTTTTAATTGCTTTCACATAGTGTTGGAGTTGCATATTAGTCAAGTTACCATTGATTATCTATTAATATGGAGGTTGTCACCTTCGAACACCATATTTTTGTAGCCTAAAGCTCAAGTTGATTGCATTTTCCATAGTAAAGAGTAGCATTCCGCTTCCTATGTTGTGGCTCGTCCTTGATATTTACCCATCCCGCAGTCCAGAAACATGTCATTTGAATTGCGATTAATCTAACATATTCCCGAGTCTTCATTTCATTTGTGATGTGTCGCATCATAGTTCACTTTATCTAGCCTTTGTTTGGTTTTTGCCACATATCAACGCTCTTTGATTGATATTGCATTCGATCCACCATTTGCATTGATTGAGAATTAGATGATATCCATTATGTTGCATCTGTTGTTGCTCTGTTAATGGTTTCATGTGGGTCAATTGTTACCTTGGTAAACACCAAATCATTACGACTTTTCCCCAATCTCCACATAATCCAAAACAGCCGAAATCGAGTTAGCTTCTCCAACTGAGTGTCATTGTGAATGGTGAACATATATTGGAGTTTATCTTCAATTTGTGTATTCGGGTTACAAATCATTTGCGTATGTGACCCTGCTAATCTCCATACTATCTCCGCATACTTACATGTGAAGAATAGATGGTTGCTTGTTTCCTCTTCCGTACAATAGCGGAAGCAGAACCGATATGCTTTGATATTACAGTAACAAAGGTTTTCCGAGACAACAAATGTCTTCGATGCTAACCTCCATAGGAAATGTTTTATTTTTGGGATTATATCGAGATTCCAAACTGCAGCTGCAATATCTGGATGATTGGCCAGTGGTGGTCGAGGCTGAGGCTCATATTCATCTTCCCTTTGAGTAGATGCCACCCAATACCCATATTTTACTGTATAAATACCATCTCGGACATAGCTCCAAATGTAATCATTTTCGGTTGGATAGGAAGGAGATAGATTTTTCTGATTACGTGCTGATCCGAGAGGTTTATGAGTGCTCTGATTTGATTTTCATCCCATTGGTGTGATCTCTGGTCAATTAAACTATGTACAGTCAGATGAGAAGCTCTTAACTATGATTACTATAGAGATTAAATGTAGTATTAGTATAAAATCTGAAGTTTGTTTTTAAAAAATTTAGTAACCAATAAATAAACTAAAATTTTTGTAACAATTGATGTTGATATTTAAAAAAAAAGAATTCAATTTCTAGTTTGGGAAATTGCACTCTATATTAGTTTTTACACCTATAATTAACTATCTAACATCATATAAAATAAAATATAGTAACTAGCATTTAGCCCACCTAAAATTTCGATTTTACCCTTAATGAAAAACAACAAAGACTCATAAACGTAGTTAACTATGTTCGGAAATCGATATAGTTAACTATGTTCGGAAATTGATATAGTTAACTATGTTCGAAAATTAATAGGTAACTATGTTTCTGATAATAGTTAACTATGTATGTTATTTTTCCATTATGCAAACTATAATAGGTAAACGTAGTTAACTATGTTTGTTTAAATAAATAACTATTACAATAATATTTTTAGGTAGTCAATTATATCATGAAATTAGATAACTATGCTCTGAAAATAGTTAACTATGTTTTTAAATTGGTAACTATTTTCTAAAAATAGTTAACTATGTGTTTAGATAGTTACAAATAATGTGATGTAGTTAAGTATGTTCTGAGATCAATTGAATAGGTAGTTTCGATGAAAATAGTTAACTATGTTTTTAGATAGTTAACTATGTGTTTAGATAGTTACAAATAATGTGATGTAGTTAACTATGTTCTGAGATCAATTGAATAGATAGTTTCGATGAAAATAGTTAACTATGTTTTTAGATAGTTACAAATAATATGATATAGTTAACTATATATGGGTAATTTCGTCCAGTTTTATTTCTCTCTGCTATTTACCTAATTTCAAAAATAGAACTGTTACTTTCCCAATTATCTCTCTCAGAAGTAATATTCAGTTTAAAGCAATTGGTTTAGTTATCGAATTGACCAAGAGATAGGAAAATAGGGATTATTATTCCAAATGGAGAATTAATGGTCCATGCCAAAGCCCCGCTTATAAAAGTTGCAGCATCAAATCGAGGGAGCATAATAAATATTCACAATTGTTACGTTTCTAGGGTTTCTAGTCTGTAGATAATTTCATTCCGATCAATGGCGACTCTCGACTCCGACGTGACTATGGTTCCGGCCGGGGAAACCTCCAGCAGCGCCGCTCCTTCATCTTCTTCGAAGAAACCGAAGCGCTTTGAAATAAAGAAGTGGAGCGCCGTCGCTCTCTGGGCTTGGGGTAGGTATCACGAGACCCTAATTCTTCCCTACGGTGATAGGGTTTTGTTGATAGGGTCTTGTTGTTTGATTGCAGATATCGTTGTTGATAACTGCGCAATCTGCAGGAACCACATCATGGATCTGTGTAAGCTTGAGATAAAAGTTTTTTATATATAATCTCTTGTTTTGAATAATCTTTTGAGTGGATATTTAGGCTTAGTTGGTGTTTATAGGCATTGAATGTCAGGCTAATCAGGCCAGCGCCACCAGCGAGGAATGCACTGTTGCTTGGGGTAAGTTTACTACTTCTACGCCCTTGAATACTTTGAAATTTTGCATCTTGGATTGATTTCCCCTGTCTCTTTACTTATCTCAAGCACTTAAGTAGTACTGTTGAATAGGTTAATTAACGCTAACTAGTCTACAAGTGTGGCCAGACATTTTTTTGGTTTGCTCCTTGGTTTCACTTATGTGTGCCAATACTTGTCTTTCTCCATTTATGCTATTTAATCTGCTGAATGATATGTTTTTGTTTTTGTTTAATGCTATGAGAATTCGTGTGATGAATGATATGTTTTTATTTGATAAATGTTGAGCTCTGTGCTATTACTGTTGCATTCTTCATGAATTTGGAATTATAATATCAGTTGGTTGTGTCATAAGATACCAGTATTGCCCTCTTATTTTAGCTTTGTGGGTGCTTTAAGGTGGTGTGGTTGTGCAAATTTACTTCTTCTTCTTTTGCCAACAAAGCTAATATTTAAGAATGATTAGCTCGCACACAAGAAGCACTAGTGCATGCTTTGATGCTAACGGTTCTGGATCTATGTATCCATTTCAAGCCTGAAATTGAGATAGAAAGTTTGTTTACCTCTGTTTCACAACCTTATAGTAGGACTAACTTCTAGGCCATTGCTGAGTTTCAAATGCATGTAGAAGAGAAACTTTAGACATGTTTTTGCATATTTCTGAATTTATGTATTGTTTTTAGAAAGTTCAGTCATCAGTCGAACACATAGTTTTAGCCTTTTAGGATAAATCATCCGTTGCCAACAATAGAGCTAATATATCCCTAGGTTGTTTAGTGTTTAATATCATGGACTGCTAAAGAAACATATGCCATTGTTGGATTTGTAGGGGTTTGCAACCACGCCTTTCACTTCCATTGCATCAGCAGATGGCTCAAGACTCGTCAAGTGTGCCCACTGGGTATGTGATTCTGATCTCAAAGCTCTTTCTTGTCTGTTTTCTCTTGTCTCATTTTTTTTGTTTCTTGCTGGGTTTTTTTTTTAACAGATAACAGCGAGTGGGAATTTCAGAAATATGGTCATTAAAGCTACAAATCGCATCATTGTCTAGTAGGAGAAGATATTGGGTTCCTTTTGTTGCAGTATATGATTCTAAAGACTTGCAATTTTCTCTTATATTCATCTGAACCTGTTGTGGCTCTCTCTTGGAACAGCTTTCACGCAAATTAAACGAGTGCGTGCTTAATGAAACCTTTGTTGTTATAAGACCATCTCCAACCCAAACTAAGTTTCTAATATAAATGCAACCGTTTTGGCTCCAAGGATGATCTACTAGGTCATAACTTCGTGATTCACCTTATATTCAACCTAGATTTGCAGGCTGATTCTGTGTGTTTATACGTCGTTTCACCAATTCTCTGGTGGCATGCCCTAAACGGCTTCATTCCGACTGTCACTCCGATTTATGTGCGATTAAGATTAAGTTCTGCATTGATGCAATTACTTGGAATTGTGAAGAGATATGTGGTTCGGATGCGATGCGGTTATTTTATATTTTTGAATGACAATGCGATTCGGATGCTATTAGAAAACAAAATTCACTAAAAAAGAATAACAACCTAATCGGAGTTTTATTTATTTGTTTTGTGTTTTTTGGTATTTTTAAACATTTATAATCAGAAACTAAAAACAAGAGTATCCGATTATAAAAATCCACAACAATATATATTAAATTTTAATTAATATAAAAATTCAAAATTCAAAATGTACTAAAATCTATATACATTGAAAAATGAGTAGAGTAATTAATCAAACAAAATGGAGGCCATGTTCTGTAAATTAGAAATGGGCCCTCTTTCTATTCTTTAATAATAAAAAAACAGGCCCTCATTTATGGGGGAAAAAATAGCTTAACTATTAGAGTCCATAATTAAAACATTCAATGACTTAGGTATGTTAAAAATTTGAAAGTCACGTGATTTTTTTTGCTAGAATTTCTGTGATTTTATTGATATATAAAGGACGCGATTACATAGATAAAAAAAGATAAAAAGTAAAAAAAAAAAATGCCTTACATCGGCATAGCTAATCCAATTCGAACAAAACCCGGTACAAAAACATTTAAAGTCTTCGAGAAGAAGAGTCTCGAAATCATAATGCAAGAGCATCCATAAACCTTGGACTATGTCTTTTCGCTGAGCAAGTGTTGCGGATTCCACGGTCAATCATCTTGAACAATCCAGTTGCCGGTGTTTTAATTCCTTTGAAGATCCGAGCATTTCTCTCTTGCCAAATGGAGTATATAATGGCCTGAGCCACGATGAGCCTAAGGAAGGCCAGAGGAGTATTATGCGTTGGCACTAGGAGCCATTCTAGGAAGTGAGACCATGAGCTGAATCCTATGAAAGGATAGAAGAGCCTTCTAGAACATCATCTCCACAAATCGTGACTATAGTGACACTTTCGGAAAAAATGATCCTTGTTTTCTACGTAGATTTTGCAAAGATAACAAGTATCATCTCCAACAATTCTCCATGAAAGAAGTCGAGATAGAGTAGGTAATCTGTCGAAACAACATAGCCACATGATGAAAGAGTGTTTAGGAACAGAACCTGAGAACCAAACTTGTCGATGCCAAATAACCTCTTGTCTCTCAGGCCTTATCATTTTCCAAGTGTCTGAGAAGTTGAAGATGTCTTTAGCCTCACCGGTACTTCGAGTCCATAAGTATTGATCCGGCGTTTGAGAAGAAGTTTGGACAGAAGTAAGAAAGCACATAAGCTGTTCAGCTTTGTCACTACGAGATCCCCTAAACATCCAACCTTCTGCTGTTCTTACTTGAACTACTTTGGCATCTAAGGGAAGACCAAGTAGCCTATGCCCAGCTGCTCCCAGGAACTCATATAATTGTCCAAAAGGTGTCCAACAATCATACCAAAAATAACAGTCTTTTCCATCTCCAATAACACAAGGAATTGTTTTGCTAACGGTCTCAATTTCAAAAGTTGCTTCCACATTGAAGAACATATGCCATTTGAAGACAACTCCCAAACACACCAAGCAACTAAGGGTGGACACTTCGGTTTTCGGTTCGGTTTCGGTTCAATTTTTTCGGTTTTACGGTTTAATAAAAATTCAAACCATATAAAAACCATATCTATTTCAGTTTGGTACGGTTTGGTTTTATTCGATTTACGGTTTATCGGTTATACAAAAGTTGAAACCATATAAAAATCATATGCAATTTGGTTTGGTTCGGTTTCGGTTTTGTTTTGGTTTTTTACATGACTTTAAAAAAGAAATAACTTTGCTACATCACATAAAAAAATTATTTTAGCCCAATAAAACAACACATGAGGTACACCGAGAAAACGGGTGAACAAACATTACTTCGGTTTGTAATAATAGATTTCGACAGTGTTGAAGTAATGCCAAATAACACTTTGATTCAAGCAGAAACAATATGAATGAAAATAATATATTAAGCTAATGAGTAAAGCAACATAAAAATTTCAAATAATAGAATCCAAATCAAATAAATTGTAAACCCAAATCATTAATCTAAATCAAGTCTATAAAAATTAAAAGCTAAATGGAGAAAACTAATAGTATGATTCTTATCATTGCCATTAGCCACCATTGTTCGTCTCTTTATGCTGCCTATGAATCTCTGATCAACAAAACTTAAAATAAATAAACATCGAGAATTATCTATATTTACATAAGATATAAATACAATTTAAATGTAGTTTGAGACCATAAAAGAATCATGAAATATGTACCTTCTTGTAAAGAATCCATAAACTCACTTTCTCTAACATTTTGTGAATTAATAAACTATAAAGACAAGCCCAATAAAAAAAAAGACAAACCCAAGCTAAAAAAAGAATCAAATATATAGAATTATCTCTAATTTTATTTTAAAACCAAAAAACCATTCGGTTTCACGGTTTTTAACCAAATCAAACCTAAACTGAAAACTTTTAAAAAATGATAACCAAATAGATTTTTAGGTTAAACCATAATCAAACCAAATCGCTTATTTCGGTTTGGTGCGGTTCGGTTTTTTCGGTTAAGATTTTTTTTCCCACCCCTACAAGCAACCCACAAAGATCCTGATGATGAGAACAAAAGCCAATTCAGCTTTAGGCCGTAGAATTTGTTCCATAAACCTATGTTTTTGAGGCTGAGACCTCCTTCTTTCTTAGGGGAGCAAACTTTATCCGAACTCACTTTAGCTTGCTTTGGAGTTTCAGCAGAACCCGACCACAGAAATCTGCGACACAGCTTATTGAAGTCGTTTATGCATCTTTTAGGAAGAATGAATGTTGCACACCAATATCCAATGATCCTTTGGATTACTGAGGTCAAAAGTTGCAATCTCCTTGCGTATGATAAGTGTCTTACATGCCATGCTTCTAGCCTATTTCTCACTCTTTGGACGAGTGGTTCGCAGTCTGATCTGGAGAAGGGATAAGGGAGCAAGGGAAATCCAAAGTATCTAACAGGTAGAGAACCCATTGGGAAACCAGAGAAGTTGGTCAATGTAGATTTCTCTGTAATAGAACACCTAGCAAGGAACAAATCAGTCTTTTTCTATTTAAAACTCGACCTGAAATATTGGAGAAGTAGTCCAGCAGATTCAAAATTTCGTTTAAGGAAGACTGCTCTCCATCAAAGAACACCATCACATCATCAACAAAGATCAAATGAGTGACATTTGGGTTTTGTGTCCGTGGGTGGAAACCTATCAGACCACTGTTATATCAGAGTTCAAGGAGGCGAGAGAAGATATCTATACCAATGACAAATAGGTATTGTGATAGGGGGTAACCATGTCTTAATCTCTTCTTCCATTTAAAGTATCCGCAAAGCTCGCCATTAACCGTAATGGAGAATCTCGTTGAACTTATGCACTGGCTTATCCAAGAAATATACTTCCTCGGGTACTTTGTTGCTCTCAAGATATCAAGACTAAAGCTCCACTCAATCGAATCAAATGGTTTTTGAAAATCGATTTTAATCATTTCCCTTTTTGATATTCCATTGTTGTTGTATCCTTGGACCAATTCTGAAGCTAAGAGGATGTTCTCCACAATCTGCCTCTTTTTGACAAAAGCAGTTTGGTTCTCTTGAATCATCTCAAGCAACAAGATTTCAAGGCGACGGGGGAGAAGCTTTGCTATGACCTTGTACTTTGCATTTAACAAGGAAATCGGCCTGTACTCTGAAACTCTCTCAGCATTTGTGACTTTAGGGATCATTGTAATGGCTATGGAGTTCCAACTAGGCTCCATCTTTCCTGAGATAAAGAAGTCTTGGACTGCATTTAAAACTTCCTCACCCACTATATCCCAACAATGTTTGAAGAATTCTCCCGTATACCCATCGGGACCAGGAGCTTTATCGGACGGCAAGGCAAAGAATTCAGCTTTGATTTGAGCCACTATGAAAGGGTGATCAAGAGCTTCTCTCTGGAAATCTGAGCATCTAAAGGGATGTACAGATTCAATACAGGATATTAAGTTCGTTGGAGAGTGGCTTGAAGATCCAAGCAGCCTAGTGTAATACTCCACACACGCAGTCTTGATATATGCTTGGTATGAGACAACAAAATTATCCTCCAGCCTTAATCTCCTAATACCATTTATAGAAGTTCTGACTGCCACACTTCTGATCTCCATCTTTTAGGTCCTAAATTCTGGATTTTTGACGCATGAAGGTCTCCTCGGCTATTGAAAGCTCCTTCCACTTAGAAAATGCTTGAGATTCTCGCTCTGCAACTTCCACCGAAGGTGAATTTAACATTTCAGTTTGCACCTCTTTCAATACTATTGTTGTTTCCATCACTCTATTTTGAATACCCAAATAGGCTGACCTATTAAGTTCTCGCAATCTACTCTTTAAGGATTTTAACTTCTGACCAATCCTTATCATCAAAGGGCCGTTAGTTTGGGTAAAGTTCCATGATTCTGACACCACGTCTATAAATCTGGGGTGTTTTAATAGATGGTGGTTGAATTTGAATGGCTTGACCACTCTAGGACCTTCTACTGGGAATCTTACACAACAACAAGCGTGATCCGAGAACAGTGGTTCCTCAAATGTAATTGATGCATTCGGAAACCCCATAATCCAATGATCATTTCCTAACACTCTGTCTATCTTTTCTGCGATGAGATTACCAACTTGATGATTCCACCATGTGTATATCGGCCAGTGTGCAGGAAGATCCAATGAATCATAGCTAATTAATCATCTTCTAAACTCTCTTGCACCTCCAGAAAGGATTTCATAGTCTTCTCTTCTCGAATGCTCCAAAGAGTTGAACGTTTGATTAAAATCCCCTAGCACAATCCACGGTGAACTTCTTAAAGGAGTGTCACTTGCCAAATTCTCAACCTGCTCCCACAGCCTCCTCTTCTCATGTCTGTGATTAGAGGCATAGACAAAAGAAGCTGAAACTTAAATCTCGGCTAGGGACATAAATACCACACATGATTTGTTGACGAGTCTTGTTGTAGACCATAACTGAAACCTCTGGACTCCAAACAACCCAGATTGTCCTAAGGTGAGAATGCTGATAATTCGAGTCTAAGCTCCAATGCGGAAGGATACTATTTACAATCCCCAACGCATTATGTTCCAAAACATGTGTCTCAAGTAGACACTGGGAAATTGGTCGATGTTGCTGACACCAATTCTTAAACCTCTGCGGCTTTTCAAGGTCATTTATCCCTTTACATTCCAACAAAACATCAGCATTACAAAAAGAGGTTTTGGTGGGAATTATCGACGGAGGAAAACCCCTCCCGCGTGTCCAGGTCCGTTCTTCTGATTAGCCTTACTCTTCTTGCTTTTCTTAGAGTACTGGAGTGAAGCCTTCAGAATCCTCTGCTAATTGCTTTAATTTCGGTGGTTCAACTGAGATAGCATCTAAGATTATCACACTCTTCTCTTGTTCCTTTCCTGATAGTGCTGGAAGATTCTCATCCTTATTCACTTCAGAGTAATCGCCTACCACATTTACTGAATTTTCATGGGATTTTGCTTTGCTCTTTGGTTTAGATGTAGACTCTGATGGAGATGATTCAATAACCATTTTACCCTTTGAAATCTTCGGACAAATTTCCTCTTTGTGGAAAGCCTCATAACAGTCCTGACAGAGCGAAGGGCTTTGTGGAAAATTGTTAGAAGAATGTCCTGGCTCGGAGCAAAGCTGGCAGATAGGTGGTAGATGTGGGCACAATACCTCAATACTTCGGTCTCCACTCTCGAAGCCAACACAAACTGATTACGGGATGGGGCTATGGAGATCGATTATTATGAAGACCTTAGCCACCTCAAAATTTGTCATTGCCTATGTTTCCTTATGTAGGAACTTCGGGTGACCAACCAAACTCACAATGTGGCTGAGACTCTTGGGATTATAGAATTCAAACGGAACTTTTCGGAGTTCAATCCACACTGGAGCTGTTTTTAGTTCTGGTTTCGAAGGTTTGTTGCCCGGAGTCCATTCCGCGACAAAAATTGAGCTTCCATCTATCGACCAAAGACCCTCGCGTAGCACCCTTTGACGAGCTGAATCACTTGGAATTTTGAAGAGATAGTGATGAGGACATCAATGTTATGCCATCCGAACCTGAGGAGCAAATTATCCCTATACCAGCTATGAGACAAGCTCCAAGAACAAGGTCAGGAATCAAGAGCATAAGAGAGGAGTTCAACAAGATAATAGAGAGCCTGATCATCCTAATTGAGCATGAAGATCTCAAGAAGATGCTGCTCACCAAGGAGATCACTCAAGAGACTCCATTCACTCCAGAAGACAATGTAGGCGTATCAAAGGCTCAAGGCATGGAAGATGATCAAGATCATGTCAATATGGAGCTTGGAACACAACAAGAAGGCATGAACAACAAGGAAATTCTCAAGAGTCAAATTGCAACATTTCTGTCGGTTCTACAAGGAAACAATGACTCAAGCCTTTTCATCATTTCAAAGGACACTTGAGGAGAGGAGAAACATGCATGGAATCAAGGAATTCAACATGCCAAGGTAAGTGTTTGAAATATAATTTCTAATAAATTTCTTTCTATTTTGTAGGACTTTCCATTTTTCTGTTTTAGTCTTTTTCCTTTTGCAACTGAATCCTTTTTGTTTCATGTAATTTCCCCCTTTTTTATTTATTTTTTTAAAAACAAAACGCCCTAGAAGGCAGAGCTGACGAACCCTTTATAAAGTTCCTTTGCAGCTTGTATTATTTTTACCTTTGATTATCAATAAAGAACGTACTTTCTTCTCTTGCAGAACCCTAGCCGCTTTCTTTCTTCTTGCGTGAGAAGCCCTAAAGAGCAAGTTGCAAATTGACTTAACACAAACACTCCATAATCTGTGTGGCATCCATCAATCCACCATCAAACTCCATCTCTTTGAATCCTCTAAAGAGTGTCGTACGGCCAGTTGGAGATTCTCCATTCAAGTCCATTCAATCCATCACTTCTGTTGAATCAAAGAGCTTCGTACGAACATTTGATTCACTACATCAACTGGTATCAGAGCCGAAAGGCTTCTGCATCATGCACTACAAGAAAAATGGACATTATTAGCACGCAATAAACGCTATGATAGATCTTTAATAGCGTTTCCATAAACGCAGTTGAAGGGGAGAGCTATCGTAGATCACTCCTATACAATAGCATTTTTTTACATGCAATATATGACTATACGATAGCGTTATGTTAGTGCTTTTATTTAGTTTGTTATAGCTTCTTTTTAAGCTGCAATACATTATGTAATAGCTCATTTTTCAGGCTCTTATCTATGATTACGTAGCAGTTTTGCAAACGCGATAATATGAGTTGTGATGACAATTATTGATGCTATGTTTATAATAAGACGAATTGAACCATGTGTTCCATAATATCTCTACACAAACCCTGATTTTTAGAAATTTCATAATCCAAAATACATAACATAAGTCTCAATCCAAAATACATAACATAAGTCTCAATATTCAATCCAACTAGAAGGAGTACTTGACTAAACATCATCAATTTAACACATGATCACCTTGTTTTCTGGCCAAGCAATAGTTGTACCTATTGCATCCCCCATACACTCTATCTCAGAAGATGGCCTCCAAACTGCTGCATTTTTTACCTTCACCACATCTATCCAACTTTAACTGCATCAGACCCCAACCGAACAAAGTGGACAGTTTCGTCAGGGTTGTTTGAAACCCAACGCCCTTCTACAACAACCCGCCTCTTTCCATTAATATCCATTAGTCTACACTTGTGATTTTGCATTGCAACTTCACCTCCATTGTTACGCTGCCATGTTTACAAAACAAACTATTTATTCCAGTGGAGACAATAAAACCAGCAACAACTTCATAACATATACAAAACAAATTACCTGAGATCTTCGAATAGGGACTCTGAATGTGGTTTCAGACCAGAAACTGGAGTTTTCTGAAGAGGAGACTTATCACCTATTTTTGCAGATTTCTTAATAAGAGTCTTAGAACCGGATTTCTCAATAGGAGACTTAGAACCTCCAGCTGCAGATTTTGGAGTTTTTGCAGCAGATTTTACACTTGTTGCTTGATCAGTTGCTGCAGAATTCAGAAGAGGAGATTGTTGACCTCTTGTATCTGTGATTTCTTCAAATACTACTCTCTTAGTAGGCCATGCTATAGAAGACAGCAAAGCATCCTCAAGGTATGTCATTTCTGTTGTCGGCCTCCATAGAAATGTACCGGGTTCATATACCACATCCACAAAGACTTTAACTGCATGGGGACCAAGAGGAACTGCACTAACCAATGTTTGTGGTTCTTGAGTCTGCCAACAACCTTCAGCTACAACTTCATCATTGATACGCCAATTCAGTAGTTTGTATTTGTTCAAGGAACTCGTGCTCTATCAAACACATGCAAAAAAATAGACTCAATATGTAAAGCCAAACAAACCAAACAAATGCAAACTAAAAACTGATTAAGTTCAGTATAAATAGTTACAAGAATTCAAACAATTTACACTAACTAACATAAAAATATGATTATGTTTTATCCTATTCCAAGTGATCATCATTCTGTTCATCCCATACTAAGATATACTTCAACTGATCAACATTCTATCTAAGATACACTCAGGAAAGAACAACTCATTATGCTTACTACTATGGTTCTGAATAAGAAACTTTACCTTAGCCGTGTCTTCTGGTTCCTGACCCTGATATGAAAGAATGCACCTATTGGCAGGCCATGCAATCATTTCTCCAACAGCTTGCTCAAAATTAAACATTTGAGGTGCATGTCTCCAAAGAAACGCTTCTGGTTTGGTAGCAGTTTCAACCAAGACTTTAACAGCAGTAGGGCCTAAGAGAATGTCATTCACAAATTCATCCGGATCAGAAGAAATAATACGTCCCTCAGCAACATTTTCATCATTACCAGACCAATCAAGCAACACACACTTAGGTTCTGATCTTTTGTTCACACTCTACAAAATGTTGATTAGAAAAAATGTCAGAGTTAAAAATACAAAACAAGGAATAACAGATCTGATCTAAATTACGACAGTCAATGCAAGGACATACTATCACATCAATGTCTCCTAACTCCGCAGCCACAGCCCGTACAAAACTCCAAGCACCGCTCTCATAAGCAGGATCAGCTCTTGAATGCAGAATTAAAGGGAAAAAATCTCTTAAAGTTTCCAATTTCCACTAAAACCTAATGTGTATAATTAAGTTTCATACCTGGAAAGATGCACCCATGCCTTGTCCAACATTATATGTTCTAACCTTAATTTAAACATGTAATAGAACAATTCAAACACACAAGCTTGTTTGACCAATCATGAATAAACTTGTTTGACCAATCATTGATGAATTATAGTGCATTTTCAGCTTGATGTGATAATAATAGAGAGCATGGTCTAAACACAAGCTTATTTGACAAATCAGCAATTGAGCATGGTCTAAACACAAAACAGAACAACAGCAACCACAATAATTAAACCACAGCCACAATACAATAATTAAACAACAGCCTATCATGTCAAGTTCAGATTAAGAAAGCATAGTATGTCTAACATGTTTCAAACCATTCATAATTAAACCACATAACAAAATAAACGACAACCACAATGATATACTAACATAATAAGATGCTAATTAAACCAATCAATAATTAAACCACAAAACAAAAGAATCACAGCCACGATGATGTACTAACTGAACCAATTGTAATACTAAACATATGGATAGATGGAACTAACCTGTCATGTGATTACCGCAGAAGAAAAAGCTTCAATTCCCCAATATTGCAATCAACAACACTTGCTAAATAATAATGGAATCATAATAAGTTAAAGCAGAACTTAAGCAGTAAGAGTTTATATATTAGACAAAACAAACAAACTGAATAGACAAAACAAGCAGACTACAAATAGAGTTTTCTAGAGAATCAAACAAAGAGTAATGAGTCTAAATAGCATCGTTGATAGAGTTAAAGAAACCAGAAACCAAACTCTCAAAACCAAAATTGTTCTTATTTCTAATACCCTAATCAAAAGAGCAGAGAACAAATCTATAAAATCTGAACACCCTAATCGATGGCAAAGAACAAAGACACAAACGAGAGTAGGAACGAAAGACACAAACGAGAGAGATAACATCTATGCAAATAAACCCTAAAATCGAATCTTCCTAAAGCCAAGGTCAAACGAAAGAGATGATAGAACGAAAGACACAAACGAGAGTAGGAACGACCTTCGATTTCCTCTCACTCGAGACTGAGATTGAGCCACAGATGGCGACGGATGAGGAACTGGTCGCCGACGACAAGGTTCGTGTCGCTGTGGCTAGCTTCGACGGTGACGACGGCGAGAATCGTCGGTTGTCGGATGAGATTTTTTTTTTAGGTCTGATGGAAAAAGGGAACTTTGTTCGATAAGAGTGTTTGGCTCTTATGTTAATATTTTGGCGGAATAAGTGATTATTTTGGCTAAGTGTTGGCGGAATAAATGATTTTAGGTTTCCGCTTACTGAATTTCTATCTTAGCGTTTGTTTAATGCTAATATATGGTAAACAAAATTCCAAATACATCTTTCATAACACTTACGGAATTCGTGCTATCCTAATGTGCTATTAATGGGACTTTTTTTGTAATGATGTTATCTCGTTCCATTGCTTTAGTTCTTCTATTTTGCTTTGTTTCAATCATAAACCCTAAAAGAAAAAGAAAAATCGTTTGTTACTGCTTCTGATTGCTTGATTTTTATTGTTTACTTGCTATTTCATTCATAAACCCTAAAAGAAAAAGAAAAATCATTTGTTATTGCGTCTGTTTGATTGATTTGTGTTGTTTACTTGCTATTTCATTCATAAACCCTAAAAGAAAAAGAAAAATCGTTCGTTATTGCTTCTATTTGCTTGAGTTGTGTTGTTTACTTGCTGATTCATTCTTAAACCCTAAAAGAAAAAGAAAAAAAAAAGTTGTTTGCTTTTGTTCTTTGCTTTTCGATTAAGTTTTTGTTCTTGTTGCACTTGTTTTATTCGTTGCATCATTCACTTATTCTGCTTGCATTCGTTCATTCAGTTAGTTGCGTATTCTGTTTTGTTTTGCATCACATAGAAAAGCTATAAAAATTTCGTGTAGTTCTTGTTTAGTTCATTCTGTTGCATTTGTTAACTTTCAGAAAACCATATAAAGAGGCATAGAAATTTGCTAGTTCTTTCATTGCATAAAAAAAGAAAAAGACCAGTTATAAGTTATTGTTTCCATTTTGTTATGTTTAGCTTTTTTGATTTCCTTTTACGCTTGATCTTTTTATTTTTAGTGATAGACAGAACCCAAGAAACATAGGAGAACAAGGAGAAGTGAACATGGCTCAGGTATTTGTCAACATTCAGGCTCAACTCACTACCTTAACAGAACGTATGACACGGATGGAGCAGCCTCAGCCTACATGCAGAGGGCCTATTCGAGGTGTGAATGTACCGAGAGAAAATCAAGAAGAAGATGAGGATATGCCAGAACTGGATGATGATCCACCACCAGCTCCCAACCTTAACAAGCAACATAGGAGGTTCAACCATCGAGAGAGATATCGAGACAGAGGTCGAGACCAAGATGAGAATTATCCAAGGCAAGGTGGCAAAGATATCAAGCTCAATGCCCCAACATTTGCGAGGAAGGTTAACCCTGATGCTTAGCTTGATTGGGAAATACGTATGGAATACATTTTTGAGTACTACAACTACTCTGAAACAAGGAAATTGTCCCTAGTAGCTGCACAACTCACCGAGAATGCACTAGCTTGGTGGGACAGAGATGTTTCTGAGAGGAAGAGGCATCGACATGGGCAAATCACTACTTGGGGAGACATGAGGTTCAACCTGAGGAAGAGATATGTCCCATCTTATTACCACTGTGACTTGCAGCAGAAATTCCACAAACTTACTCAAGGAAGCAAGCCGGTAGAGGAGTATTTTGAAGAGTTTGAAAGTCTCAAAAATAGAATTGAAGTGGAGGATTCAGAGGAGACCTTGATGGCTCAGTTTCTAGATGGTCTCCATGACAGAATTGCTAGAAAGGTTGAGAGGCAGACTTACCATGATCTAGAGGAGCTGCTTCACTTTGCTATTCAAGCCGAGCAACATATCAAGAGGAAGACACTCTCGACCAACAGGAGCAAGATAACTTGGACTCCACAACCTCAAAGAAACATGGACAAAGGAAAATTCATTGAGATAGACTCAAGATTCAAAAAACCAGCACCAGAATTATCAAAGGGAACCAAACCAGAGCAAGGTAAGTTCCAAACCCAGAGAGATCGTGACATAACTTGCTTCAAATATCAAGGAAAATGACATTATGCAAGAGAATGCCCAAACCAGATAGTAATGATCATCAAATCAAATGGAGAATATGAATCAGAAGATGAGCAAGAAGAAGCACAAGTAGAGTCAGATGAGGACGTGACTAATTACTCTGATGTGGGAGAGCTACTCGTCATAAGAAGAGCCCTTAGTGCACTCTTTGATCCATAAACCATTCAAAGAGAGAACATTTTCCACTCAAGATGCACCATCAAATCTAAGGTATGTAGTTTGATTATTGATGGAGGTTCTTGCACTAATATGGCTAGCAGATACTTAGTTGACAAGCTAGGCTAACAAGACTAAGTATCCACGGCCATATAAGCTCAAATGGCTGAATGATGAGACAGAGCTCAAGATAGTTAAACAAGTCACTATACCATTTAGTGTGGGCAAGTATTTAGATCAAGTGGTGTGTGATGTGGTGCTTATGCAAGCTGGACATCTTCTGCTAGGAAGACCATGTCAGTTTGATAAGGAGACCTTGCACAATGGAAGAACCAACTTATATTCCTTCACTCATGGCAATCGTAAGCACAACCTAACACCTCTTACTCCACAAGAAGTGCATGAAATGCAGAAAGCAATGAGAAAAGAAAACGAGCTAAGTAAAACCAATCTTTATGTATCACCTAATACAGTTTTGAAATCCATTGAATCAAAAGAACATGTGCTACTGATGATCTTTAAGGAAGCTTTGTTTTCATATCAAGAGGAGCAGGAGCTTCCACATGAGATGTGTGAGCTATTGAAGAAGTACAAAGACATATTCCCTGGAGATATTCCATCAGGCTTGCCACCAATCAGAGGAATAGAGCATCAGATTGACCATCCTATAGAGTTAACCCAAAAATGCAAAGGAGCTTATGTTAAAAGGGTACATCAGAGAGAGTCTAAGGCCATGTGCTATCCCTGTTTTACTAGTGCCAATGAATGACGGAACTTGGAGAATGTGTGTTGATTGTAGGGCCATCAACAACATCACTATCAAGTACATGCATCCCATTCCCAGGCTGGACGACATATTAGATGAGCTCAATGGAGCAACCATCTTCTCCAAAATAGATCTAAGGAGTGGTTATCATCAAGTGAGGATGAAGGAAGGTGACGAATGGAAGACTGTCTTCAAGACCAAAAGAGGGTTATATGAGTAGCTAGTCATGCCATTTGGACTCACAAATGTACCCAACACATTCATGAGGCTCATGAATCACGTTCTAAGGGCCTACATATGTAAGTTTGTAGTAGTTTACTTTGATGATATCTTAGTATACAGCACTTGTCTTGCAGATCACTTGAAACATCTAGAACATATTCTAGAAACACTTAGGCAAGAAAACCTATATGCTAATCTTAAGAAATGCACAGTTTGCACTGATCAAGTTGTGTTCTTAGGATTTGTTGTAAGCTCACAGGATCTTAAGGTTGATGAGGAGAAGATCAAGGCTATAGAGGAATGGCCGACACCAACTAGCATAGGACATGTGAGGAGCTTTCATGGTTTGGCCAGCTTCTACAGGAGGTTTGTCAAAGAATTTAGCACGGTGGTTGCACCCCTAACATCAGTGATCAAGAAGAACGTTGCATTCAAGTGGGAGAAAGCACAGGAGGATGCATTCAACAAGCTCAAAGACAGATTGACCAATGCGCCTGTCCTGGTATTACCTAGCTTTGAAATGATTTTTGAGATTGAATGTGATGCGTCTGGAACAGGTATATGTGCTGTGTTAACTCAAGGAAAGAGACTAGTAGCCTATTTCAGTTAAAAGCTTATTGGAGCTTCACTCAACTATCCCACATATGATAAGGAGCTATATGCTTTGGTACGTTCTCTTGAAACTTGGCAGCATTATCTACTGTCAAAAGAGTTTGTTATTCATACAGAACATGAGACACTCAAGCATCTAAGAGGGCCAGCCACACTCAAGAAGAGGCACGCTAGATGGCTGGAATTCATATAAACCTTTCCGTATGTGATCAAGTACAAGAAAGGCAAGGAGAAGATTATGGCTGATGCACTATCCAGGAGATACTCTCTCATCAACACCATAGAGGCTAAGATTATGGGGTTTGAGCACATCAAATCCTTATATGAAGATGATCCTGACTTTCAAGAAGTCTTCAAAGAAACCAACAAAGCCGCTTATGGAGCATTCTATTAGCAAGATAGGTTTCTGTTCAAGGACAAGAGGCTTTGCATTCCTCAATGATCCCTGAGAGAGCTACTAATGAGAGAAGCACATGGAGGATGCCTCATGGGGCATTTCAGCACAGACAAGACATTAGGTGTTCTGATGGAACATTTTTATTGGTCGCATTTGAAGAGAGATGTGGAGAGGTTTTGTGCTAAGTGCATCACCTGTCTAAAAGCGAAATCCAGGTCAAATCCCTATGGTTTATATATGGCTTTACCTATTCCTAACCTACCATGGGTAGATATCTTTATGGACTTTATTTTAGGTCTGCCCAAGATCAATAACAAAGACTCCATCTTTGTAGTGGTAGACAGGTTCTCAAAGATGGCACATTTCATTCCGTGCAATAAGACCAATGACGCTTCTCAAACTGTTGACCTCTTCTTTTAAGGAAGTGGTGCGTTATCATGGAGTGCCAAGGACCATTGTATCAGACCGTGACACCAAATTCCTTAGCCATTTCTGGAGAGTTTTGTGGAAGAAACTAGGAACCAAACTCCTCTTCTCCACTATTTGTCATCTACAGACTGATGGCCAAACTGAGATAGTAAACATGATATTCTAAACCCTATTGAGAGCCACGGTGGGTAAGAACTTAAGAAACTGGTTATAATGTTTACCATTTGTTGAATTTACTTACAATCATGCTAAACATTCAGCTACTAAGCAATCACCATTTGAAATTGTTTATGATTTCAATCCTTTGACTCCATTGGATCTCTTACCCTTGCCACAAGCTGTTTATTCTAGTCCAACAGGAGATACCATAGCTGATTTTATCAAGAAGTTGCACCAGAAGGTCAATGATAACTTAGAGAAGAAGACTGAGAAGTACAAACACCAAGTTGATCGAGGCCGTCAGGAGATCACATTTGAACCAGGAGATTGGGTCTGGCTGCACATGAGACATGATATGTTCCCCAAGGAGAGGAAGTTTAAGCTTTCACCAAGAGGAGATGGCCCATTCCGTGTGCTAGAGAATATCAACAACAATACCTACAAGCTAGAGCTACCAGGTGAGTTGACCATCTCTCCTACTTTCAATGTTAATGATTTAGCTCTTTTCCATGCAAATGACCCAATTCTAAGGTCAGAACCTTCTCAAGAGGGCGAGAATGATGAGGACATCAATGTTATGCCATCCGAACTTGAGGAGCAAGTTATCCCCACACCAGCTATGAGACAAGATTCAAGAACAACGTTAGGAACCAAGAGCATAAGAGAGGAATTCGACAAGACAATAGAGAGCTTAGTCACCCTAATTGAGCATGAAGACCTCAAGAAGACGCTGCTTACCAAGGAGATCACTCAAAAGACTCCATTCACTCCAGAAGACAATGTAGGCGTATCAAAGGCTCAAAGCATGGAAGATAATCAAGATCACGTCAGCATGGAGCTTGGAACACAACAAGAAGGCAGGAACAACAAGGAAATGCTCAAGAGTCAAATTGCAACATTTCTGCAGGTTCTACAAGGAAACAATGATTCAAGCCTTTTCATCATTTCAAAGGACACTTGAGGAGAGGAGAAACGTGCATGGAATCAAGGAATTAAACATGCCAAGGTAAGTGTTTGAAATATGATTTCTAATAAATTTATTTTCTATTTTATAGGACTTTCCATTTTTCTCCTTTTTGTTTCATGTAATTTCCCCTTTTTCCATTTTTGAAACAATACACCCTAGAAGGCAGAGCTGACGAACCCTTTATAAGGTTCCTTTGCAGTTTGCATTATTTTTACCTTTGGTTATCAATAAAGAACACACTTTCTTTTCTTGCAGAACTCTAGCCGCTTTCTTTCTTCTTGCGTGAGAAGCCCTGAAGAGCAAGCTGCAAATTGACTTATCACAGACCCTCCATCTGTGTGGCGTCCATCAATCCACCATCAAACTCCATCTCTTTGAATCCTCTAAAGAGTGTCGAGTGACCAGTTAGAGATTTTCCATTCAAGTCCATTCAATCCATCACTTATGTTGAATCAAAGAGCTTCGTGTGAACAGTTAATTCACTCCATCATCTCGTCACGTGTAGATCACCCCCTTGATCCTACATCAAATAGATGTTTTCTTCAAGCTTTGTGTCGATGATGTCTCTTTGCCATCTACTCCACATAAGATTGACCACCGCTTTAATTTTTTCGTATGATGGAGCTTTTCTATAGAACTGACCCACCACAAAGTCTTTCCAAAGAATTTTGCTTTCTTCAATCAACTGATTCGGAATAGTAACGCATCGCTCACCCGATTCGAGGAGAAACGGTAAGCCACACTTTTCGAGAGGCTTTGATCCGCCTTGGACTCGGTCGACCCAAGTTAAATGAGGCGTAGCCATCACCGGTGAATCGTCGGCTAGACCAGAATCTCCGAAGCTTTAGAACTGAGTGTCGATCTGATTTGGGAAATCGTCATCTTCACCGGAGGAGATACCGCGCTTTGGATTTTTTGATTGAGGAGGATAGGGGTTAATAACGGGGTTTCTTTTTCATTTTGGCCATGGTGATTAAGAACCACCGGCACTGGCCACCACCGACTAAATGATATAAGACTCAATAAGAGGCTTAAGTGAATGGTTGGATGGGAACAACAGACTGGCTTTCACGCTCTCTTCTGTTTAACAGGAGATGGTCGAATGGATAGAGGAAGATGGGATTGAACATGCTGGCTGTAACGCTCTCTCGTGTTGAATTAGTTGATGGTGAGGCTGGTGGATCGATGGCACCATAGAGATGATGAGATGGTCTCTGATACTGCAAGATATGCTCAATCCTAAGTGAATCCACACTAAGAACAGAAGCAAAAGACTCTCAACAAGCTTGCTTGAAGAAAAGGAAGAAAACAGCTGCTTTTTATTGATGATCAAAGGTAAAAAATTACAAGGCTGCATGGGAACCTTATATAAGGTTCTTCAGCTTAAACCTAGTTATTAGGTCGACACAAAAACAGGGAAAAAGACTCAAAACGATAGGACATGTAAATCAGAAACTACAAGGCATTTAAACACCAAAAAAAAAAGTTTGACTTAAAAAAAAAAAAGGAAAACTCTATAAACTATTGGCGAATTTCTGGGGCTCGAACTATGGTCTCTTGCAGCTCTAAATACCACTGAGACACTCTGAATTACCTGCACAGATTGTATAAATTGAAAATACATGGTTTTGGCTCGAGATGTGCGGTTTTGAAGCTGAGGTGATCAATGCTGGTGCTGGTCTGTTCAGCTTGAAGTCTTTGATGAATCCTTCATCTTGAAGTCTCTTGAGGTCTAAATGAATGAGATCTTCAAGTGTTTCCACGTGGTTAGCTTCAGACTCCTCTTCTTGCTCCATTTGCTCGCTAGTGGTCGAATGGCTTGAACGGATGATATCTTGCAGCTCCGACGTGATCTCAGTGAGATTCTTGATGTTCTGAGCTCCATTTCCTGCCAAGTAAACATACTTACCTTGGTTGATTTGAGGTTGATCTTCCTTGATGCTCCAACGTGCAATATCCATAATTAGGTCTGATTCGGGTGCATTGGAGTTCTCTTGGAGGTTGTCGACTTGGGGGAGGGGTTCTAAACGTGTCTCCAAGTTCCATGGTGTTTAGGAGGGTCTCTACAGCCATGTTGAATTCTTCTCTAAGTCTCCTGGTCTTGGAACGTGTCATTGGAGAGTCTTTGACCATGGGTGCATGCTCTAAGTCCATGGGTGGGTCGATGTCCTCATCATTCCCTCCCTCTTCAGAAGGTATTGTCCTCAAAACTGGATCATCTACATTATAAGGAGATAAATCAGTAACATTAAAGCTATGTGAAATGTTAAACTCACCTGGTAACTCCAAACGGTAGGCATTGTCATTGATCTTTTCTAGCACTTTGAATGGACCGTCTCCTCTAGGTGCAAGCTTTGAGCTCCTCTTCTGTGGGAACCTTTCAGGTCTCATGTGCAACCACACCCACTCGCCTGGTTCAAAGACCAACTTCTTGTGCCCCTTATCCGCTCTCCTCTTGTACTCCTCTGTTTTCTTTAAAATGTTATCTCGGACCTTTTGGTGAAGCTTCTTCATGAACTCTCCTTTCCTGAGACCATCTAGATTTACTTATTCAACTTGAGGGATTTGCGATAGATCCAAAGGCGTTAGTGGATTAAAACCATACACAATTTCAAAAGGAGACATCTTAGTGGCAGAATGAGTAGAATGGTTATAAGCAAACTCTATAAAGGGTAAACAATCTAACCAAGTCTTTAAGTTTCTACCAAGAGTAACTCTAAGTAAGGTGGATAAGGTACGGTTTACCACTTCAGTTTGTCCATCCGTTTGAGGATGACAAGTTGTAGAGAACAGGAACTTGGTACCAAGCTTTCTCCACAAAGTTCTCCAGAAATGGCTTAGGAACTTAGTGTCTCGATCAGACACAATGGTCCTCGGTACTCCATGTAAACGTACCACTTCTTTAAAGAACAGGTCGGCTGTTCGCGTTGCATCATTAGACTTGTCACATGGTATGAAGTGAGCCATCTTTGAAAATCGATCCACAACAACAAAAACAGAATCTTTGTGCCTGATCTTAGGCAAACCTAGCAAAAAGTCCATAGAAATATCCACCCATGGTGCGTTAGGGATAGGTAAGGGTAAGTAAAGACCATGAGGATGTAACCTGGATTTGGCTTTGTGACAAGTAACACATCGCGAGCAATGTTTCTCCACATCTTTCTTGAGATGTGGGCAAAAGAAGTGATCAACAACCACTGCTAATGTCTTGTCCACGCCAAAGTGACCCATAAGACCACCACCATGTGCTTCCTTAAGTATTAGTTCTCTCATTGAGCTTTGGGGAATGCACAAGCGCTTGTCTCAGAAAAGAAACCCTTCATGTATGTAGAATGAGTTGAATGCTCCCTTTCCACAAGCTTGGTAAGCTTCTCCTAGTTCTGGATCATCTTTGTATAACTCCTTTATGTGCTCGAACCCTAGCACCTTTGCTTCCATGGTAGAGATCAACGCATGTCTTCTTGATAATGCGTCTGCCACCACATTTTCTTTCCCTTTTTTGTACTTGATCACGTAGGAAAAGGTCTCTATGAACTCCAGCCACTTAGCATGTCTTCTCTTGAGTGAAGTCTGCCCTCTCAAGTGCTTAAGAGTCTCATGATCTGTGTGAATGATGAATTCCTTGGACAGTAAGTAATGCTGCAACATTTCTAAAGCGCGAACCAAAGCATAGAGCTCCTTGTCATATGTTGGGTAATTCAGCGTGGCTCCACTTAGTTTTTCACTAAAGAATGCCACTGGCCTCTTCCTCTGATGTAGCACAGCTCCAATGCCTAACCCAGAGGCATCACACTCTACTTCAAACATTTCTTCAAAATCTGGTTAAACTAGAACCGGTGCTTGTGTAAGCCTTTCTTTAAGTGTATTGAAGGCTGCTTTCTGAGCTACTCCCCCATGAGAATGGCGTGTTCTTCTTGATCACAGCCGTGAGTGGTGCAGCTACTGTGCTGAAATCTTTCACAAATCATCGATAGAAACTCCTTACATGGCCGATTGTAGTTGGGGTTGGCCACTCTCGTATTGCTTTTATCTTCACTTCATCCACTTGTAGTCCATGTTCACTTACTACAAAGCCTAAAAACACAAGTTGATTAGTACAAAAGGTGCACTTCTTAAGGTTAGCATAAAGGCCTTCCTTGCGAAGTGATTTAAGCACTAGTTCGAGATGTTTGAGATGATCAGATATGTTCTTGCTATAAATAAGTATATCATCAAAATAAACAACTACAAATTTACTTATATAAGCACGAAGAACCTGGTTCATGAGGCGCATGAATGTGCTTGGAGCATTAGTCAACCCGAAAGGCATAACTAACCATTCATACAAGCCTTGCTTGGTTTTGAATGCGGTTTTCCACTCATCTCCTTCACGCATTCTAACTTGATGATAACCACTCTTTAAATCTACCTTTGAGAAAATGGTAGAACCACTTAACTCGTCCAGCATGTCATCTAAACGTGGGATGGGATGCCTATACTTGATTGTAATGTTGTTGATGGCTCGACAGTCCACACACATCCTTCACGTTCCATCTTTCTTTGGAACTAAGAGCACTGGTACAGCACAAGGACTTAGGCTCTCTCGGATATATCCTTTGTCTAATAAGTCTTGCACTTGCTTCTCTAGCTCTTTAGTTTCTTCCGGGTTCATTCAATATGCTGGTTTGTTGGGCAAAGCTGAACCTGGAACAAGATCAATCTGATGCTCTATGCCTCTAATGGGCGGTAAGTCGGCTGGAATGTCTTCTGGAAAGACATCTTGGAACCTGTCTAAAACAGCCCTTACTTCACTTGGAAGCTCTTGTTCTTTATAGCATGTACCTAGACATTCTTTGTAGACCATTAGTAGCATAGTGCCTTGGGCACTTAGAGTTTTAGAAATAGCACCATAATTAAGATAAAGACTTATCTTACTTACCTGAGCCTCTTTGATCATCCGTGATTGTAATTCATGGACTTCTGATGGACTAAGAGGTGCAAGGTTGTATTTTCGGTCCTTGAATATGAAGGAATAGTAGTTGGTGCGTCCATTGTGGCATGTAGCTCTGTCAAATTGCCATGGTCTACCAAGCAGTAGATGGCCCGCTTGCATTGGCACCACATCGCATATGACTTCGTCTTGGTATTTGCCAACACTAAATGGTACAACCACTTGTTCTGTGACTTTGAGTTCTGTCCTATCATCAAGCCATTGCAACTTGTATGGTCTAGGGTATTTGATCTTCTCAAGACCTAACATGTCCACCATATACTTGCTAGCCACGTTAGTACATGAACCACCATCTCTAACTAGATTACATACCTTGTCCTTGATGGTGCAGCGAGTGTGAAAGAGATTTTCTCTTTGAGCTTTCTCTTCTGGATTGATGTAAACACTCAACACTCTTCTGGTCATGAGCAGGTCTCCAACATCAGGATACTCAATCTCATCCTCTTGCTCATTTGGATCCTCATCTTGCTCATCTTGAGATTCATACTCTCCATTTGTGGTGATGATCATTACTCTTCTGTTTGGGCACTCCCTTGACATGTGCCCTTTTCCCTGACATTTAAAACATGTTATGTCACAAGCTCTTTGGGAATCAGGGTACTTACCTTGTTCTGGACGTGAAAACTTAGGTTGTTCAGTGGTTTTGCTCTTGAATCTAGAGTCTATCTCCACTGCCTTTCCTTTGTCCAAGGGTTTGTTGCTACTAGATGCCCATGGTTGTGTTGATCTGGTACGGGTGGATAGGGCAGTCTTGCGCTTGATTTGCTGCTCTACTTGGACAGCTAGGTGTAACAGTTCATGGAGACCACTATACTGAGCTCTCTCCACTTTCCGTGCTATCCTTTCTTGCAATCCATCTACGAACTGCGCCATTAGAGCCTCCTCGGATTCTTCTAACTCCAGCGAGTTCATCAACTTCTCAAACTCCTCAAAGTACTCATCTACGCTTCTGGTTCCCTGAGACAACTTACGAAAACATTTTTGTAAGTCTCTATGATAGTGTTCTGGAACATACCTGAGCCGTAGAAGGTATTTCATGTCACTCCATGTTGCTACTGGTCCAAAGTGTTGCCTCCTTCTTTCAGCTACGTTTCTGTCCCACCACGCGAGTGCATTCTCTGTGAGCTGTGCAGCTGCAACAGCTACTTTCTTGCGCTCACCATATCCATAGCATTCAAAGATATGCTCAAGGCGCCTTTCCCAATCCATGTAAGTTTCTGGATTCGATTTTCCTGCAAAAGTAGGAGGTGTTAGTTTTATCTCATGATTCTGCTCACGTGTTTCTACCTCTCTAGCTTGGTTTCTCCTTAGAGGATCTGGTCTCCTTTGTTGTTGACGTAGGAGAGGGTCTGGTGGATCATCCTCTTCTTCAGCTTGATCTTCCTGTCGAATTGGAGCTCCTCTTTCCGCAGCACGCCTTGGGTGATGCTCTAGACGTCCTATACGGTCTCTGAACTCCTGTCTCATGGTTCCTACTTGGTGGCCAACATTCCTCATCTCTTCTCTCATTGCGTTTAGCATCTGCATGAGAGCATCTCGTGGAACTCCCTCTTCTCCAGCCATGATACTTCTCTGGTGCTTGTAGAACCTTGCAAAGACTCAACAAACAAATCAAAGGTACCACGGGAAAAAAAGAAAAAAAACAAATCCACACAAAACAGATCAAACTAGCTTACTCAAACAATCAAACGAATGCACAGCTTGCTTAAACAAACTAAATCAACCACACAACAACTTCAACAAGCCCTTTATGCTTTTCTGATTAGCAAAATTGAAACAATAGCAAACTGAAACACTTATTTTTTTTTTTTTAATGATTTATGGGCGCAAACAGAAGCAAACAAGACTAACAACTTAAGCAACAAACGATTTTTATGGGTTTTAGGGTTTAATGAAAGCAAATAAATCAGATGCAATTCTTTTGGGGTTTTTTTTTAAACAGATTCAAAATAAAAGATAGAATGGATAGAAAACCAAAGGTAGGAACCTTTGGCTCTGATACCAGATGATATAAGACTCAATAAGAGGCTTAAGTGAATGGTTGGATGGGAACAACAGACTGGCTTTCACGCTCTCTTCTGTTGAACAGGAGATGGTCGAATGGATAGAGGAAGATGGGATTGAACACGCTGGCTGTAACGCTCTCTCGTGTTGAATTAGTTGATGGTGAGGCTGGTGGATCGATGGCACCACAGAGATGATGAGATGGTCTCTGATACTGCAAGATATGCTCAATCCTAAGTGAATCAACACTAAGAACAGAAGCAAAAGACTCTCAACAAGCTTGCTTGAAGAAGAGGAAGAAAACAGCTGCTTTTTATTGATGATCAAAGGTAAAAAATTACAAGGCTGCAGGGGAACCTTATATAATGGTTCTTCAGCTTAAACCTAGTTATTAGGTCGACACAAAAACAGGGAAAAAGACTCAAAACGATAGGACATGTAAATCAGAAACTACAAGGCATTTAAACACCAAAAAAGGAAAGTTTGACTTAAAAAAAAAAAAAGGAAAACTCTATAAACTATTGGCGACTTTCTGGGGCTCGAACTATGGTCTCTTGCAGCTCTAAATACCACTGAGACACTCTGAATTACCTGCACAGATTGTATAAATTGAAAATACATGGTTTTGGCTCGAGATGTGCGGTTTTGAAGCTGAGGTGATCAATGCTGGTGCTGGTCTGTTCAGCTTGAAGTCTTTGATGAATCCTTCATCTTGAAGTCCCTTGAGGTCTAAATGAATGAGATCTTCAAGTGTTTCCACGTGGTTAGCTTCAGACTCCTCTTCTTGCTCCATTTGCTCGCTAGTGGTCGAATGGCTTGAACGGATGATATCTTGCAGCTCCGACGTGATCTCAGTGAGATTCTTGATGTTCTGAGCTCCATTTCCTGCCAAGTAAACATACTTACCTTGGTTGATTTGAGGTTGATCTTCCTTGATGCTCCAACGTGCAATATCCATAATTATGTCTGATTCGAGTGCATTGGAGTTCTCTTGGAGGTTGTCGACTTGGGGAGGGGTTCTAAACGTGTCTCCAAGTTCTATGGTGTTTAGGAGGGTCTCTATAGCCATGTTGAATTCTTCTCTAAGTCTCATGGTCTTGGAACGTGTCATTGGAGAGTCTTTGAGCACGGGTGCATGCTCTAAGTCCATGGGTGGGTCGATGTCCTCATCACTAAGGTTGAGAAAGGAAAAAGGGGAAATTTTAGAGAGACCTCTTGAGAGAGAAAAGTTTCGCTAAGATGCACCTGAGCCGTAGTAACTTTTTAGTCACATGATTTTTTTTTTAGTCACGTGATTTTTTTAACATGTGCTCGTCTTCTTACCTTTTTTAAACCCTAAATTTGAACAAGTTACTCTGATTTTTTATGTATATAAAGCAGAATATGTTCAACGTGAGTACGACACGTAGGCAAAATTGTAACTCACCAGATCGTGACACGTGTCATTATTAATTTAGATCGTAACACGTGTCATTATTAATTTAATTAGATTGTTACACGTGTCAATATATTAATATAAAAATATAATTTTTCCTTATCTACATTATTTATTTATTTTTAAATCAAATTGTAGTGTATCTAAAATAAAATAATACTCCAAAAAGGGAAAATAAGACATTATTTAAAAAATTAAAAAGAAATAGTAAATAAAAAGTCTAAAATGGGAAAATAAGACAAATCTTATTCAATTTCTAAAAGTATTAGTGTGACACATGAAAAATTAATATTCATGAGATTACGACATGTGTCAAAATGTTAATTAAATATATATATTTCCATATTTTTTTTATAATACTTTTTATATCTTTACTAATATGTTTTGTTAATTTTTTATTATTTGTTTAATACTAATGATATATATAGACATAAATTTGATAAAATGTATTATGCATATATTTTTTTTATATGAATTTTTTTGCTCTCATTGATTGACAAGGAATGAATGGAGTAAAAATCTAGTTTTAATATGACGGAAGAGATAAATGGATTGTATTGCGAAATGAAATACGTGGAGTTGAAATCCAGTTTGAAACAAAATTACTAATCAACATTCAAAATAAGTGTGCGAATAACTAATCAAAATCTAAATATAATTACAAGATTTAACATATATATCTTACATTTTCATAAAATTTATCTTTATTAAATTTAATCGGTTACCGGTAACGGATGTTTTATTTTGTTTTTTATCATATATATAAGTAAAGTTATATTAAAATTCTGCATATTACGCGGATCTTAATCTAATAACTTATAAATTATAAATAATAATATAAATTCATACGTAGGTTTACTATAATTCTAACAAATTACAATCCTGCGCTTTAATTTCTAGTGTTCTACAATGCTAATCAAGAATACCCAAAAAAACAAATTTTATTGGAGACAAATTTGATAACCCATTTGATAGTATTATTATCGCTCATCTCTTTCTCAAAACTAACTTGTCCTGGCACATTAAAACAATGTCGTTTGTAGGAGTCAGACCCTTCAGACTACATGGGACCTTGTGCATTTCGGATTGGATCAAACTTATCTATAACCGATCTAGATTAACCAAATTTTTCAGTAAAGATAATTAAAATTCGCTTTGGGTCATAATTTATATTAACGGGTGAATCAGATAATTATTCACAGTACTCAAATTATCCATTTGGATAATTATGAATTTTAAAATGATCAAAACTATTTATAATTTTTTAAAAATTTATTATATAAAATTTAATACATCTATTTTGTAATTAACATGATCGCAACACTGTCAGTGAGTCGATTAAATTTTGACACGTGTAAATTTTTTTTTTTTCCAATTAGATTTTGACACGTATCAAAAAGTCTTATCTATTTTTAAAAACCAAATACCATTAAATTTCTAAATTAGAATAAAAATAATTAAAAAAACAATTTTAATTATTATTTTTAAATTGTTTATAAATTTTTCTTTTGCTAATAATTATATAAAAAATAAGAAAGAAAAAAACTAGATAATGGAGTAGCTAAATAATCAAAAGTAAATCTAATTCAAATAAAAATAGTAAAAACTGAATATTATTAGAAAAATATGACAAAAATTAATTGGAAACCAAAAAACATAAACAAAATAGGACAATCAAAATAAATAAATAAATATTAGGCTTCTCTATTGATTTTTTACATTGACTTTCTCAATTTTATTTTATTATTTTCACGGATGATCTAATTTTGTTTTTCACTTTTTCATTTTTGAAATAGTCTTACCTATTCTAAAAAATATAATACAATTATATTTTTGAGTTAACCTACAAAAACGAATTAATATTTTATATATACATTTTTCTTTTGCTAATAATATAGTCTAATTATTCAACTTACCGAATATTTTACAAAAAATCAATTTTTAAAAAAACTATCCATAATTTCTAAATATTAACTTAAATTATCTGAAATTCTCAATATTATCTAAAATTATCTTTTTAGATAATGATTTTAATTACTCAAATTATCCATTTAGATAATAATTTTAAATACCCAAATTATATTTACTCGTTACTTGCATTACCTGACTTATTTTAATAATATATTTCAGATAATACTTTTCATATCATAAATACCATTAACTGACATTTATCCACTATTACCCGATTCTTTAAACGTGATACACACCCCTACATGGACCCTTTTAAAGATAAAGACAAAACATATAACTTGAAGAAACAATGAACAGAGAAAAAGGAAGTGACTGTAATCAATAACACAAAGCCGAAACAAGCTGTGCTGTTGAAGATGTCCTCTTGGAGGGATAAGAGGACTTGTTTAAATGCACATGCATCTGTCGATGTAACAATACTTATGGATCATTAGTTACATAAAGGGCATGTTCGTTTGCTCATCTGGCATTTCCATCCAAATGGTCCATCCAAGTGTTCCATCTAAATGAATCATTTCCATTCAAATGATCCAATTTGGTTCAGCCAAATGATTTTAAAATTTTGCCTTGAATTTTAAAAACTCATTCAGCTGATCCATTTGGATGTTGTTCATTTATGACACTAAACGAACATCAATTCTCATCTTCATCCAGATGAATCATCTGAATGAACAAACGAACATGCCCAAATTAATAAACAATCATATATAGATACATTACGTACCATAGATTTAAAATGCATCGTTGGCGTGTAGGATCCTCTTCATGTTATATTATTATCTCTCATCTGTTGGGGTTTATTATTCCACAAATAATTTTAATTTTCTTTTTTTTAAACTATATATTTTATATATAATAATAAAGCATTACAAGCCATGACATGGAGCATTATACAATTTTTACAAGAAACATATAAATAGTGAAAAAGCTTAGGATACAATAGTTGCACCAGATACGATTGAATCTTCCGCTTCGATCGACTTCAATAACCAAGTTGGTGAAATAATCTAGCCACGTCCACCTCGGTTCCCACGACTTCGGTTTCTCTTTCCACCACATGTGGCCTGCCAATTAATCTCCTTAGCCTTTGTTGAAGGCTTAACCGATCTATCACGAAGGTGTCATAAGATCCATCGTGTCAGACTCTTTGTCTGAATCCGACGAATCTTTTCCTATCTCAGAAGAAACCAAAGAAGCAAACCGATTGTAACAAAGACCATGTTCAGCATCTTTACTTTCCCTTTGGACGGTAACAATACCGTGAGTAGAAGTTGGGGTTGGTAATAAGTGGACAGTCTCCGGAAAAAGAGACTCAATAGAATCAATTGTGGAGTTAATTGGAAGCAAGGTTGACTGCTAGAATAATATTGACATTTTCAGTCACTGGAGTAGCTAGAACATTATCAATTATGATTGATTCCTTAGTTGGCAAGACAATGTTGAAAAAAGGAACTACCTCAGTACTTATAGCAGGAAACTGGAGGAGAGGATTGTGATGCATCAACTGGGACAAGGATAGTAATCACATTGCCATCTACTAAATCATTCGCCTTTACAGATTGTAAGCAACGTTTGATGTGCCCCAACTGTCCACATCTACTGCACTTGGTAGGTAACCATGCGTATTCTACATCCACCATAGATATAAACCATTTTTATCACCATCAATAATCCTTGATGGGAAAGCTTTGCTCAACTCAACCTCTACCAGAATTTTGGCCTCACCCATGAGAGTAAGTTTAATCGAGGTTTATGAGTTGCCATTGGAGCACATAATCCAGAAGCTACCCAAACTAGAATAATTTTAATCTCAGGGATAGCTAAAGTTGCTTCATGAGACCATGGAGCAACAACATCAGACAACCAGATACATGACATAGTGCCCTTTGAAGAACCCAATTCTTGGTTGCTTCGTCAGAAATATGGAACAGGTAATTCGATTCACCAAGCTTCCTAATGGTGGTTCTACATTTCCTACCCCATAACTTGTTGAAAACTGCAAAAACCAGTCCACCTGGAGGAGGCGAGCATCTATAGAATCGACCTAAGATGTACTCTTTCTGGTTCTCAAGGCCTTGTAAAAGAACACGAGAAGGAATGGTTACCATAGGAGTACCATCATCTAAGTATCATGGCTCTGTTACTCTGTACAGGTTTCTAGAAATTGGATTCATTCTTGCTGCCCAGAGGAACCGGAGATCATCTTCTTTTCTGCCATCGGGTTTGTGCATAGCTCACGCTACTGTCTTAAACAATTTACGAATAGGTTTTTTAAATCCTTGATGCCCTATAGCTTGGCCTTTTTGAGATTCCAACAAGGACGACGACGACTCCGGTGAAGATAAATCAACAGCTATGTCCCTATCAACTACTCGGATAGTAGTGTTCTCTGAAGATATCTTGATAGGTTGAGCCCATGCTCCTTGACAAGCTGGAAGATTAGTAGAGGGTGTTGAGACATTGACCTCCGTCGTTGAGACAAAGAGTGGAGTCGTGAGACCACTGCCGGTTGTTCCATCTTTCGAGCTCTCTGACGGAGGCATGAGAGCCGGCAGATCACCAAGCACTATCGGCAGAGGAGTTGAGGAAACTTCCATAGAGATAAGTTGGGACGATTCTCTCCAACGGTGGCTCTGGTTGAGTTTCCGAGATGGCGAGAGATTGTACGGTATATTGAGGAGTAACTAAACTCATTGGAGAGAGATCTCCACTTGTATTCTAATCGCCGGGGAGACTCAATTTTTCCATAGATGTCGTCGATGGTGGTTTAGATGACGCCGACCAACGACACTTACTTGGCCAACGAGGGTCTGGTGCTGGGGTTTCACCGCTGGCGAGAGATGTGGTCAGCGAGGGGAGAAGGATTCTGGAGCTTGACGCAGAAGAAGAAATGCCTTTTTATTTCACGATTAGGGATTTCCGAACCATGGCAAAGATATGGTAAATGAATGAAAGTCTTCTTGTCGGATTGCCAGAACTGTGACGAGATCAATTCCGGTGTCCGTGATGTGCGATGCGCCGGAACATCGTCAAATTTTGAAGGATAACACCGGAAAGCTTTGTTCGCAGGAGAGAGAAAGGTCAAGAGACTTTTTTTTTTAAGTATCGTCATTCCACAAATAATTACTACCTCCATTTCAAATAAAGTGGCATTTTGACATTTTTCACGCTAATTTAAAAAATAGTTAAATATTTTAATTATATTTTTGTTTGACTATCGAAATTCTATAGGTTTTTTTATATCTTTTATTACTTTGATTAGGGACAAAATAGTACGAAAAAACTGCATTGAAATCATAAAATGAAGCTTAATTTGAAAAAGAAACATATTGACTCGTCCGTAACCGGTGCAGACATTTATGTATTTCAAATTTATAAATTAAAGTAATTATTTAGGTTTATTTACCGTTAATTTGAATTATTATGTATGGTTTTCATGACAATTGTTATATAATTTTTAGATCATATAAGTAATGTATTTACTTTTATTGATATTGTAGTATGGTAGCAATTTCATGTATTCTTTTTCATTTTGTAAATAAAAAAAAATTATTAAAGGATAATTAAATATTTGTGATATTCATAAATTCAAAATTATAAAGGAAAGATGATAGCCTTAATATTGTTTTCTCTTCATTTTTCGTACCGATGAATCAATTATGTTAGAGATCAGGATGCGATTTCCTTTGAATCTCTGGTTAATTTCTTATTTGCTGTTAGAATCTAAGCCAGAAATCATTAATTTCGTCTCGCACATTCATATCAAAAATTTATGAGATGGCTTCAATGCTACACGGAACAATGATGCGATATTCTCCAGCATCGAATGACGTGTAGGTTGGGTGGTTTGAGCGAGTTTCACTGACGCCTTCTGAGCTAGTTCAAACCGATGCCACTCATTATCTATATTTTACCCTGAGTCATACTACTACCACCTTTATCTTTTATGTCTATTGCATCGCCGGCTCAAAGTAGATATGAGTGACGTAGAACTGCTTTCAAGGCGTGAGAGTGTTTAAATACAGTCATGAACATGTTCACTTCTTCTATTTCCTAACGCATCTGCACAAAAACCTCAACCTCATGGTTGTGGGTTATGTATTGTGGAGATGATCCGTTCTCTTCATCAATGGACATCCACTCTGTATATTGGTATGACAGTTTAAGTGTGATATTTGTGGCTTGAAAGCATAGCTTCTCCTTAACTTTTCTAACCAACTCATGTTTCTGTTTACTGTTTTCGGTTCAAAGTGCCAAATTCTTGCATCTTCTCTCACCCACACACCAACAACAAGTAGCACATTATCTTGTGATGGCATCTGAACCATAGTAAATGGAAACATCTATCAACAAGTCTACTTTGTCAACAAGTCAAATGGAATAGGCTAATATTTTCCATTGTATATGGAGATCCGAGGCATATTTTCTATGTAAATGTGTTGCTATACAATTTATACCTACCATAAATGATATCCTATTTCACATGAGTTAAAGAGAAAGGACAGAGCATATGCAAACCTTTAACCTTGGAGTATATCTATTCATTGTAGAATTGTCCTCCTCATCAAACATTCTAAATGCCTCTGAATCTGAAAAGTAAATATCCTCTGAGTAAATAAGGCAGCTCCACCTTTTACCCTAACTTATTTCGTTTTCTGTCCACACAATTTAAGTGGGAAATTAAGTTATTTCTAAATTAATTTAGCAACTAAGTGTTGTGTTTTTTAGCCAAAAAAAAGAAGAGAATTTGCACTCTATATACAAGAATTATATGGTATTTAGGTGGATGACTAAACACTATTTAGACAACTGTTTTCTTTTCAATAACCCAAACTTGCCCCTATACACTATAATGTAGGTGATATGTGTATATACATTATAGTGTCAGAATAAAATCTTCAAAAATCTCCTTTATAACTGCACATATACATACATAAACATGTAACCGCATATATACATACATAAACATGTAACTGCACATATACATTATTTAATTTTTTTTCATTATTTCTCCTTCATCTCTCTCTAATCCACATAATCTCTTAAATCCACATCTCCTCTTCCGCCACCACAACCACCTCCTCTTATGCCGCCAACATACTATCATTTGCCATCACCCCACCTCCACCGCCGTCAACACACGCAACCATCTTCGTTTCCGCTGTGCATAGAATACTCACCGCTCCACAATCGTCCGTCCATTACAATCCACCACCTCCACCGTCGTCAACATACGCAACCATCTCCGTTTTCGCTGTGCATAGAATACTCATCGCTCCACCACCGTCCGTTCATTACAATCCACCACCACCACAATCACAAATTACTACTATCATTTTCACCGTCACCATCCGTTGTTCACTACATTCCACCGTCACCAAATTTCTCCTTCTCTCTCTTATTTCTCTTCTCTCTGTTCTCTCTTTGATTTCCTTATGTAATTGCGATTTGGTTTTCAATTTGGAAGATAAATCATGTAAGTGAAACTAAATCCATGTTTGATTATTTTTGTTTGTTGTCAATGTCATATGAGATTGAAGATTTAATGAGGTAAATCTAGAAAGAAAAACGAAGAAGGCTAAATTTCAAATTTGTATATAATTATTATTTTAACCGGTTATAAGTAATGTTAATGAGATAAATATTTAATTATAGTGTTAACCATAAAATTAGAGGTATTCCACTTTTACACTTTTAAGCCCATAAACGCAACGACTAGTTACAATTCCAACTAATTATATGTTCATCATTTTTCGTCAAGAACGAAGTCACCACAATTAGAAAAAAGATTCATGTTCCGATGATGAATAATGAGGATTCTCCGATGGATTTGAACATGGAAGATGATGAACAGGCGTCGGAGCTCATCGAGGGGTTTAATCGAAGAAGATGACGAACAAGTGAAATATGGAAGATGATGAATAAGTGAGGCGATGCATAATGGAGAAGGCTGAACTTTGTATTTGTGTTTTAATATTACTTTAACTTGTTACAAATTTTTTTAACGCGATAAATATTGAATTTAGAGTGTTAAACATAAAGTTAGAGGTAAACATAATGTTTATACAGTACAATATTTTTTAACCATACATACAAGTATGTTGATATTTGAATTACTCTTCTAAATTCATTGTTAGACCGCTAACATATATAATAGCCGATATTAATTTATTTATAACCGGCTAACCGTTAACCTCTTCGAGTATGACTTAGTCTTCGAAATTCAATGTTAGACTACTAACATGTGTAATAGCCGATAACAAATTATTTATCAGTAATACATGATATTGCATGTTTAATAGTCGTATGCATGTGTACATATTTATGTTTATGCTCTATATATATATATATATGTATGTGTGTGTATGCATGTATGTATTTGCAAACAAATCTAGAAGTTTCGCCGAACTTTTGCTGAAATCTCGTTGAATTTTTGCTGAACTTTCAACCAATTGTCAGATTTTCGCCGGATTTCTTTTCATCATCTCTCTTTGACTTCTCTCCATCCTTACCCTCCACTATCTACATGAACTATCCTTCATCTCCATCGCCATCCATAGGTTACTCTCCTCCATCACCACCTACTCTGCCACCATCATACTCTCCTTCGCTATCACCACCACCACTTTCTCCGCCGCAAAATCAATGAATGGCTGATTTTTCTTTTATCCATGATTTTTTTATAGCTTCGGATGAAAAAGAAAAAAAAATGATGAAAAAAAGTTATGAAAGAGAAAGAGTTATCTAGTATATATATATATATATATATATATATATATATATATATATATATATTACTCTATATATTTTATTTATTTATTGAAGCAAATAAAGAGAATGAGGACTGTCTCGACATTTTCTATGCCGCCAGCTACATGAATAATAGGATTATATCACATCATGGCTAGATTATCAATTTCAAACTTCTTTTTGTATTTCTAGCTAATTCACTCAAAAAAAAAAAACTAAGTGTTGTGTTATTGAGTTGACATTTTTAGTAGGGAAGTGAGGAGATACCTACTACTCTACGATATGAGGCTATCACGTCCTATATCTCTTGGCAACGTGGACTTCGCATAAAGTGGGGATAGAATGCACATTATCCGGTCCACTTGGTTACTTGCTAAATATAAAATATACATAGCTATTTTCTTTATATGTTGCCCAATATAGTTATTTAGGCTTGCGACTTCGGATGTTTCGGATATTTTGGTTCAGGTAATTCAGTTTGTCGGATAATTCGGATAGTAATTTTTTTACCGAAATAAATACGGTTTAGTTTGGTTCGGTTATCGGGTATATCGGATTATAAAAATTCTACCAAATTAAACCGAAGTTGTTGATATTTTTAAAAAATCTGAAAAAAAAATTGTGCAAATTCGGTTTATTCGGTATGTTTGATAATTTCGATTATTCGGTATGTTTGATAATTTCGATTATTCATATTATATTAATTTTTTGGGTTTTCTTTTGTTATATCTGATAAACTCAATCAGATATAACATTTAATATAGATGGGCCTCCAAAATTAACCAATTAAAAACAAAACCCAATAAAAACTAAACCTAATTGTTTTTGGAGGCAGCGGCGGCAACACGAAGAAGAATGAAGACGACGATGGTTCGTCGACACAGAAGATTTCGGTTATCCGTTCGGTTAGTGAAAACTGAATCGAATTACCTGTTATCCAATTTCATTTTAGCATCTGACCGAATGGGTAATTGCTAATAACCGATTATGAACCGAAATAACCAAAACTCAGGTCGGTTCGGTTCTAATTATTGGCCTAATTCTCTCTTTTTGTTTTAAATATGTGGCCATTTGTAGCCGGGTCATGGTAATTTTGGATGACCACGAACGTGGATGTATCACAGTTTTATTGTAATTGTCCAAGAGATTAGTGTGGTACTGCTAGTCATCTCAGAGCCGGGCACGTACATTGATTCAACAAGCAATAATTAGTAAATTGATTTCAATGATAAGGAAAAGAAGAATAAAAGACTACGAAAATACCAAGAGTCATTAGAATTTTAGAGGTCGGTTCATATGACACTTGAGAGGACCATATAAAACGCTCTGGTCCCCGGCTTGAGGGATGTACGGAACTAGGTCCAAAACTTTTTAGTATTCAAGAAAAGAAAAAAGAAAAAAAAAACTACAAAAGCAAGCCTCGAGCAATGGCTTGATTAGTCTTGAAATCAGTAGTTTCATAGACCGGAAGTTCTTTTATGTACCGCCCCATACCGATCCGGTGATTATCGAGCTCAAACAGATCCGAACTTGAGTAACTCCATACATCATCCTCCTCTTCTTCACCTTCATTTCTATAACTTGTCACATAATTTTTCAAACCGATTTTTCTTGTGATGCAAGTCAACTCAGTCTGATGAATATTTGTCCTAATCTCCTCTTTGAGCAACGTTATTCTTCCAACACTCTTCTTTACAGTAAAATCTGGAATCGGTTTTTTCTCGCGAGTAATGTCTTTGTGAACTGAGTCTCTGCAGTCTCCGTTGACGGTTACTCTAACGGGATAGAATCTGACAGACCTTTTCAAGTTATTACAGTTGTTGTTGTCGGTTGTATATCTCGTTCGGCTGAAGCAAGACCTTGAGGAAGTGGACTTGACGTCTGTGGTCTTACCGACAGAGCAAAGCTTTACTTTCTTGGCGTTAGATTGGAAGATTGAGTTGAGGAAGCTGGTGAGACGCGCTCCTGGAGACAAAGGCTGCTTCGGTCTCTTTAACTCCTCAAGCATCTTCACGGATTTAAGCTTTTTATCATCACCCGACTTGGATATTAATCTATAATTATCCATGACGGACGTCCTCTTGATTCTCTGTCTCTCGTCACCTGATCTATTACCTTGATCTGCAAGCTTTCTCGATGTTCTCTTTGCTCGGTACGACTCCGCCTCGGAGGAGGAAAAAGCAGAGGAATCGGAGGAATTGGTAGTGGTAGTGGTAGTGGTGCTGGTTCGGGCGTAGAGCCAGTGTTCGTCGTCCATGATTGCTCGCCGGAGAGTTGTAAGCTTGTTAACGTTTTTGTTTAGTGGTGGTGAGGATGATGGTGATGGTGATGGTGATGATGATGATGAGACATTTTCGATGTTGCCGTTGATGGATCCTCTTATGTCAATTTGGAAACCGTCCGATTCGTCGATAGAACGGTAAATGGAGTCAAGAACAGAGGAAGAGAAAGAAGGTGTTCTTTTTCTCTGAGGAAATGCCATGAGAGAGAGATCTCAAAGGAACCAATTTAAGACAGAGTAATATATAGAGAGAGCAGAGAGGGAGACCAGCTCAGGTGTCTTTGTCTGCTAACAGAATATCAAAAGCTGCCAAGACGCGTTGATTAGATGTAGAAAAGCACAAGGGTAACTTGTAAATTTTCCAAATTAACATATACAAATTAATATACGGATTAATATAATTAAATAAAGCTGTGGTTTTTGTGTGAATCAGTGATTAGGGTTTGTGGAGAGAGGACAAAGGAGAGTGGAGATGTCTGTGTGTGAAGAAGACAAAAGCTGTCAAGTGATGAGACACGCTTGGAGTGTTTAGTTTCTAAGAGACTTTCTCATTGGCACATGAGAGAGATGCCTATGCGTGCAGGCAATTATTAGCAGCAGTTGGGAGTGTGTGTGCTGCTATTTGCTCTCTTTTTTGTTTTTTTAACTGTTCTCATTTCTTACCTTTTTCTTTTGATTTTTTTCCTTATATATACAAAACTATTAGTTGATTCTTCCGCATTCGATGCGGACATCAAATGTATATAAAATTTATAAATTAAAATAATTATTTAGATTTATTTATCGTTAATTTAAAATTATTATGTATAATTTTCATGACAATTGTTATATAATTTAAAAATCGTGTAAGTAATGTATTTATTTGTATTGATATTGTAGTGTGGTAGTAATTTCATGTACATTATTTGTTTTTTATTTTATAAATAAAAATATTATTAAAAGAAAATAAAATATTTGTGATATATATAAATTTAAAATCGCAAATGGAAAATTGTACCTAAAACTTCAATCAATATTTAAAAAAAAAAAAAAACAATTGCGTGAAACGTTTTTCACATCTCTTTTGCTATGCACGGGTTAAATACTATTTTTAAATCAATAAATTATTAAAATGTTACCTTAGGTTTGAGATCCAATCTAAGAGTATTTGATTCGAATTTTGGTCAATATTGCTTCGATTTTTTAGGTTTTAGGAGTTTTTGTTTATAAATGATAGTATACAATGTAAAACATAATACAATATGAATGGTTTAGTATAGTTACGATTTTTGTTCGGATTCGAGTTTTAATTAAATATATTATTAATTTTTAAATTCATTTAGGTTTTTAAATTATTTATATTTTTTGTTTAATTAAGTTCAAATTTGAAAAAGTTTTTTTCTGTTGTATACAATAAATCCATTTAAGCCATATTAACATATGATTTAATTTTCAAATTTATTACCGTTTTCTCTTAACAAAACCAAAACCATAATAATCCATTTAAACCACCCATACACCAAACAGTCTATTTGAAAACATTATATAAATTAAAGCTTTTATCGTGATAATATTATTTTTAGATCCGAACTTCATAGACGAAAACGGGATAAAAAAAAAAAAAAGGAAAACGGGATAAAAAAACCAAACCTAGTAACTTGGAGATGATTGGGAAGGACTTTGAAAATTGTGACTTAATTTAAAAAAATTTAAAGTCAAAATTATTCCAATCACACTTTAACTTTTCTAAAATCACTCAAAACTCCTAAAATTTTTCATACCCTATATATATATATTTTGTTCTACGTTTATGATTTTTTTTTTTAAAGTTCACAATTGATGACTTTTAATTTTTTTAAGTCACAACCATATTTAAAAAAAAAATCACAACAATTTTTTTTTAAATTTATTTTACAGCCATAGCCAAAAATAAAAGTCCAAACCAATCACCTCCTTGGTCTCGCAACGTAAGTGATGATGTCATCCTGTTTTTATTTTTATTTTTATTTTAAAATACAGTAAAAATTCCAAAAAAACTGTTCAAGTTCTAACACTCGATGTTGTTGTCGTTTTATGTGGAGGATTTGGCGAAAGAATCTATATATACACAAGTACTATTTTTAATTTGTAACTATTCTCTAAGAAGTAGTTAAATAATATTTTATTTGTTTAATTATAATTATTATGGATTCTAGTGTTGGCAATCACATACATAAATATACATAGATGTGAATAATTACATTATATCTATAATATAAAAGAAGACCAACACTCTCCATTCTTCTGCCACATCAGTAAGGGAGAAACTGACACGTGTCCGCCAAATTTAACAAAATAAGCAACAAGACAAAAAAAACACCTTATATGCGCCTCTTCTCTTTCTCGGCTAGGGTTTCTAGCGAAAACAATTTCCAGAGATTTATCTTCAAATACCAGAGTTTTATCTTCCCAAAACAAAAATGGTTCATCGCCTCCCGCAAACCTCTTCTATCCACCAAAAAGGAGCAATGAACGGTGGAATCGGAAGCTTCAATCGTTTTCCTTCTTTCGGTCGATCCCAACAATCTCGAGTCGAGGGAAAACAGAGCAATTGAAAAATATCCAGTGATTCATATGAGAAGGTAACGATTAGGAGCCTCGCCCAAATCCGGCTATATATAAATTGTCGGATGCGGTAGAAAGTTCCTCCGCTGCCGCAACTTATGTCGCGTAGTCACTTCTTGCTCCGCCCAATTTCTAAACGTCGCCGGAAAGCCTTCTTGCCTTTTTCAACTTAGCGAGCCTTTGAGATCTGTATGTGGATGCATTTTTCTTATTCGCTTATTTTTTCGTGTTTTGCACACGTTTTCATGGTTTAGTCGTATTTTTCTAAGCAGGTTAACTCCATCTCCATGCGTCGTAGCTTCATTGCCGCCCGGTTCATGGCTGAATCCCAGACAGCTGCGATGAGTCCGCTTCAATGTGTTTATGGTTAATTTCAGTTTCCACTAGAAAACATATATATGAATCGACTAAATTACATTTATTTCCAATTTTTTTTATAATTATTTTTCAATCGATCAAGAGGAGATATGTTATACCTTGAGAGAAGTTGAATAGAGTAAATGTCAAGAGGTTTTTTTTGACATCGTCTGCACCAACCAATACATTATTCACTAAACCCATTCTAAAAATCCATAATAGATCTGGAAAAAAATCAAATAAATGTTTTTGTTAACTCTTTGAAGAAGAGAACATAGATTTGCTCTTATGACCGACGAAAATCCCGAAAAACCTCTGCAATTTCGAACTGAGCACCAAATACATTCAAAGAAAGTGAATACCGAGATTTGAGATGAATTGAGAAACTTTTCAGAGAACCAATCTCTGAACCAATATTTGAAATATATCAATATATTTCTTACAGATGTTGAGTCAAGTTTTAGTCAAGTTACCAATTACACAATAGATGAAACATAACCAAGATGACATCATCAAGTAGCATCATGTAAGAACTCCAACATATGAATTTTCTCGCTACAGCCACTGCTCCATGTTTATATAACACTAAAAAGCAATTAAAAAAGAGTAATTCCAATAGATCATAAACTTAGAAGGAAGATAAACTGTAATCATATGACTTTTTACGGCTAAATTTTTTAGATCTATGTGTGTATATAATCGAGAGAACACGATACCTGAGGAAGAGGATTTTTTTTATGAAGTTGAAGTCATCGGGTATGACTAAAACCCTTGAAGAAATAAAGAAAAACTAATAGCTATTTAATTAGAAACCAAACAGAATAGATTTACATATTAGAAGTAAAATATGATACATAAAAATCAAGGTAAGAAAAAGGTGGTGGAGACATACCGATCAGAAGTTTAATGGTTCTCTTATCTCTTGATCGCTTTCAATATTTCTTTAAATGGTTATTGAACAACAATATCAATTGAAAAAATTCTCTGAAAGATTACCGACCATGTCATAAGCTTTGAGTGGCTGAGCTTATAACTTCTCCACACTCTCAAGTCTCAACCAGCCAAGCTACGCTCACAACTGGTAGACATTGTTCCCTTGATGCACAAATAACAACACCGAGTTAAAGAAAGATCCATAACACGTAAACAAACAGATTCTCCAGTTTTCTTAGATAGCTGATGAAATATAATAACAAAATTATAAACAAAAACATGGGATTATGATATAAAAACCAAACTAAAAGAGTAACGATGAGAGTAACATAATTCATACATGGATTAGTGTTCAAGTATTTGAAAAAATAAATAATAAATTCACATCAGCATGAAACCTGCAAGACGAAAAAATATATCAGAATAAACAAAAAAAATCTAGTATGATTCCTTAAGAATGGTGCACAATCCTCTTGTTCTCGATTTTCTTAGCTCTGTTTTCAATCTCTCGATCACATCACTGTGCTTAAACTCATCATCATCATCATCATAAACCTCTTGGTATTCAAAGTCCATATTCAACTACTCTTCTCTCTGCATGAATTATTCTTCTTCTTCTCCATAAGCAATATCAGAAATCTATAAACTTGGGTTAAGTTCTATAAACCCATCATCATCGAGCAAGTTTTCTTCACCGCAAACAAAATTCTCGTGAGCTAGTAACTCTTTTAAGACACCACAACTCATAAACTCATAAGCCAACATCTCTTCCTTCACGAGTTCCTTTATTAAAAAAACCTCCGATTGTGATTTTACCAACTTGTTTTCAACTGTAAACGGTTTCTCAAAAACGATGGAACTCGTGTTCGAATCCACGAGAGATACCATTTCCAATCGCAATCAGAGAAACCATCGATTTGTTAATACACATATCTCACCAAAAGCCAATAGACAGAAGAATCACCAAAGACATCCTCATAAACTAATCGTCATCGCCGTATATTACCTAGGATTTTTTTTAATGCTGAGTTTTTAATATTTCCATTTGTAATCTACAATAGTTTTTGGATATGTATTAGTTGGGAATTACATTGAATTTTTTTTTTTTTAAAAGGTTAATACAGAAAAATTTAAACCGAAATATTTCACACTAAAAATAATACAAAATCGGCTACAACATTAGGAATTAAATCTTAATTAGCTTAACTAATAGTAAGAAACATAATTAATCGCTACCTAGTATAGTACCAAGTTACCAATTATTGCGAATATTACTAAAACAAATACCGCAAATGTAAAACATCAAACATCAAAATATTGTATAATCATTTTATTGATCTTTATTCATGATTTCACAAGATTATAACAACTTCTCTATATCACTTCTTATTTCACCTTTAACATTCACAAGCCATGTCACGTATATGATAGAAGAACTAATTTCTAGCAAGTGATGTTGGCTCCAGGGTCCACACCAAGCTGTCTACAATAGTCTCTTTAGTACACAACCCTTGAATTCACTGCATGTGAGTTCCTACGGTCACACTCTCACCTGCTGAAAGCTCTTATGGTGGCTCCGAATCCCTGGTGTAGAAGGTCGAGGCCGAGACTCTGGCCGCAAGGTCCGTAGTTAAAGTTCCATGATGGGAACACGACCATAGTAGTTTTTACCCAACGTGTATGGATATTGCTTGTTATTCATGTCGCAAAAGTTACTTGAAGCTCCGTTTATTTCTTCTATATAGCAGAAATCTATACGGTACATAGATGCATAGAAAAAAATGGTTAATTTATGATAAATTGACCAATCGAGATAAAATTAAATGTTGAACTCTTATTATATCCAAGATTTTAACTTTTAGGATTAACCCTTACGTTTTAAAGCATGATTATTAGAAACGTTTGTATGTTAGAACATTTTAGTAATTATTTGTAAATGTCAAACGCTACCAATTGGGAATATAGTCTTTTTTATTATTATGTCACCATCTACTAAGATATTATATAGCCAAATCTTGACCAAGATAGATGTATAGACTTAAACCAAAAGAAATAGAACCAAGAAAAAAGTTCTTACGTCCGTTCTCGTAGGTGAAATGAGCAAACATCGAAGATACTATTGCAACATCTGAAGATGATGCTCTATATTTGCATTGTTTCACATTCAAATTTTGTAAGAATTACAATGAACCGATGAATAAGTATGGGAAAAATGATACATTCTGCCATTGTTTAGAGCATAACCAAAACAAACAAAGCAAAAACCAGTTTGAGATTAGTGTACCTCTCTATAGATCAATTATATCACGTCCTCTTTCATTTTCTTCCTTCTTTCAAACTCAAATCCAAGTTTTAAAATTGGTTGAGTAGATGGTTCCCGATCCACGTTTGCCAGACCATAGAAGTAAAGATCTGCCAGTGCCTGAACGCACACACACACGTGTAAATAAATGTTTCCTTGTCTGAGAGTGATTGAAACTGGTCTGAAACTTTGAAAAGCAATCACCAGGGAAAAAATAATTAGTATTAAGGAGCTTTACCTCAACATGAGGATCTTAAATGCAAAAAGACGATGCAGGAAGCGAAGGGCCAACGGGTCTACAAGAGGAAATTTGTGAGTGAGTGAGTAGAACCGAGATATCCCTTTGCCTTTTAATTACGAATCTGCAACAAAATAAACCAAAACATTGATCATCATTACAGGACATAAAATCTCATCTCTTCCCACATATTATTCCAACATACTTCTATAAACCCAGAAACGGTATAAAAAAAAGAGTAAATCAAAATAAGAAAGAAGAAAACAGAGTTCAAACATTCGAACATAGACAATCCAGAGAAAAACTATTGAGAATAGATCAAAAGATTCGATTCAGTCAGAATTATGAACCTGTCAATAACCTAAACCTGGTAAGGAAATCTAACAAAAAACAAATAAATCAAAGCATGGGTTTTACGAATTCAATAACCCCTCTCAGAAAATAAAGATGGAAAATAAAATTAAGAAACGAGAAAACAGAACAGATTATACCAAGAACATGCTTTGATGTTTGTGTAAAAGTCCTCACTCGTTGATGATGATGATTATTATAATTGCTCTTTTCCTGGGTTTATGCATTATCCGATAACTCATTATGACGTCACTGAATTAAATCCAAAAGAAAACAAAGAAGATTAATCGAACAAACCTTATCGGAAGCCGGAAAACGATATAAGAAGCTCATGGTCGTGATCTGATCAACTCAAGACTCGGATTAGTAGATAAATGATACAAAATACACATAACAGATCAATAAACGAAAATAAGCATGCCAAAACAAAGAGATCAATGCTATTTAAATCACACCTTTTGTTCTGTTGTTTACATAAAAAGAGGAAGAAGATATTTATTTTTTCAACTAAAACATGAAAGAAAAACAAAGATACGATAATTATTTGAAATACCTTTGTGATTCGTTATTTCGCTTATGACGTTACCTTAACAAAATGCACAACCAAAAAATTAGGTTTTTTCAGATCAAACAAAAGCACAAATATCAAAACTAAAAGCTAATAATAACAGCCAAAAAATTAGATTTCCAGATCAAACAAAAACAAAGAGTTAAGTAATACCAGAAATATCGTTTCAGATTTATGATAACTTCGTGATTTTTTTGAGCATATTGGACGTTTATATTCCCACATGTTATGACTGTGAGAAAAAGATAAAAACAAAAAAGAGAGAACAAACATAGTAGCACACCGATCTGGAACACGATTGAAAAGAAAACAATTACATTGAAGAAGAAACACGCGATCAGACGTTGATTAGATGAGGGCAAGACCTAAAGTTCCAAACATCCATGGCAATCAAACCAATATCTACAAAACAATTCTGAAAACTACTAACAAACTGAAACGAAACAAAAACGAATATTGTAAGAAGAGTAGATGATTTTACCGAATGTCACCGTGAATAACGCAGCTAGGGTTTGAGGCAAACCAAGGGTTGAATATATATATATAAGAATAGTAGACACACTTAGGGTTTCGAGTATACGCAGATAGGATTCAAAAATAGAATAGGCCTTTGCAAAACATATGGGCTCAATTCAATATCCGATGGATTCATCAAAGATATTTTAGCCCAAAAATCTCGATGGCAAGGAGCGTAAATAAGAGAATTCATTAATGGCTAATGGCATAAGGGTAAAAACAGGTATGAGAGTGAACCTGGAGCCGCCACGTAGGATTTCGCACTTGCTAAATAATAGTATAATATCAAAAGAGACTCAAGAACATTAAGTCCATGAATTGACAAAATCAGTTTTTTACACCACAAATGAGATTAAATGCACAATAAGTTCAAGCTAAATTCAAGACACAAACTGAGTTCATATCAAAATACCATAAGGCGAATACAAAAGACCATAAGTTCGAGATAGAGTTCATAAAAGAGTGCTTAAATCAATCATATGATTGTCCTCCCTGTGATGTTCATGTTTGTGAAAAACCATCATGTGATGATCCAATTTGAGAAGTTCCTACGTATGATTGTCCATGATCCATAGTCAGAAAAACTTTGATCCACGGACCAGCCTGTCTCGACCACGGACCACCAAATCCCAACCCACAAACCACCCTGATTTTCTCATACTTATGAACTTCTTAATATACATTTTCCTTAGTTTTAGAAGTCATTCCACTTGCATTTTGCATCTTTCTTCTCATTTTGATTCCATTTAGTAAGGTTGTGTCTTAGAGTCCTAGGATTCATTATATGCATTTGCATTGCATTTTTAGTCATTTTCAGGTACATTGAGGGCTAAGAAGTTTGAGGGACCAAGAGAGGATGAAAGAGCACCAAGGGAGATGAAGAAACACGAGACAGCCTCAAAACGCCAGCTGCATCGAGTGTCACTCGATGGGGACACTCGATGAGAGCTACATCAGAGCCAATAATGGGCAGTCCAAAAATGTAGGCTGCATCGACCTGAGAAGCAGCACATTCGATGGGCACACTTGATGGGAGCTACACCAGGGGACTTCTCGGACCCATAAACGTCACCCCCATCGACCCTGAGGAGCCTCACAGTCGATAGGCACACTCGATGGAAGAGACATTTCCTGCAAAACTCTGGGTTTGACCCGGTTTGTCCCGGATTGACCCGAGTACTTTTAAGGATTCCTATATATAGTTTTAAACACATTAAAATCCTAAGCTTTTTCTTATTTTCTCTTATCCATTGGGCAAAAACGAAACCCCTTGGTTCTTGCTACTTTTGGATGATAAAAATTTGATCTTTTCATGCTTATTTAGTGAAGTTCTTAATCTTTTCTCTTAATATTTCATTATGTCTTTCATCTCTTAACTTTTGTGATGTGTGAGTAGAAATCCTATGGATTGTGGGTTAGGTAGATTAGGGTGATCAGAAGTTGGGTTATGGTGTGTTAGGCTTAGACTATAGAGAATCCTTCATTTGAGATGCATCTAAGGCTAGGATTGAAGTAGCTAGTCAATCTCTAGATTATGGTCTTTTTACGCTCGAAAGGTGTTCGTAGAAATGGCTAGGAGAATTTCATATGAGCAAATCACATCTTAGCCACTTAACACTTGATATTTAAGGTGATTTGTGGGTTTAGGGACTTATAAGTATTGCTTCTAGATTCATTAATTGCAAAACGAAAATTTATGATAATGAAGAATTTTAGGAAGGAGATTAGTACCACGAAACTGGATTAGTGCTAAATTAGTGATCATTGTCCTAGGAATAGACTTGATTAGAGTCTAGCACTATTGCCTAATAGATAATCTACCTTCATCAATTGCTTTATCCCATGATCCATACTTCCTTTTATTTGATCAAACTCGTTTATAGCATAATTTCGTTGACTTTTTGTTGACTTTTCATATGCTTTTAAATTGCTTTATTTTAAGTTTGGTTTATCATTGCTAATTTGATTTAAGTCTTTTAGTCTTGTTTAGTTGTTTACTTTCTTAATTGGTTGCATTTGCTTATTGCTTTTAGTTTAATTTGTTTTGCTTGTTTAGCTTATGCTAATTAGGAACCTTTAGAAAAACCAAAAACATCCATTGAGTTAGCTTCTCGAGTGGTTTGCATTCTTATTGTCCTAATCAATTTCCTTGTAGATTCGATTCCTAAGTAGTACACCGATTTTCCATGCACTAGTGGTTATTTATGGTTAAAACTTAATAGTAGTTTTCCTCCTATCACACCCACCTAACAATAAGTCCATAAACAAGTAAATTTTTATTTTTCTCTTTTATTTATTCAAAACCAATTTTTAAATTAAAATTAACAAATAATATAAACCAAATTTATTTTTAAATTTATATATTCATAAGTTAATCATTTTTAATCTCTACACTTTATTAAAATTATTTTAGAGAGATTAATTGAATTTTAAAATTGGAATTTTTGATTACATTAATTTGGTTTATTGAATGAATTACACATCTAAATTATTCCTTATTTTTTCACTTTTTCACTTAGATTAGACCATTTAATTTGTCAATTTGGATTCATCATTAAGATCTAATTTTTTTAATGGGATATCTTATGCAATCTTGGACCTAGAATTCAATAATCATTATTGAGAAATCTATATCCAGGAAGACATTAACGAGTGATTTCAAGTATTTTTGTAAGAAAATTTTGTACTTTACATGAATTGATCAAAATGATTTGTTGTGGGCGCACAAATCAATATTGTCTAAGAACGGATCCAAACCACTCAAAGGAAATGTAAACCAAAAAGAGAAGGAACAAGAAACACCAACTCGTGGTACACAAGGGGAAAGACAGAAAATCAGATTGGTCAAAGCATAATACACATGGTTGGAGCTAGTTTCGCAAGTAGGCGAATGTACCTCACCAATGGTCCACGAGAAAGAATACCATAGATCATATACAAATCCGTCCAACCAAATGCTTCCATACTTCATGAGCTGACTTAAAACGTCATTTAGGTCAGTAAATTTTCAAATTGGTTTCAGAAATTCTTTACGGTTTGACTTGTGGTCTAGCACGCAACATCCGGTGAACCAAATCACCAAAATCTCGAACCAACCACAAAACTGTGGTGAACCAGCAAAAGAGGGTTGAAGTTTCATCGATCAACATGACCTAAAAACACTTTAGTCAAGTCGTCACTTCACCTCTGGATCGAGAAAAATCAGAGGATGGTTCCTAATCACCCAAAACGTGACCCGAAACCGAACTTCAAAGAAATATAATAGTAGTCGAAGTAATATAATATGAAGTTTAAAGAAAAATGATGATTTTGTATGTCCTCTTATGTTGTAACTAGGTTTGAATTCGCGCTACGCGCGGATATTTATAAGAATTATACTATAATTTTATATATAATTTTTTAGTGAATAAAATAATTTAATATATAAATATCGTAGGTTTCAACTACGATAGTATTCCGGTTCTAATTGACCACTATGAGTTTCTTAGATAAGATATTTCTGAAATTGGAAAAAGACAACCATTTTAATGTTATTTTATCATATAATCCAATTTCCAACGTCAAATAACAATAATTTATCTTCGAATAATTGACAACAAACAATTTTTTTACAAAATAATCATGATTGTATCTCGAACGTCTCTAAATTAATATTTTTTCTGGCTGGTTAGAAAAAAATTATAATTTAAATCGAGTATAAATCATCTTGATTGTATATGCTTGTGAGTAATAAATATCGAGTGAACTTTGTTCGCTTACAAAATCATACAAATGCTTAAAACTATTAAGAAATTAAATATTGGTGACGATTATTCATTTCATTACTATGTTAGGACTTAAGAGTTTATTAACAGAAACAAATTTATATTTTTATATATTATATATATATTGTTGTCACAAAACAAAATGAGTAAAAATAATTTTTTCAAAATTACATAAAACATATAAACCATAGGATATCAACGATAAAAATCAAATACTATTATGTTTTTATTTTTATTTGATTAGTTGCATTGATAAATTATCACTTATTCAACCTAGGAAATCTCATATTCTTAGCAAAATTTTCGAGTTTTCTCAATGGAAATCGTTAGAGGATCCAACAAGACTGGCCATTTTGGAATATTTTGTTGTTGTTGTTCGAAGCATTTTGTAAGCGAACATGTTCAAATATAGTTTTCTAATTAGAAACGACTATGAGCTCTTGTTAGAATCTATAATTCTTCCATATTTAACTAATTTTGCAGTTCTCCAAATATTTTTTTAAGAAACCTCTCAAACATATTTACTCAATCGACCTAAAAATTAAATAATAATAGAAGAATCTAATTTAATCACTTCATACTTGTGGAGTTTTGATCCAAACCGATAATACTTGAATTTTACTTTTCCATGCAGGTTAGCTTCGTAAAAAATTTTGCACCTTCAAAAACATTTAAATTTGAAAAGCTGCTGATGATTAGTAATTGCTCATATAGACTTTGAAGGTCCAACCACACACAAAGTTTCTCTAACACGTGGTCCAATTGCTTTTTATATCACTCGAGCTCCTAATGAACTCTCTTGATTCTCTCCTTTTTCTTTGACAGCAATCCATTGAGTTTCTCATTTAAATACTAAAAGTATCTAAGACTAAGTACATTGATTTTTTTGTTAAGTCTAAAGTGTAAAAGATATAATTATTTTAAGCATTCAAACTCTACAAAGATAGTATATCTCACTAAAAACTAAACATAAGAAACACCATACATGCACTAATCAATCAATCATGCATTAATCAACCAATGTACACTTTTTCCGTTTATTTACCTCTCTTGCGACAACGAATCTATAACATTTATAGTTTGATATGTTTGCTCCTCCCTCTATTGTTTTCTTTTGTCATATCAACATTTTCTCAACTCGTATATTTCATTGTTTCCTTTCAACTTCAAGCCATTAAATAAGTCATCATGCTTGCCTTATAGGTTAACAATGATGAAAAGAATATAATATTATGATCCTCTAAACATATGCTTTTCATAAATAAATAAAAAAGTATTTTCACATATCAACATATTTGACTTTTTTTAATAAAAATAATAATAATAATAATAACAAACGTTTTGGTAATTGGTAAGTTATATATTGATGATTTTTTTTATAATTAAGATTACTACTATCTTAAAATGAAGAAAATTTTATAATCTATCTTATTATATAAAGCAGGATGCGCTTAACGTGAGTGTGACACGTAGATAAAATTGTAACTCACTAGATCGTGACATGTGTTAATTTTAATTGAGATTGTGACACGTGTCAATATATTAATATAAAAAAATATAAATTTTTTTTACATTATTTATTTCTTAAATCAAATTTTAGTGTAACTAAAATGAACAATAGTTTAAAAAAGAAAATAAGACATATTATTTAAAAAAATTAAAAAGAAATAGTAAATCAAAAAGACAAAAAAAAAGAAAATAAATTACTTCTAATTGTAGTGTAACTAAAAGAAATAATAGTTAAAAAAAAAGATATATTATTAAAAAATTAAAAGACTATTAATTAAAAATACTAAAAAAGGAAAATAAGACAAATTATTTCCAATTTCTAAAAGTATTAGTTTGACACAAGAAAAAATTGATATTCATGAGATTACGACATGTGTCAAAATTTTAATTTGGATATAATTTCCATATATTTTTTATAATACTTTTTTATTTCTTTACTAATATGTTTTGTTAATTTTCTTACTATTTGTTTAATATTAATGACATATATAGACATAAATTTGATAGAATGCATTATGCATATATTGTTTTGATATGAAAATTTTGGGTATTATTGATTGACAAGGAATGCATGGACTAAAAATATGGTTTTAATATGATGAAAGAAGTAGATGAATTGTATTGCGAGATGAAATACTTGGAGTTGAAATCCAGTTTGAAACAAAGTTACTAATAAATATCCAAAATAAGTGTGCGAGTAACCAATCAAAATCTAAATACTTACATCAACAAAATTTAACATATATTTCTTACATTTTCATAAAGTTTATCTTTATTAAATTGAATCAATTACCGACAACGAATATTTTACTGTGCTTTTTATCATTTATAAATAAGTTATAATTAAAACCCCGCGTAATACGCGGGTCCTAATCCAGTAGTATATAAAAGTTAAAAAGTAAAATCAAAATTTAAAAAGTTCACAAAAATGGAAATTACTTAAAGTTATGAGTTTATGAAATAAGAAAATTATGTCTTAATTTCCTACTAACAACAAAAGGAAAATTAACTTAATTATAAAGTTTTCTTTTTAGTATTTTTGAATTACTATTTCTTTTTGTTTTTTTTAATAATATGTCTTATTTTACTTTTTATTTTATTTACTATTTCTTTTTATTTTAAAAAGAAAAATTATATTAACAATAACACATGTCACAATCAAAGTAGTTCGCCCTTATTTCTCTCCCAACTCAGCGCCGCTAGACTTTTCAATCAAAAGTTTGCGCCGGAGATCGGCGGTGGTGGCTCACAGCACCACGCCGGTCTCTCTTTGTTTCCTTTTTTCTCTTTCTTCGTTTTTCCGTTTGGCTTTAGAATTTATTTTGCGGTGGCCAGATTTTTAGCTTTCCTTGTGAATCTAGAAATTTGTGGTGGGATTTTGGCCGTCGTTCTTGAGGACGACGTCGGAAATTGCAGTCACTTCCTCTTCTCCTCTTCGCTTGGTGGCTTCTGGTCGTTACGGCGGCTGCGTTTCTGTTGGCTTATCGGCTCGTTTCCGGAGGAGCATGTGGTTAGTTTTGGGTCACTCGGCGTCGAAGCTGTGTCAAGTCGGTGGCTGGTGGTAGGTCTCGGCGGTTCCTAGACAGATCTGTCTCTGTGAGCTTTGTTCCTTGAGGATGGAAGGCGGCTTTCTGTGTAGATCTATTAGAGATTGTTGAGGCTCTTGGAGTTTCGTCTCGCTCTACAGGCTTCTCAAAAGCTTTGTGACCTGTTGTGGCTTCGAGGTTTTGAGGCAAGGAGTTTCGGTGAGGTGGGAGGTGATCTCGTCGCTGGTTCTCTGTCTGCCTTGAGGTCTACAGAGGATTTCAGAGTTCTGGCTTATCGCCTTCGGCCTGTGCTCTGTCGAGCTTCTCTCTTCGGGTCTCTTCTCCTTTCAGGTTGAGTAAAGTGGCGGGATCTCTTTACTCCCGCAAGTTTCTCTCGGCTTGGAGTCCTTGGTGGTTGCAAGGGTGGTTTCTCGCTTGCTGTGACCTTCGACGGTGGAAGTTTTGGGCTCCCGGTGCCGTGTATGGCTCTTATCTTGCCGGTTCGGAGGTTTGTTGGCAGTGATGTTGTTGCTGGTTTCTATTGTTTTCGGCTATTGCGTGGCTGCAGTGTCCGATCCTGTCAGTTTTTGTTCATTTCTCTGAAGGTTCTAGTTGGTTTCCAGTCTTGTTATGGGTTTATTTGTTGCAGTTTAGTTTAGTGTCATCGGTTGGTTGTTGGTGTGATTGGTTTGAGACTGGTTTTTGTCCTGGTTCTTAGTGGCTCTTTTTTTTGCAGGGATCATTACTTTGCTTTGGGACGTTTGGGTTCTATCTGGTTCCGACTTCGTTGTCGGCTCGTTCATCGTTCTCGGCTTCAGCCTGGGTAGTTTTGGTTCGCTCCTTGTATCTACAATCCAGATCAGTTCGAGATCTGCTCATTTTGTTAGGTTTCTATCGAGGCGTTGTTTCAGGTTCTTGTCTCCGTCGTCTTTGGAAGTTTGTCGGGAGTACTCGTTAGTACTTTCTCCTTGCCAAAGTATGAAGCTTTGGTTCTTCTCTCGCAGAGGTATAATTGATTCACCATAGGAGGATTCATGTTGTGGTTCTTACCTTATCCCTTGTGAAGTTTTGGTATTTCTGTTCTTTAGGGTGCTTCCCTTGTTCTAGTCTTATTCTCGGTCTTGTTCTTGTTGGTGTTTTTCTAGTTTGGGCCTTATGTCCCGATAGTCGTTTGGGCTTTGCTTCCCTCTTTTGGGCTTTTGGCTCCGACTGAATTCGTTTCCGTGTCGACATGGCTATGGATGGGTTTGTTCCCCTACCGGCTTGTCTATTGTGTAACATCAACTTTTTTCATTAATATAATCGACCTAGATGACAAAAAAAAAAAAAACACATGTCACAATCTAAATTAACAGTGACACGTGTCGCGATCTAGTGAGTTATAATTTTGTCTACGTGTCGCGCTCACGTCGAGCACATCCTACTTTATATAATAAGATAGATGAAAGCTTTTACTTTTAAAAAGCATTAATAAACCCTTCAAAAATCTTTCATAAATATTTAGTGAACCCTTCAAAAAGCATTAATAAGCTCTTACTTTTAGAAAGGTCTTCCTAAAAGCTTAAAAAACTTTCCTAATATTTTTTGGAAGACTTCTAGAACATTAGGAAAGCTTTCTAAAATATTTGGAAGACTTCGTAAATTTCTTAAACTTGTAAGTAATGTTCCTAAACTTCTATAAAACAATTATAAAATTTTCAAAAAAACATTCATAAAATTTTAGTAATTTTGTTTTTTGTTTCTAAGTAATACTTCCTAAAAACAAAAAAAAAAAAAAACAAACAAAAAAAAACAAAATTACTAAAATTTTATGAATGTTTTTTTTGAAAATTTTATAATTGTTTAATAGGAGTTTAGGAACATTACTTACAAGTTTAAGAAGTTTACGAAGTCTTCCAAATATTTTAGAAAGCTTTCCTAATGTTTTCTAAAATATTTGGAAGACTTCGTAAACTTCTTAAACTTGGGCGGACGTCGAAATGACTTTGAAGAGCGTTGGTGCGATTGTGACGGCGAAACCTAGCGAGCAGGATGCTACTATGATGGATGTCAGTGATAAGGAGAGAGGCCGCCAGGGGACCCGCCTGACGTCCTAGGATCATGGGCGACGAAGGTTAAGGGTAGTTCAGTGGGGGGAATACCGGTGCCGGAGAGTGTGATAGATGAGGAGTTTGTCATGGCGAGATTGAGTTTGGATTTTCCGGATGGTGAGGAGGGTGAGCCTGTGATTACGATCGGTGAGGAGGTGCTAGAAGCAATGAATGGTTTATGGAAGAGATGCATGATAGTCAAAGTGTTGGGGAGACAAATCCCTATTTCGGTTTTGCATCGTAAGTTGAGGGAGTTGTGGAAGCCAAAGGGAGAGATGTTTGTTATGGATTTGCCCAGACAATTTTTTATGGTACGGTTTGAACTGGAAGAGGAATATTTGGCGGCCCTAACAGGAGGTCCATGGAGGGTGTTTGGGAATTATTTGATGGTACAAGACTGGTCTCCGCGTTTTGATCCGATCAAAGATGAGATCGTCACAACGCCGGTTTGGGTGAGGCTAACAAACATCCCTGTGAACTACTATCATAAGTCGATTTTGATGGGTATTGCGCGGGGGTTAGGGAAGCCATTGAGGGTGGATATGACAACCCTAAATTTTGAAAGAGCTCGCTTTGCCAGAATTTGTGTGGAGGTGGATTTATCGAGACCATTAAAGGGATCAGTCTTAATTAATGGAGAAAGGTACTTCGTGGCATATGAAGGTCTGATGAAAATATGCTCCTCGTGTGGAATATATGGTCATTTAATCCATCAATGTCCAAAGAAGGTGGGCGAGATAGAGGCGGGTCCCGTGGAGTCCATTAGGGAGAAGGAGATAATGGTGAGTTCGCAGCAGGGGGATGGGTTTACAGTAGTTAGAAGACCAGGAAGGCGTCCAAATTTGCCGGCGGAACAAGGAGTTTTCGCGGTGGGGAAACAAGGTGGACGATCGGAGAGGAATATCAGGGAGATCCCGCAAAAACAGGGCTTTCAGATATCGAACAGATTTGGTAGGTTGGATACAGATGCGATATCGCTAGAAGTTAGGAAAGGTGCCAACACGTTTGGAGCAAATAAGGAAAACGAATTTGTCCCAAATAAGGCTAATAAGGAGTTGAGTGCTCCGCAAGTTAAGGGGATACGGTTCGGGTCTACTGTGGAGAAAGAGCATATTGACAATCGTATTGGGCCTAAGGCAAAGAGATTGGGTGGAAGTAAGACGAGGGAATCTAATGGGCCGAGACAGAAACAAAACACTTCGAATAAGCCCATGTGGGGACTGGTGTTTGGACCCGCTAAGGGGGAGGAGATTTTATTTGCGAACGGTAAGAGATTGAGAGTGGAGTCAGCGGGGATGGGACGCCCAGGAGGAGTGTTTGTGAAGGATCGAGAAGTTCAGTCACTGGACTCGGGAATCGGAGTTCAGATGATGGCTAAAGAGAGAGTGGGTGAGAGTACATTGGTTATGTCTGATGCACATGGGGTGGAGGCATCGCGGGAGCTGTCCGAAGAAGGGACAGGACCGGTGGTGGCATAACGTTGCACCCCGGTAGTTTGGAGCTTTTATCTACAATTTCTAATGAATTGTCTTCTATGGAACTGCCGGGGGGCGAATAAACCCAACTTTAGGAGAGCGATTCGCTATACGTTAAAGAAATATTCAACCGACATTCTAGCCTTGTTTGAAACACACGCTGGGGGTGACAGGGCAGGGAGAATATGTAGCAGTTTAGGGTTCGAACATTCGTTTCGAGTGGATGCGGTGGGTCAGAGTGGGGGAATTTGGCTCTTATGGAGATCGGGTATTGGAGATTTGAGTATTATTGAGTCGTCGGATCAATTTATTGCTGCAAAGTTAAAATCTGGCACAGAGGTGTTGAATATTATTGTGGTTTATGCAGCTCCTTCCGTCAGCAGGCGGAGTGGTTTATGGGAGAAGTTGAGTATAGTTATTCAGAGTTTGGAGGGACCCCTTGTAATCGGAGGGGACTTTAACACTATTGTTCGGCTTGATGAACGATCGGGCGAGAATAGGAGATTGTCACCAGATTCTTTGGCTTTCGGTGATTGGATCAACAGACTTTCCTTGATAGACATGGGTTTTCGTGGCAACAAGTATACATGGAGACGGGGGAGAGTAGAAGACAGTTTTGTGGCGAAGAGATTGGATAGGGTTTTGTGTTGTGCCCACGCGAGACTCAAATGGCAAGAGGCTAGGGTCTCACATTTACCGTTTTTGGCATCGGATCATGCGCCTCTTTATATTCAGTTATGCCCCGAAGTAGCTTGCAATCCGAGGAGGAGACCGTTCCGATTTGAAGCGGCATGGTTGAAGCACCCGAGTTTCAAGGAGTTGTTGGTTGCATCTTGGGATGGAACGATTAATACCCCGGAAGCTTTGACTGAGTTACGGATCAAACTCAAGAAATGGAACAGGGACGTGTTCGGCGATGTTCAAAAGCAGAAAGAGAAGTTGATGGGGGAGATAAAAATGGTTCAAGATGCCTTAGAGTTGGTTCAAACGGATGACTTGTTGCGTAAGGAGGAGGATTTGTTGAAGGAGATTGATGGAGTGTTGGAACAGGAAGAGTTGTTATGGTTTCAAAAGTCTAGAGAAAAGTGGATTGCTTTAGGTGATCGAAATACGAAGTATTTCCATACATCGACCATAATACGCCGGAGACATAATCGGATAGAGTCGCTAAAAAATGATGATGACCAATGGGTTACGAGTTCTCAAGAATTAGAACAGCTAGCGGTGGATTATTACAAAAAGCTATACTCGATGGACGATGTCCCGTGTGTCATCGAAGCATTACCGAGACAGGGGTTTGTGGAGCTTACGCAAGAGGAGCGCAGGGATTTGTCTAAACCTTTCTCCGGTGTAGAGGTGGAAGAAGCTATACACAGTATGGGGAGGTTCAAAGCCCCGGGTCCGGATGGCTACCAACCTATTTTCTACCAAGATTGTTGGGAGGTAGTGGGGGAATCGGTGGTTCGGTTTGCCCTAGATTTCTTTGCGACAGGGAACTTACCGACAGAGACGAATGATGTTCTGGTGGTTCTAATTGGTAAGGTTTTGAAACTGGAGAAGATAACCCAATTCCGGCCAATTAGCTTGTGTAATGTCCTCTTTAAAACGATTACCAAGATGATGGTGTTAAGGCTTAAACGGGTGATTGCGAAGTTAATTGGACCGGCCCAATCTAGTTTTATACCGGGAAAATTGAGTATGGATAATATCGTAGTGGTACAGGAGGCAGTCCATTCGATGCGGAGCAAAAAGGGGAGGAAAGGATGGATGCTCTTAAAATTGGATTTGGAGAAAGCATATGATCGAATCCGTTGGGACTTTTTGGAGGATACTCTACGAGCTGCTGGGTTTGAAGAGTGTTGGGTTCGGTGGGTTTTGCAGTGTGTTGTAGATTCGTCGATGTCTATTCTCTGGAACGGAGAGAAGACGCCAGCTTTTACGCCATCTCGCGGACTCCGTCAGGGGGACCCCTTGTCTCCTTATCTGTTTGTTTTATGCCTGGAACGACTTTGTCATATGATAGATCGATCGATGGCTATAGGAGATTGGAAACCCATTTGTTTATCACGTGGCGGACCGAAGCTCTCCCATATCTGTTTTGCGAATGATTTGATCCTTTTCGCAGAAGCATCCGTCGCTCAAATCAAGGTTATAAGACGAATTTTGGAGAAGTTTTGTGTAGTTTCGGGGCAGAAGGTGAGCTTGGATAAGTCTAAAATTTTCTTCTCAAGCAATGTCTCTCATGATTGGGGAACTTGATTAGCGATGAGAGCGGCATCAAATCGACCACGGATTTAGGAAAGTATTTGGGTATGCCGGTGCTTCAGAAGCGCATAAACAAACACACTTTCGGTGAGGTACTTGAGAGAGTGTCTTCACGATTGGCAGGATGGAGAGGCCGAGTACTGAGCTTTGCGGGTCGATTAACGCTGACTAAAGCAGTGCTATCCTCTATACCAATTCATACAATGAGCACGATATCTCTGCCTAAGTCAGTTTTGGAGGGTTTGGATAGGGTGTCACGATCGTTTTTGTGGGGAAGCACTCCGGAAAAAAGAAGACTCCATTTAGTGGCTTGGGATAGGGTTTGTTCACCGCGAAGTGAGGGAGGACTTGGTATCAGATCCTCCGAGAATATGAATAAAGCGCTTCTAGCAAAAGTGGGCTGGAGGTTAATGCATGATCACTCAAGTTTATGGGCTAACATTCTACGGCATAAGTATAAGGTGGGGGGTCTCTATGATCGGACTTGGTTGGAATCTAAGAGACCAGCTTCATCGACTTGGCGAAGCATACGGGTTGGACTGAGTGAAGTGGTTACCCGTGGAACAAAATGGGTCCTTGGGAATGGCCGAGAAATTAGTTTTTGGACCGATAAATGGTTGTCTAATATACCATTAATGGATAGAGTGGTCACGGAGTTGCCGAGCGGTTACAAGGAGTTACGAGTTAAGGACCTTTGGAGAGACGGAATGGGTTGGATGTTGGGACAGATCACGCCGTATATCTCTCATAATACATGTTTGGAGTTGGCAGCAGTGGTGGTAGACAATGTTACCGGGGCGAGAGATAGAATTGCATGGGGGGGCACTGCTGATGGGCGGTTTACGGTGAAGGCAGCTTATTCACTTTTGACAGAGAATCGAGCTCCCAGACCAAATATGACGAGTTTCTTTGCCAGGGTGTGGAGAGTGATTGCCCCGGAAAGGGTTCGTGTTTTCCTTTGGCTGGTGGGTAATCAAGCTATTATGACTAATGTGGAACGGCACCGGAGGCACATGGGAGATACAAAAATATGTCAGGTATGTCGAGGAGGAGAGGAGACAATTTTACATGTGTTGAGGGATTGTCCATCTATTGCGGGCATTTGGAACCGTGTGGTGCCGGTGAGGAGGAGACATGACTTCTTTAGTGGGTCTCTACTTGGATGGTTATATGGTAATTTCGGGTTTCATGATGAGGTGGATGGGTGCCCGTGGTCCATAATGTTTGCTATGGGTGTGTGGTGGAGTTGGAAGTGGCGTTGCGGCTATGTCTTTGGTGAGGTTGGTAAATGCAGGGACCGAACAAGATTTGTAAAAGATCTAGCGAAGGAGGTGCACTTAGCGCATCAACTCTCTCGGACGGGAGGTGATGCAGGCGGGAGGATCGAGAGAATGATAGCTTGGGAACCTCCGTGTGAGGGATGGACAAAGCTGAACACCGACGGAGCATCTCACGGTAATCCGGGTCTGGCTACGGCGGGTGGAGTCTTGAGAGATCATACAGGGCGTTGGTGTAGTGGGTTTTCTCTCAATATTGGTGTCTGCTCGGCTACATTAGCAGAACTGTGGGGGGTTTATTATGGCCTCTACATTGCATGGGAGCAGAGAGTAACGAGGCTGGAGCTGGAAGTTGATTCGAAATTAGTGGTTGGGTTTCTCAAGGAAGGGGTCAGTGGGACTCACCCTATGTCCTTCCTGGTACGGTTATGCCATGGCTTTCTATCTAGGGACTGGATAGTCCGGGTTTCTTATGTGTATAGGGAGGCTAACCATCTTGCCGATGGGTTGGCTAACTATGCTTTTACTTTACCTTTAGGTTTTCATTTGTTAGTTTTTGCTCCGAACGTTGTGGAGTCAATCGTGGAGGAAGATGTCCGAGGAACTTCGTATCCAATGCATGTTCGGTTGTAGTTGGATTTCTTTTTATTAATAAATTCAGGGAGACTTTTTAGTCTCCCTCGCACTTACCAAAAAAAAAAGTAATACTTCCTAAACATTTATGAAGACCTTCCTAAACATGTAGGAAAATTTTCCTGAACTTTATAAAAAAATTAGGAAGGTCTTCCTAAAAATTTATAATTTTTTTTTTAATGTTAAAGAAGACTTTCTAAACGTTTGAAAAGCTTCCTATAACGTTTGAATAACTTCCTAAAACATTAGGAATGCTTCATAAACCTCTTAAACTTTTCAAGATTTTTCCAAACTCTTAGAAAGCATTCATAAACCCTTCAAAAGTCTTCATGTTTGATACCCAAATAATAAATTTTTCATTGCGTGTGTGATCTTAAAGATTTAAACTGATCTTTACAGATGTACGCACTATAATAAAATGTCAAAGTTTTCTTTACATTATATTTGAGATCTAGTTTATTTATCAAAACTATCATCTCTTTTAAACTATCAAGATAGTGGACTGTATTTGCATTCAACCATTCTCTCCTATAAAAATCAAATAGAAGCAATCATCTCTTTTAATCTAATTTGAATTTTCTTCAATTTATATGTAACTAGGCTAATACCCGCGCATACGCGCGGATTTTTTTTATAAAAATTGTTGAAATAAATTGTTTAATCAGAAAAATGTTGAAAATATTATTTATCACTAATGTAGACTTGATAGTTAATATATATTAAAAATGAATGACAAAATCATTCAATCTAAAAAAATAATTTGCATTGTAATTACAAATGTAAGAAAATATGGTGAGAATAAAGATCAAATTTCTAAAAAGAGGAAAATGTAAAGATAAACTAAGTTTAACATTCATATTATTTAATTGTATTAAACTTGAATTTAATTTATTTTGTTTTTACGTTTTTATGACATCGTATTATTTATTATTATGTATTTATAATTTTTCTAAAAATTAAGTTAGAATAAACTTAATTTTATGATTACAATTAATGTTTGGACACGTGGCAGCTTCTGAAATGATGACGTGGCATCATATGGAGAGGGTTCACCTCTTTTCGTATATATGATTTTTTTTTCTTTCCAATTTTACTTTGTTTCTTCTTCTTCTGATCTCACATAAGCTTTATCAAATAGAAATGGAACTTTCTCACAATCTATATTCCTTCGCATAGATAAATTGTTTTTAATGCCTTAATTCCAAAGATCATTGTATAGCTATGTGGCAGACATAGAAATCAAATCGCGAACAGAAGCTTCATGATTGCAAATGGAAGAAGCTTCGAGATTAGAATCACAAACAAAATATTTAAAATCGAAATCGCGAACATAAGTTTCGAGATCGGGATCGCGAACATAAGTTTCGAGATCGGGATCGCGAACGAAAGCATCGAGATCAGAATCGAGATGTTGGAATATCATCCTTTAATTAATCCTGCCCAAGAGAGAAACAAACCAACCTAGCAAAATCAATGAAACGTGGGAAGAAGAAAAAAAGACAAGTCACAACAAGACAAAGAAGTGGTTGGAGTCTAGTCTTTATCCGGTACGTATTTGGTATGTTTTAGTCTTTGAGGTTGCTTGTTTTTCTTAGTTAAAATCTAGAGCTAATTATGCTTAGTGTGGGTAGTTATTTTGGGGCTCAAGGTCTATAAGGGGTAGAGAAATCAGAGACTACTTCTCTGATTTTCTTATATAAATATGTAATAGGAGATGTTGTGTAAGATAATGAAAATCAGTTCTCTACATCTCATCTCTATCTATCTACTTCGGTCTATATCATTCTCTCCTTCATAAGGTTTCTACAAAAACGTTTCTCTATTTTGTGTCTTAGAACAATAGCTAGACAAAGAGAACAATAGAGGATGAAGCTTGACTGCAATTTCCAGCAGCTTCCAACACGAGAACATAAACTTCAAGATTGGAATCGAGAACAGAAACTTCAAGATTGGAATCATGAACCGTAGCTATCGCCAAAAAAGAGACATCGGCAAATGATCGTCGGCGGAAAAAGATCCTCGATGGAAAGAGATAGGTGAAGCAAACTAATTTTAATTTTAATTTGCAAAGGACAAATTAATCTTTTTCTTTGCTAAATTATGGTATATTAGAAACTCTAAATTTGTTATGGTATTTTTGGGAAAAAAAAATTCTCGCAGTATGAGCAAAGTGTTTCCGGCCCACTAGACTTTGGAGAGAATTTAGAAACGAAATGGGCCAAGTCTGAATCATCAAAGATTGGCTGTGACATTTAAAATATCAAAACCCTAATTGGTGACATCTACAGATGGGCTTTTGATCCGACCCGAACCCAACTCCCAAAAAGTAAGCAAAGATTGGCTCCTAGAAGAAGAAGATCGTCTTGATTCGGTCCACGGCGCAGCTTTTTCGTCTTGATTCGATTAATTTATTTAAACCAAAACCTCAGAGAGAGAGAAGAGAGAGAGAGAGATGGAAGAAGGAGGAGGAGGAGGTGGGCTCTACAGCCCTCGAACTGTAGAAGAAGTATTCAGGGATTTCAAGGGCCGTCGAGCTGCCATTGTCAAAGCTCTCACCACCGGTATTTGTCTTTGGTTTCGGATGTGTTTCGTCATGTTTTGTTCTCCGATCTGATGGATTCGCTTTTTTCTCTTTTGCAGAGGTCCAAGAGTTCTACCAGCAATGCGACCCTGGTTAGGGTTTCTATATCTGTCTCTTTTCTCTCTGATTTGTGTTTTGTCTATACCATAATTTTGATTAGTCTCGAATCCTGACTCTTGTGTGGGTCAATCTGGATTTGTATAATCTGGTTTCAGAGAAGGAGAACCTTTGCTTGTATGGGTTACCGAATGAACAATGGGAAGTTAACTTGCCTGCTGAAGAAGTGCCTCCAGAGCTTCCAGAGCCAGCTCTCGGCATTAACTTCGCTAGAGATGGACTCTCCGAAAACGAATGGCTTTCTCTTGTTGCTATTCACAGTGACACTTGGTTACTTTCTGTCTCCTTTTACTTTGGCTCAAGATTTGCTTTCGACAAGGCTGACAGGTAATGGATTCATAGCTTTCAACACATCTGCTCCACATCTCATGTGTATATATGCTAACTTGTCTAATTCAGGAAGCGCTTGTTCAACATGATCAATGAGGTTCCTACTATATTTGAAGTAGTGACAGGAATTGCCAATGCCAAGAAACAAACAAAGGACAAATCCTCTGCAGAAAACCAAAATGGCAACAAATCCAAGTCAAATTCTAAAGTGGTAAGACCCACCCTATCCTTTTTCCAATTTGGGAAAACTAAAGTAGATATCCAGACAACAAACCCATGGCATTCACCTATGTTTTTCACCTTGGAATCCCAGATTAATTCATAATCCTCCAAGTCTCTATAGACTATAGAGAATAGCATCCATACCATGCAAGCTTCTTAGTAGGGTGGATAAAAAAAAGAGACAACGCTTGATCAATCTCGGCTTAAATGTTTTACCTTCACCAGAAACACTGCATTAGTTGGATTGATTTTGAGTTTCTCCGTGTAAGTTTAAATATATATCCTTTGTTTTGGAATGCAGAGAACTTCAGAAGGCAAAAGCTCGAAGACCATGCAAGCAAACAAGGAGGAAGAAGGGTTAGATGAAGAGGATGAGGATGAACACAGTGAAACCCTTTGTGGAGCCTGTGGAGACAGTGATGGTACTGATGAATTCTGGATCTGCTGTGACATTTGTGAGGTATGGTTCCATGGGAAGTGTGTCAAGATAACTCCAGCAAGAGCTGAGCATATCAAACAGTACAAGTGCCCTTCATGCAGCAACAAAAGAGCACGACCCTAAGTGTTCTATTGTAGAGAATAGCCTGTAGTAACAACTCTTACTACCCTTATCTTTATTTGGCTCGTCTTAGCTCTTTATTGGCCATAACAACTTGGGCCTATTTCTCATTTGAACTGCTGTAAGTCCACAAAATCAAACTGCTCATATGCAGGTAGCTTTAAGCCGACAGGACATGACATGATAGTTGTGAAAAACCGTATTCCGATCCTAAAATGCCATTGTCTGAAAGACAGATGTTTTGCATACAATTCAAACATAAGCTAAAACCATACTAAATTTAAATTCAGAACTGCAGTAATAATAGCTAAGCTAACAGTTTTTTTGTACCCATCTTTTGTATTTGAGCAAGTGTCTTGATGGTTCATACTCAACATTCTTGTTTTGTTTCCTAAATGGTAAAAAGGAAAAAGGGTAAACTTTCACCATCTGATCCTCCAATGTGCTTCCCGTTGTTTATAAACTCATGTGGTACTATTCACCTTCCTACTATCTCCCCAAGGGCACTCTGGATGTTCCCTCTGTCCTCTGTAACACACAAAGTCTGAGAAACAAAAGATCAAACTTGTGGAACCCTAGAAGAAACCAAAGGTCGAACCACTTTCAGGGGCAATGACTCAAAAATTAAAATATATTTCGTGCATCACACGGACATACATCTTAGTTTTTAGTTTTTATTTATCTTCGCATCAGAAAAACCACGAAGATCACTGCGGCCCCTAGAAGCCTATCCTTGATGATAAGAGCAAGAACCGTGATATACTCTGATCAGAAGAGGGATAAAGATCACACAATGATTTGCTGAGTAGAAGGAGACCAACTTCAAGTCACCAGCTCTTTTCTTTGGACCCTTTTCTGTTGGTTTCCCGGAAAAGGGAGAAAAGTTATGCTGGTTTTCCCGAGAATGTTGAAGTGTGATTCAAATCTGGAAATTAATGGGAATAAGTAATGTTTGTCAGTTACGATTTCTTAGTTTAAATTTGGGTGTTTAATTTTGGTCTTTAATATAGGGCATAAATGAGTCTGTGGGTTAATGGGTAGCCGTTACGTTTTTTATTTTCTTATATAATCATGTAGTTTGTTTCACTTTTATTCATCAGAGATTAGAGTATCAGAGAATAAAGTATTATTCAGCAAAAGTTCTTCTTTGTTCTCTGTTCGTTATCTTTCTCTATTTCACCCAGTGTCTATCTTGTTCCAACATTGTGGTATCAGAGCACAGGTTTCGGTTCCTTTCATCCTATTTAAAGAAAAGCCATAGCAGGCAATGGAGCAACTCAGCAAGCTCTGGTTCCGTTATTTAAAGGTGAAAAGTATCACCTTGGAGTCTTAAGATGAAGACGATGTTCAGATTTCAAGAAGTTTGGCATATGGTGGAGAATGGATTTGAAGATGTAAATCCTGCGGAACCTGATCAACGGTTACGAGAGAATCGCAAAAAGGATGCAAATGCGTTGTTTTTTTTATCCAGACAGCACTGGATGAAGACATCTTATCTCGGATCTCAGCGGTGAATACATATCATGAAGCGTGGGAGATTCTGAAGCTGGAGTACATGGGAGATAAGAAGGCGATCACAGTCAAACTGCAGACTCTTCGTCATCAGTTTGAAAAACTTCGGATGAAGGAGAAGAAAACGATGCAGGAGTATTTGGCGAGAGTTTCAGTCATTGTCAACCAGATGAAGTTCTATGGTGAATTCTTGTCAAATGAAACTGTTGTGAGTAAAGTTCTCAGAAATTGAACTCCAAAGTTTGAGTATATGGTTCCTGCGATCATGGAGGCAAATGATATGAGTTCATATTCCTTTGACACCATGATGAGCTCGTTGATCGGTCATGAGGATCGACTTGGTAAATGGCTGAAAAATCTGAAGAGAAGGCTTTCCAGATGAAGGGAGAGTACTCTGGTCAGAAAAACAGCAGTGGTTTTGGATCTGGACGAGGAAGAGGCAGATCTGGAGGCCGTGGAGACTATGGAAGAGGCAGAGGAAGAGTTTATTATGATAACACAAGGTGTTCTAATCTGTCTAACAACATAGGTACCAACAAGAGCAATATTCAGTGTCACTATTGCAAGAAGAATGGCCATATGCAGGTTGATTGTTGGAAGAAACAAAGAGAAGAAAAGCATGCAAGCTTTGCTGAATAAGAAGATGAGCAGCCTAGACTCTTCGTGGCATTCAAGAGTGAGGCAGCGTCCAAATCTGTGTGGTATTTGGCCAGTGGTTGTTCAAATCACATGACGGGCATCAAATCGTTGTTCAAAGAGATAGATGAGTCGTACAAGCTGAAGGTGAAGCTTGGAGATGACAAAGAAGTTCAAGTAGAAGGAAGAGGTATTGTGGCTGTCCATAATGGTCATGGTAATCTCAAACTCATCTATAATGTGTATTACATTCCCGATCTAGCACAAAATCTGTTAAGTGTTGGACAAATGGTGGAAAATAATTTCTCTGTTTTCTTTTAGGGGAATGTATGTGTGATCAAGGCGAGATCTGGTCTCACGTTAGCAGTGGTGAGGAAGACATCAAACAATCTATACCCGTTAGAGATGTCGTCTATTGAAGCAAGTGCGTTGGTAGCTAAGGTTTTAGATGATTCAAAGCTGTGGCACTTACGGTATGGGCATTTACATGAGAATGGGTTAAAGTTACTCATTCAAAAAGGTATGGTCTATGGTCTACCAAAGATTGAAGCTCTAGAGTTGTGTGAATGAGTTCTAGGATGAAAGAAAGATTAATGTCAATTGCTTCTAGAAGTTAATTGCTTTCCTCTTATTCTTTACATCGATTTTATTTAATTGCTTTCATTTATTTGCATTCGAAAACCCCATAAAAATCTGATTTGGCTTAGTTTAATTCTTATTCCAGATTTCTATTGTGCATTCAAAGTCTCCGTAGGATCGATTCCTAAAGTACTAAATTGATTCAATGTTTATTCCAGTTTAATTCTTAGTCAATTGCCTCTAGAAGTTAATGCATGAATAATTCGAACTATGAATCCCTAAGAAATCTCTGAAAATCCAACGTTTTCCTCTTATTCTTTACATCGATTTTATTTAATTGCTTTCATTTATTTGCATTCGAAAACCCCATAAAAATCTGATTTGGCTTAGTTTAATTCTTATTCCAGATTTCTATTGTGCATTCAAAGTCTCCGTAGGATCGATTCCTAAAGTACTAAATTGATTCAATGTGCACTTGCAGCTTTGCATTGTAGGTTTAGGGTAAAACCTGACTCGCATCAATCTGCTTGAGGTTCGCCTCAATTACTCTCTGTGTGACGATGTAACCCAAGAATTCTCCTAAAGTTATAGCAAATGTACACTTTGAAGGATTTAGCTTCATGTCGTACTGATTTTGAATTTCAAAACATTTCCTCAAATGACCGACGTGATCCTTTGCCTCCAGTGATTTTACGAGCATATCATCGATGTAAATCTCCATTGAGTAGCCCAATTGTTCGGCGAACATGCAGTTTACCAATCTTTGGTATGTTGCCCCACGTTCTTAACCTTGTGGTCCACGTTCGAGCCCCACGGTGGGTGCCAAATGTTGCACTGTGATTTCAACTTAGTATTTTTCGTAAAGAGATTTTGGGATTCAAAATTTTTTGTATTATTAAAACTCAAGGTCGGCAGTTAAAATAGAGAAAGAGATAGGTCGTCTAGGTGACGAACTAGCTAAAAGAATGGGGATCAAGAGACTTAATGCTAGAGAGCTCGCAGCCCTAATCCCTATGTTCTCGTAAGTAATGATTGATCCCTTCTTCAATGGGATGCCTCTTTATTTATAGTTATGCTAAGTCGGTTGATTATGCCTTCTTTCCTTTTCCTAAGTCGGTTGAGTAGTTTTCATTTTTTCCTGCAGGCCCATACTCTCTAGGATGAGCTTCATGGGCTTTTAGTGATTAATGGACTGAGCTTGATTTAGGTCGGATTTTAAGAAGGGTGCGCAACCCATCTCCAAAAAAAAAATGAATCTCATTTTTCTTCAATACTTTGACCGACGTTGTCGTTGAAACCAAGTTTGTCTTTGTCTGCTTCAGAATAACCGATGTCAATCTTAATCTTCAATTTGTTATATAGTTTGTATATTTGAGTCGTACATTTTCTCGAAAAGCTCACAGATCTCTTTGTCTGGCTTCGGCTTGTCTATGCGATGTTGTCTCCGCTATGGCTAGCTGATCATGGCTTGTTATTGTTACCGTTGTCTCAACCTCGTCGTGGTGTTGGTTCCAATTCGATCATCTTTGTTGTCTGATATCTCAGGTTTTAGCCTTAGAAATACGCTGCAAGAGCACAAACAATCGCAATAATACTCAGGAGTCAAATCCACTAGAGACCAAATAATCGCACTACGAATTTATGAGATTCAAAATTAGCTAAGGCTAAAATATGGGGATTTGATGTTTGTGACAGAATGGGTGATGAAAATAATAATAGATAAAGTTAAAAGCGAGTAAATAACGATGTAAATTCAGTGGAGAAAGCGTTAGGCATCAGGGGTAATCGTAGAGAATCATGAATCATAGAAATCAGATTAATATCAGGAATTTAATAGACAAACCGTCTTGAACTCGAAACATAAATATATAGTTAACCCACTCCCGGGGTGCTAAGCTCCTGTTTGTTATTAGTAGAAATCAAACATGCATAATTCAACCAAGTTCGATATGTTTACTAGACTTTATAACTCAACTCCCGTAGGTTATAACGCCTAGCTTATCTAGATTATTTTAGGAGATTTATCAAGCTTTCAGAAAGTAATTCTACCTAAAATCATATCACAATATGCGCATTCAAACAATCATCAATCAAGATAAAAAACCAATAGATATCCCTAAACAATATTTTTCAAATTTAACAATTAATGAAATCTCTTTGAATCCCTAAAACCTAACTAGATGACTACTCAAATATGGTGCAAGTAAACAAGCAGCAAGGATAAGTAAAAAACATCATGGATAAACTAAATTAAAAGAGTAAAGGTTCAGAAATATTCTCTATATCGAAGTACAAAGGTGAGATTTTCTCCTTGAAGCTTTTAGAATAAAAAATTATGAAAACTATGAAACAATCTTTTTGGTGGCTGCTGTGGTGTGTGGTGATGATAATTTTCGTGCCTCTCTGTGTTTTTATAGGTGCATAAGTCAGCTCGGGCGAATCCTGAAGATTTAGGAGATATCGTCGAAAAAAGAAAATTTCCCCTTTTCCGGACAGCGATCGATCGATTTTCCTATGATGGATCGATCAATTGCCTCTTATTTTTTGGTCAGTGAAATGTTTCGGATGTTCGATTGATTGATCCTTAGGTGGATTGGTCGATCGGGGACTTCATTCCTCAGCTTGCTTCATTTCGTCGCCAAACATACCAGTCTTCAATAAAACATACATAGGTCTCTAACCATAATTCCAAATGATTTGAAACAAGTTGCATATGAACGTTAACATCTGTGACTATCTTTTCTCCAAATTTCAGCTTCATCCAAGATGTATATGTCCTTTAAAGAACATCGAACTTTTGATGCTCAGAATCTGTCCAATCTCCAAAATGCTTGTTTTGCATTCTTTTTGACCCATATTCCTCCAATTTCCCATAAAGATTATAAAAATTGAAAAAACACTAAAAAATCAATAAAATACCAAAATCAAGTAATTTTTTTTATTAATTTTTTTATTAAAAACATAGTAAAAACTTGTAAAATCCAAGGTATATCACTGTCTTTTTTGCCTCCACTCTGACATCCACCACTCCGACTGCCTATATGTCATCTTCGTTGTAGTAACATTCGCCTCTCTCTTTTATAGAAGAAAAAAGAAATTAAAGTTTGATTATGTAAACCAAATTTTTTTCTCATAATCATTACTTTGGCCAAAAAAAAAAGGTTAATTAATTTTTGTCGGCGGCTGTGCATATTCATGTCTTTTTAACATAAACATACTTTATTTTTAATTTTTTGAGGGGGGTAAAATGTTAAATTTTATACCATTTTTAAAGATTTTTGGCATAATTAAGCGTAATACTAAGAAATCAGAAAGACCAAAATATATCTATACAAACAACGCAAAACAGAGAACACAAAGCCAATCAAAGAAACGAACAGAGGAGCATTGAAGCTAGTAGTAAAGACACAACACGACCGGCATCTCGATCACCATATGCAAAATCTGAGTTCGAAATTAACATTGTAGTTGCTAAGAGCCTCCGCGATCCATGGTCAGCCCTCGAAACCTTAGATCCAGTGGTGCTTACAGCTTCTCCGGGAACAACCGCGAATGAGACCTGCAGTCAGCGAGCCCATGACCTTCTTCAACAAACACGAACTCCGTCGGTGGTTTAGGAAGATGAATCGAAGAACCCTAGTCTAGCTTAGGTCTGAGAATCATAGAAATGGCCTCCAAACCTTGAACTTTAACCGATAGTGAGAATCCTCAGAATTCAACCCCCCCCCCTCCCATAGAAGCAAAAGCTTCTGACACCTGATTCCAGCTGCACCATGATGTGTGTCGAGTTTTACCTCTCAGCCAACTACTGCAAGTGCACAACAATCACAATTAGTATAGATAAGAGATCGAATCTACAAAGACTTGTCAATCACACTTAAAATTGTAATGAATAAAATCAATCTAGAACAAAATAAGAGTTTGTCGTTTTTGTGAATATGAAATAAACTAAATAAAGGCAGCAAGTAACTTAATTAAAATGAGAATTCAATGGGAGAAAAGCGTTAGAACTTAGGGATTCGCAGAGAATCATGCAACAATATTGATTGATCTATTTTAGGAATTTTGGATATATGAGCCGTCTAGAACACAAAACACGAAAGTATGATTTTTCCACTATCGTGGCTCCAATCACTATGCTTTAACTTCCTAATAGACTCAACTATCGCAGGTTATTACAAGAAGAAAGCACGCTTTATAGTTCAAGTTCTGATAAAGTTCACTAAACTCCTTAACTCACGTTTCGAATGGTTAAGACGCTTAGCTCATCAAATACTAGTTCATGAAATATAACAAGCTTTTGGAGAGTATATCAACCTAATATCAGATTGCTAGATGCGCGGTAAATCAATCATGCATAGAGAATAAGTAAAGATGAAGACTCTATTGATATCCCTAAACAAACATCAATCAATTATCGAACTGTGAAACTCATTGAATACCTAAAACCTAACTAGATGACTACTCAGACATGATGCAAGAAAAACAGCAAGAGTAGATACAAATCATGATAAATAAACTGGAATTAAAGAGTATAAGGTAGGAATTCTTCTCTATGTCGAATACAAAGCGAGATCTCCTCCTGGAAGCTCTTAAAACTCAAATCTATGAAGGACACCAAAGGGAAAACGTGGTGGCTGTAAGAACTAATAAAAATACTCTAATATTTTGGCACCCACATAACAAGAGGCTAAAAATAAGTATATATAGGTCTAGGGTCTTCTAGGGTTAAGTTTAGGGAAAAAAAAGAAATTTGGTGCGAAACTGTCCTGGCGTGGATCACGATCTGGACCAATATTTTGGTTGGGACTGGGCCTTAAAAATATCTTCTTGGATGTGCTGACATCGACCTGGGTATCGACCCACGGACTTGGTCGGTATTGGCTTCAGTCTTGGCTTGTTTCAGCTTCGAGGCAGAATGACCAGTCTTCAGTAAATCGGGTGTATCTTTCTAACCACAACTCCAAATGATATGATTCCAACTCCAAGTTGATTTGAACCTCCGTGTATAGCTAAACTTCGGGTGCTTCAGTTCTGTCCAACTTGGAAAAATGTGATAGCTTGTGAATTCTTTGGCTTGGACGATGTCTTTGACTTGTGTGAGCTGCTGTAACTTGGTTTACACCTCTTTTGTCCTTTTTGCTTCTTTTTGATGAATTTCCCTAAAAAGACTCTAAAACTACAAATACGAGGAAAACTACCTCTGAAGGCATAAAACCATAATAAAATGCATATAAAATATATAAAAATCCATAGTAAAATAGGTAAAATATTGGTTATATCAACTCCCCCAAACTTATCTTTTGCTTGTCATCAAGAAAAATAAAATCAAAGAATATAAAAGAGGTTTGAATATATGAGAACTTACATAACCCGAAGAACTTAACTTCGAAATCATAATCTGTAATCCACATGTAACATGATCGATTCAAGGGCATTCTCATCATACGCCATTCATGACCTTCGCAAGCCTGGTCCATACTCTAAATCCCAATCCTGCAAAATCTCAAATGTACTTTCATTTGACTCTTTAACATTCATTAAGTTTAGGTGAAGTTTCTCATCAAAGGGAATCATTCAGGGTAGACGGTGCTAGGAGTTTAAAAAGGCTAATGTAAGTGGTAAGGCTATAAGTGTTTAGGGTTACCAGACGCTCCGGAGGATACGAGACATTATGCAAAATCGCAAGAGAGAACGGACCTGTTGATGCCCACAGTTACTAACCACTTTCGATGCCTTTGTCCTAGACTTAGATCTTTTACCGGAAATCACTGTAAATCACACCAACTCTCTGAACTGATCCATGTCATTCCTCGGGATGTTTCTTTGGCCTTAGACTCTCTTATAGACACGTTTTCCTTTCCCTTTTATTTTTCTTTCTTTTCTTTTTTTTTATAAGGGAAAAACGGTCTTTTGATACATGAGTCTTATGGGGCACAGAATTTTAACCATTATATGTTGATTCCAAGGAAATGCCAAGCTCTGAAATGCCATCTTTGTACTCCATCAGGTTCTTCCAATCTCTGCACTCTAGTGGTTAGAAACTGCGTTGATCCTCTTGCTCTCTGACGTTTTTGCACATATATGCATATATGAAAGTGAAAATAAGAGTGCATGGGGTCTGAAAAAGAGGTTAAGGGTATAGGTAAGGTACCAACTAAAGATGAGCTGGCCATTCAGGACAACAAAGAGTGGTAAAAAGGAAAAAGATGTCCTGAATATGATTCGTTTCCCTGATCTAACTCATTTAATGAGAAACAATTAAAATCAGATTAGTAGTCAAATAAATAGAGTCAAAATCAGATTATTTAAAGATAATGCAAGATGAAATTTTCTGGGGGGAGTCCAGTCATGAAGGTTTCTGAATCGTCTGTCCTGAACAAACCCTGCGACAATGGTCACTGGATCATAAAATCAAAGCATACATTCCAGAAAATGTCATAGTTCTCAACTTATTTTGACTCAATAAAAACAATTTTAAAAAATAAAATTTTAAAAATGCATAAAACATCAAACTAAACACGAATAAACGTGTTAGTAAACAACAATCCCCCCAAACTTACTTTACACCGTCCCGGTGTAAAAGCAAATCAAATTAAGGGAGTATAATCTGGAAATAAAATATAAAATGAAATTGAAAAGATGAAGAATGGAACGATGTTACCGGATTGGACAAAAAGTCCATGAAGTTCTGTGGTTGGTTCACGGATTTGATGGTCATGACCCAAATTCAAAATTTCTTCGATCCAGGGGTGAAGTAGTACCCCAAAAGGTTCCTTAGGTCCTTAGGATCAGTTCATCTTTGATCTCCAGCTGCTGATTCTTCACGTTTTTGAAAATGGTTCCATGGTTAGTGATTTCGGTGCACCGGAATAGGCTCATGGGGCTATCTTTCAATTCGTGATATTTTTCTCGACCCATATTTCAAATTCACCGAATAATATGGTATTTTAAGACTGATGGTGAAGTTTCAAGGCTTTTGGTCAAACCGTTTTGCATATGGTCCATGAAAAAGGCGAGTCGGCTCGCTGGAATGAGGTGCATCGAGCAATCTGGAAATCTGTAGAGAATTCCTCAACCCATACTGAAACATCAAGATGGCAAGGGATCTCTGAAACAAACCCAATCTGCGAACGCCCGTCCATTGCCCGGAGAGCAGCCACTGCACCGAGCCACTGGTTAGAAGGAAGCCACCTAAGAACCAGATCCGTCAGAGATCTGAGCCAACGATGCCTCTTCACACCAAGATCTCTGATGGTCGTCGCACGGGAGGGAAGAATAGTCAGTCACCGTCGACCGACATGTGCATAGCTGATGCACCACCGGTGGAGGAGGCAAGGAGATGCCTGAAAAATATGGCCGCAAAGAGGGAGACCGGAGAGACGAGCCGACGATAGTGACGCCATCCTCGAGCGCCAACAATCTTACCTCGCCGGACTCTGTCTTCCGTCGATGGACCAGATCTGGATGCCTCGCCTCCTCCTGGTTCCGAGAAGAAAGAAACGAAAGTAAAAGAGGGCTCCTTCACGGCTCCGGCGAGGAGCATCGGAAGCCAAAGGGGCTAGCTAGATCTTGACGAGTAGGGTTTTTTAAACGGCGGAGAAAGATGAGAGAGAAAGAAGGGGTTTTTAGAAAAAGAAGCCTACCTCTTTTCTCAGTCTTCGGTTTTATTTTCACCACCTTATTTTTAGTTAAAGGAGTAGTAGAGATATTTTCGGCAATAATTATTATCGGAATGAGAGAGAACTAATAAACCTACTCTACAATTATTTAGTGTAAACTTTTTTTCTTTCTCTGAATAATATTATAAAATCAAAATTTAGTTACAAAATCCATTAAGGGATCCGATCAATCACCTACGGAATAAGGTAAGGATTTACAACAAAGCAATCCTAACTTCATCAACAAACAACTTTTGTAGCAAAAAAAGGTAGCTCGACGCTACATATGATTGGCGACGATCCTCTCTAGTAACATTACTTGCAATAGGCGATGCTCCTCTGTTTAAGCCAACCTCTTCAACCTCTATTTTCTAGCTGGGGATCAAGACAAAGAATCTCAAAATCCACCAGAATGGTGTCTGAAAGAGGGCCAAGCCGGAGGGCAAATCATTGGTCCCAAAATATCTTTTGCATCCGAAGCAAGATGACAAGATTTACCTTAAGACTATGCATACTCTCTCTCTAGCACACAAACAACTTTTGAGCTTAGCCTTCAAAACACTTTCAATATTGCTAAAAGCTCTCCTAGTGTGCATTATCACAATGTCTTCAGGGTCTCTCAAGACCCAAACAGCTCCACTAATTTTTATTTTCTTATTCTAAAAGAAGCCAAAATTACATCTAAACCAAAGTGGTAGAGGGGTTTCCATACCTTTTTCCTCGCTTCACTTGTATGATTTATTTAGTGCAAACCCTCTTTATAAAAATCGATTGACACGCTTGTAATCTCTTTTTCATTTTTGTAAGTTTCATAATTTCTAAAATTATCATACTATTACTTAATATGTAATCTCATTTTTTTTGGGTTAGTTTCATCATTTCTAAAATTCTCATATAAAATTTACTTAATTTGTGTATACAAATGTGCTATTAGTATTATTTTCCTTATATATATATATATATATATATTTGATGACAAAAAAAAAGATATATATATATCAAAATTTGCTTAGAATTTTTTTTTTTTTTAGAATTTCAATCATAAAAACTTAAAAACATATATAGTTGAAAAGTATCTATTGAATAATAATAATAATAATAATAATAATAATAATAATAATAATAATAATAATAATAATAATAATAATAATAATAATATTATTGAAAATAATAATATTATTCTTTATTTGAATAACATGGATTATTTTTTTTTTTTTGCAACCGTGGATCACAATTTTTTTTCAATGAGACGAGGTTTAAGGGCCTGACTGGTTTAAACGCAATGAGTGCGGATGGGGCTGTGGGAGTTTGCGGAAGCGGGCGGTAGCGGTTTCTAGCGTTATTGGACAATTTATACGACTGGTAAAACGGCTGGAAACGGGTGCATTTACGGGACGTTTATGACTGGTTTACAGCGGATGCGATAGCGGATTTACATAAAACTACCAAAAAATACACATAATATATAATTTATATAGAAATCAAAAATATATTATTATAAAAAATTTAAATTATATATTTTAAATAAATCATAGAATAATTAAATAAAATTTTTAAAGATGTTTGGAACATTTTATATATATACAATAATATTTTTATAATTATTAAAGTAAAAATTGAAATCAAAAATATATTATTATAAAAAATTAAAATTATATATTTTAAATAAATCATAGAATAATTAAATAATATTTTTACAATAACTTTTTTAATAATTACAAGTTTATTTTAGTTTAAATAAAATATATATCAAGTGTAAATAATTTTATATGATAATATTTGATATAAAAAGTAAAATTTTTTAAATAACTTTGTAAATTTTAGTTTATTATTTAAGATAATATTTTTTCAACCACCCGCAACCGCAAACGTTCGTGGAAAAAAACTTTTGATTTAGAGCAATTCCAAGCGATTTAAAGCGGTATGGAGCGGTTTATGTGATTGTTGTCAAACGCTACCAACTGCAACTGCTCGCAAACATAATGTTTACGGGTGGTAGCGGGTGAACCAATCAAGAAGTTTTGAACGTTTGTAAACCGTAATCACGCGCAAAGATTAACGTTTGCGATCGACATAACAATCGACCTCTAGCGTTTGCATCTTAAACGATACAAAAGGAAATCTATCTCAGTGTGGACCCACCAGGCCACCATGCACACAACTTGGCTTTCTCGTGTCAGTAAAAAATCCAAGATGGTAAAGACGACCAAATCGCAGCCGCTTATTTCCCAAGGAAGAAGCAGGAAGATGAAATGACGAGAATGCCCTCGATCCTTAAACCCTCTCCACTTTTTATCTCTCACTTTTTTATCGATTCTGCGCAAATTCATGCAAAAAGAGAAAAAGGTTACACAGTCCCCAAGATTCTGAGTGAGTGTGGTATTGAATTCTTCGCTCCTTTTTCGATTATGATATTTTGTTCCTCCTCTTAATTATTTTCCCCTTGTGGTGAAATCATACAAGGTGACTGATTGATTTTGTGCTCCGATCGTCCTTTATCACGAGTTTGTGATTTTTTCAATCTGGGTTTTGTTTATTCATTTGTGTTTGATCATTATACGAAACTATTTCTCTCTCTGCACCTTTTCGTGGTAATTTAATAGCATTCATGCACATAACAAACAATATGATCAAGTTTTAAAGCTCGTATGTTTTGACTCTCTGTTCCAGGAAGATTTCTGGGATTGTTTTGTACTTAAGATAAAGTTTGAATCTTCTGCTATGCGTCTTAATTACAACAAGAATGATCCTGATGAAGCTATGTATGTTTCTAATCTGTAGCGTCCATATGATTAGTCCGACTATAAGTTTCTTCAATGTCGATGAATATTGGTACCTTCTCTGCTAAGCTCCCAAGTGGTTCACTTGTCAATCCTAAATCCTAATCCACCTTTTGGATTTAGTATGATATTCATATAAAAGCTATCGTTAATTAAGCTCTTTCCGTGTTCATACTAACGCCGATAAAAGACATAAATCTCACTTATGTCTTTTCTGTTATCGTGCCACAGGAGATCGTACGTATGTGTCTCAAGAACTGATCCTCAAGGAGAAAAAAGATGAAGAGAAAGTATTACTATGAGTTGAACCATCCGTTTGATCCATGTCGTAAGCGTTTCAGCTAGAAGATCTCTGTTTCCTTTTTTACCAAAAAAATGTTCTGTATTGGGTGAATGAGTGATCGTTGCTCATAGCCTGTTGGTTGGTTTGTTGTGGCAGCTTTCGAGGTCTTCTGCTCGGGGACATGGAAGGCCGTGGAGTACTTAAAGATCGATCAAGGAATGATGACAATGCGTCTTCTGGAAAACGGGCTTGTATTGGATGATATAAAGCCTTTTCAGAGGCTTCGTCTTAGATCAAGAAAGGCGACTTTGATTGACTGTACCTCTTTTCTAAGACCCGGTATCGATGTTTGTGTTCTCTATCAGAAAAATGTCAGTTTGGATGAAGAGCCGGTAATATTCACTTCCTTTAATCTCATTCCAAATCTATCTTCAAGAATATGTCAAGAAAATAGAAAGAGCTTCCAAAATCAAGAAATAGCTATGCGCATTTTTGTTTTTTTCTTGAGACATGTGTGTGTGTGGTGTAGGTTTGGGTGGATGCAAAGATTGTATCTATAGAGAGGCAGCCTCATGAATCAGAATGCTTGTGTAAGTTCTATGTCAGCGTTTATATAGACCAAGGCTGCATCGGTTTTGAGAAGCATAGAATGAATAGAGCTTCGGTACTCATAGGACTCAACCAAATCTCCATTCTCCAAAAGTTTTTCAAGGAACAAAGCTTGGACCGGTTCTACAGATGGAGATTCTCCGAGGACTGTTGTTCGCTGGTGAAAACAAGGCTAACTCTAGGCAAGTTCTTGCCTGATCTTACATGGCTACTTGTCACCTCAGTCTTGAAAAGCATTGTGTTTCAGATCAGAGCAATTCAAGAGAAGATAGTTTATCAGATTGTGACGGATGAAGATTGCCAAGGCTCTAGTAGCTCTTTGAATGCAATGAATATCACAGTGGAAGACGGTGTTTTCATATCCAAGGTGGTTTTGTTCAATCCAGCTGAAGATGATACTCATCAAGATCCTCATGTAGAGCAGGAAAGTGAAGAGGAGGTAATGGAGCTGCGTCGATCCAAGAGAAGAAACGTGCGGCCTGATAGATTCGCTAACTCTGAGAGTCAGCCAGATTCAAAGGATGGATGGGTAAGGATGATGCCATATAGGTACAGCACATGGACTGTTTTTAGTGATGACGAAGAAGAAGATTGTGATGCTGATAGAGATACCGATGATGATTTGTACTTACCATTATCGCATTTGCTTGGGAAAAAGGGAAGCACAAAGGGATTTAGTAAGGATAAGGAAAGAGAGGTTGTTTTGGTAGACAAAACAGAGAGGAAGAAGAAGAAGAAAAGAGAGGGATTTGGTCGAAATTGTGAGCTTTCGGTTATTCCCTTCACTCCCGTGTTCGAACCTATACCATTGGAACAGTTTGGTCTCAATGCAAATAGTTTGTGTGATGGTTTCTCTGGAAGTCATTTGATTGATGAGATCGATAAGTATCGTAGTAAAGCTGCCAAATATGGGAAGAAAAAGAAGCCGGAAATGGAAGAGATGGAATCTGATCTATGTTGGAATGACAACCTCGGCAATTCGGTACAAAAAAGAAATGGACCGCATTCCCGAATACGGTCTGCTTGTGGGAAAACCGGACATTCTGATGAACCGCAGATTTATAAGAAGAGAACATTGAGCGCCGGTGCGTATAACAAGCTGATAGATTCATACATGAGTAATATTGATTGTACAATCGCAGCCAAGAACGAAGCAACCAGTGTTGTTGAGCAATGGGAGAAGTTAAAGAACGCCACAAGCGCTTCAATGGAAGCTGAAGGAAGGTGGAGTGAGGATGATGATGAGGGAGAGACATCTGAGAACGAGATGTTATGGAGAGAAATGGAACTATGTTTGGCTTCTTCTTACATTCTTGATGACAATGAGGTATATTTCTTTTGGAAAAATCTTTTGATATTTTCCTAAACACTTGCGTTATATATTGGATTCGAAATTTCAGGTGAGAGTGGATAACGAGGCGTTCCAGAAAGCAACCGGTGATTGTGAACATGACTATGAATTGGATGAAGAAATCGGAATGTGTTGCAGACTATGTGGTCATGTAGGAACGGAGATAAAACATGTTTCTGCACCTTTTGTAAGTGAGAAGTCTGGAAAATGCTTACTGATTTCCCATGTTTTTACCAGTAATGTCTCATCATTTGATTTTTCAATAGGCGCAACAAAAGAAATGGACCACAGAGACTAAGCAGATTAACGAAGATGACATTATTAATACTAAGGTGAACCAAGATGGAGTCGAGAGCCGCAATTTCACTATGCCTGTTGCTTCCTCGGAAGTTCCCTCGGCCGAAGAAAGTGACAATGTTTGGTCACTAATACCTCAACTTAAGACAAAACTGCATTTGCACCAGAAAAAAGCTTTCGAGTTTCTCTGGAGGAACCTAGCCGGGTCAGTTGTTCCCGCGATGATGGATCCGAGTTCAGAGAAGATAGGTGGCTGCGTCGTTTCTCATTCTCCCGGAGCGGGCAAAACATTTCTGATCATAGCTTTTCTTGCGAGCTACTTGAAGATATTCCCCGGGAAGAGGCCTTTGGTTCTTGCTCCCAAAACAACATTGTACACTTGGTACAAGGAGTTCATCAAATGGGAGATTCCGGTCCCGGTTCACTTGATCCATGGCCGTAGAACCTACTGTGTGGCCAAAGAGAACACGATTCAGTTCAAGGGAGTTCCGAAACCGAGCCAAGATGTTAGGCATGTTATTGACTGTTTAGACAAAATTCAGAAATGGCATGCGCAGCCAAGTGTTCTTGTGATGGGTTACACTTCGTTTCTAACATTGATGAGGGAAGATTCCAAGTTTGCTCATAGGAAATACATGGCTAAAGTACTGAGAGAGTCTCCCGGGCTTCTGATCCTAGACGAGGGACATAACCCGAGGAGTACCAAGTCCAGATTACGAAAGGCCTTGATGAAAGTTGATACCGATTTGAGGATTATGCTTTCGGGTACATTGTTTCAGAACAACTTCTGTGAGTACTTCAACACTTTGTGCTTGGCTAGACCCAAGTTTGTTCATGAGGTTCTAATGGAGTTGGACCAGAAGTTCAAGACCAACCAAGTTGTGCAAAAGGCGCCTCACTTGCTTGAAAACAGAGCGCGGAAATTCTTCCTCGACATTATAGCCAAGAAAATTGACACAAAAGTGGGTGATGAACGCTTGCAGGGTCTCAACATGTTGAGGAATATGACCAGCAGTTTCATCGACAACTATGAAGGAAGCGGAAGCGGAAGTGGTGATGTTCTCCCGGGTTTGCAGATCTACACATTATTGATGAATTCCACAGATATACAGCACAAGACTCTTACCAAGCTTCAGAACATAATGTCGACTTACAATGGATATCCCCTCGAGCTCGAGCTTCTCATAACCTTAGCAGCTATCCATCCTTGGTTGGTCAAAACCTCTACCTGTTCTGCCAAATTCTTCAACCCTGAAGAGCTTTTTGAGATCGAGAAGCTCAAGCATGATGCAAAGAAAGGATCGAAAGTCATGTTTGTGCTTAACCTCGTGTTCCGAGTGGTCAAGAAGGAGAAAATCCTCATCTTTTGCCACAACATTGCACCGATCCGGCTGTTTCTTGAGCTGTTTGAGAATGTTTTCAGGTGGAAGAGAGGCCGAGAACTCCTGACCTTAACTGGGGATCTCGAGCTGTTTGAGAGAGGCAGAGTGATAGACAAATTTGAAGAACCTGGAGGCCCATCCCGTGTTCTGCTGGCTTCGATCACAGCCTGTGCAGAAGGCATCAGTCTAACCGCTGCTTCACGTGTGATCATGCTCGACTCTGAGTGGAATCCTTCTAAGACAAAGCAAGCAATCGCACGTGCTTTCAGACCGGGACAGCAGAAAGTGGTGTACGTTTACCAGCTCTTGTCCAGAGGAACACTTGAGGAAGACAAATACAGGAGGACAACATGGAAAGAGTGGGTCTCGAGTATGATTTTCAGCGAAGAATTTGTGGAGGACCCATCTCTGTGGCAAGCTGAGAAGATTGAGGACGATGTTCTCAGAGAGATCGTGGAGGAAGACAAAGTCAAATCCTTCCATATGATCATGAAGAACGAGAAAGCTTCGACAGGTGGATGATTGGGGAATTTGTTTCAGTTAAAGTTTCTGTTTCACCATGTCTTTGACGATGATTCTTTTAACAGCTTCTTGTATTGTAATAAAACTAATCATGTATCACAACTTGGTGTAATAATTCTGCTGTATGATCATAATCTTAAATAAAGTGAAACAGATGTATTCATCATACTCTTGTTAAATTTAACAACCACCAACAAAGATCATTAAACAGTTGATTTCAGGAACGGGTTTGAAGAACGTCGGGCTTCCTCTTGATTCACTTCCTTCCTCAGTCCCTTGTCTTCACTGTTATTAACATTGTTCACCGGATTCTTTAACAAATTCAATTTCTTTATCTCCTTTTTCTTCGCATCTTCAGTTTCGTCTCTCTTTGTTTGTTCTTTTCCCAGCTTAAGACCTTCTAAAACTTTTGTTTTCCTTACAAGTGTAGTAGCAGATAGCTTAGTTGCAGACGATTTCAGCACTGCCCCTGTGTTTTCACTTGTCTGAATCGAAGCTGGAGGATTCTGAACCGTGGAATCAACTCTTGTAACCCCTTCTCCTCTGTTTGGATTCTGCGGAGGATTTGTTATCGCCTCGTTAGCTTCTTCAAGCAACCTTTCCTGTTAGTGAAAAATCAGAAGTTTGCATTACGAAAAAAGAAAGCAATGGCAGTCAGTATATGATCTTTCTTCTTTTTTGCGCAAATATAAGAAATGAAAGTTCTTGTAGAGGAGTACCTCGAGTATGCTGCAGAATTTTTCTGCCAAAAATGGGAGCTTGAGTTTGGTAACCAATGTTATTGCTGCTCTCATTGATTTTTCTAGAGATAAAAGCCTCATTAGTTCACTGGCCCTTACAAACTTGTCACCTGAAAGAAGTAAAGAATCTTCTTGTAAAAATTATGAACAATCACTTTACATGGATATCAAAATGTTCATAGTATCCGAGTCCACACACGCGTGCACGAACACATGTAAATAATTGACTTACTACTGCAACACGAGCTGATGAGCCTTAGTATGCATTTATCTTGAGAAACTTCCATGTCAAAAGCCTCATCTTCAAGTGCTGTTGTGTCCACCCCGGACAAAGTCATATCGTCCACTCTTCTTTGAGTCTGAGATTAACAGGAAACGATATATTCAAATGGATCAGATATATCGATATTTGATACTAGTTTCAGCAGATTTCGCAATGAGAATGTCTCTAGTTTGGTTACAGATAACTAGAATTCCACATGAAAGTAGGGGGACAAAGGTTTCACAAGAACATGAATTCTCCTGGTATATTCATCCCTGTAGCTTACCAAAAACAAACTTTGACAGTTTCACACAGCTTACGGTAGCTAAGAACTCAGATCACACTGCTTAAGAAACATGAACAGAAAAAGGGAGAAATAACAGCAAGTTAAAATGGTGTAACAAGGAGAGAGAAAAACCTCGTACAAACGCAGCTGCTTTAGTATTAACTCATTTTCTAGAGATGCTGCTCCTAGATCTGAGGATGCAAGTGGGAGAGAAAGGTCTAGAATGGTAAGGATTGGTTTTGGTGTCACCTGAAATGGAAGGAAGAAGAATGGTGAGGCAGCCTATCCTTTTGCGGATATAGTAAACTCCTTAGTATCGACAACTATATTACCTGTGGGAAAAGCTCAGGCTGTTTACAAGCTATACAGTAGAAACTGGTTGTGTTCAAGCCAACCACCCAGTAGTTTTCTTCTTGTTTCTTCTCTTTACTGGTACTGAAAATGATGATGAATTTAGTAAGTAAAAAACACCTCAAGGAAACATGTGTAAGGAAACTTGTCAGAAATTTAGATAGCTACGGCAACAAACCTGAAGACTGGGATCCATGACCCACCATATTGACTTGTAAAGACTCTCAACACACCCTGCAAGAAGCTTTTTTGTTGTAATGCATTTTGTATGAAATGAGTACTAATGCAGTAGCAAATGAGCCAGCTAGAATGCAAGGAAGCACACCTCAGAATCGTATGAGCTCAAACAACCTTCCTCGCTGAATCCTATCCATGTTAAACGTGAGCCAGGGGTTAAGGCAACACGGCCCTTCAACTGCTGAGTCATTCTAGATATGTGAAAGACTCTAAATTCCATCACCTGCATATTTTTGAAACAAGAATGCACGGTACATAAATAACCTGACTGTATGTTTGTTGTCATATGGATCTAGATGCCATCTTCTTGGAATATGCTACATGATCAGGATGACACCAGCATGCTCTTGTATGAAACTTTCATCAAATATTTCTGTAGATACGAAAACAATACTGATGGGGGTATTTTCCAATTCTGAGGAGGTTATTTTCGGTCTCTACAGTAGTTTAGTTTAAGTCCAAAGTTCTTAGAAATCGAAGTTTCATATAGTGAAACCACGGCAAAAACCAAGAAAAAAATCCCACTTAAGAAAAACTTATATTAGATTATCACTTGGTTTAGGATGAAGATGACTGTTTACTGTTAGTCCGTGAGCAATGAATGCTTCATTATCCCAATGTATGAATCACTTTTCCTCGTTATAGCCATAAGATAGAGCCTTAGAAGTGTTGTATCGGTATCCACCCATCAATGACAAATGTCCTCTCACGCTATTTACTATCTAGGCCATAGGGGATTCCAGGTGACTCCAAGGTTGATCCATGAGGAAAATAAAACAAGAAAAACCCGGTGGGTAAGGATGCCTACCTGTTCATTTGAAGGAAGGCAGTCTGAAACATGAGTTACCACAGCAAGCTTATCCTTGCATCCCACTGCAGTGACTACGGGACCATCAAGGGAAAGAATATGTTTCTGCAAGAATTGACCAGAACTTATCAGATCAAAAAAACAAAGTATTTCAATACTGAGGTACAAATTAGTCAATTTCTTTTTAAGTCAAAATACACTGACTAAATATTCCTGTTTTCTGTAAATGTCTGTCTTCCACTAGCATCCTGTTTAAGTTAGTTCGGTGTTTTACGAGAGCTGCAGATTCTCATAGGAACTATACAATGAAACAAATAGTTGCGTTAAACTAGAGTCAACAGAACCGTTTCATCTGACAATACGCTAATAAGAGACAAACAGGGTAAAAGATACACAACAGCAAGTTCATCAGAGAAAAACCATTACAACACTTAATAGGAAATCAATCAGCTGTGTAGCCTATCAGCTTGCATAAATTATGACACATGATAAAGAATAGAATGCAAAAGAAGAAACCTGTAAACCACCCTCACTAAATATGTGAAGCAAATTGAGGCTTGTAACCGCAGCAACCCAACCAGAACCGTTAGCGACAACCTTCACCTCTTCACCTTCAAACCTCATTGTCCACTTGATGTTTCAATCAAAAAGTAAGCAAGTCATTTATATTCTATCCTGATCCGTAATTTCTGGTGAATGTTGTGTAAGTGATAATCCTCTAACCTCACTATTACTTGCCCAGCTTCTAAATGGTCGATACATCAGAACACTCATGTTCTTTTCTCCCTTGCAGGGATTTGCAAAGACACATCCACTTTCATTTATTGATGCCATAGTGAAGCCGTAGATGTCGATCATTGATGAAACTCGTGGACCTCTTCCAGTATCATGAAAATCTGTCTGCATTTAGAGTGACAAGGACAAAAAAATCCAAAATTAAACAAGAAACAAGTGTATGACTTCTTTCTTTCTGTAAGACCTCTAAAAGGAAGACATAAAATTAAAAGCTTAACAAATGTAAGCCTCAAGCACCTCAATACGGGAGTTCCCCTCGTGTTCAATTGTCGTTATGCATCCCAACATATTGTAACACAAGAATGTCCTTTTTCCTGGTTCCGGTGGTGTTGCACCAGGTTGAAAAGGTTTTTGCATTTTGTACTTGGTTGATGCTGCAATGCTTTTTGCAAACCCACTTCCCACACCCTGCTTCTCTTTATGTGCTTTTTTCCTGTAGCCAGATGCCAAAGGTAAGCTACTCCCATCATAGAATTCCTCATTTGCATCACCATCATCATCAATAACGGTTTTTCTCCTAAATCTTTTCCTTCTAGGTTGATGAGATTCTCCATCATCACTATCTACCCGAGCATCATGTAAACTTTCAGATGCACTAGAAAGCTCTTCCTCAATTTCTTGGTCAAAAATAAGAATCTCATTCCTCCTCTTTGGTAGTATGTCTGGAATACCCACTGTGGGAGATACCATGGATGATGGAACCAAAGATTCCCAAATTCCGTATTTTCCCCTGACATCAATGACCGATAAAGCATTACCATTCGGTTTCCATGCCATACAACATATTCTCTCCTCGAATTTTTGCCTATCTATGTCCTGCTTCTTATCAACATCCCAGAGAAGCACTTGTTTATCCAGACCGGATGTAGCTATATACTTCCCATTAGGAGCCCAAGTTAAATAACATATAGCCTCGAGATGATCACCTCTTAGGGCAAAAAGCTTCTCCCCGGTGAATCTATCATACATGACCACGTCGTTCCTCAAACCAGGCACGGCGAGGGTTCGGCCGTCGGGGCTCCATCTAAGAACATTGACAATGGAAGTGCTGAAGCCTGTGTCGGGCGCAACACCCTTAAGGGTATAGGAAACAACTCCGTTTTGGAGTTCCCAACATAACACAGTTCCAGTTGAGTCGACTGAAGCCAAGAGCTCACCGTTAGGGTGGAAATCTAAGCCAGTCACAGGTCCTTTATGCCCCTTTAGTACTCTAACAATGGAGCCATCAATGGTGTTGATAAGTTTGATTCCTTCATCGTCTCCAGCGGCTGCCAATAGACTGCCTGAGCCATTAAACGCAAGCGCGCGAATGGGAAGAGTGAATCTGGTTATGTTGGTCTGAAATTCCCCACCTGAGGCAAAATTGAAAGGGAAGTCCTTAGAAGAACTCATGTGTCGAAATAGAAGAAGAAATGTCGCTAAGAATTACACTGCCATGGGCATATAAAATGCGAGAGATCAATCCCGAAAACAAAAACACAAGGAAGCTGAATGAATAATACTTGGGAACTTGTAGAGCTTAACGCAATGATCGATAGATCCGGAGGCGAGGAAAGAAGAGTCGTGGCTAAGAGCCAAGGCGGTGACGCCGTCTTGGTGATGTCGAAGAATCGTCGGGGAAGGCGACAGTCCATCGTGGACGGAGATGGATGGATCCGACGAAGATGAAGTGACAAAGTGTTCCGCCTTGTGGTCCCAAAGGATAGAGCAGAACGAGGCGGCGCTTCCGCCGACTTTGTGGGCTTCCCGGAGCTTTAGGGATCGTGACTTCATCGGAATCTTGGTTTTTGGTTGGTGCTACTGCTAGGGTTTATTTTCTCGATTCGGGCATTTCAGTCGATTTTGGCGCCAATTCGAGAGTGGGACGAGCGGGAGATTATTTCCCTTCACACTTTTCCTTTTTCTCTTTTCCTAGTACTGTTAATCCGTTCTTTTAATTAACCAAACGATGTTATTTGTCAGACATGCAAATATTTTTTTTGAAGATGATGTTTTTATAAATTGATTTGTGGGTAAGTCGCTATAATCTCTTTAGTAATAGAATATTAATCTTTTGGTTTTTTTTTAATAAACGATTACAACATTAAAATAAATGAATTTGGTGGTAAACAACATCGAATCTCTGGATTCTCACTCTTTATAAGTAAAAACATAGATAAGTTAAAGAAAATAATTGAGGTATTGAGCCTCCGAACCACAATGCAAGAGCATTGGAGAAGTTGTTGTAGAATTTGGGGTCAAGGAAGTTTATGAAGAAGGTTGTCCTAGGTTTGAAAACCTATAAAAAGGTAGTGGCATTTTAACAGAGCACAGAATGCACAGTCTCTATATTGTGTAGTTGTATAGATAGCTTGTGATGTGGACATCGTACCACCAGCTCAACATGATGTGAGGATGATGCTAAGGTGTGTGGAGATCAAATACAACCATGGAAAAGCAACCAAGGACAATGAGAAACAACCAAGAGATTTCAGGATCAAGAGAAGCATCAACCAACATTCTGGTCGAAACAACTTTTCTTTTGGTCAATGGAAAATGAGTCCTACTCGAGAGAAATCAGTTTATGGTAGAGACTAGGGGTGTCAAAATGAGCAATTAGTTCATGAGCTGACTCAGGTCAGTTCGGATTTTCACGAGTCCGAGCTATGTTTTTTAGGATCATTTAATAAACGAGTTAAATAATCGAGCTTAATTGAGGTAGCGAGTTGTGCGAACCAGCTCTAATGAGTCGTGAGCTAGCTCACGAACAAATTTTTTTTTTAAGATTTAAAATATTATTTATATTTTACTTATATAATCCATTATATTTATATTTTTGTTTTACATTTGAATTTTTGATTCTCAGGTAGAATAGATTCAGCAACCATTTGGATGATCATTGCATTATTTTATTTTAATTTTTATTATTAGACATTTGATTTAATTTAGCATTCGATAACAATATTAGTGAGATTTTTTTTTTAATATTTAACATTTAAAGTTAATTTTAGATTTATAATAGTTTAAATTTTTAATTATTTTATTCTTATATTTATTTCGTAATAACTCGCGAGCTAATTCATTTAGATCACGATCTAGATGATCTGAGTTCGAGTTTATGAATATAAACTCATATAATAAATGAGCTGAGCCGAGCTGAGCCATGAAATAATCGAGCTCATCATGAGCTGAGCTGAGCCGAGCGAGCTGGCTCAGATTGACACCCCTAGTAGAGACAACTTACTCCTGGGTCGAGCCAAAATATCACATGGTCAAGAATGCCTTATCCATGTTCAAAACAACTTTGGACCAAGCCCATTTTCAGCTGTTATCACTTATGGCCCAAAGAATGAGCTGCACGGCCCAAACCCGGAGCAACCTGACCCAGACCTGAACCAACCTACCTTGTTGGATAAATTTGTGACCCATACCCATGAAGATTCGACCCCGATTGGACCAGACCCGCCCAGAACCACCATATCATCAAAACTGCTCTTTTATGGTACAAATAAGGCAACCACACCTCCAGCTCATTATAAGTAAATCTACCACATTTATTTGAAGCCTTCAGACCAATTAGAGCCTCTCAAACGTGCACATCAAGCCAGAACACTCCAGCCAAACAAAATATCATTTTGGGGGAAACTTGCCATAAAAAGACATGTTCACATTATGGCATTTATGCCAAACGGCTAGTATATCTCCAAGACATGATAGAGGAGCCTAAAACTTGCCTTAAGAAGATCAGACGCAACTCTTTTGATTCAACCCTTTCTGCTTTGATTCTCCATCTCATTCCAATGATATTATCTCTTTAAATGCTTTCCTTTTTTATTTCTCTTGACCGTTTGGTCACAGCCATGTATGAGCTATATATAAAGTTCTTCTTTCATTAGTTTCAACACCAATTATCAAGCAATAAAAATTCAGTTTTGTTTAGCAAAAGACTTGTGCCTTTTGTATATGTTTCTTAAGAGTTCAGTGTGGAGTTCCTTAACTCTTGTTAAACGTGTGAGTCTTAGCTCTCTTGTGAGGATTAGCCCTTGAGAGTTCTGATCCAGACTTGATTTCACGGTTCAATCATCCGCGAGACATCAATCCATCTCACCTCAAGCCACGACTTCCACAACCTCAAGCAATTAAACTCTTGAATCCTTGTGAACTATAAGCTTCGGAGATCTAAGCTTATATTATTTAGTATCAGACCTTAAAAGCTCCTATCCCAGGTGTTATCAACTCCTTTTCTCTTTGTTTAATTTTGTTTCTATTTGTTTCAGTTTCATCAAGAAAATCGAAAAAGAAAAAGTTTGTGTTCTGTTTTTGTTTCATCATATAAAACCCCACAAAAATTCTTTTTTGCTTTGTATTTGCTTCTGTTTTGCATTTGATTTCATTAAAACTTTCTAGAAAAACCCATAAAAAAAATATATACACCTTCTGTTTAAATTTACGTTTTAAAACCAAAGAAAACCCTATAAAAATGTTATTCTCTGTTTTGTATTCTGTTTTAGATTAGTACACTTTGATCCAATTCTAATTTGTATGCAGAAACAATGACAAATGAATCACAGCCTAATCAGATGGATACCATGATGTTAATTCTCAACTCTTTAAGAGATGACATCGGAGGCATGAAGACAATTATGGAGACGATGCAAACAAACCTTGGTGCTTGCACCACAAGGCTGGAACGTTTGGAGCAGCCAACAAGGAGAGCTCCTGTTAGGAATCTCAACCCCCAACAGCCTGCTCAAGGAGATGATGACTTGTCTAACTTGGAAGAAGATCCACCTGACCGTTATAGGAACTACGATCATCAGCCCTAACGTCGTTATCCTTACAACAGGAATAGGATCCGAGATGCAGAACCTCAAAGACAAATCATGTCTGAGGTGAAGATTACACCACCAACTTTGCTGGAAAAGTTGATCCCAAAGCCTATTTGGATTGGGAACACCGAATGGAGTACATCTTTGATTGTTACGGCTATACTGGTCCAAAAAAGTGGCTCTAGCTGCTGCCCAGTTAACCGAGCATTCACTCTCTTGGTGGGACCAAGAGGTTGCTGAAAGGAGGAGAAACCATTTCCCACAAATGGATAGTTGGACTGACATGAAGTTTTCTCTACGAAAAAGGTATGTTCCACCTCACTTTCATAAAGAAATGCAAAAGAAATTTCGCAAACTGTTTCAGGGTTCAAAATCAGTGGAGAAATACTTTGAGGAGTTTGAGAACTTAAGGAACCGTCTAGAGCTCAGTGAAACCGAGGAGTCCCTAATGGCTCGGTTCATTGATGGACTCCAAGACAGAATTGCTCGCAAAGTTGAGAGACAACCCTACCATGATCTTCAAGAGATCTTACACCTAGTTGTTCAAGTTGAACAACAAATAAAGAGGAAGACGTCCAATTCCCAAAGGAGAAAATCTACTGTCCCATGGATCCAAACACCGTCCTGACCAGCCATAGACAAAGGAAAATCCATCGCCTTGGACTCTCGGGTCAAAGACAGACCACAAGATCATTCTCGGCCAGAACAAGGTAAGTCTTCTAACCCGATTAGAACTCATGAGATTACTTGTTTTAAGTGTAAGGGCAGAGGACAGATGGCAAGGGAATGCCCGAATGCAAGGGTAATGATCATTACTCCATCCGGAGATTATGACTCACAAGATGAAGAGGAGATCATCTATGCTGAAGAAGGAGAGTCCCTGGTTATTTTGAGAGCCTTAACCTCGCAACCTATCCTAGAAGCACCACCAAAAGGGAAAACTTGTTCCACATAAGATGCACCATCAAAGTAAAGGTATGTCACCTAATCATTGATAGTGATTCTTGTACTAATATTGCAAGTGCTGCTCTTCTGGAGAAGTTAGGACTTGACACAACCCATCACCCAAGGCCCTACAAGCTCAAGTGGTTAATGACAAAGAAGAGTTGCACGTTTCAAAACAAGTGGAAGTACCATTCTCCATCGGTAACTATAAAGACAATATTTTGTGTGATCTTGCACCAATGCAAACTGGTCATATCCTACTTGGGAGACCATGGCAGTATGATAGGGAAGTCCCACATCATGGCCGAACTAATCAGTACACATTCTGCTACAAAAACCGAAAGGTGACTCTTGCTCCGTTAGACCAAACCGAGGTCAGAAAAATGCAAGCCATGGCAAGAGAGAAATCTAAGAGCAATGTAAGTTCATCCCTGTCCAAACCATTACTTGTTTGCTTAAAAAATTATGATTTTCACTTGGTTTTGCCAGAAGTGTCAAAAACAGGTTTTGGAGAAATTCAGAAGCATAACGAGCGTACGGATGTATCAACAATTGAAGGAGAAGACAAGCATGAGGAACCACCTGATCGTGACCAGAAACCATCTCAAGGAGTTATCTATAACATGCTGATTAAGGAGGCTCCAGCACATCAGTCCAAACCGAGCTTTAAAACCTCCAAAGGTAACTTTCTAAACCTCCATCCTAAGTCAATTACTAACTTGCTCTATCTTGGTGCATGTGAATCAGTTTCGAGGAAGAAACTTTTTCAAGGAGGACATCATACCAGCAGCTCAACATGATGTGAGGATGATGCTAAGGTGTGTGGAGACCAAATACAGCCATGGAAAAGCAACCAAGGTCAAGGAGAAACAACCAAAAGATTTGAGGATCAAGAGAAGAATCAACCAACATTCTGGTCGAAACAACTTTCCTTTTGGTCAATGGAAAAGGAGTCATACTCGAGAGAAATCAGTTTATGGTCGAGACAACTTACCCATGGGTCGAGGCAGAATATCCCATGTTCAAGAATGCCTTACCCATGTTCAAAACAGCCTTGGACCCAGCCCATTTCAACTGATATCACTTATGGCCCAAAGAATGAGCTCCACGGCCCAAACCCAAAGCAACCTGGCCCAGACCTGAACCAGCCTACCTTGTTGGATAAATCTGTGACTCATACCCATGAAGATTCGACCCCGATTGGACCAGACCCGCCCAGAACCACCATATCATCAAAACTGCTCTTTTATGGTACAAATAAGGCAACCACACCTCCAGCTCATTATAAGTCAATCTACCACATTTATTTGAAGCCACCATACCAATTAGAGCCTCTCCAACGTGCACATCAAGCCTAAACACTCAAGCCAAACAAAATATCATTTTGGGGGAAACTTGCCATAAAAATATATGTTCACACTATGTCATTTATGCCAAACGGCTAGTATATTTCCAAGACATGATAGAGGAGCCTAAAACTTGCCTTAAGAAGACCAGACGCATCTCTTTTGATCTATATAAAATTCAGTTTTGTTTAGCAAAAGACTTGTGCCTTTTGTATATGTTTCTTTGCGTTTCTTAAGAGTTCGGTGTTAAGTTTCCTAACTCTTATTAAACGTGTGAGTCATAGCTCTCTAGTGAAGATTAGCCCTTGAGAGTTCTGATTCAGACTTGATTTCACGGTTCAATCATCACCGAGACATCAATCCATCTCATCTCCAGCCACGACTTCCACAACCCCAAGCAATTAAACTCTTGAATCCTTGTGAACTATAAGCTTTGGAGATCCAAGTTTATATCAGCTTGTCTCTCCGAATATGTCTCTCATAACTGATTCCTCTCTAACAGTAAGAATCTTCTATCAGAATCACCCAAAAGTGAAGATCCTTAAGACCCCTTTTTCTCCTAATTGATTTCAGTTATAGTTCATATGAGATTTCAATTATGGTTCATAGAAGAGAAGAAGTCACATGAGATATAAATCCTCTCTGACATTGGGTTTGCTTATACGGTTGGGTACGTATTGTCTAGTTTATGGGTTAAAGTCGAATCCTCTTATAGGCGGTTTACAAAACACAATTTTGTGGTCAATTAAATGGAAATCAACATTCGTTTTTGGTTTTTTTGAATTTTGAAATATTTGAAAGTTTGTGTTGTATACCGATTAACATATTTAATTTGTGTTGTACAATAAAAATGCAAAAAGGCTGGAAGAAATTTGCATGGAGTGCATAATTCAAATAGTCTATCAAGTCAACCATTACATGTACGATTTCATGTCAATTTAGCAACATCGTATTAATGTACGAAATGTCTTTAAACTCATTAGTGCATCTACTCGGGACCAAATTAAATCAAGAACAACATAAAATTTATTGAGTTAACTTAACAAGATCAATGACTACATAAGCAAGCAAAGATTATATTAAAGGGGGTATGGAAGCGAAGAGAAGCAACCAGAACCCTAACGGTAAACATAAGCTCATTGAAGGGGTTATCAACATAAACTAAATAATCATTATGCAATTTCGACTTGCACTAAAAGTAGTGTTCTTACCAATTACCAAAAACATGATGCATTTGATCATTACATGTGACATCTTTTTCTGCAAAACATGGTATACTGAAACTGGAACTCCAAGTTAGCAATTACGAACGTGAAACAATTGTAGATGCAACTTGCTAAACATGCAATAACTAATATGAAAAAAAAACTAAATTTTCATTCTTCTCAGTTGTATGGAAGTTTCTAACTAAATGTCTTACAAGCTGCTACAAACCTACAAGTTATCACAATATTCTAAAATTGAAAATATTTTCCAAAATCATCAATCAAAAACAAAATCTAGACCAAAACACTAAATTAAATATAAATCATATATATGAAAGGATGTGAACCCTCTCCATATTGCGTCACGTCATCGCATGAGAGATTGACATGTGTCCTTACATTAATTATAATTATAAAATTAAATAAATTCAAATTTAAATTAAAACTCATAAATATATAATAATAAATAATATGGTGTCATAAAAACATAGATAACAAGAAAACCAAAAATATAAATTTAATACAATTAAATTATATAAAGTTTGAAATTAGTTTTATCTATTAATTTTTTTCATTATTCTCCAATTTTCTTACATTTATATGCAAATTACTTTTCTAAACTCAATGATTTTATTATTTTTTATATATATATATATATATTAACTATCAAGTTTATATTAGTTATAAATAAGTTTTTGATATTTATAGAAGTAGGAAACAAGAATTCGGGATGAGATTTTGCGGGAACGAAAACGTGGTGGAAATTAGAGAAGCAAAATAGTTGTTTCATTTATGTCACATTTAAAGTTCGGCACATAAACATGATGTGACGGGATGAAACGAAAATTCTAAAAATAAAAACAAATGTGATAATCATAAAATTCATACAAATTAATTATTATTTTACATAATATAAAATATAAAAAATTGATAAATTTGTTACATTTAATGAAATAGCAAATATTTTGTGTAATATTTTATCTTTTCTATTATTATGAGATACATATTCAATTTTATTCGGCCACCTTTTGGATGGGTAAAATATAATTACGACACAGCTTTAAATTTTGCAACACAACAAGTCGTTGATGGATGGATTGTCCGAAATTATGATGGGATCTCAAAATATAGTGGACCAGCGAATTTGGGCTCTACAATATCGTCTTTAGAGGCATGATGGAAGGCTATATTGATGGCTATACAAAGTGTATATTTCATGGTTTTCCATCAGTGATTTTTGAAGAAGATTGACAAGTTCTGATAAATATTATATATGAATCTTTTCGGGATATAAGCATGAAAAGCATATGTCAAGATATTGGTTTTAGGTCAGAAAAATCAAGAGTTTATTAATTTTATCATGTAAAGAGGTGTTAAAATGTCGATATGCATAAACTTACAAAACATAGCGTTTTAAATGTTTCTTTCTACTCAAATTGTATTTATCCTCCGTATTGACTAATTGGTATTTTGTTCTGTGACTATGTAATTTCCCAATTTGCATAATGTAATGTCTTGATGAAAACAAAATGAAATACATGTTCAATTATATATATAATTATATATAAAATTTATCCCGAATGAGATTTTGGGAATTTTGTTTTCCGTTCGGTTCCCAAACGAAAATAAAAAAATTATACCATACGAGAATGCATTTTTGTATGGAATGGAAATTCGGGGCAAGAATGAGAGAGAACGCAATGAAATAAGACATGACGGAAATTTTTCTTAACTCTAAAAATTTATTAAAAAAAACCGCGCATATGCGCGGGTATTGGCCTAGTATGATATAATGATACGTGTTGTGTGGTGTTGACCCATACAATACCTTTGGGCCTTGGGCCTTACAAGAGATTAAATGAAGAGAAGAAGAGTGGGACTTCGGGTCTTAAAGCCCACAAACATGGTTTTATGCAAACTGACGTGAAGAAGTTATATATATATATATATATATATATATATATATCATGTAGGTTTTCTTCTTAGGATTTATGTCTGTATATATATCATGTAGGTTTTCTTCTTAGGGTTTATGCCTGATAATTCTCTTCTTGATATTCTTGTAAATGGCAAAGAACCTTACCCTTGTAAACCTTGATTCTAGTGGACTTTGAGGGCAAGAGATCCCTCACGAGACATACTTGTAGCCATTCGGGGAACTCGTTAAACGTCCTTGTGTTATTTACTTTCCTGTTAAATCAATAACATTTAAGTAAGTAAAAGGATCACCTAGAACAAGGTTGGATTAGGAGATGCGTACCTGACAAGTGGTATCAGAGCACAAGGCTTATTGCGTCCTGGTGTTTACAAGAAGAGTGGAAGTTCAGAGGAAGAAAGGAGACCAAGGAACAGAGGTAAAATCAGTTGTGAGGTAAGGATTTTATGTCGGGTTTGATAAGAGATATTTACCTGGTGTTTGCGACTCGATCTGTTGGATGGTTTAAAGGGTGTTATCTGGAAATCTACATCAGTCTACGGATCTGTTGATTGCTGCGGGGTTAATAAATCTTGATCAGCTGCTGTTTTCTGGTACCTGCAAGAAAACAAGGAAACAAAGTCATCATCAGTCATGGAACCAACCTCAAGAAAGTTTGATGCTGAAAAGTTTGACGGTAAGGGTGATTTTGGGCTGTGGAAGTACAAGATGCTGTGTCAGTTGGAAATTCAAGGCTTAGACAAATGTCTAATTGAAGGTGGAGCACCAGCTGATGTCAAATTGCTGATGTTAAAGCTGATGACAAAGGAAAAGGTAAAGAAGATGATAAAGTTGCATCAGATTCATTAAAGATGGATAAGGATAGAAGGTGCAAGAATCTCAGATGTATGAGTGTAAGTGACACCATACTAAAGAAGATCATGAAAGAGCCTACAGCTCTTGCTATATGGAAGGCTCTGGAAAGAGACTACCATACCAAAGCTCTGCCAAACATAATCTATCTAAAGCAGAGGTTTGCAAGCTTTAGGATGGATGAACATAAAGGCATTGAAGAAAATCTGAATGATTTTCTCAATCTGGTAGATGATCTAGAGAGCTTAAAGATAAACATATCCGACGAAGATCAAGCTATTCAAATCCTCTCTAGCCTCCCACCAAAGTATGAGTAGTTGATGCACACTCTCAAATACGGAACTGGAAAAGATACTTTGAAAGTTAATGAGGTGGTAAGTTCAGCGTATGCAAAGGAGTTTGAATTAAAGGAAAAAGGTTTACTTAACAAGTCTAGGTCCAATTCTGAAGGGCTCTTTGTTAGCTCTAGAGGCATGGAAAATTAGAGGCATGATAAGCAAGGAAGAGGAAGATCTAAGAGCAGACCTCAATTGCAGTCAAGACCAAAGAATAGCAAAGGCTATTGGATATGCGGAAAAGATGGTCACTGGAAAAGAGAGTGTCCTGAGAGGAAGAAGAAAAACCCGGTGGAATCTGTTAATATTGCATCAAGTGTGGCTGAACCATTGGTGATAACAAGTATGAGAGATCCTAAGGAATTTGCAGCATTGGATCAATTAATATTGAAGTTTGTGGCTCTCATGGCAAGTGTGCAATATTCAGAACCGTTGGTGATTTCAAGTATGAGAGATCCTAAGGAATCTGCAAGCATTGGATTAATTACTATGAAATTAGAGACTCTCATGGCAAGTGTGCAATATACAGAACATGAATGGGTTATGGACTCGGGATGCATATTCCCCATCACTCCCAACAAAGATCTATTATTTGATCTCAAGTAATTTGAAGGAGGAAGAGTGTTAATGGCCAATAACACACTCAGTGATATTAAAGGAATGGGGAAAATCAAGTTACAAATCTTGATGGCACACAAGTGATACTAACAACACTACAAGAAAACAGGCCAATTTGCGACTAAGATTGTGGTAGCAAATGCCTCGCAAATGGAAATTTGCGAGGCATTTGCGACCAAATAAGAATCGTCGCAACCAGCTAGTCGCAAACGAAAAATCGTCGCAATGTCGTCGCAAAATATGCGAGGAAAGAAATTTGGTCGCAAATGCCTCGCAAACATTTGCGAGGCGTTTGCGAGGCAGTTGCGAGGATATTTTGCAAGGCATTTGCGAGGCAAATTTTGCTACTAGTTTGCGAGGATTATATTTGCAAGGCATTTGCGAGGCAAATTTTGCTACTAGTTTGCGAGGACAATTTTGCTAGGCATTTGCGAGGCAAATTTTGCTACTAGTGTGCGAGGAAAATTTGTGAGGCAGTTGCGAGGAAATATTGCGAGGCGTTGTGGGGTTTGGACGGTCGCAAATCAGTTGCAAAAAAGAAATTTTTTTTTTTTTTAACAGAATTTTTTTAATTGTTTCGTAAATAAAATAAAAATAAAATAAAATTTAATTAATATATTACATAAAACGAGTATTTAGTACAATGAAAAAAATAACTACAAATCATCGATATCCTGAAAATCCGAAGCTTCATGAAATTCCGAACCAGAAGCTAAAGATGAACCAGCTTCTCCTTGTTTCTTCTTCCTCAGCATCTCCCGAATCGCCGGGTTCGAATCTCCAAGTAACTCGAACATCATATCATAGGCGTCGTGTTGCTGCTTCAGCGATCTGATCTCTGCTTCCGCGATCTCTAGCTTCTTATCTCTAATCGGGTCCGGGACGTATGCCGAAACCGGGCAAAAGGGAACTCCCTCGGCATCCGTCGGAATAGATCCCATGAAAGCAATCTTTCCCTTTCTGGTACGGGGAGCTAGCTGTAAAATAAAATTTAATAAGAAAATAAATAAATACTTAAATAATTATATATGAATTAGTAATAAAAGTTTGTTTTCGTTACCTGAGTGGCTATGCGGTTTACGTCCACTGGGGTCATTTGGACGGGTTGACCATCGGGAGTGGACTGCGATGTGATTTCCTCGACCCGGGCAATCACATCGCCGTGAAGCTGCTGAACTCGACTATCAACCCACGTACCGTCCTGGCGTCTGTGGGTCTTCTCCCAAATCTCGGGCATCGTAGCCGGGGCACCTTTCGTCTGTGCCTGAAAAATGGTAAAAATATGTTAAATCGTGAGATATTTTAACTTAAAATTTTTTTAAAATTTGAACTATAGAAATTGAATTCAACTTACAATACGGCGCGCTTGTTCGAAGAAGGACAACTGCCCCGAGACATGCTTCGAAATGCCTTCTCCGTCAACCTTGGTGTACCGCGCGGCCCGGCACTTGCTGCTTGTGTCTTCGGAAGTCGGCAACTGCCAGTAGGCAATGAGACCCGCCCAAACCGTCGGGTTGAACCACTCAGGCATCGCATGCTCAGGGTCCACCTTCCATTTCCTTTTCCAGCGGCCGACTTGATCAGTAAGGCGATGCATCGCCTTGTCATCGAAGGCATCCCGGACCAGTCCCGTGATCTCGACATCCCATCTATATGTTTGCTATAAAAAATAAAAATTCAAATTAGTAGAAATTTAATATTAGTATATACATTGTAAATTATAAATTAAATTATTAATAGAAATAAAATTATAAAGTAACGCCAAATTAATAGAATTACCGCGAAAGTGTGAAACCACCTATCCCTCGTCTCCTGGGGCACCTTGCTCCAACTCGGGTGCGGGGCTTTGAAATCCCGCTCGATCAGTTTCCTTATAGTCTGTCCAACTTTATTATGGCCAAACCTGGAAAAAAAAAGTTATGTTATAAACAATTAAAAAAAAATTATTTATTTATTTAATAATTGAAAAAATAATAATAGTTACCATAAAGTTCCCGGGGAAAGATGCGGATCCAATCTCGTAAGAACATCCCGTCCGGGACTAACGAGAAGCTGCTCCAGCGTCATATGCTCGAACTGTGGAGCCTCAGGTGGCAGATCATGTGACTGCGTCTCTGGAACAAAATCCGAGATAGGCGGAGTCGATGAAGAAGGTCCGTCACGTCGTGAATGGGATCCGCCGCGTCGCGGTACAGGTGTACCGGAAGCGGATAAAAAACCGGTATACTCATTATGCCTATCACCCATCTGCAATAAAATATATAATAAAAATTAAATTCAATCTAACTATATTCCAAACCATTCTAAAACCAAAACTATAAATTTATTCCATACCTAAATCTATTCCTAACCATTCTAAAGCAAAAATTATAAATTTTAAAAAAAATTCGGAATATACCTTTTAGAGAGAGAAAATTGCGAGGAGAGAGAGTGAGGATGTGAGAAAATGAGCAAAGAGCAAGGCAAATTCGGCTGCCTTATATAAAAATTTAATGAGTCGCAAGTTGGTCGCAATCTAGTCGCAAAAACGCACCGTTTTTTTCACCCAATCGTATTTGCCGCCCAAATTTGCGACGAGATTGCGACGACACGTCGCAATCTCGTCGCAATCTGGTCAATTTTTTAACACCCGCCAAAATAAAAAGGTTAATTTTTTTAATTACCGCTATTTTTTGCGACTCATTTGCGACGCCACGTGGCAATTTAGTCGCAAATCGGGTCAAATATTCAACACGCGGTAAATTAAACCGCCAAAGTTTGCGACGCGATTGCTTCGTTGCGTCGCAAATGCGTAGCAAATTTGCGTCGCGGTTGCTACGTGTCGTCGCAAATGAGTCGCAAAAATTTGCTTCTCATTTGCGACTGATAGATTAAAAAAAGAAGAAAAAATGGTTTAGGGTTTAGGGTTTCGGTTTATCGCAAACTTCATACATATATACAGTCTATAATTATACATTAGGGTTATGTGTTTAGAGTTTAGGGCAATTATATAAGCAATTCGACAATCCTACGAAAATTGATCGAATCATCTATATAGTGACATACTTAAGCTATATATATATATGTAGATCGATTCTTTAAATCTAAAAGTTGTTCGAGAAAGTAATAGGGTTTATTCAACTAGCCTATATGCATTAGGGTTTAGGACTTTGAGAGTTTATTTAGGTTTGTAGGGATTTTAGGGTTTAACGTTTAAAGGATTTTTAGGGTTTACGGTAAATCAACCAAATATTGCGACTAATTTGCGGCGTTTAGTCGCAATATTTGGTTGATTTACCGTAAACCCTAAAAATCCTTTAAACGTTAAACCCTAACATCCTTACAAACCTAAATAATTTTTAGTTGATTTATTTTTTTAAAAAATACGATACATAGTTTAGGGTTTAGGGTTTAGAGGGTTTATTTAGGTTTCTAGGGTTTTAGGGTTTAGGGTTTAAAATAAATCAACTAAAAATTGCGTCTCATTTGCGACTGATGGTCGCAATTTAGTAGCATAAATTGCGACTCATTTGCGACTGATTTTGCGACTAAATTGCGACCATCAGTCGCAAATGAGTCGCAATTTTTAGTTAATTTATTTTTTTAAAAAACACGATAAATACATAATTCTTACAAACGATGATTATAATACACGATACATAATTGTTACTCATCATGATCGGAAACGTAAGTTTGTCCATTTTCATCTTCTTCGTCATCATCCTCAACTTCGTCCCCTTCATCAAACTCGTCTGACTCCGTTTGACTATCAGATTCCTCGCATATGACTTCAAGTTCTCTATAAAGCGGGTCAATTCTGGTCAAATCATTGCTTGAATCGACGGGGATGTAAACTGTTTCTGTCCTTTCAGGTTGTACGGGCGGTAGATGATCATCATCAGCTAAGCCTCCGATAATTCGACCCCGTGGGTTAACTTTAATAACAGACAACCAATTCTGATCACGTCGGACCCGAGTTCGAGGGTAAGGAATGAAAACTATTTGCTCCGCTTGAGATGCTAACACGAATGGCTCGAACTTGCCAGTGTAACTCCGGTGTCCCTGTACATCCACGACTCCGAATTTGCTTGATCTTACGCCAACCCCAATAGTTGGATCAAACCAATCACATCGAAATAGGACGCATTTAAGATTCATCATCCCAGCATACTCTACTTCTACGATTTCTTTCAGGATACCGTAAAAATTGGTATCACCTGGGACATGAATACCATAATTTGCAATGGCCCTTCGTTGCCCATGCTCAAATGTATGGAAAATAAATCCGCGAGTACAATACATCTTAGCGGTTCTTATATTAGCGATAGGCCCCATCACGAACTCGTGGACCCACAGAGGCCAAGTTCCCGGCCGAGACCTCCTCTTGGTCACCTACAAGGCCAAATGCAATTAGTTGATTACTAATTAATTAATATCAGATATATATATAACTATAAGATTATGCTTATAGTTACCTTCTCTCTCATCCATCCAGCGAAATCACGTTCAACGTATGATCTCACTTCTTGGTCGTCAAGTTTCGGAAATGCTTCCCGTATTTGCTGTTCGAGCATCCTGTGTATCACATAATAAAGGATGATGATTAATTATAATTAATTGTATATGTATATAAGTAAACTAGTACTATATATATATACCTTTCATACGGTCGAAATAAATCACAGTTTAGCAAGATATAAGTATGAGCTGCGTGAGAATGCTTGTAATCACACCACTCGGTTGCTTTTACTTTGCCACCCATTCGGCCTACATCCGAGAAGACATCGGGTACTCCCACATCAGGATATGTTCGCCCAACCCCACCATCATTGTATCGTTTACGACCCGTTTTCTTTGTTTTCACGGTTGGGCTAAAGTAGTAACTCGAGAAATTAGATGTCTCCTCGGTCAAACTTCCTGCCACGATAGATCCCTCAACCCTTGCGAGATTTTTTGCTTTCATCTTCAGATGTTTGAAGAACCTTTCGAATGGGTACATCCATCGAAATTGGACTGGTCCACCAAGATCCAACTCATGCGGTAAGTGTACTACCAGATGTTCCATCACGTCGAAAAATGAAGGAGGAAATATCTTCTCCAAGTTGCAAAGAATAACTGCGATGTCTGATTTCAACGTCAAGATTTCATCCGCATTTAATGTTCGAGCACATAAGTCTCTGAAAAATGCCCCGATACCTGAAATTATGTATAATGTACAAGTTAATTATAAATTACAAATATATATAATACAAGAATAATACGTACCTGCTAGTGCCTCGTGGACGTGATTTGGTAGAAGCTCCTGCAATGCAAATGGTAGTAGTCGTTGCATGAATACATGACAATCATGGCTCTTCATTCCTGAAAATTTTTGCCCTTGCTCGACACACCTTGAGAACGTTGACACATATCCATCTGGGAATTTGACATCATCCTTAACCCACTTAAACAAACTATTCTTTGAGTCCAATGACAGCCGAAAAATAGGAATCGGTGCCCTACCATCGCTTGTAATGTGCAACTTAGGCCTTGCGCATATACCAGGAAGATCCAAACGTGATTTCAAATTGTCTTTCGTTTTACCCGGAACATTCAACAACGTGTGGATGATATTTTCGAAAAAGTTCTTCTCAACGTGCATTACATCCAAATTGTGCCTCAAGAGATGATCCTTCCAGTACGGCAGTTCCCATAATATACTTTTCTTATGCCAGTTATGATACTGCCCATACCACCCGGCATATTAGCGGGGACACTGTACCAGTTACCCCCAACTTCTGCAGTTTGTTGAGCATCGCAATAATCTATTTGCGCTTCCAACTGTTCCCCTGAAAGATAAACCGGAGGGGGGACTTTGACGGTTTTGTTTTTCTTGAACAACTTCTTGTTATTTCTATACGGATGACCCAATGGCAGAAATCGACGATGACAATCGAACCAGCATGTTTTGCGTCCATTCGTCAATTGAAACGCATCAGTCTGATCCAGACAGTAAGGACATGACAATTTCCCATGAGTTGTCCATCCAGATAACATCCCATAGGCGGGGAAGTCGCTTATGGTCCACATAAGCACAGCCTTCATGGTGAAGTTCTGGCGGTTTGATGAATCGAATGTTCGTACACCGACATGCCATAACTCCTGTAATTCATGGATCAGAGGCTGCAAAAACACGTCAAGAGATCTTTTTGGATGCTTAGGGCCCGGAACAAGAATGCTCATGAACAAAAATTCTCGATGCATGCACATATCCGGAGGTATATTATAAGGCGTTACTATGACTGGCCACAATGAGTATTGCCGACCAGACATACCAAATGGACTAAACCCATCAGTGCAAAGACCCAAATAAACATTTCTATGTTCTTCAGCAAAGTCTGAATGTACCGTGTTAAAGTGTTTCCACGCCTTCGCATCTGATGGATGAGAGATCACCCCTTCCTCACTAAAGTGTTCTGCGTGCCACCTCATTGCCCCAGCAGTCTGCTCTGATTGGTATAATCGCTTCAATCTATCTGTTATCGGAAGATACCACATACGCTGGAACGGCACCCTCGTGCGGCCACCTATCTCTTTATATCTCGGTTTTCCGCAAAAACGACATTCCTGCAACTTAGCATCATCTTTCCAGAAAATCATACAGTTATCAATGTAGACGTCAATCATCTTTGACGGTAAACCAAGACTCGCGACCAGTCTCTGTATTTCATAGTAACTCTCTGCCGAGTTATTGCCCTCCGGCAAATACTCGTTAAACAATGCAGTCCATTTATCCATGCAATTTTCACTAATATTATCTTCGCTTTTAATTGTCATCATCCTAGATGCTAATGACAATTTTGAAAGCCCTTCTCTACATCCTTCGTAGATGGGTTCATTAGCAGCGTCTAACATATCGTAAAACTTTTTAGCACTCGGGTTTGGTTCTTCAAAAGTATTATCATTAAACGAGGCAGTACTTTCATGAAATGCATCAGTAACCATGTCATGAAACCTATTCCCATCACTATTACCATATCCATATTCATTATAATCTTCCTGATGAGCATGCTGATCATAGTTATTATCAAAACTACTAGCGCCATCTTGATTGCCATGATAACTCGTACTTGAACTACCCGGAACATTAACTACAAAATCTTCTCCGTGCGCAAACCACACATAATAGTTAGGTAAAATCCCCCTCGTATATAAATGCTTCCAAACAGTGTTTGCATCATGATGATCAATGTTCTCGCACTTAACACAAGGACAGAAAATTTTGTTACCGTTTTCTACCGCGAATGACTGATGTGTCGCGTGGGTCAAAAATTGATCAAGACCATCTCTAAATTCTCTCGTAACTTCACCGGTATCTGGATCACGCCGGTTGTACATCCATGCCCGAACCGTGTATATCTCATGATGCCAAGACATGATCCGATTATCGACCTCTCCAAAAAAAATATCGGATTTATAGTGTGTTTGCGAAATAAAATATTTGTGTGAGTAGGTTTGGGATATTTGTGATATGATTTTCGTCTCCCCCATAGCTTGCTATTTATAGAGGATCATCCATTTTTGCTACTCATTTGCGACCAACCTTTGTTACTAATTTGCTAGGGAAAAATATTTGCAAGGCATTTGCTAGTAATTTGCTACCCATTTGCGACCAAACAATTAGTAGCAAAAAGCAGTTAGAAATCATTAAAAATGTGGGTACTACTTTCTATATATTCTCGCAAATCAGTCGCAAATCTTAGAAAATATCTGTCCCCGCAAATGACTCGCAAATTTGCAACGTGTTTGCTACGAACTATATTTTCGTCGCAAATGAGTCGCAAATTAGAGTGATATTTGCGACGAAATTGCGACGAAAATTATCCACGCTAATTTGCGACGATAGACGCAAATTCCTAGCAAACTCCTCGCAAATTTGCGACCTCAATATTGGTCGCAAATTCTCCTCGTAAATTTGCCTGTTTTCTTGTAGTGCAGATGTTAGGTATATGCCAACAGTAGGTAGAAATCTCATATCTTATGGACTTTTGGACATGGCTGGTTGCAGATATGAGGGAGAAAACGGAAAAGTTCATTTCTATAAAGGGGAGAAGAAGGTAATTTCAGGAAGGTATACTGAGGGGCTATACTATCTTGAATGGACAGTCACAAAGGATGAAATTACAGTGGCAAAATCAGGGATTGATATGACTGCAAGGTGGCATTCAAGGTTGGGACATATGGGTCTAAAAAGTATGAAGTTGTTAGTGAAGAATGGCTACATCACGGACAGAGAAGTGAATGATTTAAAGTTTTGTGAAAACTGTGTGCTAGGAAAATCACACAAGCGGAGTTCTGCAAAAGGTAAACATACTTCCAAAGGAGTTTTAGACTACATGCATTCTAATTTATGGGTTCTCCTTCTACACCCATGAGCCTTGGAGAATGTCAGTATTTTGTTACCTTTATAGATGACTATTCCAAGAAGGTTTGGATCTACGTCCTAAGAACAAAGAATGAAGTGTTCTTGAGTTTCAAAGAATGGAAAACTGCTGTTGAGAATCAGAAGGGGAAAAGAATCAAGTGTTTATGAACGGATAACGGCTTGGAATTCTGTAACAACCAGATGGATGAGTTGTGCAAAGAGTCTGGTATCAAGAGACATAGAACCTGTACATACACTTCTCAACAAAACAGAGTTTCTAAACGTATGAACAGATCTATCATGGACAAAGTAAGATGCATGCTTTCTGAAACTGGTCTTGAACAGAAGTTTTGGGTAGAAGCTGCATCTACAGCAGTTTATCTCATTAACAAATCACCAAATGCTTCAATTGAGTACAAGCTACCGGAAGAAGTTTGGGTGCACTGCTTATGTTCACAAGATTCAAGCAAAGACAGAGCCTAGAGCCGTGAAAGGTGTCTTTGTGGGATATCCACAAGGTGTTAAAGGGTACAAAGTGTGGATTCCGGAAGATTTGAAGTGTTTAATCAGTCGGGATGTAGTGTTTCATGAAGGAGAAGTCTACAAAGATATTCTGGAACCTAAGGAGCAGAAGAGAAAGAAGACTAAGAAAGTCACTTTTAGCTCATGACTGATTCAAGGTCCTTCAAATCAAAGTGTTCAAGCAGAAAGTTCTGTTCAAGGTGGAGCTGTCCGAGAAACAGAAATTTTAGATTCTTCAGAATCGGAAAGTGATGAGAACAGTGAAAGTGCAGAAGATCAAGGCAACTTGGAAAATTATCTCCTAGCTAGGGATAGAGATATGAGACAGATTAAACCACCTTCAAGATTTATGGATACAGATTTTATAGCCTATGCTTTATCTAGGGCAGAAGTTGTTGATCTGGATGAACCTACATCATATTCAAAGGCTAAGATAAGCAAGGAATGGAAGTTGTGGAATGTTGCATGTGGTGAAGAAATGGATTCTCATCAGGTTAATCAGACTTGGAATCTGGTTAAAAAGCAAAGCATAAAAAAGTTATTGGCTGCAAATGGGTATTCAAAAGGAAGACTGGAATTCCCGGAGTCGAAGAACCTAGATTTAAAGCTAGGTTAGTTTCTCAAGGATTCTCACAGGTGGAAGGCATAGACTACATCGAAATCTTTGCTCCTGTGGTCAAACATGTGTCCATCAAATTACTACTATATGCTGTAGCTAATCAAGACTTGGAGTTAGAGCAACTAGATGTTAAAACAACCTTCTTACATGGCTATTTGGAAGAGGAAATCTACATGCGTCAACCAAAATGATTTGAGGTTAAAGGAAAGGAAGATAGAGTGTGTCGTCTGGTTAAATCACTCTATGACCTAAAGCAAAGTCCTAGATAGTGGAACAAGAGATTTGATGAGTTTATGAAAAATCAGAAGTTTCATAGAAGTGAGTATGATCGGTGTGTCTATTTTAGAGGATCGGATGAAATGAATCAAGTCTACTTGCTGCTTTATGTGGATGACATGTTGGTTGCTTCAAAGGATATAAAAGAGATTCAAAAGGTGAAGAACAATTTAAGTTTAATGGAAGAATTTGAGATGAAGGACTTAGACCCTGCTAACAGAATCTTAGGAATGGAGATTATAAGAGATAGAGAGAAGAGTATTCTTAAGTTATCACAGGGAAGATATCTAAGTCAAGTTTTGAAAACATTTGATATGTTTTAGTCAAAACATATGTGGTTACTCCCATAGGGTCTCAATTCAAACTGAAAATTTTGAATAAAAGGAAGCAATCACAGAGGCTAAACTCATGGAAGAAATACCATATGCAAGTGCTGTTGGTAGTTTAATGTATGCCATGGTAGGATCCAGGCCTGATTTGGCTTATGCAGTGGGTTTGGTGAGCAGGTTTATGGGAAATCTAGGAAAAAATCATTGGCAAGCAGTGAAATGGATCATGAGGTATCTTAAGGGTACTTTGGATCTTAATCTGATATTTACTAAGAATTCAGACTTTAAGGTTCAAGGGTTTTGTGATGCAGATTTTTCTGCTGATTTGGATAAGAGAAGATCTATTACTGGTTATATATTTCAGGTTGGAAGAAATACAGTAAGTTGGAGATCGGGTTTACAACAAGTTGTCTCACTTTCAACTCCAGAATCAGGGTACATTGCACTCACAGAAGCTACTAAAGAAGTTATTTGGCTGAAAGGAATTTGTTCTGAGTTGGGTTTTCCTCAATCAGAGGTTAAAGTGTTTTGTGATTCACAAAGTGCTATATGTTTGGCCAAAAATGGGGTTTTCCATGAGAGGACCAAACACATAGCTGTAAAGTATAATTTTATTAGAGACCATGTTGAAAAGAAGGAGATTTTGGTTGAGAAGATTCACACATCAATCAATCCAGCATACCTACTTACTAAATAGTTACCTGGAACTCGGTTTGAAGAAGGTTTGGTGTAGCTCAGAGTCTTCTGAAGCTGTGGAAGGAAGCTCAAGATCAGTGGATACCTCAGACAAGCAGAAGAAACGGGTTAGTTTCTGGTAAATACTGAAATGGGGAATTGATAAATTGAAAGCTGCAGGATTTTAGTAGATGGAAGTTACCTGAGCAGTGCGGCAGTGGTTTAGACATCAAGACGGGGTCTCAAAGTTTTGTTGTTGAGTTGATAAGAAATCAGAGACAGAATATTCAACAATGAATCAGAAAAGTACAAAGATAATGGATGGTTTCATTTGATGTATCACTTGTTTGGGTTCTGAAAATTCAACTCACTTGTTTGGGTTCTGAAAATTGTTAAAGGTTACCTTGGGCAGTTTTACAGTGATTTTATGAATCAAGACATGTTCACAGAAGCTTGATTGTTGAGCTATAATATCTGTCAGGTGTTGGGGTCAGGATTCACCCACTTAAAGTTAACAGTCGAACAAAGGCAAACGGGTCGGGTGTCACAACCCATGATGAAAAAAGTTGGGTCGTGTACCCCGACCCACGACAAGAAAAACGGGTCGGGTGTCACGATCCATGGTGAAGAAAGATGGGTCGTGTACCCCGACCCATGACAAGATAAACGGGTCGGGTGTCACGATCCATGATGAAGAAAGTTGGGTCGTGTACCCCGACCCATGACAAGATAAACGGGTCGGGTGTCACGACCCATGGTGAAGAAAGATGGGTCGTGTACCCCGACCCATGACAAGATAAACGGGTCCGGGTGTCACGACCCATGATGAAGAAAGTTGGGTCGTGTACCCCGACCCATGACAAGGCAAACGGGTCGGGTGTCACGAGCCATGTTGAAGAAAGATGGGTCGTGCGCCCTGACCCATGACAAGATAAACGGGTCGGGTGTCACGACCCATGGTGAAGAAGGATGGGTGTCGTACTCCGATCCGCGACAAGACGAACAGAACATGTATCACGACCTGCAACAAAGCAAGTGGATCGGGTGTGAGGCAAGAGTCATTTCTCGTCACCTAGTGTCGCCCGAGCCATTTGGATGGGAGCACATGAGCCGTTTTGGTGGTATCGCCCGAGCTGTTCAGACGGTGTCGCCTGAGCCATTTTTACGGTGTCACCCGAACCATAAGCCATGGTGTAACCCAAACCATAAGCCATGGTGTAACCCGAACCAAAGGAAATGGGTTCGACGAAACTAAGCCTATCCCAAGATAACGATTAATTCACAACTAGCCCACAAATGGGAGTGGGCCGAACCGGGACAAGAAGCCCATCAAGCCCAAGCCGACTTAAAAAGGAAAATACCCGAAGAAACAGGAAATCTTCCTTATCTCTTAGGAATAGGTTTGGCCGACTCTGGCTCATATAAATACTTATATAAACCCTCAGAAAAATGGATCCGAAATTTACCTAGCAGAACTTGTACTTTTGCTCTTATACGAAAAAGCTTTCTAAACAGCATAATAAAAAACACCATCTTTGGATCTTCGTTTGTGTGTTTTGGTGGTTTTTACTCAGAAGTTTTGGATCTCGCTAAAAGACCTAACGAATTATATTGGCGTGGATTTATACTCCCACAATTTAGCGCTAGAAGGAGGGGGAAAAAACATTCTTACTCCAAGGAACCACTGCACGAACGATTCGACGAAGATGACTAGCGACGGACGAACCGACGACCCGCAGGACACGGGAATCGATGGATCTGGAGCAACGGATACACCAATGCCTACAGTCGGGGGGACGAGCCCAGAGGCCCTGTCATAGATCAAGACGATGCTGGAGATGCTGCTCAAGAAGGCGGAGGAGCAGGACAAACTAAACACAACGATGACCGATAAGCTCGAAGTCCTTACAACGGCGAGCCGAGCCCGTGGAAGAGGCTCAGAAATTGACCTAATGAGGCGACCTCTTCGACGTCTCAACCCGACGGCCCTGGACTTCACAACTCCGCTCAACCCACCGAGGAATCGAGGAAGATTGCCACCACTCCATCAAAGCTTCGCAAACCTAGCCCCAGAAGCCCGAAGATCAGGCGACACACCAATCGAAGAGGAGCCTGCACCAATCATCGATTTGGAGGAGAACCGAATGGAGCAAAACATGGAGAGCCGTGACGATCCAGAACCCTTAGCGACTGGCCAGACCCGAACCGAAAGACGCGAGGCCATTCCCGAAGGAGATCAAGAGCTGATCGAGGAGGAGGAGAATGTGCTTTGGGCCGGCGAAGCAAGGACCAACGAAGAACGCAGAGCCGGAGTCCGAGCCCAGAAAGAAGAGATGGCTATGATGCGAGCAGATATGGATCGAGCGGCTGCTGACATAAAAGCTGTCTGATCCATGATGCACAAAGCAACGAGCAAGGTGCCAGAGATAGATCGTGTACTGGAGGAAGTACAGAACACCCCGTTCACAGCACGAATTACTAGCACAAGAATCCCAGACCCCGGAAAGATGAAAGTCCCGATCTATGAAGGAAAAACCGACCCAAAAGAGCATCTCACAGCTTTCGCTATAGCCATGGGACGCTCTAACTTCAAAGAACACGAAAGAGATGCCGGACAGTGCCTTCTCTTCGTGGAGCATCTCAAAGGACCAGCGCTGCAGTGGTTTTCCAGGCTCGAACGGAACTCCATCGGCAGCTATAACCAACTATCCGCGGCATTCTTGAAGCATTACTCCATATTCATGGATCCTGGGACATCCGACTCCGATCTGTGGACCCTGACTCAGGGGCAGAGTGAAACACTACGGAGCTTCATCGGGAGATTCAAAGCCATCATGTCCAAAGTGGAAGGCCTGAGTGATAAAGCAGCCTTGTTGGCCCTGAAACGAGCACTCTGGTTTAACTCTGATTTTCGCAAAGAAATTGCGCTGAATGCCCCCACAACCATACAGGACGCTATGCACCGAGCCGCAGATTTCATCACCGAAGAAGAAGAGATGAAAATACTAACCGAGAAGTACGGGAGGGCCAAGACAACGAACCATTCTCCCCAAATTTCAGCCCCTTCCAACGCTAGGAAGAGTAACCAAGGCTCCGGCTATATCCAGCACGAGGGAGGCTTTCGAGGAGCTCATAACTATCAAATTGATGCTCCTGGATTCGGTCGAGGAAGAGGCCAAAGCCGTGAAAGAAGCTCATGGAGCACATGGACCAAAGGCGACAGTTCCTATGACGAGACGGCCTACTGCGAACACCACCACATCTACGGACATTCTACCGCGAACTGCCGAATTCTAGGTTTGAAGCTTGCCAAAAAATTAGCAGCCGGCGAGCTTGGAGGAAACATCAGCCTCAAGGATTTCGAGATGGACATAAACACATAAAAACCCGACCTGACAAAAGAAGATCACACCAAGCGTGATAGAAGGGATGACGAAGCACCACCTTCTGGATCAAGAAGAAGGATAAGCATGATAATGGGAGGATCCCACTATTGCTCAGATACCGTCTCGTCAATCAAAGTATTCCAGCGAAGGGCAGACGTCAGCATCAACTGGGTACGTATATACATACTCGTATACTCCCATTTTTGGTAACAGATTCCACGATCTATCAAAGCCTTGATTTTAAACATAATTTTTACCTAATCATCCTTCAAGGGATCACAAAGTCTTAACAAAACAGACATATCCAAGCAAATCAGACTACAACTGGCATCTCGCCACATCTTCACTTTTGCTGGCCACAATAGTGAACTCTCACACCCGTCTCAGGATTGAAAGCGCGCTATACAAATATTCATTCATTGTCGGAGCGGATACGTTTATGGTAACGCATCCGTAAACTGAAATGTTCAAACTAACCTATGCAAACAGATGTTCTCTATCGGAGCAGATATGTTTATGGTGACCTATCTGTAAACCGAACTGACCATCCTGAGACTGATCATCTCATAACCACGCGAAGCAAACACTTATACTCGTTCGTCGGAACAACTACTCCACAAAAATGATGTAAACAAAGCATTTTTGAAAGATATATATTCAAACGCGAAGGTTAGCTAATGAGCAACCGAGCAATAACGGTAAGTTCTTAGACAACTTGGATAAAGCCGTCCAGGCATTAAACAAAAAGAAACGAAGTTTTTAAAACTACACAAAGAAGAGGGGATCGTAATCCTCCTTTATCTCGGGAGTCACAACTGCCTTCTGATCTGGCTCCACCGGCTGCTCAGCTTTGTCACTTCCCAGCACCTTGCTATCTTCAGGCATCGTCTCGACGAACTCCTCAACCGGCTCCCCAGAAACAGCCTCTTCATCTTTTCGTGGAGATGGTTCGGGGGTTGGTTCACCAATAACCTCCTTCGAACTAAATTCAGCTAGGCCCGGCGTTCCTTTGTTTGAACCGAAGAAATCCTGAATGCCAACACTTGCGGCAGCCGTTTCCATGGGTTCATCCGTGTTAATCTCCTTCAAGATGTCAGAACGAACGGGGGACAGCTTCAAGAGTCCGCTCGCCTCGGCCACAAGCTTAGCAAATATCTCGTGGGCTCCATCCAAATCGGCCTTTTGCTCAGCGAGACTTATTGCCTCAGAATCAAGTGACGGCGGCTCGCCGCCTTTGAGCAGTTCTATGAACTGAAGGTTACCTTTGATCTGGGCTAAATCTAGCATATTTTCCTTCGGCTCACCGGCGATCCTGTCAAGGATTTTACGAACTCGGGAGAATTTGTCTTCAAACTTGGACGACATCTCCTGTTTGGCCTCGAGCACAGCCTGTTCGATCTTGCTCTCGCGCAGTTCATTTGCCGTTTCCAACTGTCTTGTTAAACTGGCAATATGAGCATCCCATTTTGCTCTACCCGATTCAAGCCTCAGGATCCGTTCGTCAGCTTCCCTGATATGCTTCTTACTGGCCTCGGCATCAGTTTCAAAGGCCTTGATCCTCTTAAGAGTTCTCGCCAGCTCGGAAGCGTGATTGGCTTCGGGCGTCCTCGACTCTTTCCCTATCTTTTCGGACATCAGATTCATACCCAAGAACCATCCTGTTAAGATGAGATATGAACTGTGCGAAAACAAGAAAGGCACTTCAGCAAAAAAAAAAAAAAAACAAGAAACGGCTCGAAAAATAAGAGACGAATAGTACCTTACCGCCTCGGAGGGACACCTCGTTGTAGGCTTTATCCTTGAGCAAAGTGTCTGGAGGAGGAAGCTGATCACCCGGACACGTGATCTTGGAAAAAATGGCAGCAGATGCCACGGCATGGTTGTAAGCCCCTTCGGCGGTACGGGGCACAACGGACAGTGGGATTGCCTCGGGGATGGGTCGAGGAGCTTCGGCATGACGCTTCCGCTTTGATGCTTCGGCAAGCCCCATGCCTCCGTCGTCTGCCTGTCATTTTTGGCTCGGTTTTTTCTTATCCTTGGCTTTCCCCTTGCCTTTGTGCAGCACCAGCTGTGATTCTACAGGACGAAGCCCTAATACAAACCCCTCGGGAGCTACGCCAGAATTTGGTTCGGGGGGATGGTTAGCAGAGGTCGGATTGGGAGCGACGAAGGTCTGAGGTTGTTGTTGGCGAAGTTGACCTAGCGCCTCGGCTTGTCTCACTCTCTCTTTCGCCTCGGTCTCTGCCTTAGCCTTGGCAGCGGCTCTATCCCTGAAGGTGGGTCGTCCCATCTTGTTGTCTGAATCGTAAGAAGATGACGAAGAAACAGATTGACCGTCGAACAGGGCTCGGGCTCTTTCCACTCTCTGGAGATTGAAATCCCTTGTCCAGTTGCACTTTCTGGCCGAGAGTGTTTCGTGAATCTCAGGCAGGTCGGGAGGCAGCGAAAGTTGAAAGTGTCGCACTGCAAAAAAAAAAAAGAAAAAAAAACGTAAGTAGACCTAAAAAAAAAAATCAATATAAAGGGAAACCGAGCCGTAGCCCGAAAAGAAGCCACATCTGGTCCCCACTGACGCCTCGGTAATGGGAACAAAAAAGAAGTAATTTTCCCAGCTTTTGTCCTTGCTCGGGAATCCAGTTATGATCTTCTTTTTGGCTTTTCCCGATATATAATATTTCAACTCCTTTCCGTTGCGACACCGAAACTCAAGAAGACTCCTTAAGTGCTCAACCCCAACGTCCACGTCGCATTCGTAACTCCTTACGAGAATGCCAATCAAATGTCTGACTCCCCTGGTGTTGATCTGGGCGAGAGCCAGATTATGCTTCCAGAGAAACCGCGAAATCACTTCGGGGATCGGGAACCATAGCAAGCAGTGGTAGAAGAAGCTCTCGTAAAGGGTGAAGTGACCTTGGGGTGGTTTATTGGCTCGGTCAGCTGGGGACGGAAGAACAAAGTCGATTTCTTCCGAAATGTTGAATCTCTGCCTAAGGGCTGATAATGAATCTGGAGTAGAGAGGGTTGAACCCGGCGGGTCGGGTCTCCTTTTCGGAATCCTCTTCCTAGGGGCTCGCTGTTTAGGTCCCATCAACCTTTCTGACTCCTGTCTTGCTACGACAGGATCGTAGAACCAGTCCTCCGCTTCGATCTTTGCCGGCTCGTAACCAATGATTTCTGTAAAGGGGTTCGTCCCCTCGTCCAACGAAGAATCATGAAGACGGGAATTTCGAATTCCGCGAGAACCCCGGCGTCGAAATCAACCCTTGAAGAGTCGGAGAGAACCATTTTTCTACCAAGGAGGGAAGGTCCTATCGCCGAACCGGTTGAATCATCTAAATCCTCTGGGATGTTCGCACCAGATGAATCTGCTCGGCTGCAATTTTGAGCAGAGACTGGATCGGGCGAAAATGAAGATTCGGGGAATGGTTGGTCTGCAACAGCTATTAACCTAGATTCTGGATCGGATACCGAGGAAGCAGATAGCTGAGACATCCTCTGTTGAAAACAGATCGGTCTTTTGGACAGAAGAACAAACAGATCGAGTTTCCCAAGAGCTCGCGAGAAAGGATCTAAATTCCAGGAAACAGATTGGATTTATCAACAAACTTGTCAAAATGGATCAAAGCTTTTTTATAATCGAAGAACAAAGCGGGATCTTCAAAGAGAACTCAAGATCAGATCCAAATCTTCACGCGAACTGCCGGTTAACTTATGGATAGCGGCGAACCTGCTTGAAGATAGATCGGGAAACTTGAAGGGCTCGGCGGAAAGGAAGGAACAACGGCGGAACAACAAAAGAAAAACTCAAGCAAAGATTAGAGAGAGAAAAGAGAGAGAAGTTACCTGCTAGAAGGAATTCCCAAAGAAATGAAGTAGTGAAGGAAAAGTGAGAAAACGTCAAGTTATATAGGCAAAAAAGGGGACGTCACCTACCTCGGGAATCGGCAGAAACGGTTGCACTCCCCGATAAAGTAGATAACCTCCTAGCACTCCCCGAGCTAAGTCCAAACTAGTAACTGCGGGTCAGGGCGATAGCTAAAAATGGATCGAGACAACGGTGAAGAACAGTTCGATGACATAAACAGAAGCGGTTCGGAGTGATAACGAAAGACAGCTCGTTATCACAAAGAAAATTGGATCGGAGCGTATTAACTTCAGATTATTTTTTACCTCAACACTTTCAATATTAAAACTGTTGAGCTGGGGGGCTAACTGTTGGGGTCAGGATTCACCCACTTAAAGTTAACAGTCGAACAAAGGCAAACGGGTCGGGTGTCACGACCCATGATGAAGAAATTTGGGTCGTGTACCCCGACCCACGACAAGACAAACGGGTCGGGTGTCACGATCCATGGTGAAGAAAGATGGGTCGTGTACCCCGACCCATGACAAGATAAACGGGTCGGGTGCCACGATCCATGATGAAGAAAGTTGGGTCGTGTAACCCGACCCATGACAAGATAAACGGGTCGGGTGTCACGACCCATGGTGAAGAAAGATGGGTCGTGTAGCCCGACCCATGACAAGATAAACGGGTCCGGGTGTCACGACCCATGATGAAGAAAGCTGGGTCGTGTACCCCGACCCATGACAAGGCAAACGGGTCGGGTGTCACGAGCCATGTTGAAGAAAGATGGGTCGTGTGCCCTGACCCATGACAAGATAAACGGGTCGGGTGTCACGACCCATGGTGAAGAAGGATGGTGTCGTACTCCGATCCGCGACAAGACGAACAGAACATGTATCACGACCTGCAACAAAGCAAGTGGATCGGGTGTGAGGCAAGAGTCATTTCTCGTCACCTAGTGTCGCCCGAGCCATTTGGATGGGAGCACACGAGCCGTTTTGGTGGTATCGCCCGAGCTGTTCAGACGGTGTCGCCTGAGCCGTTTTTATGGTGTCAGCCGAACCATAAGCCATGGTGTAACCCGAACCAAAGGAAATGGATTCGACGAAACTAAGCCTATCCCAAGATAACGATTAATTCACAACTAGCCCACAAATGGGAGTGGGCCAAACCGGGACAAGAAGCCCATCAAGCCAAGCCGACTTAAAAAGGAAAATGCCCGAAGAAACAGGAAATCTTCCTTATCTCTTAGGAATAGGTTTGGCCGACTCTAGCTCATATAAATACTTATGTAAACCCTCAGAAAAGGGGATCCGAAATTTACCTAGCAGAACTTGTACTTTTGCTCTTATACGAAAAAGCTTTCTAAACAGCATAATAAAAAACACCATCTTTGGATCTTCGTTTGTGTGTTTTGGTGGTTTTTACTCAGAAGTTTCGGATCTCGCTAAAAGACCTAACGAATTATATTAGCGTGGATTTATACTCCCACATCAGGCACAAAGAAAGATAGACAAGAGAATTTCAGAAACGTTCTACTTGATGTGCCAACGTTCAGGTTCTAAGATCAATGGTCATAGGGTTTTAGAAGACTACATGGGTTCTGTGAAGAGGATCTGATGGAGTTAGAGACGTTAGGCTACCACCAAGTGTAGAATCTTGCTATTACAGTAAGATAATCAGAGTTTCAGCCTGAGTTCTAAGTTACTGAAATTTTCAGATTCGAAAGGTTTAAACCGATGTTGAAACTAAGTTTAAACAGGCTTGCCTGTGGTTTATCAACGAAAATTAGAGTCGCAACATTGGTCCAATAAGTCTTAGGAAAGAAGACATCAAACGGGTCAGTTCCTGTATGTGCAAATGAGAAGAAATCTGAGTTAAACTAAATCAATAAGGCGTTTAGCAATGTTATATGGGTATTCAAAAGCAGGTGGAGTAGATTTCATGTCTCAATTGCAACTGAAATTTTAGAAACAAGGTTAGGATTTTTGCATCAAAATAGGAGAAGAGAAGACGGAGGGTTTGGATGAAGAGGGTTTGGATGAAGGAGAGATGTATCTCTGGCTTACCATGGCTTTGCCGTGAACTAAAGAGTCGCCGGAGATGGCGATGATTTGGAATCTGCATAAATTAGAGTTTGCAGATGAAGAAATCGAAGAGGATGGGTATAATCTTCAACCCATGGTCACTGGAGTAGTTAAAGCTTCAGATTCGAGTCTCCTATGAAGCTGAAATGATGCAGAAACGAAGTTAGTGTTTTCTGTCTTCACGAGCAAAGAGAGAGATCAAAGGAGAAAGACGAAATGGCTGGAGTTTAGGTGTTACCTGAGCTCGAAAGATCGGAGTCCCAAAGACACCGAAAATGACGACGTCAGCGATGCACCACGCAGTGGCTGAGACGTCGAGATCCACACAAAAGAAATCGGAAAAGGTTCGATCGAGAGAGAAAGTCTCGTCGGAGAAAACAAGGTGAACATTGTTTAGTCAAATGTGGAGATTTGTGTGGTGTTGACCCATACAATATCTTTGTGCCTTGGGCCTTACAAGAGACTTAAATGAAGACAAGAAGAGAAGAGAAGAGAAGAAGAGTGGGCCTTCGGGTCTTGAAGCCCGCAAACATGGTTTTATGCAAATTGACATAAAGAAGTTGTATATATATCATGTAGGTTTTCTTCTTAGGGTTTATGCCTGATAATTTCCTTCTTGATACTCTTGTAAATGGCAAAGAACTTTATCCTTGTAAACCTTGATTTCTAATGGACTTTGAGGGCAAGAGATCCCTCACGAGGCGTACCCGTTGCCATTCGGAAAACTCGTTAAACGTCCTTGTGTTATTTACTTTCCTGTTAAATCAATAGCATCTAAGTAAGTAAAAGGATCACCTAGGGATTAAGAGTTGCGTAGTACCTAACACTTGTGTATCGAATGAACAATTTTATCGAAGGAGATCTTCCTTCTAACAATCGAATTCAAAAAATGGTCTTTGGTGGTCGTCGGGAACCGGAAGAGAATTTGGAATTAGAAGAGAAGATGGTGTCTTGGTAATTGAATGATACGACGGCGGCTTCAAGAAAATCTGCTCCTCCAGATTCCAAGTTCCTTCAACACCGCTTCCAAATTCGTCTTAACCGCCAGATCTGGAGCCGAGAGAACGAAAAGGAACAAGAGCACTTTTCACGATTTTCAAGTTGTGCCACAAACTCATGATCTGATTTTGACTGCAAATTCATATTTACATTACTCATCGATGGCGACGACTCCAATGTTCTGACATCAACGACTATTCCGGTGTTCTGGCATCAACGGCGTGCATATTTTTCCACCGATCACCGCGTTATTTCCCATCTACGTAACCATTTCATCCGGCACAGGAACCTTTAACATCGTCTCTAACCCGTCTTTTCTATACAAATTGGGCCACAACCTAGGTTGCATGAAAACTCCAAAGAAGGTCCGTTTCCCGTTTCGAAAACATTTCGGAATCGGAAACGCGATGGAAACGCTGGAAAACACGATGGAAACGCGTTTCTTAAATTTTTTGATTTGGAAACGCGATGGAAACGCGACGGAAACGCTGTTTTTGATTAGGAAACAAATTAAGTAAATACTTTGAAAATATAGGGATCTATTTGTTATTTTTGATAAGTTTTAAAACCTAATTATGAAAGACTCATATTTTTTTTTTCTCTAATCACTACCGTAACCTAAAAACTTAGAAGAGTCGAAGAGATAAGCAAGGTACTTTTTCCAATTACACTAGATTTGTTATTGATTGTTGAAGTCGTGAAGTCGTATACATAAACGTAGTGCTTTTTGTTGGAGTCAGAGGTTTTCTTCTCCTTTCAATTGAAAATTGAGTTTGCATATAGAAAATTTTGTTCCAATTGAAGTGGAATATCTTGTCAAAAGTCAAAGTTGTCGTGTTCTATTTCTAAGTTTCTAGCATGCTAATGATTTTATGAATATTATAATGAATAAATGATAGAACATAATGATACTCACCCGTAGGAAAACTCTAATAATATTCATACAGTAATCAGTTTCTACGGAGTTGAAGACGACGATTTGATTATATATTATTACTGCTTCGAGGTTTATTTTAAGTTTTAACATACTGTAATTTGTTTTTTTCAGAAATATGAGTACATCTAATACATCTACTGAAGATCTATCCAATGTGGATGATAAAGCGCCTTTGTGGATCTATGTAAAAAAGATCGAGAAGTTGGCACGAGGAGGATCATGGAGGTTTGAATGCAAATTTTGTGATAAATTTTTTTATGGTTCTTATAGCAGGGTATCGGGTCATTTGTTAAAAGATGGGACTAAAGGAATTAAAGAATGTTTGAAGGTTACCACTCAACAAAGAGATAACATGAGAAAATTGGTTGATGAGTGCAAGAAGAGGATACAAAGTGCAGCTCCCAGAGTAGTTCCATTGCCCTCGTCATCAAGAACGGCTTCTGATTCTTCTCTTGATTATGATATGAGTTATAGGGTTCCGAATGCAAGTGAGTCTGATCCAAAGAAGAGAAAAAGAATGGATAATTCACCTTTGGGAAAAGCATTTTAGAATGAGGTTAGGGGGCAATGTGATGGTGAGATAGCTAGGATGTTCTACACGAGTGGTTTATCTTTTAACGTTGCAAGAAATCCTCATTACCGTAATTCATATGTGCGAGCATCAAACATTCCAGGATATATCCCTCATTGGTATAATGCTTTGAGGACTGGACTTCTTCAAAAGGAAAGGAAGAACATTGAGATGCATTTGCAGCCTTTGAAGAACTCATGGAAACAAAAAGGAGTCAGTATATGTAGTGATGGTTGGTCGGATCCACAGCAAAGACCGATATTTGATTTGATAGCTGCAAATGAAAGTGGTCCAATGATGTTAAGGGCAATCAATAGCCAGGGAGAAATGAAAACCGGTGAGATGATTGCGGAGCTGATCATAGAATGCATAAAAGAGGTTGGACATGAAAATGTGGTTCAAGTAGTCACCAACAACGCTTCCAATTGTGTAAAGGCCGGTGCACTTATTTCAGCTAAGTATCCTACCATCTTTTGGACACCATGTGTGGTTCATACTTTGAACTTGCTTTGAAGAACATATGTGCACCATTACTAAGCACAAGAAAAAATGAAAATGTGTATAGTGCTTGTATCTGGATAAAAGCTCTTAGTGAAGATGTGACTTGGATTAAGAATTTTATTATGAACCATGGAATGAGGCTTGTGATGTTCACAGAGCATTGTGATCTTAAGCTTCTTATAATTGCTTCTACCAGGTTTGTTTTCTCTTTTGTTAAATCTTACTTGTTTTCTTATATTCCAAATATAACATTATTCTATCTTATCTTAATAGATTTGTCTCCACAGTTGTGATGTTCAAAAGATTCAAGAAAACAGAAAGTGGGTTGCAACAAATGGTGATCAGTCCTAAATGGGATGATTATAAAGAAGACAATGTTGTGATAGCATCTGCAGTGAAACAAAAGATATTAGATGAGATGTTTTGGGATGAGCTTGAATATGCTTTATCTTTCACTTTATCCATATATATATATAGTGTGATAAGAGTTGCTAATACGGATAGATCTTCTCTTCATTTAGCATATGAATGGTGGAAAAGTATGATTCAGAATGTGAAGAAGGCTATTTTTAGAAAAGAAAGAAAACAACTTGATGAGGGATCCGTCTTTTGGAATGCCGTGAATTCTGTTTTGACATCTCGGTGGAGCAAGAGTAACACTCCTCTCCATTGTATGGCACATTCTCTAAATCCCAAAAAGTAAGTTTATAACTTTTCTAGATTTATTATCTTATAATTGACATAAACGAAATGATTGGTTATACTAGTATAAGATTAACATCATTATTGTATATCTTTGTTGGATATATATATTACAGCTCCGAGTGGCTTGGAGAAGAAAACAATAGGAAAGCTCCACATCAAGATTTAGAGATTACTAGAGAAAGAAAAAGCTGCATCATGAGGTATTTTATGGATTAAGACGAAAGAAGAGAGGTCAATGTTGAATATTCCAATTTTTCTTTATGCTTGGAAGATTTTGGTAGTGTTGATGCAATGCATGATAGGTTCATCCTAGAACCTCTAAAATGGTGGGCTGTACATGGAGCTTCAGCGCCAAGGCTTCAAGCCTTAACATTTAAGTTGCTTGGACAGCCTTCTTCATCCTCATGTTGTGAAAGGAATTGGAGCACTTACAAGTTTATACATTCTGCAACAAGAAACAAGATTGCTCCACAAAGAGCAGAAGATTTGGTGTTCGTGCACACTAATCTTCGTCTTCTATCTAGAAGAAGTCTTGCTTACAAAAATGGGCCCAATCATATGTGGGATGTTGGAGGTGATCAGTTTGATTCATTAGATGAGACTAATCTTGGGAGACTTGAGTTTGAGGATCTTTCTCTCGATGAACCAGAGTTAGAGGCAATTTTATTTGATGGAGCTGATGAAAATGAGAATGAAGATGATTATATATATATATATATATATATATATATATACGTTTCCAAAACGTACCCATTTTCTCTATTTTTTTAAAAACTCGTTTCCGCGTTTCCTAACGTTTCGCTTCCACGTACCCGTTTTCAATTCCATGCAGCTTAGGCCACAACTTTTTGATTTTCATCTATAAGAATATTAAATTTTTGATTATGTTGATATGAGAGAAAAAGGGCTTATAGTTTTTTTTTAATCTGAAATTTTCTCTGAAGATATTGGGAGAGATGAAAAAATATTATTTCGAATCCTTAATTCGAAAAGAGAAAGATAACAAAAAAAAATCGAAAAGAGAAAAATATTATGATGAACAATTTCCACGAACAACGATTCCACGACTCAGCTCTCTCCGCACCATTCGGATCCACAACGGACGGTTCTACATATATGATATCCCCACAAGGGACATGCTCTCACCGCAACACACGAAATCACGACGAACGGCTCTACCTGCAGCACTCTGGAACTTCCGATAAATTTGCATCCATTAATCTGCAAAAAACTGCACTCCCTGGAAATCGAACCTCAGATGTGGTGTAGAAGCAAGCTTTTAAACCCTTGACCAGGACTTCTACTGTCATACTAGTTAACAAGTTTTTGTAAAAAGAATAAATGTGGTCCCAAACTTAAAAGTATAAATGACCAAAATATTTTTTATCGTTCTTCCATGTTAGATATACAGCGGAACCTTTTTAAATTAATATTCGATGAATTAATAATCACTATAAATTAATAAATTTTTCCGGTCCCGGATTGGGCCAATGTAGAAATTAACGAAATTTGATAAGATAATAAGATAATAAGATAATAATTTTTTAGAAACTCCTATGTAAAATATAGTCCCAATAATAGCATAAATTAATAATTATAAATTTTATGCGCATATATATATATATATATATATATATTCTAGTAAAATATGACTTTAGGGTTGTTTGTTTCTTTTTAAAGTTGGAATCTTGTTGGAACTAATATCTAATTTCTTTATTGTGTCAAAAATTCATGATGTTGTCATTTCGATCTGCATCCAAAAACTGTGAAGAATTCTAGACGAGATAATTTTTTATTTATGCGTAACTACTTTAAGTATTATTATCTCGTCTTCAACTTCATTATCAATATTAAGAATTCTAACCGTAATTTCTTATAAACTCTGAACTTTTGAGTATGTACCATTTCACCTGGATAGTCAAGTAGGTTATTGACATCCATTCTATTACGATAACCAATATTATTAACATAATAATGTGGAATAAATTGAATTTCTAAATAATAAAGTATAAGGTATTTTAAATAAAGAAAATTTTAGGTGATTTTGTTTTTTCAATTTTAAGGTAAAGTCCTTATTTAATTTTTTTTTTTATTTTTACAAAAATTATGGACAAGAAAAATCTCTCTATAAATTAATAAATATTAATTTATCGATTAATTAATAACTTTCTAAATTAATAAATTTTTAAAGTTCAGATATTATTAATTTATAGAGGTTTTACTGTATAATTTTGGTAAATCTCGTATAATTTTGGTTCTCAGATATGTTAGTTCACAAATTCAGCCATATAGATTTGTGCATCGCAAATTTGACTTGTTTGACCTGAAGCAAATTTTTGACTTTTGACTTGACTTGTTGGACCTGAAACAAATTTTTGACTTCTTAATCACCTATTACATAATCGAACTTATATCGGTTATTTGGTATATAATAGCATTTGGGGTTTCGTTCAATCAGAATATCATATAATGGATCGGTGTGACTTGAACAAATTGAGTTATCCATTGAGAGAGGAACTAGGAGAAAGAGGTAACCATAAAATCACATGAAACAGAGACCGATATTATGATTGACTTGAGCCAACCAACGAGCAACCATGACGTGGTTTCTTACAACACAAATGCACAATTGAAGAATGAGGGCGACACCACACGACCGTGATGATCATGGCGATACAACAGGTCGCGATGTGTTACGGCCAAGACCAAGACCAAGCCCTAAACCCAATGGAACATTCTCACTCTTTGACTTCACATGTTTACTACTATTAGTATTATGGCTGCAGTTAGAAGAATGAACATTCAAGTTCCCATGTGCTGACTGCAAATCATGTTTCGGGTTAACATCGATAGCAATGTGTCCGTTTCCATTGATGTTCCCGTTTTGAAGCTTTGAAATCTGCTGCATTTGGATCATGCCAATACCTCCCCCCTCTTCTTCACCATTTGATGGGTCTTCTTCACGACACTCAATATCTTCGTTGTAACCTTTTACTAGGAAATCCCAACAGTTTCTTCTGCAACCAAGGTCATAAGGATTTCTGAAGCGCCCACCCGGGCCTCTTAGGTAGCTATAGCGCAGTGCATTCGCCATTTCATTTGTTGTTATGTTCCTTGATATCTGCAACCAAAATAAAACTTACAAAGTTTATAAACACCCAAAGAGCTTAAGAGCTGATTTATCTATCTAGGTAGTTTCATATCGACAAAGAAGAAACTAATGAGGTTCCATATCCACAAGAATTTTTTTGGCGATGATGATCTTGGAACAGCAAACGGAAATCATCAACCCCCTTGTGTTAAAACTTTGGCTTCTAAATACAAAAGTACGATATGCTCTTTTGCTTTATTTTTAATGTTAGGCTCTGGTTTATTGCAAGGTATGGTGTGTTTGAATCTTCTGGATAACCTATCTTTATTGTCTTTTTTTTTTAAAACTATTGCAACAGCAAGATAATGAAAAGGAACATCAGACATACCTGTGAAGCTTGTATGACAGTTAAGACAGCAACAGAAAAGAAGAGGCAGAATTCCACAACCAGAAAGGACAACGCCCCAACGTGCTTAGTAGCAACATGGCTCATCCATGCTCCAAACGTAGATGGAGCCAAAGGATCAGTCAAGACTCCTGCATGAAAAGAACTAATAGTTTGGTTCTTTTTCTCTATATTTGTTTGTGTGCTTTGAGCTACTACATACATATCAGGATTAGCTTAAAGATCAACTTCCAAACATACTTGCAAGAGCAACACCACCCGTAATCAGCATGGCTAGAACCTCCAGCAGAAGAAAAAGAAAAAAGTCCCACTTGTTTTTCTGCAAGAAGGATAAACAAACAAAATATAACCAAACGTCAACAGAACCTACGATGGGAGATCAAACGCCTAACAAGCAAAAGAAAATCTCAGTTGGTTTGTACATGCAAAATATGCACCATATTTTATATAAACCTACAACATTCATATCATTTATACCAACTTTGAAAAGAATATTTTAGTCAGTCGGCTTACATAAAAGAAAGTAGAACGACTACGCCAGACTAAACAAAGGACACTAGAAGTTATAAGAGATCTAATGCCAATTTTTGTCAACTTGTAGTTCCAACGTAATGAAACACCAGAAGTCAGGAACTATACTTACTTTGCCAATACAATTGGATACCCAAGGACAGTGATGGTCGAATTGCTCTACACAACGATCACAGGTGGAACAGTGCTTAGCTCGAAGAGGTCTAACAATCTGGAAGACAATATCAATCACAGAGAGAAAAAAAAATAAGTCTCATGATGTAACATCCATTGCTAGAAAATTTCTGTTCAGATTTTACATGAAGAAAACATAAACGGGAGGTTTCACATGTACCTTGCACGTCGGACAGAGCTGCGTCCAATTCCCAGCAAGCAAAGCAGGATTGTTTAGCTCTATTTTAAGCAAAGGTTCCTAAAGAGTGGAGACAAGAAATATCCGAAACATAAGAAAAAATGCAATGACATCTTAGGAACAAAAACAGAGTACTCAGCATGATTTCCTTTCAAAAAAGATGGACAACCAATAGAGCAAATGATACTCACATCATCTTTCATGTTCTGCTGATCATGTATATTCATTCTGATGTAACCAGGATCCTTGCTGCAAAGAAAATTATAAATTACACAATAAGAAAATCCACTTCTTGTGACACAGATTTATTACCTAAAACAGATAATGACCGGTTAATCAAGGGTTCCCACCATTCAGTTAAAAAGGGAACAGTGGAAAACAGCGAATTAATTCAACAGAAACTGCTATAGGTCTCCTGATTTTTTCAAACACAAATTTACATGTGATTTTTTTTTAAAATGGAACAATTACAGTTTTTCATAAGATATTATAGTAAACAGTAAACTAAAAGCAAACGCAAATAAATAATCGAGGCCATAGTAGATAAACAAGGTATTCACTCAAAAGAAATTGAGCTTAGAATATTATCATGATTAATTCACATTTCACCCCAAAAAAAATACTATTATGAAGAAACATCCTAATAAAGTGTGTATATATATGCAAGATTGGGCAAGCATATACCTGCTACAGCGGTAAAACATATATAATCCGGCAGTTGCTAGAAGGAAACCTAGCCATGCAAGCGTACCAAACCCACTTGCTAACTTTGGCAGATTCGATGCTGCAAGAATGAGAAAGGGTTTACAAATTAGTAATGAACCATGCATCCATAATTTTTTTACTTGATACAGTACATAAAGGAGATTCAAGGCCAAGAAAAATACCCAAAATGACAGAACTAGTATATATGAGCAGAAGCAGCAGGATCATGAACCAAAGTATGGGAGCAAGTCCCAACTTTGATATTCTTCCAAGGGGACTGTTTACGTCCCAGCGTTTTTCAAGTAGCCTCCGAGCATTCCCCTGCATATTATTAGTGTTTGTAAGACCAAAGGAACAGATAATGGGATATATCTTTTCAGACTACCAAGTATAATGATGGCTCATTCAATCTGAGCAGAGAAGAGAATCTGCAGACTTGAAGAAGACTAGAAGGCTGAGCCAGGAGATCTATACAGGATGGGGAAAAGGTTTAGTGTGATGCATATAGTTGTTAAAATCTATAAGTAGAAAACCAGGTGTATAAACATCAGGCCAGAGAATGGATCACTAATCGTTTTCTACTAGAGCCAGCAGCCATTATGAACGGTATGTTGAAGAAACCACTACAGAATGTTAAAAGAAAAAAAAAAGAGACAGATACCTACAAGGAAAAAAGCAACTTGTCTATGATTCTTTTCAGCAGCAAGTTGTGCTGGGGTAAGCCCAGTATTATCAGTGATCATCAAATCCTCTCTCTTCCCAGCCTGCACCAAGACAGTGCATGCCTCCAAATTACCCCTGATAGCAGCCCAGTGCAGAGGAGTACAACCTGAGAACAGATTCAATGAAAGGGGGAAACATTTGTAACATCTTCCAATTTCTAGTCTAACAAGAGAAATGATTTTCGAAGACTACAATTATAAGACCAACCTTCTTTGTCTTGTCGTCCTCTATATGCATCTAAAAACAGAAGAAGACGGATAGAATCCGCATAACCTTTATAAGCAGCCCTGAATTTCTCACATAAGGAGAAAATAAAATAAAATATTAGAACTGTATTGTGATATTATAACAATTTGCAAAAAAAAATGGACATCATCTATACACACCAAAAACCAAGTGGCAAAGATTACATGCAACAATCAGCAGACTTTTCTGAAAAGTTCTTTCAGAAAGAGCTTTCAAAAGAACCAAGGCAAAGAAATTGATCATTCAAGTTTAGTCTCAAGATGAATACAGACACTACAGCTGTGGAAACCCCACCATTGTCAAAATTTTACTTTTCAGGCTTTTATAATAAAGTAAAAACTATTTAAGGACAATAATTATTTGGATCCAGCCATCATATTTGGAAAACAGGGAAACCTTTCCAAAATGTTCCGAGAAGTAATGCCCCATATGAGAATATATGAAATTCGCATGATTAATCAAGTTCAGCTTAAGGATCAGCAAGTGAAGTGAAGACAAACATAACCAACTATCCACTCTTCAAACAAGCATGCAATTTGAAACACCTAAAAGAAAGGATAGAGCCAAGTAAGGCATCATAGATAACTTAACACGAGCAGCAACCATGTGTTCCACTTCGTGGGAACCTTACCAGTGCAAGGGACTTCTTCCATCATTATCAGGAACATCAGGGTCCGCATTCCACTTTGAGACAATGTGACAGAAAAAAGCAGTCTGGCCGTATTGTGCTGCAACATGTGTTGGCTACAAGCAGTTTAAGATGGATATTAGGATGCATCGAGAGAAAACTAAAGAGAAAGAAAAAGGAATATGGCTAGGATCCAGGGGCGAAAGTCGAGGGCATAGCCTGATTATAGAAAGAAGGACATAGAAGAAAGAGAGAAACGAAGAACGAAAATCTTGAGAAGATAAAAACCAAAATGATCTGATCTAGGATAAAGAATTTAAATGTTCAACCAACTCATTTAAAGTGGAGAACCTAATAAAGCTTGTAAGAAAACTGATTAAGATCCCATGTGGATCTTTCCCTTTAGCAATGTGATTAGATAGAAGCTGATTGTCCCACCAGTGGCAGAGTATGCAAAGCTAACTAGCAAACATTTTATCTAAAAATTAGTAAAAGTGCAACAAAAACATGAAAAGTAACAGAGCAGTCCAATGAGAAGACAAGAAAAGTTAAAGAAGAGAAAAACCTGATAGCCGTTCATATCAGCTGCATCTACCCTCGCACCTTCTTGGAGTAGGAGTTCTGCAACTTGTATGGCACCACGAACAGCACTCCAATGTAATGCAGTCTGGCCAGTATGATCTGTAGCGTTTACATCTCCACCATGCTGGAATCGAAACAATTTGGAAACTTGAGAAAAGAAAGGAAAATCAATTAATCGGATCTCTGAGCACAAAATCGGAGTTGGTTGGACCTCGATAATGTACTGAGCAACGGCGGTGCGGTTGTTCAAAGCCGCCCATTGAAGAGCATAGTAGCCAAGACCGTCGGGGTGGGAGAGAGGGCTACCATCACAGTCGACCAATCTATGAAGCTTCTCCAGATCACCATAAGCCGCCGCAGTATACACGTCGTTCCTTAAACTCTCCTCTTCAATCCCGTTGGGTTTCGATTGGACTTGTTCTTCCACAACCTCAATCTCCGATGACATTTTTTTGGATCCCGATTGTGGGATTCGATGGGGTTTCTTCCTCCACTAACAATTTTATTATATCAAATCGCCAAAACTCTGCTTTAGGGTTTTTCTGGGGACAGAGAGGACGGATGGCTCTACCGTGTGGACTCGGAAGATGAGACGAGGGGAACAAAACATTTTACCTCTCATTTCATATGCTCAAATCATCTCCACTTTCTTCTCATTACACATAATAATAATTTTTTTTCTAAACATTTGCAAACTATAGTCTTGTTTTTTGTTCAACAATTAAATCAATAGTTAATTAGTAGAATGGGAGAGAATTTAGAAAATAATATGTGAAAAAAAAATTTAGGTAGCTAACAAAGAGAAGAAATTTTTTGACGAAATTATCCATGCATTAACTATTTTGGAAACATAGTTACATATTTTATTGATCTCAGAACATAGTTACATATTCTATTGATCTAAAAACATAGCTAACTAAATCGTAATATTTTTATAACTATTTATACATAGTTACCTATTTTCAAAAAATAACTACCTATTTAAAAACATAATTACTATATTCATAGCATAATTACCTACTCTACTGATTTCAGAACATAGTTAACTACATAAAAATGTTGTTGTAATGGTTATTTATTTAAACAAACACAGTTACTATTTGTCAATACAAAACAATTATGTGAATATATAGTTTGCTTTATATATAGTTAACTATAAAGTTACTTATACTATATATATAAAGGGTTATTTACGTCTACATGTATTTTTAATAGAAATAGAGGTAACTACATGTAAATATAACAACTATATTAATGTATAGTTAGCTATAATGTGGATATATAGTTAAAAATATAGTTAAATATATGTATATATAATCAACTACATGAATGTTTAGCTAAATACTTTTGAAATATAGTTAATCTACATGTAAATATAATAAACTAATATATATTAGTGTATAGTTAGCTATAATGTGGGTGTATAGTTAAAAATATAATTAACTACATCTATATTAGCTATTTAGTGTATAGTTAGTATATAATCAACTACATGAATGTTTAGCTAAATACTTTTGAAATATAGGCAAACTACATGGAAATATAATCAACTATATTAGTGTATAGTTAGCTATAATGTGGGTGTATAGTTAGAAATATAATTAACTACATCTATATTAGCTATTTAGTGTATAGTTAGCTATTTTGTTTTCAGAATAAGCTGATAGTATAATCGAGAATTCACAAAAAGAAAATGTTACTTACTAAATTTCATATTCTAATATGTTAGAGGCTTAATTTTATATCCAATTTATATTATAGAGCTCAATTTCCCTTAAATAAAATTAAAATTAAAATTTTCCAAAGTTAAGTGATTAGTAGAAATTGAAAAGAAAAAAAATTCGATAAATTATGTTACAGTAACATTGATGTTGATTACAAGAAATAAACACATATTTAATCTAATATATAAAGACTCAGTTGTGTCTCACAAAGAGATGACACGTCGGCACTTATTTTTTTGACACATCAGCTTGATTTTTTTTTAAAGTCATATTTGGTTAACGGGATTTAGTCAATGCAACAATTATTTCTCTTCAATGAAATCTTCTAGATTTTTTCCAAGTCGTCTTCTCGCCTTCTCATATCTGAGATCTCTTTTTCTTCCACATAGGATTGTAAACCCAGCATCTATGCCTCCTCGCTCACCAGTCACCACCCTTCCTTTAAAGCTCATTCATACCCATCTATTCTTCTTCATTAAGTCCATCGATTCCCCTTTGTTCCTGGCTCATTCTAAAAATATTACACTTTTGATTTTTATAGTTTTGAGATTCTAGCCATCGAGTTGTGGTTCATATATCGTCTCCCTTCGAATTACATCTTCTAAATCCCTATTAGACTCTCTTTTTCTCCGTTCACATATGTTACATGAAGCTTTGTACTAGCTTAAGCATATGGCATTTATCAAAATAGGGAAAATGTTATCCTCTGCAACCTGAGCATTTCAACCCAAATGTTTGATCGTGAGTGGATTGTTGGATTTCAACCATGTCTTCCAGATCACACGACTTTCCTGAATATCATGTAGAGAATCAAGAAGATATCATAAAGATCAATATTATGTGAATATTATGATCAAGAGACGTACCTATATAGTTTAGGAAATTAGGTCAAATGTTTATATCATTATCTCCCTATATAAGTTGTATGTCTAGAACCTTTATCATTATGAAAATAAACATACTTCTTCCAATCCTATCTCTCATTAATCTAATATGGTATCAGCGCAGGTTACGCTCAAGAGTTTCGATCTAACGATCAAACCCTCTTTCTTCATCTTCTCTAAGCCAAGTGCTTCTATTATTCAAGTCTACTATGCACCTCTGAATCAGAGCCACAGTAATTTAACGATTGGCTCCATTTTTGTTTTTATTTTTCCAATTTTTAAACCAAGTGTTTCTTCTATTAAACTGACTAGATTTTGACCCGCGCGTTAAGTGCGGTTATAATACTTGAAAATAAAAAATCATAATTTTTTTTAATATATCAGAAAAATTAGAAATAACAAGATTATGTAGTACATCTCCTACATTGATAAATATATTTTATCTTACAAACTTTAATTTGCATGACACTTGTCTTAGATGTAAGCATTTTTGGTATAAATCGAATACGTTTGAGATTATAGGTTATCTCAAACTTATTTGAGTTCACCAAACAAAAAAATAACTCGTTAGTATGTACAAATCTTTAAAATAAAAAAGCAAAGAAATAATAAAAATGTAAAAACTAATGATTTTTCGAAATTCAAGCACTATTTTGTTGTTTTCAATTTATTTTGTATGCAATGTTTGGATTTCGCCAATATTGACAACTTGTACATATGGTTGATAGTTTTATAAGCTCCAACAGTTTGATTGATAGCAAACACAACAATGATTCTTGTATCTTCTTATAATAGAAATTGTCAAAACTTTAGATATATATATATATATATATATATATTTCTATCGATAAACCTATCGTATTTTCTGTAAAAATTGTAAAAATGTTATATTTGTAAAGTTATACTTTTATAACAAAATCTCTACTTTAATTAAAGTAATATGGATACAATTAAGTGATAATAAAGAAAATAATTGTATGATCAATCATATATCAAATATAGTATCCAAATGGATATTAATACAACTTTTATAAACTAAATTTAAATTGACATCGGTGAATGATTCATCGTTAAAATATTATGTTATATAATGTTTTAAAATATTACGATTTAGTTGAGTTTAAATTTGTAACACATGTATTTGTGAACTTATGTTAAAAATTTAATGAGAATATGTAGAGATTTCTACCATGGCATATATAATTAATTGAAATATTTTGATTGGTTAATTTAATTGATGTGTCCCTTAAATTCCTCTTTAATCGAGACATAGGATTTTCCACTTATGTTTTCTCAATTAATATATAGAGGATTCCTCTTTAACCGACACATGATTTTTCCACTTATGTTTTCTCAATTAATATATAAAGGATTCCTCTTTAACCGACACATAGGATTTTTCCACTCATGTCTTCTCAATTAATATATAGAGGATATGTGCCTTGAATCTAAGCTAAATGCTTCTAAAAATCCCAAAAGCTTAAGCCTACGTGCTTTTTTTTTTGTTTGCTTTTACTAAGCCATAGCGTTTCACGCCATTGTGATTCTTTTAAGGTCCTGACTGGTTTAAATGCAGCTGATACGGGTGCGATTGCGGGAGTTTGTGGAAGCGGACAGTAGTGGTTTCTAGCGTTATTGGACAATTTATACGACTAGTAAAGCGGTTGAAAATGAGTGCGTTTGCGAGATGTTTATGACTGATTTACAGCGGGTGCGATAGCGAGTTTACATAAAACTATATAAAAAATCAAAAATATGTTATTATAAAAAATTAAAATTATATATTTTTAATATATCATAAAATAATAATTATTTTTTAAAAGTTTGAAATATTTTTGGATATACAATAACTTTTTTTATATAATTACAAGTTTATTTTAGTTTAATTTAAAAATATATCAAAAATATATAATTTTATATGATAATATTCAATATGAAAAAGTAAAAAAATTTTAAAAAATTTTATTTTTATTTTTGTAAATTTTAGTTTAGTATTTAAGATAAAATGTTCAAAAAAAAATATTTTTTCAACCATCCGCAACCCCCGCAACCGCAAACGCTCGTGGGAAGAAGTTTTTGATTTAGAGCGGTTCAAGCGGTATGGAGCGATTTTCGTGACTATTGTCAAACGCTACTAACCGCAATCGCCCGCCAACGTAGCGTTTGTGGGTGGTAGCGGGAGAACCAATCAACCCCTGAACCCACTCGCTTCTGACTTTTCTTTTGATTTCAAAAACTAAGCCATCGAGCTTCAAAACTAAGCCATAGTACTTCAAAATCATTTTTAGGGTTTGTAGTATTTTTGGAAAACAAGTTTTTATAGTGGTTTTTTGCAACGAAAAAAAAAACTAGTGATGGTATGTTTGGAAAAAAAAACTTATTTTAGTGGTATTTTAAGAAATTTCTCTTGATTATTTCTAAAAAAAAATTATTTAATATCCAATCAAATTGAATAAAAAAATTTGATATCCAACTATATCACATTAATTAGTTTTAATCAATATGTTTCACCTTTCATCTTTGTTTGATCTTATTTTTATAAAATATTTAATTATCACATCATCCATATAATAAAAAATTAGATTTTGTTTTTTATACTACTTCTAATTTTAGAAAACGAACATATTGTTGGGGGCAATTTTGCGTCCACCAATGAGATGATGCCACGTCAGCTGGGAGGCGTGACATTCAACCATGGAACATGTGCAATGATGACAAAGTAAGCATGTCCCGAGAGTTGTCTGACATGTTAAGTCACATGCCGCCGTCCGGAACAGGAGGCTAACCACTACAAAGTAGAAAGTAATGATTTGACTAGACGAGAGAGGAGCGAAAGCAAGAGGGAACTTGTAACATCCCAAACCCAAGACAACGATCACTGGAGAGATAGTAAGGAAAATGAAGGAAAAAATACTCGTTCCCGAAAAACAGATTGGTGAAATGTAGGTTAACCACAAGCAAGACATGGACAACCGAGTTACACCCATGTGAGGGCCGGGGCAAGGAAGCCTTTACCAGAGAGAAACTAAAAGTGAGAACCCTTCGTGGATGAGAAATGGAAAATTGGATCATTCCCGGATGGGAAATAAGAAATGAGATCATTTTCAGATGGAAAATATGAAATGAAGTCGTTTCTGCAAAAACGGAAATAGAGTGGAGTAAAAGGGGAGAGTTTTGGGCCATAGAGAAATTGGTCTGAAAACAAAGAAGAGCTTCTAGAATAATATAAGAATATTCCAGAAGCTTCAAGAAGGACTAAGGGAATGGGCGACGTTGATGGAAAGTTTAGGAATTAGGGTTGGGAAAAGGAAAGCAGGGAATATTCTCACCTAGGACCGTAGGTATAAATAGAGGGTCTATGTGCGTCATATTTTACACAAACACTTTTCTTCACAGCCAGAGAAGCATAGAGCTAACATGCAGAAGGAGAAGTAAGAAGGAGGTTGAGAAGTTCTCACCACCCCACTCCCAGGTCAGAAGGATCCATGGTGAAAAGTAATACGAGGTATATCAACTTCCCAAGACTTAAACTTTTGTTTTTCCTCAAACAAACAGCAGGTCAAGTTCAGAAAAGAGGTCTCAAATTCGCAGGAACTCACATATCCTTGATATCATAGCCTTGATTCCTCGACCTGTAATCCACATGCAACATAGTTAGTTTAATAAATTCTTATCTTATCCCACCATGACATTTGCAAGCCTTGTCCATACTCTAAATTCCAGACCTGCAAAGACCTCAACTTCACATCATTTGACTCTCTACATTCATTAAGATTTGCGTGAGCTTTCTTTTTAAAAAATGTCATTCAGGATGGACAGCACTAGAAATTAAAAGGCTATTTAGTGGTGGAGTTAAAGTGTTTAGGGTTACCAGATGCTCCGGAGGATGCAAGATATTATGCAAAATCGCAAGAGAGAACGGACATGTTGGTGCACGTAAGAACTCATATTATAGCTCAATCAAGAGATCTTTTGATTTCTTGAAACCTACTTTGCTCAATCAAGGAATTCAAAGAACTCTCTTGAGACCAACTTTTTGTATTGATGAAACAAATCGAATCAAGACAAGGACCTAAGAGAAAACTCTTGTTTATTAATATTTTAAAAACTTTCTAACAAAGAAGCCCTAAGCTTGGCTTATATAAAGAAACGAACAATTGATGATTAAGAAAAGGAAATTAAAAGAAAAGAAAAATCCAATGATTTAAGTAAAGGAATAATACTTAAAAACCAAAACCGACAGAAATGTAAATTTGAACTCGGGTTAAGTTGGCACCAATTGAGTAGATGCAATTGTATCAGGTCCCTCGGGGGTAGAAAGAATCATCCTCGATTTGCTGCCGGAATCTGGAGGAATAAACGGGGACAAGTAACGAACGTTAAACACATCGGATGTGGAGATATCCGGAGGCAATTCAAGCCGATATGCATTATCGTTTATGCGTTCAAGAATCTTCAAAGGACCAATCTTTTTGGCACGAAGCTTGTTATAGACATGGGCAGACATACGATCTCTTGTCAAAACCGCCCAGACCAAGTTACCAACGTCAAAGACAAGACGACGCCGGTGCACATCAGCAGCCGCTTTATATCGTGATGCAGAAGACGTTAAATTTGATGTAGTCTGCTCATGAACAGTCGTGATTGCCTCGACAAAGGCATAAGCATCCCCATGTATACGCATATGATCCGGTAAGGAAGAAAGGTCAACAGGAGCACAAGGGATCATGCCGTATATGACCTAAAAAGGGTTGAACCCAGAACTATGATTTACGGCGTGAGTATGAGAAAATTCAGCTTGTGGTAGTCGCGCATCTCATGTCTTGATGGCATCACCAACCAAACATCGCAAAAGATTTCCCAAGGAGCGGTTAACAACTTCAGTTTGTCCATCGGACTGAGGATGATAGGCTGAGCTCATGCCAAGACTCGTGTCAAGGAGTTTCCATAATGACCGCCAAATATGGCTCAGAAAACGGGAATCACGATAAGAGACAATTGAAGATGGAAAACCATGTAAACGATAAATTTTCCTGAAAAACAATATCGCCACTTGTACTGCATCTGTGGTCTTTTTACACGGGATGAAATGGACCATCTTGGAGAAACGATCGACAACCACAAAAATAGAATCAAACCCATGCTGTGTACAAGGAAGATCCAAAATAGAATCCATGCTGATATCAGTCCACGGCTGCGTTGGGATTGGTAAAGGCAGGTACAACCCAGCATTTGTCGCGTGTCCCTTAGATTTTTGGCAAATCACACAACATTCTACAAACCGAGCTACGTCTTTACGCAATGATGGCCAGAAATAAGAAGTAGAGACCAGCTGGATTGTACGATCATGGCCTACATGACCTTCATTGTGAAGTTCGGAGATTAGCTTGAGGCGTAAACTGCCTTCCGAAACACACAAACGGCCGCCGCGAAACAAAAACCCATCATGTATCGTATATTCCAGAGAAACCCCTGTTTGAGCATCAAGAAACACACGACCAAAGAAAGTAATGATCAATAAAAGAGTCGAATCTAGGCACCGATGTTGGGGTCAAAACCCGCCCAGCTGTGATCAATGGGAAAATGGCTTAGTATGAAAATACGAAGAATCGGACAAGGCCGAAATTGTGCGTAAGTCATTTCTGTACGAGTCCACTTAAGCACAAGAGGGGCCATTCTGGCCAAAGCAGCTCCATTTCCGGCCAAGGAAGCTTCACTTCGGCAAAGCAGGGAGAGATTTCGGCAAAGCCTTGTCTCCACTTTGGTAAAGCTTTGGCTCACTTCGGCAAGGCTTTGTCTCCACTTAGGCAAGCTTTGCTCCACTTAGGCAAGCTTTGTCTCCACTTAGGCAAGCCTTGCTCCGCTTAGGCAAGCTTTGTCTCCACTTAGGCAAGCCTTGTCTCCGCTTAGGCAAGCTTTGTCTCCGCTTAGGCAAGCTTTGAAGGAAGCTCACTTCGGCACGAAGACTTCGGCAAGCCTAGCTCACTTCGGCATGAAGACTTCGGCAAGCCTATCTCACTTCGGCAAAGGAGACTTCGGCAAGCCAAGCTCACTTCGGCAAGCCTAGTCACTTCGGCACGAAGACTTCGGTAAGCCTAGCCACTTTGGCACGGAGACTTCGGCAAGCCTAGACACTTCGGCACGGAGACTTCGGCAAGCCTAGCTCACTTCGGCAAAGGAGACTTCGGCAAGCCAAGCTCACTTCGGCACGGAGACTTCGGCAAGCCTAGTCACTTCGGCAAGCCTAGCCACTTCGGCAAAGGAGACTTCGGCAAGCCTAGCTCACTTCGGCAAAGGAGACTTCGGCAAGCCAAGCTCACTTCGGTACGGAGACTTCGGCAAGCCTAGCCACTTCGGCACGGAGACTTCGGCAAACCTAGACACTTCGGCACGGAGACTTCGGCAAGCCTAGCTCACTTCGGCAAAGGAGACTTCGGCAAGCCAAGCTCACTTTGGCACGGAGACTTCGGCAAGCCTAGTCACTTCGGCACGAAGACTTCGGCAAGCCTAGCCACTTCGGTAAGCCTAGCCACTTTGGCAAGCCTAGCTCACTTCGGCAAGCCAAGCTCACTTCGGCACGGAGACTTCGGCAAGCCTAGTCACTTCGGCACGAAGACTTCGGCAAGCCTAGCCACTTCGGCAAGCCTAGCCACTTCGGCAAAGGAGACTTCGGCAAGCTCAGTTAGGCACGGAGACTTCGGCAAGCCTAGCCACTTCGGCACGGAGACTTCGGCAAGCCTAGTCACTTCGGCAGCTTCGCTTCGGCAGCCCAGTTCGGCAGCTCACTTCGGCAGCCCACTTCGGCAGCCTCACTTCGGCAGCCCACTTTGGCAGCCCACTTCGGCAGCCCACTTCGGCAGCTCACTTCGGCAGCCCACTTTGGCAGCCTCACTTTGGCAGCCCACTTCGGCAGCTTCACTTTGGCAGCTTCACTTCGGCAGCCTCACTTCGGCAGCCTCACTTCGGCAGCCTCACTTCGGCAGCTCACTTCGGCAGCCCACTTCGGCAGCCCACTTCGGTGGTTTCACTTTGGCAGCCTCACTTCGGCAGCCTCATTTCGGCAGCTTCGCTTCGGCAGCCCACTTCGGCAGCCTCACTTCGGCAGCTCACTTCGGCAGCCCACTTCGGCAGCCCACTTCGGCAGCTTCACTTCGGCAGCCTCGCTTCGGCAGCCTCGCTTCGGCAGCTTCGCTTCGGCAGCCCTCTTCGGCAACCTCACTTCGGTAGCCTCACTTCGGCAGCCTCACTTCGGCAGCCCACTTCGGCAGCCTCACTTCGGCAGCCCACTTCGGCAGCTTCACTTCGGCAGCCTCACTTCGGCAGCCTCACTTCGGCAGCTCTGCTTCGGCCATGCTCCACTTCGGCCAACGAGCTCGCTTCGGCTATGATACGAATCCACTTAGGCACGATACGAGCTCGTTTCGGCCGAAGTCATTTTTATACGAAACTGCTTGGCCGAAGTCAAAATCATACGAGACTGCTTGGCCGAAGTCAAAATCATACGAGACTGCTTGGCCGAAGTCAAAATCATACGAGACTGCTTGGCCGAAGTCAAAATCACACGAGACTGCTTGGCCGAAGTCAAAACCATACGAAACTGTCTGGCCGAAGTCATACGAAGCTGTCTGGCCGAAGTGATACGAAACCGTCTGGCCGAAGTCGATTCTATACGAAACCTGAAGACAACGCGGCCGAAGCTCATTTTTATACGGAGCTGGAAGACGACGCGGCCAAAGTCATTTCTATACGAAGACAGAAGACGACGCGGCCGAAGTCATTCCTATACAAGGACGACAAGCCCACGAAGTCAAAGCGACTCGCGAAAACGGAAATCCCGAAGGATTGGGAAGTTTTCCTAATCCCTTTAGGATTGACCTGGACGACTCAAACTAGTATATATATCCATGTACATCTCTTGAAAAAGGGATCCGAAAAATTACTTAGCAAGAAAACCCTAGACTTTTTTGCTCTCAAACTCTTGTACGAAAGCTTTTCGACACAGCTTAATAAAAACCATCTTTGGATCTTTCCATTCGTGGTTCATCCGCAGAAATTTCATCCCCCTTAACAAACCTCTGACAAATTCTAATTATGTTGATTTCGACTCCCACAACCGACGTGTGTAAAAATGTGAGCACCAATTGGCGTCTGCTCAAAGCATCGGCTGCTCGATTAGAAGAACCCGATGTATGTTTAATCACAAAAGTAAACTGCTGGAGATAAGCAATCCACGAAGCATGATATGCAGAGACCTTATCCTGACTGTGTAGATGTTTCAAGGCATCATGATTTGTATACAAAACAAACTCTTTGTGAAATAAATAGCGACGCCAATGTTTAATGGCTTGAACCACCGCATAAAACTCCACATCATAAGTGTTGTAACGAGAGCGAGCACCAGCCAATTTTTCACTGAAGTAAACTATAGGTCGAGAACGCTGACTTAAGATTGCACCAATTCCTGTCTTTGACACATCACAATGTAATTCAAAAACCAAAGTAAAATCAGGCAACGCGAGTATAGGAGCAGAACAAAGCTTGGTTTTGATTAAGTAAAATGCGGATGAAGCTTCACCTATCCATGTGAAAGAACCATCACATATACAGTTGGTGATGGGTGCCATCAAACTACTGAATTGAGGCACAAAACATCGATAAAAGGAGGCTAATCCGTGAAAACTTTGAGTCTCTGAAAGTGTGCGAGCATTGGCCAAGTTTTGATTGCGGAAAACTTACTAGGGTCCACGGCCAAACCTTGGGAAGAGACAATATACTCCAAAAAGTGAACATGTGGGGATCCAAACTCACACTTCTTCAACGTAGCATAGAGCTGATCACGGCGGAGTACAAGAAGTACTTCACGTAAATGGACAATGTGGTCAGCCATAGACAAACTAGATACCAAAATATCATCAAAGTAGACAACCACGATTTTCCTATAAACGGGAGAAGAGCTTGATTCATGACCCTCATAAACATACTTGGAGCATTGGACAACCCAAATGGCATTACAAGCCACTAAAAAGGCCTTTGCGAGTTTTAAAGGCCGTCTTCCATTCATCACCTGGGAGAATGCATATTTGGTGATATCTACTCTTCCAATCAAGCTTAGAAAACACTGTAGCAGCTCCAATTTGATCTAACAAGTTATCAAGATGAGGGATATGGAAACGATAACGAACTGTAATCTTGTTGATAGTGCGACTATCAACGCACATACCCCATGAGCCATTTTTTTGGGATCAATAACGCAGGTACAACACACGGACTAAGACTTTCCCGGAGAAATCCTTTAGCAACTAACTCCTCAACCTGTTTGCGCAATTCCTCATGTTCAGCTGGACTCATCCTGTAATGAGGTGTATTAGGAAGAGACGCATCCGGGACCAAATCAATACGATGTTGAATATCATGAAGTGGAGGTAAATCCAGCGGAAGTTCAGATGGAAAAAATCAGAAAATTCAGCCAACAAGGACTCAAACGCAGCAGGGACAACACGTTCGGCAACAGGAGAAACAAGGACAATAAGAAAGAGGACTGGATTTGGTTGTACAACTTGCATCGTGGGTAAGGAGGGTTTTAAGATGAATGTGCGATTGTTAAATCGCAAGGTGTAAGTGTTAAGAAACCGAACGTGGATCACACACCGATCAAACTCCCACGGCCTACCAAGTAACAAATGACACGTGAATTTGATCTTTATAGGAATTGCTTACTGAAAATTGAACAAGAGCTCGACAAGTTACTGAAATTTCAGTGCCTTGTTGTAACCACGCTAATTTGTAAGGCGATGGGTGTGTCTCCACGTGAAGTTGGAGTTTAGGGACAACTGATTCTGCAATTACATTCTCGCAACTACCCGAGTCGATAATGAAAGTACATACTTTCCCATTTATTGTGCACCGTGAAGAAAACAACTTGTTGTGTTGAGGAGATTCATCAAGAGCACGAGGAGTGATACACGTACGGAGAACCATCAACAAAGATCCATTATCTGCTTCCAACTCTTCGGCCTCATCCTCAGCAATATTATCATAAACTATTTCCACATCTCGTCCTGTTTCATCTAACAGCAGTCTGCGACGATTACGAGTAGGGCAAGCTGACTGGCGATACCCCGGCTCACCACAAGAAAAACACCGCAGTGTACCGGGTCGATTGGAACGTGTCGTATCAGATGGAGGAATGATATGATCAAGCTTCAGTGGACTGGTTTCCACTACAAGAATACATGCCTTTTTGCAAATCCTGTTTTGGTCGCAAATGCCTCGCAAATGGTATATTGCGAGGCATTTGCGAGGAATTTGGTATCGTCGCAATTAGCTGGCCGCAAATGTAAAATCCCCGCAAAAGCGTCACAAATTTGCGAGAAAATAAAAACTCGTCGTGAAATTGCTCCACCCGTCGATCAACCCACGTCCCGTCCTTGCATCGGTGGATCTTCTCCCAGAGCTCAGGCATAGTAGCCAGAGCACCTTTCTCTTGTGCCTGAAAAATGATAACGTTATGTTAATTCATACAATGTTGTGACTTAAAATTATTTTAAAATTAATACTATATAAATTTAAATCAACTTACAATACAGCGCGCTTGTTCCAGAAAAGACAACTGGCCCGAGACATGCTTCGAGATCTCCTCATCGTCGACTTTCGTGTAACGGGCAGCCCGGCATTTGTTGCTCGTGTCTTTCGAAGTCTCCAACTGCCAGTAGGTGATGAGACCCTCCCAAATTGCCGGGTTAAACCACTCCGGCATGGCATGCTCTGGGTCATTCTGCCATTTCTTTTTCCAGCAGCCGACCTGATCGACAAGGCGATGCATCGCTTTGTCGTCGAAATGTTCCCGAACCAGTGTCGTGATCTTGGGATCCCAGTTGTATTTTTGCTACAATTTTTTTTAAAATTAGTATGAATTAAAATTATGTATGAAATATAAAATAAATTAGTAATTAAAAATAACATTAAAAATTAAATTACTGCAAAAGTGTGAAACCATCTATCCCTCGTCTCTTGAGGAACCTTCCTCCAATTCGGGTGCGGGGCTTTGAAATCCCGCTCGATCAACTTCCTAACAGCCTTCCCAACTTCATTTTTCGAGAACCTCAAAACAAAAATATGAAAAAATTAGTTTTAAAACAATATTAAAAATTAATTGTTTATTATTTAATTAATTGGAAAAATAAATAAATTTACCGTGTCGTGTTAGGCAACAGATGCGGATCCAATCTCGGTAGCACACCTCGTGCAGGACTAACGAGAAGCTGCTCCAGCTTTATATGCTGGAAGTCTGGAGCCCCGAACGGCTCATCCGGTGGTGGAGCATGCTGAAATGGCTGCGTCTCCGGAACATATTCCGGGATATGAGAAGTGGATGTAGTAGGAAGACCTCTGTGTCGTGAGTGAGATCCGCCATGTCGCGGTACAGGTGTACCGGAGGCGGATAGAAAACCAGTATATTCATTATCAGGCATCTGCAATATAATTTTTTTTTAAAATTATATTCTATATATATACAATAAAAATGATTAATAATACATTTAAATGTAAAACTAATATGTTTAACTTAAAACTAACATTCCATACGTAAACTAATATTATCCACCTAAATATCTAAAATTCCATACGTAAACTAATATTTATTCCAAACCTACATCTATATTCTTAACCATTCTAAAATAAATATTAAAAATATAATTTAAAAAAAAAAGAGTATTACTTGTTTTTTAGAGAGAGAATCGTGTAGAGAGAGAAGTGGTGAGGAGTTTGTGAGGCCAAAGCAACCAGATTTCCGCTGCTTATATAGAATTTTATAGGGTCGCAGTTTAGTCTCAAATTCGTCGTAAATGGGCACCGATTTTTCACCCAGTAGTAAATTTTTGACCAGATTTGCGAGGCATTTGCGATGCCACGTCGCAAATGCCTCGAAAATCTGGTCAAAAATTTACCACGCGGCAAACATGCAAATTATTTTTTTGATTTACCGTCAGGTTTTGCGAGGCATTTGTGACGCCACGTGGCAAATGCCTCGCAAAATTGGTCAAAATTTCAAAATACGGGTAAAGAAAAAAAACATAATTATTTGTAGAAAACATAATTTGCGAGGCATTTGCTACGTGGCGTCGCAAATGTCTCACAAAAAGGGCCAAATTTGCGAGGCATTTGCGGCTTAAACAATCAAATATATGGTTTAGGATTTAGGATTTAGGGTTTAAACTCATAGGTCATACATATAAACATACAATAAATATACATTAGGGTTTTGATTTATGGTTTTGGGCAATTATATAACTCATTCGACACTCGGTCGTAAAGTAATCGATTCATCATGCATGAAGCATATATAGTTACATACGTAATCTCTTAAGGTTTAACGAAAAAGTAGATATGTTGTTCGAGAAATTAAAAAATTCATATATGTAACAATATATGAACATTTATATCTTTAGTGTTTAGGGTATACTTAGTGTTAGGTCTAATTACGGTTTAGGGTATAATTAGGGTTTAGGGTATTATTTAGGTTCTATTTTTGCGACTTTTCCTCGCAAATTAGTCGCAACTTGTAAAATTTTGCGACTAATTTGCGAGGCAAAGTCGCAAATTAGTCGCAAATTGGACTTTTTTGTTTTTTAAACACGATACATATTCAACACCTGGCAAAAGGAAAAAACTAAATTATGTGTCACAATATATGAACATTTGTATCTATTGTGTTTAGGGTATAATTAGTGTTAGGTCTAATTAGGGTTTATGGTATAATTAGGGTCTAGGATATTATTTAGGTTCTGTCTTGCGACTCATTTGCTACGTTGCCTCGCAAATGAGTTGCAAAATTTTATAATTTGCAACTAATTTACCAGGCAAAGTCGCAAATTAGTCGCAAATTGGAATTTTTTTATTTAAAAAAAAACACGATACATATAATTCATGCATGCAAAAGCTTACTAAAACACACGATACTAAAAACTACTCATCGTCATCAGGATCGGAAACATAAGTTGTCCATTTTCATCGTCATCGTCAACTTCGTCCCCTTCATCAAACTGTCGAACTCCACTTGACCATCGGACTCCTCACATTTGACTTCAAGTCCCCTATAAAGCGGGTCAATTCTAGTCATATCATTACTTGAATCGACGGGGATGGAAACTTTTCTGTCTTTTCAGGTTGAACGGACGGTAGATCATCATCATAAGCATCAACTAACCCCCTGATAATTCGACCCCGTGGATTAACTTTAATAACGGACAACCAATTCTGATCACGTCGGATCCGAGTCCGAGGGTAAGGAATGAAAACTACTTGCTCCGCCTGAGATGCTAAAATGAACGGCTCGAACTTGGCAGTGTAACTCCTGTGTCCCTGGACATCCACGACTACGAATTTGCTTGATCTTACACTAACCCCAATAGTTGGATCAAACCAATCACATCGAAGTAGTACGCATTTAAGATTCATCATACCAGCATACTCGACTTCTATGATTTCTTTCAAGATACCGTAGAAGTTGGTATCGCCTGGAAAATGGATACCATAATTTGCAGTGGCCTTTTGTTGTCCATGTGCAAATGTATGGAAAATAAATTCCCGCGTACAATACATCTTAGCGGTTCTTATATTTGCTTTAGGTCCCATCACAAACTCTTGCACCCACAGAGGCCAAGTTCCTAGTCGAGTCCTCCTATTGGTCACCTACATGGCCAAATGCAATTACTTGATTAGTAATTAATATATATCATATATATATATATATATATAAATGGTTATTTACCTTCTCTCTCATCCATCCTGCAAAATCACGGTCAACGTATGTTCTCACTTCTTGGTCGTCAAGTTCCGGAAATGCTTCCCGTATTTGTTGTTCGAGCATCCTGTGCACAAAATAATGAAGGATGATTATAATTAATTGTATATGTATATATATCAAACGACTGGTTTTTACTATACCTCTCATACGGTTGAAAGTATTCACAGTTTAGCAAGATATATGTATGAGTGCGTGACAATGCTTGTAATCACACCACTCGGTTGCAATTACTTTACCACCCATTCGGCCTACATCCGAGAAGACATCGGGTACTCCCACATCAGGATATGTTCGCCCAACCCCACCATCATCGTATCATTTACGACCCGTTTTCTTTGTTTTCACGGTTGGGCTAAAGTAGTAACTCGAGAAATTATATGTCTCCTCGGTCAAACTTCCTGCCACGATCGATCCCTCAACTTTTGCGAGATTTTTTGCTTTCATCTTCAGATGTTTGAAGAACCTTTCGAACGGGTACATCCATCGAAATTGGACTGGTCCACCAAGATCCAACTCATGCTGTAAGTGGACTACCAGATGTTCCATTACGTCAAAAAATGAGGGAGGAAATATCTTCTCCAAGTTGCAAAGAATAACTGCGATGTCTGATTTCAACGGCAAGATATCATCCGCAGTTAATATTCGAGCACATAAGTCTCTGAAAAATGCCCTGATACCTGAAATTATGTACCACGTATGAGTTAACAAACTACAAATTTATATATATATATATATATATATATACATACAAGAAAAATACCTGCTAGTGCCTCGTGGACGTGATTTGGTAGAAGCTCCTGCAATGCAAATGGCAGTAGTCGTTGCATGAATACATGACAATTATGGCTCTTCATTTCAGAAATTTTTTACCCTTGCTCGACACACCTTGAGAACGTTGACACATATCCATCTGGAAACTTGACATCATCCTTAACCCACTTAAACAAACTATTCTTCGCGTCTGATGACAGCCAAAATATAGGAATCGGGGCCCTACCATCGCTTGTTATGTGCAACTCAGGCCTTGCGCACATACCAGGGAGATCCAAACGTGATTTCAAATTGTCTTTCGTTTTATCCGGAACATTCAACAACGTGTGGATGATATTTTCAAAAAAGTTCTTCTCGACGTGCATTACATCCAAATTATGCCTCAAGAGATTATCCTTCCAGTACGGCAGTTCCCAGAATATACTCTTCTTATGCCAGTTATGATACTGCCCATATCCACCCGGCATATTAGCGGGGACACTGTACCAGTTACCCCCAACTTCTGCAGTTTGTTGAGCACCGCAATAATCTATTTGCGCTTCCAACTATTCCCCTGAAAGATAAACCGGGGAGGGGGGGAACTTTGACGGTTTTGTTTTTCTTGAACAACTTCTTGTTATTTCTATACGGATGACCCAATGGCAGAAACCGACGATGACAATCGAACCAGCACGTTTTGCGTCCATTCGTCAATTGAAACACATCAGTCTAATCCAGACAGTAAGGACATGATAATTTCTCATGAGTTTTCCATCCAGATAACATCCCATAGGTGGGGAAGTCGCTTATGGTCCACATAAGCACAGCCTTCATGGTGAAGTTTCGGCGGTTTGATGAATCGAACGTTCGTACACCGACATGCCACAACTCCTGTAATTCGTGGATCAGAGGCTGCAAGAAGACATCAAAAGATCTTTTGGATGCTTAGGCCCCGGAACAAGAATGCTCATGAACAAAAATTCTCGATGCATGCACATATCCGGAGGTAAATTATAAGGCGTTACTATGACTGGCCACAACGAGTATTGCCGACCGGACATACCAAATGGACTAAACCCATAAGTGCAAAGACCCAAATAAACATTTATATGTTCTTCAGCAATGTCCGAATGTACCGTGTTAAAGTGTTTCCATGCCTTCGCATCTGATGGATGAGAGATCACCCCTTCCTCACTAAAGTGTTCTGCGTGCCACCTCATTGCCCCAGCTATCTGCTCTTATTGGTATAATCACTTCAATCTATCTGTTATCGGAAGATACAACATACGCTGGAACGGCACCCTCGTGCGGCCACCTGTCTCTTTATATCTCGGTTTTCCGCAAAAACGGCATTCCTGCAGCTTAGCCTCATCTTTCCAGAAAAGCATAGAGTTATCAATGCAGACGTCAATCATTTTAGACGGTAAACCAAGACTCGCGACCAGTCTCTGTATTTCATAGTAACTCTCTGCCGAGTTATTGCCCTCCGGCAAATACTCGTTAAACAATGCAGTCCATTTATCCATGCAATTTTCACTAATGTTATCTTCGCTTTTAATTGTCATCATCCTAGATGCTAGTGACAATTTTGAAAGCCATTCTCTACATCCTTCGTAGATGGGTTCATTAGCAGCGTCTAACATATCGTAAAACTTTTTAGCACTCGGGTTTGGTTCTTCAAAAGTATTATCATTAAATGAGGAAGTAGTTTCATGAAATGCATCAGTAGCCATGTCATGAAACCTATTCCCATCACTATTACCATATCCATATTCATTAAAATCTTGATGATGAGCATGCTGATCATAGTTATTATCAAAACTACTAGCGCCATCTTGATTGCCATGATAACTCGTACTTGAACTACCCGAAACATTAACTACAAAATCTTCCCCGTGCGCAAACCAGACATAATAGTTAGGTAAAAACTCCCTCGTATATAAATGCTTCTAAACAGTGTTTGCATCATGATGATCAATGTTCTCACACTTAACACAAGGACATAAAATTTTGTTACCGTTCTCTCCCGCAAATGACTGATGTGTCGCGTGGGTCAAAAATTGATCAAGACCATCTCTAAATTCTCTCGTTACTTCACCGGTATCTGGATCTCGCCGGTTTTACATCCATGCCCGAACCGTGTATATCTCATGATGCCAAGACATGATCGATTATCGACCTCTCCACACAAAATATCGGATTTATAGTGTTTTTGCGGAATAAAATCCTTTTGTGAGTAGATTTGGGATGTTTGTGATATGATTTTCGTCTCCCCATAGCTTACTATTTATAGAGGATCAGCCATTTTTGCTACTCATTTGCGACCAACCTTTGTTACTAATTTGCTAGGAGAAAATATTTGCAAGGCCTTTGCTAGTAATTTGCTACTCATTTGCGACCAAAATTTCAGTTGCAAAAAGCAGTTGGAAATCATTGAAAACGTGTGTATCTACTTGCTAAATATCCTCGCAAATCAATCGCAAAACTTAGAAAATATCTTTCCCGCAAATTTGCAACGTGTTTGCTACGAACTATCTTTTCATCGCAAATTAGTCGCAAATTTGAGGATATTTGCTACCACCTTTTTTGTCGCAAATTACTCGCAATTTTGCGAGGCATTTGCTACGAATAATATTTGCCTCGAAAATTAGTTGCAAATTTGCAGATAATTGCGACTAATTTGCTACTTTTTCTACGCAAATTTGCGACTCATTTGCGACCAAAATCGTAAAGTAGTAGCAAAAGTCTCGCAAATTTGCGACCACAAAACGTGGTCGCAAATTCTCCTCGCAAATGGTCATGTTTTCTTGTAGTGTTCTGATGGTTGAGTCACTGGATTTGGTGCAAAGGTAGGACGGCTAGGACGAGAGTAATTCCACGGGGAAAAATTGCTTTTCCCTTGAGTTTCAAGTGTGAGGGCTTGTCGATGGGCTTCAGCGACTGAGAGAGGATGAAACAAATTAATGGTATATTGACGCTGAAGTTTCAGACCTCCAACAAAATGAGCGACAAGTTGGTGTGTCCTAAACATCGACACGAGTTAAAATTTGAAAAAATTCAGTAGCGTACTCTTCAACAGAACGAGTTCCATGTTTGAGATTATGTAAATGCTAAAACATCACTTGATCATAGTTATAAGGGAGAAAAGTTTTATGCATATGTGATTTCAGTTTTCCCCACGCTATGATCTTAGGTTTCCCCAAACGAGCTCTAGAAACCTTCAATTGTGTCCACCAAGCAGCAGCACGGTTACCAAATCTCATTGCGATGACAGGGACACAACGATCAAGTGGCATGCGTTTGAATTCGAGAATTTCTTCGATCGTGATAATCCAATCAAGTAACTCTTCAGCTGATTGGCTACCATGAAATCCCGAAATTTCAAACGTGAAACTGTGTTCCCACCTGTAGTCATCATCATCCTCATCATGGTCAGCGACACGTCTAGCAATTACAGCGGCATTGTTACCCCTGGCAAAAGGATTTTCATCTGGATTGGACGCGATATCGTCGCCCTCTCAACCAAATCTCTCTGTTGCGGTGGAGCAGCCGGTCTGGCCAAATTCATCGCCTGAACAGTCGCAGTCAAGTTCTGAACCTGAGCTTAGAGATCAACTAAAGCTTGGCGAGTCAATTCGATTTCCGTCAGAGGAACAACTTTCTTCGGACGTGGCATCTTGAATGGAGCATACCAAAGCTCTGATACAAACATAGCGCAACGTAAGAACTCAGTTTATAGCTCAATCAAGACATCTTTCAATTTTTTGAGACCTACTTTGCTCAATCAAGAAATTCAAAGAACTCTCTTGAGACCAACTTCTTGTATTGATGAAACAAATAGAATCAAGACAATGAACTAAGAGAAAACTCTTATTTATTAATCTTTTAAAAACTGTCTAACAAAGTATCCCTAAACTTGACTTATATAGAGAAACGAACAATTGATTCCTAAAAGGATTAAGAAAAAGAAATTAAAAGAAAAGGAAAATCCAATGATTTAAATAAGGAATAATACTTAAAAACCAAAACCGATAGAGATGTGAATTTGAACTTGTGTTAAGTTGGCACCAATTGAGTAGATGCCACTACATCACATGTTGATGTCCACAATTTTCCAATCACCGAATGCCTAATTCCCCGAGACTTAGACTTTTCTCTAGGAATCATTGCAAATCACTGCATCTCTCTCTCAATCATGTTGTTCCCTGGGATTTTTATTGGCCTTGAGACTCCTATTAGTGATCAATTTTTTTTTCCTTTTTCACATTTTTAAATTATTATTATTTAATTGTTTTAAGTGAGAAATTAATCTATTTGAAATAGGGAGTCTCAAAAGCACGAAAATTACCATGATATACGTAAATCCCAGGGAATAACAAAGCTCTCGAATCACAATCCATGTACTCCACCATGTTTTTCTCAGTCCCTGCATCTGCAGTAACTGGAAAACTGTGTCGATTCCTTTGTCTCTGGTGTTTTTACACATATCTCCACATATGACAATGAAGACAATAATGCATGAGGTCTGAAAAGAGGTAAGGATTTAAGGTTGGATACCAACTAAAAATGAGCTGACAATCATGATCAATATACATAGAGTGGTAAAGAGAATAAGAAGTCCTGAATGTATGATTCGTTTCCCTGATCTAACACCTTTAAAAAGAAAAATTAATTCAGGTTAGAAGTCAATATAATATATTCAAAATTTGATTCATCAAGATTAATGCAAACTAAGATTTTCTGGGGGTAGTTGATATACTCTATATTTTACTACTTTATTATGGATTTTACTATTTTATTTAACTATTTATAACGCTTTTGCACCAAAAGAGGTAGTTTTCTCGTATATGTAGCTTTTGAAGTCTTAATAGGTTAAATCATCAAAAAGATACAAAATGGATCAAAAGAGATGTCAACCATACTACAACCATTCAATCAAGCCAAAGAAACAATCCAAGTCACAATATTCACAAGATATGCAATTTTCCAAGTTGGACAGAACAGATATACCAGAAGTTTATCCTTCGTTAGAGGCCTTAATCATCTTGGAATTGGATGAAATTTGGTGAAGAGATATAAAATTGAGTTAAGTTTCTAATGGAGGTTTTTTAAAGTCATTTAGAGTTGTGGTTGAAGAGTTACACCCGATTTAATGAAGATATGTCTGTCTGGCTCGAAGGAGAAGCAAGCGTAGAAAACTGAAGGAAGAAAGGGCCAGCATCGATCAGGGGTTTTCCCCATGGCTTGTGCCGATGCCCTCTTGACCGGTGCCCCAACATCGGTCAAGATCCTTGTCCAATGCTCCTGCCCAATGCTCATCAGAAAAGTAATATTTCTTTTTTGCCCAAGACAAAACCCTAGCCGACTTAGGACTTCTCCAGACTTATATATACTTTCTTTTATCCCCTTTTAGAGAGCAAGCAGCCAAATATTTTCACCATAAACATCAGATACGAATTTATTCATGGTTCTTCATTGATTTTGATTCTAAGAGCTTCTAAGGAAAGATCTCACCTTGTACTTCGATATAGAGAAGATTTATATCCATAAACTCTTTCAATTCAATATATTTATGATATTTTCTATCTACTCTTGCTGCTGTGTGTTTTTTATTAACATGTCTGAGTAGATTACGTGTTAGGTTTTAGGTTTTTCAATGATTCCATGATTATGTATATTTGATATCGAACTTCTAGGGTTCATCTTGAAGAAGTAGAGGATCTGTGAAGGTTTTGTGTTACACAACAATGGCGGGAAAGTCAGTAGCTGAGCAAGAAGAAGTCAAACTCAAGCAAATGTCAAACTGCCAGGTGGCAATATGTAGAAGGATTGAGTCAAGCAGCTGTGGCGGGAAACTCAGAATCTGGAAGAAAAGTCAACATGCCAGGTGGCACCTCGAGCCATGAGTTGAGCAAGGAAAAGAAGAAAAGCTTGCTGCAGAAGAGTGGTTCAGTTTCTAAGGACAGATGGGACTCTTTGCCAAAGAAATAGAGCAAGTGGGTCTGACATCAGAAGACTTGGAACAGTGACTTGCCCTTTGGGAAAAAAGGGAGTCAGCTGGTTCTGTGTTGCAGGTGAAACGTTATAAAAGAGAAGAAGACTAATCAGAAAAGAGTTAATTCTTCTGAAAAAGCTTTGGATGAACTCAGAGGCAGAGAAGAAATAGTTTAGGCTGGTGAGTGAACAAAGAGACACGTAACTATTGTTGCGTTGTGAGATTGAGTAGATTAGGAATATGTTCAGGAGCGAATCGTAGTGAGTGATGTCGCGTAACTCTGGGTAGAATAGGATTGTAGAATATGTTCTATAGAAGTATTCTTGTAATATATTTATTGCAGTGGTTGCTGTGTGTAGCAGTTGCTACGAGCCCAGTTTGGGTGATCAATAAAGATGGTGTGTCTTTGTGGAATTGCTCTGTCTCTTGAGTGTGTGTATATTGCTCTGTAGTTAGCTTGTGCTAGGTTTCCTATTTTTTCATTTGGTATCAGAGCAGATCACCTAACCAAAGAATTATTATTCCTTAATAGGTGAAGATCCTGCGACATCATGGAATAGACTACAGAGCTGGTTGATGCTAACAAAACCTTGTTGTTGGATACAAAGAGGTATGGTTATTGGAAAGTCAGGATGATGCAACTTATCCGTGGCCAAGGCGAAGATGCCTAGACTGCAGTTGAAGATGGTTGGGAAACTCCATCTCAGGTCATAGATGAAGGATTCAAAGTTCTTAAACCAAAGTCAAGTTGGACGGTTGAAGAGAAGAAGTTGTCTAAGTTCAATGCTCGTGCTATGAATGCCATTTTTAGTGGTGTAGATGAAGATGAATTCAAGCTTATTCAAAGTTGCAAATCGGCTAAACATGCATGGGATATTCTGCAAAAATCTCATGAGGGAACATCTAGTGTGAAGAGAACTAGACTGGATCAGCTTGCGTCACGTTTCGAAAATCTGAAAATGGACCCAAATGGATCTTCATTAGCTCTAAGATCAGTGCTATAGCTAATGAAGCAGAGGTTCTTGGAAAAACCTACAAATATCATAAGCTGGTAAAAGAAGCTCCTGAGATGTGTGCCTCAGAAATTTGCAGCTCACAAGGCAGTGATGAGAGTGTCTGGTAACACTGACTCCATGAAGTATGAAGAACTGGTAGGGATACTTAAATCAGAAGAAATGGAGGGTAGATGAAGACAAGCAGACAACGTCAAAAGGGATTGCATTTGCTGCTGAAGATGAGAACAACAAAATTCAAGAACATGTCTCTAATGGCAAAAAATTTTGGAAAGGCTTTAAGAAGAGTTGCACATGGAAAAAATCAAGGCTCATCTAGTCTGTCTCGAAGCAGTGATAAAGGAACTCACAGGTCGTTTCATTCTAATGAAGACAAGGATGGAAACAAACGTGAAACTCAATGTTTTGAGTGTGGAGAAATTGGCCACATCAGACCAGAGTGTCCTGTCACCAAACGAAAGGAGCTGAAGTGCTACGAATGTAAGGGAGTTGGACACACCAAGTTCGAATGTCCAAATCTGCAGAAAAGAAAAAAGAAATCGTTCATCAGCTTTAGTGAATCTGACTCAGAGGAGAACGAGGAAACTGAAGATGAGATGTTTAACTTTGTTTCCTCCATGGCAGGCTCGAGTGAAGCGTTATTTCCTTGCAGTTCAAACACTGTTGACGAAGATGAAGAAATTAATCCTAAGGAAGCTTATCGTGCTCTGTATGACAGCTGGGTTCAGCTGAGTAATGAAAAGCTAAAACTTGTTCAGGATAAATTCAGACTGGAGGCCAGACTTGAACAGCTACAAGAAGAAGAGAGCTCTGACTCGTTTGAGGATCTGTTTCCTGAATTTCAATAAGAAGATGTACAAGAAAGAATAAAATTTCTTCAGGGAGAGTACACTACAGGAAAAACGGGTATTCGTAGCAGCCGAAAACCGCTATCTAAAGATATCATAGCGTTGTGGAAAACGCTCTGTCTGCTCCCGTCATAATAGATCCTGCACTTTCGATAGCGTTTTTTGACACTGCTATCGTGTTTTCATTTAATATAACGGTTTTTTTCTATGCAATCGTATATTCAACAATAGCAATTAAATTTTGTTATTAATTTTTTTATTTATATTAATATTTTATAATATATAATAAATTAATATAATTACATTATTATTATTTTTTTTATCAATTTTGTTATTAATTGTTTCCTTATATTAATATTTTATAATATATAATAAATTAATATAGTTACATTATTTTTTTTTTTTATCAATTTTGTTTTTTGATTAAATATAATTACATTATTAAATTTTTAATCGTTAACAAAAACAAAATTAAAAAATTTAATATTAAAAAACTAGACATAGTTTTAATATAACTACTTTACAAAAAATATAAATTAATATAATTACATTATTCTAAAAATCTAATCAAAAAATCTGCAACAAGAAGTCTTCCATCTTCATCAATATCCAATCAAATTGACGAGTCTCCCTTGCGCTGCAACACACGAAATCAGAACATGTTAAAGTCATGTAGAATAGACATTGTTGCATTCAAAAGTCAACTGTTAAAACTTAAAATCTATTGTGATCCAAATAGACTAATATTTCTATTCCTTGAGATAAAAGAAAAATATCTTTAGACAATGGTGCACTCGCAATCCTTGGCCAAAGATCCGCACACTTTTTTCCAACCAAATTTACGACTTAAATCCAAACCAAATTTCCAAAGTTTCCGATAATGTCCATTATAACAACTGAAACTAGTAAAAATTTGCAGTACAAGAGTTTCTTATGGGCATCAGTTTATCATCAAAGTTAGCATCAATAAAGATTCAGACGCAAATTACCCATGAAATATAATTTCATCATATGCCGAGGCAAAACGAGAGAGATTTTAACACAAAATCTTCTTAAAATCAACAATAAGAAATCTGAATCTATACAAAAAAAAAATAAAGTAAGAAACTTTGAATCTGAGAATCAGTTCTCCAAGGTGAATAAACATCAATATAATATCAGTCGCAAATCACCCATTTGTGTTATGAGATTCATCATATACCCATATCCAAAAGAAACGACTTTTTCAAAAGAAAAAAACGAAAATCAAAACGAAGATTTAAAGAAAAACCCATGGCTGTGGAGGTCGGGAGACCGACATAAGACAGTGATATCACCGGGAAAGTTTCCGGACGGACTTGGAAACAGCCGCCAACTCACCAAGCTTTGGGGAGGTTTGTGAAGAACAAGAGACTAGATCTGGAGGAGATGAAGAGGCAAAAGAAGATTAAGAGTTAAGAGAGCTTACAAAGGAGAAGATTAATGAGCTTAAGGAAGAGATTATGAGTAACAAGGTTGAGAAGAGGAAGAAGAAGGAAGAGAGGGACACCTTCGGACCAAATGCTCATATACCCTTCTCATTTAAAAAATAATCTCTCATACCCTTCACTAATCTCTATACCCTTCCTCTTTTACAATAATATGAACTTCCAATTTTATCCTTCTTTAATTAATTCCAAAAAAACAAAAAAAATCACCCAATCAAATTCATCTTCTTTTTCCTCTTCGTTCCCAGCCACCAAATCCGACCAAATCGAGACAAATCGAAAACGCAGACAAAATCAAAAACGCAGACAAAATCAAAAACTCGTACCCACTGCTCCACCATTGAAGCTCAAGCTTCTTGTTTCAGGTACGATTTCTTCTGCAATTATATTGTTTCTTCTCAATTTAGAAATTTCATTTAGGGATTTGTAGATTTTCAAATTTCTTCTTTTCTTATACTCATTAGATTATTATACTTATTTTCTTTAGTCGATTAGGGGTTTACATTGATAATTTATGGATTATAGAAGTTGAATCGTATGTAGCTTGAAATTAGAACTGCTGGATTTACGTTCCTTCTACAGATTTGGTATAACTGATACAACTAGTATCACTATGTGAGAAGTAGGACAACTGGTATAACTGTATGAGAACTGGTATAACTAGTATAACTGGTATAATTGGTATAACTGTAAGAACTGGACAGTTAATGTAATCATATAGTAATGCTATTTTTTACTCTTTTTCAGGGGACAATGAGTAGTAATCCTTGGACATAAATATATTTTGATTATGGAAGATATTATTCAAAGAACGGAGATGAAATACGATGAATTTCAAGAGAAGATGAAATTTACACATTAATGATAAAGACATATATGGAGGAAGTCACTAATTATGGGTTGGTGGATAGAATATGCAGGAAGATAACTAGTTTATGGTTGTATAATTGGTTACGAAATGATAATAGCCAAAGTTAATTTCTATGTTAGTGTAGCTATTTATATTTTCAATTTCCTTTGCAAGTTTGTCTTGCTTTCTGTTGTGGTACAATTAAGTTTAACTAGCACAACTACGTTTAATTTTCTTTGCAAATTTGTTTTACGTTATGTCGTGGTGCAACTAAGTATAACTGGTACAACTACGTTAATTGGTGAAGATTACAAAAAATAGAAAAGAATGAAACAATGTATTTATATCAATATCTATTTCAACTAAGTAAATAATATATCTCAATAAATCTTTACTGCTGTAAAAAAAATCTATACTAATCAAATAATACAAACATTATATTTTAACAACAACTACCTTATACTTTTATGGTTACTTTGTAAATCTCAACCACATATTATGTGAACCATACAAACAATATCTTTTAACAAATATTATTACATGAACGTATAGTAAATGTACTATAATTACCTAATATCATAAGTACAACCATTAAAAGTTGATTTCAAATTCGGTTTAACTAATTATAAGTTCAAACTATCAAAGTACAATTGTGCACATTCGAGTACAACCGAGTACAATTAGAAAACTACTTGAAAAAATTATAAATTTTTATTCATTTTTAGACACGTATTTTTTGGCAGGCCATGTGTTAAATGAAATTATATTTTATTCATTTTACTGTGTTTTCTTTTTTAATTTGTTTTAAAAACATATTATTTAAATTTATTTTTAAATTTATTTTTAAATTCACTTTTAGTTTATTTTTAAATTCATTTTTAACACTTAATTTTTGAAAACTTAAATTTTTAATTCATACCGAATAGTTTTAATGGTAAAAAAATGGTCTCAATTGTACATAAGTGATCTAGTTGCACCGAAATTGTCTCAATAGTACCTAAGTGAACTAGTTGTACCGAAATGGTCACAGTAGTACCTAACAGTTCCAGCGGTACCTACGAATTCCATCATACATTACACATAGCCAACAAAAACAAAAAAACAAACATCAAATTCTCATCAATACAACCAGAATTATCACTTTCGGCTACAACATCCTCCATCACAACCTCCCTTGGTTGTCATTTTCTCTACATTTCTTCATATAAAACCACCGCTCTTCGCTATTACACCATAATCAAGCATTCTTGTTTTTATTCGACTCTTGTTTCTGATCATAAGCTTTGTTAGAACAACATCACCATTCAACAGCTTCATTCTCTTCTGTAACAAAATGAATTACTCGACCGACATCAAATTCACAACCGATGTGATGGATTCAACTTCAAATCGAAGTTATATCTTCTAAATTACACCATTATAGATTGTAAATTCTTCTCAGTTAATATTGATTTAGATATACTTACATACCAATAATCATTATCTATGGAGAGCAATTTGGTAATTGTGTAAGTACCAAAAGCGAAAACAATGGTGGCGTTAATGCTATGATTGATCATCTTCTCCATTTTTTCACCTTTTCTATTTCTCTCGTCTTCTAAATCAACTGCCGAAGAAGAAAAAACCCTTTTAACGATAACCGACTTTGGTTCATTGCAGCACTGAATCCAACAACCACCGATTCATTTCCATCTCTCTCTGTTTCAGTGCTCAACACCACAACCGCACCTTCCTGCTGGTCCGTCCGATCTCGGTTCTGCACGAAAATCACATCGATTTTGTCATGGATCAATGCACACGAAATCTCTGTTCGTTTCTCAAGTAATTTGGGAACGGTGAAATTTCAGAGACGGTTTGGAGAGAGAGAGAAGAAGCTATGTGAGAGATTGATGTGTGGAGTGAAGAAGGAGCATCCATGGCTGTATAATGGATCCGAAAAGAGGCGAAAGATGAAATTTGGGTTAAGAGTATATCTGATTTTTCGGAAAAAAAAAGATCTGATTTTTGATTGATTTTGTTTACAAGGTTTAGAATAAATTGGATTTGGGTGGACGGGTGATCCAGATAAGGGTTGGTTGGGTTTGCAAAACTAAAACAAAACTGAGGACACAAGGGTATTTTCCGTTTTCTTGTTTTAAACAAAATGAAAAAGAAATAATTTTTTATAAAGAGGGTATATGAGAATAATTTTTATGCCGAGAGTCATTTCAGCAATTGATCCGACACCTTCCGCTTATTCTCCTTCTTGGGGTTCGTTTTTTTAGTTTCATCCGCCTTCAAACTCTCATGTGGGGTTTTGAAATTAGATCTAAGCCACTGAATATTACTTGACGCGGATAGGTGACGTGTCATTTAAACGGACGGTTTAGATGAGAGAACAATGTGGGTCTGAAAAATAAGTATAAAATATGTTGCAAGCGTTGGCCCTATTTTTAAGAAATCAATAATTTAATAATATTAGATTTTCTATTATTTATAAAAATAATAATTTATGTTATTTTTTATTGTTAATTATGAGAAAAATATTTCTTGTAATTGTGAAACTCTAAATCCTAAATCAAGCACTCATTTATAATGGATAATGTTTTATATATATGATTTTATTTATAAAAAAAGAATTTTGCTAATTTTTAATTTTTAGTTTTAAAATTTTTAATAAATTAATAGCAATAGATTGTTTTTCTATTTATAAAAATATCTTCCTAGTACACCACTATAAACATAAATTATAAATCTTAAACCATAAACTTAAATCTATTCATTTCAAAAACTTTAAACCCTAAATTCTAAACCTACATTTCTTTATCCATATAATTTATTTTTCAAAAAAATAGCGATGTGGATTTAGTTTTATAAAAAACAAAAAAAAAAAATTCAGGAAAAAAAAGAGACAAAAAATGAAAAAAAAACAATTAAAAATTAGTTGTGTCTTCTCTTCTTCCTCCGCATCTTGACCTTCATCTCTCCTCTCCTCTCCTCTCCTCTTCCTCCGCCGCACATTTACTCTTCTTCACTCTCGCATCTCTCCGGACGTTAATCTCTTATACCCTTTTCTTTGAAAACCAAATCTACAAACCAAACTCTAATCTAATATACCCTTCCACCCTTTAATGAAATGTGCAGTTCCGAAAATATCCTTAACTCAAACATATTTTTATTCAATTTAATTGTATATAAGGATATAATTTAAAAGGAAAAAAAAAACGAAAATGGACCAATCAGATCCATCTTCTTCTTCTTGCCGTCGAGTTCGTCGTCCGACGCCATTGAAGCATTGAACATCCCCCATTGAAGCTGAAGCTGAACTGAGGTGCGTTGTACTATGTTTTAGCTTAAATTGAACTAGTTTGTTAGTCGATTAATCAATTTTCGTTGTTCTAAGCACAAAACGAGAAGGTAATTTACGGGTTTCAATTGGATTTGGGAAATTATTCATTTGGTATGCACATTGGGTTGATATCCTTGTTTTCTGGGCCGATTAGGACATTGCATAGGTAATTAATGAATCGTAGGGGATTAGAAGATCTTGGGCTCGAATTCAAATTTACAGATAAAGGACAACTAGTATTACTGATAGAAGGGGAATACTTGGAATAACTGGGTATTACTGAGAGAAGAGAAATACTTGGAACAACTGGTATAACTGATACAGGTGAATAGGTGGTAATGTAGTTTTTTCTATCTTTTTTCAGGAGACAATGAAGACAATGAGCACAAGCATAATTTTGATTATGGGGGATATTATGTAAAGGACGGAGATGGGTATCGTTGGATTTCAAGAGAAGCTCACATGTACAGTATATTGTTTAAGAGATTATCTACGGAAGAGATAACTTATTCGATGTTAGTGGATAATATATGCAAGAAGGTTGCGATAGATTCAGGTACGGCAGAGCTGAAATTGAGTTTCATACCATTGGTCATGAAACCTCCTAGACAATCATATATCTTCGATGATGATGACGTTTATGTTTATCTAACATCGATGGATAAAGATCTATGTAGAAGTATATTGCATGTAGAGGTTGGAAGAAATCAGTTGGGTGCGGGTATAGTTTCTGGAAGGGATCGAGAAAGTTCATTTGGTGTGAATTATGAGAAGGTGGTTTCAAAAGGTAGTGGAAATGGTATAGCTAATGCTGGTGCCCTTGCTCTTTACGCATTCCAGGAAACAACAGGCGAGGAAGCATCCGGAGAATAGCATGAACCAATGGAGGATGATGGTAGTGGAGATTGTGCAAATGTAGCAAGTGACGATGAGGATAACAGTATGGATAATGGTATGCAACATGAATATTATGATCTTCCATATGGTGAAGAAGGAAATCAGTTGGCTCAGGGATGGGAAGATGGTATGGATAACAGTATGCATCATGAATATTATGAGCTTCCAGGTGGTGAAGAAGGAAATCAGTTGGCTCAGGGATGGGGAGATGGTATGGATTTGAAAGTAGGTCAAGAATTCAAAAATAAGAAGGAAGTGAAAGATTTTGTTGAGAGAGGTGCACATGTAAAATGTTTTGGCTTCTATACAGATAAGTCCGATAGAACGAGATATGTGGTAAGATGTCGTCAAGCTAAACAAGGGTGTCATTGGTATTTACGAACTACGAAGGTTAGGAAATCACAGTGTTTCTCTGTTAGAGTATACAACAACATGCACACATGCTCTCGTGCTAGTGCAAGTACAACATCGATCATAGAAACAGAGCCACACAAGGATTAGCTGCTGCTCTTTTGGAAGAAAACTATCCAGGTGCAGTAGCGACCCCAAGTCCTAAAGATCTCATGGGTTTGGCTCAAAGAAAATTTGGTGTTCCCCCGTCATATTCTACCGCATGGAGGGGGAAGAATGTAGCTATGAATGATGTGCGTGGTAATCCAGAAGAAGGTTACAAGCAGTTGTACTCGTATTTGTATATGTTGGAGGACGTTAATCCTGGTACGAAAATAGTTGTGGAATTGGATGAAGAAAAAAGGTTCAAGTATCTATTCGTCGCACTTGGACCTTGCATTGAAGGGTTTGCATCCATGAGGAAAGTTCTCATTATCGATGCTACTTTTCTGAAGACTGCATATGGTGGTGTGCTGATTTTTGCCATGGCTCAGGATCCTAATCGTCATCATTATCCAGTTGCATGTGCTGTAGTCGATGGTGAAAAAGATGCCAGTTGGATGTGCTTTTTCAATACGCTGAAAACCATTATACCGGATAGTCCTGAACTGGTTTTTGTAACTGACAGAAATGCAAGCCTCATCAAGTCCATAGCTGAGGTGTACCCAAGCTCTAAACATGGGTATTGTCTCTTTCATCTGTCCCAGAATGTGAGAGGAAAAGTTTCTAACGTCAACAAAGACGTAGTTGTAGAGACATTCAGGGAGGTTGCTCTGATTTATACAGAGGCTGAGTTCCTAAGAAGGTATGCGGATTTTAGGAGAAGGTATCCTAAAGCAGGCGAGTATCTGGATAATAGCGTAGATGTGGCAAAATGGGCTAAGTGCTATTTTCCCAGAGAAAGGTACAACATAGATACAACTAATTCTGTTGAATCTATGAACGGTGTCTTTTTAGATGCAAGGAAGTACAATTTGTTGCCTATGATAGATGCGATTGTGGCCAAATTTTCCGAATGGTTTAACAAACATAGGAAGGATAGTATTGCTGGAGGAAGCACCAAGAAAGTAGTGCCTTTTGAGGAGAACGTATTGCACGAGAGATGTGAGCTTGCGATGTACTTGATGGTGAATGAGCTAAACACCTTCCAGCTCGAATATAGTGTCATTGGACAGGATGGGAAGGCTTATTTGGTAGACTTGCTAAAAAAAAGTTGCAGTTGCAAGTGTTTTGATATTGATAGGTATCCTTGTGTCCATGCAATAGCCGCACTCTACGCACTCATGAGGCAAGAAGGGAGAACAGTGGATATCCAGTTACATGAGTTGTGTTCGCGTTATTATTTGATTCAGCATTGGGTAGTGGCGTATTACAAGACCATTTATCCAGTTCCGCATAGGTCTGAGTGGATGATTCCGGATGATATAAAACAACTGTGCGCATTACCTCCAAAGTACAATACAAAAAGGGGAAGACGTCAAGTGAAAAAGTTTCCATCGACTGGAGAAAGTCGTTGACCACCAAAGAACAAGGCGGTTCCAGGCCGAGGTTTTGGTAGATTCTTCGAGAGCCAGAGTGGTGGTGAAGGATAACTATGTACAACTGGTTATTGTAATGGTACAACTGTGTACATCTGTTTGGACAACTACGTACAACTGTGTACATCTGTTTGGATAACTACGTACAACTGGTTATTGTAATGGTACAACTATGTACATCTGTTTGGACAACTACGTACAACGGGTTATTGTAATGGTACAACTTGGAAGAAGAAATAGTATTTTACTACACAAATAAATCGAATAATAAGTAATATTTAATATAGGAAAATTTTATAAATAAAATGTTAGTTCAATAAAAAAAAGTGAGCAATTATAATATATATATAAATAAAATTAATCATCTATGTAATATCATATTTTGTTTTTCCATGAATCACCTTATACTTTTAAGATGAGTTTCATAATGTTATCTACCTTATGATGCAAAAACTCACAGAAAATGTGGTCTTAAAAATATTATTGCATGGAGACATAGGAAATGTGTTTCAAATTCCAAAAATTACATGTACAACTGAAATTTTATTTTTCAAAACAAGGTATAACTAAGTAAAAGCTAAAAACCCCAAAAGTACAACTGTTAACAAATGTGTACAACTTGTATACTCGGAACAACTATGTGTTAAATAACAGCGCACATTTCTTAAATACATCCAGATAATGGCGCACATGTCTTAAATACGTGGCATAATTTGGTTGGGGTTGACCCAATTTTCGATTTTGTTTGTTTTGTTTTTCAAATTCAAAAACCAATTTCCCCCAAAATTAAGAAATCAATTTTTCCCCAAAATTAAAAAACATATTTTCCCCCAAATTAAAAAACAACGTTGGTGTTCGATTCGGTAAGTACTCGATTTCTCTCCTTTCTTTTTGCGTTTTCGATTTCTCCTTTCTTCGGCCTCGGTTTAGATTTGGATATTGGAAATTTATAGGATTTAGTTCTGAATTTTGGGAAACTAGGTTAAACTTGGATTACAGAAACATGAGTCCGAGCCGCAGAAACAGTAGTTACGATTACGGAACCAACAACAGCGACTCATCCTCTTCGGGATCCAAAATCAACATTTCTTTTCAACCGGAAACATGGTAGCCAGTTGACAATGGCATTCCGACGTGGTGTTATTGTGGAGCAGCAGCTGTGGCTAAGACTCAGGCGCATGGTGCGCAAATTGGGAGAAGATACTACACTTGTACAACTGATATGGATGTAAGTAATACTATACGTTAATTGTATATATTTGTGTTCAATGTTTGATCCAAATTTGAACATTTGATTGGAGATTAGGATGGAGATTGCCACGTTTGGAAACTGTGGGATGACGCGATCATGGAGGAGATTGCTGCTACCAAGAACAAAGTGAGTAACCTAAAAGATCAACTTCTAGTATGGACTGACTCTCATGATTGTCATCCACCAAATATGATGTGGGACTTGGTTCAAAGTTGCGAGGAAGAAAAGGAGAAGCTTAAGGATCTTAGGGATATGGTTGTCAAGCTTCAGACGAAGGTGTTTGGCAAGAAAGAGATGAAACTTATGTTTGGAGTTCTTGCTGGTCTTCTTTCGGTTATCCTCTACTACTATTTTATTTGTTGAACTACTAGGTATAACTCGTATAAGTATTACCATGTTTTTAACCTTAACTGCTATGTTATGTTATTGACTATTTCATAATTTCTATGTTATTGCCTATTTAATAATTGCTAGTAGTTCAAACAGATTGGTTCACAGTTGTACCTAATAATACCAGTTGTTCAAACAGATTGGTTCACAGTTGTACCTAATAATACCAGTTGTTCAAACAGATTGGTTCACAGTTGTACCTAATAATGCAGTAGTTCAAAACACCGATTAAACAAAGTTCAAATATAACTAGAATAGAGTTCAAGAGGATGAGGAATATGTGTATCAGTCCTTCTTCACTCCTTCTTCCTCTTTCGTGGCTTCAAAGTCGTGAAAGGAGTCTTGCATACGTCTGATGGCTTCTTCTTCCTCTTCTCACCAAGAACTTCCTTCTCACTACATTCAACTTCTTCCTCTGACTCTTCTCCAACCGAATCACATGATTCGAATTCTTCAACAGCCTCCGACCCACCAGCTTCGTTCTCCTTTTCCACTCCAGTTTTCTTCTCCATTTCCACTCCAGGCTCATACCCACCAGTTTCCTTATCCTTTTCCACTCCAGTTTCCTTCTCCTTTCCCTTCTCCACATCCACTCCAGTTTCCTTCTCCTTTTCATTCTCCTTTTCCACTCCACTGTCCTTCTCACTTTCTCCTCCATCATCACCACCATCCTTCTGTTTCAGCTTCTCCTGTCCACCACCACTACCACCACCACCAGAGCAATCACCATCATTCCAATACCTAGATCGAGGGCAAGAAGCAGCAAAACCGAAATCAGTCCCATCATTCCATCCCTGAGACTTCACAACTGATTCCACAGCCTTGAGCCTTGTATCCTGCCCACCAATCATGTTCAACATTCTTTCAAAACCATCTTCCATACTTTTATTCAGCTTGAGCATTCCTTGTTGTACATCTAACAAGCCTTTCTTTACACCTTCCAGTTCATCAGAAGCCACCACCTCCGACGGAACATCCGCAGCCTCATTATCCACTTTTTTCGGCCATTGACATCAAGGGCGAACATTCTTTTAAACCAAATTGGTTTTCTGTCAATAAAAAGCCGATTTTTCCAACTTTGAACAATGTAGTCATCAACATCTCGATTTTTCTCCTCCTCATCAAAGATTTGAGCCAATAGAGGTCGCTCATTATGATATGGGATCAAGATACTGTTTCTCTTCTGTGGATATAAAGAAATACAATTAGTGGAAGATTATACAACCCAATCATAAGCTCACCAATAACTATTTGCATTAACAGGAGTAATAATAATAGTATTACTAACCTTAGTTGTCCCAAGTGCTCGATAAATTTCAGAAAGCGGAAAACCGGTCGTAGAACTATTTTTGAATTTGGACTTGCACATCCTTGGACAATCAGAGGCTGCCTCTGGAAGAGCAACTCGGAAATTGGTCTTCAAATCCGGAATTGCCTCAAACACTAGAAGCTACACATAAGACATAAACATGTTAACAAATCCAAACTAAGATCTACGAAATAAATAATGCATCTTGGATTTACCTGCAAAGGAATATTGAAACTTGGAAAACACCATGCATCTTTCTCGACGACGCTTCCGAATTTAGTAAACAAATTAGTCATTTGTGCCAGATTGTCATCAAATGACAATCGTCCCCACGGAAACATCCGACACAACTCCAAATTATTAGCCGCTCTGAGAAAGAATGGCTCTACAGAGGGTGCTCCCTTTCCTCTCTTTGTCTTTCCAATGATCACACTGGATAAGAAGTACAAGACAGCCATATTCAACCTATCTCTGCAAGGTTTCATCGACAAGAAATTTTTCTCGATAGCTTCATAGGTTATTGTTGTCCCAGGCTTGAAATGCCTCCCAACAAAGTCTAAACCACCCATTCTTTCCCAGCCCAGTGGATAGTTATGACAGTATAAACCAGAAATGATTCCGTGTTCTCTGATAGAATATCGAATAGGAACACCGTTGATGATAAACCAAGCTTCCTTTACCTTTGATGTACAAGCCGTATGAAGAAGGAGCATCCACATGCCCATTACCTTATGCTGGCTCTCCTTATGCATGTGGAAGAAATGCTTGATCTGTGGATGTTCTTCAAACCATGTCTTCTCGTTTGTGTTAAGTAGACCATCGATTGTGTTCACTGCCTCCTTAATGAAACACCTTGATGACATCTTTATTGTCTTCGTATACTCGCTTCGATTGAAGTACATCTGCAGAGGTTCTAATGGTTGGGTTTCCTCATCTGAATTCTGCAATCATACAACAACAGCGGTACTAAGTATTACTATCTCATTCTAGAATTTTCAAATTTATATATCATCCTAGTTATACCAAGTATTACTATTTTTCCCTAGTTATACCAAGTATTACTTTTTCATTTAGCATAGTTTCGTTATACCAAGTACTACATACCGGTGATTCGTTATCATTGTCCTTCTCGGAACCATTCCCTTTTAAATCCTCTGAACCAGTTTGTTATTTTCCTGCATCTGAACCATTTTTCTCTTCTTCTTCGTCTGACACCCTTTCTTCTTCATTTGCCTCTTCTTTTTCTTTGTCCGAAATCCTTTGTTCTTCATTTGTTAGTGGTGTCGCGTAACTCTGGGTAGAATAGGATTGTAGAATCTGTTCTATAGAAGTATTCTTGTAATATATTTCTGTTGCAGCGGTTGCTATGTGTAGCAGTTGCTACGAGCCCAATTTGGGTGTTCAATAAAGACGGTGTGTCTTTATGGAATTGCTTTGTCTCTTGAGTGTGTGTATATTGCTCTGCAGTTAGCTTGTGCTAGGGTTCTTGCTTTTTCACATCTTATGGTTCTTCATCTAAATTTGTGTTAACTACTTTTTGCTTGATTGACAATCTAGCTATTGCTTTTAAGGTAATATACTCACCGAAAGTGTTGTTAAATTACTTGAACAAATTTGTATGAGCAAAGGGTCATAACTTGCGGGAGTTGTGTTATGGAGTTTTGTGAACATATCAAACTTGGACTGTTAATGCATGTTTAACTACTTGATTACCTGCAGGAGTTGCGTAATTTAGGTTGTTTAGACATAGTAATTGGCGCTATGGGAGTAAGTCAATCATCCATTTGTGTTTTGAGGTTTAGAATAGTTCTTATTAAATCCCTAAATAGATATTATCTTGTGTTTTCATGTAATTCTGCGAATTGCCTATTACCTAACTCATCTATCATTTATTCTACCTGCTTTTATTTTATTGCTTATCACGTTTTCATAATACAAAAACCCAAAATATATTTTGTCTTAGCTTAATTCGAGTCTTATAAATTCATAGCGTAACATCTTTCTAGTACTCAGTGGTTCGATCCCTAAGTACTACTACGTTTGCTGTGCACTTGCAGGATTATTTAAGGTTTATAAGTACTACATCGTTCCTAGAAAAGGTCATAATTTCCAACAAAATTTTAACTCAATAAAAAAATTTATCTTAGATTTTTTTAAAAAAAATTACTTGATAAAAACCAAAAATAAACCAAAAGAAAGCAAAAATGGTCAGATAATGAAGAACCTTCACCCAGACTTAAATTACACCGGGACAGTGTGAAATTAAATCGGAGAAAATTATAATCTAATTAAAGAATAATGAAAAGAATAGACAGAAAATGGTACATGTATGGTGATCGATCGATCGGTTGATTTTTGAAAAAAATTGGATTCCCAGATTGGTGCGATCGATCGATCGATCGATCTGTACCTCTGCAATCGATCGATCAATATGGTGATCGAACGATCGGTAGCCTGCAGTATGCACTTATCAATTTTTTTATGAAACATAAAGGTAGAAACATCAAAAATCAAAGAAAATAAATACTCTAAACACTTACCAGTGGGTTGCCTCCCACTAAGTTTATTTAAAGTCATTTAGCTCGACTTGAATACCATTTTTCTACACGTAAGGTGAATCATCTAAGAAAATTGGTATTTCCTTAGATTCTTTGATGTTACTCACTGCTGGATCAAGAGATTTTTGGTCAATGGTGAACTTCTTTTATCTCTCCTTTTGCTGTGAAGTTAGGATTTCCATCTAGAACCTCAATGGCTTCATCTTTATCACCGTCTGAAGCATGTTCCTTGAGCATATGTTTCATCGCTTGTGTCTTTTGTCTCTTGCAAAAAGGTTTACGATCCCTTGCTGGCTTTTTGTGTCTCACCTTATGGAACGCGTTCTTGTTTTCTTCATAGAAAAACAAGCCTTATTGTCCATCTGAAAATCATCACAACAATCCGAAAATCGTCCTTCAAATTCATGGTTTGGTTTTGGTCCATTGGGCATTGCTTTGTGAGATTGTTATTTTCTTATGGTTTTAGACGAGTAACTACGATACCATTTTCAGGTCATGCATCAAAGCAATTTTCAGCAAAATTATTATCACAAATCGAAATAATATCATGGTACCAAATTTTTTGTGCTCCATGGATTTCTTCTGGTGGATCTTCGAATTTTGAAACGTGATCCTCTTGGATGTCTGGAGGGTCGACATGAATAACGAGTTCTTTGATACTCTTTCGTGTCTCTTCAATCTTCCAATCTTGAAAGTCTATGGGGTTGTCCATGGGATAACTAATCTTGTCATTATTAATTTGGTCTTGCTTCATGGCAATTCTAAACCATCCTTCCTCTTCCGTAGCATTGCTATTATCAAAGATCTCATTAAGCTTAGCGAGGGCGTCTATAACTCTTTTTGAAAGGTGTTTTGTTGGTGGATCATAGAATTGGTCATGTGAGATGTGACGCTGGAAACACCTTTGGTTATCAACATGTGCTGGTAATTGATAGCCACTGCGAGAATCATGTGAGTAAACCAATGGGCTATAGAAACCTTGGTCTTGAGCTAGTATCTCTTTGATAGAAAGCCTGCTAGAAACTCCATAGATATCGATCTTATGTGAGTGAGCCATTGGGTCCGAAAATCCCTGCTCTCTTGCTTCAGCTCGCATCATGATTTGTGCCATAGCATTCCTTGAGTCTCCACAAAAATGAAAAGTCATTGTTCCAAGCAAGATACCTGAAACACAAAAACAAAGAAGAAGAAAAACCAAATCAAATTAAAAAGAAAAGAAAAACTTAGACTAAACTCTTAGTCTGAAAACTAATGGCACTGCTAGTTTCCCCGACAATGACGCCAAAAACTTGACGTCTGTCAAGTTTTACCTTATACACAATGATCTTGCTGCAAGTTCACATCGATCAATTATAGTACTTAAGGATCGAATCCAAAGAAATAAGAGTGCTGATATACTCTATATTTTACAGTTTTTACTATGTTTTTAATATATTTTATATGCATTTTAGTACGGTTTTATGCCTTTAGAGGTAGTTTTTCTCCCATTTGTAGTTTTAGAGTCTTTACAGGGTAAATCATAAAAAAGATGCAAAATGGACCAAATTGGTGTAAACCATGCTACAACCATTCACACAAGTCAAAGAAATCAACCAAGTCACAATATTCACAAGATATGCAACTTTCCAAGTTAGATAGAACAAAAGCACAAGAAGTTTACCTTTAGATGGAGACCTTAATCAACTTGGAATTAGATGAAATTTAGTGACGAGATAGATAATTGAGTTACCTTTCTAATGGAGGTGGTTACAAGTTAGTTTGAGCTGTAGTTGAAGAGTTACACCCGATTTACTGACGATATATCTGTCTGACTCGAAGCTGAAGCATGTGCAGAAATATCCCAGTACCGGTCACAGGCTCCCCAAGATCCGGATCGATACTCCAGACCGATACACACTCTTTGGTCGAGATTTTCATCCCAAGACATCCATATTCAAGCATTAACAGTCTTTATACCCTAAGCTTAAATCCTAATGGACCCTAGACATATTTATACTTGTTTTTAGCCTCTTTTAGACAAAAAGCCATCATAACACTCTAGAGACTACTATAGTTTTAACTAGAGAGAAGCAACCACGTTTTCTCCCTTGTTCTTCATTGGATTTTGAGTTTTAAGAGCTTCAAGGAGAAGATCTCGCTTTGTACTCGCTATAGAGAAGAATTCTAGACCTCATCTCTTTTAATTCAGGTTTATTCATCATGTTTTCTACCTATTATTATTATTTTAATTTCATAAACATGTCTGAGTAGTCATCTTGTTAGGGTTTAGGGATTCAATGAGTTTCATAATTCGATATTGATTGATGATTATTTAGAGATATCATTACAGTCTTCATCTTTACTTATTCTCAATGCATGATTGCTTGGCCGCGCATCTTGTGATCTTATCTTAGGACAATAGAACCTCGAAAGTGCTGCATCTATTTGCATGAACTAGTATTTCATGAGTTGGGCATTTCAACCTGCGAAAGTTGAGTTAAGGAGTCTAGTGAGCTTTATTAGAACCTTAACGATTTAAAGCATGCTTTCTTCTTGTAATAACCTGCGAGAGTTGAGTTTATTAGGTTGTTAAAGCATAGTGGTTGGAGCCACGAGAGTGGAAAGACTATACTTTCGTGTTCGGTGTTCTTGACTGTTTTTATCCAGATCTCTGAAATCAATCTATCTTATCGTTGCATGATTCTCTACGAATATCTTAATGCCTAAAGTTTTTCTCCCATTGAATTTACATCTTATTTAATTACTTGCTATTTTTATTTAATTTCTTATTTAATCACCTTTGAAAATATCATAATTTGTTCTAACTTGATTTGAATCATTATAATTCGTAGTGTGATTGACAAGTCCATGTGGATTCGATGCCTTATCTATAGTAATTCTGATTGTTGTGCACTTGCAACTTGTTTAGGTGGAATGGTAAAACTCGACACACATCAAATGCACAAAGTAATATTGAGCTAAAAATTAAGCTAAGTATGCAAATAAGAGGGGTTTTTTTGGGGGGGGGGGGGGGTTTGATGCAAATAATAAAAAGCAATAAAAATAACAACATTGTAAAATATAATTAAAACGTTGGGTATTCAGAATTTTCTCAGGGATTCATATTTCATATTTCTCAGGGTAGTTGACATCGTTTTCTCTTCGTTCTAGAACTCAAATCACTGTGATATGACTAACCCACTCTTATGGCGATAATCATCTATACCTAATCAATTATCGCAGTCAATAACATAGTTAACTAAGAATTTATATTCATGTTCAATTGTTCACCTAACTGAGTGACTCAACTCTCGCAGGTTAAAGCGCTAGGCCCATCAAACATTAAATCTAAACGATAACACAAGTAGTGTGCAAGTCGAAATCATTCTAATATCAGTTTCTAGATGATCAAGAAAGAAACATGCATTAACGAACATATCTAGATGAATAACAACTCTAACTTATCAAGAGCGCCACTCTATTCCTAGAAACCTATCCATCGAACCATGAAAATCCTCTTGAATAACCCCTAGTCCCAACAATAAAACTACTCAGCCATGATTAAGCAAATCAAAGCAAAAATAATAAAATAGTTATAATCATTAAGAATAGTAGCAAATGGTCCGTCAAACTTCTCTGAGGAGTACAAAGAGGAGAGATCTTCTCCCTTATTGAAAAAGAGAACAAAATAAACTAAAAGAGTTTTGGGTGATGAAGAACTTTGGTGGCTATGAGAGCCTACTGATTTTCGTGGCCTCTCTCGTGGGTTTATAGGTGTGAAAATCAGTTAGGGTATATCCTAATAGATATAGGAAATATTCTTTGATAAACATGTAAAATTGCCTGTTTTCTTGGGACCCAAGCAATCGATCGCTATGTGGTGATCGCTCGATCACCCTCACGCATTCTGCGCTTGCTTCTGCTTCGAGCCTGTACGACATATTTTTAGCAAACTGAGCATATCTTGAGATCGCACAGTTGGATTTTCACGATCTGATATGGAAATCGAACCGAATACTCCCATCTATCTTGTGGTAAAACTTGAGCGTGATACAACGGTGGGAAGGTATCCATCCGATGCAAAACATTTGATACTCAGAATCTGTCCAATCTCCAAGATGCTTGTTTTGCATTCTTTTTGGCCCAAATTGCTCCAATTTCCTGTGAAGACTATAAAATTTACAAAAACACTAATAAAATGCCAAAATCAAGTAATTTTTTTTTATTAAAAATATACTAAACATGGTAATATACGAAGTATATCAAATAATATAAAGGTTCCTTATGTTAATTAATTAGATCATAAAAAAAAAAAAATTCTAAAGAAAAAATTGAAAAAAAATCAGTAAATATTAAAAAAATGGAAATTTTAGTATTTAAATTAGTAAATGTAAACAGGAAGTTTAAAAGAATAGTAAAGTGGAAATTTATATGTCGTTAAATTATTATTATTATTATTTTTGTCAAAAGGATTTATAAATAAACTTAGACCGGTTTAGAAACTCAAACCGGAGGACTAGTATTTACAAATGTTACATCAAGTGGGTAACTTCGAGCACTACGTGCTAACAAATCTGCTTTTGAGTTGTTCAATATCGGAATATACGATAGAGAGAAGGATGAGAAAACGGCCTTGTTCCTCTCGAGCTCCTCCAGGTACACATCAAACGCCGGCCAATCCGACGGTGCTTCCACCATCTGTACCAGCTCCTTGCTATCTATGACAAAGGCTACCATCCTCTTATGTTGCGCGATCATGTAGTGCATTTCCCAAATAAGTGCGTCCATCTCGGTATGTAGTGGGGAAATGTTGCGTCTAAAATTCTTTGCACCCATCAAAAACTCCTCATCGTCATTGTAGGAATAAAACCATCCCAACCCTGAGAAATTGTCTTCTGCTTTCCAAGAGCCATCAATGAAACACTGGTGCCCCTCGATAGACGTTTGTTCCCCGTCCGGGTTTGGAGGTGGGCAATCCTCCGCATGGTTATCCTATTGCACCGAGATCCAAAGTTTTGCTTCTGCATATGCAATTTACAAAATCTCCCAAGGATTGCATTCTATATTCTTGTAAATCTTATCGTTCTGTGATTTTCAAATATACCAAATAATCCAAGGGAATTCCGAAAGTGTATTTGGCAAACGCCAGAACAGATAATCAAAATTTTAGAAAATATAACTCATTGGAAAAATCTCCGGGGCCGACGGGATCTGCGAAAGAACCCATGTTTGAAGGGCCGTTGGGCAATTAAACAAGACATGATTTATCGTTTTCTCCGCACCACATCTACCACATCGTGTATCACAATTTATACCTCTGTTTCACAAATTTACAGTTACTACATCGTGTATCACAATCTAGTGAACTCTATCATAACTTAATCGATTTAAAGCATGCTTTCTTCTTGTAATAGCCTGCAAAAATTGAGTCTATTAGGTTGTTAAATGATAGTGGTTGGAGCCCCGAAAGTGGAAAGACTATATATTCGTATTATGTGTTCTAGACAGTTCTTATTTGATTTCCTGGAATTCATCTATCTTGTGCATGTTCCGCTGCGAATATCCTATTGCCTAACGCTTTTCTCCCATTGATTTAGTCTCGTTTTAGTTACTTGTTGTTTTATTTAGTTTATTTGCTAATCACCAACGACAATCTTGATTTAATTCTTTATAATTTGTAGTTTAGTTTCCAAGTCTTTGCAGTTTCGATCACATCTATACTAATTGTGATTGTTATGCACTTGCAGCTAGTTCTAATTGGGTTATTAAATCTTACACATCAATTACCTTAGGATATTTCTGTGTGTGTGAGACGTTTCGTAAAGCGATGAACAAATATTTATGTGTGCTCTGTGATTATCTAGTTGATGTGGAAAAGTTGGGTTAGTGAGCTAACTGGCATGATTGATCATCGTTTACGGAACGTCGTCATATTGGAATATGTAGTAGAGAAGGGTTAGAATTACAGATAGATAAGTTTTGTGAGACGGTAATGACCGCCTTAATGAGTATTCGTACTCACCCTCACCAGACCTTGCAGGAAGGTAATAAAGTCGGGAGCGACCTTAAAATGGCATGAGTGGAAGCGATAGCTGGGCAATGAAGAAGTTTTCATAGGTCGTTGATGAGTGAAAATCCCAAGTTTGTAAAAGATGACTTATGTATATGATTTATAAATAAAAAATAAAAATTATGGCAATAAATGATACGTAATTCTAACACTTAGACAAAAAATTAGTTCTTCGAAATGGGTGTTACAAATGGTCCATCTTCTCCAATCTCACAGACAAATTTTGTGAATTTCGTACTAGGTTTCTTAATTTCTCTCTGTCTTTGATCGCCGCTCTTTAAATTTAAAGGAAGTTTGTTTACTAAGTTCAGTTTATATTACATTTTAAAAAGTTTCGTTTGTAAATAATTTTCCTTGGATTAGGCAACCAATCATAGTTTCATCTGTTAATTAATTGAGTGGTTGATGAATTAAAAAATCTCTAAAATTAAATTAACGTTAACACATAAAAGACATGCCACAACAAGATTACGCATAGCAATTGAGAAGAGCATTACGTGCGATTTTGTCCCTCTCCTTTTCATGTTCGGTCCGGATAAAAGGTTCGTGTCTTGCCTCGGTTTCATTTCACCAACCCCCCAAAAAGCGAATATGTTTTTTTTTTAAACAGCAGGTTAACAAATAATTCTTAAAAATTGTAACTGATAAAAGATTCGTGTCTTGCCTTGGTTTCGTTTCACCAAACCCCCAAAAAGTACTGCAAGAATTATCGACGACTTACTTGTGTCACAAAGTACTGCAAAAATTAAGATGACCTCTTTTATTGAGTTTGTTGAAGAATCCATCAAATATGTTGGAAATGGACTTCACCCCTCAGAAAATGGGCCTGGGCCTTGACTAAAACTATTTTAAACTCATTCTGGAAAAAGTATACTAAAAAAGGGAGGCCCAATCAAATGTGTAATTAGGACTAGTAAACTATAGTTCACATCAAACTACAGTTATCCACCAACATTTGACTATGAATAGAGGGTGACCCCTATAGTTGAAGGGCAATTAATTACTCTCCAGAGAGCACAAAGAACCTAAAACGCAACGTTTAGACCTCTAATTCTAAAGACGAAAATCTTGGCCGACCAGAAAAGATACATTAAATCTCTCTGGCCTCGCCCGTCCTCAATCCAAGAACCATGCCTCCGACCTCATCAGTTACGAAATGAAGCTCGGCACATAAACAATCAACCGATCTCATCAGCTACGAAGATCCAGCTCGGGAAGTCCTATTTAAGTTATTCACTTGTAACCAATTTACTTCCCATCATCTTATATTTCCGATCTGAGTTTATATCAACGAGAATCTCTGGACTCCTTTTTCCTCTTATTACCGGGTTGAATACATGTGTTCAACAATTAGCGCCAGGTAGGGGGACTAGAGATCTCTCTTACGCAAGAACTCATCTCAGAAATGGAGGAAACACAACCCCAAAACGATGATGCAACAGTTCATGAAGAAGTCAATACAGAAGAAAACACCGCCCTCTAACCCGATCCGACCAACACGGAGGCCATCTTAATAACTGACGAGCATGTCAACTTCACTACCATGCTCCAAACTCTGTTGCAAAGGTTCGATCGCCAAGACGATCTAACACGCTAGATGAACGAGAAACTCGAAGCTTTGCCATTCGCACAGACCGTCTGCCGCGACCAGCTAGACAACATACATTAACCACAACCTCGGCGGAGTTCCTCTCCTTTCATCACCGAGCGTCAAGCTCGTCTAAGCAACCTGAACAGAGAGGTTAATCTAATAGCGACAGGCTCGGTAGGAAATCCAGCTGGATTACGGAAAACATGGCATGTAACTCCACAACACCAAGATCGGATCACAGAGCGGGACTCTAAAATCGAAGGAATGAAGGCAACTCTTAAGGACATGAACTCCAAAGTTCACCGAACTCTCAATTCTGCTTCAGAAATCGATCGAGTGTTAGAAGAAACACAACAAATACCGTTTACTGCACGGATCTCCAATGTCTCGAATAGTAACACATGAAAGCTAAAAATACCCATCTACGAGGGCGGCACAGATCCCCGGCAACATATGACCGCGTTTAGCATCGGTATGGGACGAGCTCAATTTTATCAAGAGGAAAGAGACGCTGGACATTGTTAACTATTCGTAGAACACTTGAGCGGATTAACACTTAACTGGTTCTCAAGACTCGAGGCGAACTCGATCGACAACTTCCAACAGCTCTCCCCAGCATTCCTTAAACACTACTCGATGTATATGCAAAAGGGAGCATCGGACGCCAATCTATGAGCCCTGTCCCAAGGAAAAAAAGAGCCTGGGCTTATATGGACAGATTCAAAGCGATAATTTCCCGAGTTACAATCACAGATGGGTCCACGCTAGCCGCACTCAAAAACGACATTTGATACGAGTCCAAGGTTAAAAAAGATCTCCTAATCAATGAAGCTCCAACCTTGGAAGATGCATCGGTCAACTCTGTACATTGTGCTCGAAGAAGACCGGGCAGTAAATGTGAAAAAGTTCAACCCCGCCAAACCTCCAACTCCCAAGGAGAAGTCTCGGGACGATCATTACGAACCACGTCAACACTATGACATGGAATACAAAGACCGGAGTAAAAAGGCCACTACATACTACGTCGGCAATACGCAATCTTCCCCACAGCAACCATGGAACAAATATACTCGACGCGATGACTCAAAGGATGCGAAGGATGCCAAGTCATTTTGCGAGTATCACAAGCGGCACGGATATTCTACTGCTCAGTGCCGAGATTTGCTAGAACATCTCCTTGCTAAATACCAGAACGAAGAAGTAAAAGTCGAAGGTCCATCCCGAAGAGGAGATGAAGTGAAATACCAGTCCAGAAATAATCAGCGTGCTGACAACGACTACAAGACAGAACAAGCCGGCAACGATACCGATCCTCCAAAAATTTTGCATGAAAATCGACCCTGTTCAAACACTCCTCCGGCCTCCAAAAGAAGGATCAACATGATAATGGGAGGATTCCAAACCGGCAACGACTCTGTTCGATTAATCAAACAATACGAGGGAAAAGCCGTCGCTAGCCAAAGTTGCCCAGTAAGAAACGAAGTCGACATACCAATAATCTTCGGGGAAGATGACACCAAGAACCTTGCCATGCCTCATAATGATCCTCTGGTAATCGAACTAATGGTGGAGGAATATGACGTAACTAGAGTGCTGATCGACACCGAAAGCTCGGTAGACTTGATCTTCAAAGAAATCCTGAAAAAGATGGAGATCGAAGCTGATAAAATCAAGCCGAACTCGAAACCGCTCATCGGTTTTGATGGGGAGACTATGATAACCGTCGGAACCATCAAACTTGCCGTACACACTGAGGCATCAACAAGCTCATCAAATTTGTCGTCGTTGATAAGCCGGCCATTTACAACATGATCATGGGAACACCATGGATGTATTCGTTAAGAGGAATCGCATAAACATACTATCAGTGTGTCAAGTTTCAAACTGAGACCAGGATTCATACGATCCGAGGAAACCAGAGGATGGCCCTGACATATTTTATCACCAAAAGGAGATTACGACGAATGAACCTACACATCAGCGGTCCGGACGAAGCTTCTACCACCGAGCCAAAATGGGAGCTCATCACCATGGTGAGCCTCAACAACGACAAACCCGAGAAATGTGTCGGGATAGGTTCTGAACTAAATGAAGAAACAAAGAAGGAGCTGGTACAATTCCTACGCGAGAACATATCAACATTCGCCTGGACCATGGAAGACATAAAGGGAATCGACCCAAAGGTTACGTGCCACGAGCTTAATGTCGATCCGACTTACAAACCAATAAAACAAAAAGGAAGAAAGCTCGGCCCAGAATGAGCCCAAGCAGTAAACAGTAAGGTTAATCGGCTTCTCGAAGCAGGGTCAATATCCGAAATCAAGTACCCGAAGTGGCTGGCCAACCCGATGGTAGTGAAAAAGAAGAATGGAAAATGGAGGGTTTGTGTAGATTTCACCTATCTAAACAAAGCCTGCCTAAATGATAATTTCCCCTTGCCACACATTGATCGCCTGGTCGAAGCTACCACGGAAAATGAGCTACTGTCTTTTATGGATGCCTTTGTGGGATATAATCAGATCATGATGCACCCCGACGACTGTGAGAAGACCGCATTCATCACGTACCAAGGAATTTACTGCTATAAAGTCATGTCGTTCGGACTCAAGAACGCAGGAGCTACCAATCAACGACTAGTTAACATGATGTTCGCCGAACAACTTGGGGACACAATGGAAGTATACATTGACGACATGCTCGTCAAATCTCTCAAGGCAGAGAATCACATTAGCCACTTGAGAAGCTGTTTTGAGATCTTAAACCAATACGGGATGAAGCTAAACCCAGAAAAGTGTAAGTTCGTGGTCACATCGAGGGAGTTCTTAGGGTACATCGTTACACAGCGAGGAATCGAAACCAACCCAAAACAAATCTCCGCTATTGCCGAGTTCCCATCACCAAAAAACATAAGGGAAGTGCAGAGACTAACAGGAGGAATTGTCGCCCTCAACCGTTTCATCTCGAGATCAACAAATAAGTGTCTCCCATTCTACCAAATGTTTTGTGTTAACAGAAAGTTCGAATGGGATGAAAAGTGTGAAGACGTATTCAAGAAACTGAAAGAATATCTGACCACGCCAACAATCTTGTCAAAAACCGGAGAAAGGCGAGATGCTCTACCTTTATGTCTCAGTTTCCAGTGCGGCAGTTAGCAGAGTCCTCATTTGGGAAGACCGCGGTTAGCAAAAGCCAATCTTCTACGTCAGCAACTCCTTGGACGGCGCGGATGCCCGATTTCCGAATTTTTGAAAGCTCGCCCTAGCTGTTGTAATTTCAGCATGAAAATTGCGCCCGTACTTCCAGACCTATTCTATCGCTGTCATGACGACCCAACCATTACGAACAATCCTGCATACCCCAAGCCAGTCCGGCTGGATGGCGAAATGGGCTGTCGAACTCAATGAGTACGATATAGAATTCAGAAATCGGACAAGTGCCAAGTCTCAGGTCTTGGCCGACTTAATCATCGAGCTCCCGCCTGAACTAATCAAATCCGACCCTACCGCAATAGAGTGGACACTTCACGTAGATGGCTCCTCATCCCGCCACGGCTCAGGCGTTGGAATCTCCAATCGGGGAAATTTTAGAACAATCTTTCCAACAAGAATTCAAGGCCTCGAACAACGAGGTAGAATACGAATCCCTTATTGCTGGGCTCAGACATGCAAAGGAGATCGGCGCCAAAAGGTTCCATGTATTCTGCAACTCGCAGCTAGTCACGAACCAATTTAATGGGGAGTATGATACGAAGAATGAACGAATAGAGGTGTACCTCGGGCTCGTTTAGGCCCTGGCCAAAAATTTCGAAGGTTTCGAAATCACCAAGATACCCCGCAGTGATAACACGGCAGTCGACGCGCTTGCCGCTCTTGCTTCCGCCTCCGACTCCATCCTACGACATGTTATACCTGTCGAAACAATCGCGAGTCCCAGTATCGAACTACCATGAGGTGTGCCCCATATGAATGAGTTCGACGACGAAGATCAAGGTGACCCCGAGCAGAACGAACCTCTCGGCAACAAACCAGAACCCCACCCCGCAATAACAGACTGGAGAGATGAGATACAAATGTATATCGCGGATGGATATCTGGCAAGCGATAAATGGGAAGCACGGCATCTAAAAGCCCATAGTGCGTACTACACTCTCTTCAAGGATGACCTCTTAAGGTGGAGTGTGTCAAGAGTCTTGCTTAACTGCCTTGCGGACTATGAAACCGAATGGGTAATGGGAAAAACACACCAAGGTACTGGAGGAAACCACTCCAGAGGTTGGCCCATGGCCATGAAGATTAAGCAGCTCGGATTTTACTAGCCCACAATGATGAAGGATTGCGTCCAGTATGCTAAAAGCTGCGAAATCTGCCAAAGGCATGGTCCAAAGATCGTAACTCTGACCGAACCATTATCAACCGCAACCACACCATATCCGTTCATGCGTTGGGCGATGGACATTATCACACAATTCCCAAGATCACGACAACGGCGATTCATCATGGTCGTCACCGACTACTTCACTAAGTGGGTGTGGGGAGTGTAAATCCACACCAATTGAATTTGTCAAGACTTTTAGAGGGATCTGAAACTTCTGAGTAAAAACCACGAAAGCACAAACAGAAATCCTAAGTTGGCAAAACAGAAATCCTAAGTTGGCAAAACCTATTCCACGAAATCACACAATTTTATTAAGCTGTTTAGAAAACTTTTCGTATGAGAGCAAAAGTACAGAGTTTTTGCTAGGTAAAATTGTGGATCCCCTTTTCTGAGGGCATACATGAGTATATATACAAGCCAGAGTCGGCAAAACCTATTTCTAAGAGATAAGGAAGATTTCCTGTTTCTTCGGGTTTTCTCCTTTCTTAAGTCAGCTCGGCCTGCTGGGCTTCTTATCCAGGTTTGGTCCACTTCTGTTTGTGGGCTTGTTATGAATTCCTTTTTGTCTTGGGCCTGGCTTGGTTTTGTCGAAACCATCACCTTCGGCTCGGATGGCATTAGATATCATGGTTCGGGTGGGGTCTTGGTTCATGGATTAGGTGGCGTCATGGTTCATGGATCGGGTGGCATTGTGGTTCATGGTTCGGGTAGCATCGTGGTTCATGGTTCGGGTGGCATCGTGGTTCATGGTTCGGATGGCATCGTGGTTCATGGTTCGGGTGGCATCGTGGTTCATGGTTCCGGTGGTATCGTGGTTCATGGTTCGGGTGGCATCATGGTTCATGGTTCGGGTGGCACCGTGGTTCATGGTTAGCGTGGCACCATGGTTCATGGTTCGAGTGGCATCGTGGTTCATTGTTCTGGTGGCATCGTGATTCATGGTTCGTGTGGCGTCGTGATTCATGGATCGGGTGGCTTCACCGCGGGTCGTGAAACCCGATCCACTCTGCCGTACCATGGGTCGTCACACCTGATCCACTCTACCGTACCGTGGGTCGTGACACCCGATCGACTCTGCTGTATCGTGGGTCATGACACCCGAGCCACTCTGCCGTACCGTGGGTCATAACACCCGATCCACTTTGCAATACCGTGGATCGTGACACTCGATCCACTCTGCCGTACTGTGGGTCGTGACACCCGATCCACTCTACCGTACCATGAGTCGTGACACCCAATCCACTCTACCGTACCGTGGGTCGTGACACCCGATCGACTCTGCTGTACCGTGGATCATGACACCCGATCCACTCTACCGTATGGTGGGTCGTGAAATCCGATCCACTCTGCCGTACCATGGGTCGTCACACCCAATCCACTCTACCGTACCGTGGGTCGTGACACCCGATCGACTCTGCTGTACCGTGGGTCGTGACACCCGATCCACTCTGCCGTACCATGGGTCGTGACACCCGATCCACTCTGCCGTACCGTGGGTCGTGACACTCGATCCCCTCTGCCGTACCGTGGGTCGTGACATCCGATCCACTCTGCCGCACCCTGGGTCGTGACACCCGATCCACTCTGCCGTACCGTGGGTCGTGACATCCGATCCACTCTGCCGTACCGTGGGTCATGACACCCGATCCACTCTGCCGTACCCTGGATCGTGACACCCGATCCACTCTGCCGTACCATGGATCGGGGATCCCATTGCGTAGATCCAGGTCAATGCTGCTCTTTCAAAGGTCAATCCGTTGGTCCATCATCTTCTTCTAACTCAGACAATACTATGGGAAGACCTACTTTCAGAGATAGAGGCGCAGCCAAGGCAAAAGCGGAAGCCGAAGTGAAGGAGAGAGCAAAGTAGGCTGAAGCGTTGGGTCAGCCTCGCCTCCCGAACCGTCTGATGCCCGCCGCCGTTGTCCCTGAGCTGATCTCTTCTAGCCATCCCCCCGAGCCGAATCTCAACTTAATTCCCAAAGGGGCTGTGCTAGGGCTTCGTCCCGTAGAATCTCAGCTGGTGCAGCACAAAGATAAAGGCAAGGGAAAAGCCAAGGAGAAGAAGGGACCGAGCCGAAAATGCCAGTCATCGACGGATGACCCAGGAGAAGGACTGGCCGAGGCATCAAAGCGACAGCATCGCGTTGAAGTTTCTCGACTCATCCCCGAGGCGCTTCCACTGTCCGCCGTGCCCATTAATGCTAAAGGGGCTTATAATGATGTTACGGCGTCCGCAGCTATCTTTTCCAATATCACCTGCCCAGGTGACCGGTTTCCTCCATCCGACACCTTGCTTAGGGATAAAGCATACAACGAGGTGTCTCTTCGGGGCGTCAAAGTGTTTTTTATTATTATTTGTTTTCTGTCACCGTGGCCCGAGCCATTTTCATCTGTCCTGTCACTTCTGTATGCTGAATAATTTTTCTTATTTCTGCGCAATTTATATCCCATCTTAATAGGATGGTCCTTGGGTATGAGTCCGACGCTCGTAAAAACAGGGAAAGGGTTGAGGATGCTAGGAAGAGAGCCATCGAGCTGGATGGGAAGCTGAAGGAGGCCGAAGTGAATCACGCCTCTGACCGAGAAAAGACTCTTAAGTGAATCAAGAGTCTCAAGGCTGAGATGGAAGGGTATGAGAAACGTCAAAAAGAAGCTGATAACCGGATCATGCGGCTGGAATCGGGTAAGGCAAAGCGTGACTCTCACATAGCCAGCTTGACGCGGTAGCTTGAAACGGCGAACGAGATTTACGAGGTCAAAGTGGAACAGGCCATTCTGGAGGCGAAGCCTGAGATGATATCGATGTTTGGCACGGAATCTCCCGAGCCAAAAAGCTTCTCGGCAAGATCGCCGGCGAGCCAAAGGAAAATATGCTTGATCTCGCTCAGATCGAAGGCAACCTTCAGTTCATAGGGTTGTTTCAAAGCGATTAGCTGCCATCTCTTGACTCTGAGGCAAAGAGTTTGATGGAGCAAAAAGGGGATCTAGATGGAGCCCACGAGGTGTTCGCCAAACTCGTGGCCGAGACGAGCGAGATTTTGAAGTTTTTTCCTGTTCGTTATGACATTCTGAAGGAGCTTAATGACGGTGAGCCAATGGAGATGGCCGCTGTGAGTGTCGGCATCAAAGACTCTTCTGGTTCGAACCAGGAAAGGCTGGGTTTGGCTGTGCCAGACTTGAAGAAGATACCAGAGGATCCGACGTCTTCCGAATCAAGTGGGGATAGCTCGAAGAAGGTTCCTGAGCCATCTCTTGAGAAAGCAATTGAATAAGCCGAGGTTGTGCCCGAGCCAGAGAAAGTTCTCGACCCTGTCGAAGAGCACGAAAAAAGAGGGGAAACCGAGCACCCAAAAGGGGTAGAGCAAGGGGAGATTGAGCATCCTGACGCTCTAGAATCCTATGATCCTTTGTTTTTTGTAGTGTTTAAAACTCTTTTGGACGCATGGATGGCTTTATCCACTTTGTAGTCTTTCGAAGAACTATTTTTTTTTTGTCTTGTTATCACAATCTGCTCAGGATATCGGTTTAAGGAAATGCCTCGTGTTTGATATATTGCGAAGAAGTGTTAACTCCTTTTGTTCGGTGGTGATAAGTCCAAATGCTTTGCTTGTATTATCGTGATAAGATTTAGCTGTTTAGATGAATGGATCTAAGTATGGGTTTGCATAGTAGTTGTGTTTGAGATGAACAATTCGGCTTACAGACATGTTAACGTAAACTTCTCTGCTCCGAAATTGATCATAAGTTTGCATAGTTGGGTATAAACATTTTGGTTTACGGATACATTACCATAAATGTATTCGCTCCGACAATGGATATATGCTTGTATAGTTTAGGATGAACATCTCGGTTTATGGATTCGTTACCGTAAACATATCCGCTCCGATGATGAAAAAAATATTTGTATAGCGCGCTTTTAATCCTGGGACGGATGTGATAGTTTAGATCCGAAATGGATGCAAGAGTTCACTACTGTGGCCAGTAGTAATGAGGATGTGGCGAGATGCTCGTTGTAGCTTAATTCATTCGAATATGTCTGTTTTATTAAGACTTAGTAATCCTTGAAGGATTAGGTAGAACTTGTCGTTGAAAGCTTTGCTCTGATGGATAGTAAAATCTATTACAAATATGGGAGTATACGAGTATACGTACCCACCCCCCCCCCCCCCCCAATTTTTGAAGGAGGGGGTAACTGAACCCATCCGAAGACGAGTTGCCTACGTACCCTTTGCAGGGATCAAGTCACCCTGTAGTTCATATAAAATAACTCAGTGATAGTACTTCTAGAGATGCATTGCGTTCCATGATCTTGGTACTGGAACATTGATCATGCTGGCGAGCTTATAAACGTCAGGCTTGACTACCTCTGTAATCCTGTAAGGTCCTTCCCAGTTTGTTCCCAATTTTCCGGCGTTCATTTCTGCGGTGTTTTGGAAATTTTTCCACAAAAGTAAGTCTCCTTTGTAGAACCTTCTTCTTTGAACGTTGGAGTTGTAGTATTTCGCGGCTGCGTTCTGATAGTTCTGGATCCTGAGTAAGGCCTGATCCTGTCTTTCGTTGATTAAATCCAACTCGTCGAGCAGTAATAGGTGATTGAGTCCTTCTTGTTCTGGAAGGAGTCTGCGGCGAACTCCAGGGAAATGTATTTCTGGCGGAATAACACATTGCGTCCCATAGATAAGGGCGAATAGGGTTTCACCAGTTGCTCGCCTTGGAGTTGTGCATTGAGACCACAATACTCCCTCTAATTCGTCTGTCCAACGTCCTTTCTTTTTGTCGAGGCACTTTTTCAAGCCATCAAGGATGGTTTTATTGATTGCTTTTGCTTGACCGTTTCCTTGTGGATACCGTGGAGTGGACTTGCTAAGTCGGATCTTCCATTTTTTGCGAAAAGCTTCGAATCGATTAGAAATGAACTGCGAGCCATTATCTGTCACGATCTCGTATGGTACTCCGTGCCGACATATGATATTTTTCCAGACAAAAGCCTCCACTTGTGCGTCCTTAATGCTAGCGTATGAGTCGGCTTCGATCCATTTTGAAAAATAATCTGTCAAAACCAACAGGAAACGCTACTGCTTTGAGGGATGCAGCGGCCCAACGATGTCCATAGACCATCGCATGAATGGATATGGTGATGAGATTGATGAAAACACTTCTGTTGGTTGGTGAATCATTGGCGTGTGGCATTGACATTTTTCGCATTTGGCCGAAAACTCCTTGCAATCTTTGATCATTGTTGGCCAATAATAACCGTGACGTTTAACTTTTATCGCTAGTGCTCTTCCTCCTGAGTTATTGCCACATGAACCGTTGTGAACTTTCTCCATGATCTTCCTCGCGTCTTTTCTTTCTATGCAACTTAACAATGGTCCTGAGAATCTCCTTTTAAAGATACTTCTATCGAGTAAAACATAGCGAACCGCCTAGGCTCGAAGTTTACGAGCACCCACTTTTCTGTTGGTAAGACCCCGTCATATATGTATCCTTTGATTGCGTCGAGCCATTTCCTGTCGCAGTCGTATTCTACTTCATTGTCGATCTCGCCTGCTTCCTCATTGGGTTGTGGTTCAATGACAGGGTCATCATTCCTTTCGATGATTGGCGACCCTTCGAGGATGTCCTCTTCCATTGGAGCACTATCGAGCTCGCTGGATAGTTGGTTTGCCGGTTTTTCCTGTATTTCAGCTATCTCTCCTTTCCCGATTGTGATTGGTCCTGCTTGCTTAGCTGCTTTCGAACGAGTTATGACGTTCACCGTGTCGAAAAGGTTGATGCTTTGGTGCTGGATGAATTATACTGGGATAATTCTCTTCAGATCTGGATCGAATGTCGGTGCAAGGGCTACAAGCGCATCGGCCGATGTATTTTCTCCTCGCAGGATGCGTGTTAGTACGAATTATGTGAACCGCGAATCCAATTCCTTGACGATCTTCAGGTAAGCCTCCATTCTATCATCCTTTGCTGCATATTCGCCGCTGAATTGATTTGCGACCAACTGCGAATCACAGAACGCGCGCAGCCGTTCGATCTTCAGGCCACCAGCGAGTTTCATCTCGGCGATGAGGGCTTCATATTCTGCTTCGTTATTGGATGCACGAAAGCCCAAGCGAAATGATTGCTCCAGAATTTCGCCGGTTGGAGAGGTTAGGCGTATCCCCACTCCTGAGCCGCTTTTGGAGGATGAGCCGTCGACGTGAAGCTGCCAGGATGGGTTTGATGCTTCGTGGTCAGTGCTCTCCTTAGGGATTTGGATAAGAAAATCGGCTAGGACTTGAGATTTTGCACATGTGCGCCCGCGATACTCGATGTCGTATTCGCTCAGCTCGATTGCCCATTTTGCCAGCCTTCCTGATTGACTTGGGCTGAGCAGAACGAACCTTATCAGAAATGTACTCAGGACCACGATTGAGTGTGACTGGAAGTATGGCCTCAGTTTTCTCGCAGACATTATGATGGATAATGCCAACTTTTCCATCTGCGGGTACCTTGTCTCGGCGTCTGTAAGGGTTTTGCTGACGTAAAAGATTGGCTTCTGTTCACCGCGCTCATCTCGAATCAACACGCCGCTTACTGCCGTGGCGGAGATCGCAGTGTACGGAAAAAGCGGCTCTCCTGCCACTGGTTTTGCGAGAACTGGAGGGGTAGCCAGGTAAGTCTTCAGCTGTTGAAAACCCTCTGTGCATTTGTCAGTCCATTCAACCTTCTTGTTTCCTCGCAACGTATCGTAGAAAGGCAGACATTTATCCGTGGATTGTGAGATGAATCTGTTAAGCGCAGCTACCTCCCGGTAAGTCTTTGCACTTCCCTTTTCGTCTTTGGAGACATCATATGGATGAGCGCATTGATTTACTTAGGATTTGCTTCGATACCACGGTGAGTGACTAAGTATCCGAGGAATTCTCCTGTCGTGACCGCGAATCTGCACTTGGTTGGATTTAACCTCATGTTGTGAAAGTTCAGCTGTGAGAAGCATTCCTCGAGATGAGCTACGTGATCCTGCTCTCTTAGTGATTTTACCAGCATATCGTCTATGTAAATCTCCATTGTATTTCCAAATTGATCAGCGAACATCTTGTTCACCAGCCGCTAATACGTTGCCCCGGAGTTTTTCAGGCCGAACGGCATCACCTTGTAGAAATATATTCCACGATCCGTTATAAAAGCTATTTTCTCCCGATCGCCGGGGTTCATCAGGATCTGGTTGTAACCCGAGAAAGCATCCATAAATGAGAGTGGGTTCCCTGCTGTTGCTTCGACTAGGCGATCGATGTGTGTAAGGGGGAAACTATCTTTCGAACAAACTTTGTTCTGGTCTGTGAAATCCACGCGTACGCACCATTTTCCATTCTTCTTTTTGACCACTAGCGGGTTAGCTAATCAGTCTGGATACTTCACCTCAGTTATTGAACCTACGTGCAGGAGTCTGTCTACTTCGCCATTGATTGGTGTGGCTCTGTCTGGCCCGAGTTTTATTCTTTTCTGCTTCACTAGTTTGAACGTTGGGTCAACGTGCAACTTGTGGCTTGTTATGGCGACATCGATGCCGGGCATGTCCTCTGCTGCCCACACAAAAGTGTTCACATTCTTTTTCAAGAAAGATACGAGCTCTTCCTTTATTTTTCCATTGAGCATCGCTCCAATCTCCATGCATCGCTCCGGATGTTCATAGTCGACGCAGACTGATACTACGGGATCGCATGTTGGCTTAATTACTTCTTTTTTGCGATCCTCCGCAATCTGTAATTGCTATAAAAGTTTGGACAACTCTTTGACCGGCTCTCTGTCAGTCTTCATTTTCTTGCTCTTTGAACTTGCCACTGGATCTGTCACCGGATTTCTGAGCTTATGTGCAGCAAGGAAGCAGAGGCGAGACTCTTTTTGGTTTCCATGAATTATTTTTACTCCGTTTGGGGTAGGGAATTTCAGGTAGAGGTGATATGTTGAAACCGCGGTGCGCATAGAATTCAACCATGGGTTCCGATAATGACATTGTAGATCGGCGGGTGATCAGCTATGGATAATTCGATGATTTTCGTCACCTCAACAGCTCGGACAGGAAGTTTGATCGTTCCTGTAGTCATCGTAGTTTCTCTGGAAAATCCAGTCAATGGTTTGGGGGTTGATATCACTTCGGATAGGTCGACATTCATTCTTTTGAGCGTCTCGAGAAAGATTACGTCTACCATGCTGCCGGTGTCTACCAACACGCGAGCTACATCACAATCGTTGATGATCAATTCGATTATGAGAGGGTCGTTGTGCGGTCTGTCAATTCCGATCGTCTCCCTTTCTTCGAATGAGATTACGTCGTTTGAAATTTTTGAGGGTTTGGACCAGTTGATGTTGACGTCCACCCTTCGCTGTAATGCTTTGATCGACGAGATGGTGTCCGAGCAATAGTGAGATCCTCCCATTATCATGCTTATTCTTCTTCTCGATCCGGAGGATGGCGCCTCGTCATCCCGTCTATCATGCTTGGATTGATCTTCCTTTGTATGGTCGGGTTTGTATGTGTTCTCGTCTGTCTCGAAATCCTTAAGGCTGATGTTTCCTCCGAGTTCGCCAGCTGCTAACTTTTTGGCGAGTTTCAGGCCAAGGATGCGGCAGTTTGCAGTGAAATGCCCATAGATGTGATGGTGCTCGCAGTAAGCCGTTTCGTCTTAGGAATTGTCACTTTTGGTCCATGTGCTCCATGAATTCCTCCCGCGGCCTCGGACTCTTCCTCATCCGTATCTAGGGCATCAATTTGATAGTTGTGAGCTCCTCGAAAACCTCCCTCGTGTTGGACGTAACCGGAACCTTGGTTGTTTCTCTTGTTGTTTGAAGAATTCGAAGCCTGGGGAGGGTGGCTCGGTTGTCTTGCTTTTCAATACTTTTCAGTGAGGATCTTCATCTCCTCTTCTTCGGTTATGAAATCTGCAGCTCGGTGCATTGCGTCTTGTATTATTCTGGGGGAGTTCAGTGCAATCTCTTTGCAGAAGTCGGAGTTAAACCAAAGTGCTTGTTTTAAGGCCAGCAGGGCCGCCTTTCGACATGACGACTTTGAATCTTCCAACGAAGCTTCGGAGGGTTTCGTTCTGCCCTTGGGCAAGGGTCCACAGATCAGCATCTGACATTCCATGATCCATGAATATGGAGTAATGCTTCAAGAACGCTGCAGACAGTTGATTGTAGTTATCGATGGAGTTTCTCTCGAGCCTGGAAAACAATTGGAGTGCCGGGCCCTTGAGGTGTTCTACGAAGAGGACGCATTGCCTGGCATCTCTGTCGCTTTCTTTGAAATTTGAGCAACCCATGACTATGGTGAAAGCCGTTAGATGCTCCTTTGGGTCAGTTTTTCCTTCGTAGATCAGCACCTTCATCTTCCCTGGATCGAGAATTCTCGCACTGGTAATCCGCACCGTGAATGGAGTGTTCTGTGCTTCCTCGAAAATGTGATCTATTTCGGGCACCTTGCTTGTCGCCTTCTGCATCATGGATCAGACCGCCTTTATGTCGATGGCTGCTCGGTCCATATTCGCGCGCATTGCGGCCATCTCCTCCTTCTGGGCTTGGATCCCATTCTTCGCTCCCCATCGATCCGTGCTTGCTCGGCCCATGGGATATTTTCACTTCCTCGGATATCTCTTGATCTCCTTCTAGGATCGCCTCGCATCGTTCTGTTCGGGTTTGGCCAGCTGCTAGGAGTTCGGGGGCATTACGGCTCTCAGTGTTGCGCTTCACTTAATTACTCTTCTTCCAGATTGATGATTGGGGCCGGCTCCGCCTCCGTTGGTGTGTTGCCTGCTCCTTGTGTTCCGGAAGCCATGTTTGCTGAGCTTTGATAGAGGGGTGGTAGTCTACCATGGGTTCTCGGCGGATTGAGCGGGGTTGTGAAATCTAGGACCGTTGGGTTGAGGCATCTTCTAATTTGTTGTTGGGGTCAATATCTCCTCTTTTGAAGTTAACAGCAAACGGATCGTGTGTACCCACGATGAAGAAGTGGGTCGTGTACCCCGATCCACGGTGCAGCAAACGGATCGGGTGTCACGACTCACAGTGAAGAAGTTGGGTCGTGTACCCCGGTCCGTGGGACAGCGAACGGATCGGGTGTCACGACCTACGGCAAAGAAGTTGGGTCATGTACCCCGATCAATGAAACAGCAAATGGATCGGGGGTCACGACCCACAGTGAAGAAGCTGGGTCGTGTACCCCGATCCGTTGGGCAGCAAACGGATCGGGTGTCATGACCCACGACAAAGAAGTTGGGTCGTGTACCCCGATCCATGAAACATCGAACATATCGGAGGTCACGACCCACAGTGAAGAAGCTGGGTCGTGTACCCCGGTCCATGGTGCAGCATATGCATCGGGTGTCCCCCTAACCGTGCATAAGAAGAAATAGATCGGGGTTCCCCTAACCGTGCATAAGAAGAAACGGTCGGGTGTCCCCCTAACCGTGCATAAGAAGAAATGGATCGGGTGTCCCCTAACTGTGCATAAGAAGAAACGGATCGGGTATCCCCCTAACTATGCCTAGATGAGTTGGATCGGGTGTTCCCCTGACCGTGCGTTGATGAGTTGGTTCGGGTACCATGACCTTAGTCAAATATAAGACGGATCGGGGTTAAAGACAAAGACAACCATTGGCGCCCGAACCATTTGAACAATGAACCATGAACCATGATGTCACCCGAGCCGTGAACCATGGTATCACCCGAGCCGTGAACCATGGTGTCACCCGAGCCGTGAACCACGGTGTCACCCGAGCCGTGAACCACGGTGTCACCCGAGCCGTGAACCATGGTGTCACCCGAGCCGTGAACCATGGTGTCACCCGAGCCGTGAACCATGATGTCACCCGAGCCGTGAATCATGGTATCACTCAAGCCAAGGTTCAACGACAGGAGGTTGGGCCGAGACAACGAGCCCATAGATTCAAGCCCACAATAGAGATATGGCAAGGTTAAAGCCCATGAATCAAAGTCCGTGGCGGTGGCAGGCTTTGCTAAAAGGAAATCCCGAGGAATTAGGAAATCTTCCTTATCTCTTTAGACATTAACTTAGCCGACTTAAACTTGTATATATACTCATGTAAACCCTCTGAAAAGGGGATCGGCAATTTTACCTAGCAAAACTCTGTACTTTCGCTCTCATACAAAAAGCTTTCTAAGCAGCTTAATAAAAAGACAATATTCGGATCTCTGTTTGTCTTTTTGGTGGTTTTTGCTCAGAAATTTCATCTCTCTTAACAAACCTTCAACAAATTCATTTGGCGTGGATTTACACTCCCACATTCGTCTTGCTGGTTCCAGATTGGACCTCACCCCTCGGGTTCGACTCGTCGTTGCCAAGGCCTTCAGCTCGCCTGTCATTGTGCTGTTCAGCTTGTCTTGTTCCTCCGCCTTCATCTCCATGAGTGTTGTCGAAGTCTCCCCAGCGTTTTCGGGTTGGTTCGTCTGATCCTCCATGCCGGCATTTCTGGTGTCAGCAGCGTTATCGTCTACGTCGTTGGCCATCATCATTCGGATCGGTTTTGCAGTGGTTTTTGGTGTAAGAAAATTGCTGGTCCCCTCAGACGGCGCCAAATTGTGGGGAGTGTAAATCCACACCAATTGAATTTGTCAAGACTTTTAGAGGGATCTGAAATTTCTGAGTAAAAACCACGAAAGCACAAACATAAATCCAAAGATGGTGTTTTATTAAGCTGTTTAGAAAGTTTTTCGTATGAGAGCAAAAGTACAGAGTTTTTGCTAGGCAAAATTGCGGATCCCCTTTTCTGAGGGCATACCTGAGTATATATACAAGTCAGAGTCGGCCAACCTATTCCTAAGAGATAAGGAAGATTTCCTGTTTCTTCGGGGTTTTTCCTTTCTTAAGTCAGCTCGGCCTGGTGGGCTTCTTGTCCAGGTTTGGTCCACTTCTGTTTGTGGGCTTGTTATGAATTCCTTGTTGTCTTGGGCATGGCTTTGTTTTGTTGAAACCATCACCTTCGGCTCGGATGGCATTAGATATCATTTTTCGGGTGGCATCGTGGTTCATGGATTGGGTGGGGTCGTAGTTTATGGATCGGGTGGCATCATGGTTCATGGTTTGGGTGGCATCGTGGTTCATGGTTCGGGTGGCATCGTGGTTCATGATTTGGGTGGCATCGTGGTTCATGGTTTGGGTGGCATCGTGGTTCGTGGTTCGGGTGGCATCGTGGTTTATGGTTCGGGTGGCATCGTGGTTCATGGTTCGGGTGGCATCGTGGTTTATGGTTCGGGTGGCATCGTGGTTCATGGTTCGGGTGGCATCGTGATTCATGGTTTGGATGGCATCGTGGTTCATGGTTCGGGTGGTGTTGTGATTCATGGTTTGGGTGGCTTCACCGTGGGTCATGACACCTGATCCACTCTGCCGTACCATGGATCGTGACACCTGATCCACTCTGCCGTACCGTTGATCATGACACCCGATCCACTCTGCCGTACCGTGGGTCGTGAGACCGATCTACTCTGCCGTACCGTGGGTCGTGACACCCGATCTACTCTGTCGTACCGTGGGTCGTGACACCCGATCCACTCTACCGTACAGTGGGTCGTGACACCCGATCCACTCTACCGTACCATGGGTCGTGACACCGATCTACCGTACCGTGGGTCGTGTCACCCGATCCACTCTGCCGTACCGTGGGTCGTGACACCCGATCCACTCTGCCGTACCGTGGGTCGTGACACCCGATCCACTCTGCCGTACCATGGATCGTGACACCCGATCCACTCTGCTGTACCATGGATCGGGGATCCCATTGCGTAGATCCAGGTCAATGCTGCTCTTTCATACTTAGCCGTTCTTTAATCGTTGATTCTTGAGAGGTGGAATCTAGCCCAACAGTGGGTCGAGGCCGAATCATACACCAAGATACAAGAAAAGGACGTTCAAAACTTCGTGTGGAAATTTATTATTTTCCGTCATGGGCTGCCCTACGAGATTGTTACCGACAACAGAACGCAGTTCACATCTGATGTCTTCGAAAGTTTATGCGCTAAGTGGAAGATACGATTGAGTAAATCAACCCCGAGGTATCGTCAAGGAAACGGCTAAGCATAAGCCACAACCAAGAAAATCATCGACGACCTCAAAAAAGACTTGAAGAGAAGAAAGATGCATGGGCAGACGAGCTGGATGGAGTACTCTGGTCCTATCGAACAACCCCAAAATGAGCCACGGGCCGAACACCGTTCTCCCTAGCCTACGGTCTTGAAGCTATGTCACCTGCTAATGTGCTCAGAGTTTAAACCCTGAAATAATAATGCAAGTGCATAACAAACACAATAGTACTTAGGGGTCGAATCCACAAGAGACCACAAAAATCACACTACGAGTTTATTAGATTCGAGTTAAGCTAAGATGGAAAATATAAGTTTTGGTTTTAGGGCCGTGAATAGTGATGAAAACAGCAATAAATAAACTTGAAAGCAATTAAATATCAATAGAAAATCAGTAGTGAAGGTGTTGGGCATTAGAGAATTCGCAGGGTATTATGGATCGATTAAATCAGGTGAATTAAACAAGAGAAATTCTATAGATATGTTCTAGAACTCAAACAATGAATAGATAAATCGATCTACCACTGCAGCACCAATTACTATGTCTAAACAACCTAAATTACACAACTCCTGAAGGTAATAGTTAAACATGCATAAACGTCCAAGTTTGATATGTTCACAAAGTTTCATAATTCTACTCCCGTAGGGTATAAATCTTTGCTCATCTAAATTAGTTAAGGTAATTAAACAACACTTCCGATGAGTTTAATATCCTAAGAGCAGTAGCTAGATTGTCAATCAGGAAACAAGCATTAAACAAAAATTTAGACGAAGAACTCTATCGATGAACCCAAATCTAGCAACCTAACAATCCATCCATGAATCCCCTTTGAAAACCCTTAAACCCAACAAGTAAATGACTCAATCATGCTTAAGAACAGTAAAAAAAAGAGATGAAAAGAGATTCATAATCATTAAACTTTGATAAGAAATATTAGGGTTTAGAAATCTTCTCTATATGGAGCTAAACTTTGATAAGAAACAATAGGGTTTAGAAATCTTCTCTATATGCAGCTACATAGGTGAGATCTTCTTCCTTGAAGCTCTTGAATCCAAATCTATGAATAACAAAGTAAAAACATGATATATGTTTAGGGTAATGTTATGGGGCTGCTCTGGTGGCCTCTCTAACAAGAGGCTAAAAACAAGTATATATATAGGCTTGGAGTCTTCTAGGGTTAAGTTTAGGGCAAAAAGGCAATTTGGTGCGAAACTGTTCTGGCGTGGATCACGATCTGGACCCAATATTATGGTCGGTACTGGGCCTCTAAAATATCTTCCTGGATGTGCTGATATTGATCTGGGTGTCGACGCACAGACTTGGTCGGTACTGCCTTTATTCTTGGCTTGCTTCAGCTTCGAGGCAGAATAACCAGTCTTTAGTAAATCGAGTGCAGCTTTCTAACCACAGCTCCAAATGACATGATTACAACTCCATTGGAAAGCTAATTCAAAGATCTATCTTTTCACTAATTTTCATCTAGTTCCAAATTTATTTGAGCTCCACCTATTGCTAAACTTCGGGTGCTTATGTTCTGTCCAACTCGGGAAAATGTGATATCTTGTGAATTCTTTGGGATTGGGAAGTCGAGTGGTGACTCAGGAAAATATGGTATCTTGTGAATTCTTTGGGATTGGAACGTCAAGTTGTGGCGTGGGACGTCGAGTGGTGGCGTGGGTCGAGATCGTGGTCGGTGTGGGACGAGGTTGTGGGACGGGTGGGACGAGTTAGTGGGTTGAGTATCGATTGGATAATCTGATCGATATCGAGATCGGTATGGGCTGTGGGTCGAATGTGGGACGAGCCTGGGTCGATAGTGACCATGATACCGGTCGGCGTTCTGGCTCGATACTGGAGTAGCGACCGGATTCGATGCTCCATATTTGGGTCGGTACCAGACTTTTTTAATGTTCTTGGCCGTTCTTCATCAAAACTCCAATTTTTTGTGTTTTTTTTAATTTTTTGGAAAATCCTGAAAAATTCATATTCGGATAAAAGAATAAGTAACAATGTTTAGAAAATTAAAAACTTAGATTAAAGACTTAAATAAAATTAAAACATAAAATATGGGTTGCCTCCCATAAAACGCTTGTTTAAAATCTTTTAGCTATACTCCTTTTTTGTTTAGGCTTGAGATGGATCATCTAAGGGAATTGTTTCCCTTAAGTCTTCTTCGACATATCCAAGATATGGTTTGAGACGTTGTCCATTGACGATGAAGTCCCCTCCATTGCGATTCCAAAGAACCACAACACCATCAGGTTTAAGCTCTTTTATTTTAAACGGTCCAGACCATCGCGATCTAAGCTTACCTGGAAAGAGTTTTAAATGTGATTGGAAAAGTCAAACCTGGTCATTTGGGGAAAACATCTTGGGGACTATCTTCTTGTCATGATATGCCTTAATTTTTTCCTTGTAGATCTTAGAACTCTCATAGGCGTGATGGAGAATTTTATCCAACTCATTCAACTGAATCATACGTCCCTTGGTTGCTGTTTTGATGTCAAAATTCAACTTCCTCACTGTCCATTCTGCCTTGTACTCAATCTAAACCGGAAGATAACATGCATTTCCATAGACAAGATGAAAAGGAGTGGTTCCAAGAGGAGTTTTGAAAGCAGTTCTATACGCCCAAAGAGCATCATCAAACTTTGCTAACCAATCCTTCCTTGTCATTTCCACTGTCTTCTCCAAGTTCCTTTTTATTTTTCTGTTAGAGATCTCCACTTGTCCACTTGTTTGAGGGTGATAAGGTGTAGCAACCTTGTGGTTCACGCCATTCTTCTTTAATAGATTCTCAAACATTTTATTAATAAAGTGAGAACCTCTATCGCTAATAACAACCCGTGGAACACCAAATCTTGGGAAGAAGATCAATTTGAACATTTTAATCACCACTTTTGCGTCATTCGTAGGGCTGGCTATGGCTTCCACCTACTTAGACACATAATCAACAGCAACAAGGATGTATTTGTTCCCAACAGATGAAGGAAACAGACCGATAAAGTCGATTCCTCACACATCAAACACTTCGACTTCCTAGATGAAATTTTGTGGCATATCATTTCGTCTACTTATGTTCCCTTATCTTTGGCAAGCATCACACTTAGAGATAAATGTATGAGCGTCCTTGAACATGGTAGGCCACCAAAAACCAGATTGCAAGATTTTAGAGACGGTCTTATTAGTAGCAAAGTGTCCGGCGTAGTCAGATCCGTGACAGGCAAAGAGAACGCCTGGAACATCTTCTTCTGGAGTGCATCTTCTAAACATACCATCTTCACAATGCTGGTAAAGATATGTTCATCCCAAAAGTACCTTTTAACACCACACAAGAACTTCTTCTTCTTGTAACCAAAGAACAGAGGAGGCTCGATTTCTGCTGCTAAGTAGTTTGTAATGTGTCTATACCAAGGAGAGTTGGATGGTGCTGGTATTGGAGGTGCTTTAGGACGTGTGTCAAGATGGAAAACGTCTCTAATACAATCTCCACCATCACCTTGGGACCTTTTAATGTTATCTCCAGGGACCAAACTTACTTTATCTCCATTGTAAATGGTTGTACAATAAGAATACTCAGTAGGAATTGCCGGATAGTAGACTCTCTTTTTAACTTTGGAGAAGGAAATTTGGGAAAATCGACCATTGCTCCCACAGTGGAAATGAATGAGCTCCCAAGAAATAAAGGCTTTGGAGAGTTATTCTTCATCTATAGAATGTGAAAATCCACAGGAACAAGAAATTCTCTCACTTGCATCATTAGATCATGCACGTATCCATACGGAATAGAGCTGGAACCGTCTCTAAACTTAAGAGATATGTGAGGAGGCCTGATGTCAACAATTCCTAACTTCTCGGCAGTGGTCTTAGATATAACATTCATATTATCTCATGTATCACAAAGAGAATCAAGAAAGTCCATACCGTTGATTGTACAAGAAAAGACAAACTTCACTGGATCTTCTATCTTATGCAACCTCCTTAGATGTGGAGCTTTGCGAATTGATCATTCTTCTTCTAGCCATAGCACTGGATCATAGGTGATAGGTTGATTCCTAGAGGCTGGTCCAATTCCTTCCTCGTTCAGAGTCGTTATCACTTTGCAATATGTGAGATTTTTCTCGGTTTTCCCTCGACGAACACCATATTTTCTCTTCACGCCTTCTGCAGTGTGAGCAACTTGTACTTCAATCTTCTTTACATGATTAGAAAGATCAAAAAAATTCTCATACAGCCTCTCATCCTTTCTATTGAGATGAGAATACATGTTGTCTACTTTAAAACCGAGGTTTTGGATGTTTTTGGCGTTTTGCTTTTGTCCTTCGAGAAGTTGTTGTTGAATTTCCATAAGCTGCTGTTAATTCCCCATGAGTTGCTTCATCATATCTTCAAACTTACTCTCTTGAGGTTCTATACCCACGTGGTCTTGATCTAGAATAGGAATTTGAAAATTCGGCTGAAAGTTTCCTCGGTTGAAGATGCTATTTTCTGGTTTTGTTGGAAATTTCCGACACCACTAATGTAGTTGACTTATTGATTCTTCTCTTGGAAACCATTGGTGAGGCACTCTTGATTAACCCTACCATCAGCCCCTATCACGTTCTCACATAGATGTAAACCACCAGGTGTATTTTTGGGAAGTCGAACAACCATTGTTTTCACCTCAAGGATTTCTGTGGAATCTGAATTAGGTTGGATGCCTCCCAAGTTTTGCTCATATAATGGACTTGAATTCTTATTGCTAGCATCCAAGTTATCAATTAGAATCTTAGCTTGAGAAACAGAATTAGTCATGAAGTCCCCTTGACTTGCAGTGTTGAGTGCCGTCTTGAATTTCTCATCGACTCCTTTATAGAAAATGTTTAGCAAATTCAGCTCATTGAAACCATGGTAAGGGCATTCTCTTTGGTATTCCTTGAAATGATCTACAGCCCCAAAGAATGATTCTTTTGATCCTTGTTGAAACTCAGAGATTTTTCTTCTCATTCGGACATATCTCTCTTTCGAGTAGAATTCTTTCAAAAAGGCTCGTTTGTACTCATTCCAAGTAGTGATTGATCCTACTAGAATAGACTTTCTCCATTTATAGGATTTCTCAACCAAAGAGAAGGAGAATAAAGTACACTTTAAATAGTCTTCAGAGACTCCATCTAATCTCCTTATACTGCAGATTTCTTCGAACTTTTCAATATGATCAATGGGTTGTTCCTTTTCAATATGATCAATGGGTTGTTCCTCATATGAGCCACGAAACTGATGTTGCTCTACCAAAGCAATGAGTTTTAAATTGATCTTAAACTCTCCAAGAGGTGGTGAAGGGCAGATTGGGTTTCGATTCATGAAGAAGACATCTAATGAATCGAATTCTCCGATTGTGCGGTGTTGAGGATCCATACGATTATGTACCAATAAGGCTTGCTAAAATATATCTATCTCTTACTCAAAAAAGTTTGAAACACACAGAGATAGAGGAAATTATTCAAATTAATAAGAACGAAATAAAAATAAAAATAAATGCGTAACTTAGACTAAACTCTTGTTACAAACTCGTAGGCAATTGAATTGGTCCCCCGTAACGGCGCCAAAAACTTGATGTGCTCAGAGTTTAAACCCTGAAATAATCCTGCAAGTGCACATCAAATACAGTAGTACTTAGGAGTCGAATCCACAAGAAACCAAAAAAATCACACTACGAGTTTATTAGATTCGAGTTAAGCTAAGATACAAAATATGAGTTTTGGTTTTAGGAATGTGAAAAGTGATGAAAATAGCATAAATAAACTTGAAAGCAATTAAATTTCAATAGAAAATCAGTAGTGAAGGTGTTGGGCATCAGAGAATTCGCAGGTTATCATAGATTGATAAAATCTGATGAATTGTAAAACTCAAACAACGAATAGATAAATTGATCTACTTCCGCAGCACTAATTACTATGTCTAAACAACCTAAATTACACAACTCTCAAAGATAATCAAGTAGTTAAACATGCATAAACGTCCAAGTTTGATATGTTCACAAAGTTTCATAATTCTACTCCCGTAGGGTATAAATCTTTGCTCATCTAAATTAGTTAAGGTAATTAAACAACACTTTCGATTAGTTTAATATCCTAAGAGCAGTAGCTAGATTTTTAATCAAGCAATAAGCATTAAACATAAATTTAGACGAAGAACTCTAACGATGAACCTAAATCTAGCAACCTAACAGTCCATCCATGAATTCTTTTGAAAACCCTTAAACCCAACAAGTAAATTACTCAATCATGCTTAAGAATAGTAAAAAAAGAGATGAAAAGAGATTCATAATCATTAAACTTTGATAAGAAACAATAGGGTTTAGAAATCTTCTCTATTTGGAGCTACAAAGGTGAGATCTTCTTCCTTGAAACTCTTGAATCCAAATCTATGAATAACAAAGTAAAAAAGTGTATAGATTTTTAGGGTAATGTTATGGGGCTGCTCTGGTGGCCTCTCTAACAAGAGGCTAAAAAAGTATATATATATATAGGCTTAGAGTCTTCTAGGGTTAAGTTTGGGGAAAAAAAGAAAATTTTGTGCTAAACTGTTCTGGCGTGGATCACGATCTGGACCCAATATTTTGGTCGGTACTGGGCCTTTAAAATATCTTCCTGGATGTGCTAATATCGATCTGGGTTTCGACCCACGGACTTGGTCGGTACTGGTTTATTCTAGGCTTTCTTCAGCTTCGAGGCTGAATAACCAGCCTTTCTAAAAACAGTTTCAAATGATATGATTCCAACTCCATTGGAAAGCTAATTCAAAGATATATGTCTTTACCAATTTTCATCCAATTACAAATTGATTTGAGCCTCCGTCTATAGCTAAACTTCGGGTGCTTATGTTCTGTCCAACTCGAGAAAATGTGGTATCTTGTGAATTCTTTGGCTTGGACGATCTCTTTGACTTGTGTGAGCTGCTGTAGCTTGGTTTACACCTCTTTTAATAGTTTTTGCTTCCTTTCTGATGAATTTCCCTGTTAAGGCTCTAAAACTACAAATACGAGGAAAACTACCTCCAAAGGAACAAAATCTTATTAAAATGCATAGAAAATAGATTAAAAACCATAGTAAAATATAGAGTATATCACTTGTTATCGGAAACCTTCACCGCACTACGATGATCCAAGACAATCGACTTAACAACAAAATGCTCCTTGACAACCTTCATACAATTGAAGACAAAAGAGACCAATCAACAAACAGCAGCTCGGTATTATAACAAGCGAGTTCGGAACCGCCATTTCAAAGAAGGCGACCTCGTCCTAAGGAAGGTATACGAAAATACCGTGGAGTGGAAGGCCGGAAAGTTTGGCTCGAATTGGGAAGGCCCTTACCAGGTGACGGAAGTTGTCAAACCCCGGGTCTACAAGCTGATGACAATGGAAGGCAAGGCCATTCCCCGATCTTGGAATTCAATGAGCCTGAAGAAGTATTACTACTGACTAATTTTAAACTACAGAATGCAAAGTCTCCCCGACCCATTTTTCCTCTTAAAAAAAAATCACACAACTTGACTCGTTTTAATATAATCGCAACAACTCCGAGCTAAAAATGCATCGGTGTCATGGCTAGGTATCTGATCAAACATCGTGTTCCTCATGACTACAGTGGCGAAATAAACCACGTCTCTAAACCGGAAGCCTAACACTAGAAGACCCTAAAAGCCGAGCCCAGACCCGCCAAAAATCCTAAAAATGTCTCAGTAAAAAATAAACCGAGCTCATCTCGCACACTTAGCCACATACTGGGATCAAATATGGTAAGCAGGGCCCATACCCGCTTACCACCCCTCTCTCGTCCCTCATAAACTTGAGGCTTTCAATAGTCCCAAAGATCTGGCTTATCATCGTAGCGATCTTGTTGGTCTTGTTCCGTATCCTCGCAGTAGCGACGAACCTTCTCGAGGCGATCCGAATACTTAGCCACCAAGCGCTTCCGGTCTTGCAACACCCAGTCCGTCCTAGACCCCCTCAGCGTCTCCATCTGGTGCTTTTTTCCATCTCCAAAGACGCTTTCTCACCAGCAGTGAGGGCCAAGTTATCCTCAGCTCGGGCTAGAGACTGCTTCAAAGCTGCGCAGTCCTCGGTAAGCTTCGCCGATGTGGCAGGCTTCATGACCAAACTCTTCCTAAGATCGAACGCCTCCTTGCAAATGACAACCGCCCTCTTCAGCTTGCGATCATATTGCTGAATGAGATGGTTCATCGCACTAATCGACTGACCAAAGAATTTTAAAAGGTTAGCAAAAAGAGAAGAACGAAATAAAGCAGACAGAGCTTTAAGGATTAATACATACCTGAACGAGAGATGAGGCCCAATTCAGGTACGCGTCGGACTCTATAAGAGTATTGGTCGGGGATGCCAAAACGATGAGACCCCATGATCTTGCCGATGTAACTTGTACAAGCGTGAGCATCTTCCTTTATATGAATCCCATTACTACGGTAGGCGAAATCAAAGTCAAATTTATTATCAATCTCGTCTTCCAGCCTAGGTTTCCCCTGCTCTTCCGTAGTCTATCGCCCAGAAGCGACAACATCTCCTTCCGCTCTCGGCATCTCTTGACCAGAGACATCAACATCGCCGTCGACCCTATGCCTCTACCCATAAGTATTAGCTGTCGTGCTGTTCTTCCGAAAGAGAGGGGGCACGCAAGCAAAGTCCCCCTCCGCATTACGCCAGTAGCACCGACATTCTCGGGTTGCTTCTCCGACCTCCTGGATTTGTCTTGGCTTTTAGACACCTTCCCATGACTAGTTTGAGGTCGGACAGAAGCAGCAGGGGTGGCGGCGCTAGCTCCAGCGCTTGGATTAGAAGGAACTCCCGAGGGTTTCCTTAGCTCGGAGGTATAGCTCGGGATCGTTAGTGTTGGTTTCACTATCTTCGCCACTTTAGGTTTTCTAGGCTTGCGAGGAGCTCTTGGTTTCTTCTACTTTCGAGGTGATCTTTGCTTTAATGGGAGAAGAGAAAGATCGTACCGACCTAAAAAAAGGAAATGACGTGAGCCACAAATGTCAAAATCAGAAAGGGGGTAATATATAATATAACAATAAAAGAGAGATGACCGACCATATTTGATCCTCGCTAGGCTCTTTTGGATCTGTTCTTCGAGATGATCTGGCCACGTTTGATGACCTGATCTCTGAAGTTCCTTGATGAGACCGTCAAAGTTCTCCGGAAAGGCTTTTGCAAAATAATGGGATTCTGAAATAAAAAGAAAGAAATTAGAGGTCAGCGCGGAAATCCGATCGAAAACAAAGACGAGCCGAAAAGCTACCAATGTTTGCCTATTTTGACGAAGAAGTAACGCGTCTCCCAATCTGGCACCTTGCTCGGGGCCCCGGTCAACATATTGAACTGCGTTTTCATATAAATGTAAAACCGCCCTGAATCGTTTGGATTCCTCTTAATGCGGGACATTTCCTCAAAAGAGTAGCTGTCGACATCCCCGGAGGCCTCGGCATTAAGATCGCCACGATGTTACGAATCACGACATGATTCAATTGAGAAATCGCAATACGACAACGGAAGCAGTATTCGACCAAGAGCTTCGGGAGGGGAAACCACAGGCCGGAGTCAGTAAAGTAAGACTCATACAAACAAATGAAACCCTCCGGAGGAGTCCAAGTCGCTCAGAAGTACTGGGGGTGAGAAACGTCAGACCACTGGTTACAGCTCGAGATTTTAGCACACCGTCAAGAGATTCAGCTGTAGCCCGGGAAGGCGCATCCTCCATCCTCGATAAAAGAACCCGATGACCCAGACCGGCTCCAAAGGAATTGTCCAAATCGATCCGGTATGCAGGGGAGAGAGGATCCATTTGGTCATCTTCGTCTTCAGCACGAGGGGAATCTTCCTGATCACCAGAGTCATCCTCATCTGGAGAAGACCCAGAGACATCCCGATCATCCAGCTCGGGAATATCAAAATTAGGACGGGAAGTACTTGCAAAAGCTCCGTCCTAACAACTGGCATTGCACCTTCGCTCTAACTAATCGATAGAATCGACCGAAGATGGACCTGAAGATTCGGGAGTCTTACGAGCTGAAGGACTGAGGTCGGTAGAAGACACAAAAAAGGAGGAGCGGGAGAAGACATGAAGTGAAAAGAGAGATGGAGGTTCGCCGGAAAATTTGAAGATCTTCAGATTAGATCGAAGAGGGCCGAATGAAATCCACCAACGCGGCGGTACGGCAACGGAATAACGAAAAAGCTAAAACGAAAAATAAAACAGAAAAGAAAGAAAGAAAAGAGATCTACCTTTGAGAAAATAGTGAAGTGAAGAAGTGAGGAGAAAGGAGCAAGGGTTCAGAATATATAAACGTAAGAACGGAAGTTGAAACGTCGCACCTCGAAGTCTACGCACCACCTTCTCCTCCAATAAGAGGAGACCTTCGAAAGTGAGCTTAAAATGGATTTGGGCCAAGCCCATAAGAAACAGCGAAACTGGGCCCACCACGATTCGACGTATGAGGGGAGGGGACTTACTATTGGAGATGGGTTTCACCCCTCAAAAAATGGGCTTGGGTCTTGACCAAAACTATTTTAAGCCCTTTCTGGACAATTCTCACTAAGGAAGGGAGGCCCAATCAGATGTGTAATTAGGATTAGTAAACTATAGTTCACATCAAACTATAGTTATCCACCGACATTTGACTATAAATACGGGGTGTCTCCTATTGTTGAAGGGCAATTAATTACTCTCCAGAGAGCACAAGGGACCCAAAATGCAACGTTTAGGCCTCTAACTTTAAAGACGAGAATCTTGACCGACCATAAAACATACATTAAATCTCTCTGACCTCGTCTGTCCTCAATCCTGGAACCATGCCTCCGACCTCATCAGTTACGAAATGAAGCTCGGCACATAGGCAATCAACCGATCTCATCAGCTACGAAGATCCAGCTCGGGAAGTCCTATTTATGTTATTCACTTGTAACCAATTTACTCCCCATTATCTTTTATTTCCGATCTGAGTTTATATCAACGAGAATCTCCAGACTCCTTTTTTTTCTTATTATCAGGCTGAATACCTGCGTTCAACGATATGGCTCCATGGTGTAAAACAAAATAAACACAACTAATTCAGGTTGAAAATAAATTAAAAGCTAACTAATGCCGGTTTTCATAACAAAATATCAACTTTTTTTTTTTTCACAAACACTTCATAATTTTTTTGTTTTTTTCACAAAATATCGACCTTAGCAGAGTGTTTTTATTTTTATTATTAATTAACTTCGGCTTGATTTGGTTTCCATAACCCGAATTAGTCCAGAGGAAGAAGGAACTTTTATGAGTCACTTAAAAAAAAAAAAAAACCAATATTGATGTAGTAACCAAATCACTAACTCTGCCCAATTCTTCTCAGTATCATTATATGTTTTTTTTAAATATATAGGAAGGAAACAGATAGACAGATAGAGAAGCATTATTTCTATGACTGTTATATATTTTTATGAAGGGAAAAATTATAATAAGCCCTTCTTTAAAATTAATTAATGCCAATGTCGACAATTGATTGCACTTTTCACAACATTAACAGAGAAGTATGGAAAAGTGATTGATCTTGTTTGCATAGTTTAATAAGGATAGTAGTAACTAATTTAAACTTAAGTCAACAAACAAAAAGTAGTCAGACAATCGATAAGAACTACAAATACATATTAGCTTCATTCCCTTTCTAACCGTTTCTTCACAAGAAAAGATAGAATAACAGATATATTTCTAGATCTTCGATCTCTAACTATAATACACGTCTGTAAAATGAGATCATCTTTGTTCATCTGTGTATTGCTCATCTTTCTTCTATTTACGTCGCCGGCACAAGGTAATAAAATACATTACATTTGGTTATATTTATGTCCTTTTAACGTCTGGCATTTCATTAGGAGGTTTCTAATTTAAACAGTTAAGTGATTTTGGGTGAATTATTAAGAGAATAATATAAATACGGTCATGATTTTGCAGGTTCTAGATTGGAAAGAGCTGTGAGAGAACTCATCTATCATGAAATCAGAGTAAGCTATCAAATAAATATAGCTATAGATTCAACAAATGATGTACCTAGGGTTTATCCGTTTTTGTTCATCCCCTAGGATTTATCTCGTGAACAGCTAATAAACGGGTGATTCATTGGGTTCTCAATAGTTCGTTTATATTGCAAATATATATAGGTGGTTCAAAGTTTATATGCGACGAGTATTACAAGCAATGACGAACAAGTAAAAGCTGTAAAGAAAGTGAAGCAGAGGGTTCATAAAGATTCCAAGAAATCGCATCGTTCGTTGCCTAACATCCACGAAGATTACTATGGACCAAGGGGGCATCGGCCTCGGCACCATTAGATATTATTCTTCATTTATGCTTTCTTCTTCTCCCTTTTCCGTTTCTGAGTTTAATAGTGTTTTATATTCATTTTAATATTTGTTTTGACACGATGGTTATTTATTCTAACTCTGATTTAAATTTTATAAAGTTTTATATTATAATATATATATATATATATATATATAGATATATATTGTCAAGAACATCTTTGGTAGCAGAAAATATTTCGTTTTTAGAAAAAAAAAGGAAAAAATAAACACAACAAAAAACATCGCTTTTACAATCGTAGAATACGTTTCAATGGATTCGCAAAGTAAGTTATTGGGACTTTTAGCGACGCAGACATGGCGTCGTGAAACGTTCGTCGCATGTCTCCATCGCAAAAAGCTTTTCGCAAGTTATTGGGACTCTTTAGAGACACAGGCATGGCGTCGCGAAAAGCTCATCGCAAATTAGTTGCACCAGAACGACTAATATGCAACTACATATAATATCGTAAATTAGCGACTACATAATACAACACCTTCTGCAATCACAATTTTTTTTAATATTGCAATATAAGAAAGAAGGCTGATTCGGATGACCAAAACCATTGAAAATTCGTCATAAAAAATTATGTTAAACAGATTTTTGACGGATCCATCCGTCGGTACTAGGTCGTCGGAATTTGGAAATCCTTTCGTAATCCGTCGATTTAGCTCGACTGATTTCCGATGGCAACATTTCGTCGGGGATCCGTCGAAAATAATATCCTCGGTATCGGAAAGTGACCGTCGTAAATCTTTGGAATATAATACCGAGGATTTTTTGACGGTATTGGGATGGAGAATTTTCCGACCGATTAATGATATAATTATGTGCCGATGGTAATTTGTTGGAAATAAAACTAACCGATTTTCGACTGATTTATTTCATACGGATTTCCGACGGGGCTTAGTTCCCACGGATTTCCAATGGGGCTTAGTTCCTATGGATTTCCGACGGAAATAGGAAATTTGATTTTATTAATAAATATCCTAATTTTTTTAATAAAAATATTAAATTTCATTCAAAAATTTGAAATTAAAATATATAATATTTTATTTAAAAGAAATAGTTTAAAAAGAAAAAAAATAATGAAAAAGTCAAATGCAACGAATAAACTAATTTATCGGCAGGAAATCATCCGAGAATTTCCTCATCATGATATATTTTATTTGCTCGAGTGTATCTTGCGTTTCGGCGTACTAAAGCTTCTGTTGATAAACTTCAATGGTATTCTGCCCGAACGCTTTTTTCTACATCTGAACTTGTTCGACGAGCTCGGGATCCTTCGAAAAGGCAGAAGAAGTAGCCCCATCAGCGGAGAAAAGATTGCCTAATCCGGGACAATGATCCTTGCGAAATGGAGTTTCTTGTGGGAAAGAGAAAAATCATTAGTAAATACAAATAAAGTTTAAAGTTTATGTATCATAAGAAAAAACCATATCTCAAGGATAATTTGGTTGCTCCTTCCGGAACAACTCCAACTCGTTTGAATACGATAAACCATCTTGAGTCGGAGAGAGCTGTGTGAGCCGGTCTTCCTTCTTCTTCTTCACCTCTCGAGGAATTGAGAAACATTCGGGAAGTCAATCTCGCCGTTTTTTCTTTTGGTGAGCACACCTCTGGATTCAATTGTCTGCAAAAATAATTAAAAATATCACACAAAAAATATATAAAGAAAAAAAAAACATACAAACCAGCAAACTTACCAAGTTAAGTTCGCAAGCTTTAGAGCTCATTGCTCCGTAGTTGTTGCTGGGGGAAAATTTTTACCTAGCCAAAATCAACATAAAAATGACTAAGTAATGGGTAGGCGCATTATGGGCTTTCGAGGAATTGAGTTTGACAATGGGCCTAGCCGATGAGCCAGGGCCTCGGTGGAAAGATGGGCCGAGGCAAAGAGCCCACTCCCTGATGGGCCGAGGCAACGAGCCCAGATCTCGATAGGACGAGGTGACGAGCCAATTCTTCAATAGGCCGAGGTGACATCTACAAGGCCCGTGGGCTGATCCAAGTTGTTGTTCATCCTAGAAAATAGAATTTGATCGAACGAATATCGGCAAAAGGAGGAAAAAGGAAACAAGTCCCAAAAAAAGGAAATATTCCGAGATTCTTGCAGAGAGTGTGTAGTTTGCTATCTATAAAAGGAGGAGAAGGCATTCAAAGAAGGGGATCCGCAATTTCATAGAACAAAATACTTTACACTATTCTTAAGCAATATCCTGTATTCAAAAGCTTAACAAATCGCCAATAAAAACCATCTTTAGATCTCTTTTTCTACAGTTCATACTTAGAAGTTTCCGTTCCATTAAAAAGTTATAACCAAATTTAGCTGTGTGAGTTTCGACTCCCACAATTTGGAGCTGTTTATGGGGAGATGAAATTTTCTTACTCTTTGAACTGCCGTGATCGAGATCTAAGAAGATGACTACGTACGGAGACCGAGTCGCCGAAAATGCAGCCAACTCCGCAACAAATTGTCCTGGCGGAGACACGAATCGTGGAGATCTTCCCCTAGGAAACACGGAGACCACTCCCGAATCCCTAGCCGAGATGAAGAACATGCTGGCTACCTTGTTCGAGAAGGTGGACGAGCAGGACAAGGTGAACAAGTCGTTAAACGAGAGAGTTGACACGCTACTCGGAACAGCGAGCCCGAAATCCAAGCACCGAAGGTTTGGCATCGGGAGCAAATCCGACAAAGAGATCCGGGAGGCAACTCTTCGGCATCAGTCCAACAGCCCTTGGTTTTTCCACCCCTTGTGACACAATCGGCGACGCGATGAGGACGTTAGGAGAGCTACCGCCTCCGCCTCAGTATGACGAGGAGCACGAGAAACCAACGATAGACGTGTCCAATTTGCCAGCCGCAATAGCAACAAACACCCCGATGGCTCGGTCGAGACTAGCACGATAGATAACCGAGCCACTGGTGACCCGACCGACGCGGATTTAGCCTCGACATCAATGCGATCACGAGCCAGGGGAAGTAATACAAGTCGAATCGAGAACTTGACAGATGAGGAGGAAGATGCTTACTGGGCATATCAAGCACAATACGAAGATGAGCCACGAAGGAAAAGCCCTGTGAGATGCTCCGAGCAGACCAACATGATGAGCCAAAACCAAAGTAGGGAACTCAACAAGATCCGCGCTTCGCTGGCCCGAGCTGCTACTGAGGTGAAAGCATTCAAATCCCAAGTGCATAAAGCGATTAACTAGGCACCCGAAATAGGCCGTGTGTTAGAGGAAACACAGAAGACGCCATTCACGGCTCGGATAACCAGAGCAAGAGTATCTAACCCTGAATAAATCTGAATCCCATTCTATGAAAGGACAACCGACCCAAAAGCACAGAAAATGTCATTTCGTATAGCAATGGGACGAGCCAACCTCAACGAGAATGAGAGAGATGCTAGATTTTGCCTCCTATTTGTAGAACATCTTAAAGGAGCAGCCCTCGAGTGGTTTTCACGGCTCGATCGTAATTCCATCGATAGTTTTGATCAGCTATTCATCGCTTTTCTAAAACATTTTTCGATGTTTATGGATCGAGGGACTTTCGACGCTGACCTATGAACTCTATCTCAAGGGCCAACTGAATTGTTACCAAGTTTTATGAAAAGTTTAAAAATTATTATCTCTACAGTCGATGGTGTAAGTGACAAAGCTGCTCTTACCGTCCTGAAGAAATCGTTGTGGTACGAGTCATGTTTCCGAGAAGAGATTGCCCTGAACCAGCCATTGACGATCCAAGATGCACTGCACCGAGACTCAGATTTTATCGTCAACGAGGAGGAAATGAAAGTTCTATCTCAGAGGTATGACTCGACAAAATCAACAAGCCGAAGTAACGTTCAAAGCACGAACACAAACCTGTCAGGCTTCAAAAAGAATCCTCATAACAGCAGCTTCGTTCATCACGAAGGGCCAAGTTTCAACGGCGTCCACAACTATCAGGTGGAAGCCGAACGCAGAAAACTCCCATGGAACACATGGAAAAGAAACACCAGCACTTACGACGAGAAGGCCTATTGCGAACATCACCACCAGTATGGACATCTTACTGCAACTTGTAGAAGCCACGGTGCCTTTCTCGCGGCAAAACTTGTGGCACGAAAATTAGGCGACGCGGTGAGCCTAAAAGACTTCAAACGCGATGACGAGTCAAGTCAGCCTAATCAGGCTACCCGAGCTGACAAGCCCACCAAAAGAGGGAGGCAAGCCGACGAGACAACGCAACAATGATCCCGAAGATGCATTAACATGATAATGGTAGGATCCCAATTCTGCGTGGACACAGTGTCGACGATCAAAGCAATCCAGCATATGGATACTAGCACCAACTGGACCACACCCGCCAATTTTCCAAATGATGTGATTTCGTTCGAGAAAAGGGAGACGGTTAGCTTCGAACAGCCTCACAATGACCCTCTTGTTATTGAACTGATCGTGGCAGACCACGATGTTGCCCGAGTACTGATGGATACGGGGAATTCTGTCAATGTCATCTTCCGAGAAACTTTAAGATGCATGGAGATCGGCCTCTTCTGAAGTTATAGCTGACCCAAAGCAGCTGACTGGATTTTCAGGGGAAACTACAATAACCCTTGGAACAATCAGGGTGCCCATCCGAGCCAGAGGAGTAACAAAAATTGTGGAGTTTTCAGTGGCGATCACCCCGCGATATACAACGTAATCATGGGACGCCTTGGATAAATTCTATGAGAGTTGTCCCGTCGACTTACCATCTTTGTTTAAAGTTCTCGACGCCAAACAGAATCAAGACCATTCGCGAAAATAAGAAGGAGTTCCGAGTTTCTTTTCTGGTTGGGCATAAGCTTTGGAATCTCGTAACAGAGACGAACGCAGAAACAAAACGAAGGAAGTTAGAGCCGAATCGGGAAGCGGCAAACGAGCTAGCCAAGATTTTATACCAGTTACATATCACAGAGGCTTGCGAAGAAGAGAATGGACCAACTTGCGACCCCATAATCTAAGTATGTATAGACGATGATTGTTGGGGTCAGATTCCACCTCTTGAGAATCAACAGTTGAAAATGGGTAAGTGTGGGGAAACACTAGCAATTGTACCCCTAACTGTGAAGGAAGGGAGTTGGATCGGGTACCCCGATCCGTGAAGGGAGAGTTGCATCGGGTACCCCTAACTGTTAAGGAAGGGAGTTGGATCGGGTACCCCGATCCATGAGGAGGGAGTTGGATCGGGTACCACGATCCATGAAGGGAGAGTTGGATCGGGTACTCCTAACTGTGAAGGAAGGGAGTTGGATCGGGTACCCCGATCCGTGAAGGGAGAGTTGGATCGGGTACTCCTAACTATGAAGGAAGGGAGTTGGATTGGGTACCCCGATCCGTGACGGGAGAGTTGGATCGGGTACCCCGATCCATGAAAGGAGAGTTGGATCGGGTATCCCGATCCATGAAGAGAGAGTTGGATCGGGTACCCCTAACTGTGAAGGAAGGGAGTTGGATCGGGTACCCCGATCCGTGAAGAGAAAGTTGGATCGGGTACCCCTAACTGTGAAGGAAGGGAGTTGGATTGGGTACCCCGATCCGTGAAGGGAGAGTTGGATCGGGTGATCCCTAACTACGATGGGTAAGTTGGTTCGGGAGTCCTCTAACTATGGCAGGGGAAGTTTGCGTGGGAACCCCCGAACCATGGATGATTGGTTCGGGTACAGTGACCTCAATCAAAGATAAGATGGATCGGGGTCAAAGAAAACCATCGTTACCCGAGCCGTGAACTATGGTGTCTCCCGAGCCATGAACCATGGTGTCACCCAAGCCGTGAACCATGGTGTCACCCGAGCCGTGAACCATGGTGTCACCCGAGCCGTGAACCATGGTATCACCCGAGTCATGAACCATGGTGTCACCCGAGTCGTAAACCATGGTGTCATCCGAGCCAAGGTTCAATGGTAAGAGATTGGGCTGAGACAACGAGCCCACGGATTCAAGCCCACAGAAGGGATGACAAAGACAGCCCATGAATCGAAGCCCATGATGACGACATACTTTGCTAAAAGGAAATCCCGAAGAATTAGGAAATCTTTCTTATCTCTTTAGATATTAACTTAGCCGACTTAAACTTAGTATTTATATTCGGAAAAACCCTCAGAAAAGGGGATCGGCAATTTACCTAGCAAAACTCTGTACTTTTGCTCGAACACAAAAACTTTCTAAGCAGCTTAATAAAATACCAACTTTGGATCTCTGTTTGTGTTTTTTGTGGTTTTTACTCAGAAGTTTCGGATCTCTCTAGAAGCCGTGACAAATTCAATTGGCGTGGATTTACACTCCCACAATTTGGCGCTAGAAGGAGGGGGGAACGAAATTTTCTTACTCAAAAGAACCACCACCAAACCGATCCAAAGACCATGACCAACGGTGGAGACGATAACGCTACCGATACCAGGAACACCGGCGTGGATGACGAGACGAACCAGTCCAAGGACGCTGGGGAGACTTCAGCAACACTCATGGGGATGAAGATCATGCTGGAGATGCTGCTCAAGGCGGAGGAGCAAGATAAACTCAACAACACGATGACGGGTGAGCTGAAGGCTTTGGCGACGGCGAGTCGAACCCGTGGGATAGGATCAAGTTTGGATCCAGCAAGACGAGTCGGGAGGCGCCTCAACCCAACGACCCTAGACTTCACAACTCCGCTCAACCCACCGAGGACCCGGGGTAGATTGCCACCACTCCATCAAAGCTCAGTAAACCGAGCTTTAGGAGTCCAAGGAGCAGGCGACACACCAATCGAAGAGGAGCCTGCACCAATCATCAATCTGGAGGAGGAGAACCGAATGGAGCAAAGCATGGAGAGCCGTGACAATCCCGAACCCCTAGAAATTGGCCAGACCCAAACCAAAAGAGGTGAGGCCATCCCCAAAGGAGATCAAGAGCTGACCGAGGAGGAGGAGAACATACTTTGGGCCGAGCAAGCAAGGACCAACGAAGAACGCAGAGCAGGAGTCCGAGCCCAAAAAGAAGAGATGGCTATGATGCGCGCAGATATGGATCGAGCTGCTGCCGACATAAAAGCCGCCCGATCTATGATGCACAAAGCAACTAGCAAGGTGCCGGAGATAGATAGTGTACTGGAGGAAGCGCAGAACACCCCGTTCACAGCATGTATTACCAATACAAGAATTCCCGATCCTGGAAAGATGAAAGTTCCGATCTACGAAGGTAAAATCGATCCAAAAGAGCATCTGACGGCTTTCGCTATAGCCATGGGACGATCTAATTTCAACGAAAACGAAAGAGACGCCGGACAGTGCCTTCTCTTCGTCGAACATCTCAAAGGACCGGCGCTCCAGTGGTTTTCCAGGCTCGAACATAATTCCATCAATAACTACAACTAACTGTCTACGGCGTTCTTGAAACACTATTCCATATTCATGGACTTTGGAACATCCGACGCCGATCTGTGGACCCTAGCTCAGGGGCAGAACGAAACACTCCGGAGTTTCATCGGAAGATTCAAAGCTGTAATGTCCAAGGTGGAGGGCCTGAGTGACAAAGCAGCCTTACTAGCCCTGAAGAGAGCGCTCTGGTTCAACTCCGACTTTTGCAAAGAAATTGCGTTGAATGCCCCCACGACGATACATAATGCTATGCATCGAGCCGCAGACTTCATCACCGAAGAAGAAGAGATGAAAATCCTAACCGAGAAGTACGTGAAGGCAAAGACAACGAACCATTCCCCCCAAGTTTCAACCCCTTCCAACGCCAGGAGGAACAACCAAGGCTCCGGTTATATCCAGCACAAGGGAGGCTTTCGAGGAGCTCATAACTATCAAATTGACGCTCCTGGATTCGGTCGAGGAAGAGGCTGAGGCCATGGAAGAAGCTCATGGAGCACATGGACCAAAAGCGACAGTCCCTATGACGAGACGGCTTACTGCGAACACCATCGCATCTACGGACATTCTGCCGCGAACTGCCGAATTCTAGGCTTGAAGCTTGCTAAAAAATTAGCAGCCGGCGAGCTTGGAGGAAACATCAGCCTCAAGAATTTCGAGATGGACGCAAACACATACAAACCCGACCTGATAAAAGAAGACCACACCAAGCGCGATAGAAGGGATGACGAAGCGCCACCCTCCGGATCAAGAAGAAGGATAAGCATGATAATGGGAGGATCCCACTATTGCTCAGATACCGTATCGTCAATCAAAGCATTCCAGCGAAGGGCAGACGTCAGCATCAACTGGTCTAAACCATCTAAGTTTCCAAACGACGTGATATCATTCGAGGAAAGAGAGACGATCGGAATCGACAGACCGCATGATGACCCTCTCGTGATCGAGTTAATCATCAACGACTGCGACGTAGCACGCGTATTGGTGGACACTGGGAGCACCGTTGACGTAATCTTCCTCGAGACTCTCAGAAGAATGAATGTGGACCTGTCTGAAGTGATATCTACTCCCAAACCCTTGACAGGATTCTCTGGAGAAACCACAATGACTACTGGGACAATCAAACTGCCTGTCCAAGCTGGTGAGGTTACGAAGATCGTCGAATTCTTTGTAGCTGATCACCCGGCCATCTACAACGTCATCATGGGGACCCCCTGGTTAAATTCAATGCGCGCAGCCGTTTCAACCTACCATCTCTGCCTCAAGTTCCCTACACCAAACGGCGTGAAAACGATTCGAGGAAGCCAAAAAGAGTCTCGCGTCTGCTTCCTCGCCGCACACAAGCTCAGAAACCCGGTGACCGATCCGAGGGGAAATTCAAAGCGCAAGAAGATGAAGACCGACAGAGAACCAGTGAAAGAGCTTTCCAAACTGCTATAGCAATTATAGATTTTAGAGGATCGCGAATATGAAATATCCAAACCAACTTGCGATCCCGTCATATCAGTTTGCATCGATAGTAAACATCCAGAACGATGCGTGGAGATTGGAGCAACATTAGACGAGAAGATCAGAGACGAACTCGTTACATTTTTGAGTAAAAATATCCATACGTTCGCATGGGAAGCAGAAGACATGCCCGGCATCGATATCAGCATAACAAGCAACGAACTGAACGTTGACCCAACCTTCAAACCGGTGAAGCAGAAAAGAAGAAAGCTTGGGCCAGATAGAGCTAAAGCAGTAAACGACGAGGTGGAGAGGCTTCTGCGCGTCGGATCGATAACTGAGGTGAAGTACCCGGATTGGCTAGCTAATCCAGTGGTGGTCAAAAAGAAGAATGGAAAATGGCACGTATGCGTGGACTTCACTGACTTGAATAAAGCTTGTCCAAAAGACAGCTTCCCCCTTCCGCATATTGATCGCCTAGTTGAAGCAACGGCAGGGAATTCACTACTATCTTTCATGGATGCCTTCTCAGGTTACAACCAGATCTTGATTAACCCCGACGATCGTGAGAAGACCGCTTTCATAACAGATCGTGGAATTTATTGCTACAAGGTGATGCCATTCGGCCTGAAAAATGCCGGACCAACGTACCAGCGTCTGGTGAACAAGATGTTCGCTGATCAACTCGGAAAGACAATGCAGGTTTACATAGATGACATGCTGGTGAAATCGTTCAAAGAACAGGATCACGTCACTCATCTCAAGGAGTACTTCTCGCAACTGAATTTTCACAACATGAAGTTAAACCCGACCAAGTGCAGATTCGCAGTCACCTCCGGGGAATTCCTTGGTTACCTGGTAACTCATCGCGGCATTGAAGCTAACCCAAAGCAAATCGATGTGCTCATCCATATGAATTCACCAAAGACGAAAAGGGAAGTGCAAAGACTTACAGGGAGGGTAGCTGCAGTTGACAGATTTATCTCGCGATCAACCGACAAATGCTTGCCCTTCTACGATACGTTGCGTGGAAACAAGAAGTTTGAATGGACAGAGAAATGCGAGGAAGCTTTTCAACAACTGAAGATTTACCTTGCCACACCTCCAGTCCCCACAAAGCCGCTTTTTCTGTACACCGCGGTTTCCGCCACAGCAGTAAGCGGTGTGCTGATTCGAGAAGAGCGTGGAGAATAGAAGCCGATATTTTACGTGAGTAAAACCCTTACAGACGCCGAGACAAGGTACTCGTAAATGGAGAAATTGGCACTATCCATAGTTATGTCGGCAAGAAAGCTAAGGCCATACTTCCAATCTCACTCGATCGTCGTCTTGAGCACCTTCCCAATAAGGTCCATTCTGCACAGCCCAAGTCAATCAGGAATGCTAGCAAACTGGGCAATAGAACTGAGCGAATACGACATCGAGTATCGCAGACGCACATGCGCAAAATCACAAGTTCTGGCAGATTTTCTTATCGAACTGCCTGACGAGGGCATTGACGGCGAGATGCAGAGCTAGCTCTGGAAACTCCACATTGATGGCTCATCTTCCAAAAATGGTTCGGGAGTCGGGATACGGCTAACTTCTCCAAATGGCGAACTACTGGAACAATCATTCCGCTTTGGCTTTCATGCATCCAACAACAAAGCAGAGTACGAAGCCTTGATTGCCGGGATGAAACTTGCTAATGGCCTAAAGATCGAGCAACTCCATGCATTTTGCGATTCCTAACTAGTCGCGAATCAGTTCAGCGGTGAATATGCAGCAAAGGATGTTCGAATGGAAGCTTACTTGAAGATCGTCAAAGAATTGGCTGTACAGTTCAAACAATTCATCCTAACACGCATTCCAAGAAAGGAGAACACCCCAGCCGACACACTTGCAGCCCTTGCATCAACTTCCGATCCAGATCTAAAGAGAGTAATCCCGGTAGAATTCATCCAGCACCCGAGCATTAGTCTTGGCGATTCAGTGAATGCCATAACTCGTTCACAAGCGGCTAGACAAGCAACATATGTCACAACCGGGCAAGAGGTGATGGATGAAATGCAGGAAGAATTGGCCAACCAATCACCCGCAGAGCCAGATATAGCCTCAATGGAAGAAGACAATCTTGAAGAGTCACCAACCATGAAAAGCAGCAACGACCCTGTCGTCGAACCCAACGAAGAAGCAAACGAGGTCAACAACGATGCAGAATATGGCCGCGACAAGGAATGGCTCGGCGTAATCAGAGGATACATATACGACGACATCCTACCAACCGAAAAATGGGCAGCTCGCAAGCTTCGAGCCCAGGCAGCACGTTACGTGTTACTCGATGGAAATGTTTTCAAGTGGAGATTCTCAGGACCGTTGCTAAACTGCGTGGAAGGAAAGGACGCCAGGAAGATTATGGAGGAAATTCACAACGTTTCATGTGGAAATCACTCTGGAGGGAGAGCACTAGCCATAAAATTCAAACGTCACGGCTACTATTGGCCAACGATGATCAAAGATTGCAAGGTGTTTTCAGCCAAATGCGAAAAATGCCAACGCCATGCGCCGATGATTCACCAACCAACAGAAGTACTTTCATCAATCTCATCGCCGTATCCATTCATGCGTTGGTCTATGGACATCGTCGGGCCACGGCACCCATCAAAACAGAAACGTTTCCTTCTGGTTTTGACAGACTATTTCTCAAAATGGGTCGAAGCCGACTCCTATGCTAACATTAAAGATGCGCAAGTGGAGGCCTTTGTCTTGAAAAATATCATATGCCGACATGGAGAACCATACGAGATCGTGACAGATAACGGCTCGCAGTTCATCTCAAATCGTTTCGAAGGTTTCTGCGAGAAATGGAAAATCAGACTCAGCAAGTCTACTCCGAGATATCCACAGGGGAACGGATAGGCCGAAGCAATCAACAAAACGATCCTCGACGGCTTGAAGAAGCACCTTGATGAGAAAAAGGGACGTTGGGCTGAAGAACTAGAGGGAGTACATTGGTCTCATCGCACCACCCCAAGACGAGCAACGGGGGAAACCCCATTTGCCCTCGTGTACGGAACAGAGTGTGTCATCCCACCAGAGATATATTTTCAAGGAATTCGCCGCCGACTACTACCAGAACAAGAAGGGCTCAATCACCTATTGATGCTCGACGAGTTGGACTTAATCAACGAAAGAAGGGATCAAGCATTGATTAGGATCCAGAACTATCAGAACGCGGCTGCAAAATACTACAACTCCAACGTTCGAGGACGGAGATTCTACGAAGAAGATTTAGTCTTGCGCAAAGTTTTTCAGAACACCGCGGAAACGAATGCCGGAAAACTGGGAGTAAATTGGGAAGGACCTTACAAGATTACCGAGGTAGTCAAACCTGGGGTTTACAAACTTGCCAGCATGGCAGATGTTCCCGTCCCCAGATCATGGAACGCAATGCATCTCAAGAAGTATTATAACTGAGCTACTTTACATGAACTACGGGGCGACGTGATCCCTGCAAAGGGTACGTAGGCAGCTCGTCTTCGGATGGGTTCAGTTGCCCTCCCTCCTTTCAAAAGGGGGGGGGAGTGGGTACGTATACGCATACTCATATACTCCCATCTTTGTAAACAGATTCTACAATCTATCAAAGCTTTGCTTTCACAGACAATCTTTACCTAAACATCCTTCAAAGATCACTAAGTCTTAACAAAACAGACTACGGGCATTTCGCCACACCTTCACTATTGTTGGCCACAATAGTGAACTTTCGCATCCATCTCGGATCTAAATTATCACATCCGTCTCAGGATTAAAAAGCGCGCTATACAAATACTTTGTTCATTATCGGAGCGGATATGTTTACGGTAGCATATCCGTAAACCGAAATGTTCATCCGACACTATACAAGCATATGTTCATTGTCGGAGTGAATACATTTATGGTAATATATCCGTAAACCGAAATGTTCAAGAACTAAACTATGCAAACTTATGATCAATTTCGGAGCAGAAAGTGTCCAGTAACATATCTGTAAGCCGAATTGTTTATCTCAAACATAACTACTATGCAAACTCATACTTAGAACCATTCATCTAAAACGGCGACACTTTATCAAGCAAAGGATTCAGTTATCTATTCGCAAACATGTTTATCAAAACACAAGGCATTCTCATAAACCGGGTGATAAAAGAAGACAATAAGTTCTTAGACAACTCGGATAAAGCCGTCCAGGCATAAAACCAAAAAAAAGGAGAGTTTTAAACTAGACAAAGAAAAGAGGATCATAATCCTATGTTATCTCAGGGGTCGTGATCACCCTTTGCGCTGGTTCTGCCAGCTGCTCGGCTACATCTGCTTCAGGCGTTTTGCCTTCCTAGAATATCTCAGAAAACTCTATGACGGTTTCCTCTATGGCGGCCTCGATGGCTTTTTCAGGAGTTGGTTCGGGAACTGTTTCCTCAACAATCTCCTTTGAACTAAGCTCAGCTAAAATTGGCGTTCCTTTGTTAGAGCCAGAAAAATCCTGGATCCCGACGCTTGCAGTGGCAGTCTCTATTCGGCTAAGCTCGTTGCCTCGGCATCGAAAGAAGGTGGCTCATCACTCTGAAGCAGCGAGATAAATTGAAGATTGCCTTCAATCTGTGCAAGGTTGAGCATGTTTCCTTTCGGCTCACCTTTAATCTGGCCAAGGAGCTTTTCCGCTCGGGAAATTTTGCCTTCAAACATCAGCAACATCTCACGCTTGGCCTCTATAACAGCTTGTTCAACCTTGCTCTCATGAAGCTCATTTGCCGCTTCTAACTGCCTCGTTAGGCTGGCTATATGAGCATCACGTCGCACTTTTCCAGATTCCAGCCGCATAATTCGCTGCCTCGGCTTCTCTGAGCTTCCCATCCAGATCAATGGTTTTCTGCCTAGCATCTTCAATTCTCTCCCGATCCTTACGGGCGTCGGATTCATATCCAATGACCATCCTGTTAAGATGGGAGATAAACTACAAGAACAACCAGAATACTGTTATTACACAAGCTAAAGATTGTTCGGATCGAAACAAATAACGTTACGCATACCTTGACGCCCCGAAGAGACATCTCGCTGTAGGCCTTATCCTTAAGTAGGGTATCAGATAGCAGAAAACGATCACCTGGACAGGTGATCTTGGAGAAGATGGCCGTAGACGCAGAACCATCATTGTAAGCCCCCTCGGCATTTAGGGGAATGGTAGAGAGAGGAATTACTTTAGGGATAGCTCGGTTTGCTTCCACGCGTCGTAGTCGCTTTGACGCCCCCACGTCCTTGTCATCCGCAGATGACTGTCTTTTTCTGCTCGGGGCCTTCTTCTGCTTGGCTTTCCCTTTGCCTTTTTCCTTGTGAAACAAGATTTGGGAATCGGCTGGACGAAGCCCCAAGATGACTCCTCCATGAGCCAAAGGGGAAGGAGTCATTTCGGGAAGATTTTTAGCAAGAGTTGGTTCGGGGACGATGGCAGTGGCAAGTTGAGCACTTGGGAGACAAGATTGATTCAACGCCTTCGCCTGTTGTGCTCTCTATTTAGCCTCCGCCTCCGCTTTGGCTTTTGCTATTGCCCGATCCCTGAAAGTTGGTCTTCCCATAGTATCTCTTGAGGAATGAGAGGAAGATGACTGCTCAACTGATTGTCCTTCGGAAAAGGCTCGGGCTCTCTCCACTCGTCGAAGATTGAAATCTCTTGACCAGTTACACTTGCGAGCTGAAAGCATTTCGTGAACCTCTGACAGGTCGGGGGGCAACGAAAGACGGAGATGACGCACTGCAAGACAAACATTTATACGAGGTTAGAAAAACCTAAAAAGAAAAAAAAATGTTAATCAATTAGAAACCCGAGCCGTGGCCCAAGTCGAGCAACGGATCGTCTACCAATTTCCCCCCAGCAAGACTTGATAGATCGAAGGCATGTCGAACCCACCGATGCTTCGGTGATGGGAACAAAAAAGAAATACTCTTCCCAATTATCATCTTTGGACGGGAAACCCCTTATAATATTCTTCTTGGCTTTATCCGACACGTAATACTTCAGTTCTCTCTTATTACGACGCCTGAATTCGAGCAAGTGCATCAGGTGCTCGACGCTTCAATTCCTGCCTAGCCACGGCTGGGTCAAAAAACCAGTCTTCTGGTTTGACTTTTGGCAGATCGGGATCCACTACATCAATAAAAGGGTTCACAGCCTCGTCAAAAGGAGAAACGTGAAGCTGAGGTACTTCAAACCCTGAAGGATTCCCGGAGTTGCTGCCAGCTCTCGAGGATTCAGAGAGCACCATCTTCCTGCCAAAGAGAGAGGGGTCCTATCCCCGAATCGTTTGAGTCATCCAGATCCCTCGATATGCGTGCACCAGAAGAATCTTCCCGGCTACAGTTTTGGGCAATAAACGGATCGGAAGAGAGAGATGGTTCGGGAAGCACGGACTCCACTGAAATACCAAACAAACGGGTATACGGATCGGGGGACACAGACGCAGGTGACTGAGACATCTTTTTGGATTAAAAAAAAAATGGATCGGGATCTTTGGAAGAGAACAGATAGGGATCCCTAACAGCTCGCGAAGGGAAATCAAAGTTTCTAAGATTCAGAGGATGGATCGGGGTTCTCAGCAGCTTATCAAAACAGATCAAAGCCTTTAAGAAACTGAAGAACAAGTTGAGATCCCTTAGAAAAATTGAGACTCAGATCCAAGTCTTCAAAACGAACCGCCGGGAAACTTTAAGATAGCGGTGGAGCCAGTTGAATATGGATCGGGAAATCGAATGGATCGGCGGCGGAGGAAGAACAACGGAGGTTCTACTTGAAAATGACTTTAGCAAAAATTAGAGAGAGAAAGAAGAGAGAGGTTACCTAATGGAAAGAAATTTTCGGAGAAGTGGAGTAGTGAAGAAATGAGAAGTATCACGGATTATATAGGCAGATGGTGATGTCATTTGCCTCGGGAACCAGTAAAAATGCTTGCACTCCCCAATAAAGGTATCAGGGCAGCAAAACCCCGAACTGAGTTTATGAAGGCATACCCGAACTGAATCAGCAATGCTATAAACACGGTAATACTACAAAGAGATGGTTCGGGGTTATCCGCAGATCACGGTTTGGAATCATCATCAAATGACAGTTCGGGGCGACCACGAGAATCGTTGATCTCACTCGACCACTTACAGCTCGGCATTAACATTACTAATACTGCCAAGCTAGGGGGGCTAACTGTTGGGGTCAGATTCCACCTCTTGAGAATCAACAGTTAAAAATGGCTAAGTGTGGAGAAACACTAGCAATTGTACCCCTAACTGTGAAGGAAGGGAGTTGGATCGGGTACCCCTAACTGTGAAAGAAGGGAGTTGGATCGGGTACCCCGATCCGTGAAAGGAGAGTTGGATCGGGTACCCCTAACTGTGAACCCGATCCGTGAAGGGAGACTTGGATCGGGTACCCCGATCCGTGAAGGGAGAGTTGGATCGGGTACCCCGATCCGTGAAGTGAGAGTTGGATCGGGTACCCCTAACTGTGATGAAAGAGAGTTGGATCGGGTACCCCGATCCGTGAAGAGAGAGTTGGATCGGGTACCCTTAACTGTGAAGGAAGGGAGTTGGATCGGGTACCCCGATCCGTGAAAGGAGAGTTGGATCGGGTACCCCGATCCGTGAAGGGAGATTGGATCGGGTGATCCCTAACTACGACGGGTAAGTTGGTTCGGGAGTCCTCTAACTCTTGCAGGGGAAGTTTGCGCGTGAACCCCCGAACCATGGATGATTGGTTCGGGTACAGTGACCTCAATCAAAGATAAGACGGATCGGGGTCAAAGAAAACCATCGATACCCAAGCCGTGAACCATGGTGTCGCCCGAGCCGTGAACCATGGTATCGCCCGAGCCATGAACCATGGTGTCACCCGAGCCGTGAACCATGGTATCACCCGAGTCGTGAACCATGGTGTCACCCGAGTCATGAACCATGGTGTCATCCGAGCCAAGGTTCAACGGTAAGAGATTGGGCTGAGACAACGAGCCCACGGATTCAAGCCCACAGAAGGGATGACAAAGACAACCCATGAATCGAAGCCCATGACGACGACATACTTTGCTAAAAGGAAATCCCGAAGAATTAGGAAATCTTCCTTATCTCTTTAGACATTCACTTAGCCGACTTAAACTTAGTATTTATATTCGGGAAAACCCTCAGAAAAGGGGATCGGCAATTTATCTAGCAAAACTCTGTACTTTTGCTCGAACACAAAAGCTTTCTAAGCAGCTTAATAAAATACCAACTTTGGATCTCTGTTTGTGTTTTTTGTGGTTTTTACTCAGAAGTTTCGGATATCTCTAAAAGACGTGACAAATTCAATTGGCGTAGATTTACACTCCCACAATGATCAAGTGGGGCGATGCGTCGAGGTCGGAGCTAAGCTGGACGAAGCCAGTAAAGGATAGCTGATCTCCTTTTTAAAAGAAAACGTGCACACTTTCGGTTGGGCAGCAGAAGATATGCCTGGCATCGGTATCGACGTAATGTGTCATGAGCTGAACGTAAATCCAATTTTCAAACCGGTGAAACAAAAGAGGAGAAAGCAGGGCTCCGAAAGGGTAAAGGCTGTGAACAAAGAAGTAGAGGGACTGCTTAAGGTCGGATCAATCATCAAAGTAAAGTATCCTGATTGGCTTGCCAACCCCATCATGGTGAAGAAGAAGAACGAAAAATGGCGATTATGCGTCGATTTCACCGATCTGAACAAAGCATGCCCAAAGGATAGTTTTCCGTTACCACACATAGATTGCTAGTAGAAGCAACAGCTGGAAACAAACTTCTATCATTCATGGATGCCTTCTCAGGATACAACCAGATCCTGATGAGTCCCAATGACAAAGAAAAAACTGCGTTTATAACGGATCACGAAATATATTGTTACAAAGTAATGCCCTTCGGCCTCAAAAACATTTGACCAATTTATCAACGATTGGTAAATAAGATGTTCAAAGTGAAACTAGGAAAAACAATGGAGGTATACATAGACGACATGCTGGTAAAGTCACTTGATGAGAAGGATCACGTGGCACACCTTAAAGAATGCTTTGAACAGTTGAATTTACACAACATGAACCTCAACCCAACAAGATGTAGGTTTGTAGTAACATCCGGAGAATTCCTCAGATATCTGGTCACCCACCGAGGCATCGAAGCAAATCAACACTCTGATACAAATGGTTTCACCGAAGACAAAGGGCGAAATTCAGCGACTCACAAGACGCGTCGCAGCACTGAATCGGTTTATTTCATGATCCACCGACAAATGCTTCCCATCCTACGATACTCTGAGAGGCAACAAAAAGGTCGAATGGAACAATAAGTGCGAAAAAGCGTTCCAGCAGAAAACCTATTTAGCGAGTCCCCCAGTACTCGCAAAACGTGCTGAAGGAGAATCACTGTTCCTGTACACCGCCGTTTCCGCCACTACAGTCAGTAGGGTGCGCATCAGAGAAGAACGAAACAAGCAGAAACCCATTTTCTACGTCTGCCGAACCCTAACAGAAGCAGAAACTTGATATCCGCAAATGGAGAAATTGGCACTCGCTGTGGTGATGTCTGCTCGGAAACTGAGGCCGTATTTTCATTCGCACTATATCATGGTACTAACCACCTTTCCCCTCCGATTCATCTTGCACAGTCCAAGTCAATCCGGAAGACTAGCAAAATGGACAGAAGAGCTCAGAGAATACGATATAAAGTATCGCAGCAGGACCGCGCAAAATCCCAAGTATTGGCAGATTTTTTAGTCAAACTCCCGGCAAAAGAGGTGGAAGAGCCAACCCCGGGCTCCATATCGACACTCCACGTTGATGGCTCATCTTCGAAGCAAGGATCCGGTGTAGGAATCCGATTAACATCGCCAACTAGCAAAATTTTGGAACAATCATTTCGGCTGGCTTTCCGTGCGTCCAACAATGAAGCAAATTACGAAGCCTTGATCGCCGGTTTAAAGTTAGCCCATGGAATCAAAGTCAAGAGAATTCACGTATTTTGCGACTCCCAGCTGGTCGCAAACCAATTCAACAGAGAATACATAGCAAGAGACGAAAGGATGGAGGCTTATCTAAAAATTGTTCAAGGATTAGTCGCAAAATTCGAAGAGTTCACATTGACTCGGATACCTCGCGGCAAAAATGCCCCGGCAGATCCATTAGTAGCGCTTGCGTCAACTTTTGATCCAGGTTTGAGGAGAGTCATTCCGGTGGAATTCATTGAACATTCTAGCATTGACATCTCCACGTCCACTAACTTAATTAACCCACCGGAAGGAGAACTAGAAAACGACAACCCTTCACACGAAGATGGTGTAGCCAACATGGAGGAAGACCCGCAACCAGTTGAAGGAGAATACGGCTGTGACAAAGAATGTATGGGAGCAATCCGCGTCTATATCATGGACGGAGAAGTACCATCCGATAAGTGGGCTGTACAAAAGCTCAAGGCCCAGGCTGCTTGCTATATTCTATTAGACGGGTAAGTTTTCAAGTGGAGGTTCTCAGGACCATTAATGTCTTGCATGGAAGGCACGGAAGCTAGGAAAATTATGGAGGAAATTCACAACGGCTTTTGCAGTAATCATTCAGGCGGAAAGGCCCTGACAATCAAGATAAAGCGTCACGGTTACTATTGGCCGACCATGGTAAAGGATTGTGAAAAGTTCTCCGCTAAGTGAGAAAAGTGCCAGCGGCATGCTCCAACGATTCATAAACCAACTGAGCTGCTGTCATCAATTTCAGCACCTTATCCTTTTATGCGGTGGTCGATGGACATCATTAGGCCTACACATAAATCTAAGCAGAAGAGATTTTTGCTACTCCTAACGAATTACTTCTCCAAATGGGTCGAAGAAAACTATTACGCCAGCATAAAGGACGCCCAAGTGGAACATTTCGTCTGGAAAAATATCATATGCCGACATGGAGTCCCATACGAAATCGTCACCGACAACGGTTCGCAGTTCATCTCAACCAGATTTGAAACTTTTTGTGAAAAATGGAAAATACGGCTCATCAAGTCCACACCGTGTTATCCGCAGGGTAACGGCCAGGCAGAAGCAGCAAAAAAAAATGATCCTTGACAGTCTGAAGAAATGCCTTGACGCAGAGAAGGGACGATGGGCTGACGAACTTGAAGGAGTCTTGTGGTATCACCGAACAACCCCGCGATGAGCCACTGGAGAAACACCATTCGCTCTTGTCTACGGGATGGAATGTGTAATTCCATCCGAAGTAGAGTTTCCCAGAATTCACCGCATACTTCTCCCCATACAAGAAGGCTCGAGTCATCTAATGCTGCTCAACGTACTGAACTTGGTGAACAAACAACGTGTTCAAGCGCTTATCCGAATACAGAACTATCAACACGTAACTGCCAAGTTCTACAACTCCAACGTTCGAAGCCGGAAGTTCAACAAAGGAGATATGGTCCTCCGGAAAGTCTTCCAGAACACATCAGAAAGAAATGTCGAAAAGTTAGGAGCCAACTGGGAAGGACCTTACAAAGTCATAAAAGTAGTCCGCCAGGGAGTGTACGAGCTCGCTAACATGACTGACATTCCAGTACCAAGATCTTGGAACGCAATGCATTTGAAGAAGTACTATCACTAAGATACATCATCTATGAACTATGGGGCAACCCGATCCCCGAAAGGGGCATGTAGGCAACCCATCTTAGGATGGATTCAGCTGCCTCCCCCCTCCTAAAAGGCAGGGGGGGAGTGGGTACGTATAGTATATTCCCATTTCTTGTAACATGATCTTTCGCAAATATTAAGTATTATCAAAACAGATACTTTGACATATTCATCGACTTGCAGGTCTTATCAAAACAGACTGACATGCTCATCATCCACGTTTGTTGGTGGCCACAACAACGAACTACTACATCTTCTACATAATCTTTACTACTATATCCTCTACGGATTTAAGTGCGCTATATAAATTAAGGCCGAGTATACCTCGATTGATATTCCTTACACCGACAGAAGCCGCAACATTTTCTATCGGCTCGGAAGGAAGCATCGAGTCAACCGAGTCAGATGAGACGGGAGACATTTTCAGCTCGTTTTTCAACTCTAGCTCAATCTTCTCGAATTCTTCATGAGCTCCAGTTAAACTAGATCTCCACTCGGTTAGCTTAGCCACCTCGGCGTCCAGAGTAGGCGTGTTGTCCTTCTTCAGAATGTCAATAAGCTGGAGGTTGCTCTCCACTTGTGCGAGATCAAGCTCTTTTGTCCTTGACCTCTTTTAGTTCTTCAAGGATTTTCTCGATTTTCACGAGCCTTCCTTGGAATTTCTCTGCCATCTCTCGCCTCGTCGCCTTTCGGGCTTTCTACACATTTTCCTCGTGCAGAGTATTCGCGGCGACGAGCTGTCTCCTCAGCGAATCTATCTCAGCAACTTTCTTTTCCTTGGACTGTTCCTGCCTCATAGCCAAGTCCCTAACTCGGATTAACTCCTCATTCAGGAACTTCTTCTCTTTCTCAAGGGCGTCAATCCGAGCCGAGAAAATTCCAGCTCGAAAGCGTGTTTACTTTCAAGACCATCTAGCTTGGCCTTCAGCTGCGAGGCATCTTTCCTCATGTCGGCAACTCGGCGCTGATCCTTCTGAGCTCCCCAATCATACGCGGCGACCACCTTATTGATCGATGCCACAAACTGCAAATTGTGAAGGAAAAGTCAATATCCGAGCCATCACTTGGGAAACATTCGCAGTAAATTAATTTTCGAAACATTTACCTTAATACGACGAAGTGACATATCAGCGTACAAGTCACTTTCTGAGAGAGTGTCAGACGGTCGCCAGGAGATTTAATTTTTGAAAAGAGAGAAGCCGAGGCATTTGCGTCTTTATAAACGGGCTCAGTCCCGTCGTGTCTAAACGATATTGCCGCGGGATTGGAAGTAGAAGCGGCTTGTTTCTGCCTTTTCTCGGTAGTTTCTTTCGCAAGGGCGGCATTCCCATTTTCAGCATCAGAAGCAGGACGCTTCCGAGATGACGATTTGACATCCTTGGATTGGCAATCAACCAATGGAAGATTAAAGTTAGAAGGAAGACCTGACATGACTTGCTTCACCGTATCATCAAGAACAACTGGCTCGGTAATAGCCTGTTGAGTTGCCTCAGCACTAGTAAGCCCGTCACCATCAACTTTGTCTTCAGCAGGGGTCGAAGCTTCAATATCCCCCTGAGCCATTTCAGACGTCACCTCGGTATCTCTGAAAGGCACGTCGGCTACTTTCTCGGCTTTCTTCCAAGCCATTTCCTTCATCCTTTTTTCCTTTTCTGCATCCTTGTCGTAAAATGTCATTCTCTTACCCACAATCTCAACAATGTGAAGCAGAGGTGCAGGCGATGATTCTAAGCTAGTAGAAACTGAGAGACCGTCAAAACGAGCTCGTGCTTTTTCAAAACGTGCCAGGGAAAAGTATTTTTTCCAGTGAGTCTTCCTGCCGGCAAGAGTGTCCCTGACAAGGAAATTATTCTCTGGAAAGGTAGATGTGATGAACTGCATAAACAAAAGAAAGAAGGCAATGTTAGAGACTTATTTATAAAAACCTGAGAAAACTGTCGATCGGCTACGAATGGGTCCCCAGCTCGTTTCAACTTGGCCGAGGCAATTTCCATCAATCATTGATATACCCTATATTTCACTACTTTTTATATGGTTTTTAGTATTTTATCTGTGCATTTTATTGCCATTTTCTACCAAAAGAGGTAGTTTTATCGTATATGTAGGTTTCAGAGTCTCAACATGTTAAAACATCAAAAAGGATGCAAAAATTTCAAAAAGAGGTGTAAACCAAGCTACATCAGCTCACACAAGTCAAAGAGATCATCCAAGCCAAAGAATTCACAAGTTATCACATTTTCCCGAGTTGGACAGAACTAAAGCATCCGAAGTTTAGATACAGACGGAGGGTCAAATAACTTTGTAATTGGATTAAAAGTGGTGACGACATATATCTTTGAGTTAGCTTTCCAATGCAGTTGAAATCATGGCATTTGGAGCTGTGGATAGAACGTTACACCCGATTTACTGAAGGCTAGTCATTCTGCCTCGAAGCTGAAGCAAGCCAAGAATGGAGCCCAGTACCAACCACGTCCGTGGGTCAATACTCAAGTCGATATCAGCACACCCAGAAAGACATTTTTTGAGCCCAGTACCGACCAAAATATTTGGTCTAGATCGTGATCCACGCTATAGCAGTTTCGCACCAAATTTGCGCTTTTGCCCAAATCAAAACCCTAACCGACTTAGGACCTTTTGTTAGCCAATATACTTGCTTTTAACCTCTACAGGAAGGAGAGCAGCCCCATAATATTACCCTAGACATCAAACACGTTTAACTTTTGTACTTCATTGATTTTGGATCTAAGAGCTTTTAAGGGAAGATCTTGCATTGTTCTTCAACTTAGAGAAGACTTATATCCCCAAACTCTTTTATCAATCAATTTATGATATTTATGCACTACTATTTCTGTTGTATGTTTGCTCTAAACATGTCTGAGTAGTTTGCTTGTTAGGTTTTAGGTTTTTCAAAGATTCTATGTTTATGCATAATTGAATATCGAACTTGTTAGGGTTTATCTAGTGGATTCTTCACCTTTATTTGATCGAATTGTTGTTTGCTTGGTTGGCCATCTTGTAAACTGATCTTAGGTTGATATACTCTCCAAAAGCTTGTTATATTGCCTGAACTAATATTTGGTGAGCAATTCATCATAACCAGTCGAAAGTAGAGTTATGGAGTATTGTGAACAATTGTATCCTGAACACAAATTAATGCATGTTTTCACCTTGTAATAACCTACGATAGTTGAGTCTATTAGGGTGTTAAAACATAGTGATCAGAGCCACGATAGTGCAAAGATTATACCTTCGTGATTTGAGTTCTAGAACGGTCCTTATTAAAACCCTGAAATCGATATATTTATGTGTTTCATGAGTTTCTGCGAATTTTCCAATGCCTAACTTTGATATCTTATTGATTTATTATCTTTGATTTATTTTCCTTGCTTTGCTTTGCTATTTTCGTTTCTCATAAACAAAAACCCAAAATCATATTTTGTCTTAGCTTAATTTGCATCATATAGATTCGTAGCGCATCATCTCTTCAGTCTCCAGTGGATCGACCCCTAAGTACTACTGCGTTTGCCTGTGCACTTGCAGCTAATTTCCTAGGGTTTATAAATATTAAAACTCTGAGCACACATCAAGTTTTTGGCGCCATTGCCGGGGACTAATTTGTTGCCAACAAATTTTTGATAAGAATTTAGTCTAAGATTTGCTTTCTTTTATTTTTTATGATCTTTCGTTTTCCTATTTGTTTTTGTGTGTTTCAGGGATTCATCAATGGAATACTACAACCCCTAGTCTAGGAGAATAGCGAGCCCTTACTACCATGAGACCATTGGGGATTAGATCCCTATGCCTCATGAATACTACCAAGCGCCATCTTTCAACAACACTAGGTACAATGCTCATATGTACCAACACCAACCTTGGGAGGCTGATGAACGTGAAGATCATCATCAATAATATCCCTACGGATACCCACAGCCACCGCAACAGCCACTACACCACGTCCCTTCACCTACTCAAGAGGATAGACTAGAATCTATGATGCACCGATTCATGGAAGAAACTAGAAAAATTCGTCCATGAGATTGGTGCAAAGATCGAGACTTTTAGTTCAACTTTTGGGGAGAAAACCGATGCTCTTGCTGCCAAAGTCCAAGACATGGAGTCACGTTTGCTCCACATTGAAGAAGTGCAGCAACAACAAGCCAAAGACATTCGAGAACATGATGGGAAAATCTACAATTTCAAGCATAGTCCTGATAGTACCTGGGAAAACCTTGAATGGGAGACCAAGACGACTAATGAGACTGTTGCTGAGCTTAACACCCACCTAAACTCAGTGGAAATCAAGGCATACCAAGCTGAAAAAGCAGTTGGAGAAGCTGGGATCATTCAAGGCGAAATCCATTCGAATGTGAAAGAATTGGAGATCGATAATAAGCGAAACGTGCAAACCCTTAATGCCATTTTTCTGATACAAAGAGTCATTATGATGAACTCACTGGTAAGCCTACAGCCCTAGATGGTGAATCAAGTGACATCTCCAAGCGTGTGAAGACAATCGACAAGCGTTTGTCAAGCATCGAAGAAACGGTCAATGTTTGCATCTGTTTGGAATCAATAGAAGCAGAAGAACCAGCTGCCATGGTTCATTGTTGTACCTTAACCACTCTTGGAGGAGCTGAATCTACCTCTAATCAAGCTGAAAGTGAATCCCCATGATCCCTTGAAGAGGCTGGAACGAGTCACGCAAGATTTACGACAAGAATTTCGGTAAAACGACCTCGGGAAGCAACTCGTTTTGCAGAGAGAGTTGACAAGAGAACAACACGGTCTATCAATGATGAGATGCTGGAAAACTTCAATCCAGTTGTGAGAAAGCTCCCATCCGACATCTCCTTTGACGAAGCTTGGAAAAAGTATCCTTTGTTGAGAAAGTTCTTTTCACGAAGCAAAGAAGAAATCAACGAGATCGAGGAACTGTTTGAGAGAACTAGGAATCCACGTGCACACCTTAAGACATTGTGAAAGACCGCTGATCCAGGACAATTCACCATACCTTGCTCCGTTTATGGGTTAAATTTCGACGATGCTCTTTATGATTCGGGAGCTAGAATCAACGTTATTTCAGAATCTCTTATTGGATGGATGAAGGTCACAACAACCATCAAGGATACGGATATGACTTGCTGATGATTCTTCAAAACTTCTAGTAGGAGAAATCATCAATCTACCCGTGGGAATTGGAGGTTGCCTTGTTCTGGTAGATTTTCAAGTGGCGAAAATGCAAAATTCCTATGCACCTTTGATTTTTGGGAGATCATTCTTGGCTACAGCTGGAGCTATCATGGATTATCCATTGGAGAGGATATCATTTGTCAACATTGACAAGAATGTCTTCTACTACGCAGCACCTCCAGGCTTTCGGACAAAACACACTCGATACATTCCTTAGGAGAAAAGAGAAGTGTTGGTAAAGAATCCTACTCTAGAACCATTCAATGAAGATGAAGAGTATGACCGTAGGAGACCAAGATCACAAGCTAAGGGCATCCTCAGGCCTTTAGACAACATTCCTCAAGCCTAAAAACCCCAAGGAATCAAGCTAAAAGACTTTAAACCAGTGTTTTATGGGAGGTAATCCATATTTTATGTTTTTATTTTATTTAAGTCTTTAATCTAAGTTTTAACTTTTGATTTTAATTTTCTAAACATTGTTACTTATTCTTTTATCTTAATATAAAATTTTCAGGATTTTAAATTTTTTTTGAAAACAGAAAAAATTGGAGTTTTGATGAAGAACGTCGAAGAACATGAAAAAGGTCTGGTACCAACCCAAATATGGAGCATTGAATCCCGTCGCTACTCTAGTATCGAGCTAGAACGCTGTTGGGATCGGTTTTCACCCCATCGAGATCAATGATAGAATTTCGACTAAGTATCAAAGTCGACACCCTAAGTCATGATATGGGCCTCGACACCCTAAGTCATGATATGGGTCTTGACACCCTAAGTAGTGATATGGGCCTCGACACCCTAAGTCATGATATGGCTTCAGTCCTCTAAGTCTCCATACGGATCTCGGTCCCCTAAGTCTCCATACGGGCTTCGGCCCCCTATGTCTCCATACGGGTCTCAATCCCCTAAGTCTCAACACGGGTCTCGGCCCCCTAAGTCTCCATACGGGTCTCGATCCCCTAATCACAACACGGGCCTCGGCCCCCTAAGTCTCAACACGGGTCTCGCCCCCTAAGTCTCAATATGGGTTTCGGGCCCCAATTCATCATAGTAGTTTCCGGACTACGATGCCCCGGTTTGCTTGTTATTATAACCCGGTCCGAACCCGTGGCAAGAGGAAAACCGAAGCAATATGACTACGAACCAAGAAGTATTAAGCCCATGATGAAGTCTTCATGGACCGAGCTCAGCACAAACGCCGACCGGTATCATGGTCGCTACTCGAGCCACGCTCGTCCCACATTCGACCCACAGCCCATACTGATCGGATCGGATTATCCGATCGATATTCAACCCACCAACTCGTCCCACCCATCCCATACCGACCACGATCTCGACCTACGCCACCACTAGACGTCCCAATCCCGACCCAAATATCGACCAAATTCACAGCCCGGTATTAGGAGGACCCATCCCACCAGTCAACCCTTGGACCACAATGGTTTAAACCATCGAACCAACCACCTAACCATGGGTCACAAAAAGGTTAATTTTCTAATTTTTCTTCTTTTAATCATTCACAAACCATTTTAATTATAATTCACTAGAGATTTCTTGATTTATGAACTTATGCATATAAAATTGAAATTTTTGGTTAGATTAATTAGGTTTATGAATGATTACCCATCTTGACACGTATTCCTCAATTTTCACTATTTCACTTGGATTAGACATTTTAATCAATTGGGATGCATTATTTGCATTTAATTTTTCTATATTCTTTATTTTAGGAAATCTTGGATTTGGACCTCAATACCCAATATTCAGAAATTCGGATCCAAGAAGTATTTAACAAGTGATTTCAAGTTTTTTTGAAAGGATATTTAGTACTCACCAGGATTTGCAGCAAGACCATTCGTTGTGGACGCACAATTCAATTGTCTTAAGCATTGTCTGAACCATTCAAAGAAGATGTGAACCAAAAGAGACGAAAAGTGGAAACAACACAGTGGTAATCAAAGGAAAGGGGAGAAAACCAAACTGGTCGAAGAATACAACACATGGTTCGAGTCAATTTGGCAACTAGGCACACGTACCTCACCAACGGACAACGCGTAGGGAGCTTCATGAGCCAACTTCCAAACAGTTCAACCAAATGGTTTCAAACTTCACAAGAAGACAAACAATGTCATTTGGTTCTGCAAATTGTCAAGATGGATCGAGAAATTCTTCACGGTTTCAGTTCTGGATCAACAAACATCATTCCGGCAAGCAAAATCACCTACTTCGTGAACCATCTGCCAAACCACTCAAGCTAAGTGCATCAAACTTCACGTACTGACTTAAAAGGTCATGTTATCTAGTGAATTTTCTATATGGATTGAGGAATTATCTATGGTTTGCGATTTATCCCATTCCACCCACTCCCGACAAGCCGTATCACCCAATATGTGTACCATATGACGAATGGCTCGAGCATAACGTCTCCAACTTCAACAACAGACCCAACATACCATGTTTGTCGGTGAATTTTCAGTACGGGTCGGGAACATTTTTACCGATTTCCAGATTGCTCGATGCACCCCAATTTTGGCGAGCCGAATCGCCTCTTACATCGACCATGGGCAAAAACGTTCGAGCAAACATGTTGAAACTACACCAGAAGTCTGACAACATCCTATTATCTCGTGAATTTTCAATACGGGTCGAGGAAAATGTCACGGTTTGAAAGATAGACCCATATGCCTACTCCGATGCATAAAAATCATTACCCATGGTACCATTTGCCAAACCATGTGGAATCAGCCGCTGGAGCTCAAATAAGAACTGATCCTAAGGAACCTTTTAGAGGTGCTACTTCAACCCTGGATCAAAGAACTTAAGAAAATGGGTCATGGTCATCAAATCCGTGAACCACAAACCGAACTTCATGGACTTTATGTCTAATCCGGTAACTTCATTCTATTCTTCATCTTTTGAAAACCATTCTCTATCTTATTTCCAGTTTATACTCCCCAAATTTGATTTGCTTTTAAACCGGGACAGTGTAAAGAAAGTCTGGGGGGGGGGGGGTTATTGTTTACTAACACGTTTATTTGTGTTTAGTTTTTATGTTTTTGAGTCTTTTTGATTTTTATGTCTTAAAATTCGGTTTATTGAGTCAAAATCAGTTGGGAATTATGATACTTTTCTAGGAACTAATGCTTTGATTTCAAGACTAAGTCACCATTGTTGCAGGATTTGTTCAGGACAAACAATCCGGAAACCCCATGACTGGACTCCCCCAGAAAGTTTCTACTTGTATTGGTTCCAATGGATATGATTTTGAATTTATTTTACTTGACCTATAATCTGATTTTTAATTATTTCTCATTAAGGATGTTAGATCAGGGAAATGAATCACATATTCAGGACATCTTATCCTCTTTTACTACTCTTTGTTGTCCTGAATGGCCAACTCATTTTTAGTTTGTACCCTACATATTATCCTTTTACCTCTTTTCAGACCTCATACATTCTTGATTTTCATCTGACATCTGCAGATATGTGTAAAAACGTCGGAGAGAAAAGGATCGACGCATTTTTCCAACCACTGGAGATGCAAAGATTGGTAAAGAATGGTGGAGTACAACAACGAGTTTAAGGAGCTTGGCTTTTCCTTGGGATTCACAAATGATGGTAAAATTGTGTACCTATTGTTGACTCATATCAAAGAGAGACCGTTTTCCCCCTTACAAAAAAAAAAGAAAAAAAATACGTAAAAGAAAAGAACAAAAAAATAAAAGGGAAAGGAAAACGGTTGTTCAAAGGAGTCTCATGACCAAGGAATGTCATGGATCAATAGAGAAGAGTTGGAGATTCGCAGTAATTCCCGGAAAAAGATCTACATCTGGAGGAAAGAAAAAGGAGAAAGACATCAGAAGGTGGTTGGGAAATTATAGACATCAACATGTCCATTGTCTATGGTAACCCTAAACACTCTTAACCTGACCACTAAAATCAGCCTTTCCTATTACCTAGCGCCGTCTACCCTGAGTAACAGACTTGATGAGAAATTCACGCCAATACTTAATGAATGTAAAGAGTCAAATGATTAAAAGTTGAGGTTCTTGCAGGTTCGAAATTTAGAGTATGGAACATGTAATGACCCGATTTAGGGCTAAGGATAGCCAAGGCAAAGATTTCTCAAAAATCAATAAGAAAATATTTAGAAAGGTACCAAGGTTATTTGGGTCGAGAAATTGTTCAGTTTGTACGAAGAAATTTCAAAATGGGTCACGCGGTACAATCTGGTCAAAGAAAAATCAGTCTGGGTCGACGAAAAATCATTTTGGGTCGAAACAGACCAAATCCGGCTGTTTTGCCATGAACCGTGGATAAGCAGCTGGATGACTCAGCAGCCTGTGTGCTTGTGTGCTTGTGTGTGGGCGTGTGTTTTGACTGACCTGAGTGTTTCACACACACGTCTGGGTGTGTTGACCACACGTCTGGGTGTGTTGACCACATGCCTGGTCAGAGCTTCATCACTGCCAGGTGTCACGACCGTGGTAGGGATTAGTGGAACCAGAACTGGCAGCTGGTTCACCTGCTTCACCTACTTGGTCCGATTTTTCCCAGTCTATATATAACCCATCAGACCATTTCTGATAACCCAACCCGAGGTTTCCACCCGCGGTTAAGCCATACTACGAACTAGACACTTAGCCAAATTTTCAGTCCGTTTTACTTAGCCATTTTTCGCATTTTTAAACAGTTAGACAAGTCAAATTCCTTGCATAAACTTTAACTTAGATTGAATCAAGAGGTTTCAAATACAATTACCAGTTTGCTAATAAGCTATTACATTGAATTGAACCTATCTACCCGATCCAACCATCCTTTCCTTCCTGCCTTTGTCTTGCGATCAGCCACTTTCACGGCCAGACTCATTACCTGCATCCATAAAGGAGGCATAAGCAACATAATGGCTTAGTGATGCGGTCATCCCGTCTCACTAGGCCACATAACAGAATCACAATCATACTATCAATGTCAAACAGTCAATATTACTTATCATGAACGGATTCTCATCAAGCATGCCTGATCCGAATATCGAGCAGTCTCTACATGATCCGGGTAAGCCTTGGCGAGAACACTCGACTCCCAAGCGTGTTAACCCGATCAAACTCTCGATCAAACGATCAGCACATCAAGACAGGAATGCAGATTATATGAACATGACAAGCAAAACAGTCGGAATCACCCAAGCAATCAATGACAGTAAGAAATCTAGCAATCAAACGATCCTAGAACAGTAACCACGGTCATGCACTCACCTTTGCCAATCGCACCTCTTGTCGCGATGATACGCCTAACACTTAGTCTCCAATCACCCAGATTCCACCCAGACTCGATCGCCGTTACCTACAGACTTAATCGCCGTTACCCACACTCGAGTTTTCTCCCTTTCTCTCGAGTTTTCTTTGAAATTTCTCTTTGAAACTTTCTAAGTCTTTTCTCTGCGTTTTTCTTTCAGAAACCATTCAGAATGGGACGAAAATGGGAAAGAAACCCAATTTTAATCTTAGTTACTGCCCATAACCGCTCCCAACTGCCCACTGTCCATTTTCTCAAGCAGAATAACTGTTTTTCTGCATATTTTAACCCTTGGGCGCGGATTTTAACCCACAAAACTGTTCTCGCTTATTTTTCTAAGGAAAATCCGCTTGTTTGGCCTTGCAACCGTTCCCGCCAAAATACTTAGAAAATAATTCGGATTATTTTCACCTTTTCGGATTATTTTCACGCCAAAATGCCTTAGAATATTTTGGCTATATTTTTGCCTTAGGCGAATTTCTGATAACCGTCCTGTCTGAAACTGACCCAACTGACTCCGAAAAATATGCTAAGTCTGGTTTTAACTCAGAATAACTGCCCAGCTCAGTTTAACTTGATATTTTCCCTTTTCTCAACCAAAACTGCCCATTCAGCTCGGATTACACCCATCCAGCTCGATCACTTCAACCCTTTACACATTTGGATTCCCAACAACTAACTTACCCAACTTATTCGATCCAACTTAACCCAATGATCGATCAAATCATTCATTGGTCAGTTTTCCCGAACACATACGTTATAACTCTCCCCCAATTAGATTGGATTTGTCCTCGAATCCATATAGACGTTCTGATCTTCCTTAAGCTTTTCAAACCACTTAGGAAAATCTGCTTTCATCCTTGATTCCACTTCCCAAGTTATCTCTTCTTCACCATCACAATCCCAAACGACTTGTATTTTCTTAATCCGTTTTCTTTTTTCCATTTCCTCCTTTCGACCAATGATCCGGATAGGTCTACCTTCGATGGCCAAATCTTCTTGTAAATCTGGAGGTGGTTGGGAAATGACTTTTTCCCGATCTGTAATGCATTTTCGCAACAAGGACACATGGAACACATTGTGAAATGAGTCCATATGAGATGGCAGATCCAGCTTGTAAACTACTGCCCCAACTCTTTCCAGAATCTGGTACGGTCCCATGTACCTTGGACTTAACTTCACATTCAGAAAAGTCCGACTTTTTCCCTTGTAAGTGACTGCCTTCAAGTAGACCATGTCACCCACACTGAACTCTAATTCCTTTCTTCGCTTATCCACATAACTTTTTGACGGTCTTGAGCTTCCTTTAACTTAATCTTTAGGAAACGGATTTTCTCAGTGGTTTGCTCCACTATATCCGGTCCCATTACACTCCGCTCCCCCACTTGTGTCCAACACAGCGGTGTTCTACAAGGTCTACCATACAACGCTTCATATGGAGACATCCCAATGCTTGCTTGATAACAGTTGTTATAAGCGAATTCAGCCAAAGGTAAGTAGCTTTCCCAATTGCCACCCCAATCCAGAACACATGCTCTCAACATGTCTTCCAAGGTCCAGATTGTCCTCTCTGATTGCCCATCTGTTTGCGGATGATAGGATGCACTCATATGGACCTTAGTCCCCAAAGCCTTATGAAACTCTTTCCAAAACTGTGATGCAAAACGTGGATCACGATCTGAAACTATACTAATCGGAACTCGATGAAGTTTTACGATCTGATCTATGTAAAGCTCCACTAGTTTGGCTACTTCATCGGTAAGAAGTGCGCAGACTTAGTCAATCTGTCCACTATAACCCAAGCTGCATCTCTCTTGTTCGATGATCTTGGCAGTCCCATCACAAAGTCCATTGTGATCATGTCCCATTTCCATTCAGGATTGGGTAACATCTGCAATAACCCACTTAGCACTTGGTTTTCTGCCTTAACCATTTGACAGGTCGAACAACCGACTACACACTTAGCCACTTGGTTTTCATTCCAACCCAATGGCAGTATCACTTTAAGTCTTGATACATCTTAGTCATCCCTGGATTAACCAAAAATCTGGACTGATGTGCTTCCTTAAAGATTTCTTCCCGCAATTCCTTAACGTTAGGAACACACAATCGGCCATTCACCACAATTGTCCCATTGTTAGAAGTCTGATATTCTGTCTTATCGTTCTGAGACACCTTGATAAGATTTTCATCTTCTTCTTGAGCCAAACGAATCCGACTTAGCAAATCTGCTTGATCCGCTGCACCCAAACCTAATGGTTCCAGATCTTCTGTCAAGACATTCAACCGCAATGTCCTTAACATGCTATTCCCTCAACTTCTTTCTCAGAAGATACACTAGCTCTCCTTCGGCTTAGTGCATCTGCTACCAGGTTTGCCTTTCCTGGGTGGTAGGCAATATCCAGGCATAATCCGCAACCAGTTCCATCCATCTTCTTTGCCTTAGATTCAGTTCTGGTTGTTTGAAGATATACTTCAAACTCTTGTGAACCGTGAAAACTTGAACTTTCCCACCATAAAGGTAAGATCGCCAAATCTTCAAAGCAAAGACCACTACTGCCATTTCCAAATCATGGGTCGGATAATTCCCTTCATGCTTCCTTTACTATCTCGATGCAAAAGCAATCACCTTACCTTGCTGCATCAGAACGCACCCGAGTCCCCTTCTCGATGCATCAGTATAAACCACATAAGGTTCATTCGGTTCTGGTAAAGCCAACACTAGGGTACTCGTAAGCATTTCCTTTAGCTTAGAGAAACTCTCTTCACAGTCCACTGTCCACACGAACTAAACATCTTTCCCAGTTAGACGAGTCATAGGCTGCGCAATGCTCGCAAAACCCTTAACAAACCGACGATAATATTCAGCTAATCCCATAAAGCTTCTTATCTCGGTTGCATTCTCAGGTTTAGGCCAATCCGCGATTGCCTTAATCTTTTCTGGGTCAACAGACACTCCCTTATCCGAGACTACATGACCCAAGAATCCAATTTCCCTTTGCCAAAAGCTACAGTTGCTGAGTTTAGCAAACAGTTTTTGTTCCCTCAGTCTACCCAAAACTGTCCTCAAATGCACATTGTGCTCTTCCAGATTCTTCGAGTAAACCAGGATATCATCTATAAAGATGATCATGAACTCATCCAAGTAGTCCCTGAATACACCATTCATGAGCTTCATGAAAGCAGCAGGCGCATTAGTCAACCCAAAAGGGCATGACAACGAACTCATAATGCCCGTACCTTGTCCGAAAAGCTATCTTTAGAACATCTGACTCCTCTATCGGAATTGATGATAGCCTGAAGCTAAATCAATCTTAGAGAACCAAGAAGCACCTATGAGTTGGTCCAACAACTCATCTATCCTTGGGAGAGGGTACTTGTTCTTCACGATTACTCTGTTCAACCCACAATAGTCGATGCAAAGTCTAAAAGTCCCATCTTTCTTCTTTACAAACAGCACCGGTGCACCCCACGGTGAACTGCTTGGTCTCACGAATCCCTTATCCATCAGCTCAGTCAACTGCTTTTTTAACTCGGCCATCTATGTCGGTGCCATCCGGTAAGGTGCCTTAGAAATCGGAGTTGTACCAGGCTCAAGTTCAATCGTGAATGGATCTGAACGAGCTGGAGGCAACCCTGATAATGTCTGGAACACGTCCTCAAACTCATGCACTATTGGAATGTCCTTAAGCTTTGTATCTCGCCCAACATCCGCAGTTGTGATCGTAGCCAAGTAAGCTTCACATCCTTTCTCGATCAACCGTTCTGCTTGAATTGCGAAGACAGTGAAACTCCCTGAAGTCGGTCTGACTCCTTGATACTCCAGAAACTTTCCATCACCTCTCTCAAACCGCACCCTTCCTCGGTGACAGTCTGGGTGAGCCTTAAACTTTCCAAGCTAGTCCATTCCCAAGATAATATCATAGGACTTAACTTAGCAGATTATCAAATCTGTTGGCATATCCACATCTCCAATCCAAACTGAGATGTTCTTGACCACTCCTAGTGAAAAAATGACTTGACCACCAGCCATTCTCACTATACCGAATTGCTCTCCGGGTTCCTTACAGAACCCACCCTTTCCAATCATGTATGGACTCACAAAGCAATGGCTTGCTCCGGAGTCAAATAGAACATGGGTCCCTACACATTCGTCCTAGAATGCTAAGAGCCTAGCAGAAATATGGAAAAAGCAATTTATGAATTTAAAGGTAAGAGATAGGACTTACAAGTGATCGGACGGGAAGTACTAGGATCCGCAGTCTCCTCCATAGTATCATTGTACAGCCTTGACATTATCGCTTGCCTCTTAGCTGACCGTGGCAGCCCATTATTTCCCCGCTTCAACTGACCAGTCACTTGCTGCACAATCCCCAACTTCGGACAGTCCCTCTTGAAATGTCCGGGTTCATTGCAGTTGTAGCACACCCTTGCTACTCCATCTTTTCCCGCATTTTTTGCCCTTTGATCCTCTTTTGGGCAGTCACAAACTTTGTGTGTCAAGCTACCACAGCGATGACAAGCACCAGATACAACTCTACACTCGCCCACATGCATATTTCCGCAAGTCGAGCACACACTGCGTCCAACAGATGACTTGCCCATGGAGACGTTCTTATCCCAGATTTTCTTGTTCTGCCCACCCATATTCTGACCTTGCGGTCGAGTCACAATCTGCGATACTCCACCCTTAAGCATCTTTTCCTCTACATAACCAGCTTCCAAAATCGATGCCTTCTCCACTAATACAGCAACTGTGCCATAGTTGCGAATACAACAACCATTCTTCAGCTCAAGTCTCAATCCACACATGAATCGACGAACTTGTACCAATTCATCTTCAAGTTCACGACCAGCATACTTCTTCAACTGGTTGAACTTGAATTCATATTCCCTTACCGTCTTAGTACCTTGATGCATATCTAAGAAAGCTCCCTCAAGCCTGTCATACGCTTCTAGTGGAAAATACTTAGTCCTGAACAGAGCACTGAATGTTTCCCAAGAACAGTGCGGGTTATCCAACCGCCCTTCCACACCTTTCCACCAGATATGCGCATCACTTTCCAGATAGTGTACCGCGATATCCTTCTTGTCCTCCACTCATCCGCCTCAATCGGATTAGGTCCACCCGCAAAGTACTTTGTTCCCAACTTCAGCATGTGATCCATCACCTTAAGATACGATGGAATCCTAACCACAGGATTCACTTCTACAGCAGCAGGTTCCTCCAGTTCCTGTGGTGGTACAACCTGTGGTGGCACTGCCGGAGCAGGTGCAACGCCCGACAACCTTTCCAACACTTGAGCCAACATCATCAATACTGCCTCCAATCCAACTGGAGCTGCAGCAGTATTTGTAGCATTCCCAGCAGCTGCTCCATCCACTACATTCTCAACATTCACTTGCTCAACCGTATCCCTGGCAGTAGCATTCGTTGAGTTTTCCTTAGTTTCACCAGCCTGTCGCCTTCCATTTTGAATACGTTTTGCCATCTGCATAATCCGGGTCATAAGTTAGTTGTGACACTAACTTAGATCACAGACTAAAAACTTAACAGAAACCTTACTGCGAGACCTTGGCATTGGAAGGATGGATCAACCCACTAACCCATTTATGCTAGACTGTCCTAGAACCGTTAACGCTCTGATGCCAACTTGTGATAACCCAACCCGAGGTTTCAACCTGCGGTTAAGCCACACTACGAACCAGACACTTAGTCAATTTTTCAGTCCGTTTTACTTAGCCATTTTTCGCATTTTTAAACAGTTAGACAAGTTAAATTATGTGCATAAACTTTAACTTAGATTGAATCAGGAGGTTTCAAATACAATGACCAGTTTGCTAATAAGCTATTACATTGAATTGAACCTATCTACCCGATCCAACCGTCCTTTCCTTCCTGCCTTTGTCTCGTGATCAGCCACTTTCACTGCCAGACTCATTACCTGCATTCATAAAGGAGGAATAAGCAACAGAATTGCTTAGTGATGCGGTCATCCTACTCACTAGGCCACAGAACAGAATCGTAATCATACTATCAATTTCAAACATTCAATATTACTTATCATGAACGGATTCCCATCAAGCATGCCTGATCCGAATATCGACCAGTCTCTACATGATCCAGGTAAGCCTTGGCGAGAACACTCGACTCCCAACCGTGTTAACCCGATCAGACTCTCGATCAAACGATCATCACATCAAGAAAAAATGCAGATTATATGAATATGACAAGCAAAACAGTCGGAATCACCCAAGGAATCAATGACAGTAAGAAATCTAGCAATCAAACGATCATAGAACAGTAACCACGGTCACGCACTCACTTTTGCCAATCGCACCTCTTGTCGCGATGATACGCCTAACACTTAGTCTCCAATCACCCAGATTCCACCCAGACTCGATCGCCGTTACCCATAGACTTGATTGCCGTTACCCACACTCGAGTTTTCTCCCTTTCTCTCGAGTTTTCTCTGAAATTTCTCTCCGAAAATTTCTAATTCTTTTCTCTGCGTTTTTCTTTCAGAACCCGTCAGAATGGTATGAAAATGGGAAAGAAACCCAATTTTAATCTTAGTAACTGTCCATAACCGCTCCCAACTGTCCACTGTCCGTTTTTCTCAAGTAGAATACCTGTTTCTGCATATTTTTAACCCTTGGGGGCGGATTTTAACCCACAAAACTGTTCCCGCTTATTTTTCTAAGGCAAATCCGCTTGGTTGACCTTGCAACCGTTCCCGCCAAAATACTTAGAAAATAATTCGGATTATTTTCACCTTTTCAGAAAATTTTCCCGCCAAAATGCCTTGGAATATTTTTGGCTATATTTTTGCCTTAGGCGAATTTTTGGTAAAATCCAATCTGGATCAGACAGTCCCACCAAATAACCGTCCTGTCTGAAACTGACCAAGCGTACTCCGAAAAATCCGCTAAGTCTGATTTTAACTCAGAATAACTGCCAGCTCAGTTTAACTTGATATTTTCCCTTTTTTTCGACCAAAACTGTCCATTCAGCTCGGATTACACCCATCCAGCTCGATCACTTCAACCCTTTACACATTCTGATTCCCTACAACCAACTTACCCAACTTATTCGATCCAACTTAACCCAATGATCGATCAAATAATTCTTTGGTCAGTTTTCCCGAATACGGGCATTACACCATTCCTGCTGTCTACACGAACCACGTCAAACAGTTCATACGAATCATAAAACCAGTCCATCGTGAACCAAGCAGATAGTCCATATGAACCAGGCAGACAGACTGTCGTGAACCATTAACGAGCTTCTGGGAAAATTTAGGGTAAGGTTTCTGGGTCCGAAAACCTTCCAATCTGACTTGATTTTTCATTTTGGATGTGATTCTGACCTTAGTTTCTTGATGAAATGCCTGGAACCGTCCCAAAAACATGGGTACAGTTCGGTTGGGTTTCGGAAGAAGACGATAAAAATCAGTGGATCGTTCTGTTTCGATCTAGGTAAGACCCATGAACTATTTTGAGCTTGTTTACCTTAGAAAATGTATAATCCTATCATGGTAACTAGCCTGATTATTTTCTACAGAATTCCCAGGCCGAGTTAAACGAACCGTGGGTAGAATTTGTGACCAGAACCAGGATCTTTCACCAAGTTAAGGTGAGTCTTGGTGATGCGTGTTGCGTGTTTAAATTATAATTTTATGAGGTTATGGTACGCTTGGATTAAGTCACTTGTTAGATTTCCTTAAAAGCTCTAACTGGTGCAATAACGTTAATACGAAAAATTGGGCAACATGTTAAAGACTGAAAATTTTGATATACGTTTATAAGCTTACTAACAACTTAATTGTTCGGTAAACTTTATAAACCTTAAGACTGAAAATTATATTGTAGGTTTATAAGTTTACTAGTAACTTAATTGTTCCGTAAACGTTATAAACTTATGAAATACGTGGTAAGACTCTTTCCTAAATACCGTGGCTTAACTAGTCCTAATGCGTACTAGTTTAAGTACACAAAGACACGAAGGGACGGGATTGCAGCCTAGGACCGTGTACTGCATGACGATGCAGAATTCTCGGTACGATACCTTAAACAACTAAGGCCATTGGAACGGATAAAGGATCATCGGCTTGTTTAGCCTTAGTGGCTATGGGTCGGGTGATGCCTACTGGTGATAAGGGTTGGAAAGTAGTCAATCATGAAAGGCCTTAATGAAATGTGAAAGTTAAACTTATAATTATGAGGATTGTGATTTAATGCTTCTATGACTCATTGTATGCATGCTTGCATGTGATTGTTATTTTGGGTATGGTTGGGTGATTATATGCATGTTTTGGGGAGCCTTGTCTCACTAAGAAAATTAGTTGCTTATGACTCTACTTGTTTTGCATGTAACCACAAGTGGGTAGTCCAAGCGGCTGCAGAAGGAACGATAGGACCCTAGTGGTAGGTTTCAGACTTTTTGTAAATAACTAACATTTATTATGTACATTATCATTTTGAGTGCTAGACTCGTGGCCAATAATGTGACATATATGTTTTGTATCACGTTTAAAACCCTATGTATAATTATGTAATAAAGTGTGTTTGTGTAATTTCGGGTTTCATGTGATACTAGTCTCAATTCGGACGAACTAACTATTTGATATAGCTCGGATTGGCAAGCCTTGAGTTTTATCTAATAAGGATGAGTATTTAGAAGTTTGGTCTAGGTTTTTGGATGCGTTCGGGGAACCTCAGATCTGACGTCTAAGTACAAATCAGTAACGCTTCCGGTCAATAAATGATCGGGGGTGTTACAGACCAGGCTTGCGAAGGTCATGGTGGAAGAAGATGAGAATATCTACGAACTGATTTTGTTTACATGTGGATTACAAGTTAAGATTTCAAGGCATTGATCCAAAGGATATGTGAGTTCCCGTGTATTCAAACCTCTTTTCTATGCTTAGTTCTTTTGTTTGCTTGAGGAGAAGCAAGAAGCTAAGTCTGGGGGAGTTGATATACCCTATATTTCACTACTTTTTATTTGGTTTTTAGTATTTTATCTATGCATTTTATTGCCCTTTTCTACCAAAAGAGGTAGTTTTCTCGTATATGTAGGTTTCAGAGTCTTAACATATTAAAACATCATAAATTATGCAAAAATTTCTAAAAGACGTGTAACCAAGCTACAGAAGCTCACACAAGTCAAAGAGATCATCCAAACCAAAGAATTCACAAGTTATCACATTTTCCCGAGTTGGACAGAACTGAAGCACCCGAATTTTAGATACAGACGGAGGCTCAAATCAACTTTTAATTGAATGAAATTTTTTGACGAGATAGATCTTTGAGGTAGCTTTCCAATGTAGTTGGAATCATATCATTTCAAGCTGTGGATAGAAAGTTACACCCGATTTAATGAAGGCTGGTCATTCTGCCTCGAAGCTGAAGCAATCCAAGAATGGAGCCCAGTACCAACCACGTCCATGGGTCAATATTCAGGTTGATATCAGCATATCTAGGAAGACATTGTTTTAGCCCAGTACGGACCAAAATATTTGGTCTAGGTCGTGATCCACGCCAGAGCAGTTTCGCACCAAATTTCCTTTTTTGTCCAAATCAAAATCCTAACCGGCTTAGGACCTTTTGTTAGCCTATATATATTTGCTTTTGGCCTCTCTAGAAAGGAGAGAAGCCCCGTAATATTACCCTAAACATCAAACACGTTTTTACTTTTGTACTTCATTGATTTTTGGATCTAAGAGCTTTTAAGGGAAGATATTTGCCTTGTTTTTCAACTTAGAGAAGACTTCTATCCCTAAACTCTTTCATCAATCAATTTATGATGTGTCTGCACTACTCTTGCTGCTGTATGTTTGCTCTAAACATGTCTGAGTAGTTTGCTTGTTAGGTTTTAGGATTTTCAAAGATTCCATGTTTATGCATAATTGAATATCGAACTTGTTAGGGTTTATCTAGTGGATTCTTCACCTTTATTTGATCGAATTGTTGTTTGCTTGGTTGGCCATCTTGTGAACTGATCTTAGGTTGATTTACTCTCCAAAATCTTGTTATATTTCCTAAACTTATAATTGGTGAGCAATGCGTCATAACTAGTCGAAAGCAGAGTTATGGAGTATTGTGAACAAGTGAATCTTGAACATGAATTAATGCATGATTTCACCTTGTAATAACCTGCAATAGTTGAGTCTATTATTGTGTTAAAACATAGTGATCGGAGCCACCACATTGGAAAGATTATACCTTCGTGATTTAAGTTCTAGAACGATCCTTATTAATCGATATCTTTATGTGTTTCATGAGTTTCTGCGAATTGTCTAATGCCTAACTTTGATCTCTTATTGATTTATTATCTTTGATTTATTTTCCTTGCTTTGCTTTGCTATTTTCATTTCTCATAAACAAAAACCAAAAATCATATTTTGTCTTAGCTTAATTTTCATCATATAGATTCGTAGCGCATCATCTCTTCAGTCTCCAGTGGATTGACCCTTAAGTACTACTGCGTTTGCCTGTGCACTTGCAGCTAATTTCCTAGGGTTTACAAATATTAAAACTCTAAGCACACATCAATCATCGCATCATTGATAGGGACAAAGAAGAAGTAACTTCCCCAGTCACTATTTTTACTCTTGAATCCTTCAACTATTTTGCAACCCCTCTTGTTGGAAATGTAGTATGCCCCAGAGTTTGGGACTTTCTGGAATTCAAGGATGTTCAGAAGATGGTCAACTTCAACCTCGGCATCGAACTCATAACTTAGTACCAGGATACCGACAAGATGGCACATTCCCTGAGGTGTAATCTCGTTAAGAGCTAGTTCTTGTTTCTTCAAAAACCAAACTATCAAACCAGGAATCGGAAACCAGAGAAGACTTGCATAAAAGAAGTTCTCATATAAACAGTTATGGTTCGTGGGGGTTTGTCAGGACGATCTGACGGGGAATGAACGATTAACCCAACTTATTCCGAGATCCCGAACCTACACCTTAGCGCCTCTAAGGATTCTACGGTCGACAAGGTTCAGCCAGGAGGATCGGCTCGTTTCTTTGGCGCTCTCTTCCGTTTTTGTGAAATTCTTTTTGATGGGCCGGCTTCATAGCTCGCAAACAGTATTTCCAATCGCCTCTTCTCGGCTTCATCAATAACCAGCTCCTCAGGCTCGATTTTGATTCCGTCCAGAGGGAATCCCTTTTCAAGGTTTGCCTCGAGAATATCCTCAAGGCATTCGTCAATAAGATGTGGAACTTCGATGATGAGTAGACCTGGAGAAGAAGGTTGAGCATTTGCCTCGTTCGCCTCATTTACCCCTCTCACCTCATCAACCATGTTTGTGTTGTCAGTCTCGATTTCCTCGCTTGTCCTATTTGCCTCGCTCACCTCGGGTGATCGGATTACTCTGTGCCCAAGTTCCCAAGGAGAATCGGCCAAAGCAAAGGAATCTCGCAGCTCGTCAGCAGATGCAATAAAGATGGAACAAAGGTACTTGGGGATGGGTCGAAAACTTCAAAGGAGACACCGCAAGTCATTTGAAGATGGATCGTGAACTTCAAAGATTCACCGTGTTTTTGTTTGGAGACAGATCAGAAAGACCAAAGCAATGATGGTGGAAGAACTGAAAACTTAAATAAAATGAAGAAAATAAGAGAGAGAATAGAGCTACTTTTTGGTTTTTGAGGATACAAAGTAATAAAGAAATGAGAGAATGCCTCGATATTTATAGAAGAAATATAGGGTAAGCGCGTTGGTGTAACGCACCTCGGGAACTGACGAAAAATTTTCGATTTCTTGATGTAATCATTGCATGACGTCATAGTTACCCGATTCTTGAGAAACATTTAACCGTTAAGATATCATAAGGTGTAGGAATAAATCAAGCACAGTTTGAACCATGGAATTCGGCTCGGCGGAGTGATCATTTTGGATTTGGCTCTGCATAACTTTGGCTCAGCATGTTTGTTGGGGTCAAAACCCGCCCAGCTGTGATCAATGGGAAAATGGCTAAGTATGAAAATACGAAGAATCGGACAAGGCCGAAATTGTGCCTAAGTCATTTCTGTACGAGTCCACTTAAGCACAAGAGGGGCCATTCTGGCCAAAGCAGCTCCATTTCCGGCCAAGGAAGCTTCACTTCGGCAGCTTCACTTCGGCAAGGCTTTGTCTCCACTTAGGCAAGCTTCGCTCCACTTAGGCAAGCTTTGTCTCCACTTAGGCAAGCCTTGCTCCGCTTAGGCAGGCTTTGTCTCCGCTTAGGCAAGCTTTGTCTCCACTTAGGCAAGCTTTGTCTCCACTTAGGCAAGCCTTGCTCCGCTTAGGCAGGCTTTGTCTCCGCTTAGGCAAGCTTTATCTCCACTTAGGCAAGCCTTGTCTCCGCTTAGGCAAGCTTTGTCTCCACTTAGGCAAGCCTCGAAGGAAGCATCGCTTCGGCATAGCCACTTCGGCAAAGGAGACTTCGGCAGCGTCACTTCGGCAAGCCTAGCCACTTCGGCAGCTTCACTTCGGCAAGCCTAGCCACTTCGGCAAAGGAGACTTCGGCAAGCCTAGCCACTTCGGCAGCTTCACTTCGGTAAGCCAAGCTCACTTCGGCAGCCTCACTTCGGCAAACAACTCGCGGTCATCGGCCATGACCCACGGTCTTCGGCCATGACCCGCGGTCTTCGGCCACGACCCACGGAGACTTCGGCCATGACCCACGGTCTTCGGCCATGACCCGCGGTCTTCGGCCATGACCCACGGAGACTTCGGCCATGACCCGCGGTCTTCGGCCATGACCCACGGAGACTTCTGCCATGACCCACGGTCTTCGGCCATGACCCGCGGTCTTCGGCCATGACCCACGGAGACTTCGGTAAACAACCCGCGATCTTCGGCAAACAACCTGCGGTCATCGGCCATGACCCACGGTCTTCTGCCGTGACCCGCGGTCATCGGCCATGACCCACGGTCTTCTGCCATGACCCGCGGTCTTCGGCCATGACCCACGGAGACTTCGGCCATGACCCATGGTCTTCGGCAAGCAACCCGCGGTCGTCGGCCATGACCCACGGTCTTCGGCAAGCAACCCGCGGTCTTCGGCCACTTCGGCCACTTTGGCCAAGCTGGCCACTTCGGCCAAGCTGGCCACTTCGGCCAAGCTGGCCACTTCGGCCAAGCAGGCCACTTCGGCCAAGCAGGCCACTTCGGCCAAGCAGGCCACTTCGGCCAAGCTGGCCACTTCGGCCAAGCAGTCCACTTCGGCCAAGCAGGCCACTTCGGCCAAGCTGGCCACTTCGGCCAAGCTGGCCACTTCGGCCAAGCTGGCCACTTCGGCCAAGCAGGCCACTTCGGCCAAACAGTCCACTTCGGCCAAGCTGTCCACTTCGGCCAAGCAGTCCACTTCGGCCAAGCAGTCAACTTCGGCCAAGCAGTCCACTTCGGCCGAACTGCCTTGCCGAAGTGAAAACCATACGAAACTGTCTGGCCGAAGTCAAAACCATACGAAACTGTCTTGGCGAAGTCAAATCTATACGAAGTTGCCTGGCCGAAGTCATTTCTATACGAAACTGTCTTGCCGAAGTGAAATCTATACGAAGTTGCCTGGCCGAAGTCATTTCTATACGAAACTGTCTTGCCGAAGTGAAATCTATACGAAGTTGCCTGGCCGAAGTCAAGTCTATACGAAGCCAGAAGACGAGGTGGCCGAAGTCATTTCTATACGAAACTGTCTTGCCGAAGTCAAATCTATACGGAGCTGTCTGGCCGAAGTCAGAGTTGCCGAAGACGATCCTGGCCGAAGTCATTCCCATACGGAGCTGTCCGGCCGAAGTCATTTCTATACGAAACTGTCTTGCAGAAGAGAAATCTATACGAAGTTGCCTGGCCGAAGTCAATTCTATACGAAGCCAGCAGACGACGCGGCCGAAGTCATTTCTATACGAAACTGTCTTGCCGAAGTCAAATCTATACGGAGCTGTCTGGCCGAAGTCAGAGTTGCCGAAGACGATCCTGGCCGAAGTCATTCCCATACGGAGCTGTCCGGCCGAAGTCATTTCCATACAAAACTGTCTGGCCGAAATCAAGTCTACACGAAGCCAGAAGACGACGCGGCCGAAGTCATTTCTATACGAAGACAACAAGCCCATCTTCGGCCTACAACGATACAGAGGCCCACGAAGTCAAGCCGACTTCGCTAAAAAGGAAATCCCAAAGGATTAGGAAGTTTTCCTTATCTCATTAGGATTGACCTGGCCGACTCAAACTAGTATATATATCTATGTACATCCTTTGAAAAAGGGATCCGCAATTTACTTAGCAAAAAACCCTAGACTTTTTTGCTCTCAAACTCTTGTACGAAAGCTTTTCGATACAGCTTAATAAAAACCATCTTTGGATCTCTCCGTTCGTGGTTCATCCGCAGAAATTTCATCCCCCTTAACAAACCTCCGACAAATTCTAATTGTGTTGATTTCGACGCCCACAATTTGGCGCTAGAAGGAGGGGAATTTGAAACTTTCTTACTCCAAGGAACCACCGCACGAACGATTCGAAGAAGATGACTAGCGACGGACGAACCGACGACCCGCAGGACAAGGGGATCGAAGGATCTGGAGCAACAGATGCACCAACGCCTGCAGTCTTGGAGACGAGCCCAGAGGCCCTATCACAGATCAAGACGATGCTGGAGACGCTGCTCAAGAAGGCAGATGAGCAGGACAAGCTAAACACGATGATGACCGATAAGCTCGAAGTCCTTACAACAGCGAGCCGAGCCCGTGGTAGAGGCTCAGGAGTTGACCTAATGAGGTGCCCTCTTCGACGTTTCAACCCAACGGCCCTCGATTTCTAAACGCCCCACCATGCGACGAGAATCCAAGGCGGACTGCTCCCTACAAACCAACCAACCACGATCGCTGAACTGAATGCGACACCGCATGAGGCAAACACGCAGACTATGGGCGGAATGAATCCAGTGATCAACCTGGAGGATAACCCAGAGGGTGAACACGACTTGGAACACCGCCGCGAAGCTGAACTCACGGGTGCAACCCAAACTCGACACGGACAAAGCAACACCAACCTTGGCCATGACCAGGACCTTACCGAAGAGGAGGAGAACATCCTCTGGGCCCAACGAGCCCAGATCGAGGAAGAGCGCAGAGCGATGATCCAAAGGAGGAGATGGCCGAAATCCGGGCAGGCATGGAGCGAGCTGCCGCCGAGATGAAATTCGTTCGATCTCATATGCATAGGGCTACTAGCAAGGCTTCCGAACTCGACCGAGTGCTTGAAGAAGCACAGAACACCCCATTCACGGCTCGAATCACTAAGGCGAGGGTTTCTGATCCGGGGAAGATGAAGATACCAATCTACGAAGGTAAAACTGATCCAAAGGAGCACTTGACCGCCTTCGCCATAGCAATGGGACGAGCAAACTTCAGAGAAGGAGAAGAAGACGCTGGACAATGTCTCTTGTTCGTTGAGCACCTTAAAGGCCCAGCTCTCCAATGGTTCTCCAGGCTGGGAAGAAATTCGATCGACAATTTCAATCAGCTGTCGTCGGCTTTCCTTAAACATTATGCTATATTCATGGAACGCCGGACATCCGATGCGGATCTGTGGACCATGGGGCAAGGACAGAACGAGACATTGCGAACCTTCATCGGACGGTTCAAGTCAGTGCTATCAAAGGTAGAAGGAATAAGTGACGAAGCCGCACTGCAAGCGTTAAAGAAAGCCCTGTGGTTCGACTCCGATTTTCGGAAGGAGATTGCGCTGAACGCACCAACCACGATCCAGGATGCATTGCACCGAGCGACGGACTTTGCCTCCAACGAAGAAGAAGTGATGATCCTAGCCCAGAAACACGGAAAGACGAAGTCCACGAACCACCCTCCCTCTGCTCCGAACCCACCAAACAACAGGAAGGGCAACCAAGGCCCTGGATACATCCAACACGAAGGGGGATTCAAAGGAGCCCATAACTACCAAGTTGATTCGTCAAGCTATGGGCAAGGACGAGGTCAAGGCCGAGGAAGAGGTACATGGAGTAGCACGTGGACTAGGGGCCAAGGAACTTACGACGAAACGGCTTATTGCGAACATCACCATATCTTCGGACACTCAACTGCAAATTGCCGCATCCTAGGTTTGAAACTCGCTGCTAAACTGGCGGCTGGCAAACTCAAAGGCGATATTAGCCTCAAGGATTTCGAAATGGATACCAACGCAAACCCCCCGAACAGGCAAACGAAGATCTCCCTAAGCGAGGGAGGCAAGACGACGAAGCGCCACAATCTGGCCCAAGGAGACGGATCAACATGATAATCGGTGGATCTCACTATTGTTCGGATACCGTCTCATCAATTAAAGCTTTTCAACGACGAGCCGATGTCAGCGTTAACTGGTCAGCACCCTCCAAGTTCCCTGACGACGTAATCTCATTCGCAGAAAGGGAAACAACCGGAATCGACAAACCACACGATGACCCTCTCGTAATTGAGTTGATCATCAGTGGCTATGAGTAGCCCGGGTGCTGGTGGATACGGGCAGCACAGTGGATATAATCTTCAAAGAAACTCTCAAAAGAATGGATATCAATCCGACCGACATAGTGGCTTCCCCTAAACCATTGACTGGATTTTCCGGAGAAACGACGATGACAATCGGGACGATCAAGCTGCCTGTAGAAGCTGGGGGTGTCATCAAGCTCGTCGAATTCTCGGTATCCGATCACCTAGCAATCTATAACGTCATCGTCGGCACACCGTGGTTAAATTCAATGGGCACCGTAGCCTCGACCTACCGCCTCTGCGTCAAATTCCCAACACCAAGCGGAACAAAACAATTTTGGGAAATCAGAAGGAGTCCCGCGTATACTTCCTCGCTGCACACAAGCTCAGGAATCCTGTCACCGATCCAATAGCCAAGTCAGAACGCAAGAAGATGAAGACAGACAGGGAGCCAGTAAAAGAGCTCTCCAAGCTCTTATAGCAATTACAGATTGCGGAGGATCGCGAAGAAGAACCAGTCGAACAGCCCTGCGACCCCGTAATATCAGTTTGCATCGACGACGAACACCCGGAACGATGCGTAGAGATTGGATCCGCCCTCGACGAAAAAATCAAGGACGAACTGATTTCATTCTTAAAAGAAAACGGGACACTTTGCGTGGGCAGCAGAGGATATGCCCGAATTGATATCGGCGTAACCAGTCACGAATTGAGCATCGACCCAACCTTCAAACCAGTCAAGCAAAAACGGAGAAAGTTGGGTCCTGACAGGGCGAAAGCAGTGAACGACGAAGTCGAAAGACTCTTACGAGTCGGGTCGATAATAGAAGTCAAATACCCGGATTGGCTGGCGAATCCTGTTGTAGTCAAAAAGAAGAACGGGAAAAGGCGGGTGTGTGTCGATTTCACCGATTTAAACAAGGCGTGCCCGAAAGACAGCTTCCCACTACCACACATTGACCGATTGGTCGAAGCAACGGCCGGTAACAAGCTCTTATCTTTCATGGACGCATTCTCAGGATACAACCAGATTCTAATGAACCCCGACGATCGTGAGAAGACAGCCTTCATTACGGACCGTGGAATCTATTGCTACAAGGTGATGCCTTTCGGCCTCAAGAACGCCGGAGCCACATATCAGCGCTTAGTAAACAAGATGTTTGCCAATCAACTCGGAAGAACGATGGAAGTGTACATAGACGACATGCTGGTAAAATCACTAGAGGCAACGGATCACGTGTTACATTTGGAGGAATGTTTCCAACAGCTCAACTCCCATAACATGAAGCTCAACCCGACAAAGTGTAGATTCGCAGTCACGTCCGGCGAGTTTCTTGGTTACTTAGTTACTCATCGCGGAATCGAAGCGAATCCAAAGCAGATCGACGCCCTCATCCAGATGGCTTCCCCAAAATCAAAACGTGAAGTACAGAGACTGACTGGCAGGGTGGCTGCACTCAACAATTTATTTCGCGGTCCACCGATAAGTGCTTACCGTTCTACGACACTTTACGAGGAAACAAGAAATTCGAATGGACAGAGAAGTGCGAAGAGGCTTTCCAGCAATTAAGAAATATCTCGCCAGTCCCCCGGTGCTTGCAAAGCCAGTCGAGGGAGAGCCGCTCTTCCTGTACACCGCAATCTCCACCACGGCAGTAAGCGGAGTACTCATTCGCGATGAACGGGGCGAGCAGAAACCAATTTTTTACGTTAGTAAGACCCTCACCGACGCAGAGACAAGATACCCGCAGATGGAGAAATTGGCCCTATCGGTAGTCATGTCTGCCAGGAAACTAAGGCCGTACTTCCAATCACACTCCATTTGGTCCTTAGTCCTTTACCCCTACGATCGATTTTGCACAGCCCAAGCCAATCCGGGCGATTGGCCAAGTAGGCTATCGAGCTCAGCGAATACGACATCGAGTATCGCGGACGAACCTGCGTAAAATCGCAAGTACTTGCCGATTTTTTAATCGAGCTTCCGGAGGAATGCCTCGCCGAAGGAAACCCGAATTCGACTTGGCAACTTCACGTTGACGGCTCATCATCCAAAAACGGTACAGGGGATGGGATACGTCTGACGTCGCCAATGGGCGAGATACTTGAACAATCCTTCCGCCTAGGTTTTCACGCCTCCAACAACGAAGCAGAATACGAAGCCCTCATTGCCGGATTAAAGCTTGCGCAAGGACTCAAGATTGACTGCATTCACGCTTTCTGCGATTCACAGTTGGTCGCAAACCAGTTCAGCGGAGAATACGCAGCTAAAGATGATCGTATGGAGGCGTATCTGAAAGTCGTCAAAGACTTGACTGCTCAGTTCAAAGAGTTCGCACTCACGCGGATTCCACGAGGAGAAAACACTTCGGCTGATGCACTGGCCGCCCTCGCATCCACTTCTGATCCAGCCCTGAAACGAGTTATTCCGGTGGAATTCATCGAGTGCCCAAGCATTACTCTCACGGAAATAGTGAGTGTAGTTACTCGATCCCAAGCCACCAGGACTGCAAGGGAGAAAGCCTGCGCACCAGACAATGCTGGAGATGATGCTGACGAACGAGAAGTAGTAATCAACGGCTCGATGGTCCAGGACGAGACATACGTAGCAGACGAAGGACAGGCCTCTCGAATGGAAATAGATGCAGTCACCGAAGACGAAGATCCTGCGACTGCTGCAGAAGAAGCAACGTCTATGGACGAGGACTTTACGACCCTCCCCTCCAACGTCGACCCCTGCCACGAAACAGGAGTCGTCAAGATGAATGGAGCGTGTACGGGCATACAGTATGGCTGCGACAAAGGGTGGCTCGACGACATCCGCGGATACATCTGCGATGGTATCTTACCTTCAGACAAATGGGCAGCCCGAAAACTTCGGGCGCAAGCAGCGCGCTACATCTTGCTCGACGGTAATGTTTTGAAATGGCGATTCTCGGGGCCATTACTCGCCTGCGTCGAAGGAAAGGAGGCAAGGGCAATCATGGAGGAGGTCCACGGCGGCTCCTGTGGTAACCACTCGGGAGGACGAGCCTTGGCAATAAAAATCAAACGACATGGCTATTACTGGCCGACCATGATACAAGATTGCGAGAAATACTCGTCCAGGTGCGAGAAATGTCAACGTCACGCACCGATGATTCATCAGCCGACCGAGATGCTCTCTTCGATATCATCACCCTATCCTTTCATGCGATGGTCCATGGATATCGTTGGACCTTTACATCCGTCAAAGCAGAAACGATTCTTATTGGTCCTGACAGACTATTTTTCAAAGTGGGTGGAGGCAGATTCGTATGCTAGCATCAAGGACGCACAAGTCGAAAGTTTCGTATGGAGGAACATCATATGCCGACATGGAGTCCCATACGAGATCGTCACCGATAATGGATCACAGTTCATTTCCACAAGGTTCGAAGCTTTCTGCGAGAAGTGGAAGATCCGGCTAAGCAAATCACCCCACGATATCCACAGGGCAACGGCCAGGCTGAAGCAATAAACAAAACGATTCTCGACGGTCTCAAGAAACGCCTCGACCAGAAGAAAGGCCGATGGGCCGACGAACTGGAAGGTGTATTGTGGTCTCATAGAACGACACCGCGACGAGCAACCAATGAAACTCCGTTCGCTCTCGTCTATGGGACAGAATGCGTCATTCCACCAGAGATAAATTTTCCTGGAGTCCGCCGAAGACTACTCCCAGAACAAGAAGGACTCAATCACTTGTTGATGCTTGACGAGTTGGACTTGATCGACGAAAGACGGGATCAAGCCTTGATCCGAATTCAGAATTACCAGAACGCAGCGGCAAAATACTACAACTCTCACGTACGAAATCGACCGTTCTACGAAGGAGACCTGGTCCTACGGAAAGTTTTCCAGAATACTGCTGAGCTGAATGCCGGCAAACTCGGAGCGAACTGGGAAGGACCTTACAAAATCACGAAAGTAGTCCGACCCGGAGTGTACGAACTCGCCAACACGTCTGACGTTCCAATACCAAGATCGTGGAACGCAATGCACCTCAAGAAGTACTATACTTAGGATACTTCACATGAACTACGGGGCGGCTTGATCCCTGCAAAGGGTACGTAGGCAGCTCATCTTCGGATGGGTTCAGCTGCCCCCCTCCTAAAAAAAGGGGGGGGAGTGGGTACGTATACTCGTATACTCCCACCTTTGTAATAGACTCCGCGTCAACTTAATGCAAGCTTCTCGAAGCAATTTTCTTCATATCACACCCTCCACGGGTTACTAAAGCCTTAACGGAAACAGGCATCACATACGCACCTTTCACGAATCACCTAAAGTCCTAACTCAAACAGGCACCTCTCTTCACCCTCGTTGCTGCTGGCCACAGCAACGAACTACTACATCCTTTACGGATCTAACTACTACATCCTAACGGATTAAAAGCGCGCGCTATATAAATAACATGTCCATTGTCGGAGCGGATATACTTACGGTAGCGTATCCGTAAACCGAAATGTTCATCCTAAACCCAACAAACAAATCGTTGGTCCTAACAGTACTACATGTTCATTGACGGAGCGGATATGCTTACGGTAGCGTATCCGTAAACCGAAATGCTCATCCTAAACCCAACAACAAATCGTTGGTCGCAACAGTACTACGTGTCCATTGTCGGAGCGGATACGCTTACGGTAGCATATCCGCAAACCGAAATGTTCATCCGAAAACCCAACAAACAAATCGTTGGTCAGAACGCCTGTGCTCATAATCGAAGCAAGTATGCTTACGCTAACGTAATCATTCAAAACGAAACAAACGAATCGTCGGTATTAACACTAGCACAAACTGTAGCGAAACGGATCAGTCCTCCTTGGATAATAAAAAAGCAGCATTCAAGCAACAAGTTTCGACAACAAAGAAACGACACAACCAAAGCCAAAGCCACAACGCAAACATAACAAGTCAATATGGATAAAGCCATCCAGGCACCATGTCCAAATAACGTCAAAGCATAATTAAAACGATGACTTGGGCAGTTCCCCATCATCATCATACCTTACCCCTCGAAGACGCACCCTAATCATCGTCGGAGGATTCGGCCGTCGTCTCAGATTCAGAGGCTTCGTTCGAACCAAGTTTACCCCTGTTGGATCCGGAGAATACGCGAACGCCGACATCCGCCGCTAACGCCTCAACAGACTCATTACCAAGCGCGACGTCGGCCGAGTCTTCAGAGATCGGCGAGACCACTAGGTCGTTCCCCAACGAAGCGACCAACTTATCAAACTCGTCATCGGCACCAGCGTACCTCGCTCTCCATCCCTCGAGTTTCTCAGTTTCGGCATCCAGCGAAGGTGGTTCGTCACCGCGGAGCAGCGCAAGGAGTTCAAGGTTCCCGTCGACTTGGGCGAGATCGACGACGCTGTTCTTCGACGTTTCGCCCAAGATCTTGATCTTCTCCTTGGCTCGGTTGACTTTGGATCGAAACTTCTCGGCCAGTCCGCGCATCGCCCCCTTCTTGGCCCGTTCGACCTTCTTCTCGGTCATAGCCCTCTCCGAGCTCAGCATCCGCTGGAGCTCGGCCACTCGAGCCTCTTGCTGGACCCGATAGGATTCCAAGTCTTCCTTCTGTTTTGACGCTGCCTCCGTCGCAGCGTCGCGCTCACGCTCGGCTTCGGTAAGCTTTGATCGAAGCCCTTCGGCCACTTTTCGTGCACGTTCGGCCCTCCTCGCATTCTTACGAACGTCCGCCTCGTAACCGGACGTCATCTTGTTAATAGAGGCCACGAACTGAACGGAGGGAAAAAGAGAGATCAGGCATCGCATTTTCAACGAAGTACAAAAAAAAGAGGAGTTCGACGCAAACTACCTTAGCACCACGGCGAGACATTTCAGCATATGGCTTGCTCCGGGATAAAGTATCGGGAGGAGGAAAACAATCCCCTTGGAAAGAATCTTGGAGAAGAGAGTGGCCGAGGCCGACGCGTCGTCACAAAACATGTCAGAAGCAAACGCTGAGATACGGGTTGCGAAGGCAGCTCGTGCTCAGCGCACTACTAACCGATGCGTTACGCCTTTTTCGTCCAGGAGCGTCATCCTTTCGAGGATTTTCCCTCTGTCAGCCTTGCCGGGACACGTCTCCGGACTGGCCTCACCCGATCGGCATCCTCACTTGTAGCCGCAGCCTTGCCCTTTCGCGGTGAACCGGGGGCAAGCCCAACACGATCTCTCTCACAATGGGGATCGACGGAGCCAGCGTGGACGGTTCAACAGACGAGTCGCCCGAGGGGAAAGCAAGGGCAGCACTCAGCTGCTCCGCAGAGATCTCAGTTCGGCCGACCTCTGCCTGCTCCATCGCGGCGCGGCTCTCGGCCTCCATCCTTTCGCGAACAGATGGTCTTTTCCCCATGGCTCTCTTCGTACTGCTAGAAGAACACGAAGGAGACGAACTTGGAGAATAATACCCAAAGTATCGTGCCCGCGCTCTCTCTACTCTTTGAAGAGTAAAATCTCCTTGCCAGTCGCACTCACCGGAAGCTAGAGTCTCACGAAGCGTAATTATGTCCGGAGGACACGTCGGGAGCGGATTAGGAACTGCAAAACCAACAAATAAGACTGAGGGTCATGACATGTTCAAAAAGACAGAAAAGCTCGTAAAGCTATGGATCGGCTACCGATTTTTCTCCATGTGGTCCTAATTTTGTTAACCCAATCTGCACCAACCGAAGCCTCGGAGATGGGCACAAAGAAGAAATAATCCTCCCAATATCTGTCTTTACTTGGGAATCCTCCGATAATTTTGCGGTGAGTTTTGTTCGAAAGGGAGTAAAGAAGCGAATCCTTGGAGCGAAACGTCCGGAAGGATAGCAGGTTCAACAAGTGATCCACGGTGACTTCTTCGCCACACTCGAAGCTGCGGACCACGATCCCAACCAGGTGTCGAATTCCCCGCGGAGTTATTTGCGCCAGAGCCAGTCTATGCTTCCACAGATACCCCAGGATGACCCCTGGTATTGGGAACCATATGAAGCACATGTAGAAACAACTCTCGTACAAGGTAAAAAACCCTTTTGGGGGCTCACTGGCCCGATCCGATGGCGATGGAAGGATGAAGTCAATTTCTTCAGAAATGTTGAAACGGTGCCTGAGGGTCTCCAAAGATTCAGCAGTGGATAGAGTAGATCCTGGTGGATCAGGCGCCTCATGCTTGTATGTGCCTTAGAAACTCGCCGTGTTGAAGAACACGCCCGAAGGCTCGCGTCTTGCCTAAGCCTAATACAATCGGAACTCCAATTCTCCATCTCGACTTTTACATTGAAAGGACTCTCCATCTCGCCCGGCAAAGAAAATCACTTCGGCAACAGATTACTTCGGCAGAGAAGACTTCGGCCGAAAACAATTTCAGGGACAACAAAAAAAAAAAACAACTAGACAACCTAAAAAAAAAAATATCTTCAAGAGGAGGAGAGAGAAGGGAGAGAGAAGTTACCTTGAGATTTTTGAGAAGTGAAGAAGTGAAGAGGAAAGGAAGAGAAGGGGGAGCATATATAGGCTCATAAAGCAAAAGATGATGTCATCAGGCATTGGGAATCGGGCCAAAACACAGTTGAATGAAGAAATTTCTACTGGAAAAAAGAGTATCAGTCTGAAGACAGAGGACCTGGTGGACATCAAAAATACGGACTCAGCGTCATGTCAGCTCAGCTCATACCAGCCGACACGGCACATTGATCCTAGCTTAGACTTCCTCTACCTCGGCACTATCATCACTGAAACTACCGAGCTAGGGGGCTAACTATTGGGGTCAAAACCCGCCCAGCTGTGATCAATGGGAAAATGGCTAAGTATGAAAATACGAAGAATCGGACAAGGCCGAAATTGTGCCTAAGTCATTTCTGTACGAGTCCACTTAAGCACAAGAGGGGTCATTCTGGCCAAAGCAGCTCCATTTCCGGCCAAGGAAGCTTCACTTCGGCAGCTTCACTTCGGCAAGGCTTTGTCTCCACTTAGGCAGCTTGCTCCACTTAGCAAGCTTTGTCTCCACTTAGGCAAGCCTTGCTCCACTTAGGCAAGGCTTGTCTCGCTTAGCAAGCTTTGTCTCCACTTAGGCAAGCTTTGTCTCCACTTAGGCAAGCCTTGCTCCGCTTAGGCAGCTTTGTCTCCGCTTAGGCAAGCTTTGTCTCCACTTAGGCAAGCTTTGTCTCCACTTAGGCAAGCCTTGCTCCGCTTAGGCAGGCTTTGTCTCCACTTAGGCAAGCTTTGTCTCCACTTAGGCAAGCCTTGTCTCCGCTTAGCAAGCCTTTGTCTCCGCTTAGGCAAGCCTCGAAGGAAGCACGCTTCGGCATAGCCACTTCGGCAAGGAGACTTCGGCAGCGTCACTTCGGCAAGCCTAGCTCACTTCGCAGCTTCACTTCGGCAAGCCTAGCCACTTCGGCAACCTTAGTCACTTCGGCAGCGTCACTTCGGCAAGC